>CM062347.1:15706679-16979179 GCA_031216105.1 Dalbergia cultrata
AAGAGAGATTACCTGCACAAAGGTTCCTTCGGATTAGAATTGTTCATTCATTGATTCTAAAGATAAAATTATGGTGGTGATTGCTTCCATTAAAATGTAAATACACAATAATGGCATAATTATACTTAACGGCTATACAATCACATTCCCGTCAAGAATTTAACTGAATTAAGGAACTAGTAATTCACTATCGTGACCCTATGAACTTTATTCAGTTTGAATAAAAATTATAGCAACCTAATTTCTAACAAAATTAATCCCAATTCCTTCCTTTACAGATAAACAACACGTCAAGGAAACAATTCTAACAAAAATAAATTGCATAAATCCATACAATCGATAATTGAGAGAATTGATAAATGGAAGAAGGAAACCAACCACAATTAACGAATAAGGTACGAGAATCTCGTGAACAATTCCAATTTTCAGTCACCCTTGTGCACGGTAAAAGAAGTTACTCTTCCATGGGAAGAGTCTCACAATCAAAGATGTCTGGAAATTCCAATAAGAAGAACTAAAAATTGAACAATAATGTCAAAAACCTAGTCTAGAGAGAGAGTGAGAGAGAGAGAGTTCCCTATTTGAAAATAACCTAAAAGCTACCGACACTCTCCCTAAATTATGAAGAGAATGGAGTTTAAACATCGAGAGCGAGAACGTCAGCGAACACGGGAATTTTCAAATCCACTTATGACCGCTATAGCGATCTTTAACTTTGTTCGCGTGACACTGCAGCTAAATTGCTCCCTGATGACCGCTATAGCGGTGTTTGACCGCTATAGCGGTCTTGGCTTTTACTAGCGCACGCTGCTGACTTGCTTTTCCTCTGGACACCCCTATAGTGGTGTTTGACCGCTATAGTGGTCTTGGCAATGTTGGTCTGTGTCAAATTCATGCTATCAAAGCTCCTGAGCCATTTTTCTTGATTTGATACCCAATGGGAATTCCTGTTACTCACAAATGCTCAAACAAAAAAAATTAGAAGCACAAGTAATTTTCAAAATCATTCAAATCAGTGCTAATAATCATAAAATTACTTAACAATGCAAGATGAGGACAAAATGCAAACTAACCAATTAAGCATCAATTAACTCTAGTTCAATTGCAAATAATTCAAAGTTAGGATGAAAAATGGGTGCATAAATGCAACCCATCAAACTTCCCCACACTTGAACAATTGCATGTCCTCATGCATGAAACTCATATGCAAAGATGAAAACGAAAATGCAGGATGCTACTAAGCCTAAAAATGAAAGATGCAAGATTGACACATAATATGACAAAACCTAACCACACAAAAGAGATAGCTAGAGATGGTTAACAACAGCCAATACACAACAAAGAACCTAGAATCCAGTGACACTCACCGAGTCAATCAAGATAGCACATGGCATGAATAAGCAAAACAAGTATGACTTAGTTAACCTCACAGGAAAGATGTGTATCACTCTCCACTCCAGCTCATAAGTCTTAAAAATATACTCTAACACCATCAGGAATCTCTTCTATAAACTTGCCTTTTTTCTAAGTCACCACTGGTCAATCACATGTCTGGCATATTTCAAGAGGTCTTCTTAAGGTTGACTGGGCCTAGGACAGGTGGGATAGATGGGCTGAACTTAGTTCCTGCAATAACAAGGTGCAGCATAAGAGCTCTCATGAGAAGAACCAAAGCCTCCAATTGCCCTTCTTGCTTTCTTGCTTAACAGCACTTCTTGATTTGAAACCCAATTAATGCTTTCAAAGGTGGATTGGTGAAACTCAGCTTTCTCTCTTCTTCTTTTTTTTGGTTATTTTTTTAGATTTTGAAGAAATTTCCACCAATCCACAACCTATTTTTTTTTTTTGTACCTTCCTTTCCACCTTAGGCAATGGTTTCCCCACACTTAAATTGTTACACAAACTAGTTCGCACCAAGCTATTACAGGTCCTAAGTTGGGTGATGCTAATGGTTTTTCACGTAGGCTTGAGTCGTGCTAAATAACAAAAAATGGGCGAATAAGCTCAATGGGGGTAGCAAAGGGATAAATGCATGCGAGGAAGGCTATATGGCTAAGTGGGTGAAAAGAAAGAATGCCTCAATCATTAACATACAAGACAGTGTGAAGACAATGCTTTAACCAAGAATTGGGCAAGTTCTAGAATCCATTCCAAGAGAGTGCACACACATAAGCAGAAATAGTGATTTAAGCAGTAAAAATCACATTTAGGTCCAAAAGCTCACAGGTAAAGATAATCAACCAGCCAAACAAGTTAAATGTCATTACATTGCTCATGTGATCATCAGATTAACTAGTGCACCATAGGAATCAAAATAGAAAATAGTTATCAAGTACAAGCATTATTCAACCATCAACTAACTAGCTCCAGAAAAAGACACATGCATGACATAAAGAAAAACAAAATAAAAAGTACAAGGGAAATGAAAATAAAAATGTAATGCATGCATAAAATGGAAATGTCAACCAATGAACCAACCCTCCCCACACTTACAGAAGGCACTATCCTCAGTGCCGAAGCAAGCACTTTCCCTTATTCTTTTTTTTTTTACACGAAATTTTTTTTATTTTTTTATTTATTTAATTTTTTTACAAACTGAAAAGAAAAAAAAAAATTTTCACTGAATTTTTTTTTTTATAAACTTACCTAACCGCTATAGCGGTACATGACTGCTATAGCAGTCCCTGGAGTGCGCAGACCTGGTATGAGAAGCACGTGACCGCTATAGCGGTTGGAGACCGCTATAGCGGTGACCAGAGAGCCTTTTCTGCATATTTATGCAGCAGAATTGCTGCAACAAGCTTAGACTAGTTTCTTGAAACTGAAAATTTGCACATTCCACAAATAGTGAAAATAGAAGAAATGGATAAAATAAAATAAAAATAAAAATAAAATGAAAGAATTAGATAGTGGGTTGTCTCCCACTCAGCACTTTGATTTAATGTCCCTGAGTTGGACGTTCAGACCCCTTAGGAAGGGTAAACAGCTTGCACCAATTTAACTTCAAACTCTCCTCCAAGATCCACAGAAGTTTCATGGTACACCTTCAGCTGGTGTCCGTTGACTTTAAAAATTGTTTTGGACTTGGGGTCCTCAATTTCCACAGCACCAAAGGGATATACTTTTGTGACCTTGAAAGGTCCATCCCATCGAGACCTCAACTTCCCTGGCATCAATTTCAACTGGGAGTTGTAGAGGAGTACCAGTTGCCCTTCTTGGAACTCTTTCCTCAAGGTATTCTTGTCATGAAACACCTTAGTTCTCTTCTTATATAACCAAGAGTTCTCATAGGCCTCATATCTCAACTCCTCTAACTCTTGCAGTTGCAACTTCCGGGCTTTACCAGCCTCTTCCAAATCCATGTTGCATTATTTAACAGCCCAATAAGCTCGATGCATCATCTCCACAGGCAAATGACACACCTTTCAAGACACAAGCCTAAAGGGACTCATCCCAATGGGCGTTTTGTAGGCTGTGCGATAAGCCCATAAAGCATCATCCAACCTTATGCTCCAGTCCTTCCGATTAGGCTTCACAGTCTTTTCCAGGATTCTCTTGATTTCCCGGTTAGACACTTCAGCTTGTCCATTAGTTTGGGGGTGGTAAGGAATGGATACCTTATGAACAACCCCATATCTACGGAGCAAAGCTTCCATGCTCCAGTTACAGAAGTGAGTCCCCTGGTCATTGATAATGGCTCTAGGCATACCAAACCTGCAGAAAATATGGGAATGGACAAAAGAGACAACTACAACAGAATCATTAGTGTGAGTGGCAATTGCCTCCACCCACTTTGAAACATAATCCACAGCAGGAAGTATGTAAACATAGCCAAAAGAACTGGGAAAGGGTCCCATAAAATCAATGCCCCAAACGTCAAAAGCTTCACAAAATTGTATGGGTTGTTGAGGCATCTCATTCCTCCAAGAGATATTCCCTGTTCTTTGGCACTGTTCACAAGATTTGCAAAAATTGTAGCCATCTCTAAACAAAGTTGGCCAATAGAAACCCGAGTCCAATACTTTTCTAGCAGTGCGTTGGGGCCCAAAGTGGCCTCCACTAGCATAAGTATGACAGAATCGGAGTATGGACTCGAATTCCTCTTGAGGCACACAACGTCTAACTACTTGGTCACTACAAATTTTCCAAAGATAAGGATCATCCCACACATAATATTTAGCATCGCTTTTCAGCTTTGCAAACTGAGCTGGTGAAAAGTGTGAGGGAGCCACTCTAGCAACCAAGTAATTAACAATATCAACATACCATGGGACAACAGACACACTCATCAGCTGTTCATCAGGGAAATTATCATTGAAAGGTCTGTTGTTCGGGTCAAGATGCTCAAGCCTACTTAGATGGTCTTCTACTAAGTTTTCAGCTCCAGTTTTATCTTTTATTTCCAAATCAAATTCCTGGAGTAGTAGCATCTATCTAATGAGCCTAGGCTTGACTTCCGGTTTCTTTAACAAGTACTTAAGAGCTGCATGGTCAGAATATACCACCACTTTAGAGCCTAGCAAGTAAGAACGAAATTTGTCCAAGGCAAAAACAATGGCTAGAAGCTCTTTCTCAGTAGTGGTATAGTTGGACTGTGCAGCATCCAAGGTATGAGAAGAATAGTAAATAGCATGAGGAACCTTACCTTCACGCTGTGTAAGTACAGCGCCCACTGCATGGTCAAAAGCATCATACATAAGCTCAAACGGCTGACTCCAATTAGGTGGCTGGATGACTGGAGTGGTAGTCAAAGCCTTCTTCAGCCTCTCAAATGCTTCCCTACACTTGTCGTCAAAAACAAATTCAGCATCCTTCTGTAGTAGGGAAGTGAGAGGTTGAGCAATCTTGCTGAAATCCTTGATAAACCTCCTATAAAAACCTGCATGACCAAGAAAAGAACGAATCTCCTGCACGCATGTGGGGTGAGGTAAAGAGGTAATAACTTCTATCTTAGCAGGATCAACAGTAATGCCCTTGCTAGAGACTACATGGCCTAAGATTATACCTTGTTCCACCATAAAATGACATTTTTCAAAATTTAAAACAAGGTTGGTTTCAATGCATCGTTGTAGCACTCTAGCTAAGCTACTCAAGCAAGAATCAAAAGAAGAGCCAAAAACGGTAAAATCATCCATAAATACCTCCATGCACTCCTCCAGCAGGTTAGAAAAAATGCTAATCATGCACCACTGAAAAGTAGCCGGTACGTTGCAAAGCCCAAAGGGCATCCGCCTGTAAGCATAAGTGCCAAAGGGGCAGGTGAAAGTGGTTTTCTCTTGGTCTTCCGGGGCAATGTGAATCTGAAAGTACCCCTGTATGCATCCAAGAAACAATAATGAGACTTCCCTGCCAACCTTTCTAACATCTGATCAATGAAAGGCATGGGGTAGTGGTCCTTCCAGGTGGCCTGATTAAGCCTTCGGTAATCAATGCAAACCCTCCAACTGTTTTGCACCCGGGTTGGAACCAACTCACCTTTTTCATTTTGCACCATAGTGATCCCCGACTTCTTGGGAACCACTTGCACCGGGCTCACCCATTCACTGTCAAAAATAGGATAGATGATGCTAGCCTATAAAAGCCTTGTCACCTCCTTCTTAACCACATCAAGAATCAATGGGTTGAGCCGGTGCTGTAGCTATCTAATTGGTTTAGCCCCCTCCTCCAGAAATATCCTGTGCATGCAGGTGGAGGGGCTAATCCCTGTGATATCATCCAAAGTCCAGCCAATGGCCCTCTTGTGCCTTCTCAAAACCACAATCAGATTTTCTTCTTGGGACTTAGAGAGGCCATTGGCTATAATGATCGGCAGTGTCTCACCCTCCGCCAAGAATGCATACTTGAGGTGGTCAAGGAGGGGCTTGATTAGCCACGCTAGCGTGTACCTGTTCCTATAAGCTTAGACAATTCTAAAACAGCAGAATCATCATATCCAGTGGAAGAAACAGATAATATGGGCTCAGAAGATAAAGTAGTCTCAATATTAGGGGTGATGCTACTAAATGTATCAATGACAGGGCTTGTGTCATTAGCTACCAAAAGTTCAGAAGTTTTCTCAAAAAATTGCCCTGTCAATGATGCATCAATAGTGGCATACTCCTTGCACAAATTAGTGATACCATCACAGTTAACACATACAAACTCCGGTACCATCCCTAACAACTCATCAAAGTTCTCAGTTATCCTAACAAAAACATCATCCATCAAAGAGTCAATGATATCAACACTAAAAACAGAATGCTCCTCAGGTGGGTGTTTCATGGCATCAGTTAAGCAGAACTGAGCCTTCATATCCCCACACTCAAAGGACAAGGTACCTGCATACACATCAATCTTGGTTCTTGCAGTTTTCAAGAAAGGTCTACCCAAAATTAAAGTATGCTCAGTAGCATTAATATCATCCTCCATAGCCAAAACATAAAAGTCAGCTGGGAAAATTAAATTGTTTACCTGGACTAGGACGTCCTCGAGTATCCCATCTGGACTCTGAATGCTCCTGTTGGCCAACTATACTCTCAATTTGGTGGGTGTCAGCTTTCCTCCACCCAAGGCCTCATAAACTGAATGGGGCATAATACTGACGCCCGCCCCAAGATCCGCCAAAGCCTGTCCAATGTGAAGGTTCCCAATGGTGCAGGGAACATTGAACGCACCTGGATCCTTGTGCTTCATGGGAAGCTGACCTGGCTAAATAAGAGAGGAGGCTTTCACCCCCATGGTCACTCTCTCCACCTCATTACCCCTTAACTTCCTCTTGTTAGTGCATAAATCTTTAAGGAAATTGGCATATTTGGGAATCTGCCTAATTGCTTCCAACAAAGGAATGTTGATTTCTACCTTCCTAAAAGTCTCCAGGAGGTCCTTCTCCAACTCCAATTCATTGGGCCTCTTGGGTCTTGCAACTCGCTGTGGGAAAGGCAATGAAATGGGTCTTGTTACCTAATCATCTATCTCCTTTTGCTTTGGTGGAGGCTCATCTCTCTGTACCTCTGGTTGAACTATCTCCTCCTCCTGACTTTCAACCACAACCTGCTCTGGAGGACTAACAATCTCAGGCAAAACAGTGCCAGACCTCAGAGTAATAGTAGAAACATTCCCCTTAGGGTTAGGAATCGTCTGTGAAGGAATGGAAGATGAACTCCCCTGTTGGGATTGGGAATTCTCAAGCCGCACAATGGCATTCCTCATTTCTTGCATGGCTTGTTCTTGTTTCCTCTGGGTCTCAATCATCATCTTCATCATCTCCTGCCATGGAGCCTCTGAAGGGGCAGGAGGTGCAGGTAGTGATGGAGGTTGCTGTGGTACAGGTGATGGGTGGAATACGGGCTGGTTATACTGTTGCCTCTGCTGTGGTAGAACATACTTCTATTGTTCCTGTTGAGGAGCATTGTTCCACCGAAAGTTGGGATGATCTTTCCAACTGGGGTTATAAGTGTTGCTGTATGGATTGTACCCCTGCTGTCCACCCTGATTTTGAGGCCTACCAGGGAATATGTTACCAGCTGCCACTGAGGTAGGATCTTCCTGCAACTGAGGACACATGTCTGAAGTATGTGACTCACAGAAACAAATGCCACACACCTATACTGCCTTGACTGGAGAAGCTTGGTTTAGTGCAATTTGCTTTAGAAATTCTGTAAGCTCATCCAGTTTCTTCTCTACTCTGCTGCTGTCACATGAAGAAACTTCACCCACCTGACGGGTACTGCTGCCAGCTCTAGACCCAAACTGTTGAGAGTTCTCTGCCATGTTCTCAATCAACAATCTAGCTGCAGCAGAGGTCTTGTCAACTAATGTACCCCCACTGGCGGCATCAATCATACTCCTCTCCATGACCAACAATCCCTCATAAAAGTACTAGATCAACAACTGCTCAGAAATTTGATGCTGGGGACAGCTTGCACACAGCCTCTTGAACCTCTCCCAATATTCATAGAGAGATTCTCCCTGTAGCTGCCGAATGCCACATATGTCCTTTCTGATGGCGGCTGCTCTAGAAGCTGGGAAAAACTTCTCCAGGAAGATGCATTTCATGCCGGCCCAACTGTTAACTGTCCCATGAGGAATGTAGAAAAACCAATCCTTGGCAGCTCCTTCAAGGGAAAACGGAAAAGCTCTTAGCTTAATTTGCTCCTCCGTTACCCCCTGAGGCTTCATTGTCATACAGATAACATGGAACTGCTTCAGATGTTTGTGTGGATCCTCCCCAGACAACCCATGAAACTTGGGTAGGTGATGTAGCAGTCCTGATTTCAGTTCAAAGTCGCCTCCCTGCTCAGGATAGACAATCCCCAATGGTTGATAGTTTAGGTCTTGAGCTACAAACTTTTTCAGGGTCCTGTTAACTTCTCCCATGTCACCTGAAACACTAGCAGAAGGATCAGAAAGTTCAGGAAAATTAAAAGAAGAATAATTATTGTCAAATTCCCTAGTTGTATCAGAAGAAGAGGGATTGTTTAACAAATTAACTCTTTCCCTCGCTTCCTTCCTAAGCCTTTTGGCAGTTTTCTCAATCTCCGGATTAATTGGTAGAATGGGAAAATTAGGAAGGAAACGGATCATAAAATTAATTTATCACGTCAACCAAATACAACAAGGAACAAAAAGAAAATAAATAAAATTAAAATTTAACAAACAGAAATTTTTTTTTTTTACAAAACAAGACAGAAAATAATAAGCAAAAGAAAATAAATTAAACAAAACAGAAAATAATAAAAATGAAAATAGATAATTAAAAGAAAAAGAAAGGACTAAATAAAAACAAGAAAAAGAATCAAGCAGGAACAATAAACTAAATTATCGACAACAACCAGTACACCAAGGAACAAAAGCAAAATAAATAAAATTTGAAATAAACAAACTGATTTTTTTAAATTATAATAATAAACAAAATAGAAAATAATAAGCAAAAGGAAATAAAAATAAAATTAAATAAAATAAATAAAAATGAAAATAAATCAAAACAAGAAAAAGAATAAATTAAAATCACTTCCCCGGCAACGACGCCAAAATTTGACGTGAGCTGTCGCAACCCACGACAAATTAAAAATGATTTTTAAAACCAAATTACACTAAAAATGTAGTTATAGTGCAATCCGAGTCGTCTCACGAGGAAGTATTTAAATTGATTCAAATTGCAAGGGGGTGTTGTTGACGTTATAAAGCAAAAGTGAAATTAACGGAAAAACTAATAATAGAGATTACCTACACAAAGGTTCCTTCGGGTTAGAATTGTTCATTCATTGATTCTAAAGATAAAATTATGGTGGTGATTGCTTCCATTAAAATGTAAATACACAATAATGGCATAATTCTACTTAACGGCTATACAATTGCATTCCCGTCAAGAATTTAACTGAATTAAGGAACTAGTAATTCACTATCGTGACCCTATGAACTTTATTCAGTTTGAATAAAAATTATAGCAACCTAATTTCTAACGAAATTAATCCCAATTCCTTCCTTTACAGATAAACACCACGTCAAGGAAACAATTCTAACAAAAAATAAATTGCATAAATCCATACAATCGATAATTGAGAGAATTGATAAATGGAAGAAGGAAACCAACCACAATTAACGAATAAGGTACGAGAACCTCGTGAACAATTCCAATCTTCAATCACCCTTGTGCGCGGTAAAAGAAGTTACTCTTCCATGGGAAGAGTCTCACAATCAAAGATGTCTGGAAATTCCAATAAGAAGAACTAAAAATTGAACAATAATGTCAAAAACCTAGTCTAGAGAGAGAGTGAGAGAGAAAGAGAGTTCCCTATTCGAAAATAACCTAAAAGCTGCCGACACTTTCCCTAAATTACGAAGAGAATGGAGTTTAAACGTCGAGAGCGAGAACGTCAGTGAACACGGGAATTTTCAAATCCACTTATGACCGCTATAGCGGTGTTTGACCGCTATAGTGATCTTTAACTTTGTTAGCGTGACGCTGCAGCTAAATTGCTCCCTGATGACCGCTATAGCGGTGTTTGACCGCTATAGCGGTCTTGGCTTTTACTAGCGCACTCTGTTGACTTGCTTTTCCTCTGGACACCGCTATAGCGGTGTTTGACCACTATAGCGGTCTTGGCAATGTTGGTCTGTGTCAAATTCATGCTATCAAAGCTCCTGAGCCATTTTCCTTGATTTGATGCCCAATGGGAATTCCTGTTACTCACAAATACTCAAACAAAAAAAATTAGAAGCACAAGTAATTTTCAAAATCATTCAAATCAGTGCCAATAATCATAAAATTACTTAACAATGCAAGATGAGGACAAAATGCAAACTAATCAATTAAGCATCAATTAACTCTAGTTCAATTGCAAATAATTCAAAGTTAGGATGAAAAATGGGTGCATAAATGCAACCCATCACTTACTCAAAAATAGGATTTCCAACATAAGGGTCAAAACATGTTTTAATAAAATAGCTTATTAACTTAATCCAAACCCTCTACCAAAATTAACACAATAATATTCATGTATAATCAGTCAATAAATTCAAGAATTTGGGACTCAATCAATTAGGAAATTTCAGAGTAAAATTTGAAAGAAAAGTGGATGAATAAAGTCCTACTTTGATGGCTTTTAGTGATCTTGGCTCCAAGATGCTCCAAGATGGATTCGCTTCACTTCAAAGCTCCCAAATCAAACCTCAAACCTTTCCTTAGGCAGTAAGATATGAGGTATCAAGGTGAGAAATGGTGACAAAATAAAATTTCAATCGGTTAGTTTGATAGATTATAAGGAGTAGAACAAGTTTTGTGAAGGAAGCTTAGTGTTTTATCAAGTCTAGGCTACGAGTTTGGGCATTTGAATGAAGTTTTAAGCTCTTGAAGAAACAAAAATGGTGGCTACTGCTCTCCTCTTTTGCTGGCTGAAGTTTTGAGTGGCTTCTTGGAGAAGATGATGTTGTATTTATCTTGTAATGATGGTTGTATGTTATATAATTATAAAGGCATAATTCTTAAAGAAAGAAAGTAAAATGGATTGCTAGGATTTAATCTTGCTTTACAAGATTAAATCTTAGCCTTTCATTAAGTCAAAGTGGATATACTTTGTCCAAGTCTTGAAGATTAAGCTTTCTTTCAGTGTACAAATTGCACACCGAAATTTTATCGAATAGGTAAAATAGTGTACATGGGCAATCAAACATTGCTCAAAACTTAATTCTAGGTATAAAATCCTTATTTCTAACTATTTCTAATCTCAATCCTATGATTTCTCAGTTTTGGGCATCTCCAGGTCCCGAATCTAGGGTTTCGGCTGTCCCGGTGGGCCATGGGACCCACTAAGTTGCTATTCAGTTTTTTTTTTCCAAATCCATTGGGTCGTCCTCATCATTTCTATGTCTGTCAAATTTTTAAAATTATGATTAGTAAAGCTCAAATTAATTTTTGAATAATTTTTAGGGTGTTACATGGTGCAATTTCTTGGTCTTCAAAGAAATAACCAGTTGTTATACTCTCCACAACTGAAGCTGAATATATAGCAATAGCTAGCTATGCTAAATAGGCAGTATGACTTAAAAGAATTCTTGAAGCATTAAACCAAAAACCAAATACCCCTACAACAATATTTTGTGACAACAAGTCTGTTATTGCACTTTGCAAAAATTTAGTATTTCATAGGAGATCCAAGCACATTGATATTCGATTCCACAAGATTCGAGAATTGGCGGCTGAAAAAGAAGTGTTGATTGATTACTGTTACACTGAAGAATAAGTTGCAGATATTTTTACAAAACCATTGAAGAATGAGTTATTTTGCCAGTCGGAGAAAATGCTTGGAATGATGAACTTTAAATGTTTAGTTTAAGGGAGACAATGTTAAACAACCTAATTTAAACTAAGCATTAAATGCTCAACATGCTTGGAAATCTTTAGCATTTATTATAGCCAACCTACAATATGCATAGAGTCCATATTGTCAACATTATCATTAATGTTGTTTTTTTATGCTTACTTTTCATTAAATGTAGTTGTTGAAGTTTTTGTTTTATTCAAGTCTTGTAGTCTATTAAATGTAGTTGTTGATGTTGTGTGATGAAATAAGAAAAGTAATGAAAAGTTTCTATTAATTCTCTTCCTCTTAAGCTTTCATTATCACAATATTTGTAAGTGATTGTGTGCATCTGATACCATTGCATAATGTAATGAGTATAAACGATTTAAAATTAAACTAAGAAAATAGAATAATCACTTGGGGTGAAGTAACGAGGGAATTAAACTAAACAATACACATATCAATAATGATGATGATAATAATAATAATAATAATCATAAGGATATCCATAAATTTGATCATTAATGTCAAGCAAAATAATGATTCCAACATAAGATTTAGAACATCATATAGAAACTATCACTATAAACTACTAAAAGCATAAAGGCAATAATCCTCCTTGTAGTAATTTATGTCACGACCTAAATCGTACAAATAGATATTGGTTGGTTCATTCCTTATGTACTCTATGCATGCTAAGAAGCAAGCTTTTGGTATGGTGTTATACTCTTAGAAAAAAATACATTAAGGACCTCATTAAAAAAAAAAAGGCCAAAAATGAATAGAACAAAGCCGTACCTAATCTTATGGTCAGTGGACTCAAGTTATCAGCTCATGGAGGTACAACATTCTTAGGTCTTTTTCTCAATAGATCCATAATAGGAGGTCTACAAAATGTCACCCTTACCTAACTAGACACAGTCTTGGTTGTAAATAAAGTTTCTCAGTTCATGCAAAATCCAATAGAAACTCATTGGAAAGTTGTTAAAAGAGTTCGTTGACACCTAACAGGCACCACAACTCAGGGATTATGCTTTAATCCTATTATTGATTTAATGCTCATGGCATTTTGTGACTTAGATTAGGGCTCAAATATGGATAATAGACAATCAACTACTGGTTATTGTGTTTTTCTAGGACCAAACTTAATATCTTAGTCAACTAAAAAATAACATGTTGTGTTGAGATCTAGCATTAAAGCAGAATTTCATAGCATGGTTTTATTGGTTGCTGAACTATCATGGCTCAAATCTCAAATGTCTGAATTGAAAGTCAGTTGCTTTGTACCCCGTTCAATCTACTGCAATAATCAAAGTGAAATTTTGTTTACAGCCAATCCAATTTTGTACAGCCACACTAAGCACTTTGAGTTGGATCTATATTTTGTGCCGGATCAGGTTGCTCAAAAAAGGTCCATGTCAGCCACATTCCTTCCACCTTTCAAATGGCTGATATCTTCATCAAGAGTATTTCTTCTTTTTAGTTTCTTCACTTTAGAGAAAAACTCAAGGTCTCAGAACTTTCCCCTGAGTATAAGGGGAGCTAAAGGGAGTAATATGACTAGAGGATTAACTAGTGGATTAACCGCACTAATTGAAACTACTAATTAGTTAGTAACATACTAATATCTAGCTGTATAATTTGTTAACATAATTTGATATCTGTTGTACTTCATCTTATCCACTATACTCTAGCTGATCATCTATTGCATATATAGTTGAAGAAACTTGTACTACACTTATCAATCAATACATTCTTACACATTCAATAATCCACTCAAGAGTAGTTAAGCTCAATTTCTCTTCTTTTGCTGTTATTGGTGTCACTCCTTTTGCTGATACTTTACATGTTAGAGGCTTTGTCAATGTTAGGTGGGGACTCGAAAATTAAGGGTGAGAAATATAAATATTCCAATAGGATTCACTGCTAGAAACTCATGGAACACAGACATATTTTTTCTCATCTGTATTACAGATAGATTTACAGATCAAAAAACAAAAAATCGTGATTTTTTTTTCTTTTTTGTAAAATTAACATATCCATTTGTAAATCCTTCTGTAAATATTGGCACAAACTCCTCCAAAGTGGCATGTAATAGATATAAACGACACTTACATATAGAAAATTAGAAAAAAAATTTGTTGAAAATACAGACGAATACATAGACAAATATTTAAATAAATTAAAAAAATAAATTACAGACTGTTAAATTCGTCTGTAATTTGAAATTACAAGCTCATATCATACAAACTAATTACAGACGATAAAATTTGTCTATAATTTCAAAAAATAAAAAGTTGTGTTTCATTAATTGCTTTATAGACGGATTTTCCCATCTATAACACGCGGGATACAGAACAAAATACACACGGTTTTCTTCTTTTTCCCCATTTTCCATCTCCTTTTCTCTCTAGCACCGTCACCGCATTTTTGGCTGCCACTGGTGATTGGAGTCCTCATTTTGAAAATTGTTTGTGTGTGAATGCTATTTTGTAGGCTTTGATGATGAAAATGACTCAAGCAAATGCAAAAGAATAGAAGTAAAATGAGTTGGACTTCATGAAGATGAACACGCACAAGTGATCAAGGTTAAATGGTTAGAATAATTAGGACCTAGATCATTCTGTTAAAAGGTTTCATTTAATAAGTTTATTTGGTCATCTTTCAAGTTAATCAAGTTTTAATTTAAGAAATGAGTTTGTTTTTTAAGAAAAACTTGATTTGGAATAATTCAATTGTTTTTAATGGAAAACTTAGTTGTGTTTTATGAAAATATAATTATGGTTTCAAAGGAAATAATTGAAGAATGTTTAAAATGTTTTAGAATGAACAAGAGCTTTCTAAAGTGTGTTAAAACTTAATCTTTCAAAGTTCTGAAACCAGTGTAATCGATTACCAGAATGCTAATATGCCAGAATTCAAATTACAACAAGTGACCGTTGGCAGTTTTTCAAAATTTGAACTGTGTAATCGATTACCAGTAATTGTAATCGATTACCAGACCTTAAAATGCACCAGTAGGTGTGTTTTGAAGAGACACATCTCTTGGGGTTAATCCTTAACAGCTCACACGATTTGTTTTCTATAAATACCATTGTTTAACACTTTTCAACACACAGAAAAACATATTACAAAGATCATTTGAACAATCACTCTTATTAATTAATCCTCTTGATCAATACTTGGCCAAATTATCTTATTATTGAGAAACCTTATAGGACTTCAATTTGTAACATCTACTCTATTCAGAGAGTGAATTGTTGTACTCTTTTATTTTACTCAAGTTTGTGAACAAGGGTGGGGTATCCCTTAGAAGAACAAGAGTGTGGTATCTCTTGGTTCTTAAGAGACTCAAACATAAGGATGGGGGATCCCAAGGTGGAAGAGTGCTCATCATTTGTAAAGACAAAAGTGATAGTGGAACTCTCAAGTGGGTTGCTTGAGAGAACTGGATGTAGGCCTCAAGAGGTGACCGAACCAGTATAAATCAAGTTTGCAATCTCTCTTCCCTTGACTCTTTTCGTTTATTGCAAATTCACTTTTCATTATATTGTTAATATCACTTACATATTTAATTAGTCCTTTATATCTCTTGCATGTGCATTCATTACTTTAAGTTTTTGAGTCAAATATTTAAAACTCATTGAAAAAGTAATTAGAGTGTGAAATCTAAGAAAAAGTTTTTGAACTCAATTCACCCCCCTCTTGAGTTACTTGAGGCCACTTGATTAACATTGTGCCATTATGTTCCTAATTTTTGTGCTTTACCTTTTAATCGGTTTAGTTTTTATTTTTTATTTTTGGTGTGTTATTTTTGTACTTTCAAATAGTGATTGTTTGTAGATTTTAATGTTATTAGTTGGTAGAAACTTGATTTGTTTAGGATTTGAACCACATTTGAAGCATTATTGGAGCAATTTGGAGCACATTTTGGTTGTCACTTTTATAATACATTGATAAGTTTTTATATTTGTTAATGTTTTTGATTTTGGTGTTTAGGAAGTTAATAGTGTTGTGAAATTTTTTTCCTGATTTACCATGAATTAAAAAGGTTGTATTTATAATGTAATTTGTTCATTAAATTTTTATTTTCAGGGTTTGGTTGGACACGTGCTAATAGTCATTGTTGCCTTTAATAACTATGATTGGTATATAGGTTAGTAATGAAATGTTTATTATTGGTATGTTATAATGTATATAGGATAGAGACTTATGATTTCTAGGATAGAATTGTAGGACTAGAAATTGAATGACTGGGGGGATAGGCGTAGAGGTCTTTCCCCAACTTGTTTGCATTGTTTATCGTTGGATTGTTTATGTTTGTGAAGATTGCAGAATATGCATATTATGGAGTTAAAAGGGAATGCACTATAGAATGGTTTTCAAATTGTAATGTGTAATGTATGTGTTGATTAATTATTTTGTACTGTAATGCAATTATTTTCATATACTTATTTTAATGTGTAGTTAATTGTTTGTATAATTGTAATAAAATTATGGCTTGATAATTGATTGTTGAAGCCATATTATGTTAACAAGATAGCCTTAAATTAGCGGAAGCTTTGTCAAAAATTTTCAGAATATAATTTTTATTGTTTGAATGTAACCATTATATGTAAAGGAATGTTCATACAATAGAGGAGACTCTATTGAAATTTACACTAGAAATTCATGTAATTTAAAATAAAAGAGGTTCATAAAGTGTTGTGTACAATTTTTAGGTTTATATTCTTGATCGAGATGTTCCTTGAAAATCGTTCATGGATGTATGATAGGTTGCACCTAGGCCAGGGAATAAAACCCACGTTCTATGAGGGTGTGAAAGAATTCATACGTGTTGCTTACAATTCACAACAATTCATTAATGACCAGAAAGTTAGGTGTCCATGTTTTAGGTGCAAGTGTAGGAGGTTCTTAGATATTGATTCAATTAGATATGATCTGTCCAAATTCATATTTGAACCTGATTATTGGATATGGACTGAACTTAGGGAAGCAGTTAATGTGGAAATTAGTTTGGAATGGATTATGTTGGAGCTAGTTGAAGTTGTAGGTTGAAAGTTGCATGAGAAGGAGGGGTTGAACTTCTTTATTTTTTTTCTTTTCTGAAAACTTTAAACAAAGTCTATCAATTTTGTACTTGAAGTGCAGCGGAAAACTTTGTTAATAAAGTTCAGAAAGCAACTTTCTGAACCGAGTTGAAAACTTGGAAACAATTTAAGATTTGCTTTCTTAACTGAGTTGAAAACTTGGAAACAGTTTAAGATAGATTTTTAGAAATGTATAACTATAAATCTCAAAAGTAGAATGTAAAAGAGATGAAAGGAGTAGAGATATACTGCGCAATGGGTTTTTATACTAGTTCGATGATAAGTTACATTTATACACTCCTTTTCATCTATAACTTTAAGCATATTCTATCATTTGTGTGCTTAATTAGCTGACTTTTGATTGATCTGAGTTTAGTCCTCATTGTGCATCATTGAGTGAAATCATGATTAAGTGCACCATTTTAATGAATAAATATATTTTGGAGCTTCCTATGCTTTTAATCTTCTTTTGTAAGTGTTATTTACTTCCAAGGACTTTCCATGTTGGTGTATAAAGACCATAGAGGTGCATGGAGTTTGTAGCAGTATTCAATTTGGGGGAATTTGGGGAGGTAAAAAGAAGTGTGTTGGAGCTTATTTACAAGAAGTATTATAATAAAATTCATATGTCTCTCTACAAAGATCATATTGAGACAAATAAAGATGCTTTGGAAAGCTAAGAAGTCCTCTATAACTTTCATGTTTTATCCAAAAACCCAGTTCCAAGAGCATATTAGTGAAAATCAAGTTGCAAGATTAAGGGTTGTTGATGTTCTAATATTGTCTAATTTGACCCTCTGTTAGTAGTATACTAATATCTGGAGCTATAGATATCTAATTGAGGTAATTCTTGTGGCATTGGAAATCTTGCTCAAAGAGGTACAACTTCTATTTCTAGACCTAAGGACTAATTCGAACATTTTGGGGCTCAAAATGAGCTTGAAAGTGTATGGGGGTGGTGCTTATGCAAGACTAGTTCATAAAATAATTTTTTTAATTATTAATTTGGGGTTCGTGTTTGACAATGTAATGATGTATTATATATATCTACTTAGTCTAGGTTAAAGCGGATTTTCCACACTTGCTCTAGGATGGTCTCTGCTCTTCCCATTCTCTTTACTCTCTTTCTCTTCAACTCTCTACTCTCTTTCTAGGCATTAAAAGCTTCCAATCCTTAGTTTGGGAAGACAATGGCACTTTTCCTCCATATTGATTGTGATCTTCTACATACGGAGGAGTAATTTTCTTTACTTTGTGCAAAGATTGCTAAGGATTGAGATTTGTTCTTGTGGTTCCTATTTTAATTGCAATTTATGGTTGGTTTTTCTTTCCCTTTTTTCATTTCTCTTTAATATTGGTTGTGTGAATTATTACAATTATATTTTTAAAAGTTGCATGATTGTGTGCTCATCCACATACATTATTATGATTTCATTAGGGTATTTGGTCAATTGATTAAATTAAATTCATTTGGAAAGGGATTGAAATTAACTTCATTGGAAGATTGTGTTGTTGTAATTGGTTATTAAACTAGTATAGGCTCATAGAACTATGATTATGGATTACTAATCATGTGTTTGTCAAACCCTTAGTAGGAGTGTGCTTATGTGACTACTAAGCAGAATTGTATTATTATTGTGTGGTAGTATAATTAATGAAGGTAACCATTACCATCAATGAATCCTTTGAACTAATGATTGAACAATTTTTAATCTGAAGGACTCCTTATGTAGGTAATTTTTCTAGCATAAATTTCTTTATTAATTTTCACCGTAACAATTTCAAAAACCCTAAATTTCTAATTAGCTGGTAACACTTCCTTGTAGGACAACCTAAGTTGTGTCATTTACTACATTTTTTGTGCAACATGACACTTTATAAATTTAGATTTGTTTATGAGTCACAACAGCTCGCATCAAATTTTAATGCTATTGCTAAAGAAGCAGTGCTAGTTGTTTTTTATTTTATTTTATTACTATTTTTTATTTATTACTATTTATTTTTTCTATTTTCATATTTTTATTATTATTTTATTATATTTCTGCCTTTTTATTTTAAATTTTTTTATCCTCTTTTTTGTATTTGATTACTATAGTATTTAATTTTATAACCCATTCCCTTCCTAATTTTCCCAATCTTCGGCTTAATCTGGAAATTGAGAAAATAACAAGGCAACTCAAGAAGGCTGCGAAAGAGCAAGTTAACTCACCTGATAGCCCTTCTTTTTATTCATCTGCATCTTGGGAATTAGCTAGTTTTTTGAATCATCCTGAACTTTCTGATCCATTTGCTAGTGTTTCAAGTAACATGGCAAACCATGACTGGACCTTGAAGGAGCTTGCTACTCCTAACTTTACTTACTAGCCATTGGGGATCGTCTAGCCCGACCTTGAGGTTGACTTTGAGATCAAGCCAAGGCTCTTACATCACATGCCTAAGTTTTATAGGTTAGTTAGGGAAGATTTGCACAAACACCTCAAGCAGCTTCACATAGTTTGTGCTACCATGAAACCTCCAGGGGTAATGGAGAACCAAGTCAAGTTAAGGGCCTTTCCATTTTCCCTTGAGGGCAAAACCAAATATTGGTTTTTTTATGATCCCTATGGAACAATTGATAGCTGGGTCAGTCTAAAGCGAATCTTCCTACCAAAGTTTTTCAAAGCCTCCAGAGCAGTTGCAATAAGAAAAGATATTTGTTGCATTCGACAGTTACAGGGTGAATCTATCTAGGAGTAAAGGGAGAAGCTCAAAAGATTGTGTGCCAGCTATCCCCATCACTAGATTCTGGAGTATCTTTTCATTTAGTATTTCTATGAGGGACTTCTAGTTGTGGAGAGAAATATGATTGATGCTGCGAGTAAGGGTGCATTGGCTGACAAGACCCATACTATAGCTAGAGCCTTGATAAAGACCATGGCAAAGAATTCTTAGTAGTTTAGTTCAAGAACTAGTGTCAACACCCATAATGTGAGTGAAATATCTCCAAGGGATAATAGCAGGGTGGAGAAGAAACTAGATGAGATAACTAAATTCCTAAAATAGATTGCCTTAAATTAGTCTAGACTAGCTCCTTAACCTCATACAGCTTGTGATATTTGCTCTTGTAATACCTATACTACTGATGCATGTCCACAGTTGTAGCAGGACCCTACTTTAGTTGCTGCTAACAATGTATCATTGATAGGCCTTAGAATAAAAACAAAAGTAGGAGTATGACCCTTACAGCAACACATATAACCCTGGTTGGGGTGATCATCCTAATCTCAGGTGGAATAACTCATCACAGACACAACAAAAGTATGTTCCACCTAGCAAAGATAGTAGAGCAACCCACATGTCTACTAGCAACCATATGATCCATATTAACTTGCCCTTTAGCAGTTTCTAGAACTACCTACGCCTCCTACTACCCATGAGATTTCCCTTTGGGATAAGATGAAATTGGCGATGAACTAACAAAAGATGATGTTTTGGATGCAAACACAAATAAGCTAGTTGGTGGATGCTCAGAAGTCACATATCCAGTAGCCTAGTCTTTCTCAGATACTTTCCCAGACCATCACCAGCCCTAAATGGAATGTTGGTGCCATTACTTTGAGGTATAATGTAGTATTGCTTGAGGTCATTAGTCCACCTGAGCAAGGTGTTGATGAACAAGGTGAGATACATGAGCCTCTATAGCTTGACCTTTATCACGACCCGATTTGGGCATGTGACCAGCAAATGAGAAACCCTATTCCCACATAAGCCTCGTGACCTGGATTTCTTTATATTCACAACTAGAGATAAAATTATTCAAAACAATTTTCATTTTCTACATACAAATCACTTGTTTATTAAATCATATTAGCTTATACTGAAATTTCATAATTCAAACTCTATAGTCTGTGAATTATAATACAAACACATATGCAAAAAGCTACTCTGATTTGAAATATTCAAAAGTGCTAAACCATTCGATACAAACCAAAGTAGTATTACAATATCCAAAAACATAAACATGCTTTATTGTCCAGATCCTACCTGCATTTATACTGGATTACTCTAGACAAAACTATAAAGACTTCACCTAAGTGAAGCTCACTACTAAAACTCTAGTGCTGCCGGGACAATGGTGGCTAGGAAGGACCCGTAACCACTTATGTATATGTAAATAGAGGAAGGAAGAGAGGGGTGAGTTTTGTTCAAAACTCAGTAAGTGAATTCCCACCTAAAACCCACATTCATAAGACACCAAGGAACAATGCAATAAATCATAATAACAATAATAACATAAAACTTTAAATGTTCCATAAGTATATATATACCAAGATCATTACTTCACTTTTAAAATCAACAACAGTATCTAACTAGAGAAACAAGAATTTCTACTCTATGGTTCTTTAAGAACCGAGATGTGCTATTCTACGATCCATCAGGGATCTAATGTGGACACCTAAATAGGTTCCATTTTTTGCTCTATAAGATTGTCCATTGGACAACTTTGTACCAAGATCATGCAGCCATTAACTCGCTGTCTGTTTCTCTATAGCTACCTTTTAAACTAACTAGATAAATCTATTTAAATCTGAAAACCCTTGAAACCTTTTAATTCTCTATGAGCTCTGAATTTATCTGATTCTAACATTCTGACCTTAGCATAACTGTAGCTATGAAATCATGTCCAAGGGGTCATGCTTTGCATACAGTTGTGATTTCAAAAGCTCACAGAATATGTGGTCGTCGACTGTTCTGAATACTATGAAGATTCAAGCTCTAAAATCTTTTGATTGATTATCTAAATCACATTTCTACTGTCAAGCTTTTCATGAACTAGGTAAAACTAAATATAAATTCTGAAATTACAGGGTCTAACACCATATTTCCAATCTTTTCTCTAAAGCTCATATATGGCTATAAAACTATATCATATACATAAACCAGTTCCATATTCAATTAAAATAATCATAAAAGTCTCTAACCATTACATATATCATCAATTCTATGTAAAATCAGTATAACAAACATGGTCCAATGAGTTTTCTCAAAAACAAATTTCATGCTCTAAAATCAAGATTTCTAAAACATATAAACCAATAGTAACTCAAATCCTTGTACAGTAATCTCTAAAATCAAACAATTAATTGTATTTTCATGATAATAACATCTAATGCACAACATAGAGATCACATATACGAACACACTCGTCTAGAAGGGTGAACAGTGATAAAGTAACACCAATGTACACTTGGAAGCAAAATTGACAGTAGTATCTAATATAGAAGCAATAAAACTCTAAATTAACCTCTAAAAACCTCTAAATACTCAAAATCCATCTCTAACAAGGTAGAAAACTTCTCTCCTTTGAGAAGCATAGAGAATTACCCTAATAACAAGAAGGAAATAGAGAAAAGAGCGCAAAACCAAGAAAAAAATATACCTTAAAGCCTTAAGAATGGAATATTCGAGTTAGAACTGAGAAAAATGGAAGAAAATGGAGTTTGGAGGTTGAAGGATGAAGTTTCTGGGGTTTGGGAGTGAAAGGGTCGTGTTTGTAAGGTTGAGAACCTGAAATGAGGGTTTTTATAAAGATTTTGACCATTGCAGTCCTCATTGAGCACTGCATCGCTCACTAGGGAGCATAAAAATCATCCCCCTGCATCACCTTACTATTTCTTAAGCATTGTAGCACTCTTCAGAATGGTTTCTCTCAAATTTTTTAGCTGTAATTTCAGTTATGGTCTGTATTAGACTGGGTTATCTCAGTACTCACTTATTTACATTTCTTAATTTTAAGTTAATATCTAATAACTTTAAAACATAAATGTAAATAAGGAAATACCCCCCATTTGGATTTAAATAAAATATCAGAAAGATTAAAATCCCAACAAATCAGAATTCAAATTTTGGGTTTTAGTTCAAACTCAGGAATTCTCTCAGTTTTATAAACTTATGGGTTAAAAACGGAGTGTTTAAATGTTTAATAAAATTGATTAAAAATAACTCTTTAACTTATTTTTCTCTATGGAAAATTACTAGAACTTTTGGTCCTGAGAATATGACTCTATCATATAGCCCTCCAATGAGGTGTAGGGTCTAGGCTTAGTGAAACTCTGGACCTAGAACGACAAGTAAGGGTAACTAACACCCTTTTTAGTTCAAAAAAAATTTTCTAGTCATTTTTCTTTAAAACTAGGGTATTACAAACTTGCACCTCAGTAGAAGAAGTCAGTTGAGCCACCAAAGAAGCCTATTCCATTGCTTTTCCCCTAAAGAATGCAAAAAACCCAAGAAGCCAGCTGACACATAATTAAGAAAAGAGCTCTTGGAGACCTTCAAGAAGGTAGAAGTGAATATACCTTTGTTAGATGCAATCAAAGAGATTCCATAGTATGCCAAGTTTTTGAAAGATCTGTGTACCAACAGGAGAAGACTACAAGGCAGTGAGAAGGAGAAGGTGACTATGGGGGTGAATGCTTCCTTCGTCATCAAGCCAGGTAGCTTACCACCTAAGTTCAAGGATTCAGACACATTCAATGTTCCTTGCACCATTAGGAAGCTACAAATCAAGCAAGCCATGGCTGATCTTGGGGCTGGCATTAATGTTATGACATAATCACTGCACAGGTCTTTTCACTTTAGGGAGTTCTAGCCTACTATGTTGATAATCTAGCTTGCCAATCGCAGCATTACAAAGCCAGAAGGGGTATTGAAAGATGTCCTAGTAAAGGTAAATGATTTAATATTCCTTGTTAATTTTTATGTGCTGCAGATAGAGAATGACACTAATGCCAACTAGCATACATTAACTCTCGGTAAACTAGTAGCTAGCCACTGTCAACACCAAGTTTAAAAAGGGAAAAATAACTTTCCAAACCGAGTTACCCCAGGCATCTAGACAGTGGTGTACAAGACGAGTCATCTTACAAGGAAACAACACTAATTAATTGAAGTTTTTTAGGGGGTTTGTTGCATACGAAAATGAAATAGTAAGTAATTGAAATTAACAATAATGAAAGAGCTAGCCTAGGGTATTTTTAAGCTAAGGAGTGCTAATGATCAAGATAAACAATTGATCAAGCACTTGGTGAGGAGCTATGTATTAATCATGCAATCACACAATTAACTAGCAATTCTCCTTTAAGTCAATCAACTAGAGGATAATATCAAGAGCATACACTTAGATGATTACAATCACAACACCTAAATATATGAACTAATTAAATGCCAATTGCCATAGCCCAATTCTCAATCAAGAATTAACTATATTCTCTTAGTTAACTAAATGTTCACCAATCAATCAATTAGCATGCATTCAATCAACAAGCTAAGACATGTATTCTCACAAATCATGCTCACATACACATAACATCATCTCACTCAACATGCATATTAATCAATAAACATGAAAAGAGAAGGAAACACAAAAAGAAAGAGAACAACACCAAGGTTTTACATTAAGATCAAAATGTTTCAAAACATAACCCTAGCTCTTGAATCCCTTGAGCTAGCAAGAGAAGTACTCCTCCATCAAGGAGATTACATGCAGAGAAAGAGGAAAACTCAAGAAATTAGATATGGAAATCTACATAAACATAACCAAAGCTATGTATATCAATCTATTCTTGAAGAATGAGAGAAAGAAGAAGAAGCAAGAGAACTTTCTCTCAAAACCTAGTTCTATTTCCAAAAATGGCAAGGAATGCCTTGGACTTCGTGTTATAGCCTATAACATCATCATGGAATTTGCTAAAAAAGGGTCTAAGTAGGTAAAAGTTATAAAATAAACTTTTAGCCTCACCCCGCAAATTGATGCACCGAGTAAAACTGGCTACAGTGAGTGGACTTCAAATCATCCTCTGGTGCCACTTGTTAGGCTCGCTGTAGTGATTGATGCTCGCTACAGCGAAGCATCCTTCATTCATGATCATGACTTGACTTCCAAGCTCATTGCAGCAAAGCTATCTAGGCAATTTGTGATCCATGAGCTCCGAAACTCCACTCCATAATGCACTCTCAAGAGTGACCCTTCAGGTATCCACAAATATCTCTGTAAGAAAAAAAAAGGATTTGTTAGTGATAAAACCAAAATTGCACAAAGGTAGTGAATTAAAGTCACTATGCAAAATTGAGTGCAAATAGAGTTAGTTGCAAAATCCTAAAAAGATAATAGAAGTTAAACTCAAAAAGAATGCAAAAGCACCAAGTGTAAGAGGGAAAATATTTACAAAAAGTGTGCTTATCAACTCCCCTACACTTAGGTATTTGCGTGTCCTTATGCAAGGAGTGTCAAAGACAAACAAAGAAAAACTCAGAAAGTAGAAAAGAGAGAGATAAACTCTACTGAAGCCTGCGGGAAAAAAGAATATCTACAAAGAGTTGGAAAAAGAAGATAATGAAGCCTAATTGGTCACTACTACAAGCACTGACAATAAAAATTGGCAACTCAACTATCAAAATAAGAGCTTAAAACAAGCATAGATCACATCAGAAAATGAGTGGCTGGGTTGGATTCTCACATGGATGTGTGTGTCACTCAGTTCTCTCAAGTGTATATGAAAATGCAACACTCAAACACTTCTCAATGCGATGCCTTCCATAAGCTTGCTTTTCATCTCAACCACCACAATTTAAACACAACCATAAACATTCATCAAGAGGTCTTATTAGGGTTATAGCGGGGCTGAGGTTAGGGAAGGACAAAATTTAGGGATATGTAAGCTAAGCTTAAGTCTAAGGAAAGCATATATGTGTTCTTACATGAAGGATGTGTGAATGAGAAGCTAAAATCAAACCAATGGTGATCCCAAAAAGAATCCTTATTATGGTAACCTTACACAAGTGATGCACTCTTATTCAAAATAGGTGGTGAATTGGTGATTTCTCTCTTCCTATATATATATATATACACATATAAAATTTTTCAAATTTTTTATTTTTTTAATTTACTTTTTAATTATTTATTTTGAAAGATAAGACTAATTGCAAAAAAAAATTTCACCAATTCACTAACAATTCACCTAGAGTTCTTTTTCAGAGACTGCAATTAGATAAAAAAGGCTTCCCTCACACTTGATTTCTAGCACAATAACTTCACCAATGCTTCCTAGGCTCAAGTTAGGTACTTTTTATTGTTTTTCACTTAAGGTTATGATGGATAGGTTAAGACAAAGAAAGGGTGTTAGAGGCTAAAAAAGGGTTATACAAGGGTTCATGCAGGAAAGTAGGCTTTTTAGACCAAGGGGTTAAAAAAAACAAAATAAATACCTCAAGCACATACATGCACGCAATGCATTGAAATTGCTTTGAAAAAGAATTTGGGAAGTTCTAGAACAATGCGAGTGTGTAATACCCTAGTTTTAAATAAAAATGTTAGAAAATTTTTCAAACCAAGAATGGTGCCAATTACCCTTATCTGTTTTTATAGGTCTTGAATTTCACTAAGTATGGATCTTACACGTCTTTGGAAGGCTATGTGATAGATCCACTTTCTTGGGATAAAAATTCCCGATAATTGTTTCCAAAAGAATGATTTTTAATTAATTTTATGAAACGTTTAAGAATTTCATTTTTAGCCCAAAATATTAAAAAATCACAGTTTCCCAAATTTGAACTAAAACTCAAAATTTGGATTTTGATTTGTTAGGATTTTAATTTTTATGATATTTTATTTGAATCCAAATGGGGGCTACTTCCTTATTCACATTTATGTTTTAAAGTTAATGGAGAGTAAAATAAATGAGGACATTATCTTAAAATTAAGAAATGAAAATATGTAAGTTTTGAGAAAACTCAGATATGGGAAAGACCTTTTTACCTATAGTTCTGGTGAACTATTTTTGCTACAGCAGTCCAGGATCACTATAGTGGTCATAGTGTGGAGGGGGGGTTAGCTATTTGGTAGTCTGTAGACCATTATAGCGATCTAGCATAAGTGTTTCTAAGAGGGGTCGCGGGTGAGCTTGACTACTATAGCAATCATACACCACTATAGAGGTGTTAGTGGGGCAGAAACAATGCTAAACAATGCAGTTTTGATTAATGAGAGTCCCTACCCTATATATACCCCTTAAACACGGTTTTCACCTCCAAATTCCAACCCCTAGTAGCCTCCCTCCTTCCTCTACTCTTCTCACTCTCATCCTCCATCAAATCCACTTCCTCCAAGCTTCGAGGTGAGTTTGGTTTATTAGTTTATGCTTCTTTTCTCTTTGTTCTTCCATGTTCTTGAAGTTAGAGTGTCTTTGTTCTCCATTGTTGTCACGTAGGAGTGCTCCCCCAATCTTGTTAGAGTTAGATTAAAGCTCTCTAGAGATTGTTAGAGTTTAATTTAGCGTTTTGTGTTGCTCTATGGTAGTTGTTGGTGTCATTCCAAGCTCTCAAAGTCAAGTTGGTGGTGCCTACAGACTCCCAACTCCAAACAGTGAGTGGGTTTGAACTCATGGCCTTACCTTTAACCATTATGGATATGTTTTATGCATGATGATTGTTAATATTATAAATGAAAGTATGATTATATATGATTTTTCAAGTGATGGAAAGCTAGCCAAATATTATGATTTTGACCGTAGCATGAAAAATTTGTTTAAGGAAAACCATGGGACCACAATTGCTATGTTGTATATGATGAAAATGTTTTATTGCTGAGTCTCCTTCTTCTTGGTCTCAAAAGCAGGCTCTATAGTATCCCTGATCAGGTAGCTTTTCTTCCTGAAACTAGTCTCCATAAGCACAGACTGAGTCTTCTTTATTGTTTTAAAAGAATTAAGGAGTAGTCTATGCTAGTGATATATTCAAACCACTCGTCAGCAAGAGGGTATTTAACATGTTGGAATATCTTTGTTAGCAACATCCTATAAGGAACTCTAGCAGTCTTCATTTTGTCTTTGGTAATGGCACTAAGCATGTAGTCCATTATCATCTTGGGTAGATTCACTTTACTTTTAGACAACAGATAGAAAAGTAGCATACAATTCATTCCCAATAGAATATTTGTGCTTCCTTATCATAATAAAACCTTTATTTTATAAAAATCGGTCACTAATTGAAATGTTAGTGACTGATTTAGTGATTGATTTTTATTCATACTTGAGAACCTTGCCTTCATAAAAATCAATCACTAAATTGGTAGTAATCGATTTTTATTTCTATTAGAAAACCTTGCCTTCATAAGAATTGGTCACTAATATTTGAAATAGTAACTGATTTAGTGACTAAAATTTCGGCCACTAATTTCATTACATATATAAAGATAAAGAACCCCAAGTGTCTCACCCCAGATTGTTTGCCTCACTTCTACCTAAGTCCCAACTGCCACCTTCACCTCTTTCCCAACGATCAAAGGTTCGGCGCTACAACCAAACGTTCTCGTGCCCTTTTGTCAAATGCCTCATGTAACGCCCTAAAATTATATAAAAATTAATTTGAGTTTTTCTAGTCATAGTTTCAAAAATTCGACAGACATAAAAATGATGAGGACGATCCAACGGATCTATTAAAAAAATATGAATAGTAACTTACGGGCCCCGTAAGCCCGCCGAGATAGCCGAAACCCTAGAATTGGGACTCGGAGATGCCTGAAAATTAGAAATTATAGGATTGAGATTAGAAATGGTTAGGAATAAAGATTTTATACTTAGAATTAATTTTTGGGCAATAGTTGATTTCCCGGGTACACTGTTTTACCTATTCGGTAAAATTTCGGTGTGCGATTTTTAACACTGAAAACTAATTTAATCTTTACAAAATGAAAGAGATTACCCACTTTTATCAAATGAATGACTAAAATTCAATCTTGAATTACAAGATTTAATCATAGCCATCGATTTTACTTTCTTAAATTAAAGATGACTTAAATATACAATATAATATTAATTATTTATTGTATAAGATTGACACAAAATCAAGCTTCTTGAAGAAGCTCAATTCTTGGCCATAAACCAGAGAGAACAGCAGCTACATTTCCATTTCCTTGAGAGCTCAAATACATGATTCAAGTGCCTAAACTCCTAGCCTAGAGTTGTCAAAACCATAAACTTCCTTCACTAAACTTGTTCTATTCCTCAATATCTACCAAACTAACCAATCAGAATTTGAATCCATCACCTCTTTCCACATTGAGAGATCATTTTTCACTAATTAAGGAAGGGTTAACCCATCTTTGTAATTAGAGAGCTTTGAAGTGAAGGACTTCCATCTTGGAGCAAACTAGAGACAAGGACACACTAGCTCTCAAGAGTAGGGATTTTAAACCTCTTTTACATTCAACTCTATTTTTATGATTTGCATACTGATTTGGCTGAATATTTGTGGTTGAATTAGTTGATTATATATTGATATTGATGTGTTAATTTTGGTGGAATGGTTTGATGTGGTGAAAAATCATTTTTGTTAAAAGAGAATTTGACACATGTTGCTGGATTTTCATATTTTAATAGGATAGGATTTGTTCACGAATTTTTTGGTTCAATTCTAGTCATTTTTATGAGCTACAAAAATTATATGTTGAAGATAACATCCTAGGATAGTTCATTAATTTTCTTGAGCTCTGATTTCAATTTATACTGCATTAAAAAAATCAAGAACCGAGGTTATGACCATGCTGCTTGGATTGTAGGAATTGAAGTTCCAATTTTGTATAATTTTTTACCATATAAAATGATTGAATTTTCCTTTGAAAGTTTTATAAAGTATTGGAAACATCTTGAAGTTCAACCGTGATTTTTATTTTGAATTTATTAAATCATTTGCTAGGGTTAAAAATTATGAAAATCTGGTTCTGAGCTGAGGTTAAGTGGCCTCTAACCACCAAAATTGTATAATTGTGTTAACATAGCTAGAGAACTTTTTTTGCTCTGAAAATTTTACAGGACATTAGGGACAAATTGAGATGTCATAGAGAATTTTTGTGGACATGTTGATGGTTTTATAGGAGAAATAATTTTATTACTTGAGTGAGAAATCTATCAATATGCTGGAAATGAGCTAAATTCTTGATTTGGAAGTAAAATGTTCTTTAATGCAACTATGATGAATATAAATGCATGCTATGTACTTTAAAGTTTAGTTTTTGAGAAACGAATGAGAATCACATGTGATTAATTGTTTATATGGGAGTAAAGCATGTATTGGTAAAAAGAAAGGTGATAAATGAATGATATATATATATATATATATATATATATATATATATATATATATATATATATATATATATATATATATATATATATATATATATATATATATATATATATATATATATATATATATATATATATATATATATATATATATATATATATATATATATATATGTTTGAGGCATTATGAAATTAAAAAATTTATACTAATGCATACTTGTATATGTGAGCTTGAGGATGATGTATATCCTAAGTAAAGACGAAAAAGTCCCCTTTAATGACAAGGGCACAGAAAAAGTCCCCTTTAATGACAAGGGTATGGAAAAGTCCCTTTAAATGACAAGGACACGAAAATGTCCCCTTTACTGACAAAGGCACGAAAAAGTCCCCGTTAATATGACAAGGGCATGAAAAGGTCATCTTTATTATGTTAAGGGCAAGGAAAGATAGGGATGATGTATATTGGATTCCCTTCGAGGTACCGACGGCACGTAAAGTGGTAGATGAATTACTATAATATTAAGTAGTAAGGCATGGGTACATTAAGTGATTGAATAATAAAAGCGATCCACTTCAAAAGAATGATTTTTGAACTTTAAAATGAACCTTTGATATATGATGCATGCTCATATTTTTTTAATAAACCGAAGTGGCTGGAACGATGATGATGACAATATTATTGTGTATTTGGGGAGTTGCCATACTAAGAATTATATAATTCTCACCCCCTATATCTTTGTGTTCCCATGTCGTCTCTAGGTTGAACTAGAGGACTATGAGGCCGCTTTGCAAAAGAACTTAGAATTACAACAGTGTAGTGTTTAATACTTTTATTATGTTGTACTTAATGAAATGAATATGTATGTAAATGTAATATAGAACGGATATGTATTAAAGCTCATAGTAAAGCTTCCTTTTGTACTTAGCTATGTATTAATTAAAGATTGTGTTTCTTTGTCATATATTTTAAAAGATTACGCTTAGTTATTACACGTATTAGTCAAGCCTATCATAGATATTTAAGAAAGGTCCGTTATGTTATAAGTAACAACTCTCAAGTATGATGTTATGACTTAAGGATAGCATTGTACTTGGGAGGGTGTTACACCCCGCCAGATCCATGGAGGAGAAACAGTGGAGTGATGATGCCTCAACCGTTTCTCCTCCGCCACCGCCACTGCTGCAATGGTACCCCACCTGAAGGACAAGGCATACCTGAGCGCCATAATCCTGAACTGAATCAAGATGTTCGAGGCAATTGAGGTGGCACAGAGAGCGCAGCGGCTCTCCTTCTTGCGGGATCCCATTGAGGTCAGCCTCCTCGATAGTAGCGTTAGGAGCACCGTGAAGTGGCAGATGACGCCGCTTGATGTGGGCAGAGAGATCTCGAAGAACCTATCGAATAACGCGTTCATAGCGAGGATCAATGGCATGCACTGGGACATGGCGAGGCTTCTCGAGGAGGACTGCGAGCTCCGGATCTTCAAGTTTGAGGACGAGGAAGGACGCGACACATTCTGGCACTCTAGCGCTCACATTCTAGGCCAGGTCCCCTTTTCTAATGGTTTTTAGATTTCTTTTTTTTTTCTATTGAATTTTGATTGTGGTGGTGGGATATGACGGTGCTTGTGTTTTTCGATTGTTGTGATGAATGTGTTTGCAGGCACTTAAGGTGTAGTATGGATGCAAGCTATGCATTAGGCCCTGGGCTACTAGATTTTGGATTTCCACCTTGAGAACTGGATGTAATTTTATTACTTTTTTGTGCTCTATTAGTCTTGCTAGGTTGTTTGTTATTGCAAAATTATATGATGATTGATGAGGCCTAGGTTGTATTTTTTTTTTTTGTGTTTTTCTTTAAAATATATGATGGTTGATGAAGATTATGCTTCTAAGAAAAACAACCCTTTCAGCGCATTGAAGTAACACATGATTAGGGACTTGAGATGTTTTCTGATAATAAGTTCAAGGCAAGTATAGCTGCTTGTATAACCTTTTGTATCACATAATCATATTTATCTTAACCATATAGTTCCTATTTCCTTTCTTCTGAAATTTAAGATATCACAATTTGCTGATTTCGCTATGTTCTTGCTATTGTCATCAGGTTGAAATTGCCAATGATTTACCTGCTGACAAGACTATCACAGTATATAGATATGGTCCCCTGGTTGATTTGTGTTGAGGACCACATATACTAATACATCCTTTGTCAAAGCATTTGCATGTTTAAAGGTATTTATTTAATCTTTCTTATGAATCCATTTCAAACAAAGGTTTGATTATCCATATACTTATATCAATCACAAGTTCTTCGGTTATTGATTTTGTAATTCCAAGCCTTATCAGCATATTGAGGGGGGACACAAATCGGGAAAATTTACAAAGAGTTTATGGAATATCTTATCCTGATCAGAAGAGTTTAGAGGTGATTTTCATTTCTATAGTTGTTTCTTTTGGGGTAAAACATTCAGCTATGCAAATTGAGCTGTGGTGCATTGAATGATCAGTTACAGTACCTTGTGGAATATCTAAATATAGCAATAACCAACAAATAGTTATTAATAGTCTGCTACTGCATTTCTAGGTGCCCAAGCTTCTCTAAGCTATGCCAGATGCACATGTGGTGTTTTTGAAATAATGTGTAGATAGTGGTGCTTTTTGTGCTATGGCTATAATAAAGATATAAAATATTGTCTACCATGAATCTAAGTGAAAAATGATGCAATGTTTATCAGTGTTGATGATTCTATCACTTTTAATTTCTTGTCTGCTAGGAATATTTGCTTAGGTTGGAAGACCTAAAGCACTTGGAAAATCATTAAGTGACAATAATCTACATGCACCCTTTATTGATAATCCAATGAAAGCTACTCCTTGGTTATTTTACTTAAGTAATCTTTTGTATTTATTTTATGCAATGATCTTTTGTACTTATTTTACTTCTCACTTGCTATGTCATTCTTATTATGAGCCATGGTGCAAGAACTTTCTTTTTCTAATTCTAATGTTGTAGAATTTTCATGGCCTTACAAAGATTTTGTAATACATTTTGCAATAACAGGAGAAAAAATTTTCTATTTAACATGTGTTTATGAGTACCTTTTATGGTTTTTCTTTTCATTTAGTTGAATTCATGTATGTGTTGTAAAGATGAGCTATAGTGGTTTCAAGGCATCAATTCCAAGCCACATAAGGATAAGATTTATGCCTCTTTGGTACAATTTTTGCTTGTTGTGTTAGCGGAGTTGACAGTGGGCTAGGCGGTGGGGCAATGCTAGAAAGGAACACATGGGACATCATCAACAACGACTATATGGAGCATAGAAACTAGGTGCAAGCACAAAGCAAAGGGAGAAGGAAAATTACCCTATATAGTATGGGGAGAACTTTTATCATAATGCAACTATAGGATTATTATTGTTTGGTTCTTTCTATTCATATACCATTTTTATTGATGTCAAATGAATCATTTAATGTTTAGTTGTACTGTCACAGGTCCCTGATGATTGGGTAATTGGGCATTGTAAATATTTGTTCTTTTAAATCGATATGTTTCTATGTCTTTTATACCCTGTATGTTATGGTTTTAAATCTGTCCATAATTCAATTATTCTATTAAACTTGTTTTGTTGCTTTGTTAAATGAATTGGAATTAGTACTAAAGTTGTTCATTATGATGCACTTGCTATCATATAAAATATTACAAATTGAGTATTTAATCAACCTGGGCAAAGTACGGGGTATTACACTAGTAGTTTCTTATTTGATGATATATATTTAAATTTTAAAAGTGAGATTTCAAAAATATAAATTTTTCTTTTTTTTTAGGGACCACTTGTTAGTGACCAATTTAGCGGTCACTAATAGCATACCAAACCACTAGCCGAAATTGATGGAAAATCGGTCACTAAATCAGTCACAAGATTTAGTGATCGATTTATCGATCGCTAATAGCCCAACTAAAATTCCTCGTATGGATGGGAAATTTGGTCACTAAATCGGTCACAAGATTTAGTGACCAATATATCAATCGCTAATAGCCTAACCGAAATTGGTCGTATGAATGGGAAAATCGGTCACAAGATTTAGTGACCAATTTTATCGGTCACTAATATGTTAGCAATCATGGTTTTAGCAACTTCTGTTTTTGGTTGCTAAATCGGTCACTACCAAGTTTAGTGACCGATTTCATCAAATTAGTGACCACAAAATCAGTCACTAATTGCTGATTTTTTTTGTAGTGTAACCACTATTCCACTGCACTTTAAGCTTTATGCTTTGATAATATCTTTTATGTTAAATGTTTTAGACCCAAAAGAAAGTTTCAAAAAGCACGATTCAACTCGCCTTCTCGTGCACTCTTTTAGAGCCTGGCCTCTGATGGGTTAAACAATCCAATGATTGCAGATGACAAAGATCAAAGGGACAAAATGAAGTAGAAGATCACTCTGTCTACTGACTATCTTTTCCCAAATGATGTCTCAAAGAAGAAAATTTTGGCTCTAAAAGTCATCATATCAGTAGCAGTAAAAAGCTAAAGCAACAGAAATTGCTGATACCTCTGGTAAAGAGGAAGAATTTGATGAAAAACCTGAGATTGAAAATGAAGACAAGATCTCCTTGCTTGTGGAGAAAATATCAAAAGTCTAGTAAGGTTCAGCCTAAAATGGTAGAAGAATCAATCTCAAAGGAAGACAAAAAGAGCAAAGAAAATCCTGAAAAGATCAAATCTGAAGATAAAAAGAATAGGTCAGTAAGTCATGATAAAATTGAAAGTACAAAATTTCTATATTACATGACATGAGTGAGATTTTACAGAAGCCTACAAGGTAAGAATACTCAAACTCATTCCTTTATCTTCATTACGGTCATATGATGAGCTGCCATATAATATGCATATTTCCTTTTCAAAATATCTTAATTAAAATAAGCTTGAGTTTGATAGAGAAACTAATAAAGGTGATATCGATCATGTTTTCAAACTCTAGGCCTTACAAGCTAAAGTCTCAGAATTAATATAGAAAAATCTTAGAAAGTTATGTCCTCTCCATGAAAGACCTGAAGATCACATAGATGTATCAATATGGAGGACAAAGCTTACCTCCTGGATTTCAAAAAGAATAAATCACAAACTTATGGGGAAGATAAGGCTCAAGAAGATTGGAAAAAGAGTTGGCATCATAAGCTTCATGATGTAAAGATGACTAGTTAAGTGAAAACATCGCAGCACTCCAAGGAAACAAAAAGTGCTAAAAGGAGGTTAGAAAGTAAATCCTTCAGAAAGTGATTCAAAGAGTCAGAAATCACTTATTCTAAGGAAAGACAAAAGAGTGGAAAAATTTCCTCAAGCTTCTTCGTTTTTCTCACCTACATCATTTCAACTTCAATCAGCTAGTTCCATCACCTAAATGACCACTTCTAATCTCATGACACGTATCTATCTCCACTCTCTTCAAGGTGCCTTCTCAAATTGTTTTGCGGTTTCTTTTCATCTTCAAAATTTCCTCTAAACGTTTCATCATCATCTAAAATTCTTGTTCTAAAAATAAAAATTATTACCATATCTCCTTCGAGTCTTAACTTATGAACCTACTTCCATACCAATGGATGAAGGGAAACATTCCAACAAATGCACTATTAGCATGGGAACCCGTCTCATGTATGATGAATCGGTATATCAACAGCACTATGCTAAAAATTTATCTCAATTACCCATAGCCCTTGGAAAAAGGTTGAATAGGGAGTTACTAATGCAAGTGGTCATCCTTATGGAAGTCATCTTTTTCCAAGGTTGGGTAGAGTTTTTAAACTTCTTTAGAAGGGTGTATATTGGGATAGTCATAACCTTCTACTCACTATTAAAACAGGTGTCCAATTCAGTGCTGACTTCTCACATCAAAGGAAATCATATGATACTAAGCATAAACAATCTCTCAAACATTGTTCATGCACTTGATGAAGGAATTAGATGTTCTTAAAAGAAAAACTGGTTCATGAACCTTGGTGTCCCAATAGAGGAAGTGTCAAGATATCTAACAGACTCTCCCAAACATCACCCTAGCAAAATATCCACTGCAATGCTAAACTCAAAGGCTCGTCAAGTTTTCACCCTCATCCAGTTCTCCATCTTACCAAGGTTAGAAAGCACTTACCTACTAGTGGGAATAAACTACATGTTGCAGTATTGCCTATTGGCAAAGAGAAAAGTCAACTTGCCTAAAGTAATCTTTAAACACATGCTAAATGCCATGTCACTAGAAAATAGAAGAAATGCCTCTGTTCCATATGGTATCCTACTAACAAAGTGTTTGAATACATGAATTATCCCTTTAGACATGAATGGTGCGAAAACATGGAAGCTATCTCATACTCCTCTATCGCGTTTTGAACCCCAAGAAGACCCAGAAGCTGCCACGATTGGAGCCACAAGACAAAGTCTAAGGATAAGAGATGCAGCCATCGAAAAAGCCATAGTAGAACCAAAGGAAAAAAGGAAAAAGAAAATTAATCATCATTAAAGATGATTTAGAGGATAATGAGAAAAATAAAGTAATTCTCAAACTTGAGAAAAGCACTCCTCATTCATCCACAAACTTAGTAGAATAATCAAAATCTGAAACCCCTGAAAATGAACGTGTCATCAAGGCTATGCCTAGGAAAGAAAAATCCTCTTCCTTTGAATCTTCCAGGTCAAAAGGAACATCTTCTATGGATACACAAGACAAGGAAACTACTCCTCCGCTAGCAAAGACCACTTTGAGAAAAACTCTTGCTCAAAATGATGATCCTTCACCAAGTCAACCACCTCTAACAGCACAATCAAGGTACTCAGATACTCAGTTATTGTTACAAGGGCAACACATCACAAATAATAGGTTGGATAAATTGGAGGGCCAATCAGAAAGACACGAAGCTCTTCTGATGGAGATTCTCCTAGAAGTAAAGCGTTGAGGCTAATGGTTTGATTCGTTCCTCTCCTGCACATTCTTTTTTATGATGCCAAAAGGGGGAGAAAGGGATGAAGAAAATCATGCACTAAGGAGTTCAGGAGGAGGATATGAATTTCAAGGGGAGCCATGCTGAAGAACTCAAGGGGAAACCATGCAAAGAGGGAACCCAAACTCTTTTTTTTTTTTTTGCATACTGCACATATTCTTGTTTTGCTATAACTTGGTTATAATATTTCGAATATTTAACATTTGAAAAAATGCCATATCCATCATGCTTATGCTTGGTTTATGCTTTTACTTGAAAGATATGCTCTAATACATAAATGATTATCTTAAGCTCTGATACATATCAATGCCTAATCCATCATGCTCAACTAATCATATATCATGACTTGCCTATGTATGATATGTTCTCTTAAGCATTCATTCTGAACTGTTCAATCATTAGCATGCTAGAGAAATAAACACATACTTATCCTTGATTAGCTTTAGCAAGTATCCTTAAGAAATGCAAATTCTTTCTATCAGTATCTGGATACTCAAACTGTATTGATTTACGTAGATATGTATGAGACTAAAATGCCCATCATTATATAACACATTTTTATTGACATATGCATGAGATGCTCCATTTAAATCTGATCAAACTTTGCTGTAAACAATTTCTGAGGACCTTCAGAAACCGCTTTTAAATATCTTTAAATTCAACTATGATCAGAAAGGATAATCTGAAAATCATCTCAAGTGTGCTGAGCTTAATTGACCAACAATGTGTAATATTCTGATTCAATATGTATCAGTAAGCAAAAATTAGTTTGAGAAAAGGTTTTGAAAAATTACATCATCATCTGATACTTATAAAGTTTCCTAGCTTATGAAAAATAAGCTCACAAGAACTTAATGCTTTGATAAAGCTAGGATGAATCCCTGTTTGAGCTTTAGAAACCTTATATTGTAATTCACCAATATAATTGATATCAAGGTTTCTCTGAGCATCAGAAACTTCATATGTATCTTTTAAGCTTTTCTCATATCATGCTCAAAAGTTTTTATCATTCATATATATATACACATCTTTGGGCATCAAATTCTTTGTTGAAAAGGGAGCATAGGAAAAGAAAGTGCTGAATAAGATTTTCTACCAAGAAACAATATCGCAAGTATTACTTATTTATTTATTCAAGCACACTTAAATGTTAGAAAGTCGTTTTATGACTGAAATCAAGCTGATTGACAGAATTGAACTAAAACAATGAAATCTACTTTAGTATGTTTGTGATACAAATTAAAAAAGCTTTCTGATTTAAATTAGAAAAAATCATCATAAACCAAATAGCTTTGATTTGAGTCAACTTAAGGCTTCAAAATTTTCTTGAACATATTTAATCATGGCTTAATAAAAGGACTTACTAAGATTTAAGAATCATGATGTGTCGAAAGAAAATGTGATTCATCATATTATGTTCTGTATTATTTCTTTCAAACTCTTTTCAAAAGATTTTCTTCAAATTGGTTTGTCATCATAAAAAAGGAGGAGATTGTAAACCCCAAAACCCTTCAGAAAGTATGAGCTTTATTGTTTTGAATGACAACAAAGCCAATTTAAAGAAAATCCTTTGAAGAATGACTAATGGCTACCTTGAGTTTCCTGACAAAGTATAATAGGTTAATCCGGTTTGTATCACACGGACTTAAAGCAAGATTAATATTTCACTTTGCATGTGTGAGCATATTTTATCTCATAGGAAGAGATTGAGCCGAATAGAAAGTGAATATTATGTCAAGCGAAGAATGTGTATATAGATTAAAGCATAATATGTACTTAAAGCATGAATAATGTTTCACTTTACATGCGCAAACATGATTTATCTCATAGGAAGAGACTAAGCCTAAAAGGAAAGTGAATGTTATTCAGACCAAAAGCATAAAAACGGACTTGAATCGAGAATAATTTCACTACACATAAACATTCATGTTTTATCTCAAGGGGGAGATTAAGCTTAAAAGAAGTGAATATTATCTTATGCAAAGAATGTGTAAATGCTTAAGGACTAAAGCAAATCAAGTCAAGAGCAAGAAGTCCAAGGAAATGATCTTCAAAAAGTAACACGGGACTGCATAAAGTACATTAAAGATGGAGGAAATCATGCTAACTCTAAAAGTAACATGTTAGTCAATCAATAATCATCTCAATCACAAGTTAATCTAAATCGAAGAGCCAAGATTGAAACTGGAAGATCAAAGAAACATTAAAAAGATTGATTGCACTGTTAGAAAGCTCACTTGACTATGGAGTAAAGAAAGCTAAAGGAAATGGAGGGAAAATTCAAATTTCAAATTTCAAATCTCGAATCAGACATAGTGTTATAACTGATACGTTATCTCTTCTGCCTGATCAATTCATGATCCTAACTTCTAGAAGGAGGAGTTCAGAAACCATGATCAGAAAGTAAAAAGATAGAGGACATCAGAAACCTCTTCACGTGTCAAAATACAACTTAACTCTGACAGCCTACTTCTCTAGACTAACGTTCCAATATACAATTGATGATCTACATGTGTCACTTGGAGATCTGATCAAAGGCAATAGTCATGAAGAAGGATCTATATAAATGGAGATGCCATAAATGAATGCCGATGAGAGAGTTGAAGACAAAAGAGTAAAAACTCTGGAAAAATCTCTCCATACTTCCTGTGCTGTTCATCATAGTATGTAATCAATCATCTTGAAGTGTAAAAATCTTCTTTCCATATTCTATAATGATCTGTATACTCTTCTTAGGAAGAGATATGAGAAAGAAGTCGCTCATATTTTTCAAGTCTTTATTGTTGAATATTCTTAAGGAAACATCAGTGTAGGTTAGTTTGTGTGGTAACCCAAACACATAATCATTGTAACCTTGATCCGTTAATATCAGAGTGAGACATAGCTTGGAGAGGCTAAGGTAAAACTACTTGCAACGTAATGGCAGAGGTATTTGCTCATTACGATTCAGCTTTCAAAGGCTGGTTCAAGACTACTTACAATGTGACAGTAGAAGTTGTCTACAATTCACGGTTCAACTTGCAAAGGCTGGTTCAGAACTACTCAATTCAGCTTGGAGAGGTCGATTCATAACTACTTGATTAGTGACAGTTGGGGCTATCCACTGTACACTGTGAGAGCTTGGGAAGGCTATTGTAAAGACTATCCATTTTACTTTCTCAGGTTGAGAAAGTTGTTGTTAGTGAAATCTCAATATGTGTTGAGTACTGGATGTAGGCAGGTTGGCCGAACTAGTATAAAAATATATGTGTTATTTCTCTCTTTCCTGATCTTCTATTTTTATGTTATGTGCTTTATGTTAAATATTGATTAAGTTTCATTAAAGTTGCATCATAATTATTAAGCTTTAGAAACCTATTTTCTAAAACATCTAACCACTATTCCACTGCACTTCAAGCTTTATGCTTGATAGTATCTTTTATGTTAAATGTTTCAGATTCGAAAGAAACCTTCAAAAAGCACGATTCAACCCCCCTTCTCGTGCACTCTTTTACCAATACATCTTTCATTAGATCAATCTTCCTGTGCCTCTTTTTGGAAGATGGTATTGTTACTTGGCACTTGGGAAAAGAAATCAAAATTTCTTTCATCAAAAAACCAATTACTAAAATCCTTAATCAAATTGAGCTCAAAGAGAAAAAAATTAATTTCTCAAAAGGAGAAATTTCTTTTAAACTTATCAAGTCTCAATTAACTAAACCAATGATTCCAAAAAGAATCCAATCAATGCTTGAACAAATTCAATCTTCAAGCTATTCTAATCTCCCTTTGGGAAAGAAAAAAGCATACTGTGAAACTCCCATATGAGAAGGATTTCCATAAAGGAAAAAATTCCCACAAACGCAAGACCTATTCCAATGAATGAAGAACTCCTTGCTTATTGTAAATAAGAGATTAAAGATATCTTATCAAAAGCTTTAATCAGGAAAAGCAAGAGCCCTTTGTCATGCTTTGCTTTCTATTTTAACGAATAAGCTGAAATTAAGTGAGGAATATCTTGCTTAGTTATCAACTACAAACCCCTTAATCAAGCTCTTCAACAGATTAGATATCCTAACCCAAGCAAAAAATATGTTTTGAATTGATTACATTAAGCTAAGATCTTTCCAAAATTTTATATGAAATTTGGCTTCTGGCGAATCCAAATTAAAGAAAGTGATTGCTACAAGACAACCTTTACTGTCCTATTTGGGCAATATGAACGGAAGGTAATGCCCTTTGGATTAAAAAATGCTCCTTCTAAAATCCAAAGAATCATGAATGACTTATCTGACTCCTATTCGAAATTTGTCATTGTCTATATTGATGATGTTCTAAACTATCCTCAGTCCATAGATAAGCATTTCAAACATGTCAATATATTCATTAGAGTCATCAAGCAAAATGGTCTTGTTATCTCTAAACCCAAAATCAATCTCTTCCAAACTAAGATCAAATTCTTAGGTCATAACATCCATCAAGGAACAACTGTTCCTATAGAACAAGCTATTCAATTTGCTGAAAATTTTGCAGTCAAATTTTGACAAAAATTGATTACAAATATTTTAGGCTGCCATAATTATGTGTCAAACTTCTTTGCTAAGCTTAATAATCCTATCAAACCTCTGCATCAACATCTCAAGAAAGTCTACCTCCTTCGACTAATATTCATACTAATATTGTCACAAGTCAAAACCCAAGTTAAAGATCTCTGTTGTCTTTATCTTCTAAATCCTCAATCTTTTAAAATTGTTGAAATAGATGCTTCTAACATAGGTTATTATGGCATCCTCAAACAAGAATATATCATTGCATACACTTCAAAGCATTGGAATCCTACACAGCGAAAATATTCCACTATCAAAAAAGAAGTTTTAGCAATTGTTCTTTGAATATCAAAATTTCAATCTAATTTATTAAATAAATTTTTTTGGTCAAAGTGGATTGCAAATCTACTAAAGGTATTTTATAAAAAGATGTAAAAAATCTTGCATCAAAACAAACTTTTGCTAGATGATAACCAATCTTAAGTCTTTTTTTATTTTGAAATCAAATATCTCAAAGGCACTTCAAACTCTCTCCACAATTACCTCACATGTGAAGTCTTATAGGGGAAAACTTCTTAGGAGAATGCCTAAATCGTCAAGATTCTCCTCTTCAAGAGTGGAAAAAGCAAAATTAGTCCTGGCTGGACTAACCAAACAATCAAAAGAAAATACGATAATCGACCCAATCTGAGTCATCCACTCAGAAATCAAATAAACTTGGATCAACACCCCAAATTCAAAAAACTAAAGCTTCGTCGTCAACCACCAAACAAACCACGCTCGATTATGCCTTCCCAAACCAAACACTTCTAGCTTTGCAAGAACAAGGCCTTACCCATCTACCCAAAATGTGTTAGGCTGACATGGCCTCGAAAGAAGAAGAATAAGATGAATCACAGTCCTTAGTTCTACTCATTGAAGAAATAAAAAATCAATCTATAAAGATCAACCCACAAAAGAAAGAATTAATCGTCTTAAAAAAAACAAAAGTCAACTACATAATAAATAGCTAAAAATAGTTTTTAGTTGTTTGCTAAATGGAACATGAATATTAAGATTTTCCCAAAAGGATTTCAATTCAAACCTTCAGTAGCAAACAAATCTCAACAATTTAATAAATTCATCCTTGTAGATTTGGACTCAGTATCCATAAAACATTATAAGGATGAAAAGGGCCCTTCAAAAATTACCTATTGAACTCTCTGGATCCTAAAGCTTTTAAACCCTGTAGGATTTAGAAAAAATCCAAACAATTTGAAAAACTTTTCCGAGATCTTTGATCCAATTAGATATAATTACTGGGATTATGTCCAAGCCTAGTACAATGTGTTTTGATTTCAAAACAAAGAATTTCACCATTCATGGCTGATTTATTTCAAACGAGTTGTTTCATATAAATTCCCTCATTGATTTACTCAATGGTGGGATTTTTATGGACCAATCAATGAAATCCAACCTTTAGAGATTTTGGAACGGTTACAAACTTTTTCAAAAATGATAAATCTCTTCGAAGATCAATTCCCAGGGGATCTCCATTTTTGCTCAAAATTCTCTTTCGCATGGATCTTTTCCTGGCAATACAAATATGGAAGGCATGCCAATTCAAACCAGTTACCATTGAATGCTCCAAAGACAAGCCTTTGTCAAATGGCAGGTAGGTTTTGATGCCTCCAAAGCTAGCCCAAAGCAAATCAAACTTTAGTTGAATGATGATCCCAAACTGTTATCAGCCTTTGATCTTGATTTATTGAAGTTTTTAAACCAAATGTCCAAAATTATTTCAAGGCTTAGTGCATCCTCTAGCAAAGAAAACTTTTCCCAGAAATTAGGTGATATTCTACAACTACTTCAGAAAGAAGAAGCAGAATCATCATCCAAACAAAAGCTTCAATCCTCATTATCCTTGTTAGCAGCCTCTTCATCAGGTTTCTATCAAAATGAAAATGACTATTTCAAGATTGACTTGTACGAAGACTGATTGACTATATTGTTTTCGCAAACAAGCAAAAATGTCTGCAAAGTTACTATCGCAATTATTGTAGCTGATATTTTCAAACTTTTTACTATTGTAAAAGTTCTAGTCATATTACCAATACTGTTTTAATAGTACAATCTTACATCTATTTAGGGATGATTCTTCTCAGTTGATAGGCATCCTAAAATTTTACAAAAACTTAAAGAGAGAGAGTTTTCCTAAATCCTAGAAATACGTAAGCTTTCTTTCTTTATCAATACAATCTATATTTCCTTTCAGTCTTCCTTCTCCATCTGCCGATCCTATGCAGATTGTTGCTGCTTCGGTTTCTTTTATTTTCTATATTTAATATTTTATTTTAATCTTTGGCATTGCATGCTTGCTTAAGGGTCTGTCTCTTGCTTCATGCATCGTATATGATAAGACCTGATAGTATTAGATATGACAGTATAAAGTCAGATAGTATAGTATAAGGAATCTGTTATATAAAATTTTATCCTATCTATAGTTTGGTGCGTTACATCACCAGTGGTACAAGCAGGCATGCAGTGACTGGCGAATGCCAACGGTGATCGGTAGGAGCGAGGCCGACTACCGATAACTGGTGGGGGCTGAGGGGAGAGCAACGACCGGAGGTGGTGAGTGGCATCTGGCTAATGGCTATAATTAATTTGGGATTGGCCAGTAAAACTAATATTATCAGATATTATCATATCTCTTAGGACCTGATAATTTAATTATATAGTTATAAGATAAAAATAGTTTAGCCATATAATATTATATTATCATATTTAACTCCAAACACGTGATAAATTATTAGCTAATACAATCATGTCTTATCTTATGTATCAAACAAAGCCTAAGGTCTAGTAAATTTTTCATACTATACAGTATTTAGTGCAGTACTATATAAAATATTATATTTTTATTCTATAATGCTATTATTTATTTAAAATAATTCTAATATTATAAGTAAATATTCAATAAAATTATTTTTTTGTTATTAAATATTTAACATTTTATTTTGTTTATTATTTATTAATTATAATTAATTTTATTATATTCATTTTTATTATATATAACTAAATTGATTTCATATATAAATAATATTTATTTATTATGAACTAATTTTATCAAGAATTATTTTTATTTATATAAATTTTACCTATTATTATTTTTCAATAATTATTTTATTTTAATAAAATATTAAAATAAAAATGATCTTATACGTCAAAATATAATCAGTGCTAATCAAATCTTCTTATGCTAGATTAAATTATACATTATTTTAACAAATAAGGGGATTATGACTAATAAGTTGATTCAATACATTGTCTCTGTATCAAATAATAAATAAGTGCATAACATATAATATTAATCATGTCTAATTCATAAAATCAAACACACCCTCCATATTCAAGGACAAAACACATGCGCGTATATGAACAGTATGCAAAATGTAGTAGAAAAAGATATCAATATGTAGAAAATCCACACCGAAAACAACTTGCTACATATTATAACAAAGTCAATCATGACAAATTTTAATAATGCACATCCTCCTATGCTTATCAGAAATGTAAACAACAAAGGCTAGCTTTGAGTGGGAGACTGTGCACCATAAAACCATCTTTGCGGCTTCAAAATGTCAAAGTAATTGAAAAAGAGGTGTATGAGGTGTGTGCTTGTGCAACAATGTTTAGTACACAACAAGTTGTGAATACTGATAGAATATGTAAATATTCTTGTAAATATTTTCTATGTCTGTGTATATCTTTTATATTAGGTAAGTTAATATCCTTAGCCAAATTAGCCTAATTTGTAGATGATTTGTAGCCTTGAATTATGCTGGCACTCTTGTATATTATTCATTGTTTTGAATGGAATAAGACACGGAACAAATTCCTTCATGGTATCACGAGACCAAGGAAACTTTGCTGTCTTCTCTTCCTAACTTTTACCATCAACCTTTTCTTTCCTTCTCCTTCTTCTCTTTGCTTCTCGTTAGCCATGTCTGATTCAAAACACTCCTTCCATCTAGCTCTTGCCGTATCCAATATCAAGAACCATATCTCCATTGTTCTTGAACTGGAAAACGTTCAATATGGCACATGGGCTGAACTTTTCAAAATTCATGCCCGATCTCACAAGGTCATTCATCATATCATTCCACCAGAAAAAGGCAAGGAACAGAACGCACCTGAAACTGATGCGGAAAAAGAATTGTGGTCAACTCTTGATGCCACGGTTCTCCAGTGGATTTATTCCACTATTTCGAATGATCTTTTGACCACCATCCTTGAGCCTGACTCCACTGCAATGGAGGCGTGGGATCGGTTACGGGACATTTTTCAAGATAACCAAAGCTCACGTGCAGTCACGCTCGAGCAAGAATTCTCCAGCACTCGAATGGAAGATTTTCCAAATGCATCAGCATATTGTCAACGACTCAAGATGCTTTCGGATCAATTGAAAAATGTTGGTGCACCTGTTTCCAATCAGCGGCTCGTTCTTCAAATGGTGTCCGGACTCACTGATGCATATAAAGGGGTAGGTACGTTACTCCGACAAAGCAATCCTCTTCCTCCTTTCTATCAAGCTCGTTCCATGCTTACACTAGAAGAAGCGGGTTTGATTAAGATGGCAGCCACGGGATCAAATGCTGCCATGGTTGCAGCCACATCTAAGGATTTTGATGAGACCTCCTCTTATTCTGAAACTTCCTCACACAATCGAGGTGGGAAAAAGGGTGGAAATTGGAACAACAAAAACCGCAACAATGGTGGTGGTGGTGGCCGCGGCGGCGAGAAAGGCGGCCGCGGTGGTGGTCGTGGTGGCGGCCAGCAACAACAGCAGCAGCGTTTCACAGCCCCACCTTGGCAGCAGCAGCAGCACTGTCCGTTTCCTGGTTGGGGGTGGATGCCACAGCCTTGGGCTATCCCTCCCTGCCCATATCCATCTTCACAATGGGCTCGTCCAAATGGCCCAGCAAAACAGCCAGGAATTTTAGGCCAGCGTCCACAAGCCTATGCTGCCAGCACCCCTTCTTATGCACCTACGGATATTGAGGCAGCTATGCATACAATGTCACTCAACGTTCCTGATGGCAATTGGTATATGGATACTGGAGCAACATCTCATATGACAGCATCTCAAGGTACTCTCTCGTCTTATTTTAATATGAGCAATTTAAATCGTAATATTATTGTTGGTAGTGGACAAGAAATTCCAATTCAAGGTTATGGACAATCATCCCTTTCCCCACCACATCCACCTTTACATTTAAACAATGTCCTACATGCCCCGAAACTTATTAAAAATTTGATTTCTGTGCGTCGTGCTGGCAAAGAAATAAACCACCTGCATGTCTGGTTACTGTAATGCCCAAAAAGTAGCTGTGAGGGCCCAAAGATAGAGCCAGCATGACCTCTTGTAAACCTGCTCCAACACCAGTGGACACTAAGGCCAAACTTAGTGTCTCCTCGGGTTCTCCATATGAGGATCCAACTCATTATCGCAGTTTAGCAGGAGCATTGCAGTATCTTACTTTTACGAGACCCGATATATCATATGCTGTACAACAAGTATGTTTACACATGCATGATCCAAAGACTGAACATATGAATGCTCTTAAACGAGTTCTGCGTTATGTACAAGGCACCCTCAACTTTGGCTTACATTTGTACAAATCATCAATTTCTGGTCTCATTTCATACACTGATGCTGATTGGGGTGGATGTCCTGACACTAGAAGGTCCACTTCTGGTTATTGCGTTTTTCTCGGAGATAATTTGATCTCCTGGTCCTCTAAACGACAACCCACTTTGTCTCGATCAAGTGCCGAAGCCGAGTATAGAGGGGTGGCCAATGTCGTTTCTGAGTCTTGTTGGATTCGTAATCTACTTCTGGAACTTCATTGTCCGATCCACAAGGCTACATTGGTGTACTGTGACAATGTAAGTGCGATATATCTCTCCGGTAACCCCGTTCAACATCAGCGCACTAAACACATTGAGATGGATATACATTTTGTACGTGAGAAAGTTGCTCGTGGACAGGTTCGTGTCTTTCATGTTCCCTCTCGCTATCAAATTGCTGACATTTTCACTAAAGGGCTTCCGCGCATACTCTTTGACGATTTTCGAGCCAATCTCAGCGTACAAGAACCTCCCGTTTCGACTGCGAGGGTGTGATAGAATATGTAAATATTCTTGTAAATATTTTCTATGTCTGTGTATATCTTTTATATTAGGTAAGTTAATATCCTTAGCCAAATTAGCCTAATTTGTAGATGATTTGTAGCCTTGAATTATGCTGGCACTCTTGTATATTATTCATTGTTTTGAATGGAATAAGACACGGAACAAATTCCTTCAAATACTACACCAACATTTATCATGTTCTTTGTTTTTATTGCATCAATATCAACTCTCGCTGGAAGCCAACAACTATTGTGAAAGTGTCGGCATGGTATTGTTATATAACTTCGTGTGCACAAGCATTTCTCATTCTTCCATTTTAAGTGAGAACATTATTCTTCACTCATTTAATAGACACTTCGCTATTAACAGCAATGTGCAAAGTGCTGTAACATGACCTTGTTGCGTGTGATATGATTTGTACGACTATAATGGCTGAACGTAACAATGTGCTGCAATAAAAATAAAACGAATACCAAATAAAAGAATACCTGGCAGGCAAAGTAGACAGAACAATGGGCTTCTATAATCTTCATTAGACAATAATCACAGTAGTATCCATTCCAAATTTGAACTTGATTTGCTGTGTGACAAGCCCCATCAATACAAACAAAAACACAAATCACACCAACGTAATTTGCCCATCTTCCCAGTGCCCATATCCGGTTAAAAGGTCGGGGACTGGTACTCTAAATCAACACATCATAAGGGTCCAAAATTTCAAACCCCTGGTTTCATATTCTCCTTTCTAACAAGGAATAATTTACACAAACCATGTTAACCCCACAAAACCTTTGGCTTTGGCATCACTAACGTTTCATAGTAGAGCTACTTTCACACTAAAATATTATAGCACTCAACCTATTCAACTATTATCAACTTTACCTATACTCCTCTTATTATTCATTCATTTAACTTGTGGTTTAAGTCACTGCACACTAAAATACCATTTTGATGCTTAGTGACCCAATCAACCTCTCCAATTCATAGTAGCTGGAGCGCATACAGCTTCAACTGATAACCGCTTCATCACCTTTGGACATGGATCTTGCCCAAAGTTGCTGTTTGACACGGTGACTATGCATCTTGGTTTTCCTATACATTTCTGTGAAGAAAAGAAAAATGAAACAAAAGAGTGCATAAGTTAAACTATAGCCCAAAGATACACTTGAGCACATTTACGTGTAATGAGAAAATCATGTGCGCATTAGACTCTTAACTTTTAAAATATACAGTTTGATCCCTTCAATTTTTTTTAAAATGTGCAAATTAGTTTTTCCATTGTTAACAAAAATATCACCAATTGAAGAAAATTTAGAGTATATCGAGTTGCACATTTAGAAAAGTTCAGATAGTCGATTTGCATATGTTATAAAATTCAAGGGGTGTAATTCATTTGCTTTGATTAAAATACACATTTGTAAAAATTGAAAGGTTCAATTTGCATATTTTTAAAGTTAATAGACTAAAGTGTAGATTGCATATAATTCAGAGAGCAAAGTGTAGTTTTCCCTATTACAATTATATAGTAAAATATTTACCAAAATAATAATATAATTAGAAGGAAAGAAATTGGTATTGGATAGTAAATAAAATGTAGTACGCCACCCCTTTTAGAAGTATAACGGAGTGGATTTTAAAATCAAGAGTATGGTATTCACCTTCTCTAAAATAGCATAGGATGCGGGAGAATGGCAAGGTCCTTGCTCATAGTTCCCACATGTCCCCAAAGGAGTTCCAAAGCTTGCAAATTTAATGGAAGAGATGGTCTGGCCAGGGCTACAATGCAAGTGAACCTTTGGTGGATGGAACTCTTCTGACTTCCCATAGCTTTCTATGTGCCAATTCTTAATATTTGGGTGGTACTCTGACACATCAGCACAGACACTGCTCACTGATCTCTTTACCAGAGAAATTCTTGAAGGATCTCCTCCAAGTTCCTCAAAAATAACCAATAGATTTTGAGTTGGCTTTAGCCATGACCGAGGTACATGGTACCTGACATATTTTTTTGACAAAATTTAAAATAAGATATTTTGTGAGTTCTAGGCATGGAATGATAAAAAAAAAGACTCTCAATAAGGTAGAAATATATTTCAATGATATATTATAATGTTAAAGCATCAATCTTTGTTTGTATGAATGATAGAATTCTAATTCTGATTAAATAAAGAAATAAATCATGAAATATAAGGAAATATTGAAATCAATCTCACAAGAACATCTAAAGACATGTTCGGCTTTGGGTTAGCAAATAATTTTCAGTTTTAATTTCCTATTTTCATTTAGTTTTCTTTTTTTAGGATTTTGTGAAGCAAATTATGAAAATTATAAAATTCGGTTTCCAATTCTTATTTACAGTTTTTACTGTTTCCTTAACAAAATCCTAAAAAAATGATGCATGTTGAAAACAGGAAACTCTTTTCTGAATACGAATACTCTATGGGACACTCTTTAATATATTGTATGAATAAGTTATAATAAATATTTTACTAAATACTTTCTTTATTTCTAAGACTTACCATCGCTGGGTTGGTTGACCACAACCAGATTGGCACCTTGGAGGTCTAAATGGCCCGGCATAGTTACAGTCACTGCAATTACCATTAGCATATGCAGTCCAGTATCTTCCAATACTTTGTCCATTAATCCATATTTGACCTTTTCCCATACCCTCCATATCCAATGCCAGTGGTTCGTCTCCTTCAGGAGCATCGAAATAAGTCTGCAAAGTTTACAGATCAATTTTATCTTTTTAGAAGTTAATATTTTATTTGATCAAACTTTGGTACTTTTCTTTTGAATTTTACCTTGTGCCATGTCAATGGCTGATTTCTTTGTACAACTATCACTGACTGCATCCACTCAACAGCAGAAATGCCATTTGGAGAGGCAAGATTCATGGCTTCTCCTCTCAGCCCAACCTGTTTAGAAGCAAGTCTTAGTTTATTTTCTAGTTGAAAGATAGCCAAATTAAGCATCTAGAGTAAGACTAAGCAACCTGATAAGTCCACTTCTGCCATGACAAGTCCCACTTCCCTTGGTCAAGCCCATGCAGTGCTACTGGACCTAGAATTCCTGTGTTCCATGTCTCATAATGTTGTCCGACATTCTTTAACAATGTAAAACAGAAAGCATTTGGACAATGACATTAGTTATTGGTAGGCAAAGAACTGAGTCATTAATTATTGAATTTAGTTTTGATTCATGACAGTGTAAAAGAATTTTACTCTATTATTCAATCATGTATTGCTATATCAATAGCAAATATCATTGACAGACTCTCATATCTACAACTTGAATAGTCATGCAAATAAAATAATTTGATTGGGTGATAGTGTCAAACTCTTTTACAACATAAATGCATCAAAATTAAACTCTTAATTATTATATATTTCTTATGTTGCCAAATTAGTTGGATTTCTGTCTCTAGGTGACCCATTTATAAGGATTTCATGATTGTATAAAGTCGACAACCACTAATCACCAAGACTCAACATTTTATTGACTACAGAATTTTGGAAAGTAAAGAAGGGAAACAAAACTTACTGGAAGTCCAATGGCAACACTGAGCAGAGCTATTCTGTTTGTTCCGGCATGAAGGTTAGCCTTCCCAGTATAAGTGAATCTCCTATACTCCCTTGTTCCATAGGCAGAACCTGATTTTAATCATATGCCATGCTTGCTTTTACTAAACAGCTAGCAGTGGGATCTTACAGAGAAGCAAATAAACTTATTACATACCAGAAAATTCACCATTGATGAAAACATGGACAGCATGGCCCGTAGACTGAACGATGAGAGCCGGGAGTTCACCTCCATGTAGAAAAGATTCGGATGAGCCTATATCAACACTGCATAAACATAGATATGAAATGAATAACGAAATGACGTATTTTCAATGGTACCCAAATCTCTTTCATTTAGTCGTAGGAACCAGTGGAAATCACTTAAGAGTTTGTTTGGAATGATTGAAAAATAGAAATGATTTGATTTGTAAATCAAATCTTTGGATGTTTGGATCTTCAAAAAATAAGAAATAATTGCATTTGCAAGTTCATGGCATTTGCTTCCTTTGTTTTAAACAATCCTGTCAAATTTTATAGGATTTTAGTGAAATTGATTTGATTTTAAAACTAAATCAATTTAATTCAATTCAATTTTTATTATCATTTCAAACACATTCTAGTATATTTGAAACAAAAGAATTGATTTCTAAATTAATTCAATTCTTATTCTATTTAATCATTCCAAATGTAAGATTTAACCTATAAAGCTAATCATTTCCTAATTTTAATCAAGAAACAGATATGAGCCTCTTAGGGAATCAGGCTCACCTTGTTATATACCAAAGATAATCACTTGCATCCCGTGTTACATTTATCTGTTCCATGAGACCAGGGGCAGTGGTTGTAAAGCTGTCATCCAGAGAAGAAGCATCTTCATCAAAACTCTCCCATGAGAACATCTGAGTATTTGTAGGCAGCATTTGCATCTGAGATGTTTGCACTCCAACCTAAAAGAGAAAGAGAACAGGAACTTCATTGTTTTAACTGAATTTTCAATTATAAAGTCTCACTGAATTGGACATGATGAACTCCAAGGAAGCATAAGTAGGATATGACTGAATAAAGAATGGGATGACATCAAAATTTGTTAGACTTTTGGTGCATACTTTTGCTGTATTGAAGACAACATTTCTACAATCAGGCAGGATGCTAACGGACCAAGGAGGTAGGGTGTAGTGCATATTATTGAACAATACTCTGACAGAGGATTTTGCATCATAGTTTGAGAGAAAAGCAGCACAATCTCCGGATTCCGTAGAGTACACATGAGCCTGGAAAATTTACAAGTTCACCAGGTAAGTAAAGAAACTAAACGCGCCAGAAGCAAAATAATTTTGAACTAAGCTAAAACCTGTTGGGAAGCCCCTAATGAAGTAACAATTGGGTCAGTTGAAACTAATGCTCGCTCACACATCTTGATAGCCCTATGAAGCTCCTTTAGATGACCATATTTTGGTTGCCTTATCAAACCTGCAATGTTTTTTTTTTTTTTTTTCGGCATAAGTTGTCAGTTAGTATGTTTTAGGATATTTTCTAGTAACCAAATACCCAAAGTGTAAGCATTTGAGAAACAATGTTAGTTTCAATGTAGCCAACAGTGATAAGGCCTAGACTTGAATGGTTAAAATCCCAGCATACTCGGTAATTAATTTGTAGGCCATCATTACTTGTCATGAATTTTCGAAGCATTTTTGGCTGTTTTCATCTTCTTCTCTGTCTCTCTCTCTCTCTTTTTCTTTTACCAATTTAATCCCTCAAAGATACATGTAAAAACAGTTTGGTACCTTTAGTCCCTGAAGCATTTTTAATATCAATTTAGTTTATGAAAGATACATATGGCATTAGTTTAATCCCTAAATAATTTTTTAAATCAATTTAGTTCCTAAAATATACATGTTATATCACTTTGGTACCTAAAATATGCATGTCACATCTTTTTGGTCTCTCCTTATCCATATAAGTTCAAGAATTTATGGAAAAGAAAAGCTGAAGCAAACAAAATCTATACTATAACTTAGAAGGTACATCATTTTCGGCTCTCACCATATTCATCAAGTGGAGCATCATAGTCATAGCTGGTAGTAATGAAAGGGCCTCCAGCTGTTCTTCCAAAATTGGTTCCTCCATGATACTACAAGAAAATGGAAGTCAACTTATGCGATTTACTAAAGTAGGTGCCGGCATTGTTGTTCGAACGATTTTCAAAATCAATTTAAGTAAACTAACCATGTAGTAGTTTACAAAGGACCCTCCTCTTGTTACAAATCGAGCAACTGCAAATGCCAAATCCTGTACAGGTCTTTTGTGAATTGGACCTCCAAATTCTGTAAACCTGAACATTTAACGGAGAAAAGATTATGCAAGCTATATTCATTACTTCATTTCCTGTTTTTAAGAGTGATAATAGAAAAGCTTACCAGCCACTCCAAGCCTCTGTCCAAATAGTAGGCTTATAAGGTCTATTGGGAGTAAACTTGTCGCAATAGAATCCATTGCACGTGTTTATCTGTAATCCCAGAGTATCTGTTACAGATTTGTTTTGTTACCCCACTTCTACACGTATGTAAGGATCTTGGAAGGAATGATCTACAAACTGGTTGTGAGTTGTATTCTATTTCTATTTAATGTTTATTATATTTCACATGTCTCATTATCATTATTATTATTATTGGTTCTAAGGAGCTCCAATGAAGCTAAGAGGGAAATGGGGAAGGGATGAGCAAATGGAAATAGAATTCGGACTCAATATCAACAAAATTCTAGTCACTTAGATTAAAAGTAGTATCATGTGAACTACAACTCATTGACATTATTATTATTATTATTGGGGTCTCTCCAATACCTTATAAAACATAAAGGTACCGGTATTTATTAGTAATTTGTTATTAAGAATATACCACGTGTCTCATTAACTCAGTTTATTAAAATATTGAAAATAAAAGGGTAATAGTACCTTAATGGGTACCGAAGAAAACTGTTATTATTATTATTATTATTATAACTTTCCCAAAAAAAATTATTTTTGTCCTTAAAAAGAATTTTGGCTTAATTTTAAGTCTTTCAAAGAAAATTTGTTAACATTTTAGCAAACATTTTTATAAGACTAAAATGCTATTCAAGTTTATTAAAGAATGAAGGTTTTAGAGTGCTATTTTTTTAGGACAAAAATGTAGTAATCATAATAATAATAATATTATTATCGTTGAAATAGTGTATGCAGTATATAAATTAATATAATTACTTTTGGTGTCTCCTCAATATATTGAATTGTTTTTCCAAGTTCATTGCATATTTTCTACGTATTATCAAATACAAATGAAAATGATAAATAAAATTATTAAAAAAATCTCCAATGACCTCCACTCCATTTTAAAATTATCAGTAACTGCCGTTATCGGCTAACACATTTTTATTTTCTCCTTAGCTTTAGTTTAATTTTATAAAACAAAAAGTATCTGTATTAAATTTTATACTTGAAAATGTGAAAAAGTATGGATCAATGAGGAGTGTATATAATAATACAATAATAATAATATCGGACCATAGCATTTCATATTATGCAACTTTCAAGAAGGAGAAGGAATGCTCACCACTGGATCTGGTGCATCTTCTTCCTTGCACATCACCCAAGGGACTCCGGTTCCCGTCTCTAGAGCCATTTCTACTGCCCAGTTCACATAATTTTGGCCAGCAGCTCCAAGCAACTTGCTCTGTACCCCATACTCATTCTCAATCTGGACCAAATTTCAGATGCATTATTATTGAATTATGTTATTTGTACTTATGGAGTGTGGAATACTGTGTCGACTCACATCTCATTTACCATTAGATGAGGAGTGAATCCTATTTAAGTAAATAAGATGTGAATCGACACGGCGTCTAACGTTCCTCCATTCTTATTTTGTTATATCTAGATCTAGAGTGAACAAGTCTACAGGTACTAGTGCCTCAGAGTCAACCGGCCAAGAACTGAACGCAAAATTGGTATCTTTAAAGCACAGAATAAAGAAAATAGAGTGAGCAATGAAGATTAAACTCAGAAGATCCCAGATTTTCACCTGAGATAGTATGATGGGGCCACCCTGGGATTCAAAGAGACGCTCACTCTTCATCATTCCTACAATCTTCTCTGTGAACCCTTGCATTGCCCTCTGCAACACAGTTCTTGGCCCATCAATAAAAATTTATTTTTAAACTGTAAGGATCCAACAATCTGACGAAAATTGTTTTGGAACAATACATAAAAACAAAATGTGACACCTTGAAAGGTTCATTGTCTGTTCTAAAGCTTATGCCTGGAACGTACTTCAGCCAAACAGGAAATCCTCTGCACACACAAAAATTAAAAGAAAAAAACAATTATTTGAAAAGAGCATATGCAAAAGAAAATAATAGTGCTATTTTAACATTAAAAAATGGATGTCCTATTGTGATAGTCACTTTATCATCCTTGAATGTGTTGAAAAAATAAAAGGAATATGAACTACCACTGCCTAAGGATGATAAAGTAAATAAAACTTTTTATTCCTACATCTTTAATTTGACAGCACTTTAATCATCCTAATAATTTTTTTAATATCAATTCAATTTTAATATTTTGAATTTCAACATCAATTTATTTATTTATTTAACGGATCTATTGATTTAAGATTTATTTAAAGGTGAGTAAAAATTTAATACAATAACTAAATTTAAAAATGTTAAAAGTTAAAACTAATGTTTGTTTCGATCAAAATTGATGTTAAAGTAAAAATGTCAGTATCAAAATGCTTGATAACTTGGGGAAAAAAAAAACTAAATTAACAAAGAATTCTCAGTTATAGAAATAGGAGATAGTGGAAATGGAAGTTACCCGAAGTTCCATTCTGCACAGACATAGGGTCCTATGCGAAGATGAGCATAGAGACCTGCTTTCTGTATTGTCTTTACGAATCTCACCAGATCATATCTTCCTTCAAAATTGTACTGCATTGAGTTGCATGCAGAACACAGTGAAACAGATCACAAATGAGAGAGAGAAAACTCAAGGTAGAGATTAAATACAGAGCAATAACAGGGGTCAATAGTTAATGAGAAGTGAGCCAAGTACATTGCCAGGAGAAGGTTCGTGAACATTCCAAAAGACATATGTTTCAATCACATCTATGCCTCCCTCTTTTGCCTTCTGAATCAGATCTTCCCACATCTGCCACACAGAAGCCATTAAAAAAGAAAAGAAAAAATCAGAAGCAGCACTGACATTGATCTGGGAAAAGTATGCGAAATTCCAGAGGAGGAGAAGAAGGAGAAGAAATTTTAACATATTTAATGCATGCTCCAACAACATCTACAACCACTGGTTCCTGATTTTTATAGAAGTTTTAAACATTATAAGTTAAAATGAATAGTTCTAGTTGTTCTTGGAACATGCATTAAATGTGCTCGATGATCATCCATGAATTTCTCAAGAAGAAGAAGCGTACATCTGGGGTGCTTCTGGGATAATGTATGGAGCCAGAGAAAAGGACTCTCCTTTGCCCATTGATGATAATGGCCTTTCTGTCATAGGTGACGGTTGACTGAATAAGCTGAGAGCCAAGGCACAAAGCCAACCAAAATGCAAACAACAGCTTGGAAACCGAGCTAGTTTCCATATTGTTTTTTTTTTTTCTCTTAGGATGGAAAATGGAGTCCAAATCAGAATGCAATAAGATAAAGAATGAATAAGAAATGTGGAGAACAAGAACAAGTGGGTGGCGGTGTTAAATCTTGTGTGGTTTTTTGGTCTTCTAAGAGTGAGTGGATGGTGGAATGCGGAAAATAACAACAGGGTCCATTTTCCTTGTTGGGAGGACTTCTTCACTTGATTTGATTTCCACCACTACCTAAGGCTCTTAGAGCAAACCAATTTATAAGCAGTACTGTGATACTGTCTGTGCATAACAAAGCTTTAAGCTTTACTCACTCTCCAGCCACAGGTGTCTGTAGAGGCAACACTGCGTGGCTTCAAGCTACAAAGTTAACTCATGCACACTGTTATTTATGTGCCACATGGTGCGAGAATGAGAGAATAGCAGTGAAATTGTGGAAACTTTTTCCTTTTTTTCTTTTTTTTTTTAGTTTTCTGGGTACAACAGTAACTTTTCAAAATTTAGTCGGCAGCTGAATTGAAAACCAGTTCTAGAGTACCTTTTGACAGAATCTAGTCAAATAATGTGAATACGAGGTGTCTTGTTCTTTTACAATTTACACTTTAATCCTGAAATTACTGCAATTATTGTTAGAATCAGTGATAATATATAAACATCAAAACAAAAAGTTTCACACAATAGTATATGCCACGTACTAAAAAAAAATATTAATCAAACTTCAAATACTTTGATTTATATGTTAATAGATGTGGCCGAACTTGAAAAAATAATTTGTATTTTAGTATAGGATCAAATGTAATAAAATAAATTTTATTTTAATATGAGGTTCATCTTAATAAAAATAGATTTTATTTTAGTGTGGGGTTAATATTAATAAAACAGTGAGGGCTAAATATTATATATCTATGTACTAGTAAAAAAGTTTAAAAATCTGGATGGGGACACCCCAGCACCTTGTGAGTGCATCTGTGCTCCTAGTTAGGATTTTTCGTATTTCGAATTTCATTAATAATAAATACTCTTAAAACATTCTCCTATTTATATATTATCTTTATTATTAAATAAATAAATTATTTATTTTTTTATATTTTCATGATACTAATTTTTTATATTTTTATTATTTAGTAATTAATAGATTATTAGGACGATAATTAAAAGGGAGATATGTCATTTCTCCTTTCTTAAAGCTCCAGGGTTTAGGGATGGGAAAGAGCAGAGGCAGGCTTAGAAATCAAATGATTGTGATGAAATCCGTAAAATGAGCTTAATTATTATATTTGTAATGTTTTGAGATGGAAAATTGCAGTATATTATCATAAAATATTAATATTACTCTTATTTTTTCACATCGATTTTATATTATTTAATTATGTATACATTTTTAATAATCTACATATAGTTCATTGTTAACACAAACAAAGTGAATGCCATGGCTTGAATTATCAAATGCGCAAAATTAGTTAAAAATCCTTATTAACTAACTAGATATAAAATTAATATATTTTGTTTATGTGAGAATATAATTGTTATTGCAATTTTTAAATAATAGGAATAGAATGAGATTACTCTTGTGCATAAAAGATCATAGTTCTTAGCATTGAGGAGGTGCCTGCATCTGCATGTATGTATAGATAGTATTGTTAACTAATTCTGGTTCAATCTTTGAACTTTCAGAAATTTTTAGCAGCCGGAACCTACCGAATCCTGAAAGTAAACCAGGCAAATAGAGTATTACAGTACAAAACTTCAGACAAAGTATTGTAGGCTTTGACTACTGAATGAACATGACCGAAGGGCTATACGGTAAGGTAAAATAAAATCAAAATGAAAATGTGTTGGATTTATAATTTGTAAATTACAGTTTTATAATTTATAATTTTTTCTTAAATTATAATTTGGCAATAAAATAATGTTATAACATAATTCAATATAGAATGGACTGTTTTTTTTGTCTCCTTTCACCCTATAGCTCAATCCGCCAATTTCTTTTAGCTTCGCATAGTGCCAAAGAGTTTAGGGTTTCGTGCATTGGATAGGATAAGGTGTTACGACCTGATTTGGGAATGTAACCGATACGTGAGAGGCTAGGCTCCTATGTAAGCTTCTTGGGTAAACGTGACTTAATGAATACATGAAATAATGTGATTTTTATTTTTAAAACATAATTGAATATAACTCATTATCAAATTCTCTACCCAAAACATAATAATCGAATTCATAAAACTGAAATATTTTTAACTTACATAGCTCTAAAAACATTTTAATCAAATTTGTTATGTGTGAAGATATAAACGGTTTCATTTCATGAACTTGGTTGTAATTTGAAAATCAGTTTAATAATTGAAAATTGAATCATGAATACATATCTGACTCATTACATAAACTTTTTAACCACAATCTACATTTCAAATCCATACATAAATTCTGAAAAATAAATACATAATCTTAAAATAAGATACATGGTTTTGATCATGTCTGCGCAACTACTAGAGCACTTGAACTCTAACATGAACCTAAACTAAACTTTGCTACAAAGTAAAGCTCACAATTGGAATAGCTGCATCTACTAAATTGGTTATAAAAGCGACAACTGGACATGTATCTGTAAGCAGGAAGAGAGATGAGTGAGTCCTCTGATTCAACAAATGGATTCTCACTCACAACCCATATGGGACGTCCAAATGATGTGCATAAACATAATATATATGCAGCAAGTATAAACCATTAGATATTTACATATAAAACTATATAGGAAAACACTTCTTATTCCATGGGTTCATAAAAAAGAATTTCTAAATTCATTGTTTCACATGAATGCACATTAGACTTTGTGGTGCGATAAATACACATCGTATAGCAATAATAATTTCTTATAGTAGATTGGTCTCTATGGGTATCTCATAAGGTCCCGTATTGGATATCTAACTCAGTTCCATTCTCTGAATACTTTGGGGCGAGATTGTCTTATAGCAGATAATTTGGTACCAAGACTAACGATATTTCATATCTGTTAACTCATTGTCTATTTCTCTATAGTTATCGTCTAAAACTAGTTTACACATAAATCAATTAAATCAGAAAACTCTTAAAACTCTGAATTTATATAATTATAACAATCTGACTTTAGCATGATTGTGCTATAAAATTAATCATATCGAATGGCTCACTAACTTGTAGACATCATGATTTCAAAGGCCCACATAATCTGACAATTACTTTGAATCATATTTCAAGTTGACATACTTTCACAACTTGATAATTCTAAAATTGTATTTCAAAATAGTGTGATTCATAATCATGATAACTCTGAAATCAAAATGATATGTCTGTTCATGAGGATAAATAATACTCTGCTTAACATTTTCCAATATAATTTAACTGGATATTTTAAAAGCATAATATAAAATCCCAAGTCTTGAAAACATTGTAGATATCATAAAGCCATAAAAAAATGCATTTAACAACTTTATTGATCTTGCTAAATCATGTATATTCCAAAAATATTTTCATGAGCATATAAGACATTTTCATGGCAAGCAACAGATCAATTATGGTCTCATGATTTTCTAAAACATATTTTCCATGCTACTATTAAAGCCATAATTTTGCTAAGCCTGACATAACATATAAAATCACATTTATATTATATTTTCATCTCTAAATTCATGTTTAGCAACCATAATACTACAAACATAATGATAATGATGAAAGTAAGGTTATGAGTTCAAACTCACTCACCTTAAAGGCCGGATGAGAGGTATCACCACCAATTTGACCTTGAAAGCTAAGAATGACACCAACAATTGCCATAGATCAACATAGGCACATGAATAAACTATGAGCTTGCTAAGATAACTCTGTGAACATTGGGAGAGTATCCAAACTTGACAACAATTAAGAATAACAACAACTAAACACAAGAAAAGGAAGAAGAAGGAGGAACTCTAGCATAAACCATGAATAATCCTTACGTGGAAGTTTGGAGGAGGTGGGGTTTAGAGAGGATAAGAGTGAGAGAGTGGAGGAAAAGTTTGGAAGGGTTAGGGTTCAGGTTTTGGGTGCACAATTGCTTTTTGGGGGGGGGGGGGTTTAATAGAGAGGTGTCACTAAACAAAATTGTATCATTTTGCATTATTCTAATATCGGGGCACCAAACTGCTATAGCACTTGGTGGCTATTCGTGCACACACATGATCGCTATAGTAGTCTTGGACAACTATAGCGGTCTCTAGAGACCATGGCCCTAAATCACAAATAGCTAGATTGCTATAGTGGTTGACAACCGCTATAATGGTTGCGGTCTTAGAAAGGCCTGGTATGCACCTTTTGTTAGATTTTTGCATTTAGGGTCTTCCTGGCATCACGTGTGGGTCCTGGGAGATCCTAAAGCCGTACTAAATTTGTCTAAGGATATTTGGACAAGAGGCATCACGTAAGACTTGATAGTATTAAACATAATAATATAAGGTCTAATAGTATAATATAAAGAATCTATTATATAAGTTTTTATACTAAGTGATTGCTTGGGTACCCACAAAATTTGAAGGTACCAAAACCCTTCCTTGGCTGTCCACTAATAACATGACATGTAAAAATAAAGCCTACTCATATGCTAACATGTTTTAAATTCTTGTTTTGTTGTTCTACCCTTATCAGAGTAATTTTTTAAAATCAAGTCCGTAAGAGTTTAATTGCAAAATTAATAAAGATTAAATAAGTTATTTGAAAAATCATAAAATTTTCTAAAACTCATTCCAAATCCAGATATTCTTCCCCAATCTATCCCAAATTGCATATCCCCTTCTTAAAGTTCTTCACCAAATTGAAGACAAATATAAAAATTTTTAAACCTGATGGATTAATTTATCCCACACAACAAATCTAAGAGGTAGAATTAAGAATTTAGTCTTTTTACTTTTAGTTAAGGCTGTGGCGGATGCAGAATATCTTCGTTAGAGGTACAGTTAGTTAACCGAATCTCCACTTTTTCAAAAACAGTAGAAAGCCAAAAATAAGAAAAAGATGAAATATCGTGCTTTTACATGATGATTCCTGTAATCTAACTTGTTTACTTATCAAAAGCACATCATATTTTATGTTACAACAATCCGCCGTGGTTTGAATAATTGGTTTTGATCATGTGAGCCTAAGTTGTGGTAATTGAAAGTCAACCGAAATTTACCATAATCTGGTCGTCTGGTTGGTCATAATATCTATCAAGAAACCTCCACATGGGCCATGTTTGGCTGTCTCAAGGAAGCCAACCGGTAGTTTCCGCATCATTAATGGTGTTGTAAATTACAATTGGTGCTTTAATTAATTGGTAGTTAGTACGCTAAAAATATGGAGCAAGTTTTATTTCTTCTTGTTAATTTCATCTTTGTCCAATGTCAACGGCGAGAACAACGGAAGAGGATTAGAATTTGGAGCCCATATGGGTGTGGCAGTGGGATTTTAATCTCATAAGAACTCCACTTAATTGATTGTTGGTCACGGGTGGTCACCCACTTCATGTCTCATTTCCATGCAGCTGTTGATTATGTCGATTTGAGCAGCCATAATTGCACAGAAATTTATGTCAATCAATCATGGCTTTTTAATTAAAAATAATTCTTTTTGAGTGAAAATATTTTTTCCATCCTCAGATAATTATCTAGTTCTAAATGTGTATTTAAATTAAATAAATAATTAATAATTAGTAAAATTATATATAATGAGAATAATATTAAAAAAATAATTAATATTATTTAAATTTTTAAATGAATAAATAATTTTTAAATAAAATCAATTTTTGGAATAGATAATTATTTAAGAAAGTATGTTTTATTTCTTAAAGAAAATTCGGTTCAGTTCTAAGAATTTCGTATTAAAATAAATGTTTTATTTTAAGATAATTGAAATGAGTTATAACTCCAAAGATTGACGTTGTACACACTGTACCTGATTCAACGGAATAAAACAAAAGCAATAGGATAATAAAAAATCATGGCTTACTTCCACCTTCCCCTAAACCATTTATGTATCACCTAACCTAACCTCTTACCTCTTTCAATTTTTTTTTTATATATTTATAAATCAATATATTTTGTGTTGAGACACCTCCTTAGTCCCATATTATTTGTCATCTTAGAAAATTAAGAGAAATTAGTATATTAAATTATTATATATCTAGCGATAAATATTGTGAGATGGAGAGGGTACATTAATTTATCAATATGCTAAAAAGTTGGGTCCATATATGTTGATTTATGAACATACCAAAAATAGAAAGATATCTATTCCAAAATTGAGGAAGTAGTTATTAAAAGTTAATTTTTTTTATTACCATGGTAAAATTGATACTTATATATATATTTTCTTGCTTCAATGATTAAAGTGTATATACTTAACATTTTAAGAATTAATGTGTATGTTAAAAAAATATATTTCGAGTATTAAAGTGTATATTTATTTATTTTCCCGTCCGATCATTTTACAGCTTAAAAGCCTTGGGTCACTAAATTCATTTTCTGTGAGATTATATATGCATAATCTCTTTGCGTATTTACCTTCTTGATGTCAAATTTGAATAGCAAGTGATGTTGATCTATTGCTCTATAAAAATAAAAATTATGGCTTATCAATTTACCAAATGAATTCTTCACTTGGCACTTCACGAAGAACAATACTTATAGTAACTCATTGAACTTCCACGTGGGAGCAGGTTGCCAAACTCTCGTGTTAATTTGAAAACTTTTATTTATGAGTTTACAAGTTTGGGTTTTTAAATCAAGTAAACTGGATTATAAAATCAAAACAAATATATCTATATATATATATATATATAAGAAACATTCTTAATCGTACTTCCAATATAAGAAAGGCGCGGTATACTGACAGTTTATTGACGAGTTAGATTAATATCGACGGGTATGGCCCATTAATTTTTTTGCAGTCGACAAAATATTACTGATAGGTTTAAAATGAAAATCAGCCGGTACAATTGTATTAAAGATGTCATTGAGATCGTCAGATAAATAATATTACCGATAGGTTGTAAAAAATATAAAAATTTTTTATGAATTGTTACCATTGGGCTTATCGGTAGGTGTATTTTTTTTAATGTTTAATTGAAAAATTCATTTATTTTCGACGACTTAGCTTGTCGGTAATAAATATATATATATATATATATATATATATAAACAACCAATTGCATTGTCGTGTGTAACTTATCTATATAAACTAAACAATTGTTTGGTATTTATTTTTTATTTATATAATAACTTAATTATCAATTAAAGTAATATTAATTAAGAAAATAGTGAAATAATAATAAAATAAACAAAGTGATGAAGTAAATAAACAAAGTATCAGAATAAAATAAATACAAAGTGCGATAAACGTAAAAAAAATCCAAAATGAAATAAAAAAAGCTAGATAAAGACTAGCTAAAGTCCTTCTTGTCAGGATCGTCGGCATCGTCATCGTTGAACCTGTCGGAGTTTTCTGTGACATCATCAAATGGTGAGAAGCCCTTAAAAGTGGAGGGGAGTGGCATTTGGGGGAACTTCTTCTTGCTGATGCCAAAGGATTATGGGGCCTGCATATTCTTGAAGAAGCTTATCACATCAACTGTTATATTCTTTTGTATCTTCTTGAATTTACTTTTTTCGTTCTTGGCCTTCTCCTCTTGCTGCTGCTGCTACTCCATGGACAACTTCAGCTGTCGGATCTTTAAGCTCTTACTCCACTACTACTTGCCTTACTGCCTGCTCTTAGAGATGCTGAAGAAATTGTTCCTACTGCTACTGGATAAGTTGTGCTTGTTGCTGTAGATCTTGGTTGAGGGCATGCACATGATCCCTCAAGGTGTTAGCCCCAGTAATAGACCCAGTGGCGGAGGATGATGACCTACTATTAGGGTAGTACCACATCCCATACATGTGACCCTTGTAAGGGCCACTAACCACCTGGTCCAAAATATCCTCCTCATTTGGTGGGGAATATCAGCATCAGCCACCTGGGTCTGCGCTTACACCCAGAGCTCTATATATTCACATTATAAAGAAAAAAGACAAAGCACATTGTAAGTAATAATTATGTCAGAAATGAAAAAAGTAATAAAAATTAAATCGAAAAAGGTCCAAATTCAGGCTTACATACGTAGTCTCAAAGCGAGGATTGACCCGGATATTTCCTATCTCCTCTCGCTGCTCACCCTTTTGGGTGTAGGTGAAATAGCTTCCCCTGGTCGAAGGGCAATTTAACTCCCTCGAGGGTAAATCCATCTGAACAGAGTCTCAATCTAATATTTTAAGGGTTAGAGGCAAACTCAGGATATTGTCGATTGAAATGTTTCCATGCTTCACCATGCGATGGATGAGTCGTCACACCGTCACCCATCTAATTTTCCTCATATAAGAAGTTGAGCTCATTGATTCACAAAGTCTCTTGAGCTTAGGAATTTAAGGTAGATAGTGTATTCTTTTCTAAGGGTCATCCTTATATAGTGCATTTTTTCTGAGTGACATCTTTATACCTCCCACTTCCACGTCTCTTAGGTTTAAACTTAAGCTATTGGCAGAATTTGCACTCGGTCAATGCAATATCATCTTTATAATAAAGCATATGCAACCTTTTGAATAGTAGTTAATCTTTATTTTCTTCAATCCAAGTTGAGAAACTAATTTTTTAGCTTGATAAAAATCTTTTGGAATTACATAGATATTTTGACTTAGCTCACTGATTAGTGCAGTCCACTGATCAAAAGAAGTTTGGCTTTGGTTCCTTTCAGACTTACTACTTAACATCCAAACTGCTAATTAATGACAACTCGGAATGCACACAATCCTACCATAAAGGTTACTTGGCAGCTTCTAACAAACTATAAAACCTAGCAGCATCTCTTGGTTGGGCTCCTCAACTGAAGGCTACAAATAATAAGCTACAAATTTAGGACCAACAATATCGAAAACCATCTCTTTATGTCTAACCATATTATCTTCCCACAACATATTACTCACATAATGCTAAGCTATGTGGACCCACCAAAACTACTTCAGTTTCAAACATACCCACTTGATTCCCTACATTATCTATCTCTCCATGCTCCGTCCAAATCCAATAGTCAATTATGAACCCCTATCTGTACAAATGAACCTTTATGGTATCACAATCTAAATACTTCCTATATTTGCACTTATTATATGGATACATAACTTTTGCCTTATCAATGAACTATTATGTTTGACATATTACCCTTATAAATTTTTCAACACCACTATAAAATTTCAGTTTAATCCCCTTCTATTAGGATGCAATCTATTGCATATCAATAACTAGTTTGAAGGAAACATTATATTGCACATGTGAGTAACTCTAAACCTTATAATTTTTTAAAGACATCAAATTATTACTTTCAAACACATTCAATAGCTCTTTAAATTTTTTTATACACTTACTCTTAATCTTATTTTCCTAACAAAAATTTTCACAAAATTTTTTACAGCATCTCTGCTTAAATTAGGAGCTTCCATCATTAGATATTTTAGTGCATTCAATAAATATAGACAGACAATTTTTTTAAAGACATATTATTACTTTCAAACATATTCAATTGCTCTTTAAATTTTTTCAGTACAATTACTTTCAATCTCATTTCTCTAAGAAAAATTTCATAGAATTTCAATAGTATCTTTGCTTAAATTAGGAGCTTCCATCATTAGAAATTTCAGTGAATTCAACAATCATATATATACAATTTTTTAAAGACATCAAATTATTATTTTCAAACACAAATTCAGTTATTCTTTAATTATTTTTAATACAATTACCTTTAATCTTATTTTTCTAACAAAAATTTTCACAAAATTTCGATAGTATCTTTGCTTAAATTAGGAGCTTTCATCATTGAATATTTCAGTGCATTCGACAAACATGGACATTATTAAAGGTCAACAATATAATAGATATAGTTAAACAATTATATCTTAAAGATTGCATATAATTTACATAATACTAAGAATCATTCTAGAGTGCATCCCTTTATAATTCCACAATGTGCATCCTGCAACCTTTGCAAACACAAATAATCCCAGAGCAAACAATAAAAACAAGACAGGGAAGGACATCTACGCCCTTCCCTAGTCATGCAATCGATATTTATTACAACTCTATCCTAAAAAATATAAGTCTCTATCTTGCATACATATTAAAGAATATAAATAACTAACATTACTAACCTTTACCAAAGTGAAAACACATAAAATGAAAAAGCTCCTTCGATGTAACCAAATCCAATCCTGAAAAGATTTAAAATAAACACACAAAATATAATTTTACACATTTAATTTTACCCACAAACATACAAAATATAAAATAAAATAAGGAAAAAAGATGGCAAACCACTCTCAATGTCAATAAGTTTGTGCCACCCTCTAACACAACTCCTACATTAACAAAATAATAATAATAATTACTCTCCAATATAATACATTAAAAAACAACACAATCAGCACTCATAAACAAAAGAAAAAACTAAACTAAACTGATTAAAAAGCTCATCAATGTACCTAGATTGCAATGGTGGTCTTCGTTTTGCGAACGGAGCTCTACTGGTGGCGAATGTCAGTAGAGAAGCAGCGGCGGCATGAAGAAAGAGAGTGAAGAGAAAGAGGGGGGGTTTTGTAGAAATGGGAAAGAAGAAGGGTGATGGTGGAAAATATCCGTGGGGTAACCAATTAATGAAACGGTATGTTTCGAACATAACTAATTACCAATGGGTTTATCGATGGGTTTGTGGGAATTCTAAGAGTTGTACGCCAACAGTCTAATACTTCAAAAACCTGTCAATAACTATAACAATGTTTTAAAAAAATTTAAAATATATTTATTTTAATGTGCACCCATCAGTAAACCTATGGGTATATATAATTAAAAAATTAAAATAAATTTAAAATAAAAGTTATTGAAAAAATAAAAAATAATTTTTTATTACTTGTCAGTATACTCGTTGGTAATTTACTTAGATTAAAAAAAATAAAAAGTATTTTATTCTCATTTTCTACCCATCCGTAGACCCGTTGGAAAGGACCTCCCTCAACATGGCGCGAGTGCATATACTGATGGGTTACTAACAGGCTATAAATTATTAATGAACCAATCGGTAAACCCGTCGGTACACCTATTGGAATTTGTACGCACCATATGATGTACAGTGGCGCCATCAACTGCCAATGGGTTGTCGGCTAAATTAATTATCGAAAGCTTAATAATGAAAAATTATGATAATCCATCAAAAAATCCATCAGAAATTGCCAATGGTTTCAAGCCCGTCGATATCTCGCGGATTTCTAGTAGTGTTTCCCAATTAAAGTTATAATGTTTTGACTCAAATTATTTTGACTTATCATGCCTTAAAATACTGATATATTACATTTATTGTGATTGTAATTTGTGCTAACTCCATCCATAAATAACTATCCAAAAGTCAATATAATTGTAGCAAAAAACATTGACTTTTGGACAATTTTTTCTAGACGTAATTAGGTAGTATTTTATATTTGATGACTTGTATTTGTTTTATTATGACATTGAAAGTAAAAACTTTACATATCTTTATTTTATCATGAATTTAGTTTATTATAATTATATTTGATATTATAAATACCTTTTAATATTACTTTTAAAATAAGTCGTACTCTTATGTGTATATGAGTTGAGTTTACGATTAGAGTTTAACTAGACACCACAGGCTTAGGTAAATTTACAAGTTTAACAAGCTCACACGAGAGAAAATCACATGCATTAAATGTTTTCTCTTTGTAAGAAATGTATTATATAATTTTGCGAGAAACTTTTTGCATACTTTTAGTCAGTGTTATCAGAACCGGACCGGACCGGTCAGTTTGAACCGGAAACCGATTCGATTCTTTAATCAGATCGGTTATGCAAGTTAATTAGTCGACCCCGGTCAAACCCGGAGCGAACTGGCTGGTTTTTGTCAAACCGGCCCATTGAACCAACACAATAACCCGCGTTGACCATGGCCAGCAGCGTTGACTGCGCATTAAGAAATTTTTTTTTCCAAAACTTCAGGATGGAGGCTCGAACCCATGTCCAAGTGGGTGTGGACACGCTTCCCAGCCATCATGCCAACAATGGTTCTTGTTATACTATGTGTATGAAATTGTATATATTACACTTTTTGCTGGCTTTATACATTATTTCCCAAAAGTTATAGATGCAAGATTCGAACCCATGTGACACAAGCTACGGGGTGCGCATCACTACCACTGCACCAACGCTGCTGCTTGTTATGATAAGTGTATGGTATTATATACATTACATATTTTGCTGCGATCTACTTATATCCGGTCCAACTGGTTGAACCAGTGACCCACCGGTTGAACCAATGACCCAGTGTCTTAACCGAGTCGATGTTCGGGTCGAATCTGATAATTATGCTTTTAGTACACATTCAATCCATGCTATAAAAATATGCATAACCATTCATTTTAATTTTTTTCTATATCACTTTTAAATATTATAAATTAAAATAGATGGATGTGAATGTCCTAAAGAACATATTAAATGTGTACTCAATATGCCTCCGAATCATATAAAAATTTCTCATGAGTTTTCTAGTTTAAGTAAAAGTTAGAGTTGATCTATATAGTTAGTCTCATGAACAATCAGATAAGTCTATAAATATTTTTGTTTAACTCTTCAGGTTCTAACCTTGAATTATAAAAATTAGTTTTCTGCGTAAAATGTAGATATTAGGATTAATAACCCAATTTCCCCCCTTTTTCTAACGTATATCAATTAGCTGATCCTAGCTTAATGTGTATGTAGATTTTCATATTTTAAGAGTGATAAAAAAGGACATACCTACCACCAAATATACCAGACAGTACGTCGATGAAAGATAGGTGTGAGACTGGCCACTAAAATCAGTCTGTTCGCATGTATGGGTACCCACTTCACCATCTACTACAGATGCCGATTTCTTTTGCTCTTCGTGGGATATGAATTGTAGAAATTGCAAAGACATTATTGCTTTCACAAGTTAAGAAATTGCTTTATAATAGGTACTACCTATTGTACTAAAGACCAAAAAAATCCCTTATGTTATAACTTTAGATATATCCCCGGATCCAGTTCTTGTGTTGAATAACGTTATATATATGCATGCTTCATTTCTCAATTATATGCGTTTGCACAATAACGCATGGGTGATGTGACAAATCCCTACCCTCTTTGTCGTATAATGCAAAGTGACAAGCAACCTATGTCCTATTTTAATATCCCAAACTCCTTCCAACACAACAAGGATTAAAGGAAAAGATGAGAAGTATTGCTTAATAGTGATCTAGTTAGTATCTTTAACAAAGATATGATGCGTTGATCAACTTAAAAACCCTACTTCTTTTGGCGCATGAAGGTTTTGGGAGTAAAAAATCATATTTAATGTTATTTCATTCTAAATTCAGGACATGCTATCAATCCTAGCGAGAATTTTAAACCTAAAAGTACTTTTAGTTGATCTCATTCTTACATGTACGTTTGACATTCCATTAGAAAAAAGGTGGATTCTCACCTACAGTTACTAGTCAATACAATTGATGCAGTTGATTTTATCCACATTTTATGAACGTGGTCAATTGCAAAAGCACTGTTGCTAAACACCAACCCTCCTTTTCCTTCTCTTGGATTCTCCCTTCACCCCTTCTCTCCGCCAATGACCTCTCCAAAACCACCTTCAGTACTTATTATTTCCATTTCATAGGACAACTTGAGCTTCTATGGTGACTTTCAATTGGTCACCAAGACAAGAAGAATCTTCATGCACTTAATCCAATTATCCAACCCTTATGTTGAGATAGTGTGACTATGACTGTAACTGTAAAAATTAGGGGTTTAGGTTTGGAAGATGGAATCACAGCCTAGGATGAAAGGGGTTGGAACGGTGGTGCCATCGCAACAATGTAGTGGCGCGGTGGAGGTGAAGGCTATGCTCGTGGAAGGAACGGGCTACGCTGGTGTTGTGACGATCAAAGGATAAAAGCTATCGCACTAAGGGCGGCGAGGACTAGCAAAAATCGCGGTGGTTTACTTGGCCCTGGTGGTTGTGCAGTGGAGGTTGGTTGTGGGAGTAGTTATTGCTTGGTTAGGGTTGCTGGCCAATGATGATGGGTTTCATGTAATCGTTGCTGCTGTTCTTCTTCGCAGGGACCAAATTTGCAAATCCTTAGGAGTTTGGCCGAGGATGGCGTCGGTGCGAATCGCCCGAGTTCACAACCTTCCTTAGGGGTGCTGTTTAGCAACAGTTTCAATTATATTTGACAACATTTTATAAGTGTTGTTAAAAGTAATTGCACAATCTCCATTGACCAATAACTGTACCATGGTAGCGACCTAGAAAAAAAATCTATTAACAGTAGTGGACATGACATCTATAAATAACTCTTGAATATGCACACATGGTTTAACATTAATGCCCAATCTTCTTGTCAAACATAGTTAAATATGTTGATTTAATTTTAATACAGTGATAATATAATTTTTTTTATATAATTATTTAATTATATAATATTATATTAGTAAATATGATAAATTTTTGATCCCATTATTTAAAAGTTATATAAAATGAGAAATTTAATTGGATCAAAGTGTAAAATTTTTTTATATTAATGCATTAAAAACTATACTCTAATTATATTATACCTATGGATTATATTTGGAGCAAAAGATTGTTTGAAAAAGTAATATTAATAATAATAAACACCGGATAGAACAATATCCAAAGAGAAGCATGGGTCAAGATTCTGAAAAAGTACGACCATATGTGATTGTTGTACACAATTTTGCAGGATCCGTCCTACTTCTAGAAGAGTGTGCATTAAACAAGCTGGAATATATTGATGAAAATATGTTTTTCGTTTAAATATAATTTTAGGTCTCATAAATATGAGTGCGTTTTAATTGACTTTGAAAAAAAAATTTGGTTAATTGTTTTTAGAAAAAATTATTTTATGTTTAGATAGAAAATATGACACAGGTTTTTAATTATTAAAATTATTTATAAATATATTTAAATAGATAAAGATAAAAACAGTTTTTTAAAACCAAATTACATAAAAAGACAAAAATAAAAGTTCTAACTATAACAAAAACACTAACAATGTATTTTGTATGATAATTAATCCCTTACACTATTTATTAATTCTTCTATTATTCTTACATCTTCTTGAGTTGGTTTCTTTCATTCAACTTGAGTATCATGTTCATCATCATGCTTGTTGTCTCTTTCAATACCTTCCAACTCAGAAATATTCTCAAATTATTGAAAGATGCTTAAGTCATTTGAATTCATTCTTCATATATAGTTGCGTAGAGCAAAACAAGACCATATAATTTGAAACTGGGTTGGAAGCTTGAAGTTAGTTATGTTTTGTAAAATTCTCACTTTGTAAAATCCAAAAGTTCTGTTTATAACACCAAAGAAGATGATATCTTGTACTTTTTTAAGATTCTAAAAGCCCTTTAAATGTAGGGTATCCATAATCAATCAAATAATACTTACCTATAAAAGTTAAAATAAAGTAAATTAGTCAAGTTATTTCCAATCTGATTTTTTTGTGTTGTTCTTCTAGGAATTAGTTTTGGAGATATGCTATATTTTTCCATCCTAAAGATAACAATCTAAAAAAAGTTATGTAATTATCATGAATAATCACAAATAAAAAAGTGACAAAAAAATTATGAATTATCATGAGAAGTGTGTGCGCGACCGAGAGGGAATGAGAAGGAATGAGCCTTTTTAAGAGTTTAGCAAATTATGAGCTGTAATTATATAAATAATAGTGAGAGATAGTTTTGGAAGGTAATTTTATTAACCAACCACTTATGGTTCTACTTTTTTTAAAAGCTGAGTATAGTTAGATTTGAAAAAAGTGGTTCTGCCATTTTTAATTTGAAGTTTTTTTTTTAAAAAAAAACAATCCAAACACCCTAGGAAATACATACAGTACTTTTTTTTATTTTTAGAAAAAAGCTGCCCAAACTAACACTATAATAACTTGTCATGATTTTCGTCACTTAAAACTTTTTTCCTTGATGTTTGATCCCTCGTTTTGTTCCGATGTATTTTTAATCCCTTATCATTGGTTCAATATGGTTAATACTATAAAAAAATGATTATTTTTAATATTAAAAGTACTAATAAAAGTATTATCAAGTTATTTTGATATAAAATGGCTATTAAATATACTTATAAAATTTTATGAACAATTATTAAATATCAATAAAAATATATAAGTATTTTCAATAGTCTCCTCATGTCAAAACTATTTTTTTTATTTTATTGGCGCTTTCAATGTTTAAATTGTTGAAAATACTATTTTTTATAGTGTAAGTAGTGATCTTTATAAATATGAAAATAAAATTTTTAAAATATTTTGAAGGACTAACAATAAAATTTTCAATATTTTTAAGCGATGACAAACACATATTTGAAAAAAAATATAGAGACTAATATTGTTGATATAGAAAGGACCAAAAAGCAAGTGTTAGGAGAAAGGGAGACAAAAAGGTGAGAAAGAAACTGAGAGGGACTAAAACTATTAAACTAAAATTATATATATATATATTTACAGAGACTAGTAACATATTTAAATATATATTTTTATTTTTTAGAGTATTTTTTCATTCAATAAATGAGAGATTAATTTTTCACAATACTATTAGAGGGTCATTTTTTTAATATGGGATTTGCACTCAAAATTTGTTACAATATGAGTTTTTTAAGTTATTTACAATAATATAGTTTTTCACTATGTAAATCTAGCCAATAACAAAATTTGAATGATAAAATATAATTTTTCAAATTAAATCTTGTCAACAATAATATTTTAATAATAAAATATTAATTTTAAATCAAATTTTGTCAATAGCAAGATATAGATAATAAAACATTATTTTTTAAATTAAATCTCATTAATGACAAGATATGTATAATAAAATATTATTTTTCAATGACAAGATAAATAAATTATTATATTCATATAAATTTATCCATAATCACATATATAAAGAATTGTTAAATTAAAACACCAGATTAAAAATTAAAAAACCTACAATTAAATGTCTAGGTAAAAATTATTTCCAACTGTATTTTTAAGTTTCAAGATCGAATCTATAACTAGATGTTTAAGAGAGTCAGTATGTTTTATTCAAACCATAGAGATAAATTGATGAAAGTCTTAAAAAATAGAATCCAAAGGACAATTACTGAAGTTGGAGAACAGGACGGCAGTGTAGCGAAAGTCACATTTAATGAGTGAATTATATATGAAAGGGAAATTTCCTCGCATGCTCATTTTTTCTCCTCCACGAGTATACTTCACTCTTCAATTAACATCATGTGACTTGGACGACAAATAAAATAGTCTATACTATTAAATGAAGGAGATTCCAAAGATAATCATTTTTTGGTGTTTCAAAATCCAATTGAATCATTTTTTTCAGAATTGAGATCCACACCAAAGATAACCACCTGGTAATTGCTTAATCTTCATTACTCCACCTTAACATTATCCAATAACTACCGCAAACCACCGACACATTTTTTGTTTTTTACCTCCCTCTCAATTTTCAGTTTATTTTTTTTTTTTAAATGATCAATCAGTTAAATTTTGATGTGTTAATAATATAAAAGAGTTATATACTAATAATCAATTAAATTTTTTTTCCTCCTTATTTAGATAATTTTTTAAAAAATAAGGGTGAATATTAATCATATTTATTGATATAATATTATATGATTAAATAATTAAACTTATTCTAAATTATACACTAAAAATATAGATTGATAGCACCCACGTGCCTATTATGCTTGTGGAAGAAGAAATTTCACCTTAAAACGTGCAAGAACTTCTCTTTCGAAAAGGTACATAAATTTGTGTTTGAGGCAATGCGTGATTGGCTGGTCCATGTGGAACAGAGTGGCGTGGTTCGTTCTTTCGCGTGGAGTCCACAACGAATGGCGTCGGTGCACGTGCCTCGCATGTTTCGTTGATTGCTCCTTCTGAGTGAGTGACGGAAACGTACACTGACTGACCCACCAAACTCTCACTCTTCAGTGACAGTGTGACTGTCTGCGTGAGCTGTTATTGTTACTTGTTACTCCATAGTCTACAAGATGTCATTTGATAGGAGGAGATGATAGAAGTATAAGGATAATGGAGATTAAATATGTAAAGAAATATTATTAAAAAAATATTAAATTTTTATTTTTATATTTTGTCTTTAAGTTTTAAAAGTATATAAATTTTTTATTTTTCTGTCTTCTATTCTTACCTCACCTTTTAAATATGTTTCTATCTTTATTTTTTTTGTATTTTATTTCCTATCTTCTAAACTAAATGATAGCTAACTGATTTAACGTTATGTATTAAAATTAAATTAATAATTAAATTTTTTTTTTAAAAAAATATTTGTTATTTATTAAAAATTATATTTAGATTTATTTATTCTTGCTCATTATAATTATAGAATAAAATAGATAAAAAATAATGAATATTTTCTTAAAATATAAAAATAAGAATCAGATAAATGATTTATATTATGGATGTTTTGGTCGGTGCAGTTCTCCGTTAAAGCATCGACTTCGGGCGTGGCTTGTGTGTGAAGCGTGAAAGCAATCCCGAAGCCCACTTGAGTGGGTCTTGCTTGTTTTATTGGAATATCAGAGTGTTCATACTTTACTCACTTTTCTCTTATACGGGAACAAAGTATCTAAGTTTTTTTAATTTATACAATTCAATCAATTTAAATATTACAGTCGGTAAAAGTTTTTGTTAAAGACACAAAATGTTGCCTTCATGATAGACCCAAAAAAAAAGGTAACATATCATTTATTTTATTCGAGTTTTATAGACATAAACCTATTAATATAGGAATAATCAATCAATAGTTCAGTGTATAGTTAATTGATAAGGTAATATTTAGCTAGGATTTTTTTAAAAAAAATCTATTATCACATATTAAAATTATTTTAAAAATTAGAATTTAAAATCTAGATATGGTGTATAAAAATGTCTTGAGCAAACTGAATAATTTTATTTATTTATTTATTTTTGGATATGGAAACTAATAACTGAACTAGTTTAAACATGATTAACATAAATGAATAGAATAGCATACTTTTTTTTTTATAGGTTTATGTTAAAATACCAAATCTAAAAGGGGCTACATAAACTCATAAATATTGCAAAGTAATATGTAATATACAATGAAAGCACTTTTTTATGATCCCCATACATAAAAAAATGGCAAATTAATAATTTACAGTAAGGTCATTACACAATAATAGCCACAATTTGCAGGTAAAAACAAAACACAATTTTCTTTATGGTAAACAACAATTAATAACCACAAATTGTCAATAAATATCTTTTTGGTACTCAGTGTGGAGAGAGCTATTATTAGTAAATATCAAATAATGAGTTGCTACAACCAAACATGTAAGAAAAAAAATGTCTAGAAACAATTTAATATAATATATAATTATATATACTAAAAAAATATATTTAAAATAAAGATTTACTTTTTATGTGTTGACAATGTAAATGTTTTTTAACATAGTCATTTAATTATGCATTATTGTATCAAGTATGATAGTTGAGTTTTACACTTATTATTTAAAAAGTCATATAAATACAAAAATTTGATTGGATAACAATACAAAATACTTTTACGCTGTCAATACATTAAAATTAAGCTCTTAAATAATTATTACAAATGAAGGGGCAAGTTATTTTAAAAATATTTTCCAATTTTTAAAAATAAGAAAACAAAAAAAAAATGTTTGGAAGGAAGTTTTTCACATTGATTTTAAAAAACAAAAAACTGAATATGGGTTTTAAGAATAGGAAACAGAAAACAATTTTAAGATGTTTTCCTACTCTTCTGTTTTATAAAACAAGTAAAAGCATGGTGACACATTTGTAATTACATGATTTTATTATTTGCAAATACACTTCGAATCCTAAGGAAGTGGAAAAATAGGGAAATGGGGATTTGTTAAAATGTGGGAACAAGTAGAGGAGGGTTTTGTTGGGTTTGGTGGGGGGTGGTAACACAAACAAAGGAAGAGGAGCAAAAAGCCGGCAAGCACGTGGTGGCGGCCAGTTCGCAGCATTTGGCGATATGCATGTTAAGAGTACATTTAGAAATAGTGCAATTAGCATAGATAGAAGCTAGGCACTAGAGCTAAATAATAGTTAGCAATTCTGTTAGGATCTAACCACAGTTAACCAATCTATAAATACTCAAAACCAAAGTGTAACTGGGTGATTGATTCAATTGTAATGGATTCAGTTCTCTTTCTACTCTTCTCTCTCTCACTCATATTCTCTCTGATCTCAAGATACCTTTACATGGTATCACGAGCTCAGGTCTGAATCCATGGCTCAACCACAATCTAAGTGACCAACTTCCTCAACCGCTTCTTCGCTGGCGCCGCCGACAATTCACACCTTCTCGGTGCCGATCTCATGCAAACTCGACGATGATAACTACCTCTTCTAGGAGCAAGAAGCATTAGCTACAATCAAAGGTTATGATCTCTTTCACCATCTCGATCAAGTTCAAATCCCTAAGATCTATCTCACTGATGATGATGCTGCTTTACTCACCAAAAATCTAGCGTTTATTCGTTGGGAACGCCAAGATAATCTGCTTCTTTCATGGTTGTTAGCATCCCTGAGCAAATCAATTCGAGTTCACACGGTAGGATGTGTCTTCTCCTACCAGATTTGGGAAAAAATAGAGCACTTCTTTGCTTTGCAAACTCATGCAAAAATCCGCCAGTTGAAGCTTCAGCTGCGAACAATGAAGAAATCCCCTGCACAATGAGGAATACATTGAAGCAATTCTTGATGGCCTTCCTGAGGAGTACAATCCAATTGTCACCTCGATCCTCTCGTACCTCGATTTGTACACAATTGAGGAAATGGAAGCATTCCTTCTTGCAGTAGAAGATCGCATCAAGCGATTCCAAAAACCAAATTTGGAATCCCTTCCCCTCAATTCCACCATTCAAGCACATGTAGCTTAAACGCAGCCGTGGTCACCTCGCTTCCATGGTGCAAATTCTCGTGGTTGTGGCTTCCCTTGATACCGAGGTCGTGGCGGCAGATCTATGCGTGGAAGAGGTAGATTCTCTATTCCTCACACATATGCCTCCCCTCACACAAATGAATCAAGTCCTTGCCAATTCTGTGGCCATATTAATCACTCAGCAATAGATTGCTATCATTGATTTAATCCAAAATACCAAAGACCACACTCCAATACCTACAATCACAGTCCACAAGTTTACCTAGCCTCACAATCTACACACAATCATGGTTTATTAGACACTTCTACCACTGAATATGATCCACTTTGGTATGTGGACTCAGGAGCATCGTATCCTCACACTTGATCACTTGGTTTTCAGCTCACGAAGTGTCTATGATGGTGGATATCAAGTTTAGATAGGAAATGGAACAGGTATGAGCATAATGCATGTTAGCCATTCTATACTTATTGGATCCCCTCACTCTCATATATTTGTGCTAAATAATCTATTTCATGTACCTGGCCTAGCCAAAAACTTACTCAGTGTTCAAAAATTTTCACAAGATAACAAGGTGTATTTTGAATTCCATGCTGACCAATGCCTTGTCAAATGTTAGGATTCCAAGGAGGCTATTCTCCAAGGCATCACTGACAATGGACTATACTACTTCCTAGATCTAGTATCAATATCCTCTGCAAAATTGAAAAGTCCAAACACTGTACCTACTTTCAATTCTTCTGTTTTTCATGCTCATAAAATTGGCTCAGTAGAGCCCAGTTCTATTCTGTTATGGCAAGTTAGGTTAGGCCATCCCTCAAATAAAATTGTACAGCACGTACTTTCTCATTGTAAGATACCATCTGATGAAAATAAAATCCCACAAGTTTGCAAATCTTGCTGCATTGGTAAATCACATCAATTACCATTTGTATCATCATTCTATGTTTACACTTCTCCTCTAGAACTAATTTACACTAATATTTGGGGACCAACACCTGTCCCCTCCACTTGTGGAGCAAAATATTACATAGTCTTTGTAGATGCTTGCACTAGATTTAGTTGGATATATTTGTTAACCTCTAAGTCCTAAGCCTTTACTGTATTCTTATAATTCAAAGCCTTTTTTGAAAACCAACTAAACAAGAAAATCAAGGCCATCTAATCAAATAATGCAAAAGAATACCTAGCCTTCAAGAAATTTTTGCTAGAAAATGGCATTCAGCATAGGCTATCTTGTCCTCACATTCACCAACAAAATCGTAGTGTTGAAAGGAAACATTATCACATAGTAGAAACTGGCCTAACACTACTCTCCAATGCCTCATTACCTAGAAAATTCTGGGGAGAAGCCTTCCTTACTATTCACCTCATTAACCTTCTACCCACACCAATCCTTAAACATACCTCAACTTTTCAAATGCTGTTTCAAAAACCACCTGATTACACATTCCTAAGAACCTTTGGCTGTGCCTGCTATCCCTTCCTTAGACCCTACAACCAATACAAACTTGACTTTAGGTCTAAACAATGCATCTTTATTGGTTACTCTGACACTCATAAAGGTTACAAATGTCTATCTAAATCTGGAAAACTATACATCTCAAGACATGTCATTTTTTATGAACACTTATTTCCCTATCCAAAACTTTTTCATGAATTCATAGCAACTAATTATGTTTCAAAATAGCAGCCTATTCCCTCTATTCCTACAATTTTAGTATCAAATGGCCACATTGTTACTGCTCATATACATCCAATATATGTTCCTCCTTCACTGTCTTGTGTTGATGCTTGTAATAGGGATCTAGCAGCAGACATTGCAAATACTGAAATCAACTCAGAACCACAAACATCACAACTCCACTCACCTCAGCCACCAACACTAGCTGAGCATCAATAGGCACACATTAACACACATCCCATGGTCATTAGAGAAAAAAAATGGGATTTACAAGCCCAAGGCATTCACTGCATCTCTCATTCCCTCATTTGCTAAAAAGGCCATTGTTGACCCTCTATGGCTCTAGGCCATGACTGAAGAATTTTCTACCCTTCAAAGAAACAATACCTGGTCCCTTGTTCCCTTCCCTCCAGGTCGAATTCCAATAGGTTGTAAGTGGGTGTTTAGAGTAAAATACAACCCTAATCGCTCCTTAAACAAACACAAAGCAAGACTTGTAGCAAAAGGCTGAAGGCTTTGATTACCATGAGACTTTTAGTCCCGTTGTCAAGCCAGCAACCATAGGAGAAATTCTCACCATTGTTGTCTCCAAACACTAGCCAATAAAGAAAATTGACTTCAACAATGCTTTCTTAAATGGGGATCTTCAAGAATCAGTGTACACGTCCTAACCTGAAGGCTTCATATCGAGTGACTAGGGGTGGGAACAGGCCAGGCCAGGCCATGCCACACCCTAAACAGGCCAGGCCTGTAACAAAAACACTAGGCTTGAACCTGGCCTGTTACCTGTTAAAGGTTTTATTTTCGGCCTGGCCTAGCCTGCTTATGAGGCCTGGCCTGACCTGAAGCCTGTTTACAAAGCCTGTTTCTAATATTCATACAAACAAATAAAAAAATATGCTGTAATTTACATAATAGACCTTCATGAAGGCCTAAATACACTCAATTAAATATTACATAACTAAATAAAACATAATCTTCAAATAAACTTAGCAAACTAATAAAAAATCAAATCTTCAAAATGATCTCCTCCTCTTCTTCAAACTCAAGTACCTTGAAAATAAAAAATTATATATAGTTAGACTGTGCCATAAATTAACTACTACTATAAAAGATAACATTGTAGTATATAATGTTCATACCATTTGCTTCTTCTTCAGATTATACTTGTTGCGTAACCAATCTCCGCCACAAATGAGGGCCGTAATAGATGTTTCATTCAATCTCGAACGAAACTCATCAATTACTCTTCCTCCAGCACTAAATGTTGATTCAGATGCAACTGTTGAGATTGGAATGGCTAGAATGTCAGCGGCCATCTGTGACAAAATCTTATATTTCAAGCTATTGCTTTTCCACCATTCCAAAGCACTGAAAGAATTAGTGCTTTTGTCAGGAATATGAACATTCTCCTCAAGATAAACCTCTAGCTCAGATTTCATTGGGGGAATTGCCTGCTTGTCACGAACAAAACTCATAAATTCATCAGCTCCAGTGATTTCTAGTTGAGAATTAATCTCATTGGAAGGATCGATATTGTCAATGCCACCATCATCAACTTCACCACTACCACTAGCAATTCCCTCTTCCTCCCACAATTTAACGTACTCATTGTATAACATATTCAATGAAGTCATAACCATATCCACATTCTCTTTAGCCATATAATCAGGTTGATATATCAAAGGAAAACAATATTCAATAACATGAAATTTGAACCTGGGGTCCAAAACAAGAGCAATGGACATTAGCAGATTGCACTGCCCCCAATATTTGTCAAACTTAGCTTTCATTGAGGCTGCCATATCTCTCATGAAGTGGTTTTCATCTGTTGCTGCTTTGTCAATCACTTCTTTCACCCTCCAAACTTCAGGCAGATATAAATTTGCAGTTGGATAATCACTACCTGAGATGACATTAGTAGCCAGATTGAATACCCTCAAGACTTGGCAGACTTTCTCAACCTTCCTCCGGTTCTCTTGTGATGGCTCATAGGAATAATGTGGCTCTCTTTCCTTATAAGCTTCAAATACCATCTTAAAATTAAAAGCAATAGGTAGGTAGAATTCCACCTTGTTGGACAATCAATAATGAGCTTTCTTTCTTTCAAGTGCTTTTGCTCCACTACATCACAAAATGCCTTCAACCTTGAATCATTATAATTAATATACTTGACACTCTCGTGAATATTATAAATAATATCCTTAATTCTTCCAAGGCCATCTTGCACCAATAAATTCAGAATATGTGCACAGCATCTGACATGAAACAACTTACCATTAAGCACTAATTTGTTACTTAGTGATAAATTGTCCTTGAGAGTCTTTAGGCATGAGTCATTATATGAAGCATTATCAACAGACACAGAAAACACTTTGTTCTCAATGCCCCAAGCTTTAAGGCACTTGAAAATGGCATCGGCTACATCAATTCCCCGTCTAGGTGCAGGCATTTTCACAAAGCTTAAGACCCTTTTCTGAAGATTCCACCCCGCATCAATGAAATGACCGGTTAAAACCATATATTCAGCTACTTGGTGACTAGATTTCCACATATCTGTAGTCAAGCTTATTTTGTTCACACATTTCAATAAGGCCTTCAAGCTTTTTTTCTCTGCCTCATAGATTGCCAAATAGTCATTCCTAATTGTTTTGCGAGTAACTTTCTTGAATTCAGGATTAGCATATTGGAAGCCCCACATCAACATTTGATCCTCAACAATGCTAAAAGGGTACTCATGCACCATGATTGAACTAGCAAGTATTTCTCTCATCTTTTCATTTGTATACCTAACTCCAGGTGTTAGAAAAGGATTAAGATCCAAGCTGGAAAGTGGAAATGGAATGGGGGGCTACTTCTTTTGTGACGCCATGTATAGCCTCCTTTGTAAGCAATTTTCTGTATGCCTCTTCAAATGGCTAGTGCTAGCTCCCTTCCCTGAGAAAGCAAATTGTCCCTTACAATGATTGCGCATGCTTTTGTCACTCCTTTAGAAACTTCAATCTCTTTGAAATCATTCCAAACAATTGATGTCTTTTGCCTCTTTTTCTTGATGACACAATTTGCACCATCTTCTTGAGGTTGGCTTGAATCTGTTAGTGTCATTGGTGTGACTCCTTGTCCACTGCTTCCGATAGGGGCAGGGGGGTGCGTACCAGATGACATTGTCTCATCGATATGAATTGGAGAAGCCATTGAATAAACCTGTCATATAGTAGATTAAACAAGTATGTTATTTAAAAGAATTTATCAACTAATAGAATTTATCAAAATAATATTAAATATAAAATAACTATTCAATATGTCAATTATTATAATCATTCACTATGATTCATTATTTTGGTAAAATTTTATTAATTGATATCGTAACATAACAAGAAACTCTAAAATATATATCATGCATGTATAATATATTAACATTACTCTTTATTTTTTTTTGTACATAACGTGGATCTCTATTCTCTAATTCTCTATGACTAAATTTGAAGTATAAGTGTGTAACAAATCCTAGTCTATTCTTGAGATAATAGCAAGAAAAAGAAAAGGTGACCTGATGAAAAGATTGACTAAACAAGATATTATATATTTATATAGATGCTAGGCAACCTATTGCTTTTTAAGCTTGTCTTCTCTCCTCTAGTCCTCTTAAAGCACTGATATAGGTACGTAAAACATCAACGCATTTATGGACAACTTTTTAAATGAACCATTAAAATCATCTACTTTACTTTAAAATTTCTTATTTGACTTTTATCAAGCCATCTGAGGGGTGCGTCTAAAGGAATGAGACGGAAGTGTGAGTACATAAACCATTTCTCCTCTTAATATATAAACAGGAATGTGTAACTACAGCAAGCATAGATTAAACAATAAATAACAAATGACAGAAGAAGCTCACAGCAGAGCACTTCTCCTACGCGAGTGGGTGCGTGACAGTAGAACACGAATCTACACAAGGGGATGGCGGAGCACGGATATGCGCGGCCAAGTGGGTGAGCAACGGAGGGGATGCAAAGCACGGATTTGCGCAGTGGAAGGGATGGCGGACTCTGATTCAGGAAGGTTGTCTCTCACCAAGGCCCATGCTTTCTTTGTAATCACGACCAAAAAAACAAACTTTGTAATAATTGGGGGCTGTGGCTTGTGGGTTGGGCAAATCTAGATCAGGCAGATCTCTGAGTGTGAGGCATAGACGCACTATGATGGATCTCAAACGAGAAGTTTCTAAAATTGGAAAGAATCAGATGTGATATTAAAGGAAAGAGCGTTCCCGGATCTCAACCATATACTTAAATATGGTTTATTTAAAATGTAAATGAAAGTAAGCACTAACTATACTATAATTATAAACATGTTCAATATAGATAACAAAAACACATGGTGGCATAATGGTGAAATGGAAACTTATAAGCTGGACAACCTTTGTTCGATCCCCATTTCCAAACTATTTTAAATAGTGAAACATATTTATCTATATAAATTAAACAGGCCAGGCCGGCCTAACAGGCTTCATACAGAGTTCAGGCCTGGCCTATTAACGTAAATATGCTTTTAAAAAGGCCTGAGCCTGGTTTTAATTTTTAAACAGGCCAGGCCAGGCCCAATATAGGCCAGGCCACAGGCCGCCTGGCCTGTTCCCACTCCTACGAGTGACCCCTCTCTAGTTTGCAAGCTCAACAAAGCTCTCTATGGGCTCAAACAAGCTCCTAGAGCTTGGTTTGCAAAACTCTACACCACTCTCGTTCCTTGGGCTTCAAGTCTGCCAAGTGTGATACCTCACTATTCATCAAAGTGACCCCCAACTACACACTCTATGTCTTAATCTATGTAGATGATTTAATCATCACTGGTTCATCAACAAAAGCCATCACCAACCTCATTTCATCCCTGAACAATGCTTACTCCCTCAAAGACCTTGGCAACCTCCACTACTTCTTAGGCATTGAAGCTAAATTTACATCTATTGGAGGCTTACACTTGTCTCAATCCAAATGCATATTAGACCTCCGTCAAAAAGCTCACATGCTTGATTCAAAACCAACTCCAACACCCATGGTCACTGGCCAAAAACTCTCCAAAACTGGTTTTGATCCCTTTGAACACCTATCTCAATATAGATCCACTATAGGTTCACTTCAATATGTGACACTTACAAGACCTGGTGTAGCCTTTTGTGTAGTATTCCAATTCATGCATGCCCTCTCCAATCTCATTGGCAAGTAGTTAAAAGAATCCTGCGCTACCTAAAAGGAACCATATCCTTTGGCATACATCTGAGACCTGCTTCAACTTTGGAACTATCTGCCTTTTGTAATGCAGATTGAGGACTACACCCTGATGATAAAAGATCAACTACTGGCCTTTGCACCTACTTTGGAGGTAATGCTTTGTCATGGTACTTAAAGAAGCAACAATCAGTCTCACGATCAAGCACAGAAGCTGAATACAGGGGCCTAGCAACTACTGTTTCAGAAGTATTGTGGCTCAAATAATTAATCTTAGAACTTCAACAACCTCTCACCTCCTCCCCTATAATTACTGTGATAACTTAAGTGCTGTTATGATGGTAGCAAACCCAATTCTCCACAGCAAGTTCAAGCACTTTGAACTAGATCTTCAGTTTGTAAGGGAAAGAGTAACTCAAGGCCAACTCAGAATCAGTCACATACCTTCCTCTGAACAAGCAACAAAAATTCTAACTAAATCAATCTCCTCAGCTCAGTTTCCCTATCTCAAAACCAAACTTAGCGTCACCGAACCTCCTCTGAGTTTACGGAGGGATATTAGGAGTACATCTAGAAATAGTGCAGTTAGCACAGATAGAAGCTAGGCACTGAAGCTAACTAACAATTAGCAATTCTGTTAGGATCTAACCATAGTTAACTCAATCTACAAATACTCTAAACCAAAGTGTAACTATGTGATTGATTAAATTGTAACAGATTCAGTTTTCTCTTGACTCGTCTCTCTTTTATATTCTCTTTGATCTCAAGATACCTTTACAATGCGACTGCACGAAGGGAGACAATGGCTGGGGTAGTGGTGGTGGTGATAGGGAAAGGAAGGGCTTTGCAGCTAAGAAAGGAAGCTGGTTTGGTTTCGTGGGTGGCGGCATATGCAAAGGAAGAAGAGGAAGAAGCTAGCCAATTACGCGGTGGTGGGTCAATCTGCCTCTACCTTTACATACAACTGAGCTCCTCCACCCTTGGCCGGCACACACAACTGAGATCCTTTACCCTCTTCCAGTGTGCCCAAGCCAGATTCACCAGCGAATGCAACCTAGATTTGCCTCTGCCTCCACACATGACCGAGCTCTTTCACCCTTGGCTGGCTCACATAACCCAGCTCCGCCTCCTCATTCGTACCCTTGGAAATGTCATCCTTCATTGATGTTCGGTTGAGGTTGTTTCTCATTCATAAGGTTTCACTCTTTCTTTTTCATTTTTTTTGTTGGATGGGAGTTGAATTTAAATGCATTTAATGAGAGTTGTTCGATTGTCAATCCTGATTGGAAGGATATGAATATGTGTTGTCGATTGTTCCTGTTCATTGTGAATTTTGTTAATTTATTTTAGATGTTCAACTGCATGTGTACTTATGTTTTGACTAAAGTTATTTTGGAATGTTGTTGATGCTTATATGGAATGTTGGTTGTTATTGGAGTAAACCATCCTCAATGAGTCAATGTAGTAGTTTTGTATAATAGAATGGAAGATTAGCATTTGAGAATATTGTGCATTGAATTTTTCAAGATAATGTTTAGAGTTCAGGTAGAAAAAACTAAGGAAACACTAATTAAAAGGGAAAAAAAGATATTATGACAAGGTTCGGGTATTGGTTTCAAAATGATAATTAGGAGTTCATCTAGAGTTGACTTTGGTGAAGGAAAATCAAATATATAGAGCCTAATAAGAGGTGCAAAAATAATATTTGGAAAGATTATGAGCCGCTATTTCAATAAGATGTAGCTATCACTATGAAATCGATTCTAAACATGAAATATGAAGAAAAATATGGTTTATCCTTTTTTAGAGGAATTCACAATTATACTTCCCAAAATAGTGAGCTATAGTAGACATATGAAGTTAGAGATGGCTGATCCTTTCCTTTTCCTTGTAGAATTCTTGAGAATGTGAAAGTTGATGTAAAAATAGTTAATTGTTTCTTTTTTGAGATCTTGATGGTTAATTTGCCTCTATCTTGACACATAATATGGAGATTCTAGAACATTGAAGGTGGGTGTATAACAGCCTATATCCACGTAAAAAAGGATTAAGAAAAGAATTTGTCCAAGGGGTTGTGGAGTTCATTAATCATGTGAAGCAATAGCCTTAGGTTGTTACTGAGGATGGTAAAGCTAGGTGTCCTTGTACAACGCATGAAAACCAAACATTCTTAACCTTGGAAGAGGTTGTGATTGATCTCTATGAAAGACGGTAAACCAAGATATTGGTATTGAGATTATCATGGAAGGTGTTCACCTATATATAATAACAATGCTGCTGATGAAGTGAGTTTGAAAACTACTACTAGTAGTGAGGCACCGTCACCATATGGAATCTGTTGTTAAGTGGCGTTTGACATCAGTGGCTCCATTTTTTATTTTTATTTTTATGATTAAGTATGGTTTTGATATATATCATGGATCTGAATGTTTATCAATGTAACGATTTATTTTTAGTGATTAAATGGGTTTTGATATATAAGGGTCATGTTGATTTTTAATAGATCACTTGCAGTTTCTCATTGTCCTAGTTGCTTCTTTTCTTTATTTTATGTTATTTCCAATATGAAAAACAGAACAAGATTGACTGATGAAGTAGCAAGGGAAATAACAAGACATTGTGACCAAATTTGCAAATTGGATGTGGCTACAAAAAAATCACAAAGAGCTTATAAATGGATTTATAAATGTAAATTAACTCCAAGTTGTATTAAGACTATTATTAAAATGGGAAATTGTATTAAGATTTTAGTATATATAAAAATATTATCTACAAAACATAATATATTATGATAAATTTTGTCATGTGTAATAATATAATTTGCCAAACAGTTTTTTATTTTATTAATTTTAAAAGCTATTTTTTTTAAAAAAAATTACCCAAATAGGTTTTATGTTTTTCATCATTATAAAACTGGTTTTGAAGTTAAATTGCCAAAAAGGTTTTTTTATTTTTATTTTTAAAAAATGAACTTAAACTTGTTTTTTTAAAACAGTTTTAAAAAATTTAAGAACAAAAACACTTCCAAACAAGCCCGAATATTTCAATTATCATATTTTCAAAATTTGTGCATAAGTAATTAATAAAATATACTGCTTCTATTCCTTTTTGGGTTAATAGAAAACCAAGGAACTTTTCTTCCTACACTCCGAAGGCATACTTCTTAGGGTTTAGACTCATATTATAGGCCTGGACATTGCCAAAAATTTCAGCTAAGTCTCGGCAATGGTCACCTTCCTCGGTAGTCTTTGCTATCATATTGTCAACATACACTTCCATGATTCTACCGATCTCTCCCTTTAACACCTTATTCATCAATCTCTGGTATGTTGCCCTTGCAATTTTCAACCTAAACTGCATCACTTTGTAACAATATTTTGTGCTTTTAGTGATGAAAATGGTATTTTCTTTGTCAATGTGGTGCATCTTGTTTTGGTTATATCTAGAATAGGCATCCAAGAAGCTTAGTAGCTTTGCTTTTGATGCTCTATCAACAAGCTTGTCACTATTGGGAAGTTGATAAGTGTCTATGGGACTGGAGTTATTTAGGTTGGTCAAATCAATGCACATCCTCCACCTTCCTAAGCTTTTTAGGACCATCACCATGTTTGTTAGCCATGTCATAAAATGGACCTATTTGATGAACCTTGTAAACTCCAAAGCCTTTCAGAAAGCATCAAGAGCTATATTGTTTTGAATGACAATAAAGTCAATTTAAAGAAAATATTTTGAAGAATGTCTAATGTCTATCTTGAGTTTCTTGACTAAGCTTAACAGGTATTTCTGAAATGCATAAACACAGACTTGAACGAGAATAATTTCACTTGGCATGTGCAAACATGTTTTATCTCTTGTTAAGAGACTGAGCTTAAATGAAGTGAACATTATATCATATAAAGTATGCTTACATGCATCAATGAATGAAACAAATTAATTCAAGAATAAGAAACCAAGGTAAGGGTCTTCAGAAAGTAGCACGAGACATCAAAAAGTATGCTGAGAATGAACAAATCATTCAAAATCTGAAAGCAAAGTGTTACTTAGTCTTCAATCATCATATTCGTAAATCATTCATTATTGATAAGCGGTGTCTACACCGCATATTTAATCCCTTAACCTTGGACTTTTACATGGAGTTTTAATGTGTTATTGAGGAAAATAATAATGCTTTATAAATTTAACCTCATTACACATTGTTGAAAAATCAATAGCATTTGTTCCATTTTTTAATAATTAATTCTTATTACAACTAACCCATCTCTTTGAATTAGGTTTTTGAGTACAGGAGCAATGCATTAAGGCAAAGTATCAGAAGTAGGAGCTGGGACTGAAAGGAAGAAGAATTTCCAAAAGCTCATCATTCGGGTGAGCGCTGCAGCGCTCGATAGAAACCAGAAATAATCAATTCTTGTGGAAACCCTTCTGGTGAGCGCTGCAGCACTCTTAGCGCTGCAGCGCTCCTACGATCACCTGACTCTAGTTACTGTCTTTCACGGATCAACTTTTGGGCCCAACCTAAACCCAATTTGGGACGCTACAGTAAGCACGGGAAAGGAGGAGGATAACCTAATTTTCGACCTAGGGGTTTAGGGGGCTCTCTCTCTCTCTCTCTCTCTCTCTCCCTCTCTCCCTCTCTCTCTTTCTCTAGAGGCAGCTCTCTCTCTCATCTCTCTAGGTTTTAGAGATTTCCCTTTTGATAACTTTTGAGTTTTGAAGCATTGTAATTTACGCTTCATGAATTTCTGGTTGTAAACTCTTCACATGGAGGAGTAAATCCCTTACCTCGCACAGAGACAACGGAAGATCAATACTGTTCTTGAGGTTCTTGCCCTTTAATTTTAATTCATGATTGGTTTTTCATTCCCTTTGCTTTCTCTTACAAATTTTGATTGCGATGATTTTGTAATCAAGTTTTTTGGGAATTGTCAATTGTGTATTCGTTGTATGCATAATTTTGATGCCATTTGGAAATTGGGTTAATTGATTTTATTAATTCCAGTTGATATAGGGATGAAATTAATTCTGTTAGGTTAGACAACTGCAATTGATATCTAAATTAACATAGGTTTATAGGGTCATGATTGTGATCACTAGTTCTTGTGTTAGTCAAATTCTTAGCAATAATACGTTTGTATAATTGTTAAGTAGAATTGCATCATTTTTATACGAAAGTATAGTTTATGAAAGTTGTCATCGACATGAATTTATCTGTCTGAATCAATGATAGAACATGTCTTGATCTGAAGGAAGTCTTTGTGCAGGTAACTCTTACGTTATAATTTTCTTTGTTAAAATTGTTGCTCACATTCTTAAATCCCCAATTCTATTTGAATCAATTTAAAATACTTCCTCGTGAGACGACTCGGATTGCACTATAACTACATTATTAGTGTAATTTGGTTACTTTCATTATTTCTAGTCTGTTGCGGGTGGCGACAACTCGCAACAATTATCATAAAGCCCAGATTCCATATCAGAATACCAAAGAATTATCAAAGAACTGATAGTGCACGTCAGGAAGCTCACTTTAATGTGGATCATTGAATGGTACAGGAAAATGAGGGAAATTTGAATTTCAAATTTCAAATCTCGAGTCAAACCTAGTTTCAAAACTAGTATGTCATCTCTTCTGCCTCTTTGGTCAACCATCCTAGCTTCTAGAAAGAGGAATTCAGAAACCATGATAAAAAAGTAAAAAAGAAGATTCTGAAAGACATCAGAAATCTCTATTATACAATGACTTTTGCAACTGATATGACAGATTATCAGCCTACTCTTCTAGACTAACTTTCCAAGACACAAATAGATGATCTACATGTGTCACTTGGAGATATAATCAAAGGCAATGGTCATAAAGAAAGACCGCTATAAATGAAGATGTTGTGCTCAAAAGTTGATGAGAGGATTGAAGATATAAGAGTGGAAACTCTAAAAAAATCCCTCCACACTTTTTGTGAAGTTCAATATATCATGTAAATCAATTACCTTTGTTACCCTTTTTGAGCTTGAATTGAACCTTTCATTGTCATAAGCACATTGCAAGCCTAGCCTAGAAAAACAATGAAAAAGAACTCTTAACTTAGGGCCAAGGGAAGAGTGATTGAATCCATATGTGTTTGAGATTTAAGTGTGGGGGAACACACAAAACCAAGGCGGAACAGGGAATTACATGAATGAAGTGGATTGGAGTTTTCGTTAAAAAAAAAAAAATGTGTCACAATCCACTTCTGTGAATGAATTAAACAATTCCTAAATCAAATCAGAAGATCATGAAGGGTGATTGGGGTGAATTGTTCGATAATAGGTCCCCATAGCACTTTTGGATTACGGTTTATACCTTTACTTTCCTTGGACCTAAGTTAACTAAGAAAAATTCTCCAGAAAAACCCAAAAACCTTTACCTTGACCTCATTACAACCATCATAAGTCCTCTTGATGCATGTTGAGGTATTGGCAGAATTGTGGAGATTTAGGAGAAGAGCAAGCCTATGGAAGCAACCATTAGTGGATTGTTTGAGCGTTCTTTGACCCAAAACACATGAGTGATTAGTGAAACACACTCCAGTGAGTCAGTATAATCATTCTTGCTTAAGGTCGTGATTGTGTGATATTTTTGACTGATTAAAAAGTGCCATAGGGTATGTTTTCAGACTCTTTTTATTTCTCTTAAGCATTTGTTCACATTGTTATTTGCTGGTCATCTTTTCTTTTCTTTTTAGGAGTAGTTGCCTTCTTTTCATTTTAGGATGTTGTTGTCTACCCGCATCTTTGATTCAATTTAATTTTTCACATGAGGACATGCGAAAGTTTAAGTGTGGGGGAATTTGATAAGCGGTGTCTACACCGCATATTTAATCCCTTAACCTTGGACTTTTACATGGAGTTTTAATGTGTTATTGAGGAAAATAATAATGCTTTATAAATTTAACCTCATTACACATTGTTGAAAAATCAATAGCATTTGTTCCATTTTTTAATAATTAATTCTTATTACAACTAACCCATCTCTTTGAGTTAGGTTTTTGAGTACAGGAGCAATGCATTAAGGGCAAAGTATCAGAAGTAGGAGCTGGGACTGAAAGGAAGAAGAATTTCCAAAAGCTCATCATTCGGGTGAGCTGCAGTCGGCGTAAACCGTAAATAATCAATTCTTGTGGAAACCCTTCTGGTGAGCGCTGCAGCACTCTTAGCGCTGCAGCGCTCCTACGATCACCTGACTCTAGTTACTGTCTTTCACGGATCAACTTTTGGGCCCAACCTAAACCCAATTTGGGACGCTACAGTAAGCACGGGAAAGGAGGAGGATAAACTAATTTTCGACCTAGGGGTTTAGGGGGCTCTCTCTCTCTCTCTCTCTCTCTCCCTCTCCCCTTCTCTCTCTTTCTCTAGAGGCAGCTCTCTCTCTCTCATCTCTCTAGGTTTTAGAGATTTCCCTTTTGATAACTTTTGAGTTTTGAAGCATTGTAATTTACAGTTTCTGTTGAATTTCTGGTTGTAAACTCTTCACATGGAGGAGTAAATCCCTTACCTCGCATTGCAGACAACTAAGATCAATACTTGTTCTTGAGGTTCTTGCCCTTTAATTTTAATTCATGATTGGTTTTTCATTCCCTTTGCTTTCTCTTACAAATTTTGATTGCGATGATTTTGTAATCAGGTTTTTTGGGAATTGTCAATTGTGTATTCATTGTATGCATAATTTTGATGCCGTTTGGAAATTGGGTTAATTGATTTTATTAATTCCAGTTGATATGGGGATGAAATTAATTCATAGGATTAGACAACTGCAATTGATATCTAAATTAACATAGGTTTATAGGGTCATGATTGTGATCACTAGTTCTTGTGTTAGTCAAATTCTTAGCAATAATACGTTTGTATAATTGTTAAGTAGAATTGCATCATTTTTATACGAAAGTATAGTTTATGAAAGTTGTCATCGACATGAATTTATCTGTCTGAATCAATGATAGAACATGTCTTGATCTGAAGGAAGTCTTTGTGCAGGTAACTCTTACGTTATAATTTTCTTTGTTAAAATTGTTGCTCACATTCTTAAATCCCCAATTCTATTTGAATCAATTTAAAATACTTCCTCGTGAGACGACTCGGATTGCACTATAACTACATTATTAGTGTAATTTGGTTACTTTCATTATTTCTAGTTTGTTGCGGGTGGCGACAACTCGCTACAAATTTTGGCGCCGTTGCCGGGGAGGTGTTTTTAATTGATTCTTTTTCTTGTTTTTATTTATTTTCATTTTTATTTATTTTATTTTATTTCCTTTGGTTTATTATTTTCCATTTTGTTTTATTATTTTAAATAAAAAAAAGAAGAGAGTTTGTTTATTTTAAATTTTATTTATTTTTCTTTTGTTCTCTGGTGTACTGGTTGCTGGTAATTTAGTTTATGACCCGCTCCCTTCCTAATTTTCCCATACTTCCGATTGATCCGGAAATTGAGAAAACTGCCAAAAGGTTGAGAAAAGCTGTGCAAGAACGAGCTAATTTATCTGACAACCCCTCTTCTTCTTCTTATACAACTAGGGAACCTAATAATTCTTCTTTTAATTTTCCTGAACTTTCTGATCCTTCTGTTAGTGTTTCAGGTGACATGGGAGAAGTCAACAGGACTCTGAAGGAGCTTGCAGCTCAAGACTTGAATTATCAACCATTGGGGATTGTCTATCCTGAACAGGGAGGGGACTTTGAACTGAAATCAGGACTCTTGCACCATCTACCCAAGTTCCATGGGTTGTCTGGGGAGGATCCACACAAACACCTGAAGCTGTTCCACGTTATTTGTATGACAATGAAGCCTCAAGGGGTAACGGAGGAGCAAATTAAATTGAGAGCCTTCCCGTTTTCCCTTGAAGGAGCTGCCAAAGATTGGTTTTTCTACATTCCTCATGGGACAGTTAACAGTTGGGCCGGCATGAAGTGCATCTTCCTGGAGAAGTTCTTTCCAGCTTCCAGAGCAGCCGCCATTAGAAAGGACATTTGTGGCATTCGGCAGCTACAAGGAGAATCTCTCTATGAGTATTGGGAGATGTTCAAAAGGTTGTGTGCAAGCTGCCCCCAGTATCAGATTTCTGAGCAGTTGCTGATCCAGTACTTTTATGAGGGGTTGTTGGTCATGGAGAGGAGTATGATTGATGCCGCCAGTGGGGGTGCTTTAGTTGACAAAACCCCTGCTGCAGCTAGATTGTTGATTGAGAACATGGCAGAGAACTCTCAGCAGTTTGGGTCTAGAGCTGGCAATAGTACCCGTCAAGTGGGTGAAGTTTCTTCATGTGATAGCAGTAGAGTAGAGAAGAAACTGGATGAGCTTACCGAGTTCCTGAAGCAAATTGCTCTAAATCAATCCAGTTAAGGCAGTACAGGTATGTGGCATTTGTTCTTGTGAGTCACATACTTCAGACATGTGTCCTCAGTTGCAGGAAGATCCTACCTCAGTAGCAGCTGGTAACATATTTCCTGGAAGGCCCTAGAATCAGGGAGGACAACAGACCACCCCAACTTTAGGTGGAACAATGCTCCTCAACAGCAACAACAGAAGTATGTTCCACCACAGCAGAGGCAACAATATAACCAACCTGTATTCCACCCGCCACTGCACTACGCCTTCCTAGTCCACAAAGAACCTCCAAGATACCTGCACCTCCTGCCCCTTCAGAAGCTCCATGGCAAGAGATGATGAAGATGATGATTGAGACCCAGAGGAAACAAGAACAGGCCATGCAAGAAATGATGAATGCCATTGTGCGGCTTGAGAATTCCCAATCCCAACAGGGGAGTTCATCTTCTATTCCTTCACAGACGATTCCCAACCCTAAGGGGAATGTTTCTGCTATTACTCTGAGGTCTGGCACTATTTTGCCTGAGGTTGCTAGTACTCCAGAGCAGGTTGTGGTTGAAAGTCAGGAGGAGGAGATAGTTCAACCAGAGGTGCAGAGAGGTGAGCCTCCACCAAAGCAAAAGGAGGTAGATGATCAGGTAACAAGACCCATTTCATTGCCTTTCTCACAGCGAGTTGCAAGACCCAAGAGACCCAATGAATTGGAGTTGGAAAAGGACCTCTTGGAGACTTTTCGAAAGGTAGAGGTCAATATTCCCTAGTTGGATGCTATTAGGCAAATTCCAAAATATGCAAAGTTTCTTAAAGACCTATGCACCAACAAGAGGAAGCTGAAGAACAATGAAATGGAGAGAGTGACCATGGGGGTGAAAGCCTCCTCTCTTATTCAGCCAGGTCAGCTTCCCATGAAGCATAAGGATCCAGGTGCATTCAATGTTCCCTGCACCATTGGGAATCTTCACATTGGACAAGCTTTGGTGGATCTTGGGGCACTCGTGATATGCCCTGCTCGCCATTACGAGGCCTTAGGTGGGGGAGAGCTGACACCCACCAGATTGAGAGTCCAGTTAGCCAACCGGAGCATTCAGAGTCCTGATGGGATACTTGAGGACGTCCTAGTCCAGGTAAACAATTTAATTTTCCCAGCTGACTTTTATGTTTTGGCTATGGAGGATGATGTTAATGCTCCTGAGCACACATTGATCTTGGGAAGACCATTTTTAAAAACTGCAAGAACCAAGATCGATGTGTACGCGGGCACCTTATCTTTTGAGTGTGGGGATATGAAGGCTCAGTTCTGCTTAACTGATGCCATGAAACACCCACCTGAGGAGCATTCTGTTTTTAGTGTTGATATCATTGACTCCTTAATTGATGACGTTTTTGTTGGTTTGACTGAGAACTTTGATGAGTTGTTGGGGATGGTACCGGAGTTTGAATGTCTTAACTGTGATGGTACCACCAATCTGTGTAGGGAGTGCGCCACTTTTGATGCGTCATTGACAGGGCAATTTTTTGAGAAAACTTCTGAACTTTTGGTAGCTAATGCCACAAGCCCTGTCATTGATACATTTAGTAGCATCACCCCTAATTCTGAGACTACTTTACTTTCTGAGCCCATATTATCTGTTTCTTCCATTGGATATGATGATTCGCCGCTTTAGAATTGTCTAAGCTTACAGAACAGTACACGCTAGCGTGGCTGTAATCAAGCCCGTCCCTGACCACCTCAAGTATGCATTCTTGGGGGAGGGTGAGACACTACCGGTCATTATAGCCAATGGCCTCTCTAAGTCTGAAGAGGACAATCTGATTGTGGTTTTGAGAAGGCACAAGAGGGCCATTGGCTGGACTTTGGATGATATCACAGGGATTAGCCCCTCTACTTGCATGCACAGGATATTTCTAGAGGAGGGGTTAAATCGATTAGACAGCCACAGCGTCGACTCAACCCATTGATTCTTGATGTAGTTAAGAAGGAGGTGACAAGGCTTTACAGTCGGGCATCATCTATCCTATTTCCGACAAAGGAATGGGTGAGTCCGGTGCAGGTGGTTCCCAAGAAGTCGGGGATCACTGTGGTGAAGAGTGAAAAAGGTGAGTTGGTTCCGACCCGGGTGCAAAATAGTTGGAGGGTTTGCATTGACTATCGGAGGCTCAATCAGTCCACCCAGAAGGACCACTACCCCCTGCCTTTCATTGATCAAATGTTAGAAAGGTTGGCAGGGAAGTCTCATTATTGTTTATTGGATGGTTATACGGGGTACTTTCAGATTCACATTGCCCCGGAAGACCAGGAGAAGACTACCTTTACGTGCCCCTTTGGCACTTATGCATACAGGCGGATGCCCTTTGGGCTTTGCAACGCACCAGCTACTTTCCAACGGTGCATGATGGGCATTTTTTCTGACTTGCTGGAGGAGTGCATGGAGGTATTTATGGATGATTTTACTATTTTTGGTTCTTCTTTTGATTCTTGCTTGAGTAGCTTAGCTAGAGTGCTACAAAGATGTATTGAAACCAACCTTGTTCTAAATTTTGAAAAATGTCATTTTATGGTGGAGCAAGGTATAGTTTTAGGCCATGTAGTCTCTAGCAAGGGCATTGCTGTTGATCCTGCAAAAATAGAAGTTATTACCTCCTTGCCTTACCCCACATGCGTGCGGGAGATTCGTTCTTTTCTTGGTCATGCAGGTTTTTACAGGAGGTTTATCAAGGATTTCAGCAAGATTGCTCAACCTCTCACCTCCCTTTTGCAAAAGGATGTTGAGTTTATTTTTGATGACAAGTGTAGGGGGCATTTGAGAGGTTGAAGAAGGCTTTGACCACCACTCCAGTCATCCAGCCACCTAACTGGAGTCAGCCATTTGAGCTCATGTGTGATGCTTCTGACCATGCAGTGGGTGCGGTACTTACACAGCGCGAAGGTAGGGTTCCTCATGCCATTTACTATGCTTCTCGTACTTTGGATGTTGCACAGTCTAACTACACTACTACTGAGAAAGAGCTCTTAGCAATTGTTTTTGCTTTGGATAAGTTTCGATCTTACTTGCTAGGCTCTAAGGTGGTAGTGTATTCGGACCATGCAGCACTTAAGTATTTGCTGAAGAAATCAGAAGCCAAGCCTAGGCTTATTAGATGGATGCTACTACTCCAAGAATTTGACTTGGAAATAAAAGATAAAACTGGAGCTGAAAACTTAGTAGCAAACCATCTAAGTAGGATTGAGCATCTTGACTTAGACAACAGACCTCTCAACAATAATTTTCCTGATGAGCAACTGATGAGTGCATTTGTTGTTCCGTGGTATGTTGACATTGTCAACTACTTGGTTGCTAAAGTGGGTCCTTCACATTTTTCACCAGCTCAGTTTGCAAAGCTAAAAAGCGATGCTAAATATTATGTGTGGGATGATCCTTATCTTTGGAAAATTTGTAGTGACCAAGTAGTTAGACGTTGTGTGCCTCAGGAGGAATTCGAGTCCATACTCCGTTTTTAGTCATACTTATGCGAGTGGAGGCCACTTTGGGCCCCAACGCACTACTCGAGAAGTATCGGACTCGGGTTTCTATTGGCCAACTTTGTTTAGAGATGCCTACAATTTTTGCAAATCTTGTGAACAGTGCCAAAGGACAGGGAATATCTCTTGGAGGAATGAGATGCCCCAGCAACCCATACAATTTTGTGAAGTTTTTGATGTGTGGGGCATTGATTTTATGGGTCCTTTCCCTAGTTCCTTTGGCTATGTTTATATCCTTTTGGCTGTGGATTATGTTTCAAAGTGGGTGGAGGCCATTGCCACCCGAACTAATGATTCTTCTGTAGTTGTTGCTTTTGTCCGTTCCCATATTCTCTCAGAGGTTCTATGCCTAGGGCCATTATCGCGACTGTGGACTCACTTCAGAATCGAGCATGGAAGCTTTGCTCCGTAGATATGCGGTTGTTCATAAGGTATCCACCCCTTACCACCCCCAAACTAACGGGCAAGCTGAAGTGTCTAACCGGGAAATAAAGAGAATCTTGGAGAAAACTGTGAAGCCCAATCGGAAGGACTGGAGTGTGAGGTTGGACGATGCTCTATGGGCTTATCGTACAGCCTACAAAACGCCCATTGGGATGAGTCCCTTTAGGCTTGTGTTTGGGAAGGCATGTCATTTGCCTGTGGAGATGATGCATCGGGCTTATTGGGCTGTCAAGCAATGTAACATGGATTTGGAAGGGGCTGGTAAAGCTCGGAAGTTGCAATTGCAAGAATTAGAGGTATTGAGATATGAGGCCTATGAGAACTCTAGGTTGTATAAGGAGAGAACCAAGGTGTTTCATGATAAGAATACCTTGAGAAAAGAGTTCCATGTAGGGCAACTGGTGCTCCTCTACAACTCCCTACAAGCCGATGCCCGGGAAGTTGAGGTCTCGGTGGGATGGACCTTTCAAGGTCACAAAAGTACATCCGTTTGGTGTTGTAGAAATTCAAGAACTCAAATCCAAAGCAATTTTCAAAGTCAATGGACACCGTCTAAAGGTGTACCATGAAACTCCTGGGGATCTTGGAGGAGAGGAAGAAATTAAATTTGTGCAGGCTGCTTACCCTCCATAGAGAGGGTCTGGACGTCCAACTTAGGGACGGTAAATCAAAGTGCTTTTTGGGAGACAACCCATTGTCATGACATTTTGTTATTCATTTAGTTTAATCCAGTTTTGTTTAAATTCGTGATTAATTCAGTGTTAAATGATTTCTGAGTGAGCAGGAATTAACTAGTCTGGCCAAATTTGAAGGAACGAGTTTTCTGTCAACCGTTGCAGCTATCACTAGGGCTACAGCGCTGGACAGAATCTGCTGAGAAACTCCAGACAAATTTCAAATATTCTGTCAACCGCTACAGCGCTCTTAGCGCTGCAGCACTATACAGAGACATCAAACTTTTCATGGCCAGGTAAGAGCTCTCGGGTGAGCGCTGCAGCGGTCACCCACTCAGGTTTTTCAAAAATAAAAAAAAAGGTCGCTGCTTGAGCGCCGCAGCCGCTCAAGGCTCTTCAAACCTCCCTGATACAAATGCACCTCACTCATTAACTCTCACTCATTTCTCTTCTTCTATTCCTTCTTCCTATCTCTCTCTCACACTTCACCAACACCACACCATTACTTCACCACCACTGCACCGCCACTTCACCACCACTTCACTGCCACCGCGCCACCACCACACCACCACCACACACCCATTCTTTCTTCCATCGCATCCTTAACATTTCCATTCATCAGCATTTTTCTTCTATTTTCTTTCGAAAAACAAAAATTCTTATTTCTCAATTGTGAGGTAAGTTACATCTTTATTTCCTTCTTTCTCTTGCTATTGCTGGGTTTGTTCTACTCTTTACATGTAATCTCAATTTTGGGAGGATTTTGTGGTATTCGGTGGTTATTTGTGTTAGTGGTTATGGGGTGCTCACTAAGTGTTTGTCGTAATGCCTAAGTGAGATTTCATGTTTTAATTCACTTCAATTCTTGTCCCTGTTGCTTAGCTTATTTGTTTTATTGCCTGTGACTGCATTTGTTTACACTTGGACATTCTATTTCTTTCTTTCTTTTATTTTTTGATGTATATTTCTTTCTTTCTTTCTTTCTTTTATTTTTTTTTTATTTTTTATTTTTATTTTTATTTTTTTATTTTTTATTCTTTCCTTCTTCTTGTTTAAATTATTGTGAACATATTTCATGTACGGTTGTATTATGCAGGTATGGCTTCGTTCTGTGTTCGCTCGGGCAAGCGCCCCCTCCCCCCTCCACTCACTGCCATTATTCCAGCAGCATTACCACCACCACCACCTCCAGTGGTTGATCCCCCACGTTTCATTGACCCCCAGGCTGAGCACCAGTACACTACTAGAATTCGCAGACGCCCCATACTTTATGAGCACACAGTGGACCTTTCTCAGGACAGTGTTCAACATATTGTTGAGATCATTAATCAGAATGGATGGGGTTTTCTTCTTGATGAGCCGGTTACTCCCAACCTTTCCATTGTTCACGAGTTTTATACGAACTTTGGTGGGGTTGGGCACCAAGAGGTTTATGTGCGGGGCCAGCACATTCCAGTGACTATGGAGGCCATCCGAGCAGCACTTGCTATTCCAGAGCCCCCTGAGATGGCTCTACCTGATGATCACCAGCAGCTCCTTGACCGTATCCGTACTGTTGATGTCGATACGCTCAAGGATGCCATCACTACTCCTGGTTCCGTATGGACGCGGAATCGATATGACCATCCTCACACCCTCGATAGCCAGTGGCTCACTTTCCCTGCTCGGATTTGGATGAGACTCTTGTTCTCACACATCATTCCCTGCTCTCATGTCCATAGTATCACCATGGACCAGGTCTTTCTACTTTACTGCATTGCTACTAAGCAGCGGGTCTATCTTCCTCGACTCATTCGTCTCACCATGCAGGCTGTACATCATGACAAGAGGGTCAACGGGCTTCCTTTTCCCTCTCTTATCACCCGCATGGCCCTTAGTGCAGGAGTTCCTGTTTTTCCTACTGATGAGCAGCCATCGCCTAATAGGCGGCCGACAGTCATTTCCGGACCCACATTGCAGCGAGTTGACACTGCGGCCCGGAACCGTGCTCGGGGTATTCTAGCTCCACCTCCCCGTCCTCGACCTGGTCCTGGTCCATCCTTGGATTTTACTTCTGCTATTGCTGACTTACAGAGAGCTCTCACAGATCAGATTCTACGATCCGAGCTGAAAGTGCGAGCCCAGGTTCGAGCCTCTGAGACTAGGGTTATGACGCGCCTTAGAAGACTTGAGTTACGAGTCCAGGGTCTTGATCCCCAGTCAGAGAGCGACACCGATTTGCCACCAGCAGACTCCGGAGATGACTCTAGAGATGAGGATCCGGATGTCGAGTTTTCTGAGCTAGAGGTGGATTCTGAGGAGGATGATTGAGGTTGAGCTTTCTCCCACCATTCCTGGTTTTCTTGCCTAGACACTGAGGACAGTGCCTTTTTGTAAGTATGGGGGAGCTGCACTTTCTTTTGCTTGCTTTTATCTTCTTTTTAGGATTACTTTTTATATCTTTTATTTTTTCTTTTTAGGGTTTTTAATTTTTCTGCATGACCACAAAGGATGCTTGAATATTGCTTAATGAATCATTGCAGTTTGTAGCTACCATGGCACTTAAACTATGATGTGTGATTGATTCATCACTGAATCTCTGACTCTGAGCATGATTGATTATCTGAAATTCCCATGTGAGATTTGAGCTTTAATTGTGTAATTTGAGTAAATTAATCACTGTAATTTTTTCTGGTGTGTGGACATTCACTGTGGTGTAATCTACAACTTGCTTGATCCTTTGTTAAAACTTTTTATTTCTGTACAGTCCTTAACTGCACATGATGGAGGCATTTCATTCTTTTATTTTAGCTTCAAGCCATACAGCCAACCTTTGCATGAGAATTACCTTTGTTACCCTTTTTGAGCTTGAATTGAACCTTTCATTGTCATAAGCACATTGCAAGCCTAGCCTAGAAAAACAATGAAAAAGAACTCTTAACTTAGGGCCAAGGGAAGAGTGATTGAATCCATATGTGTTTGAGATTTAAGTGTGGGGGAACACACAAAACCAAGGCGGAACAGGGAATTACATGAATGAAGTGGATTGGAGTTTTCGTTAAAAAAAAAAAATGTGTCACAATCCACTTCTGTGAATGAATTAAACAATTCCTAAATCAAATCAGAAGATCATGAAGGGTGATTGGGGTGAATTGTTCGATAATAGGTCCCCATAGCACTTTTGGATTACGGTTTATACCTTTACTTTCCTTGGACCTAAGTTAACTAAGAAAAATTCTCCAGAAAAACCCAAAAACCTTTACCTTGACCTCATTACAACCATCATAAGTCCTCTTGATGCATGTTGAGGTATTGGCAGAATTGTGGAGATTTAGGAGAAGAGCAAGCCTATGGAAGCAACCATTAGTGGATTGTTTGAGCGTTCTTTGACCCAAAATACATGAGTGATTAGTGAAACACACTCGTTGAGTCAAGATAATCATTCTTGCTTAAGGTCGTGATTGTGTGATATTTTTGACTGATTAAAAAGTGCCATAGGGTATGTTTTCAGACTCTTTATTTCTCTTAAGCATTTGTTCACATTGTTATTTGCTGGTCATCTTTTCTTTTCTTTTTAGGAGTAGTTGCCTTCTTTTCATTTTAGGATGTTGTTGTCTACCCGCATCTTTGATTCAATTTAATTTTTCACATGAGGACATGCGAAAGTTTAAGTGTGGGGGAATTTGATAAGCGGTGTCTACACCGCATATTTAATCCCTTAACCTTGGACTTTTACATGGAGTTTTAATGTGTTATTGAGGAAAATAATAATGCTTTATAAATTTAACCTCATTACACATTGTTGAAAAATCAATAGCATTTGTTCCATTTTTTAATAATTAATTCTTATTACAACTAACCCATATCTTTGAGTTAGGTTTTTGAGTACAGGAGCAATGCATTAAGGGCAAAGTATCAGAAGTAGGAGCTGGGACTGAAAGGAAGAAGAATTTCCAAAAGCTCATCATTCGGGTGAGCGCTGCAGCGCTCGACAGAAACCAGAAATAATCAATTCTTGTGGAAACCCTTCTGGTGAGCGCTGCAGCACTCTTAGCGCTGCAGCGCTCCTACGATCACCTGACTCTAGTTACTGTCTTTCACGGATCAACTTTTGGGCCCAACCTAAACCCAATTTGGGACGCTACAGTAAGCACGGGAAAGGAGGAGGATAAACTAATTTTCGACCTAGGGGTTTAGGGGGCTCTCTCTCTCTCTCTCTCTCTCTCTCTCTCTCTCCCTCTCCCCTTCTCTCTCTTTCTCTAGAGGCAGCTCTCTCTCTCTCTCATCTCTCTAGGTTTTAGAGATTTCCCTTTTGATAACTTTTGAGTTTTGAAGCATTGTAATTTACAGTTTCTGTTGAATTTCTGGTTGTAAACTCTTCACATGGAGGAGTAAATCCCTTACCTCGCACAGAGACAACGGAAGATCAATACTGTTCTTGAGGTTCTTGCCCTTTAATTTTAATTCATGATTGGTTTTTCATTCCCTTTGCTTTCTCTTACAAATTTTGATTGCGATGATTTTGTAATCAAGTTTTTTGGGAATTGTCAATTGTGTATTCATTGTATGCATAATTTTGATGTCGTTTGGAAATTGGGTTAATTGATTTTATTAATTCCAGTTGATATGGGGATGAAATTAATTCTGTTAGGATTAGACAACTGCAATTGATATCTAAATTAACATAGGTTTATAGGGTCATGATTGTGATCACTAGTTCTTGTGTTAGTCAAATTCTTAGCAATAATACGTTTGTATAATTGTTAAGTAGAATTGCATCATTTTTATACGAAAGTATAGTTTATGAAAGTTGTCATCGACATGAATTTATCTGTCTGAATCAATGATAGAACATGTCTTGATCTGAAGGAAGTCTTTGTGCAGGTAACTCTTACGTTATAATTTTCTTTGTTAAAATTGTTGCTCACATTCTTAAATCCCCAATTCTATTTGAATCAATTTAAAATACTTCCTCGTGAGACGACTCGGATTGCACTATAACTACATTATTAGTGTAATTTGGTTACTTTCATTATTTCTAGTCTGTTGCGGGTGGCGACAACTCGCAACAATTATCATAAAGCCCAGATTGAATATCAGAATACCAAAGAATCATCAAAGAACTGATAGTGCATGTCAGGAAGCTCATTTTAATGTGGATCATTGAATGGTACAGGAAAATGAGGGAAATTTGAATTTTAAATTTCAAATCTCGAGTCAAACCCAGTTTCAAAACTGCTATGTCATCTCTTCTGCCTTTTTGGTCAACCATCCTAGCTTCTAGAAGGAGGAATTCAGAAACCATGATAAAAAAGTGAAAAAGAAGATTCTGAAAGACATCAGAAATCTCTATTATACAATGACTTTTGTAACTGATATAACAGATTGTCAGCCTACTCTTCTAGACTAACTTTCCAAGACACAAACGGATGATCTACATGTGTCACTTGGAGATATAATCAAAGGCAATGGTCATAAAGAAAGATCGTTATAAATGAAGATGCTGTGCTCAAAAGTTGATGAGAGGATTGAAGATATAAGAGTGGAAACTCTAGAAAAATCCCTCCACACTTTTTGTGAAGTTCAATATATCATGTAAATCAATTTCCTTGAATTGTAAAAATCTTCTTTCTAGTTCCTTAATGTTTGTATACTTTTCCCTGGAAGAGATATTATAAAGGAGTCGCTCAAGTTATCCTAGGTCTATTTATTGAATATTTGTAAGGAAACTTGAGTACAGGTTAGTTTGAGTAGCAAGCTAAACATATAACCTTTATACCCTTGACCTAGTAGTGATCAGTGAGACATAGCTTAGAGAGGCTAAGGTAAAACTACTTGTAACGTTGGTAGAGTCAATGTACTTATCACGGGCCAACTTAGAGAGGTTGGAAAGAACTACTTGCAACATGGTGATAGAGGCGTTCTACTCATCATGGTTCAACTTAGAGAGGCTGGGAAGAACTACTTGCAACATGGTGGTAGAGGCGTTCTACTTATGATGGTTAAGCTTGGAGAGGCTTGGAAGAACTACTTGCAACGTGGCTGTAGGGGTTGTCTACTAGTCACAGTTCAGCTTGGAGAGGCTGGGAAGAACTACTCAGATAAACTTGTAGAGGTTAGGAAGAACTACTAAGTTTGTGGCAATAGGGGTTGTCGACTGTTCACCAGTAAGAGCTTGGGAAGGCTATTGTAAATACTATCTTGTTTTCTTTCTCAAGTTAAGAAAGATGTTTAGTGGAATCTCAACCTGTGTTGAGTACTGGATGTAAACAGGTTTGGCCGAACCAGTATATAGATAATTGTGTCATATATTCTTCTCCTTAATCTTTTTTATTTTTACTGCATCGGTTTATTATTTCTCATAAGTTGAAAACTCGCTTTATTTAATCGTTTACTAACGTGATACTTCTGAAACCTACCTTCTGAAATTTCTAATATTGTTTCCGCTGCACTTCAAGCTTAATACTTGATAGTATTTTGATTAATCTTTCAGATATGAAAAAGTGGTAAAGCATGATTCAACCCCCCTTCTCGTACACTTTCATACCAACAAACCCTTCTTTGAGGGACTTCTGAGTCTTATCAATTGCTATCATGGACTTTTCTAGGCCGAGCTTTCACATTTTATGGGCCATGGGCTTGGCTTTGGAGGTTCTATGGCTAATCAATGGCAAATGTCCTTATGGTCTATTCCGGGCATATCCTCAAGTCCCATGCAAAACAATGAGCATTATTTTTCAATAGGTCAGCTAGTTGTTGCTTCTGTGTGATGCTCGAGGTATATGTGTCAGTAGATTTTTTTTTATTCGTACAGCCTGAGGATCCCCCAGGACCCACCCATGTTGCCGGGTCCTAAATTTCACTAAGCCTATAACCTACACATCCTTGAAGAGCTATATGATAGAGTCACGTTCTTTGGATCAAAAGTCCCGATAATTGTTCTTAAAAGAAAAATAAGTTAAAGAGCGATTTTACATGAATTTTGATGAAACCTTTAAATATTTCGTTTTTATCCCACAAGTTTAGAAAATCTTAAAGATCCCCGGATTTGAACTAAAACCCAAAATTTGGATTTCAATTTGTTAAGATTTTAATTTTTATGATATTTTATTTGAATTCAAATGGGGGGCATTTCCTTATTTACATTGATGTTTTAAAGTTAATAGAGAGTAAAATAAATGAGGACATTAACTTAAAATTAAGAGAGTAAAATAAATGAGGACGTTAATTGAAAATTAAGAAATGTAGAAATGTAAATAAGTGAGTATTAAGACAACCCATATACCAAATGACAGAAAAATGTAGAAGCTGCGGTGAACTATCACCGCTATAGTGGTCTAGGACCGCTATAGCAGTCATAGTGCGTGAGTTTAGGGGTTTTGGTGGTTTGAGGACTGCTATAGCAATCATAAGGGATGAGTTCGAATGCCTTGAATGCTATAGTAGTCATAGACCACTCCAGCGATGCCTTTAGAGTCATGAACAGTGTAAAACGATGTAGTTTCACTTAATAAACCCCATTCCTCTATTTAAGCAACCCAACTTGGATTCCTCCCCCATTTCCATGAAAACCTAGCTTTTAAACACCCTTCCCCCACATTTTGTCTTAACCCACTCAAATATAGCTCCTTTAAATCATCAAGGTATGTTTTTGTTAATAGATTTTGTCTCCTTTCTTCCTATTTTTTCATATTCTATGGTTTGGGCTGCTATTATTCTCTATTGTTGTCAAGTGGGGGTGCTCCCCCAATGTTAATAAAGTTGTTTTAGATCTATCTAGATGTTATTGGAGTTTGATCTTGAGTTTTATAGTTGTTATGATAGACTTTCGTGCCACCACCGTTCCACGGACTCCTTTGGTGTTGCCATTTTTTTCCGTCTCTAGGTGAGTGGTTTCAATCTTGTGATCTCTATGTTAATCATTACATTTATTTTCATTAAAATAAGGCATAAATGTACGATTTTAGAAAACATCTCAAAGAAGTTAGAGATTATTGATGATCTATCAAGTTTACAAAAATTTCAATTCTTGGAATAACATAGAATATATGTTTTAAGAGACTCATGGGACCATCCATCACTAAATGATTTTTGTAAAAGAGCCAGAGTATGAATATGTTTATATTTAAAGATTTCATGATTTCATAATGATTTCAAGAGCGGTATGTTTGCATGATAGAACTTTTAAACTTAGAGTAGAGCTTAGTTACAGAGACTTAGAGAAAAGAATTGGTTTTTATGATTCAGAGACTAGACAGTGAGTTAACAGTTTTCAGTCATTATGAGTATATTTATGCATGATGATTATTAAGCATGAGTTGGAGATAAAAGTATGATATTAGAATTATGTAGTTTATGATAAGTATATTAGCTTGACACATGGTTTAGAAATTCAATCAAGGAAAATTTACAGTACGAATCTTCATATGATTCATGACAGTTGGTGGCTACATACTTTGTGGGCTTGAAACCACAATGTTTGCAAGTGGGTGATCCCTTGGACATGGTTTCATAGCCATAATTATGCCAAGGTCAGACTGTTTGAGTTACATGGTTTCAAAGTACTATGAGTTTATTGTTGCTTTTATTTATTTTCAGCTGAGTCATGTATGATGAATATTATGGAACGGCCATTGTGGCAATATCATTAAACAACCATGGAGGTAATAGTATGAAATAGTCATAGAGGCAATGTCATTAAATAGCCGTGGAGGCCATAGTATGAAACAATCGTGGAGGCAATGGTATGAAACAGCCATGGAGTCAATATCATTATATAGCCATGGAGGCCATAGTATGAAATAGCCATGGAGGCAATATTGTGAAACGGATGTGTAGGCAATATCGTTAAATAGCCATGGTGGCAATTCTAGAAAATGAGACCAAGTTAAGTGCCCACAGCTTGTCCGCTAGGGGCGCGGTTCACCAAGGACCGTAAGATTATAGATAGAAGCTCATATTCGCCACAGATTGAGCATTACTTTTCAGTTGATAGAAATGATTATTATATTTACGTATATAATTATCATGTTCAGAATACTTATACTTATGATACAGGCAACAGTCATGACTGATTGAATATGTATATATGTAAATACGAAGAATGCTTTGGAGCTTGTTTTATTATTATCATTATTACTTTTGTTATTATTTCTATCCTTATTGTTGTCATTATGATTTCATACACCCTGTTGTTATTGTTTTTCTTGTTGTCCCATGAAGGAGGTTACAGATAAGTATTTGCTCACTAAGTTTTAAATGAAACTTACCCCTCTCTTTTCTCCTATCACAAATATAGTAGCAGTTACGGTCCCTTCCAATCACCTCTCTCCAGTTGTAGAGATGCCAGTTGGTGAGCCTCACTTTTGAGTGATACACCCTTTTGTTGTTCCTAGAGTGCTCTAGTGTCAATGTGGATAGGGTCCCGGACTATAGAATTATTTTCATGTTTTGCATCATGATTTAGACTTATAAATATAGTTTATTTTGAATATGAGCAACTCAGTTTAAATCATATCACAGTTACCATTTTAGATTTTATTTATGAGAAAAGAGATACTCGGGTTTATTATGAGTATGGTTTTGTATATAGGAGCTTTGAATTGAGTGCAAAATGCCAAGAACAAGGTTGAGAACTCTTTGGAGAGAATTTGGAGCTAAGGGGCTGCAAAAAGGGAGTAAAAGTGCAAATGACAACTCATGGTTGAGCGCTACAATGCTCGGCAGAGCCATAAGAAAAACTACTCGAGCTCAAGGTTCTGGTGAGTGTTGTAGTGCTCATTTAGAGCTGTTGTGCTTATGTGACTGCACAGATTATAGATAATTAATTGAGGAAAATAGCTCATTTAGGGCAACTGCTTGTGCGATAATGCTCATTTAATGTTGTAGTGCTCAACCAGGGAAATTCGCTACAATAGAATTAGATCCAAAAGCCTTAGAAACCTTCAAGAAGGTAAAGGCCAGGTGACTATACCTCTATTAGATGCAATCAAACAAATTCCAAAGTATGCAAAAAAATTTTAAGGATTTATACACCAATAGGAAAAGACTAAGGGGCAGTGAGAAAGAGAAAGTAACTATGGGGATAAATGCTTCCTCCATTATCAAACCAGGCCACCTGCCACACAAGTACAAGGATACTCTATGTTCCTTGCACCATTGGGAACCTGCAGATAAATCAAGCCATGGCTGATCTTGGGGCTAGCATTAATGTTATGCTAAAATCACTCTACCAATCCTTGCATTATGAAGAACCCAAGTGCACTGGGTTGACAACCTAGCTTGCCAATCGCAGCATCACTAAGCTAGAAAGAGTATTGGAAGATGTACTGGTAAAAGTAAATGATCTAATATTCCCTACTCATTTTTATGTGTTTGAGATGGGGAATGGCACTGATACCAACCAACACACCTTAATCTTAGGTAGACCCTCTTTGAAAACTACTAGAACCATGATTGATGTTTATGCTAGCATATTATCCATAGAGTGTGGGGACATGAAAGTCTAATTTTATTTATCTAAAGCTATGAAATTTCCCTTTGAACAACATTTTGTGTTTGGCATCAATGTCATTGACTCCCTAGTAGAAGATGCATATGGTACTTAGTAAGGATGGATATCCCCTATTTCCTACTTTTTCTTTTCCCATGGGATATGATGAGTCTACTATGTTAGAATATTTCGAGCTTGCAGACATAGGTACTCCACCCAAGCAGCAGTCATCAATTTGAAAAGTGCCTCATAATTATCCTATATTAGGAAAGAAGTCTCATAAAAAGGAAATAATCTTGCTGCATGAGCCTTAGGCAAAACTAATGACTAGGAGGTCGAAGTCCAGGTGGAAGGAACCATTCTTGGTCACCTGTGTGCATCGTAGTGATGCAATTGAGTTGGAGGATCCGAGGTCTATGATTCGCTGTGAAGTCGATGGACACCAGCTAAAGCATCTCCATGAAGCTCCTAAAGATCTAAGGGCTAAGATGGGGGTTCTATGGGTTGAAGTTGCACACCTCCCATGAGGGTCCTGACCATCGAACTTAGGGATATTAAAACAAAGTGCTAGGTAGGAGACAACATAACATGAGGGAATTCTTTACTCTCTTTTATATTTATGCATTTTATTTATTGTTGTAGTTTTGATTCTTGTATCATGTCTTATTTTATTTGTGTCTCACACCATCCCTTTGACACCTTAGAGGTTAAATGCATTAGCTTGCACCACATGCACTTATTGACTTGCTTGGCATTGCTTTTATTCTGTATTGAATGCTTAGTGATTTACTGTGTTGTTTGGATTGAGTACATGTACTTTTACTTGTGAGTTTTTTAGCCTCTTTGATTGGTTTGGACTATCATGTGTCATTCTTGTTTGTTTATGTGTGTTTCCCTCTTTGGATTTGTATTCTAAAACTTGTTTAGGGTCTTGTTTGAAAAAAATATTCTCATGTGCATGCTTGAAAGTGATTAAGGCATTTTTCTTGTTTTTAACCACTTGTCCATGTAGCCACAATTTGCATATTACAATTGTCAAGCCCTTTTGAGCCTTATTACCCCTTTCTTTTGGTTTAGCACATCCTTACCCAAAAGTGAAAAAACCATGAAATTTCCTAACCTTTTAGGCTTATGAAGGTATTTGTGCATTTCTTATATGTGTTTGAGCATAAGTGTGAAGAAGAGCATGAAGACATGCCCTAATTTAAGTATGGGGGATGGACAATGTGTATCTATGAGTGGCCAAAAAAAAAAAATATCAACAAGTGGCACACCAATAAAAAAAAAAATAAAGGAGAGTAAAAGCTTGGATGAAGGTGTGCCACATTGCAAATTAAAGGCTTATATCTATATTAAGTTGGAAAAAGTGTACCTTTAAGCATTTATGTTCTTGGTGTATTCATTTTCTCTTCTTTGACTGGAGATTTAGCTCTATTGGCCTCTATAATTACCCACCTTTACATAAGCCTCATTATAACCTAAGACAAGTCTTCTTGATTCAATATGCATGTATGTATAACGAATGGAGAATGAGACCCGTAGTAAGCTTATGGTGATGCATTTTCATATGAGGTGATTGAGTGTGCATCTTAACCTAAAACACTTGTGTGAATGACTGGCAAACACTAACCTTAGGCGGAGTGTTGTACTTGGTTCATGCATCATGTATGTGGATTCTAGCCTTTGAGCTATGTTCTCATTTATGTCTTGCTTGTTGAGATCTTCATGATTGTTAGTGTGAAAACCTACTGTTTATGCCTCTAGATCCATTGGATTGGTGTATTATCATTTCTTTCTATGCATTATGCATTTTTAAAGTTAGTAGAGTTAGGAGTCTAGTCTTTGTGCTGCTGCATCTTAATTCCTTGGATATTGCTGGTCATCCATTCCTTTAGCCTGATCTTATTTTCACATGAGAGACATGTGAAAGCTTAAGTGTGGATGAGTTTGATAAAGGGCATTCATGTCACTTATTTTACTGCTAAATTTTATCTTTTTGCATAAATTTGACTGTGTTATTGATGTGAATAATTAGGATGTTAACTAGGTTCTCATGGTGCATTTTTTATAGAATCATTGACTATTGCACTAAGAATGATTATTGAATTAGATCATGTTGCGTTTAACTTGTCTCTTTTAGTATGGTTTTATATACATGAGCTTTGGATTGAGTGCAAAATGTCAAGAACAAGGCTAAGTACTATTTGGAGGGAAATTGGGGCTAAGAAATTGCAAAAAGGAGCAAAAACACAAAGGATAACTCACAGCCTAGTGCCGCAGTGCTTATTTAGCACTGCAGCGCTTGACAAAAACATAAAAAAATTTGCTTGAGCTTAAAGTTATCACGTCGACCCAACCTACCAAATCAGGAAGTGAACCACTAACCAAAGAATCGAATCAAGCGCTTTGTGCACGTGGCAGCCTAAGATAAATCCATGAGAACCCAAAAACTATCAAAGCTTGGACTTGAACCTGCACACATCAAGAAAAGAGAGCATTGCACTGCCATTAAGCCAATGCTATCTTTGTCATATACTGTGCATTTAATTATATATATAGTATATTTGGATGCTTAAATTTTTTAAATGCGTTGATCAAAAACACTTTCCAGGGGACTCCAACCTAGGTCATATACATTAACATGGATTGGGCGAGTAAGGCTACCACCAGGCCAAGTGTCTAGATGTTCATCAATGTGTATATATATATATATATATATATATTACATATTAAATTACATTAAATTATAATTTTGTTTATGTATTTAATTACATCTGGTCCAAAAAGTTGAACTAATAACCCACCGATTAAACTAGTGACCCAGTGACCCGGTGCCTTGATTAAGTTGATCACCGGGTCGAGTATGATAACTATAGCTGCAGCACTTATGCGACTACATGGATTATAGATAATTAACTCTATTTTGGCCCCACTTTAGGCTATTTTAGATAGTCGTGTTTAAGGGAATTGCACAGACTTTTACCCTAGTTTTGAAGTTTGAAGTTGTGCAGCTAGGATTCTCTCTTTATATTTCTCTCTACCTCTCTCAACCTATTCTTCTCTAATCTTCTCTCTCTAGGGTTTCTTTTGATTATAGAAGAGAAAATTGGATTGGACCGGCTAGTCCTACCAGGTTAACCGAGAACCGGTCACCTGGCCGGTCTGGTTTTCTCAGGTTCTGGTTCTGGTGTTTGGCTTGAAAAAAAAAAGAAGCAAAGAAGTAAACGTAACCTCAACTCCGCGCCACCTCCTCGCTGCCTTATTAGATTTGATCTGTTCATCAGGTCATCTTCTCTACCACCAATGAAGCTGGTGCTACTCTGCCCTGCTGCTTTGTACTCCTTCTTCGCTCTGCCTCTACTACGCACTGCTGCTTCTCGCTTCTACTTTAGGTTGCTTCTGCTTTAGAGATGAAGAGGGAGGGAAACCAGAAACGAGGCGATGCTTTTTTGTTTAGTTGGTGGGATTGGAATAAGCATAATGAAATAGAGCCCTACGGGAATCGAGGCAATGCTTTACTGCTCGTTTCTTTTCTTTTCATTTTTTAATTTTTTGTTTAGTCCAAGGCGGTGCTTTGCTGCTTCTTTCTTTTCTTTTCATTTTTCAATTTTTTTTGTTTAGTCCGAGGCGGTGCTTCACTGCTTCTTTCTTTTCTTTTCTTTTTTAATTTTTTTGCTTAGTTTGTGGGATTGGTAGCACAATGAAATGGGCCCTACCAACAAATATCCAACTTCTTTCAATGTCGGGTCTCTATTTTAGCCCATTGTTAATTCTACTTTTTTTGTATTTTTATTTTACTTTATTTTATGTTTGAGCATTTTGAAATCTAAGATCTCTATTTTTTGGGATGAATGACAACATTTATATTTAAAAAATAAATGTAATTATTTAATTAAATACTTAAATATAAATACTTTATTATATTTCAGTTGAACCTTGGTTGAACTGGTTGGACCTCTAAACTTTTGAACTAGTGCCCTAACCAATTTGATGCCCAATCCGATTTTCTCTTCCTTGCTTTTGGTGAATTGAATTTGTTTTTAGAAATTTTCACAAGGATTATTGTTATTGTCTGTAGGTACACTTTTTATTTTATTGTTGTAATCCTCTAGAGATGGAGTAGTATTTTTTCCTTACTAGTGTAAGGGTTTTTCAGATGGAATAGGATGAAATTTGACACTTTTTTTTCTTATTGAATGCTTTAGTTTTTCCAATGTTTTTTAGTTTCTATTCTTATAATTATTGTTACGATTGTTGTAATTTTTTATTAGAATAACTAAATTGACAATCATGTTTAGGGAAACCCTTTGGGGATAAATTAATTGATCAATTGGTTTATGTTTGAAGGAGAACATCCGAATTAATCTTCCAATTGACAGTTAGGCTATAGCAATTGTACATTAAATCAATATAACTTCTATTAAATTAAGATCTCGTTTACTAGTTATTTGCAATGGTCAATTCTAGAGGACGATCGATCACTAGTATAATAGCCAATAAGTGATTACTAATAACCACTAATGTGTTCAATATTTGGTATGTTATAATTATTCCAATCCTAGGAATACCTTACACTAGTGCCTTTAATTCTAAATTATTTCTAAATTAATTTTAAATTATCTCAATTTAATTTTCAAAAACCCTAATTTCCAGCTAAGTGACATAGCTTCCTTGAGAAACGACTTGAGTTGCATCCTAACTAAAGTTTTGGTACATTCGGTACTTGAACTTAATTTTACTCTTTTAATTATAATTTGAGGAGGAAGCGACATCTTTCGTTACTGGTGTATGCTGCATGTTGTCCAATTGTGGTGAGGTGTTGTGTGCAGCTATTTTTTTTTTGTTCTTTTATCCTTTTGCCAATCGTATTCTCTTTTCTCCATGAGCTGTCATTATCCATATTTCTCTTTCAATTGACCTTCAGTCTTGTAATGTGAATTTGATTAGTCTTTGTCTATATCCAAGAATATTCATGTCACGTCAGTATAGGGATTCTTATTGAAATTCTACTGCAAAGGAATGTCTCCTCTTGATTTAGAAGTTGTTTGGACTTGTGTAGTTATTTCACCTTAGAAATGAATTTTTTGAGGATCCAAAACACTTACCCGCATTAAATCCATTCACATATAATTATTTGTCATCATTCAAAGTTTATATGCTAACAATTTTCATAATACTTATTAATTAATTGATAGAGTAAATGGGGTGGAGTGCAATTTTTGAACAAAAATGGGGAGAAATACAATTTAGAGAAACCTCAAGAGTGATTTGTGTTATTTACTCAAACATTTAACTGCACATATATGTTAAGGGATTATGATTATATCATTAAAATAATTTAATTTCAGCATGTGTAACAGATACAAATGCGTATAACATACTATTCATTTTACAGAGTTGGATTTGCCGTGGAATGAAAAGAAAGGGAAAAAAAGGGAAGAAAGAAACAAGAAAATAACGAAGGCATAGTACATATGAATAAGGCCAGATTTGCTTTACCACAAATGGAATGAACAGAAAAAAAAAAAGACAGCAAAAAGTTTTAAGTAGGTAAAACTTCTCAAGACAATGATTGATTAGCACATGGCTTGAAGGTCGTTAAGGAAATGATATCAACCACTACTTGCTAGCAAGTTGAATGTGTCAAGTGTATGACAAACTTTGAGAGAACAGGAGAGAATTGGATTCATTTACGTTTTGCATTGCCCGTGCTTCCAGGGACATTCCTTCACCCGTAAGGCTAACAAAACAATTATAGTACACTTTCTTTTTTAGTTCGTCACTCTCAAATTGCCAAGCCTCCCCCAGCTTTGGGACCTGAAAGTGTTGGCCAACCCTTTATTTATTTATTTATTTTTTAATGCTCAGTGGTTCAGATGTCTTCTTTTATTACTGGACCGTTCTTCTAAATAGATTCCACAATCTTTAGGCACTTTGTTCTTTTTGGCGGGACCGTGATGAAGTGGCCTTCACTTAGCTGTTAGATGAATTCATGCATGGCGCCACAAAACAAGGCTTTCTCCGTTTGCAACATGTGGCTGTCACTGAGTGAGTTTGTGGGAGCTAGGTAGGTAATATTCGGAAAGCTATGTTTTTTCTTAGGTCTTGATGAAACTATCATGCCGTCATAACCGGTAATCTTTTTAGCCCAATTTTTATTAGGGGTATTTAGATCCAATCATATCAATACCTGCAAAATCAATTCAATATCAACTAAAAATCGATCAAAATTGTAAAAATTTAGATTGAATTAAATATTAGTTTTCACAAACTGCCTGGATAAGATTCAATTTTAATTTAAAATTGATACAACCCAATACACAATGGATAATACTTTGTAATAATATAGTATTTTATTGTTAAATTTATACTTTAACTATAATGATTTTAATTTACGAAAATTTGTTATGAATCATTCTCTTGTAATTTGTAAATATTAAATAAATTTTTACTTTATTTTTATTTATTTATTTTATTGACTTAACTTATATATCTCGTAATAGTTGAAAGTTAAAATTTCATTTTAGGTTTTTGTTTTGATACCCAATGGTTATTGATATCTTTTATGTAATCAATGGTTGTGATATTCAACATATTTAGATTAATGCAACATGTGACTTATTCTTATTAGTCACAAATAACTAAAAGATACCATTGCTCTTGAATTTTATAGGGTACTAGAGAAATTCCCACACCCCTAATTTTTATTGAGCCTTTTTTTCATTATAACTATCGTAGATAACGAAAAAAAAGTTAAAAAGTATTTTAAAATTTTTCAATGTATTATATATACTAAAACATCTATGAAATTTCAATTTTAATTTTTCAACTGAACATTATTTAACAAATTATCTTAAGTTTTTATTGGTGAATAACTCAAAGTCACTGGTCAAACTTAAAAATGATTGATTGTAAGGAAAAATAAGTATATTTCAAATAAACTACTTATAATATTAAGATTCAAAGAATATATTTTGTATATTAACATAGTTTCTATGTAAATACCATAGTTTCTATGTAAATACCATTCTTAATTTAAAATTATGTAAATTATTAATAAAAATGAAAAATATGTAAATTATTAATAAAACATGAAATATGGATACAATTATTATCTTATTTTCTATGTAAACCAACATTACTTTTTTTTTTGGTAATTTGAGAAAAAGAAACATGAAGAAAATAGGGTTAAATGTATTTTACCTCCTTAACTTTAGATCATGTGCAATTTACCCGCTGACTTTTCAAAACGTGTATTACGACACCCTGAACTTTCCAAACTGTGCAAAAAGCCCTACTTATCGAACAATGAAAAACATTAACTCATCGCGAGGTGTTGGGTTGCACACAATAAAAAAAATTAGGGAGTTAATTGCACATAGTATTCACAAACAAGGTGTCGAGTTGCACAAATTAGAAACATCATAGGCATTAAGTGCGCATAAATCTTACCTTCATTGGTTGCTTGTCACCTCTATCACATCTGGGCGTGCTACGTATCGCCGTCCCCAGTGTGAGTTCTGTAACACCCAGCATGCAGACATTTTCCACTTTGAGGCCTAACTGGACACCATTCACGAATTTGCTCTTCCCCTATCTCAAGGGGAAAACACATCTTCATGGAGGAGGTATCCGTATCTTTATGAGGCATGCTTTGTTCCATTCCCCAACTAATGTGGAACTAGTTCCACCCCTTCTATTGGGGGCCCAGTATCCTCGCTGGCTGGCACACTAATCCTGGGACCAGCTCTAATACCAAATGTAACATTTGTCACATCTGGGCACGCTATGTATCACCGTCCCCAATGTGAGTTATGTAACACCTAGCATGAAAATATTGTCTGTTTTGGGGCCTAACTGGGGGGCCTTCACAGATTTGCTCTTCCCACATTTTAAAGGGAAAACACATCTAAATAGATGAGGTATCCATGCCCTTATAAGGCATGCTTCATTCCTTTCCCCAATCGATGGGGGACTAGTTCCATCCCTCCTAGTGAAGGCTCAGCGTCCTAGCTGGTTGGCAAACTGATCCCGAGACCAGCTCTGATTCCATTTGTCACATCTAGGTGTGCTATGTATCACTGTTCCTAATGTGAGTTCTATAATACTCGACATTCAGATATTATCCATTTTGTGGCTTAACTAGGTGCCCTTCACGGATTTTCTTTTTCCCCATCTAAAAGGGAAAACACATCTACAAGGGGAGGTATCCACATCCTTATAAGGCATGTTTTGTTCCCTCTCCAACTTATAAGGCATACTTATAAATTCTCCTTTCCCCTTCTTCTCTGTTTTTTCTACAACTTCTCAACTCTTGCACTTCTTTCTTTAATTTGTTAACTCTCTAACTTACTTAGAACATTCCTCTTTCTAACCCTCCTTACCCATTTCTCACCAAAAAATTGCAAAGAAATCTCAACCGGCTCCTCAATTTCTAGCATTGCACTCACATTTTCTCTTAACACTGAACTGGATTCCACTCCCAAAATCGATGCTATTAATAAGGTATTAATCCCTTTTTACCTTCACGCTTAGACTATTGGATGCCCCTGCTTGCTCTTTCAATAGGTCCAAACAATTTGAATTTATTTTCCTAAACTACCTTTGCAGAGATTATACTGACCCTAAGGTTAAAGATAACACTAAAAGACCCATTATTTTAGGGAATCCATTAATTCCAGTCAATTTCCATACTAACAATAGGTTATTTAGGGCACACCATTTTGACCTAATCATTGAATACATTGTGTGGTTGGATAGGATAGAAGCATCCCATGGCATATTCTATAAAGCTAGAGGCATCTTTGATTTAATCTAACTAAGCTGTGTAAGCATGAAATACAACCTGCCATGCTTTTGGCCTTTTTTTTATTTCTAGAACAAAACCACCAATAATTTTCATTTCAATATGGAATAATTGGTCATTCTCTCTATGATCTCTGTCTTAGCCAAGATGACCTGTAACCTAGACATCTTTGATGCTCACTAGAAAATCCACATTTCTTACTCAAGGATTGACATAAGTGTGCTTTCTTATAATAAGTCCATAGCCAATAACCACAAGAACAACTCTGTGATCTCCTTTGAAGAACATCGTGCTTTCATTCTTTTTGGTTAAACACTTTTTCTCTACACCAAATCCCTCAAAGTTCAAAAAAGAAATGCTCCTATTGGTTGCTCTTATTTGTGAGGCCTATGACTTTAGTCTAAGCAAACTCATCCTTGCCAATTTCTACAATTCCAAGTATATTAGGGTTTCTGTACTTCAATGTGGTGAACATATCACCAATCTTGAAGGGTCTTTATGGCTTCTTTAACTTTGGCTTAATGTCGTATTGGAACCCTAATTCCAAACATCTTGCCCAGTTTATGACATATTCCATCAAATGGATGCCTTGCTTGTAAATACTTTCCTTACACTTCTTCCTTACAAGTAAATTTTCTTTATTTTCTTGAGTTTTTATACAATCTCTCCCTTGACATAGCTCATGTCAACTTTTTCCCTTTTTCTGCTGATCAAAAGGCAAATCTTCAATCCTTTTTTGGTTTCGATACATCAGGACAAGCTTGTCAAAATTCCTATTGTGGTCACCTTTTATCCCTACAAATTCTTCCTATTAACATCAAGATTCTCCAAAAACTAACATTCATGCCCTCAACATTCTTTTGCACTAAATGGGTTTGTCCAAGGCCTTTCCACTCCTTCTATAGATCGGCCTTGGTATTGTGACAAAGAAGCTACCATTGTGAATAAGTCTTCTATCAACTTAGCTCGTTCTCACAACAATAAAATGCCAGACCTTATCAACTATTTGAATGCTCATTTTCCATTCATGCCACTACTTGTTTTTGCTAAATAATGGTCTGATTATTATAGCAATATTCGTGTATTATGGCATGCCATCAAAGCAAGGATGACTAATAAGGTTATTCATGTGCAGAGACAAGAAGAAAGAAAAGCTAAGGGTATAGGTACACCCTACTTCCATTCTATTTCTTATCATCCTTTTAATTTCTTAACCTTTCATTATTTCTTTGACATGCCAGAAAACCATTGTTATCGAGAAAGAAGCAAGTATCAAAGAAGGATAAATCCTTGAACACGAAGAGGAACTTCGAGCAGGAGATCCAGCACCTCAGTCTAAAGAACTAACCTTGGAAGAATATTTGAAAAGATGCAATTAAGAAGAAGAAGAAAGAGAAAAGCTTTAGACCAGTCTCCTAAGGTCAACAAAGGTCAAAGAACTTATTCCAAGATTTCTCAACAACCTATTTCCAAGGTAACACCTTATTCTCCTTACTTAGCCTTCCTTAGACAAACTTCTCATTTCCAATCTCTCTTATTTCCTAGACCTCTGTTTCCATCTCAAATGCCTCTTGACAATAGACTTCTAGTGAACTAGCTATCCCTAAAGGATTTGCTGGAACCTATAATGCAAACCAATCCTATTGAGGTAATTACCTTTAATTTTTATTTTGTTATAATCCTTCTTAGTTCTTTTTAACTTATCACATCTCTTTCTTTTTTCTAATCTTTGCTGAGCCCTCAATACATATTGCCCATGAACAAATCCCTGAAGAGCCTGGTCAAGAGACTCAAGTAGGCATTGCCTCTGTCCTTTCAGTGGAAGCACAAAGGCAATGCCAAGGAGAAATTACTCATAAAGAAAGCTCCCATGACCAAGCCACAGACAAAGGAACCACTCATGACACAACCAACACCGATCTTACTAATGTTAGTATTTTTACCTCTTTTAATTGCTAATGTTCACTTAGTACCTTTTCAAACCTTGAATAATTATCTTGATGTAGACCACCACTTTTGGCGACTTTGGCTATTCATCCTTTGTAGACATTACAAGGGATTCTAGAAAGCCTTATGAGAGAACATTGGTTACTCCAACCTTTTTTGACTTTTTTCCTTCTGAGTCTCTAGATTCACTTGAGGATAGATTGGTTTAGACTTTGAGAAAACTAGCAAATGACAACACTCTAGCTGAATTAGATAAAGCTTTGATTAGTCATTCCCCTAGTAAAGCTTAATAACCCAGATCCATGACTAGTAACTCTTCAACATTTACCGCCACTCAAATGCTCTATGAGTGTTTTGACCTTTTTGAAAGAAAAAGGCTGGCGTTTATTGCCTCTGACCTAGTGCTCATGGACTAGCTATTGGACCATCTTTCATGCCTTGCTCTTTAGAGATCATCACTCCTTCTAGCCTTTTAATAGGCTCTGTCAAAACTTGGGGTATTTTATAAGGGAGTTGAGTAACATTATCATAGTAGTGTCCAAACACTTCTAAATTTTGACCAACTCCTTACCCAGAAAACTAAAGTTTTAGGCATCCTCCACCAACTTTAGAAAACAAAACTAGATCTATTTCAATTGGTGGCAAAAATCAATGCTAAACTTTCTAATGCTACCAAGATGAGGGCCAAGCTCTAAAAAGCCCTTTTGGCGCTCAATAAGGAAGAGAGGATATTGAATATAAAAGAGAAACTCAAGTTGGAAGTGGAGGAGTATAAAATGAGTATAGCAAAAAACACAAGTATGGTTATTGTTTTTACTGGAACTCTTTCGATTGCTGAAAAGGTTGCAAAGAATGCCGAAATCACCCAAGAGTCCCTAAGCTAGATGCTAAAAGACTTAAAGCAATCTATCAAAGCTGCCAAGCCTTAATTTTATTTTTATTTTTGCACTCTTTCTAATTTCTACTATACTGCTTAATATTTTTTGTCAAATATTTTTCATTTATTGTTGGCAGTTCAAATCTAGTCTCAACTTTGACTAAAGTGTGGGTGTTTCCCAAAAATACTTCATCTACACGAAATGGTCCTTCCTAATTTGAGCACCATTTTCCATATAGAATCAATTTCAAGACTAACTCCCTAATATCAAACTTTTTAACCTTAACTCATTTGTTGTAAGATTGTGCCATGACTTCCTTTTGTCTTATAATATTTCCTAAGATGTTAATTCTCTTATACTCCAATTGATTTAAATCATCAAACATAGAGTTCAAATAATCTTCTCTAGGAAGATCATTTTATTTTAACATCCTAATAGTTTAATATCTTAATACTTCAATTAGTAAGACAACATCATGTCCATATGCAAGCTTGTGAGGAGTATTATTCATTTAATCCCTTGGTGAGTTTCTATAAGCCTACAATACTTGTCCTAGTGTATTATGCCAATTTTTGAGCAGTTTTCCAATATGCTTTTCAATTATTCCAATAATATTCTTGTTAATAGCCTCTACCTATCTATTTGCTTATACATAGTAAGATGCAAAGTAACCCTTTTTGTCTTTATTAAAGTTGCATATTCCACAAATTTTCTTCCTATAACATTGTTCCTTAATCTATGGTTTTAGATTCAGGTATCCCAAACATTTGCATAACATGTATTTCATTTGAGATACTTCCCGTAAATCCTTACCTTCCAACTGTTTGGAAAAATAATCTATAGCTACCAACATGAACTTGTGTCTTTTCGATGATGATGGATGTATTAAACCAATGATGTCCATTGCTCATTCTCTAAAAAGCCATGTCTTTATTATAAGGTGCAAATTTGATGCGGGTACGCATTGTATTTGACCATGCTTTTGGCATTGTTATGTAATACCCCAAATTTTAAATAAAAGAATCAGGAAATTTTTTCACCCCCTCACCTGTCGTTTCGAGTCCTGAATTTTACCAAGTCTGGACCCTACATGCCTTTGGAGGGCCATATGATAGAGTCATATTCTTGGGACAAAAAATCCCTGTAATTGTTCCTTAGAGAAGAATAAGTTAAAGAGTGATTTTTAATAAATTTTATAAAACCTTTATACACTCCGTTTTTTATCCACAAGTTTACAAAACTGTGAAAGTTGCCGGATTTGAACTAAAACCCAAAATTTGGTTTTTTGATTTGTTAGAATTTTGATTTTTCTAACATTTTATTTGAATCTAAATGGGGGGTATTTCCTTATTTACATTATGTTTAAAAGTTAATAGGTAACTTTAAATTAAGAAATGTAAATAAGTGAGTGCTGAGATGACATTGTCCGATACATACCAGTACTGAAATTGTAGCTCAAGTTGACAGAAAAACCATTCTAGTAAGCATTACAGCGCTTATGAGCACTACAGCGGTCATGTGAACAGTAAAGCGGTGCAAGAGATAAATTTTAGGCTCTGTGGTGAGCACTACAGCGGTCAACAGAGTTATAAAAACCTCTATTTCGGGGTCCAGAACTTTCAAAATCACCAAAACACATTCCCCACCCCTCCTTTCAGTAGAAAACGCGACTCTTCCCCCTTTACACCTCATTTCTTCACCATTTTATCATTTAAACTCCATTTTTCTTTCTTCTAAGGATCTAAGATATTACTGTCATTTATGCTTCCAAGAGTCCTGTTGGTGCTGTGTCTGTACATCTTACCTTCTAGGAGGGTGGGCTCACACTTGTGATCTCTATGTTCTGCATTAGAGTTATTTTCATGAAACTACGGGCTAAAGTATCATTTTTAGATCTTGTTGTACAAGATTTGAGATTTATATTGATTTATGAAGTTTTAGTTTTCTGAATAACATGAACTATGTTTTAGAAAACTCATGGGACCATTATTGATAAAATGATTCTGTTTAGAATTGGTTCTAATTGTGATTATTAGAAATTTATAATTATTGAAATGCTTATTTTATGTTGAATATGGCTTATACAAGTGATTGGTAGAGAACCTTGAGCTTTTGAGAAATGTTATTATGATTTTAGAATTTTCAAGCTTATAAAAGAAGGTTATTGAGAATTGATTTAGAAACTCAGACATAAAAATGATTTTAGAGCTTGGATCTTCATGAGATTCAAAACAGTTGATAGATACATATTCTGAGGATATATGAAATCATAAATGTCCGTAAAAGGGTAATCCTGTAGACGTGATTTCATAGGCATGGTTATGCTAAAGTCAGATTGTTAGAGTTGTATACTCATAACAACTGCCAGCTGCATATTCTATGGCTTTTGAAATCACAATGCCTTAAAATTGGTGATCCCTTGGGCATGATTTCATAACCACAGTTATGCTAAGGTCAGACTGTTAGAATAAGATAGATTCAGAGCTCACAAGAGAACAAAAAGGGCCAACGAGGGGGCAATTTATTCAGAGAAACCATGAAACTTAGCCCACGAGGGCAATTCACTCAGAGAAATTAATAAATTTAGTCCACAAGGAACAATTCATTCAGAGAAACCATTAAACTTAGTCCACGAGGGACGTTGTTCATGAGAAATTAAGCACTCACAAAAGAGAACAGAATTAGAGATTATTGTTTCTTTAGTAGCTACTACACGATAAGCTAACATGGTTTCAGATATGAAAATGAATGGAGGAAATTGTATTGGAATTAGAAAAAGGATGACGTGTGTGTGTGTGTGTATATATATAAGGCATTTGAATGTTATTATTGTTATTATGATTTCATGCATTACTTCTTGATGTCCCATGAAAAGGGGTTACAGGTAGGGATTCACTTACTGAGTTTTGGTCTCAAAACTCCCCCTTCTACTTCTTCTCATAATTTACAGATACAGATGCAGTTGTGAGTCTTTCCCAGCCATCATTGTCTCAGCAGTGTTAGAGTTCTAGTGGTGAGCCTCACTTAGGTGAAGTGCTTATGGTTTTGTTTTAGAATGCTCCAGTGTAGATGAAGGTAGGATCCTGGACCTAAAGCATGTTTTAATTTGCATTTGATGTACTCTAGTCACATTTGTTTGTATATAATAACTTGGACATTCGTATAAGTGTATGTTGACTTATATAGATAAATGATTTCAGGGTTTGAAACTTGAAAGATTTGTTACAGGGTTTCAGATATAATTATCTTGATTTTAGAGAACATGTGGTTAGTCTACATAAAATATAGTAATTTAAACAGACTTTATGAACAGAGCATGCATTTAGAGACAATCAACAGGTTCCAAGGCTTACGTGGGAACGGAACTTCTCACGTGCCAGTCACGTGCCCAGGTCGGGCCGTGACATGTTCATTGCTCTAACATAATCCATATAATCTTGAATCATAGTAAGCCAATACACTCTTTGCCTATTCAAAGACCATTTTATTCTATTTCCAGCTAAATATGCTCCACAAATATCTTCATGAACCTCAAGTAAAGCTAAATGTGCATCATCTTCTCCTAAGCAAGCTAACACTACCATCACTTGACTTTTTAAATGGAGTATATCCAAAAATTATGTAACCAAATGCCCTATACTTTATCTTCCTTTTGTGTTACTCACTTGGATTTCTAAGGAATTTGATAATGGGTTTTCTCTAATCATGGGTTTTTAACATGTCAACAAACATAATTTCCCTGTCCTTAATAGGAATTAGGTCCACATTTATTTGACATCAGGGAACCAATGATGAATCTTTGATTCTATATTTGGGATATATTTCTGCTAACTCATTTGCTTCCAAATTTTGTTCATGGGGCACATGAGGCACTATTACCTTATCAAACTTGTACACTAATCATGCTGCCATTGAAAAATACTCTATTAAAGTATGGCAGAAGCATCGATACTTCCTTGTTGTTTGTCTAATAACTAGCAAGGAATCCCCAGTTATTTCGATGGTCTTAGCTCCCTTCGCTAATAAGATTTCAAACCTTAGAATCACAGCCTCATAATCAACCTCATTGTTTGAACAGCCATACTTTAGTTTAAACATAAATTTGACAAGTTAGTCCTTTGGAGATACAATTAATAATCTTATGCCTATTCTTTCTTTGCGTTAAGATCCTTTCAAAAATAATCTCCATGATTTGAGGCCAACAAAGTGTGCCTCCTTACTTTCTATTTCGATGTTAGAGTGTTCACTAAGAAACTCAACTAACACATGTCCCTTAATTTCCTTTGCAGGGACATACTATAGAGAAAACTCACTTAAAGTCAACATCCATTTTTCAATTCGACTGTGAATCATGGGTTTATAAAGAATATATTTAATGAAATTAGTTTGGGACACTACTAAAACATGAAGTGGCATTAAATAATACTTAAGTTTGGTACAAGCATGATAAATTGGTAAGCATAATTTTTTATAGCAATATATCTAGTCCCTACTTCATTTAGAACCCAACTTAAGTAATACACCACTCTTTCTACATTGCCTTCATCTTCTTAAGCTAACATACTTTATGTTGTCGAATGAGAAGCAAATAGATAAAGCTTTAAGGGTTGTCCCTTTTCTAGAGGCACCATCACTGATGGATTTGTCAAGCTTTGCTTTATTTTTTCGAAAGCCCTTTGGTGTTGCTTATTCCATGTAAACCCTTATTCTTTCTTGAGCTTCAATAATGTTGTAAAAACATTAGTTCTTGCTGACAGATTAGGGATAAATCTTCTTAAAAAATTAATCTTACCATCATGGACTATAGTTGTTTTAGATTGGAAGGAAAGCTTGATTCCAACACTACTTTGGCTTTGTTCTCATCAACCTCTATCCTTCTCTTGTGCACCAAAAAACCTAAGCACCAAAGGCACATCTCAAAGGGTTCATTTTCAAATTGTGTTTTCTCATTCGTTCAAAAGATTTTCGTAAGGAGAAATGTTATATGAACACACCAAATCGACACACTATGGTGACACATACAATATAGAAGGGGAGAAGTTTATTGTGTGTTGTCTCTATGAAGGCATACGATGAAGAGAGATGGAACTTAAAAAATGGAAAAAATAATGAAAGATAAAAAAAAAATTTTCTCACATTTGTTAACATGATTTATTCTTATATTGATTGCTCCCAAAGGAGAGTGACGCTAGCAAGTATACTAGGTCATCAAGTAATAGAGTACAATAGAGAGTTATCGTACCCACAGGAATAATTCAAGTATAGATTCTAGTTAATTAGATAACAAGTTGAACAATTAAAATGAGATGATAACAAAAGGAATAAAGCTAAAGTCCTAAAACAATGTAAAAGCAATATATAAGAATTGATGGAGTTAAATGTTAGGGTGATTTATTTCAACTATGTGTTAACAAAATAAAACATAAATATCAATATACCTTATCCAAATTCAATTAAGTGATAGTAAAGTCATCATGTCATTAAAAGCCTTTCTTAATATCATCTAATGCTACCTAAGTAGAGTTAAGTACCTAATCTCTTAGCATAGTTAAGTCTACAAGTAGTTCTCAAACCCTTAAATATCACATGAATCATATTTTCCTATCTCTAGGTGTCATTCAACTCATGGCATTGTATTTATAGGCATGACTCTTACTCCTTTTCTCAAATTTGTAAAAAATCCCTATAATCCTAAATTGGTGATCAAACAATTCAAGATAAATAAACTCAAATATAATGCTCACTATCAAATGAAAACAAAACATAAATTCATTTACATAACACAATGTTAAACACATAGTCTCCATAAATAACCATTGGCAAAGGGTTTAGTTACAAATCATGGCAAATGAAATAAAAACAATATAAATGAAGGAAAGATTATAAGAAGTCACAAACAAAGAAAAATACACAATAAGTTGAAGAACAAAACTAAGAGAGGTCCCCTTGTCTCTCAAGTTCTTAAAGCTTCCATCTCCTTGCTCACCAAGCTCCAAGCTCTACCCTCCTCTTTTCCCAATTTGGTATTCTGATGTGAAATGATCTTTCAGCATGGTTTCCTAGGTTTTTATGTCAATCATGGGTTGCCAAAGTCAATACAGAGGCCCAATCCACATGTCAGATTTGGGCACCCACGCTATAGCATGGTTATGGCTGCACTGGAGCATAGCTTAAGTGAAAATATGAGAATTCTAATAGTAACCCATGTTGTAGCGTGGATTCTCATGCTATAGCATGGCTTCAATTTCATGACCCATGCTCCAACATGGATCTATGCTCCAGCATAGATTTCTGACATCCCTTCAGCTTCAATTCTTGCTCCTTTGCACTCCTAGCTCAAATGCTTTCCTAATTCTTCTTTCAAAAGCTACAAAACCAATGGAAAACACAACTAGAATGCAAGATTAATGTGGGTATAGTCATGCAAGAACTTGAACTAATTGATATAAAAAAGGTAACTACGAAAACTAAAATCAACTATCAACAAACTAAAAATTCTAAGTAAAGAAAAGCATAACTTCTAAGAGTGTTACCACAACCCCCAACTTAAGAACTTGCTTGTTCCCAAACAAGTCTCAAGACAAAACTAAACAAGCAAGATGGTATTTACATTTCAAAATACTTCCAAGTTGTTTGGTCCACAACACCTTATCATTGTTTCCAGAGTTAATTCAAAAGTTAACAAGATCCACAATCCAAGCAATTGACCATCTAATTGTTCAAAACTTTTTATGAGGAAATCAAACCTCTATGTGTGTGCAAAAGTGACAAAGAACTAATTCACATCATACCAATGCCAATAGTTAAAAAGAGACAAAACCAAAACAAAGCAAAATCACTCTTTATACATCGACAAAAGTAACAACTAGCCAAAGATTAAAATGACTTTACTTAAGCTTGTAATGTTAGGCCGAGGTTAAGGTATGATGACAAGTCATTTAGGCATATTAATTACCTTCAACTTAAGAAACCATTCACCTCTAGTCCACTACCTTCAAGCAATCCCCAACTTGTATTATTGCTACCGCTATTTCATTTTTCTTTTTCACAACCTATTTCCATTTCTCAATTGAGAGCAATCAATTCCAACCAGTCACAATCCGCTTTCCTTTATTCTTTTCTTTTTTAATTTTTTTAATTGTCTTTATTTACATGGGAATACACATATCTTTTCTTGGTGATGCTTTTTTTTTTTTTTTTGAGAACATCCTTGTAGTCATTGACTTATGGGGATCAAGTTAGGAGTTACCACATTCTCATAAACTTAGAAGCTTTAGGCTTAAAGGTAAACTAGATTCAAAATTGGGAAACAAAACAAAAGGGATTCCTAGGCTTATAATGTGGTTAAATAAAGAAACAAAAGTTCAAAGGCTCAAAAGAGGTGACAAGGGTTGGTGTCAAAAGCTGGGCCAACGGTTTCTTTGTGGCTTTCGAAAATGGCCTAGATCACTTCTAAGGCTAGTTCTTACTCATGCTTATCTAGAGAGCATCAAATGTAAAGAATACATGTCACAATTTAACTATGGCAATGAAACATGATAATCACTAACACTAAGTGATAGTGCATGCAATATGGTCAATGTTGTCCAAAAAGAATAATGCACAAGAAAATTTTCAACACTCAAATGGTCAATCCCAGCTATTAAAGAATTAACAATCAAAACAACCAATCATATCATTGGAATGGACCACAACAAGAACCATTTTCAGCATTTTGTTTTTTGAACTACCCCTAATAAGAAAAATTAAAGCAACAATTAAAGAAAATTAGAATCAGTTAAAAGTTAACAACTACTTGCTCCAACTACAGTCTAAGTGCCCTACCCCCAGCTTAAAAATTGTGCTTGTCCCTAAGCACATCCATGCAAAAAAAAAAAAAAATCACAAAAATAGAGGGAAAAGGGGAAAAAGCACCTTATGGTCAATCTAACTCCTCTATAGCATAAAGGTCATCATCATCATAATCTAAATGGCTCTCATCTTCTTCATCTTGTGCATCATCATCCTTATCATCATCTGAATCACCCTCCTCCTTTTCTTCATCTTCTTCTTCATTATCCTCAGTATCATTATCAAAGGATAGTGGAGCAAAAATGGCTAGGTAGTTATGATAGGCATCTAGATTGCCATGCTTTATCATATCATCCAAATGGTGGAATCCCCTATCCATCCGTTCACAGATTTTGTTCAATTGCACGTTAATTGTCATGTCAAGCTCATCTATCCTCGTTAGCAATGAAGCAATATCTATTCCCTGAGAAAATGATGAGGCTTGCTACCTCTTACCCCTGGAAAAGTCAAGCTAATCAGTGGGTATGCTCCTTTTTAAGCTACTGCTGGCACCTCCTCCTACCTTGTTCTTTGCCCTAGAGATAGTGAGATTGACAAAGGCAAAGCATATCAAAGGCTTAACAGTAGTCTTCTCTTTATTTTACCAGATAACCACACTAGCTAATCGGGCGAAGGCAGTAATCAAGGAAGGGTAAGGCAAACTATTTCTACTGCTTGGGATATGCCTCATATGATCACTGATAATAGTCCCCACATTCACCTCCTGCTGAGTTAGGATGCTGTATAACAAGAGTCAAGACTCTTTGGGAATAGTATGGACATCAGAGCATGGCCAGATGCGAGACATAATGATCAAGGCCCACACTCGAGCAAAGAGTTGCATGTTCTTGATGTTCTATGGAGTGGTGCGTTTACACTACTACAAACATTGAATTCCATGGCACTCATCTGGCGGCGGTTCTAAAGAAGAGTCACTAGTGACCATAAATGGGAGAATTTCCTTGCAGTTGCACTAACTGCCGCCGCTTGCCTGCCCTCAATCCTCGCGACAGAGAAGTGCCTAAGCTTTCAGCTTCCCCGTGCGTGCATAAGTCCTTTTCTTTCTGTCTGATTTTGCACTGCTCACCACATACACACACACACTATCTCTCTCTCTCTCTCTTGCATGTCCCTTGTTCCTTTTTCCTTTGATTTCTGTCTCCCACCATTTTTGCACACATAAATAAGAAAGGGAACAGATAAAAGCATCTAGTTTTCCTTTGATTTGAGGGAAAAAATAAAGAAAATGGAAAAGAAGAACATAGATGTAGACATTTGCTAAGTTGCTTGGTCTTCCCTCGAATCCCTAGTCTCTCAATCGCTTTTCTTTTTCTTGTTGAAGGTCGATGCCTCTGCAACCCCAACCTCAGCATTGTCAAGGTGCCTCAAGACAGGTCAAAGTCGCCACCTTTCTTAGCTCCCAGCTCAACGGCATCAAGGTCTCAACCTTTCTCCCGTCCCAGCTCAGTAGCATGAAGGTTGATCCTTCCTCACCTCCCATTTCAAGAAGGGCAGGATCGGCAGAACTCCCCGATTCCGCTCATCGTGCATCAGGCTCTACATCTCTTTACCCTGTCAAGGGTTCCTTGGATGTTTTGGGATTGAGGAATTTGGGGGTGGAGGCCTTGGATTGTTTTTCTATTGTATTTGCATTTTACAAGAAAAAAAAATTTCTGCATTTGGGTGATATATCAAGTGTTTGGGGAGCATATATCTGATTTGTTGCTGGAGATCGATGTTGTTAGCTGTTGTATCTCTTTGCCTTGTCAAGGGTTCCTTGGCTATTTTGGGATCTAGGAATTTGGGGGTGGAGGCCTTGGATTATTTTTCTATTGTATTTGCATTTTGCAAGAAAAAAAAAATTCTACATTTGGGTGATATATTAAGTATTTAGGGAGCATATATCTTATTTGCTGCTAGAAATGCCAGTACTTTTCATGCAAATCCCTTGTAGCTTAGATGCTTTTTAAGACCTTAATTATCTATATTCTCTTTCTTGAAGTGAGCCAATTAGTTAAGGATGTCAGGCATTTGTTTTCTAAATTTAGGTATCATGTAGTCAACAACCCTTGACTTTGTGTGAAAATGCCCCTTGGAAGTGATACAAGAATTTTACTTTGAATGTTCCGAGTGGCAATATCTGGCTAGAAATCAAGTCCATGAACTTTGAGCAATCATTGCTCATCATCATGTGCTGTTGACTTACAAGAGATATAGAGAACTCTAGGATTCAAGTTGGCCTTTTTTTTTCTGCCCTTAAATTACTTCACTTTTAGAACCCATTTTTTGTGCACACTACACACTGCTATATACCAGATTAAGCAATCCAAATATTTATAACTTGAACCTTATTAAAAAAAATATTTAATTGATTTCTCATTATGTTGAAGATTCCTCCCTTTTACTTTTTGGAGGACTTTACAGCATTCTCCTTAGCATTACCACTTAAAGTATGTAGAAAACAAAAATCAATTTTGAAGTTATTCAATTCAATTAACTTTTGGCATTAGAGATTGTTCTTAAGTGAAAGTCAAAGAAAGATTTAGCTTCCAAACATATTGATTCCTACCGTTTAGTTTCAACATGTAGTACCTTCTATTCCTAACACTAAAGGTGCTTCCATAAATAGCAAATTAGCAATTAAACAATGTCTAGGGACCTGAATCCAAGTGTAGTTTATTTGCTGTATGAAAATGGGTTATATTTTGTTTGTCTTTGTCTCCTATTTGTAAGCAAGATCAAGAAATAATCAAATGAATATAAAGAAAATTTTTGAGAAAGGAACATCACTGGTCGCACGTATATGCTTTTTATTTTAACTGCTGGTGTAAGTCAGGCCTTATCAATGGTTATGAAATGTTAATGTTACTTTCTGCAACAGCTAAGTGAGTGTGAATTTTTATTTCATTGACATCCATATGATGCACTAGTCTTCAGGGAGTCCATCATCTTACAATATTTTGCAAAGTTCATAATAAGTTCATTAACAAAAAAAATCTACATTGTTAACCAAAATTTGCAGATCACTAATAGGTATAAAGTAGATGTAATTTGAGTGTGGGGTGTGAAATTTGATAAGTTTCCAAATTTGACATGGCTCAAAGGGACATTATATTATGTTTCCCATATAGACTTCCACAGATAGAGAGGCAAGAAATTGAAATAGTACTCTGAAGCATTGCTTGAATAAATGATGTGGTGCAATATCCCTCTATATATCATAAAAACATTCTGCTGAAATGGACACAGTTTGGAATTAAATAGCAACAAGGACCAATGTTTAATTTGTTAATGATGTTTGTTCAACATGTGTTAGTCCTTCTGACACCAATGCTGAAGAAACATTGAACATTTTTAAGTATGCTAACCGAGCTCACAAACATTTAAAACATGGCAGTGCTCTTTGCGTTCAACTTTTTCAACTTATTGCTTTTATTTTGGGCAGTGTCATTTCTGTTAATTTCTTACATTAGGTGAATTTGGATTTTCTTGTTTTCAGATTAATTGTGATCAAGTTGCAGACAATGGCAAATCGGATTTAGAGCAATTGCTCACTTGCTTATTCTTTATATGTTTCTAACATCCTTTTTTTTTCTTTTTAAATGAAACTCCCAGAGTCTTATTCATAAGTACAGTTTGGAAATGAAAATTTTTATCTTTTTTTTTTTGAGCTGGGATGCCTTCATCTTCTTTGATTTTGCTTGAAATTCTGCAGTTTGCACACGAGCTTTGAGAATCTAAAATGGTTTTTTTTTTTTGTTGATCTCACACAATTAGCACACAGCAATTTGGTGCAGCTGTTTCTGGTTTTGATGATGGTGAATTTTATGATCCTTCCACATTTTGAATTGTTCGGTTTTTTTTTTAGTTACCCGTTTTTGGTTTTGATCGTGGATTTTCATGCGATTCTTCTTTTTGCTGACATACCTCAGGAAACGACCATGGAATCTGAATTTGTACTGCAGTTGGGTGGTGTTCATCTGAATCTATGTTAGCCTTTGGCCTTTGCGTGATCTCGATTCCCGGAATGCTTGTTGTGATGTGAATTGTCTTTCTATCATTTATGTCTAAAGTTTGCTTCTTCTTTTTTTCTTAGTTATGTCTGGTCCCCTTCTTTTCTCTTTAGTATTTAATAAGAAACAAAACTAAGCAAGTATGCGAGAGCAATAACATTTAAATAAGGATGGTTATATCTGAGTTGCTCTGGTTAGGGATTATATTTGTAAATGCTGAAAAATGTTATTCTGGCAACATCTTGCTGATGAATTACTGCTACTGCATCTCGCATCCCATTAAGTTTTGTGATCCTACATTATATACATTTCTGTTGTTTGTCATTTGCTTTATTGTGTATTTGAATGTTAAATATGTATTTAAGTTAAAATGCTTTGCTGACATGTTGTGTATGTGTGGCAGGGTGGATGTTCTTCAATTTAGCACAACATGATCACTAATACAAAGAAGAAGCTGTCTCTCGCTATTGTTCATCTTTTGGTACTTATTTCCTTTAATTTTGCATTTTTGGTGGGTTTTTTTTGGTACATATTAATCATTCTATTAATGGGTGGCGGGGTGGGTGTTCTTATTTCCTTGAATTTTTGTGTGGTCGTGTTTAGTGGCATGGGTTTTTTTTCCTGAGATTGTTGTATTTGTGGCTATGACACTTCTCCTTTTTCCTTGATTTTTCACTTTGGGTGATTTTGTGTTTAAAGTTGTCCAAATGATCAGTTTTTAATTATATGTTATTTTAAATCTAAAATAAGCTAATTCAAAGACAATTATATTGGATACTTGTTAATTAATGTGTTTGGTATAGGTTTGAAGAAATAATTAGGTGGCTATCTACGAATGTCAATAAGCTCTCCATGCATGTTACACTAGTCAGTTAGATCAGGAATACAGGTGGTGACACTAGCTGCTTGTGGCAGTCATACTCCAATTGAATAAAAACTACAAGGTTCAACTAAGTAGTAAATAACTCATCACCTACTCTCTATTCCATATATAGCAACTGGTAATGGCTTTCTAATTGTACTACCTATGTAGCAAAAGAAAGTCACTAAGTCAGGGCCTTTCATTTCAAGTTTCAGAACATTATAAGCTATATATACATATAGTCTATTTATATGTATAGACATCATGCTGCATAGGTCCTTGGCAAATTTAAAACATGTCATGAATGTTTGTTTAAAGCTTTCAGCTATTAAAAAAATTTACACGCATCAATATTTCACGCTAAATATGTCTCTTATTTGTTTTATTGTTGAATGCTCAGTGACTACTGGTACAATGAGTTGATCACAGAAAATTAATTTATTTTTGCAGCTTTCCAAAATTATCCATAAAAAATCTACAAGTGTACTCTTATGCGCTAAGACCCAATGAAAGCCAAAACACAGTCCTCACATAGTTACTAGTTCGTGAATTCACTCAGCCAAAATATAAATGATGTTTCCTATTCACTATGAATTCACTCCTTGAGGAATATTTGAACTTGAGCTCAGACATTTTTGTTTGTCTTTATTCTTTATGCTTTGGTCTTCCAGGGACAATATTCACTTTTTCCCTGAATTTTTGGCCACGAGTTAGCAATTCTGTCCAGTGGTGACAATCTTTATGCTTTGGTAACATTTTTTTCCCTTTCCATTCTATTCTATTTGATTCCTTTTCTCTTATATATAATGACATTTTCATTCTTTATTCCTTCTTGGCTTTGCGATTTTCATCTTGGTTGCCTTTGTCCTTGCATTGTGTATTTTGATTTCTATGAAATATTTGTTTGACTTCCCTACTAGTTCTTTGCTGTCATGGCTATTGCAGTAAGGCTAAGATAATTCTGTCATGATGGGTAAAGAATAAGCTGCTGGAAAAGTAGTGAAATCAATAAGTTAGAACTATTGTTATAGAAATATTCATTACAAGATGCTATAGAATTATTGTTTTTGCAAGATTATAATCACTTGTTGTTTTGTTTTCTGACTTTGTAAGAAGTTTAAATGTTTTAGACGTACAAGATATTATGATATATTATCAATTATGAGACATTTTTTTATTGTGAGTTATTGCAATTTTAAAATTTACTTCATGCTTGAATTTTGTAGATGTTTGAGAGTATTTCAAATAGAAAGAAAGCTATTGTGATCAGGTTTATAAAAAAGAATAAAGAAAGGGAAGAAATATTATCTTAGCAATTAACCGCTGCATTATAAAGGCTAATATTCATTTTTTTTCCAATTTTGCAGTGATTCCAAACCGCCGCAATCTTTTCAGCATATTAATTTTCCCCAGTTATCGTGGTGGTTATAACCACCGCAATATTTTCATATTAATTTTTTCACAGTTATGGCGGTGATTATAACCGCCGCAATATTTTACAATATTATTTTTTTCATTTTTTAGCGGCGGTCAAGAACCGCGGCAATGTTTTAAAGTGTTGCTCTTTGTTTTTCATTTTGTGGCGGTTTTGAACCGCCGCTATAGGAAAAATGGTCTTTTGCAGCGATTATTCTAGCAGTTGGTGACGGTTGATATAGCAGCGGTTTGTGAACCACCATGGAAAGAATTTAGCGGCGGTTGAACCACCATAAAAGGTAAAAATAACCGCCGCGAAAATAATTTTTCCTTGTAGTGTGTCATTTTCATAAAATGTCCACTCGGCTCCCTCTCTACCAATGACATGGAGAACCTCGTCCTAGTCAAGAGGGTTATTGAGCATTGATGTGTAAGGACATTCCTTTACCGGTTGGAGTTCATGATTGCATTGATTGTCTTTGATGACAGCCAAATCCATTTCCCTCTCAAAAAGATCTTGCCACTTAGGACCTTGTCCTTATCCTCCTTGAGCATGTTAGCATAGAATTCTCTGACTGGGGGCACACTACTAACAGCTAGAGCATCGAAAAGGAAGTCCCAGCCTCATCTATTAATCTCATTGATTACTCTTTGGAAATCTTTTCCGCTCAACTGCCCTTTAGGTAGGATTTTCACCCCGTCTTAACAATGCATTTTTTGTTATGAAGGACAGAGTTGTACCACTATTTTGAGTCAAGGTGAATAAATTTTCCATCCGGTAGAAGGAGGGTCAGCTTGCCTGTTGCTTCTTCTGGGTGCCATGGCTTGAGGGTACTTGTGAGTGACACAAGTAAGAACATGGAAGTGCAATCAAAACAAATCAAAATGTTCAAAATTCAATCTTAAAGAATTTATCCCAGAGCTGTAATTGAGCAAAGGAGGCTCATTCAACACAATTACACAACAACATTTCATCCATTCATAGCACTTTAGCTCCAATTTCAAGTACATTGTTCTTATCCTTTCAAAGATGCAAATTATTCAAGAGTAATGCCAAAATTAGTCTATACTCACAACCTCATCAAAGCCCTTGAACAAGTATAATAAGAGATAAAACCATCTCAATTCATAATATGCAGTAGAACCAAACATTTAAAGGAGTAGATTTTTTTTTAAGACAAAGCCACACTGGAGCACGGAGTTGCATGTTGTAACATCTTTTCTTTTCTTTTTTTAAGAAAAAGAAAACAATCGAAACATTAAGCAACATAAAAATAAAATACACCAAATGCTAGATATACCAGATTCTAATGATGAAGAAAATGAGGAGCAAAATGCAACTTTCATAAAAAAATCATATTCAAATGGTAAGAGGAAGAGTTTAGGAACATACCAAAGTTGTGATGAATGATGAGATGAATGGTAAATGCAAGAAACTTCAAAGCACAAAACCCCTAAATCAAACAAAAATCAAACTCCAAATCTTTACTTCTTTCTCACTTCGTGGTTAAGGTTTGGTGGGGGATTTAGAGAATTTGTGAGTATGGAAGAGGAAGGAGACAATATTGGTGGCTGTTATGGGTTGCTTGAGCATAGGTGGGTGCTGGTGCTTTGGGCGTGAAATGGTTTTGGGCGCGAGTTGAAGAATGTGAGGCTATGGAATGAGAAGAAGAATGGTAGAGGTGATGAAAGGAGAAAAGGAGGTTGAAAGTTAGTGGAGGAGGTGACCACGAGTTGAAGGTTGAAAGGAAGGGAATTGGGGTTTGTGTTAGAGAATGAGTGGAAGAGAGAAGAGAGAATGAGTTTTGAGGGGATGGGATTTTTAAAAAATTGATTTACGCTATTGAGAGGCTGTGTGCAGGATGACTTAGGCAGATCAACTATGCTATAGTGTGAACAACCATGCTGTAGTGTGAACTTTTTTTTTTGTCACGCTGGAGCGTGGCTTACCACGCTAGAGCATGCTAGAACATTTACAAAATTCACACTAGAGTGTGGATCACCATGTTTTAGCGTGCTAATTTTTTTATTTTGGAACAAGATATACCTGGTGATGCTAGAGTGTGGGAAGCTACACTGGAGCATACTGTCTTGCACCAAATTCATTTTTAAGGGCCTCTATGCTGTAGCGTGAGGTGTCATGCTGTAGCATACTATTTAGTGGCCTACTACCCACGCTGTAGCGTGGATTTTTCTGCATAATTATGCAAAACATTGCTTATGCACTGCTGCTAGCATTTGTATCCCGTTCCAACAACTCAGAAACTCTATATTCTAAATCACAATCAAATAACACACTCAAGAAAACTCAATTGGATCAAATTAAGATAAAATAACCAAATTCAATAAGAAAAATGAATTGAATACAATTATTAAAGAAAAGAAAAAAAAAGATTAGGCAGAAATAAAAAAGAACTTGGGTTGTCTCCCAAGCTCACTTTGGTTTAGTCTCCCTAAGTTGGACATTGATATACCACTCAAGTAGGATCCAAGAGGTTGCTTGAAGCATTGAGTTTGCCAAAATCTCCATCAATGTATGGCTTCAAGCGTTGACCATTTACCTTGAAAGTGCCTTTGGTGGGATGTATTACTTCAATTGCTCCAAATGGTGAGACTTGAGTCACTTGAAATGGTCTGGACCACCTAGACCTCAATTTTCCAGAAAAGAGCTTCGATTTTGAGTTAAAGAGTAGAACTTTCTACCCCACATGAAAATCTCTTGTCATGATATTTTTGTCATGCCACAACTTGGTTCTTTCTTTGTAAACCTTGGCATTTTCATATGCCCCAAGCCAAAACTCATCAAGTTCACTTAATTACAACAACCTTTTCTCACTTGCATCTTTATGGTCAAAATTGAGCAATTTGGTGGCCCAATAGGCTTTGTGTTCCAATTCAAATAGGAGATGACATGCTTTACCAAAAACCAACCTATATGGAGACATTCCAATAAGGGTTTTGTAAGTGGTTAGCATCATCTAGCTTGATAGACCAATCTTTTCGTGATGAGCTCATAGTTTTCTCAAGAATTTATTTAAGCTACCTATTAGAGACTTCAACTTGGCCACTTGTCTGAGGATGATATAGTGTAGCAACTTTATGAGTCACACCATATTTGGCCAAAAGAGCTTCAAATTGTTTGTTGCAAAAATGTGTTCCTCTATCACTGATTATAGCCCTCGATGTACCAAACCTAGAGAAAATGTTCTTCTTAAGGAATTTGGTTACATCATTGGTAGGAAATGCAGCTGCCTCCACCCATTTGGATACATAATCCACTGCAACCAAGATGTATTTTTGACCATAAGTAGGGAATGGCCCCATGAAGTCTATGCCCTAAACGTCAAAAAGGTCATACACAAGGATGTTGTTCAGGGGCATTTCAAGTCTTCTGGAGATGTTCCTAGTCTTTCGGCATTCATCACATTTCTTCACAAACTCATGTGCATCTTTGAATAGTGAAGGCCAATAGAATCCACATTGAAGCACCTTGGAAGTTGTTCTTGTTGCGCCAAAATGACCTCCAACTAGGGAAGTGTGACAATGATAAAGGATGCTAGTAACCTCCTCATGAGACACACATCTTCTGATAATTTGATATGCATAGTGTCTGTAGAGAAATGGACCCTCCCAAAAGTAATACTTAAGATCCAAGAAAAACTTCTTGTTTTGAGCAGAGGAAAGACCCTCTGGCAGGATCTTTTTCACTAAATGTTCATAAAATTTGCAAACCATGGGGCTGAATGCACAACTAGTAGTTGTTCATCTAGTAAAGTCTCATGAATCTTTTCTCTCTCAGTTTCAAAAAGAAAGATCAGCTTAGAAAGATGGTTTACCACCACATTTTCAGCACCCTTCTTGTTATGTATCTCCAAATCAAACTCTTGAAAGAATAAGATCCATCTGATCAATTGAGGCTTTGCTTCCTTCTTTGTCATCAAGTATTTCAAAGCTGTATGATTTGTATAGACAATCACTTTTGCACCAAGCAAGTAAGAATGGAACTTGTCAAAAGCAAATACAACAGATAAAAATTCCTTTTCAGTTGTGGCATAGTTAAGCTATGCATAATTCAAAGTTCTACTTGCATAGTAGATAACATGCAGCAATTTATTCTTTCTTTGTCCTAGCATTGCACCTATTGCAAAATCACTTGCATCACACATAAGGTCAAAAGGTAATTCCCAATCTGAGGCTACAAGAATAGGTGCAGTAACTAGTCTTTGCTTTAGAGTTTCATAGGTGTGCAAACAAGCCTCATCAAAATCAAAAAGAACATCTTTAACTAGCAAGTTGCTAAAGGGTTTAGAAATCTTAGATAAGTCATTTATGAAATGTCTATAAAACCCTACATGACCTAGAAAACTTCTTACCCTTTTTATGTTGGAAGGTGGTGGAAGCTTCTCAATCACCTCAATCTTGGCTCAATCAACTTCAATGCCTCCAGCAGAAATTTTTGTGCCAAAGAACTATGCCCGTCTGCACCATAAAGTGACACTTTTCCCAATTCAACACGAGGTTAGTCTCCTTGCATCTTTTCAAAACCAAAGACAAATGATCTAAGCAATTATCAAAATTAGAACCAAAGATTGAGAAGTCATCCATAAAAACCTTAATGAATTTTTCTACCATGTCATGGAAGATTGCCATCATGTAGCTCTGAAAAGTGGCTGGAGCATTGCACAACCCAAAGGGCATCCTTCAGCATGCAAAAGTGCCAAAAGGACAAGTTGTTTTCTCTTAATCTTCTAGGGCTATGTGAATCTAGTTATACCCCGAATAACCATCCAAAAAGCAGTAGTAGGCATGCCTTGCAATCCTCTCAAGCATTTGGTCCATGAATGGCAATGGAAAATGGTCGTTCTGGGCAGCATCATTGAGTTTTCTGGAATTGATGCGCATATGCACATTGTAGCGTGGCTTCAGTTTCATGACCCATGCTCCAACATGGATTTCTATGCTTGAGCATGGATTTCTGACATCTCTTCAGCTCCAATTCCTGCTCCTTTGTACTTCTAGCTCAAATGCTTCCCTAATTCTTCTTCCAAAAAGCTACAAAACCAATGGAAAACACAACTAGAATACAAGATTAAATGTGAGTATAGGCATGCAAGAATTTGAACCAATTAATGTAAAAAAGGCAACTACAAAAACTAAAATCAACTATGAACAAACTGAAATTCTAAGAAAAGTAAAGAAAAATGTAACTCCTATGGGAGTTATCACATATCCACTTCTTAAAAGATCATGCAAATAGATGAATTTAATCAATGCATGAAAATTAAACTTATTTTATTATAATTTTAATTTAAATCATTTTTTATTTTCATAAATATAAAAGTAAAAATATAAACACATTTCTTATATATGTTTTATAATTCCTACTTTTACTTTATTTTGACAATAATAGGAATAATGAAAGAAAAACAAATCGAAGTAATTTTTATCAATCGTTTATATACAAAATTTTAGGAATATGATAATCAAAAAGTTGATTTTAACCATTATTTTGAATATATTTATTTTACTATTGTCACAACGTACCCGGAGGGAGCGCGCCGAGACTCGGATGGCAATCGTTTGGTTTTTTTGAAAATGTTTGGGAGTCGCCACCAATTTTAATTCTGGAAAAATTGGAAAACCTTTGATTTTGCAAACTGGTCTTTAAAATGAGATTTAAGGTCCGAGAGTCTGATTATGATTAGGGAAGGGTGAAAACTTAATCCCACTGCACCCCTAATACATCCGTATAAATACGGTTACCCTAGAGCTTATTATGCAAATTAATTATGACTTTAAAATATTTATTTTTCCCCAAAAGTTAGCAATTATGTAAAATATAAAGTAAAATAAAATAGAAAGAAATTAAATTAAAAGAAAACAATTTAATGAAAAATTAACTTTGGTTTGATAGTTGTAAGCTACGCCGACGTACCCTCTGGTGCAATGAGGAACTCAAAACCACGTCGTTCTGTAGAAAATGCTTGTGTGTTGATGGGTTTTAATTAAGATAAAACTCAAAAGCTGTGTTGATTGATTTTAATTTTGAAGATAAAAATGTGTTAATGGATTTTAAATTTGAAAATGATTTTTGGTTGATTTTGATTTTGAAAATGATTTTTTTATTGTCAAACTGTTAAAAGAAAATCCGATTTTTGCATGAGATTCAAGGCCGCACTAGGTTGCTCAGTGAATCTCTATGATTCAATAATATATGAAGGAGGAATCCACCTCTCAGTCATGGTTATTGACCATTGCACGGATAAAATAATATTTTTATTTGTTTATTATTTTTATTATTTTTTATTTTTATATATTATTTTTTGTTTTTTTTTTACTTTTTTGTATATATATTTTTTTAAAGTACTCCTAAACTCTAATGAGAAAAAAAAACCTTCAGAATGTTTTTTGGTTTTTTGTTCTGAACCTTAAGGGAGGCCCAATTCTACAAAAACAAAAAAGAACTTAAAAAAAAAAAAGAAAAAAAAAACAGACACACACACGCAGAAAAAGAGAAACCAAGGCCCAAACACCCAAACCGAATAACACTAAAGAAAAAAAAAATCTTAACCTAACCCCACCCTTTCCCCAAACAGACACATACACGCACACTGAGAGGGAGAGAGAGAGAGCAGCGACGCAGAGACGCGCAGAGAGAGAGAGAGAAGGAAAACCGTGGCAGAGGTTGGCGACGCAAGGAGGAGGACCCAGCGGGTTCGCGGACCGACAGCGCGGCTGGGAGTTCAGGTCGCGAGGGAGACTTCTTCGCGTATGGTTCGCGGTCTGTGCGCGAAGGGGGAAAGGAAGGGGGAGTTTCGCAGCGGTGAGAGGTCAAGTGAGGCGCAGCAAGTCGGGCTATGGCGAAGGGAGGAGTGCGAGGTCGCGGTGGTTTTCTGGGCGGAGCTGATAAGGAGGATCGCGGCTGTGAGCGGGGGAAGAGGTGGTTTGCTGCCCGCGATCTGGTGGATCGTGTGGGGAGCTGTTCGGTGATGGAGCTGGCTGGCTGAGTGGGGTGGATAGATCCTGCGTGAGCCTGGGCTGGAGTGGTTCTCCGTTGTGTTGGCTGGCTGAATGGTTCGCGATGATCTTTGGCGGTCTTCCCGGAAAGATCGGTGGCTGTTCACGGTCAGGAAGGCCGGAGGGAGCTGCTGTCGGTGGCTCTGGCGTGGCTGGAAGGTTCTGGGCTATGAGGCGAAGGGGGATCGTGGCGTGGCTGGTTTAGTTCGACACTCAAACGGCAGATTCATAGACAGCAGCAGGGGGTGATGATGCACAGTGAAGGCAGCAGCTCAAGGACGTCACCGATTCGCGAGGGAACTCCGAATCGGGCGCGGTTTCGAGGTACTTCCACTATTGGTCCCCGGCTAATAGTTCTGCTTTCCTTCCCTTTTATTTTTTTGATTTTGTCTTGTTTTACTTCTGATTTGGATTTTTGGTTGGCTGCAAACGTTGGTGATGGATGAGTTATGTGATGGTGACGGTGATGGTGGCTGTTTTGTTCGCCCTGGGAATGGAAGTTGCTGAATGGCGTGGTGAGTTTCAAGTTGTGGTCACAGTAGTGAGAGTGAGTTGTCTCCTCTGCTGATTGTTCTCCCCCCCCCCCCCTTTTTTATGCCGAGCTTGGTCTTATCAGTTCCTTAATCCCATCTTGTCTCTCGGATCTTTGGAGGAGCCCAATCTTTGCCGAATCGCTTCCCACGCTCGCCATGCCCATCACTTTGCAGAATGTCCATCACTCCTGCAGGCTGCTTGTTGTTTGCGCAGCGTGTTGGACCAAAAGAAGTGGAGCTGCTGCAGGGGCAGAGAAGAGGACCCATGATGTGGTGTCCTGACACATTTATTTTCATTCCATTTTTTTTGTAACTGAAAGAAAAAGTCGGATTGGGTTGGAAAGAAATGGGTTAACAATTTTGTTGTTTTTTTTTTTGACCGAAAACAAAAGGGACCAACTAGTGGCCTGAAATGTACTGGACTGTGAACAAACGTGAATAAGTTACAAAAAAGCTTGAAACAGAATTAGACCAACTTATAAACAATATTTTTTTTGAGTTTTCAATTGAAACAAAAGACGCACATTTTTCAAAAAAAGTAAACCAAGGGACTACAAAACAACTCTATTTTTTATTTTTTATTTTGAAAAGACTTTAAGAGAGGAAGTAAAATATGCGAGTTTTGAAATTTTCTTCAGAAGGCCGGACAAAATCGGGTGTTCACAACTATTATAAATAATTTTTCAATTTTTTCAAATATTGGCTTTCTTCAAGATCCATACATCAATTATGATCATCACTACTCAATATTTAGTTTTTATTGATAATAGCTCTCTCCCTATTATACAAGATTTACAAATTGTGGTTGTTACTGTTTAATAATCTCAATGTAGATTATTGATCTTCCAATTTTTTTATGCAACATGTTTAAAGAAATATTATTTAGTTTTATATTTCTTTGCAATATTTATGGGTTTATAATCTATTTTATTAATATTATATAGTTTATTTTATAGTTCATTGATATATAAATTTTAAAAGATGATAATGAAAATTTTAATTTGTAACAAGTATTTTAAATATATTTATTTTAATATATGATTATATATTATGTTAAATATTTTATGTGCATTTATTTTTCAGCATATTGGTTCTATTCAAAACTCATAAACCAATTATGACTGTGGCTACTCACTGTTTATTATTTACAAATTGTTACCATATGATAGTCTTACTATAGATTATTAATTTGTCAAATTTTTTTTTTATGTAATATGTTTAGGGAAAAATTCTTTCTTTCTATATTTTCTTATAATACTTATGGCTTTATAGTCATTTTAAAGCTGGAATTTTGGCCCTGGCCTTAAAAAAATTATGCTCTTCTATTTTTTTTTAATCTTTTTGTGTTGTTTATGTTTAAATTAGTTAGCTTCCATATTTAAAAACAAGTAGTTCACATTGGTTAAGATATTTTTATACTCTCTATATAGATTTTGAATTCTGAATTTTTAAATAGGTTTAATAGATGATAATATTTTATTTTATAAAGCTAAATAACTTTACCGTATAAGATCAGCTATAAATTGAACAATTAATTGATTATCCCTGTATTACATACTTACATCTATAAAACTCTAGCAGCGAAAAAAAAAACTATAAAACTCTAACAAATTATAAATTCTGTTACTTTATTTACTTTTTTTTTGGCTGTCATAAGGATAATGTTGTGTATTTTTTAATAAAATATTAAACTTATTTTACTATATAAATGAAAAAAAATAGTTACTCTATTCCTGTGCATAGGACGGAGTTATATACTAGTTGTGATATTAAGATTGTGTTTTTTGGGTACCATGTTGCAATAATGTGACATCTAGCTTGGAACTTCAAGTTTTGAATATTGCGAAATTATAACTGTGCTGTTTGGGGGTATTATGTTCTAGTTTTCGAGCCTATGAATACTAGAATACCATATTAGCCTATGGAAATTTACTTATATAAAATTTTGGTATTTTAGAATTACATTATCTTTTATTGATCTTTTTTTGCAAATATTGGAAAAAATAAACAATTAAATTAAGGAATAAATGTATTTTATCCCCCTGAATTTGTAGTCATATGCAATTTATCTCATGACTTTTTAAAATATACATCACAACATCCTGGACTTTCTAAATTATGCAAAACAACCCTCAGTATAATTTTGACAACTAATAAAGATAAGATTTATGTGCACTTAACCCCCATAAAATTTCTAATTTATGTAACCCAAGACCTTGTCTATGAATACTATGTGCAATTAACCCCTCTGATTTTTTTATTATGTGCAACCTGACACCCTACCATGACTTAAATTGTTGGGGGCTTTTTTGCATAGTTTGAAAAATTCAGCATGTCGTAATGCACTGTTTAAAAAGTAGGATTTTTTCCACAGTTTGAAAAGCTCAAGGTGTCATAATGTATTTTAATAAGTTGGGGGGTTTAAATTACACATGACCTAAAATTTAGGGAGTAAAATACATTTAACTCTTAAATTAAATCCAATTACCCAATTTGAACTAACTAAATTCAATCAGATCGATTTGGTTTGGATTTTTGCAGAAAACAAAAATCATGAATCTAAACTTATTAGAAATTGATATGTTTGAATTTTTATTTTTTTTCCCTAAACCCAATTTGAATCAACCCGTTTACACCCCTAGTCCCAAAATATAAGCGATTGGTTGGTGAGTCATGTTATTTAAACATCAAAATTTGGTATTAAATATGATACACCTTTCAATATTCTAATCGTGAGAAAGTTTTACATAATCATTCAATCATATAATATTATATCAACAAATATGGTTGACTTCCACCTCTACTACTTGAAAAATCGTATAAAGTGTTCAGTGGATGTCGTGTAAAATTCTTTTATATTATTAGTAGATCAAAATTAAACTCTATTTATACACCTTTCACATAAACACAATATATGTAAACAACATTTTACTTTATTTTCTCATGTTAGTTTTTTATTAGATTATTTTCTCCTGTTATTGTACGGTGTCTACAAGAAAGTCGTCTAATTTAAAACGAGAGAGAGAGAGAGAGAGAGAGAGATGGGTTGGAGAAAGATAAACTCTGATAAACTAATAATGGATACCAAAGTTAAAATGGGTTTTACGCCTTCTGCAAACCGGAAGAGTAAGCTTCTTGAAACACCTCCATTGGAGCACTACGTTTGGACAACTGTAACAATCTTAGACCATCTATCAATTGCTGGAGTAGCTCAGTTGGTTAGAGCGTGTGGCTGTTAACCACAAGGTCGAAGGTTCAAGCCCTTCCTCTAGCGCTGTCTTACATCTGTGAAGTCTCTATTATTTTCCTTTTCGTGAGAGAACACTTTGACGGTCTAACAATTCCGCTCTATTTTCGGTATTCCAAACACTACATTAATCAGGTAATTAACAATAGCTTACCAAACAAACTATAGTTCTCAGTTTCTTACTTCGGGTGTTTCCATCCCTAAACATCTCAGCAATGATCACTCTGTTTGTTTCATTACTGACTAAAGAAAGGAAGAAACAGAGACCCATTTGCTGAAAGTTTCGGACTTTGTTCTCTCTGTTGTCAGAAATGGAAGACGATGGCCGCAACCCTTCGACGCATGTCCAGCAGAACTCGAAAGGTCGCTTAAAAAATGGCTGCTGCTCTTGCCAGCACTGACAACCAGTTATCTAGCATAAGGGCATATTATCATTGACAAACAAAATATCGAACACGTGGAGGGTGCCCAATTTTGCTAGCTTTGAAAATCACAAAACTAACATGCAATTCTACCTAGCATTTGGGAAAACTAAGCATATAATCAACTTATGCATGAGAGCACATGATATCTCAACTCTCAAGCTCGACACATATAAACTAATTTGAAGAGACAAATGCAATAACCTAGTTAATCAAACTAGTTAAACCCAAATAATCCCAAATCATACGACTGTAACACTAACACATTGAGTATAAATGACTAACACAAATTCATGCAATTCATAGATCAATCAACATAAAAGCTTTACATAAATAAGAGAGGAGATAAGAAGCCCAGCAACTTTCATTAACAAAAGCATTGTCTCAAACACCCTTAGCCATTGAATCCCTAAACCTAGAACCAAAAGTCTATTCCGCTATGATGGAAGTTACAAGGCAAAAACAAGAAAGCACTGAAATTGATGCATGAAAATAAAGAAAACTATAGGAAAAATGAAGTCGAAGAGAGTTTGCTTAAATGGAGGAACATTAGAGAGTAGAGAGAGCCTTTCCCTAATTGGTAATGTCTGCCTCGAATTCAAGCCTTCCCCAAATATCATATCATCCAAATTTACTAAAAAAGGGTCGAAATGGGTAAAATTTGTAATGTTTTAATTTCTGACATGAGGCACAAAGTTGGCTGTAGCAACTAGAGTTCCATCTCAAGTTGTGGTTCTCTTGCACAACCTCGTTGCAATGATGCTATCTTGGCATCTAAGGCCACCTTGGTTGCCAGGCTCAATGCAGGGACTACGACTCAATGTAGCGATGTTGTTCAGTGCCCAGCTTCTCTTTTTGACTCCACAGCTTCCCTTGACTCTTCCCTTCCAAGCATGCTCCAAGCTCCAACTCAAAACTGGACCTTCACCAACAGTTCCCTATAATTCACAAATTTCTTTGTAAAAGAGAATTCATAGGCGACAATATCAATACTTGAACAACTTATAAAATTAATGAAATTATTTCAATATTCAAGAAATGTGCATAACGAGACTCAATTACAATTTGCTCTCAAAATAGTGAGAATTATGCACGAATTTTATGCAAAGCTACCTAGTGTAAAAGAAGAATTATTTATAAAACATGTGTTTATCACAAGTATAGGATAATCTAACTAAGCATGAAGGGTGAGAGAATTTGTGATGCCTCGGGTCCACGTGTCTAGTTCTAGGCTTGACACAGCCTTTTTGGCGCCTAGGAACCCCCGGTGCCCTGAGAATCACGTTGATGCTGAAATCTGCAAAATTATGCAGAACAGGTTCGTTGCAGCGAGGAATCCTTGCTACAATGAGCTGGCATGCTAGACTATCCTCCTTGTATTAGATAGTCTCGCTGCAGCAAGATATGTTTCCTGTAGTGAGTCTGGTTCACTATAGCGAGTAGCCCTTGTGTCAGCATAGTAGAAAATTACGCAGTTTTGATAAGTGAATCCCCAACTCGGGATTTCTTCCTCATTTTCACTAAAACCCTATCCCAGAACACCAATTCCTCTCTTTTTTCTCAATCCAATATCAATCTTGGCTCATCCAAGCTCCAAGGTAAGGGTTTGTCTATGTTTTATGCTAGATTCTTTCCCCTCCTTCTGCCTTTATGTATGGGTACTATTGGTTCTCCATTATTGTCAAGTAGAGGTACCCCCCAATATTTATAGAGTTATGTTGGAGTTGTCTAGAGATTAATCATGGGTCTTTGTTGTTCTATGGCAGTTGTTGGTGCTATTCCAAGCTCTCAACGTCAATTTGGTGGTGCCCACATATTCTCGACCTTAAATGATGAGTGGGTTTAAACTTATGACCTTAGTTTAATCATTATGATTATGTTTGATGCATTATGATTGTTAAACATGAGAGTATATATGAGAATATGATTTTACACATTATGTTGAAATAGCAAAAACTATGATTTTGTGATGATAGCATGAAAGAAATATGTTTTAGAAAACCATGGGATCATGATTGCTATGTTGTATGCTATGGAAATGTATTATGCTCATGAAGAGGGATTTATGAAGAAAATATATATTGTAGCATGTGGTTATTTTATCAAACATGTTTTATGAGTTTGTGTCTTCACTATGTATGCAAGATTTGAGATTTCAAACCATGTTTTAGAATATCCAATTAATATATATACTAGAAAGAAAGTAAACAAGAATATGATTTAGCTTTACTAATTAATATGTTATTATGATTATGAACCCTTTTGGTTTTGAAGTATAATATTAGAGTTACCAAGTCTATGAAAAAATGTTAGCTTGAGAAATGAGATTTTAAAAATTTAACTTTTATGTTACTCAGAATGTGGAATTCAGTATAATTTATAGAAACTACCAGATACATATTTTGTAGGCTTAAAATCAGAATGCCTGCAAGCGGTGATCCCTTGGACACGATTTTGATAGCCATAGTTATGTTAAAGTCATATTGTTAGAGCTACATAAATCCAGAGCTTTCAGAGTTTTAAGAAATTTTAGATTCAATTAGATTTTGTTCAAACTAGTTTAGATGATAGAGATAAAGAGACAACTATGAGTTAGCTACAATAATCGTTAACCTTGGTATACCAAGTGCCCACTAGGGGCAAATTATCCTTATTTCAGATCAGTTCGCCAGGGACCGTTAAGATTTCAGATAGAAACTCTTGTTCTCTCGGGACTGAGCACCACTTTTCAGATGATAGAAACAATTATTATATTTATGTACTTATTTACCATGTTCAACATACTGTTTATTAAGGCTCTACCACACCTTAGTTAAAATGATTTCATGATTGATTTAGGAAATTTAGAAATGCTTGCCTATGAACCTGCAGGATGAAAAGTGTTTTCTTAGCTAGTTACGTATGTAAATATCAAATATTTTATGATTGCTGCATGTATATAGTATTATGTACATTTTTTGGTTGTCCCATGTGGATGATGGGTGAGAATCCACTTACTAAGTTTGTTGACTCATCCCTATCCCTTCCTTCTCACAGTTGCAAGTGCAAATATAGCTCGGTTACCGATCCAATAACCACAACTGTCTAGTAGTGGGCTTTACTTTTCAATAAGGCTTAGATTAGAATTATGTTAGAGTAGAATGCTCCAATAAATTTGCAAACAGGACCTGAGCCACTTGTGTATTTTGAGATATTATAGTTATTTACAAAATTTATGTATTTCCTTATATGTTTTTAGAAATCGAGTATGAATTTGAATTGTAAACTATGACTAAAGATTCATGTAACTAGCTAGAGATGCGTTTACGATTCAGTTTTCAAGTGTTAAGTGGATTTTCATATTTAAGATTAATATTATGTGATGAAACAGTTTATAATTTCATGATCAGCAAATGTAAGTAAGACATTTTTAGAGTTATATATATTAAATACTTTCAGTTTTATGAATTTAAAATATTATGTTTTAAATAGAGAAATGGTTGTTGATTTAGAAGAAAATCATGTTTTAAATATAACATTATGATAAATTATGCATTTAGAGAGTCATGTCATCTAGAAGGATTGTGTGGAGATGAGATTTCTCACATGCCAGTCACATTCCCAAATCGGGTTGTGACAGGATCCATGGTGAGGGTGCAAACACTTGACCGAGGATAGAGCTAGTAGAGGCCATGAGACTCACATCTGATGCCAATTACCCATCTTGAGCTCCAGTCAAGAGCAAATAAACAGACAATTCAGTAGAAGAAATGACACACTTAAGGGATTTAGTTAGGCAACCAATTAATTAAAAGTAAGTTAAATGGAAAACCAAAAACATAAAGGATAGAATCAACTAATACAAAAGGAAAAGGATGCATAGTGCCAGCCTTGTGAGACTGTGCGTGAGAACAGTTGGCTAAGGTGACAATGGATAAGTAACTAGAAGTAGAAAGTTTGGAAAATAAAGCTTTGTTACCAGAGATATGATCAGTGGCAGCAGAATCAAGGACCCAAGGAAGGGAAACTAAGAGACAAGGAAATGAATTACCAATGTGCGCAATAGAGGTAATGGAACCAAAGTTTTGGCGTTGCTCAAACCACTTTAGAAAATCAGCATAGTTAGCTAGAGATGGCAGATGTGAAACATGTGAGTTAGTAAGATCACTGGCCTGGGCAACATTAACAGCGGAAGGCGAGTGATAGTGCAAGGCATAACATCGATCAATGGTGTGGCATACCTAATTATGGTTGTGGTCACACTTTGGCGGGGCTTCCGAGAAAGACTGTGGTTGGTACTTTTCATGATGAGGACAAAGGGATCAACCGAGACCAAAGGAAGGACTAACTCAATGGGCTATTCGGTAGGTACCCGAAGCAAAGAGGTAGACACTATGGAGACAGGAGGCACAATCAGGGAACCTAGAAGCTGATCATGGGTAGCAAAATACTTTGGAGGGAAAACCATATAGGGCCAGAAGCATAAAGAGGTGTTAGGCTACTCTAATTCCTTCGTTAAGGTAGTAGTAAGGGGCAAGAGTTTATTAAAATCATGGAAAGCATTGTGAATCTTACCCAAATAGGAGGACATAGAACGATCAAGCTAGCGAAGGGAAATGACACTCATGAGATGCTCACACACCCCATATTGACATTGAATGTCATTGGTAAAAAGTGTTTTCACTTGTGCCCAAACTAATTCACATGTGATATGAGCCTGAAATATCTATTTGATAGAGGGATCAATAGTGGACATGAGGATGCTACGCAACTGGCCATCTTGACCTGGCTAAGGTGCTTAGGTGTAGGAATGTCTTCAGCCTTCTTGGTGAGATGGTCTGCATAATCCTATCCAGCCAACCAGAATTTGATGTCAGATGCCAAAGTGTCAAAGTTCCTTCCATCAAGCTTGTCAGTGGAGAGATACACTGACATAACTAGTGAAAGTCAGACGCTCTAGCTTCGAAACACTCTTAGGATCAGAAGAAGAGTTACTGGAAGCCATGGGTCACAAAGAGGCAGGGACAAAACCGAAATTACCAAAAAGCGACAATGATGAAGAGCACTTATCGTGAAACTAAGGACAAATCCAAAAAAGAGGATAGCGACATGAGCACGGTAGTTGAAGAGGCAGCCAGAGATGTTGCCAAATGCGCCACCACGAGCGTCAGGTGGGTGCGTGTTAAAGAAGATAGAACATGTGTGTGGGCATGTCGATACCGATCTCTGGACTTGGTTAGCTACAGGGTAGGCCACGTAGGAGGAGGTGATGCTAGTGATGGGGTTGACGATCCAAATTAGCGCCAGAAAACTTGCTGACAAAGGTGAGAAGCTACAGACACTGGAGGACAGTGGGATCTCTTGAAAGCATGGATTAGGGTATGATTTCCTTTCTCTCTTAGGCTTTGGATACCATGTTGAGAAATAGAGAAAAAAAAAGTCATATGGGAATTCATGTGTCTCAACTATACAATGGAGAAAGAATACATAAACATTGTGCAATAAATATAAAATAATTAAAAATGATTATCCTAATTACAAATATTTACAGATTCTAACATGTATCATAGGGAAAAATATAGGGCGGTTTGGGCAATAACACAGTGAGGGATACAAGTGATTTTGGTGGATCACTTGCATAAGTAGGCAGTGGGGAGGGCGTGTCGGGATTTTGTTACAGCATAGGGGATATTTATAGTGTGGTAGTGAGGGGAATATATAGGTAGACATTTTGCTAGGTATTTGGGTGAGACTAAGCTGCTTTAGTGCTCAAGGCACTCTTTCCATTCTGTTCATCTATCAATGTTGCTTTCTCTTTATCTTAGATACCCCTTGTATCAATCCAAGAGTGTGTGAATATACATACTTCTATTTCTTTGTTCTCCCTTTTGATTTCTATTAGATAATTAGTCTAACAAGACAACATGGAGGATTTGGTACATCCACTAGCACAAGCAAGTGTGGAACAAATACTAGACTGTCTGATTTAGATGTGTATAGGTACACTAGAAATAGAGAGTGGTTGGCAGGATACAAATCATTGTCTGGCTTTTACACAACTTTTTTCGCCAACAATTGAAGCAGTGAAAACCATTGAGAAAGAGGTACAACACTGAGGGCGAGGAAATAAATATAACACTTGATTTCTATACTAAAGAATGATCCTTTTCATTCCAATTTAATGTCCGAGTAAAGCATCACTCTCTTAATCAAAACTGGGGGACATGTGTCTATTGTTTGACACTGACCATTTAGGGTTTGTCACTATATGTATGGATTGATAACATTGTTAGGCCAGTGAACCCAAGGTTTCTTTATGAAATTTTTAATTAGCTTGATTTACGGTTATTTTACTCTTTTTTTTTTTGGGGGGGCAAGGTGAGAGAGCATGATTACTGCAATTTTCAACTCCAATAAAACAGTTGGGTTTATATTTGTACTTTGTAGGAGACTGTAACGTTCAATGAAAATGACAGTCATTACAAATCAGCATGCAGAAGTTGAGAACTACCAACTTGGTGGATGGATCTTTTTCGTGCACAGTGAGAGGTTGGTAGAATCAGTGGTCTGATTAAAAATCCCAACACCAATCAACAATACTACACGTACCAACTCACACTACTTCACAACTTCACACTTTAGCATTTGATTATAACGGTACCTTCAGACTCTGTTAAACATATGTGAGAGAGACACCTCTAAAAGTAATGAGTTTATAGCATATTTCAACACCAATATCATTATGTGGACCATGCATTGTTTTTCAAGCCCGTCTCAATCTCCATTTCCTTTGTTCATTTGTTATGCTTCGACACTGAAAAATAGCAATATCTCAAGCTAGGGAAAAGTAAGAACAAAAGAAAATAATGTGGTTTCTAAATTACAAAGTCAACCATGTTGACAAATGCCACCAACTTTAACACAACAAAAAGTAATAGTGATGTGTACTGAGCTATTTTTCGTGCTTGTTACTCCAATTTACACACAGTCATGGCCTAATATTAAAAATAATAATAATAATCATACTGTGTCTGCTTAATGTGGAAGTGGCATTAGTACCTTCACTCAAATTTTCAGAACTCACCTTCCAATGGCCATAAGCTAACTACTAAAGGAATCAAGATGGATGTAATCCAGCACAGTGAATGAGAATTAAACGTTATTAGATGACTAGTACACAACTTAATTATGGGTATCTCCCCTTTTGTTCAACAAAACAAGGTTTTAATAATCAATCTAGGCACTAATTGATCAGATAATTTAGCACACCTCTTTAACGTTACATGGTGAATATATTTCAAGGTAACAAAAACCTAGTTATCAACTGAAAAAAGCAATCAAATATGTTAAGAGATAAACCAAGTTTATCCATGCCATCATCTTGAAGAATTCAAGTTAAACCTTACTTCTAGCTTCTAGAAGATTATAGGATAAAGTAGAATTCAAGTTTAATCTGGAGTCTTATACTATCTTGAGTGATCTAGAATTCGAATTGAATTTATATTCATCCAGTCGTCATAGTTAACTAGTCAGCAGAAGAGTTTCAATTGAACTTTACTACCACTTGTTTTTAGATTAAGCAAGCTAGGTTTATTATTATATTATTATGTGATATTTGCCTATATGTAGGCCACTCCATGCATCATTTGTAACATGAAGTAGTGATATGAAGTTATGATATGAGAGTGAAATGAATTGAAGTAAGCTTGTGAAATTCTTATTCATCTTCCTTACTCCTTGATGCATCATTATCTGTAGAAAGTGAGAGAAAGATATTAGTGTTGTGTTAGAGAGATCCTTGGGTGAGTAAGTCTTTGACTTCAAAATCAAATATGTTATCAACCTTAGGGGCTCTTTTGTTGTAAGACATCTACAACAGATTTATATAACACACAGGCACAAAAATCACTTCGAAATTCAACAAGTTCCCTAAGACCCTACTTCACAAGCAGAGGTTAACCTAAAAGCAGAGCTCTCATCACGCATCTATGAAAAAGCAAAAATAAATAAATAAATAAGAAATGCCACAAATAGCATGTTTGGGTGAGCTCCCAAGATTATACTTATTTCAATAATCGTTTATTTGTATAATCGCTTATTTGAAAATTAATTTATGTTTAGGTACTTTGGCTGAAGAGTGATTTTAAGTTAATCTGTGGTATTTGGATTGTAAAAAGATAATTTGCTTTTAGTGTTAAATAATTGAAAAACCGCTTTTTTGTTTTTTCAAAAGAAAAATGCCCAACTTTTAGCTTTAACTTTTTTCCTTTTAGGTTTTTGGTCAGACTTTAACTTTTTCGCTTGAAGAAAACGTTTTTTTCTATGACAAAAACAGCTTACCTTTTTTGAGTTAAAATGCCCAAACACGATTATTTTTCTGGAAAAATAACGCTGTTTCAGTAGCTATCCAAACATGCACTAAACCAGTAAACATCAAGGTGAACACATCCAAAGCAGGCTCACAAAGAATGCTTTTAATGAAAGCTTGGCATGCTGACAAATCAGAAGTGATGTACTATATAATCATTATTAAAGTTAATTTTTCAAGAATATCATATTAATGCGCTATTAGTTTTGCACCATTACCCAATGTAAAATATGTATAATATAAACTATCAAAATTTTTGCAATTTACATCAAGTATACACAACCAGGAAAGAACCGAAAGTGTTTCTCTCACCTGAACATATTAAAGAACCACCTACATGATCGTTGTACAATTTAACCCATAGTATGCCCCTTCTTTGGTCTTAAATACTAGCTAGCTAAACCGCCATTTCCTTCAAATGTTCTGATTCTACACATAAAAGAATAAATGGTAGAAAATGGAAGCAAAGCAAATTAGAGTCATTTGTTAACTTTTCTAAGAGAAAAATTGTTTTTTTCTTAAATTAAAAATATGTATTAAAACATTAATATAATCATATTTCTCTCAAAAACTAAAAACAAAAAATTATATCAATGCATTTTCATAAATTAGACTAATTTTGTTTTAAGAAAAAGCATCTCTAAAAGAATTGCTCTGATAAAATCGAGGTACTCATTGACTTGCAATTAAACATGATCATGTTGGTCAATCATGCTGCCATTCAACTGCGTTCTCCATTCCCTGATTCGAGTTGGGACGCCAAATGCACCCAAGAGAAAAAGGATAATAGAAAGTGCGTGCAAATATCCATTTCCAAGGGAGAATAACATTTATATGAATACAATTTAAAAATAAGCTCAACTCAGTATCTCATTACCCAATATTCCAAGCTCCATAACAACTAAAGCTTAAGCATCTATAAGGAAACGAAAGATGATGCAGCAGTCTCTAATCATTTATAATCCAGTACAAGAAACGGTCAAAGGCTACACGCAGTGCTGTGATGATCCATTTGTAATCCAGATTGCAAATCTTAATCTTCTTCTCTTTCTGGAGGCAGACCACAAGGCAAGAGCATTTTCTGCACACAAAGTATAATTCATCAAGAAAAATAAAAAAAACTACTACACCATGGCAGGACGCCTGTAGAGAAATTTGTAGCATCCCACAGATCATACTATATAGTAGAAACAGTAAGCTTCAAACACCATGATATGGTACTCCTAATTAAGCATCCATTCGAATAAAAGATATAGAATCAAACTGCTAAGTGCCAACTTCAGAATTGCATGGGAAATATTAGCTCAGGTCATTGAGCATGTTATTTGTATTCAACAAAATAGCGCAATGTAAAATAATAATAATTCTTTCAGATTATTCTTCCCATAATAGTGGGAAACGGAAGCTACAAGCTATGATTTCGGAACGCATTAAGAGGGCACAACCATTTGGAGGCATACAATATATGTTATAATTTGATGCTTGTGGTTACAAACTGCGTTTGGTATCTGTCCTGAAACAGAAAAGACAGAGACAATGAGACAGCAGGGATCAAGACAGTGAAATAGCAGGGACGGAAACGATACTGGAGATGAAGACGGAGATCAAACTGTGTTTGGTAGTGGTGTACAAGACATGGTAAATGATGAAAAGATGAAGAAGATTAAATGCTAATTTGATAAAAAATTGAAAAGTAAGAAGGACAAAGATAGAATATGAAATGTTTGAAAGAATATTCTTGGATAAAAAAATATTTTAAATGTGTCCACAAATATATCTCCAGCATCCCTCCTTTTTAAAGATACAGAAGTTGGTTCAAAAATTGATTTGAAACGGAGATGGTTTTGGGGTTTTTGTCTTCATCCCCTTCTCCAAACATGTGTCTATCCCCAACGTCTACGCATTTTCTGTCTTGGGACATTTACTTATGTCCCTAATGTCTTCGTATTTTATGTCCCGAGACATTTACCAGATGCTACCTTGCCACTTGCTAGTGTTTAGTTAGCACAATTTTTTGTTGCTGCCTCTCCTATTGGTTAAATTGATTTTCTAGCTTCATTATGGTGCTTATTCGTTGCGATGTGAAATACATTTCTTATCCATTGCTATTTGAAATAGGTTTCTAAGCCATTGCTATGAAAAGGGGTAGGTAGAGAACAAGGATCAAAATGTATTGAGCAATATTATAGGGATCTCTGAGGTCCTTTGATATTACACTCACCCCCTTCTAGATTTTAATATTACATCTATCACCCTTATCTTCAAACAATTTTTCAAAATTCCTCAATTATCCTTCATAATAATATAAATATAAGAAAAAAGCCCACCCAACATCACCACCATTCCCCTTGGCCCAACCATCGCCTACAACCTTCCCCAATTGCAGGGAGAACTAACATCACCACTACAACCAGATTCACCTCCACTCCTTCCTCCACCACCCACCTCACATTGCTCCAATACCTCCCTTTGCAGCCTATCATGCACAAAGCCCACCGCCATTGCGCCCCAAAAACAAGGAAGCACGGAAACGGCAACATCGCCGCACGTGGTCGGACACACACACGGTGGACACAGCAGGACACATTGACCTTGGCGTGTCAAAGACGTATCCGGTTCGGCCCATCAGATTTCCATGACCCGAACTATCCGACACGGGTCGAACTCGACTTCGACGCGTGAAAAAAAAATTTCAAAATCCGACGCGTGAAAAAAAAAAATTTCAACGAATCTTACCAAATCATGAAAATATTAAGATTTGATTTGTTTTTATCTTCTTTTTTCATCGATTTCCCCTTTTCACAACCAATTTAAACAAACATTCCAAGGAGAAACATTGAACACAATTATGCATAACAACACATACCAAAGTCTAGACTTTAGACCATCTGACTTTGTTACTGAAGCAACAACAAAGGATGTGAGGCATCGACCATTTCAAATAGTTGGCAACACAAAGCGACACAAAGGTAACTTTCTGACTGGTGAGCGCGATCGGTAGCGGCAACACTCCACCGACGCAGTGCGAAGCTTCTCTTTCTGGGTTTGACTGTGAGTGGTTTTGGGTCTTCTCTTTATGTTCTTCTCTTCCCGCGAAGCCTTTTTCCTTGTGCGAAGCTTTTCTTGTTTGTTTTCTTCCTTGTGCTTTTTTCGGAGACAAGTACACTTGCATGAGTGAGAGAAATATCTAATGGGAGTGTGTGGTGTACAAGCGTACAACACTATTACTCCAATAATCCATGCTTCCTTTTTGACTTTAGTGCATACAAGTTGTAGATAAGCATATATTTTTCAGATGGTTTGTCTTTTAATTTGTAAGCATTTGTAAGTTAATATTGTCTATCTGAAAAGAAATTAAAGAAAATTATTGTTAGAACAAAGGATCATGGTATGATATTTTGTATGCCCAAATTATTTTTAATTATGATATATTCAATTAAGTAATTTTTTTCTTTTATCTTACAATAATGCTATTTGTTTTTTTTTTTTTTAGTATTTTGCAATATAATAGAAATATTATTATTGTACATATTTTTATAATTTTATGTTATTATATAAGTATTTTATTTTTTTCTTTTAGAATAATGGCATCTCCAAGTTCAAATGCCATTTCCAATTTGGTTATTCCGAGTAAATATGTATCTTTTGAGGATCAAGATTCCAAAAATCCTCTTTGGGCATATGTTAAGATTCTAAACAAGAATGCAAGTATTGGCACTTGGCAGTGGAAATAAAAATTGGCAATGCAATTTTTGTGATAGGGTGATCATTGGGTCGTATTCAAGAGTTAAAGCACATTTATTGAAATTACAAGGACATGGGGTTGCTGCTTGTAAGAAGGTAAATATTGATTATTTGTCAGAATTGAAAAAAATTGATGAAGAAGCTACAAAAGCATTAGAAAGAGCTCATGTTCCGTTGCCTTCTGAAACAAGAAATGTTCCTTCTAGCTTTGGCTCTAGTGTTGGCACTGATGGTTTAATAGGAAAAAGAAGAAAACCAGGTCCTTTGGAAAGAGCTTTTAATAATGAAGAAAGAGATCAACTAACTGAACAAATTGCCAGGATGTTCTATTCTACTGGTTTGCCTTTCCATATTGCTAGAAATCTTTACTATATGAGCTCCTACACTTTTGCAGCAAGTCATTCCATGTCTGGCTACAAACCTCCAGGTTATAATGCTTTGAGAACAACTTTATTACAAAAGGAGAAAGCAAATGTTGAAAGAATGCTTCAACCAATCAAAAGTTTGTGGAGTTCAAAAGGCGTTAGTATTGTTGCTGATGGGTGGACTGATTCACAGAGGAGACCCTTGATTAATTTTATGGTTGCAAGTAAAGGAGGTCCTATTTTTTTGAAGTCCATTGATAGTACTATGGAATGTAAAGATAGGCACTATATGGCTCGCTTGTTCAAGGAAGCAATCATTGAGGTTGGAGTTGATAATGTTGTCCAAATTATAACTGATAATGCTTCTGTGTGCAAAGTTGCAGGATTGTTAGTTGAAGATGAATATCCTCATATTTTCTGGACCCCTTGTGTGGTGCACACCTTGAACTTAGCTTTGAAAAATATATGTGCTGCAAAGAATACAAAAAAGAATGAAGTTGCATATGCTGAGTGTCATTTGATCACTCTGATAGCCGATGATGTTTCCTTCATTAGAAATTTCATCATGAACCATTCAATGAGATTGGCTATCTTCAATCAATTTGTGCCATTAAAACTTCTTACTATTGCTGAGACAAGATTTGCTTCAGTCATAGTGATGCTAAAAAGGTTTAAACTCATAAAGCAAGCTCTGCAAGAAATGGTCATCAGTCAACAATGGAACACTTATAGGGATAATGATCAACAAAAAGCTACAACTGTTAAAGGTTTTCTCTTGAATGATCTGTGGTGGGATAAAATTGATTATATAATCAATTTCACAGCTCCCATTTATGAAATGCTGCGAGTTTGTGACACAGATGCTCCTACTCTTCACTTAGTATATGATATGTGGGACACAATGATAGAAAAAGTGAAAGTGGCAATTTATAAACATGAAGGAAAGAGAGCAGATGAGGACTCAACATTCTATGAAGTGGTGTATTCAATACTCATTGATAGATGGACTAAGAGCAATACCCCACTCCATTGCATGGCACATTCTTTAAATCCAAAGTAAGTTTATATGTTATTAAATTATTTTTCAAATTTTATTTAATTATTTTAAATTTTTATTAAATTATTTTTTAATTTTATCAAATTATTTTTAAATTTTTAAAATAATTTTAGAAGTTTTATTAGTATGTAACATGTAATTAAATTTATTTTGTATAGGTATTATAGTGCACACTGGCTTCAAATAGCTCCAAATAGAGTTGCTCCTCATCAAGATGAAGAAATTTCTACAGAGGAATAAATGTTTAAGAAGATACTTTCCAGACTCTGAGGATAGAAAGAAGATTGCTATTGAATTCTCTAGATTTTCTTCAGCTGCAAACATATTTTCCAATTTTGATTCAATTGAAGATAGGTGGGCACTAGACCCAAGATCTTGGTGGTCAAACTATGGATCTTCTGCCCCTCTTCTTCAAAAGCTAGCATTGAAACTTCTTGTGCAACCTTGCTCTTCATCATGTTGCGAAAGAAATTGGAGTGCATACTCCTTCATTCATTCTAAAAGGAGAAATAAATTGAATCCTTCAAGAGCCGAAGATTTGGTATATGTACATACTAATCTTCGATTATTATCTAGGAGGAGTGAAGACTACAAACAAGGAGCTTCCAAGATGTGGGATGTTAGAGTAGATGATAATAATTCTGATCTTGACACTTCATATTTATCATTAGATGAACCAGAGATCAAAGCTGTTCTATTTGAAGATGATGGACTTGGAGGACAAGAGATTGACACTTTTCCTATTAATAATGAGATTATCAGAGTAGATTAGGTTATTAGAAAAATAATATTATTTTTTACTAATTATACTATTTTGAGATAATCTTTTTAATTTTTTTTATGAAAAATATATCTAATTTACATTTTATTATATTATTTTTTTAATTGTAAACATTATTTCTATGTTTTTTTATCCAACGTGTCCTAGCCGTGTCGTGTCATATATTTTTAAAAAATTGCCGTGTCGCCGAATCCGTGTCGTGTTGTGTCCATGTCACTGTCGCGTCCGTGCTTCCTTGGCCCCAAACCACAACATACCTGTGGGGAATTGGTCATCGACAACACAATGACAACAACATCAACTTCGATGATTTCCCTCATCTCCAACACCGAAAACCAACCCCTCTCAAAACATCCCCCCAAGGCCAGTGTTCTTTCAAGTCTTAACCATTTTTATTTTCAACCCCTCTGGTTTTTGAACCTGTTCTTCTACCAAATAACAGAGTTATTGAGAAGCCCGCAAAGAGTCAAAGGAAGAATTTGTACAGAGGGATCGGACAGCACCCGTGGTGATCCGAGAAAGGGGGCTCTTCAGATCTATCACGAACTTTAATGCTTGATATCAACTTCTTAAGATTTAATTAGCTTACTTCCTTTAAATTCTTTCATTTATACGAAAAATGTTAGTTGGGTAACAAGGTTGGGTGGAGTTGATGAGAAGGAGAAGGGTTGAAGGCAAGAAAAATGGAAGCTGAAGAAGTATTGAAATAGAGGTTACTGGGGATTGGTTAACCAAGCTGTCCAAACCAAACCACTTCCTTCATCATTCTAGCAGATCTTGCTCCATCTGGCAGTTTGGGAAGGGGAGGGAGAATTAGGGATTTGGGGAGAAAGAATTGGGGAAGAAAATTTTAATTATAAGGATAATATGAACTTTTAAAAATTATTTTGAATGTATAGAGGATATAATTGTAATGACTTAAAAATAATGAAGGGAGATAGGTATAATATTAAAATCTAGGAGTCAAGTGTAATATCAAAGGACCCCATGGGATGTGGGATATCGTTCTAATTTGCCCAAAAATCATCAACAAATCAAACTGCCACAAGTTGATGAGGTTGGGAATACATTATGTACTGCTCTTGCTAAACCCCATGCCTAACTTTCTAAAACTTAACCTAATCAAAATATTTTTCTTTAAAAAGGAAATCTGTTCAACATCATAAAATTTCTGCTTATTGACATACATCTAACAGCATCAATGTTTTGGGCTTTGGCATGCCCAGAACTTAATGCTTCCTTCGGGAAAAAAAAAAATTGCTAAATACCGATATAAGTTCCATGAAAGCAAATATCAACCATCTAGCACTTCAACATCATTATTTCTATCCCTCAGTCTAATTTTTCAGAAAAATGCAAACCAGATTTATTTATACAGCCCCCTTGTAGATGTCTTTCTCACTTTACCACTGGTATCATTTCAACTGCTAGTACCTTCAAGTTTATGATACAACTCTACACATAATGAAAAGAGACAGAAGAAAACTGCTGCTTCTCAATATAATCTATAAGTCCATGAGTATTTGACCTGCCAATATCCAAACAATGAGAAATGGCAACAAAATAACAAGCTTGCAACATGCATCTATAGCCCTTAGAACTAAAGACCTATTGTTAACAATGGCCATGGGCATGCACAAACAGAAAAAAACTATTGAAAAATAAAAAAAAATAAGTAATAAAGAGAGAAGAAAGGAGTAAGGGCTAATACTCCAATATAAAAGCAGGAATATATATTCCTTTTAATAAAAAGGAATTGAATAAGACAATGACATTCATCTCCATAACACGCAAAGAGTAAATTTGCACTTTTCTCAAAAGCCATAGTCATAATCCATTTGGCCTTGACATATCTCACTAAAAATACAGCGAAACAAACTAATGGGCAAGATATAAAGGCCTAATTTAAAATTCAAACAGGTTGAAACCAGGACAATGGATTTAACAAGCCAAATTGCTGCAACACAGACCGAAGCATACTACAATTACATAATAAAATAAATGGGGAAAAATTGAAGCTGAAGTTAATAATCTCACTGAAGGGAAGAAGAGAGAGAGAGAACCTGCATGAAGCTGTAGCGTTCTCTTCCAATTGATTCATTTTCAGCAATAGCAAAGTATGCCAGTAACGGGTAGTGCCCGATGTATGATGCATAGCTATCACGCTGAATATTCACTGCCCACTCACTGCACAAACACAATGAAATTAAAAAAAAAATTACAAAAGGAAACATAAATAAATAAATAAAAACACACAATAAAATTGAAGCAAAACATTGGAAAAATAATAATAAAAAAAGAATCATGAAGGAAGCAAAAAACCCACAATCTGTTCAAATCGGCATGCCCAGTTCCAACATATTTAGCTTGGAGATGCTCAAGTTGGGAATTGATGTTAAACCTATCACTGGCCTGCATAAAACAAACATATCATTCAGATACTTAATATCACACTACAATCCAATGCATTGAGAGCCGGGGATAGCAAAATTAGGGTTTGGGAGAAATTGGTAAGAGAGGAAATTGAAGGGTCGAACCTGCATATTGTCGCTGAGGACGGTTGAAGGAGAGGGGCGGTCGCTAAGGCAGTGGCGGCGTAGAATCTCGCTATCTCCACCTGGAATGGAAGGCTTATTATTGTGTGTGTGCCACACATACCAATTTATAATTCAAACCCGAAAGCTATCAAAAATGAAAAAAATAAGAGAATTGGGACTGGTAGCTAGCAAGTACTTTTTTTTTTTTATGGATGTAGCTAGCAAGTACTAATTTATTAACAAATGATGAGAGAGAGAGAGAGAGAGAGAGAGTACCTCAGAGTTGGGAGTGATCAGCACCGCAACACAGGAAGGGAATGGAACACAGAGATGAGATGCGGGTCAGCTGAGGGAACGAAGGTACATACAATATCGGCAAAAAGATTATAGATGAGAGTATGAGACTTTACTTTTAAATTTTTATGTTTTTTGCCATTGTTGAGAGTTCTGGGCCAATGGGGGCCTCGATATTTCAACTCTATTTATATTTTGAATAAAATACACTCTTTCTCTTGAGTTATCAATGTAAGGCATTCTGCTTCATGTTGCTCTGGAAATTTTGCAGAAGTAAAATAAAAAAAATAGATAACTCCACATATTTCTTCTTTATGTGTAAACTCGAAAAATGTCTTGTTTTTATTAAAAATAGCCGTATCAACTTTGAACGATTTAATTTTTAAACATTAGATAAAAATAATATTAAAAAGTGATAAAAAAATATGAGTGGATAATTTTTAAAAATATAAATTAGATAAAAAAAAAATAATCACAAAATAAGTGATAAGTTTAATTTTTAAACATTAATAGCATAAAATCAAATATGAGTGGATAAATTTTTATCGAATTTGACACTTTCTTAAATTTTTATATGCTCAAAGTTAAAACTGTTTTACACTATTAGTTTATAGAAATTAAATTTATAAATAATATTAAAAAGTAAATTAAAAGCTAACATTAATTGTTTCAATTAAAAAAATTATTTTAAATAAATAAGATATAAAAATTAAATAAATATTTAGAATAATATTAAAACAAATAAAATAAATATTAACTATTTTTTAAAATAAATTCTATATGATAAATACTATTACTAATAAATAATATTAATATAAATTATAATCATATGAATGAGATTAAAAATATTATAAATAATTGTTATAAATTAATAATTTAATTACAATAGTTAACAATTAGTTATCTAGCATAATTTGATATTATTTGGAATTTTTATTAGTTTATAGTATAAAATTGATTTTATAGTGTCTACTAATAAAAATTTTAGAACCATGAGGTGTGGCATGGTAGTAGCTCACCTTGTCCCTTAACCATGTGGTCGGGGGTTCGATCCTCATCCATGGGAATGGAGACACATTTCATGGCCAGCCGTTTACCTCTTCGGAGAGCTCCCGCGGCGAGGGGGATTAGTCACTGCTAATGACGGTGGATACCTTGATTTGGATAAAAAAAAAAAACTAATAAAAATTTTAGAAATTGTCAAACAATGATTGGTGGTTATTATATTTAGCAGCTACCTAGATTTGACACTTCTTTAAATTTATATTAATTGATTTATTTTATAATTATTATTTTATAAATTTAATTTTAATGTAGTAACGCTATAAATGAGTTATGTAATGTATTCAAGCATATATTGTCACATAGTCAAATTAATTTACTCATATATCAATTAATTGAAAAGTCATTTAAATGGAACTATTAATTGGATGATAATAAAAAAAAAACTTTTACATGGTCAACACATTGAAATTAAATTCTCAGTTTTTCATAATTTTTTAATATTTTATTTTCATATAGTATCAAATATAAAAATATATCATTTTCTTTTTCTTATAGTATTTCCAACTTCTATATTTTTATGTAATATGTGTAATGAGCATAGAAAACACACCAACATAATATTATTTATGAATCATTTATAGATAAATTTCAAAAATATGATAATTAAAATATTAATTTGTAAAAATTATTTTTATTTTTTTTAATTATGTATAGTTATATTTTATATGAAATGTTATATTGCTTATCATGTATTATAAATTTATATATTAATTTTCATTAATTTATGTATTTTAATATTATTTTAAATATTTGTTTAATGTCATTTATTATTAATTATCTACCATTCTAATATATAAAAAGAAATTACGAGAGATAAATTTATTTAATATGTTGTAGGTATCAAACAACATGAAATCAGTGCATAAAAATTAAATTCATTATTTATTCTGTAATTTTTTTATTATTTAATATATAACTCAAAAATCAAATCGTGAAAGAGAATACATCAAACACACCCTTAATGAAATGGAGCGAAGTGTAGATTTTTCAAACAAATGGGATAGAGTGACATTCTTAATATCTCAAAGAGGCTAAGTGTATTTAAGTATTTTACCTTTATATTTTTAATTTTTTTTATCTATTTTATAACATATAATTTATCATGTGTGTGTGTGTGTATTATACTATGGTCGAACCTTCAGTTAAACCAATTGAACCAATATACTTTTAAACTAATATTATGTCCAATTTGATTACCGGCCTGATTTTCGAAACCTCATAGTCTTCTCAGACTCCTTATTTTTCTTTTGCGTACTTATAAGAAGGAAATCAAATTTTCACATAATTTTTTTCACAAATCTATTAGAAGTAAAACTAGAGAAGTCAAAACAGCTCGACCCGCCCCGCCAAAAGTGGGGTAAGGTAGGCTGGTCTGCTAAAAAATTATGGGTTGAAATAGTTAGCCCAGCCCTTTTTAGGGCAGCTGCAAGCCCGCCAAAAAATTAAAAAAAAATACTTTTTAATGTTTTGAATGAATTTAAAAAAAATGCTTTTAAAAAATATTTTTTATTTAGGTATACCCAATTTTTTAAAGTTTATAACAAATATACACCAACTTTAACTAAAAAAATATTATTGTAAGTTTTAACCTTTTGGTTTTTACTCACTGTCATAGTGTTACTGAAATAGTATAGCGATATTGTATTTTTTTTTTTCCGAAAAACAAATCTCTTTTTAATCTTTGGGCAATTGGCCTTGTCTGATGATGTTTAATATACAGACTTTGTAGTTTTTCACATGCTTAGATGTTCTTACTAATAAATAAATTTTAAATGTTTTTTTTAAAAAAGGCTTGGCCTGCGGGCTCGCCTGCCCCAGCCCCCCAACCCGCCTAAACCTGCGAGTTAAGTGGGACAGGTTAGGTGGGTTGAAATTTTGACGGACTCAAAAAATCAGCCCAATCGGCTAAAAATGATGATTTTGGTGGATTAACCCGGCAGGCCAGGCCCATTTTGACATGTCTAAGCAAAACAAGGTGTTAGGTTTGATGTATCCGGTTTTGATGTACCCAAATCCAAAGCGATATACTCAGCAATCAACTTCAATAATTATGCTCTCTTGATTTTACAATTTAAATTTAAAGCTTTGCTTCTCAAGAAAGAAAAAAATTTATAAATTTAGATCAAACTGCCTTTATTTGATTGTATGCTTTTTAAGGTATCCATATGGAATATAACGGACCATTATTTAAAACAAGGATCAATGAATCATGGGCAGGTGTTTTGAATGCCCCGAGAATGCGACATTCTGATAACGGTGGTAGGACACGTAAGAAGTCTACAAAGGTTTGAACTCATGAATGATATGCATTTCTGCCATATTTAAGAAGTAAGCTAATGTTGCGCATGGCATGGCAAATTGTTAGCAGTTGCAAAGTTGAACGTTATAGATATGCTCTTCTTGTAATTATTTTTGTTTTCAGTTCACATGATGTGTCAATATTGAGCATTCGATTACATCAAAAAAAGAAAAAAAAAATCACATTGAGCGTTCTATTCCAGATCAAACAAAAAATAAAATAAAAATGAGCAAATTTTTCAACCAAAAGTTGCAAACTAAAAATGAGCAATTTTTTTTTTGTTATAGATCAAGATGCTAGTGTTGTAGGTGGACAACTATCAACAGTGCAAGCCAAGATGTCTCTGTAGTCCCTAGATATCCTGAAGGAGTCATAAACTTTGCCATCACTGCTTTTCTTGTACTCAAACAACAGATTTGAATGGTCAAATGCTGTAAGTTTGACAAATCCAAAGTCATGGTCTTTAAATATGCTCCATTTGGTGTTAATGGGGGCAAAGTCAGCAAGTGATGCTCCTCCTCCCCCAACCACCACATGTATTGTCCCATTCAAGGTGCCTGTGTAACTGTTCTTCTCTTTATTGGTGCAGATATTCTGGAGGAGGAAGAAAAACCACAGTTAATTTGTATGCTTTATTATAACAAGTACAAAATGTCTTGATAATTTAATTGCTTAAATTCTAAAGAACAAAAGTAGTGTTTGGAATTATTAGAATCATGAAATGATCTGATTTGATTTGAAATGATTTGAATTAATTTGATTTATAAGCTAAATCTTATATTTGGAATGACTGAAAAAAATGGAATTGAACTGTTCATTTTCAAATGAGGAAAGGCTATGTTCATGTTGTTGCATGTTGTCAAGTATTTAGGGGAATACCTGGTATATCGGGCATGTTCTTTCGTAATTATGGACATGTCCATACAAGGCTATATCAACCTTATACTTTTGCCAGAGAATTTGAAGGTCCTCCCTTCCCATTGGTTCTTCAAAAGAGCCTTCTAGTGCATAGAACCCTCCAGAAGAATAACCAAGTACCCTGTGTGCAAGAAATACTAGCCACGGCTGTTTTTGTCTGTCAACTGATGCTAAGCACTCTTCAATGAATTTATACTGCTCTGATCCTTTTCTCCAATCAAGTTCTGTGTGCGCTATGCAGAATCTGAACATGCCATAGTCGACGGAATACCTGGCAAAGTAGTGCCATGTTCAAAGCCATTTTCAGATGAACCGAAATCATTAATATTTGGTAGGTATGCACAAGGAGTTCGCATAATTTACAATGTCTACGTACAATCCTCATTCAAATATGTCTTTGAAAAGGCTAATTAAGTTTAATTTTTGCAACACAACATACATGGCTATGCTACTTTGATGTTTAAACTAGTGTTAAAGCTGCAACACCAGATGCCTACATCTACAAGAGTGTTACAATAGTGAATAACCAACCCACCGCAACATGTTGAGCATGATCAATGCAAAAAGTTGAAAGAATATTGTACCAGAATTTTGCCCGGTTCTCAGCAGGAACATAAAACATGGTCTGAGCTAATACACCACATTCACCGCCTGAATCCATGTTACCATAAAATGATCCAGTTCCTGGCCAGTCACGTTCATGGTTGCCACTAAAGGAACATAATGTAAAGAAGAAAGATAAGATAATGAAAAAACTTAAGGTTAAAAAATGCAAGCCATGCAAGTCATGACAAACCTTGCTGTCATATAAGGTACAGTTGATGCAATTGGCTCAATCTGTGCAGTGAACTGGTCCCACTGCGAAAGGTATCCATTAGCATAGCATATATCACCGATGTGGAAGACTATATCTATGTCCTTTAAGTCTCGAATTATCTGCTTAGTGGTGTTGAGGGAGCCAGGCTGGAAATTGTTATATTCATTGGAGCCATCAGCTTCTGCCTGCTCATGGGGTAATTAAATGAAATGTTGAGAAACCAGTAATGTAAATATCAAGCAAGAATACTGACATCTTTTCTTGGTATATTATATTGACACTTCCAATTATTCTTTACTTCCATTCAACAAACAAAACAGACAAAGAAAAAAAGAGTACAGTTTTCCTATATAATGGGAATTATCCAAGGATGAAATGGTGGAGAAAGAATTGATTTAAGAGATGAAATCAACCTGATCAATCTTATGCATATATGTTGTATACATTCATGCATATTGTATCTTCAGAACATGTTTTGAATTAGAAGGCCCTAAACTAACAACAACGAAAATCAATCACCTTTCCCATATCACCAAATATGACTACACGTTGTAAGGAATTTTGACCAGGATAAGGAGATGATTTAAACTGATGTTCTTCACTCCAAATTATTGTACCATTAAATAGTCTATGCCCCAGCTTGTATATGTACCTGCATGCAGGGAGAATAAGAAGGTACATGTTCAGGGTCATGCGCATTGAGCTGCTGCTAATAATAATAATAATAATCAATAGTCAATAATAATATATGTAGGAGGAAAAAAAATATATAAATTTGGTGCCAATCCTTTCTAGTAAAATTACATGTAAATCTCTTGACCAATAGTGATGATCTATATGCAAAATTAGTTCTCCTAAGCCTTCATGCTTCCACTTCCACCAACTAGAACGAATTGCAGAAATCTAAAGTTCAAAGATACAATTTTCTTGTTTTTCACTTTAAAAAAGCTAACTCATTTGTAGTTCACTTTACCAGCTCTAGGTACTAACAAGCTGTAGGGCTAGCACTCACTAGTCACTAGTAATTAGCAGTAAAAAAAAAAAAAGATACTAGTCTGCAAACTTGTACATCTTGCATTATGTTCTACAAGAATTTGTGAAAAAATGGATATTTATTAGGGATATTGTATCATATCGTTGGATCAGAAGGTCTCGCCCAAGATCAAAAGAATATTTTACGAAGTAACCTTAAGACCAGGAATGCTTCATGGGTATGAATGTTAATGCAGTAGAGTGCGAAGTGCCAACAGGAGTATAAGCTAAGTGCTGCAGTTGATGAATGGACACACAAGAAAACATAAGACCAAGAATAAAGATAATAGAGACAAAGTTGGACTACTGAAACTTAGGAAAAAATCACAAAAATCTCATGTGAGCCAATTTGGTCATGTGAGGAGAAAACCAATGGAGGCCCCAATGAGAAGAGTTTATGATCCGGGGAATAACTCAATAGCAAAGTAGGCAAACACCAACAAAACTCTTAAGAGGAAGTATTATTGAATATCTTGATCTAAGTCCGGCTTGTTATCATCATTGTATCATGAATAGCATCAGTTTAAAGAAATATTATATATCTCATTACATAATAGTATTTGTCAAGTAATTGGGTTGCTTTCAGTACTAATAAGTTTATCAACTCAACGTTTTGTGTGACAATAATTATTTAACTAGCTTGGCTCTGCTCAGTTGACAACAGGAATACTGCAAATCAATAATATTAGTTCTCATGCAAGCAATTTCGTGAAGCTCATATAAGACACAACATACTCTCTGTTGGGCCACAACTCCTTCAGAAAACTAGTGTGTATGTATCCCGGGTCACGCCATCCTACAGTCCTTGCTGGTGCACCTATATATATATAGATGAATATGAATTATTATGCTTTGAATTCTATCATTTTGTTTTGTTAATGACAATTTGGAATTACTCACATATACTTTCAAAATCGCAATGTACTAATTTTTCCATAGAACTATGCTGACAATTTGGAATTACTCACATACTTTCAAAATTGCATTATACTAATTTTTCCATAGAACTATGCTTACAATTTGGAATTACTCACATACTTTCAAAATCGCAATATACTAATTTTTCCATAGAACTATGCTTACATTTTGGAATTACTCACATATACTTTCAAAATCGCAATATACTAATTTTTCCATAGAACTATGCTTACAATTTGGAATTACTCACATACTTTCAAAATCGCAATATACTAATTTTTCATGGATGAGCTCCATGTTTAGTTTAATATATGAAACTTATTCATGAAAATTTCACCCAATTTTAACCCCCAACCAAACACACCAAAGAGTTGCATACCACACATGGTGTTGCGATCAAATGTCAATGTCCCAGCGGGAGATTGCATAAGTTTTCCTCCTTTTGGACCCCATTCTACAAAAGGCTCAGCTTCATTGATCCCATATCCGCTAGTCCATGTTACAGTAATCTGTGAAAAGAATGTAATAAATGATCATTTTGATAACATATATCGTTCAAAAGAGACATCTCAAATTGCAATTAGAAGAAACATGTGCTGCACTAATATTCTATGAGAATGTTATCCAAAGCTGGAGAAAGAAAGCACTTTTCAGATTGCATATAAAGGAGCTTAAGCTTACTTCATCCCATGTTTTCCCTTGTGCTAATCGTGGATATACTGGAGCATTTGGATTACTGAATGATACTTTGTTTGATACTGCAACAAGCTTTGGCTGTCAAAAATAAAAAGGAAGAAATAGAAAGTTAAGAACAAATTTCATACTTCTGGACAGTCAAACATTATACATACAATTAATTAAATCAGTAAAAATAGGGTGACAGATGTAAGCAGTATAGAACAAAAGCAATTAACCAAACACAATAGAGGTGAAACATGGAGTTGATGGGGAAAAAAATAAGTCAGAACAGAATTCAATAGTGTGTGTGCAGATCCATGGTTTCCTTGTGTGATGGGGGGAGAGTTCAATTAAGGCATTTTTTTATATTGAAAGAGCAGATATGTGAAACTTTTTTCGGATGTGAGGGACGGTAGCTGCAAGCTGTTTACAAGGTGCCAGTAGCTAAAAAGGATGAACAATATGACTGTAGGATTGAATATGTTTCATAAGGAGCTATATGGTGAAAAAAGTTCCAAATAATTCAACCTTAATGACTTTCTTGAAGAAAATATTGTTTATCACTGCAAAATTATATAACTTCACGGTGGAACTCCACATAGCTAGTGGTCAATAATATAATCTCATGGAACCAGTGAGAAAAGTGAAGTTCAGAAAATTAAATGCACACTGGTAATGGTTTAGAAAATCTAACAATCATGATCTGCCAATTGATATGTTCAACAAGAAAATTATAGGTGGAGTCCAGGAGAATACACTTGTTAAGCCTCCAGTGAAGAGAGCAAACGAGAAGTCTGATCTTTGATTAATCAACTGAAGCTTCAAGGAACCTTTTCCTGTTTTCTTGTAATCTTGGCTGGAGAAATTGGCATATTGATACTGAAATTATAAACAAAAAGACAGGCCAGGTTATTATTAAACATTTCAACTCTTCAAGTCTTCTTCAGCCCGAGAAAGAACAAAAAAATGTGGGTTTGTGCGAACCTTGATAGGCGCAGAACACAACAATGGAGGACTTGTAAATGAATTTTCTGCGGGGCAGGTAGAAGCACTGGGGAATTGTGATACAAAGACAATTCCAATTAATGGAACTAAACTCTTGCCTTGTAACTTACTAATATATGGATGTGGTCATGATGTGCATCCTACCTGAAATTTGCAGGAGAAAATACTCCAATCCAGTCATCTGTTGTTGGTTTAGGATTATGATATTGCAGTGTAACCCATTCGGTATTTTGTCCCTAAAACAGTTGGGGAAGGAATGAAACCTCCATCAATTTCTGCTACCAGCAAACATAAGATTTCTTTGAAAAGCATCAATTTTCAAAGAGGTATAGCATAACCGTGCAAAGTGATGTGCAATCAAAGCTTTACCTTCAAGCCAAGGACATTAGGAGCGGCTTTGATAGAAGCATTTTCATCAATAGCAAAAACAGTCTTATGAATGGCAACTTTAGAGAGTGGCTGGTGCTCATCTGACACTACTTTTTGAAGGGTTGCAAGAATAAGCAAATAATAAAGCATCATTCTACACTTCTCCTTCCTCATCATCATCTGAAATGAACCCAGAAAAACAGAATGAAGAAACAGTAAGAAAAACACAAACAGAAAAAACAGCAAATCAGAAGCCAGTAAGCCACCCTTTCAATAAACTAAGATTCCAACAACATGGCAAAGCAAGAAAAACACAAAGGATCAATATTGCCTACTAAAATGCCAGTCTAAGTTAATAACTCAACTTGGGCGCCTTAAAAATCAATCCCCACTTCCCCAAATAAGATACATAAAATAAATTGAGAATCAACTTGGCATGTAATTTGAATGAAATGAGGATCTCACATGCAAGAAGAAAAGGTAGAGAAGCAGGAGCCACCTCTGGAGAAGAACTGAAAGTGAAATGACAGCTCAGTAGGATGGAATTAAATCATTCACATAGGATGGTTACTCAAGTTCGCAGCACAGGTTTCATCTTTTACGTTGATTACGTTTGGTTTTGGAATATCTTAAGGAAGATTCTCCGGTAGCCGCGATTTCAATGGGAAACCGAATTCTCTGACTTAATTATTTGCTCGTTCACTTGACGCAAATGGTTACTTTCTAGGAACCACAGGACACCTAGCCTATTGACTTAAATAAGTCATTTCTAAATTCTAAAAAGACAGACTGGCCCTAGGTGGCTTAGCAATCTATTTAGAGAATTACTTAATTATAATTTTAAAAAAATAAGATATTTATTTTTAAATAAGTTAAATTATTTCTAAATTTTTTTAAAAAAATTTAACTTGATTAAAAATATTTCATGAATAAGTTAAAAATATATTTTTAAATAAACTTAATTATTTCTATTATTATTATATTATTTAAATAATAATAATATTATTATAAGTAAGTCAACTCATTATACTTAACAGGCTATTTTTATTACTTGGAACCTGCTCTTTTAGTTAAATATACATTTTGAAAAATTTGTTGAAAAATCTTAACTTAGCTTTTTAAATAGGTTAGATAAAATTAAACTAAATATATACTTGATAGAAGGCTGGGGATGAACTATACAGTCTACTTTCACCTTATTGTGTCCTACACACATGGAACACCAATAGAAGGTGGAACATTCACATGACAGGTCACACCCATTTGGAAATGTCCACTTTAAAAAATATTTTTTTCCCTTTGGGTCACTCAATGAGCATGGTTCAAATATATTCAGGACATGACTGAGAGTAATCATAGGGTTTGTTTTAAGGTGGCTACTAACCTATAGTTGTTGCTAAATGGAGATAATAGAGATGCTTTTAACAACACCTATAAAATATGGTCAAATACAATTAAAAATGTTGCTAAACGGCACCTCGACACCAATCCAATGTCAGCTTCCTCAATCGCCATCTTCACAGCCAAGCCGAGGCACGTCAACGGCCGGTTAAGAAGGCTGCCACCAGATTGGTAAATAGTTTCAGAAGAGATCGTAAGTTTAAAAATCGCTGCCTTAAAAGTTTCATTATGATTGCTTTTCAGTTTCTACCGAAAGAAACTATTATAAATATTCTTTATTAAATGACTATAACAACTGCAGCACCACATTCTCAGATACTTCAATATCTAACAGAAAAAGCATGAAGATTCTTATGCGTAACCTTCATTTTCATCTACGGCTAATGTAACATTATTTCGATTACTCTTGAAGTTAGAACCTCTGGTCATTAGAAGAGGTGTGATTCTGCTCAACCCCATGCTGCACTAGTTAGGGGGATACAGAGAACGCATTGTTCTTGCAGGTGGGAAGTACAATGGCAGCAAGCTTACAACTTACAAGGTTCCAAGTACAGCAAAGCAAAGTCATGTGTTCGAGGTTGGTGTTTTCATGTACCTCTTCCTCTCACGGCTGATCTATTAGTTTTGATTGAAATAAAGCATCTTGGAAGAAGTCTCACATCGCCCAGGAATAAAAGAGGAAAGGGAAGCTTCTTGTAACAAGTCCCACATCGCCCAGGATTGCAAGTGGAAAGGGGACGTCATGGCTATATATATGGACCCAAATTCTTTGCTTGAATTTGTACCAATTAGAAACATTTTAAGCTTGTATATGATTTTTTTTTCTTTCTCTGTACTCTTGTTTTAGAGTATTGTGAGGGGTAGTTCAAATATTTACTTTGGAGAGTGTGGGTGTACTGAGGTGGAGGTATTTGAGAGAGAAGTCTATATGTTGTAAAAATTTTCACATAGTGTTATTCTCTAGTTGTCGTTTGGCAACGGCCGTGGTTTTTTTCCGGTTTTAGAGTTTTCCAGGTTAAATTCTTGTGTTGTGGTTGTGTTCCTATTTTATTTTTGTTTAGGGTGGTTCTTAAGAAAAGGAATTGACATATTTTCCCAACATGATCTGTCTTTTCCTTATACAATTTTTGTGGTTTAGTTTGTTTTGGGTACTTGTTGGGCATTGGACCCCTTTTCATACAACCCCAAAAGCACCCTGATGTCCTTAGTTGCTCATGTTGACCTGGATCTAACTTCATTTTAGTCATAATTAACATATCATACCATAGGCTACATGACTTTAAGCACTTTAGGATTTATTCTTCCTTTGGGCAACAACGTTAGAACATTTCAATATTTCATATCATGCAATTTGGAAACAGCATATCCAAAGTCCAGCAACTACGATGAGATCTAAAATCACAGAATTCCTATAATTCCCAACAAAGAACACAACGACACCCAGCAGGATGGGGGAATAATAACGCAAAAAGATATTCACGAGAACCAAGAAGACTTCAGAATATGCGCATGGCCAGAAGAGTCTCACACTTCCACCTCCTGTCTTAAACACCCACAATCCTGCTAACCTTTAAAAACATATAACCAGTACAGTTTTTCAATATTTGTACTTGAGCAATTATTAAATCTGTATGCCAACCAACTTAATTTTGTCCTTGCAGTTATTCTAAATCACAAAATCCATGTTAGCAAGAGATTATGTTCTCAGATTTTAATTAAAACATAGTAAGCAGCAGCAAAATCACCGAGTTGAAAATTGAAAATGAATAATAATGTAAAGCTACATTAAAGGCTACAAACTCAGGCTCTAATTGATCCACACTGACGCCATCCTTGGCCAAACTCCGAAGCATTTGCAGATTTGGTCCCCACGAAGAATAATAGCATTGGCGATTACATAGCACCCATCATCATTAGCCAGCAACGACCCTAACCGAGCAATAACCACTCCCATGGGCAACCTCTGCTGCACAATCACCGGGGCCACGCAAACCACCGCGATTTTCGCCTGTCCTCGCCCCTACCACAACAGCTTCAATCCTTCGATCGTCACAACATGGGCACACCCCGTTCCTTCCACCAGCATAGCCTTCACCTCCACTGCGCCACTACATTGCTGCGGTGGCACCGCCGTTCCAAACCCCTTTCATCCTAGACTGCAATTCCATCTTCCAAGCCTAAACCCCTAATGTTTATAGTTACAGTCACAGTCACACTATCTCAACCTAACGGTTGGATACTTGGATTAAGTGCATGAAGGTTCTTCTTGTCCAGGTGATGACAAATTGAAAGTCACCACAAAATCTCAAGTTGTCTTATGAAATGGAAATGATAAGTACTGAAGGTGGTTTTGGAGTGCTTGTTGGCGGAGAGAATGGGTGAAGGAGGGAGAAGAGAAGGAAAAGGAGGGGTGGTGTTTAGCCACATTATTTTTACATTTGACCACGTTTATAAAATGTGGCTAAAATCAACTGCATCACCTGTGTTGGCTAATAACTGTAGGTGAGAACCCACCTTGTTTTAATCATACAATTTCATTGTGTTATATATCAAATAAGATATTTCTCACATATATGGTATAATATATTTATGTTAACAACTATTTATATTTTAATATTTCTTTATTTTCACCTCAATTTATTATTTGCATGCGATATTAATACATCAAACATCCATAAAATATTTTCCTTTAAACATATGTGCGTAAATAACAAGTTTCATTGTTATTTTTTCTCTTAAAAAGTAAACAAATAAAATAATATTGTTATTATTATTATTATTATTTGGTCAAGGATAGTGTTATTATCAAGGTTAAGAGAACCGGACCGGACCAGCCGGTCCGACTAGGTTAACTGGGAACCGGTTGCTTGACCAGTCCGGTTGAGTTGTCAGAATCGGAGGGTTTTAGAACCAGTCAAGAACCGGTCAAAACCGGAAAAAATCGAGAAAACTAGCAAACCGGACCTGTTGGACCGGTTCGAAACTTTTGAATTTTCTTTTTTTTTTTTGGTTTCAAAGTTTAAAAACTGATATTTTATAGTAGTCACGGAGCAAAAATGAAAAAAATGGGTTGTATTTATTTTATATATGAAAAAAATACTAATATCCATGGGCTGCTCATCATAAAACTTGTTAGTTACCAACAAATATTATTTTCAAATATTTTTGTAACCATATTGTGAGACTGAGACTAGAGAAATTTTATATGGATTAAGTTTATTTTTATAAACCTATGAATATATATATATATATATATATATATATTGTGTTAATTATGTTAATGTTAATGATTTAATATATTTTTTATTATATTTCGGTTGAACCCCGGTTGAACTGGTTGGACATTTAAACCTTTGAACCAGTACCTTGATTGGTTCAATGTCTTATCCGATTTTCTTAACCTTGGTTATTATTATTGACAGGCTTATCAAATTCGAGCTTTGTGCTGGAAGCCCTTTTTTGGGACCAAAAAAAAAAGAGAGAAAGAGGATGCTATACTAATACGAAAATGTTTGTTGCACACAAAAACAGTGCGACACCGTATTTACACCGTATGGGAAGACCGAAAATGACAACGTGGAAAAAGCGTAGGAAAGAGAAAATTGAAAAATACTTTCTCTCTCTCTCTCTCTCAATCACATTTCTTTCTCTCGTTTCTCCCAGCTCCCTCTCGTTTCTCCCAGCTCCTTCCGCTGGCTCAGCTTTCTCCCGTGCTCTTTCTGCTTTAAGGCCCGCCCCCTCCCCCGCAGCTAAACTATCTAGAACAACACGTCTTCACCCTTCACCACCGTCTATTTCATAAGGTATGTCCGTTACTCATTTTCACTCTTACCTCTCTTTTGATGTGTGATGTTTATGCATTTGTTGTTCGCATGGTTGGAGGTAAATGTGATTGGTAAATAGATCCGTAGAATGGCTCTATAACTCGTAAAGTAATGATAAAATCGGTTTAGAATGTGGTTTACAAGTTTTAAGCATTGGTTTGCAAGTTTCTTAACTTGGTTTACAAGTTTTAAAGAAGGTTTACAAGTATTGTAAAAGAAGTGCAAATAATTTGCAAATCTGAACTTTGCTTAAAAGTTGGAAAAAAAGTGTAAAAGACTTGTAAAGCAAGTGGATTCAACTTGTAATCCTTTGATTAAGATTTCGAAAGTGGTTTGTGCACAAACCTGTGAACTTGTAAACCAAGTTTCTGGCACAAAGGGGGGTTGTCAAAGTTCTGAAGTCGCTGCAAATGCTTAGAATCTGACTCTATGTTATATGACCACTGTCCACGATAAAATGTAGTTGCGGGGTAGTTTACAAGTTTTTTGTTACAGATTTACAAGTTTTTTGGTAGAGATTTACAAGTTTTTTGTTACAGGTTTACAAGTTTTTTGGTACAGGTTGACAAGTTTTTTGTTACAGGTTTACAAGTTTTTTGGTACAGGTTTATAAGTTTTTTGCTCAAGGTTTGCAAGTTTTAAGCATTGCCTTACAAGTCATGTAAACAAAGTGCAAATGATTTATAAGATATAACATTGCTTAAAACCTGTAAACCAAGTGCAACATAACTTGTAAACTATTGGTTAAGGCTTACAAAGGAAGTGTAATAATCTTTGTAAAACAAGTTGTTTCCACAAAGTGGTACCTCAAAGTTCTGAAGTGGCGGCAAATACTTCGAATTTGGTTATGAATTATGTTAACGCTGTAATCCATTTGTTTTTTAGTTTAAATTTTTTTATTATTTGTTATAGGTTATATTCTGAATTGTATATGCAAAGCATGGAGGACGTAACCCAAGAAAACACAGATTTTGATGTTGAGGTTGATGAGCATGGTAGCAATTGGGACTGGTACCTACCATTGGGATGGTTTTCAATTCAGAAGAAGATGTGAAATCATTCTACAAGTCCTACACAATGAAACAATGTTTTGCATTTAAAGTTAGAAATTCAAGGAAAGGATTGGATGGAAAACTCAAACCCTTTATCCTTGCATGCTCACGAGAGGGAAGCTGTCGATCCAAGATCCCTTTAAGTTTAAAAACGCTATCGACTGTACAAGCGAATTGTGACACTAAGATTACCATAGCTAAGACAGAAGACGGTAAGTGGTGTATCAAAACAGTTATTCTTGAACATAACCATGATCTTAGCCCTTCGAAGTCACGAATGTTTAATATGAACAAGAGTTTAAGTCTTCATGTGAAGAGAAGTATTGAATTAAGTGACCGTTCAGGGGTGAGGATCACCAAGTTATTCCAAACTCTTGTGTGTGAAAGTGGAGGATATGAAAATTTACCATTTGGTGAACGGGATGTGAGGAACTACATCCACAAAGAAAGGCGAGCAATTGGAAAGGAAGGTGATGCCAAGGCTTTGTTGGAGTACTTTTCCAATATGAAGGCACAGAACAGAGAGTTTTGGTATGACCTTGATTTAGATGATGAGTTCCATGTGAGGAATATATTTTGGGCAGATGCTAGAAGTAGAGCTGCCTACGAAAGTTTTGGGGATGTTGTGAGCTTTGACACAATATATCTAACAAACAAGTATGTGATGCCTTTTGCTGCCTTTGTGGGAGTTAATCACCATGGCCAATCTGCTCTTCTTGGATGTGCCTTATTATCATCTGAAGATACTGAGTCATTTGTATGGCTATTTGACAAGTGGATTAGATGCATGTCAAGGAAGCCATCAACTGCAATTGTAACTAACCAATGTAGAGCAATGCAAAATGCATTGGAGATTTTTATGCCACATACACGACATAGGTGGTGTTTGTGGCATATCATGAAGAAGATCCCTGAAAAGATGAAATGTTATGCTGAATATGCCAAGATCAAGATATGTATGAAAGAAGCTGTGCATGAAAGTATTACAATATATGAGTTTGAGGGAAGATGGGGAAATTTTCTGAAGGAGTATGACCTTCAACAGAATGACTGGTTGGCTGGACTCTACAATGAGTGACATCAATGGGTGCCAATATACTTGAAAAAAGATTTTTGGGCAGGCTATCAAGCATACAAAGAAGTGAAAGCATACACCATTTTTTTGATGGATATGTGAACTCGACCACTAGCCTGCAACAATTTGTGAAGCAGTATGAAAATGCGCTTAGGAGCAGGGTAGAAAAAGAAGTGGAGGCTGATTTCCAATCAATGAACACAACAATTAACTACAGCTCTAACTCCTCCATAGAAAAACAATTCCAAGCAGAATACACAAATGCTAAATTCGCTGAGATACAAGCTGAATTCAGGTGCAAAATGAATTGTGTGGCAAATCTGAAATCAGTGGACGAGGCTATCACCACTTTTGAAGTTTATGAGGAACTAATGCAGTTTGGGTGGGCAAAAGAAAATAAATTTGAGGTTGTGTTCAATCGTGATAATCATGACGTGTTTTGCCAGTGCTTGCTGTTTGAATTTAAAGGTATTATGTGTAGACATTGCCTCTGTGTATGTGCTTTTGAAAGAGTGAAACAAGTGCCAACGAAGTACATATTGCAAAGATGGAGCGAAAAAATCAAAAGGAGGCATTCATACATAAAGTGTGGCTCCGATACTACTGAGGTTAGACCAAACATGGAGAGATTTGACAAGTTGTTGAAGCATTTCTATGAAGTAGCCGAAGTAGCTGCTGATTTTGATGCTAGTAGCAATCTGGTGTATTCTACTCTTGATAAGATACATGCTCATCTGCAAACTGTGGCTCATTCTTTGGGAGGATTGAACATGTCATCCACGGATGAGCTGGTGACAGGTAATATGAGTGAGGGCCGTGGACATAAAGAGATTGAAATCCGTAACCCGGTGTGCGTACCACGTAAAGGTCGACCAGCATTCAAGAGAAAAATCTCTCAAGTTGAGAAAGTCCAGTAGAAACTTAAAAGGAAAACCAGAAAGGAAGTTCAGGGATTGAAAATTAAGGTTTGTACACGTTTCAAGTTTTGTGAGCATGGTTATCGTGTTTTAGTCATGGTTTACAAGTTTTTCACACATGGTCCCCAAGTTTTTTGTCATGGTTTACAAGTTTATTACCCTTGATTTGCAAGTTTTGTAGTACTAGTTTATAAGTTTTTCACGCATGGTCTCCAAGTTTTTTGTCATGGTTTACAAGTTTATTACCATGGTTTTCAAGTTTATTACCCTTGGTTTCCAAGTTTTGTAGTCATAGTTTACAAGTGTTTTTCACATGGTTTGCAAGTTTTTGCAACACAGTTTACAAGTTTTTCCATACCATGTTATAAACAGTTTGTTGCACATGATTTTAAGTTTTCTAGTCATCAATTACAAGTTTATTACAGATGGTGTCATAGAAGGTAACATGTTGAAATCGTAACGAAATTGTCATTTGAACTAATATGTAGGAATCCATTGAAGCAACTCTTAGCCAGCAGGGTGGGGCCAATTTGTCCATGGAGTCACATGTTGATGTCAGAGGCAGTGAAAATATGGTTGATGAAATGCTCGTGGTGTGTGTGAGAACTGAACTTATTATTAATTTCCAAAGTTGACTAAGGGGTTTTTGGCAATATTCTATTGCCATGCCATTACGTTTGTATTAAATTTTTTCCCTTTCGATTTCGAGAGGATTACATGTAAAATACCAATTGTTCGTGGTTATATTGTGCCCCGATTGTTAATCTATAATGGCATTATAAAATGTACGTGTCTACACGTATAATTCTGTTGGCAATCCAATAGATTGAAGGTGTAGGTTTTATTGAATGCTTCATAAACCATAATCATTACATGTGTGATATATTCTTATTGTTGTTTGCCGGTATTCTTGTTTTTTTGATTTATTGGTACAGCTCACGGGTGTTGGCTCCAACCAAAGTGTTGCGGTTGCCAACCATAAAGAATTTGTTTTACCCTCTGATAGTTCAAATATGCGAGATGATGGATTTATGTCGTTGCTTGAATCATATAGTCAAGAATCAAGTGTATTTGGCAGCGTAAACCCAAGCAATGACTTCCTGATTTATTCACATGCTAAACTGAACTATCAAAGCGAACAACGTTATGATTGCTAACATCTCCTGTTTACAAATGAGGTGCCGCATGGCCACTAATTTTGTCCTTTTGGTATAGATACAATACCATATTGACTACCAAGTAGGTGATTAGTTCATTCTATCCACAATACTCTAACCACCGTTATTCTTATATATGCATTATTTGCAGGACCAATCTTTGTTTTGCAGACAAATTTTAATATGGATGAAAGAGCTCAATGGACATCATGTGTCTTTGGCCACAGACGGAGTTGCAAACATGTAAATTGGATTGTCTAACCAGTCTGAGGGCATCACTAATTTTGTAAATATTGAATAGATTGGTACATGTTGAGGGTTAATTCCATATTTTTTTGCTTGTTTATTTGGTGGCACATCTTTGGGTTTTGTGTGTGTGGTCACCCGATTTGGGGTTTGATTTCACACGACTTGCATTGTCTAACCAGGTGTGCCTTAAAATATACAAGTTGTAAGAATTGGTGTATTTATCAAATAAGAATTCTAGGATATATTATACGGGTGAACAGGTTTATCAATTTAAAAGGTACTTTGTGGAACCGGAAGACTTATAAAAGTAGCCACGGAAAACTTGTGAACATGGATCATTAAACTTGGAAACCATGGTCACTAAACTTTAAACCACAAAGTGGCACTTGTAAACCAGGCACATTAAACCTTGGTTTACAAGTTTATTACACATGGTTTCCAAGATTTCAGCAGAGGTTTCCAGGTTTCTTACATGGGTTTCCAAGTTTTCAACATAGGTTTCCAAGTTTCTTTCACAGGGTTTCCAATTTTTCGGCATAGGTTTCCAAGTTTTTATAACCTGTTTACAAGTTTATTACACATGGTTTCCAAGTTTATTACACATGGTTTCCAAGTTTCAGCATAGGTTTTCAAGTTTCTTGCACATGGTTTCCAAGTTTTCAAAATAGGTTTCCAAGTTTCTTACACATAGGTTTCCAATGTTTTCAGTGACGAATAACAATTGTTTTGAGCTATACCTTCCAAGTTTTCTCACAGGTTTACAAGTTTTCATGACATGGTTTCCAAGTTTTTGTCACAGGTTCCAAGTTTGTTAGACAGGTTTCCAAGTTTCTTGCACATGGTTTCCAAGTTTTCAGCATAGGTTTCCATGTTTATTATGTGTTTTCCAAGATTTTGGCATAGGTTTCCATGTTTCTTGCACAGGGTTTCCAAGTTTCTTACACATGGTTTCCAAGTTTCAGCATTGGTTGACAAGTAAACATATTTATATAATTGAAATTTACAATGTCGCACGATGTGCTAAGTCAAAAAATATTTACATAAGCCTTATGCAAGTGCTATTTCGAAAGTATATACAAGTAAATAAAGTGTTGGTCAAGAAGTCCTTTTTTGCCTCCCCTTTACATGGCGTGAAGTGTATGGAGTCTTTTGTTTCGGTCCTAGCTTTCTTTTCCTCTTGTAAGCCTTTGTGGGGACTTCGGGAGGAATGGCAGCAGCATCAACTTCCATAGCAGAGGAGTTTCTATGATCAGATACGGGCATAGTTGAACCAAACATGGCATCCACCCGAGCAGCCTGCAAAACATGATCCCTATGCGTGTTTCAGTCGTCCAATGCCCACTCCACAACGATATCACATCGAATGTGGGCACACTTTGCCTATCCATGGGGAATACAAAAAATTAGACAAAGGCAACTTATGCATAAGTGAAATTACAAGGTTGTTGCAATAAAATGGAACTCACAGAATCCCATTCACTTATGGGTTGGTCTCCATCACGCAGTGGCACACCATCCCAATCCTCCATGTATTTCGTCGTGTATAGTCCGTAATCATACCTTCATACACATTACTCAGTGATTACTAATTCCTTATTAACAATTCATTACAAAAAAACCACACGTATCAAGCATGATAGAATATTACTTATGTGTTAGGCCGCTTTGGAAGCTTAGGAATTTCAGTTTTTACTTTAAACTTCCCCTTGAGACTAGGATGGAGTAAGATAATGAATTCGTTGAAACACTCAGCCTAGTAACGTAAAAAAATCAGTTATGTTTTTGACACACATTTGATGTACTAAATATAACAACTAGAAATCAACTTAAAAGAACCATTCACAGCTTACAACAATTATGTCAAGCGCCAAACTGTCTTCTATGTGGTCCAGCTGCAGAGGATCAAGCACATACAGTATCTGCTCATCAAGGTTAACTGCATAGCACCACCAATGATCCTTATACACAGCTGGGGCAAATATCTGCAACATCAGGGTTTACAAATTGCATAAACCAGTTTAGTAAAGACCGGGAAATAACAATAAGACACATCAAAACTCATACCAGCTTGCACTTTGATATCAGTACTTAATCCACCATTGGCCACCACATGGAACGGTCTCATGGCCTGAGCACACCATTTGATTTGTAGTATTCAATGTCAGCTTTGCATGAATCCTACATTGCAGACCCACATTATATACAAAAAATTTGGTTCACTGAGAGGGCAATGCAAAACATGAAACCGTACAAAGCATGTGTAAGTACCACAAAAAATGATGGCAGATAGTAATGCCCTGGGTTTGGGCTTTCCCTATGCCTTTGGTTGAGGTACTCACATGCAAATGTTACAACCTGAATAAAAACCACACATCAGCCCTGGCACTAAAAATTAATCACGGTTTAAAATCCTCACTCAAGTAAATGAAAGTATCACATACCAGGTTGCTTATTTTGCCTCTTGGACCCATGGTGGCCATGTCCTCGCGAGTTAGAAAGCTGTCCAACATTTGGACAAGCACCCTGGCCAATGGTTGCAACCAACTTAGTCCCACATACAGGTAATTACACTATGGCCACATATCATCATTAAGAAGAAAAATAAAAAAGAAGGAGATGTGTGTTCTTACTCTTCACCCTCCCCAACCACACTTCCATTTCTCGTCATACCATCCCTTGTGCAGTAAGCATAGACTTTATTAGCAATATTATCAGGAAATTGCATAGAAATGGGGATTGTAGCAGCAGGTTCCTCTTCATATTCTCCCATTGTCCCAACTGTGGAAACTGCCTCCTCGCACTCTTCTCCTACCTGCCCAGTGGTAAGAGGTTCCTCATGCTATTCTCGAACTTCAACAATTGATAGAGATTTATCTACCACTTCTTTAGTTTCAACAGGATGAGGCTCCACATTCTCTTCCCCCCCTGTGCTCCAAAGACAAACATTTCAATCATCGTTATCAAGTTTTTACACATAAATGTTTACAAGTGTTTGTAACATAGTTTACAAGTTTTTACCCGTGGTTTACAAGTTTTTAAAATGTGGTTTACAAGTTTTTGTCATGGTTTAAAAGTTTTTTAAACATGGGTTACAAGGTTTTAACCCATAATGTACAAGCTTTTATAACCTGGTTTCAAAATTTGTCATGGTTTTCAAGTTTCAGCTATATGGTATTCAAGTTTTTACAACATTATTTACAAGTTTGTTTGTTACCTAGTTTACAAGTTTTTTACCCTTGGTTGACAAATTTTTTACCCGTGGTTTACAAGTTTTTGCTCATTGGTTTAGAAGTTTTTAATCATGGTTTACAAGTTTTTTAAACATGGGTTACAAGTTTTGAAACCATGATGTACAAGCTTTTATAACCTGTTTTCCAAGTTTTCAACACAGGTTTCCAATTTTCTTACACATGGTTTCCAAGTTTTCAGCATAGGTTTCCAAGTTTCTTGCACAAGTTTCCAAGTTTCTTACACAAGTTTTCAAAACACGGTTTACAAGTTTTTTAAGCATGGTTTACAAGTTTTAAGGGCATAGTGTGTTTGTTACTTGAACTATCTTTTCAGGTTTCCTCAATGTTGTTTTTGGACCACATACTACTCAGTTATGTGTTAAATAGTGTCATATATGGTGGAAGACATGACACAACAATATATTTTTATAAATAACAAAATCAAACCATACCGTAACTGAATGCTTAAGGTAATACTGGACCCTATCCAGCGCCGCCTCCCATGCCATGTGCTTGGAGCCAGGAACATCCTCACTCAAGTTTTCTGATCTTTTGGCCTCACCAGCTTCAGTAGTAGGAGGATTTTCATAGGGTTCGAGCAAAGATGCAATTGCCTCTTCTCCTGTCTCACTAGCAGCATGTGGCGTTTGCTCAGGCACACTGGCCCTTGCTTCATCTTCCACTGGTGAACTCTGTGATGTGCATTGAGTGGGAGGACTGGTTGTCAGACTACGGCCCTCAGTGGCCTTTGTAGCTTCAATTTTAGCATCAAACTCCTTCCCACTTTTAATGCAGGCAGCCACCATTTTCCTAACTCCCTGCATAAAGACCATGTTATACTTAACAACTAACCGGAGATCATGAACAAATTCATATAAATCAAATTAAATAATTGCTTGCCAATATGGCAATTACCTCATTTTTGAATGTTCTACTCACAAATTCATTCACAACCCTATCTTCATGTTCTTTCCCAGCATTCAGCATCCCCTGTGCAGAAGGTGGAATAAGGCATAAGGTAAAGCCCTATTCATTTCACTTGTTAAATTGAACAAATACAAACATAATTACTCTAATGTACTTTTGTGCTACGTCTTTCTTCACGGAAACACCGTTGGATGGATTCACTATCCTAGTGTTTCACTAATGGAAGATCATCCCCATGGGTTGGGTGGCCAAATAGGCAGTGCACGTACTAGATCTGTGCAGTGTAAACATAATGTAAATAATCTAGTGTAAGTCAACTCTTTATCACATCTCCTATAGTCTTTCCCAAAAAATATATGAAAATCAATAACCACAAATAATTAAAATTAAAGCCTACCATTAGAAAGTACACACAACCTCCTATGCCCCTCAATTGGCCTTGGTTTTGTTGATATGATTCTATACACCCAACTAGCCAATCCAACACAAATTCACTCCAGTTGTATTGTTGAGTGTTTTCAACATCAATAGCAGCCCCCAACAACCTTGGACTGGGAGATTTTTTCAAAGTGGGACACAAGAAGGTGGATAGGATCAAAAGAATGATGGCTCGCTTGAATCTTTCATCTATCCTGCCTTCCAACACAATATCTTCCAACTGCTTGTCTGTGAGTTTCCTAAAATCACTAACAATCCTATTCTGGTCTTCATTTAATTCGGAAGGTATCGGCTGACCTTTTGCAACAAAAATATATATTTATAGACTATTACTGACATTTTAACTTAAAAAACAACAGGATCTTTTACTTTACTCACCAGCATAAGGTAGTCCTAGGACCATTCCAACGGACTGAGGTGTCACGGGGATAATGTGGCCCTTTCCTCGGATGCACCTCTCCCTAACATCAAATGACTTCACTAGCTCTAAGATCATCAACCGATTCTGTAGAGTGTACTTTATGCTGGATAGTCCACCAAAGCCCATTTCGCCAACCATATTTGCTTGGTTTAGTGTCAGCCTCTCTGTAAGTGCCAATATCTTAGTTGAAGAACAATTCGTGTTGAATGCTGCCTGCATCGCACATTCCAAACAAATAACAAATAAGTTGCTAAAACTAAGCTTATAGCTAAAGTAAACAAAATATAACTACATAAACAACCACTATACAAGTGATGTTGGTGGTATTAATCACACTAAACAAAATTTACCACATTATACCTCGCAGAACTTAACCTTTTATCCACTTTTATGCGGGGTTGTTTGCGCGTACGTCCGCTTTTTCCCTTCTCCTGCACCTCAGCTTTATTCGCAGCTTTTTTTTCACTTTGTCTTGTAGTACGCCCCATTCTGCTACAATTTGGCTACCAAGTAATAGAAAACTCTCATTCCAGCTGCACTATCATGATAACTTAATAAAAAACTTCACAACAAAATAAAAAATAACTTGTTTTCAAGAAAACTTGTAAACCACTGCAAAATACATGGCCGCTTCACACACAAGTTCAATGAGAGTGTTAATAAACTGCAACTACGATTAACAATTCATAGACCCTGCATTACAATTTTCAGAATAGGTTTACAAGTTCCTTTTATAGGTTTACAAGTTTTTTAAGAGTAGTATGCAAATTTTGCATATTGGTTTACAAGTTATGTGCACAATTTTGATTTATAGGTCTCGTGCACTTGGTTTACAAGTTTTGTAATCCTATGCTGAAACTTGTAAACAAGCTGCAACATGTTGCAAACCATGGTACAATAAGTTGCAAACCAATACGAAAAACTTGTAAACCTCTGCTAACTAACCAACTGCAATAAAACTCTAAACCAAGTGAAAAAACTTGTAAACCCACAACAACAAACAATTGTAATCAGTGCTAAAATCTTGTAACGTAGTTCCCAAACCTTGTAACCTAGCCCCTAAACTAATTTATTACAAGAAAACAACTTACAATTAATAATTACATGCATTTCCAAGCATTTTCCCACAACTTACTTGCTAAATGTAGTTGCAAGACCTCGCAAGGTGATGATACAACAAGTTAAGCAACAGTGAACCCTTTTGCAGGTTTTCCTTCTCACAACCACTATAACACAACGTAAGGACTTTGCACAATGACCGGGGCAGTTGGCGATAGTAGCCCACGTTCATGCAAAGTGGCACTTGAGGGAAGGACAACACTGAATGTGAGCTTGAAGTGCGGAGTACACTGTTCGTGTTCTTCAGGGAGAGAGGAGAATGTGTAGTTGAGGGACGGAAGGAACACGAACTGTTTTGCTCTTAGCATAATTCAGTTTCTGAGTTTTTATAAAATTTTATTAAAATTACTTCAATGCCATTAATGATCAGCACGTTTTTTCAATTTTATTTCATTTTATTTTGGTTTCCAAGTCTTAAGCACCGGTTTCCAAGTTATTTGTGTGTGGTTACAAGTTTTTCTCACTTAGTTTACAAGTTTTCAGGACGTGTTTACAAGTTTTGTAAATTTTGAAATTTTATTAAAATTACTTCAATGCCATTAATGGTTAGCACGTATTTTCAATTTTATTTCATTTCGTTTTACTTTACAAGTCTTACGCACCGATTTCCAAGTTCTTTGTGTGGTTTACAAGTTTTTCGCACCTAGTTTACAAGTTTTCAGGACGTGTTTACAAGTTTTGTCTAAACTTGTAAACCAAGTGCAAAATACTTGTAAACCACGTACAGGTAACTTGGAAACTGATGCTTAATACTTGTAAACTAAGTGCAAAATGCTATTTTTTCCCGCTCAAAATATGTTTGCATATTTTCAATTTTGCCACCGTTCATTTCCATCCCTTGAGCGAATTTCCAATTTTGCCACCGTGCATACCCATCCCATTGCTTTACCACTGTTTTGTCCTTTTCTGGTCTTTGCATACGATGTAAATACGGTGTCTTGTATTTGTGGTGTGCAAATAACAGCACTCTAATCATACTAATATTTGATATCGTTGCTCATTATACTTGAGTTTACGTCAAAGCCAAAGGACAAGGAAGGTAGTTCCATAGGAATATATAAATATCATATTAGATAAAGTTGTGACATCATTTGTTTACGTAGCTGGGTCAATAGTGGGACAAGGTTTCATTGTAAGCACATATGTGAAAATTTTAAATTAAATATTAATAATATTTCAAAAACACTAATATTCTTGTTGATTGAAATATAGATGACTCAGAGTCCTCAAAGTTGAAAAAGCCATATCGTCCAAGATAGAAGAAGACAGAGATATCAATTCATGCCCAAAACATTATTTTGAAGACACTCAAGATCAATATGACTTCCAAGAGCATTATTGCAATAAAAGAAGAAAAAGATAACATTTCAACATTAAAAGCAAATGTCGGCAATATCCCAAAGTAGTATTATCATGTCTCAATAGTAAAAGAAGGTGTCGATAGCATCTCAGTGAAAGCATCACACGACATAACCAACTTTAGTAAAAGTAGAATTATTGTATCTCAACTGTCAAAAAGAACAATAATTGTAATAGCTTAGGCATTCTAAATAAGCAATATTGTAAGAGGGTGAGAATCATCGAAAAAACATTAGCTAGAGTCCTCTCTAAGAAAAACCTTGTATCCCCTCTTACTCATATTATTCTTCATATTCCTTCAATAAAATTTCAAGAGTTTTAAGTTTTCAACAAATATTTGTAAGTTTCTTATTTTTCTTATATAACTCCAGTATATTCAATTAGATTTCGATTAAGAAGACTTGATAATTTGCATTTACAAATGCTAAAAGATATCTTTTTTATTCAGAAAAAAAGATCACAGAATTTTCAAACTCTGAGAACTCTAAGTCATCTATATTCTAGACTTCAATTATAATTAAGTAGTTCTCTAAATAGGTTTTTGTGTTGGTTAAATTTTAAGAAGGTTAACTAAGACCATAAAAATAACCTATATATTATATAATAGGCCTAGAGCAATCTATCTTTTAGAATTAAGAAACGACTTATTTAAGTCAATAGGCTAGGTGTGTCTAAATAGGTGTCTCTATTATTATTAGATTATTTAAATAATAATAATAATAATAATACAAGTAAGTCAGCTCGTTGCACTTAACAGGCTATTTTCATTACTTGGAGTCTGCTCTTTTAGCTAAAAGGACTTTTTGAAAAGTCAATTGAAAAGTTCTAGTCTAGCTTATTTAAATAGGTTTGACCATATTAAGCCAAATATAGACTAAGCGAAAGACTCCTGACTAGCTGTATAACCTACTTCCAACCCTATTCATATGTCCTATACACATAGGACACCAATATAAGGTGGAACATCCACACAACACATGTCCAACACCCATTTGGAAATGTCCACTTTAAAAAATATTTTTTCCCTTTCGGTCACATGATGGACACGGTTCAAATACATTTAGGACATGACTGAGGGCAATCATAGGGTCCCTTTTTTCATACAATTTCAGTGTTTTATTATATATCAAATAAGATATTTCTCTCATATATGGTGTATTATATTTATGTTAACAATTATTTATATTTTAATATTTCTTTATTTTCACCTCAATTTATAATTTGTATGCGATATTAATATATCAAACATCCATAAAATATTTTCTGTTATGAACAAGTAACTTGGATAGAATATACCTGGAATCTAGAATAGGTTGGGAAACACGAACCGCTGTCATTGATCCTCCTTGCTCCACGCTCCGAATGGGAGGTGTGTACCTACAAGGACTTCGACGCTCTAGTCAGGGAGTGGTCAAGAGTTTTATAGTAATAAAGGTATTATGCATACCTTTTCCCCTCTGTGATATTATGCCAAAAGGGCTATTTATAGAGATAGAAGGGGCATCATGGGAGCAGTTGGGCTCCTATTGGGCTTGGAAGCTAATGCCTAGCCCATTAATATTAGGCCTAGGCATATTCAACAAAAGCCCCCAACTCGATATTCAACTATGCTTGGTCGAATATCGAGTTTACAAGTACGATTAACCTTTTAGGTTTCAGAATGAGTTCTTGGGCTCTGATTTCCGTTTGTCATGAGATCAATTGCCTTCCGTCAATGTGGAACGGGTTTCAAGCATTCTAGTTCCATCCTAGATCATGTGTAGGAGTTCGAATTGTGTCATGAGCTGTGGAAGGCTGTAATGAAAATGGAGCCCCCTGTTATAAAAGTTGATCTTGTGAGATTATGACCTCAGGATTCCATTTTCCCTCCTATTTGTAATAAATTCCACCCTAGTGTGGGGTTATTATATACCAACATTTTGCCTCAATGTAGGCAATGTATCAGTTCGCGCTTAGATTTTTCATATAAAGGAGAGGATTCGTAATCAAGGCTCAGAGCAATTTTGAGGGAGTTGATTTGCACTCTACACTTGGAATGACTAAGCACCAAAGTTTAAGATGATGTGATTAGTTTCTACTCACCCGACCTCTAGATTTTCAAATCAGGGGGAGGTAATGTTTAACGAATACTCAACCTTTGGGATTTGGATCCGAGGGGAGTTAATGCTCCATAAATACTCGACCTCCGAGCTTTTATCCTGAGGGGAGTTCAGAAATCGGATCACAAGGAGTTTCTAGCACTCTTCTTGAGTTATTTATCCCAAGGAATTTAGTTTGCCTTAGGTTTGTCCTTACAGCTTCTTGTTTTATGCCGGAGTTAACTACTCCATAACCTGGATTTTCGATCTTGGACCTCGGAGCTCAAACCATGGGGGAATATTAACTTTACGCCTAAGGTGGCCATTTTGAGACCCTGGGGAATTTTTAACTCATGCCCAGGTTGGTGAGCTATCTCCTTGGAGGTTGAACCCTAAAGGAGTTTTAACTTTACTCTGAGGGTGGCCATCGTGGGACATTGGATAATTTTCTAACACACACCCAGGTTAGTGAGCTTGTACCTTGGAGTTCACACCCCTAGGAATTTATGCCAAGATGTCCATTTTGGAACCTTGGGGAATTTTCTAACTCATGCCCGGGTTTAGGAGTTGGTACCGCGAAGCTCAAACCCCAGGGAATTTAACTTTACGCCTAGGATGGCCATTTGGGACCCTGGATAATTTTCTAACACACGCCCAGGTTGGGGCGAGCTCATACCTCGGAGCTCAAACCCTAGGGAATTCAACTTTTTGCTTAGGATGGCCATTTTGGGACTCTGGGGAATTTTCTAACTCATGCCCGGGTTGGGGAGCTTGTACGTCGAAGCTTGCATACCGGGGAATTTAACTTTATACCCAGGATGACCATTTTGGGACCCTGGGAAATTTTCTAACACACACCAGGTTGGCAAGCTCATACCTTAAACCTCGCACTCCTGGGAATTTAACTTTACACCCAAGATAACCATTTTGGAACCTTGGGGAATTTTCTAACTCATGCCCAGGTGAAAAATCATAGGGTCCATTTTTTTCATATAGTTTTAGTGTTTTATTATATATCAAATAAGATATTTCTCTCATATATGGTATAATATATTTATGTTAACAATTATTTATATTTTAATATTTTAATATTTCTTTATTTTCACCTCAATTTATAATTTGTATGCGATATTAATATATCAAACATCCATAAAATATTTTCCTTTAAACATATGTGCCTAAACAACAACTTTGATTTTTTTTTTCTCTTAAAAAGTAAACAAATAAAATAATATTGTTATTATTATTATTTTTTGGGTCAAGGATATTGTTATTATTGGCAGGCTTATAAGATCCGAGCTTTGCGGTGGATGCCCTAAAAGAATACTATACTAGTATTTGAGAGCTTTTACGTCAAAGCTAAAGGACAAGGAGGGTAGTTCCATAGGGATATATAAATATGATATTTGTTAGAGTAGTACTTCATTTGATCCATCTAGCTATTGAATTGTGGGACAAAGTTTCATGATAAGCACATAACTCAAAATTTTAAATTAAATATTAATAATATTTCGGAAACACTAAGAAAGTGTTTTTGTTTTATAGTTTTCCAAAATTATTTTTCAGAACAACTTTAAATTGAGTTCTAAAAAATAAAAGAGAAAAAAAACCGTTTGGTAACTTTTATTTTCAAAATAGTCCTTTAATGATAAAAATCAAAACATATATTTGACTAGTGGGCCATTATTTTGAATATGAGTTTAGGATGGAGCAATAAGAGTAATATTGGAATTTACAAAATTTATGTGCAATACAGGGATTTTGAATACAAATTGCTATTTAACGATTTGCATATAATCAGGATTAAAAAATTGATCTTTTCCATACACAAATTATTATGTAGCGATTTGTGTGACAAAATAATATTCTAATTTAGTTTTTCACATTTCAGATACACACAAATCGCCATGTAACAATTTTATAAAAAAAATAATATCCTGAAATCACTGCATAGAGATTTGTAATGATAATGTCCTTTGTAGCGATTTATAATTATTCTAAGTTCCTACGTCATACCACAAAACACTGTATAGCGTTCGTATATAAAAAATATAATATCAGTTAAAATATCTCCATAACCCATTTTATATCAATTCCCATATCCAAACATCATTATAAAAAAAATTCCCCTTTTCTAAAAGTAAGTTTAAAGCATAACAATAAAAGTAGCTAGTATTGTAAACATCGACGTTTTTCACACTCGAAGGCACCTGACAAACTACTACACAACATTTTCGACTGAAACAACAGTCCCAAATGATTCCTCATATCAAAGAAGAAAAAAAAACCTTGTCTCTCTGAAGAATCTGGACCTGATTTTTGTAGAACCATTTATCTAGCTAGTCTTAATTAACATGCATCATCTTCCACAGATATCATGACTCCTGTGCAATGAAGATACTGCCATATGGGTGAAGATTCAATCAAAGGACAACGCAAGGCAAGTCATCTCAAAAGAGGAACATAACTGGAGAGCGACGATGGCCGTGAAGCATGACGCTAGCAAGATTCTCAAGTGGATCGAGGAGCTTGCAGATCTGATGTTGGAATGCAGTGGATGAGCACGACGAGAAGAACAAAGTGGAGGAGACACTTTACAAGTTTTCTGTTTTCCATTTTTCTTAGACTATGGTTGGTAGTTTTATGCATCATGTAAATAAGTCGCTAATAATGGAACGGAAGAAAAATGTGAAAAGTAGAATGGAAGAAATTATAATACTCTCTTATTTAAAAGTTATTTTTATTCCTTCCTTGATCCCCAATTTAAAGAGTAAAAAAAGTTTGTTTTGAATGGCAAAGGGAGAGACTCATTGTCCTTTATTCTTCTCTAAAATTACTTCTAAACAATAATTACTTAACTTTAACTTTATCACTCCTTATTATTCTCGTTGTTTTCATTCTTCCAATCATAGTCTTAGATATGGACATTGAAGCTGTATTTAGATGGATAAAACACAACATTTGCGGTAATGCCAAACCTTGATTTTAAGAACAAAATTTTTAAAACATCGTCAAGATGTTTTCCGTTTTTGAATATTAAAATCCACATTCAGTTTTTAAATTTTTAAAAGCAATGCTGAAAAAGTATCTTACCAAACAAGTTTTCTTTGTTTTTCCATTTTGAAAAATCAAAAACAGTTTTAAAAGTGCTTTCCAAACAGGCCCTACTATTCTTGTTAATTAAAGTGTGTTTGTTTGTAAATTGTGATTTAATGGAATTGCTAACCATTTTTCATAGTCTACTGTATTAGTAGCATGATCCCCATACCATCTCCTCAGCTGTTCAATGATGAAAGATGACTTAAAAATTAGAGGCGGCGAACAAAGTAATATTTAAATCATAAAGAAAATTATGATATTTCTCTATTTTGACTTTTGAAATAGGTTTATATTATAGAAAAAAAACGAATAAAATGATTTAAAATATTCATGGACCTAGGTTTTAGTGGATTTTTTTTCATGAGTTATAAAGTATATATCTACACTTTGGTCACTGAAATTTTTTTTTGCTTTAATACCTTAGTCACTGAAAGATTGAATCCATTCACTTTAATATTCAAAAGTTTTGACATTAATTCTTATAATTGGGAAATTATACACAAATTGGTTCTTGAAAGTTTTTAACAAGTCAATCCTTGAAGGATTCAACTTGGAACATATTTATCTTTGATCCCTAAACAATTGGCTTTTAATATATCAATTTGTTTATGTACTAATGTTTATATTATCATCCTGTTAAGAGATTAACATGTTATAACATGAAATCTTATGAATGTATACTATTTAATCTTTTAAAAACCACTATTTCCTCATTTAGAGATATTAGTATATTATATAATGTGAAATCTTTTAAGGATTAAAGTACGTGTTTAATATTTTAAAAATCAAAGTATTTACACAAATGCCTTCAGAGAATTAGATTGTAGATTTACTATAGGAAACATTAAGTCCTTACTAATCATAATAATCATATATAATTATATAATTGTTTTAGGGACAACACATGTATGTTTATATATAAGGGAAAGAAAAAATAAATTAAAAAAAACCTTTAGGGGGCAGCTGTCCCCCTTTACGCCTAAAGGTATGTTTGTGAGTTTGGATTTTGGAGGGGAAAATAGGGGAGGAGAGGTTTATTTTTTCCTCCAAAATCCAAACTCACAAACATACCCTAAGGCCCTCCGCCTCTAATATTATAGGAGTCACACGTCTGTGTGATATTTATCCGAGGGACAGAATACCGTAGCGTTTGCAAACACTCAAATGTTTCACACCACCTTCCAAGCTAGGATATTCTTTTTTTTGTTTTTGTTTTTGGGGTTGAGGAACTCCATTTTGAAGTTGCAGGTAGTGGCCACAACTCAGTGTTAAAGCCCAAGGCAAATGGATGAAATGGCCCATACCTGTTTGGTAGAACAAGTTGCGCCCTGCTGGAAAATGTAGAATCAAAGGAAATATAATGCACCACTTTCACAACCCTGCTAGCTTGTGATGCTGAATATACTCCACTCGATTATTGTTCCTCGATTTAATGAGATTTTTCTATCTTTGGTGTAGAAATGCCTTTTCTTATTTAAGCCCCTCATCTATCAAGATATGACAATTCACTCCCTTACTTTATAAAATCTACACTCTACCCCTATTATGTTAAAAGTGTGTTTGGTATGTTGTATTAAGTAATATGAGTTTCTTTTCTTTTTTTTTTGAACGTAATGAAATAAATTGATATCATATATCACACACTCACTACCAAGCAAAAAAAAGACCCTTTTTTTGCTGTCATACCTACAACATATATATTTTAAAAATTTATCCATCACGCTCATAAATACTTTTATATATCAAAATGAAAGATACAATTTAATCAAACTTAAGGAGGTGGGATTATGCTGATTAGTTTTTTATATATAAGATCCCTTTCATAATTTAATTTTTAAATATTAAAATAAAAAATTATTCAATATATTAATTAAAAATTATACAAAGCATTAACAATAGTTATTTTATTTGAAAATTTAATAACAAATTTTTTAAGTAATAATTAATAACTAAATAAATATAAAGAATATATAAATAAATAAATAATAGTGTATTATCAAAACTTATAGTGCATGATAAATAATATCAACAAATAAATGATATTTAATAAAAATAATTATATACAATAATAATAAAAATAAAAATATTTAAAATCCTTAGTTTGCTGTGTTTTAATTTTCATCACACATATTATGATGAAAAGTATAAGTATGACTTATTAAAATATATATGAAAAAAAAAATTTCTAATACCTTAAGGATATGTATCCCTAGACAAGCCTAATATAGCTTTAGAGTCCTTGGGATCCATCCGTGTTCCTAAAAAGGCCCTAGATGCATGAGTGACCAAAAAATACAGAAGTAGTTGCTAACACCACTATAGCGGTCCCGGGTGTGGGATGGCAGAGTTTAAGGACTTTGCCAACTGCTATAGTGATTGCGTGTTTCCAACCGAGGGTGTTTCAGGCCAGTGATGAAGTTTTGATTATAGAGCTCCTACCCCTATAAATACCATTCTACTTGGACTTTCCTCTAAATTTTAGAGAACCTTAAGCTTCCAACACCCTTCTACCCTCCTCACTCTCATCCTCTTCCCAATCTTAGCTTACCCAAGCTCCAAGGTTAGGGTTTTATCAATGTTTTTATGTTAAATTTTTCTCCTCCTTTCCATGTTCTAGAGTTGGGTTTATAGTTCTCTTTGTTGTTAAGTGGAAGGTACTCCTTCAATATTATTAGAGTTGATTTAGAGTTATTCAAAAGTTGTTAGAGGTTATTCATGTGTTTATATTACTTCATGACAGTTCTTGGTATCATTCCAAGCTTTCAAGGTCAAGTTAATAGCACCAACACACTCCTGGCTCCAAACGGTGAGTGAGTTCAAACTCATGACCTTATTTTTAGTTATTATCAATATGTTTATACATTATGATTGTTAAATATGAAATTAGATATGAGAATATGTATAGAAAATGATTTTACAAGCTATGCCAAGTCTAGAAAAACTATGATTATGTTTATAGCTTGAAAAATATGTTTCAATAAAACCATGGGACCATTATTGGATTGTGTTTTATATGTTTTTGAAGAGATTAATTGGAAAATATGTGATTTAGTCAGTTCACTAAAATTGTTAAGTATGTGTTAATGGATTTATGATATTACCATGTTTTCAAGACTTGAGATTTCAAATTATGCTTTTGAGATATCAAGCTAAGTCATATTGGAAAAATGTCGAGCAGAGTACGATGCAACTTTCATGAATAGAGAAATTTTTGTGATTCTGGAACTACCATGCTTATGAAGTCATGTGATTATGAAATACGATTTTGGAACTTCCGAGTGAATGAAAATATCTCAACTTTAAATGAGATTTTAGAATTTCAATTTTATCCAATTGAAAGTATAGAATTCAATATGATTTATAGCAACTGGCAGATACATATTCTGTGAGCTTTTGAAATTGTGATACTTGCAAGCAAGTGATCCCTTGGGCATGATTTTATAGCCATGGTTATACTAAAGTAAGATTATTAGAGTTATATAAATACAGAGTTTTAAGAGTCTTGAGAGTTTCTAGATTTATTCAATTTAATTGTAAGTTAGTTATGAATTTTGAATAAGAGGAAAACAGAAATGTGAGTTAATGGCATTTATCTCATTAACCTTGGTATACCGTGTTGCCTGCGAGGGGCCAGGTACTAAGACAGGACCTAGTTAGGTGCCCGTAGCTTGTCTGTGAACGACCTGATTCCCGAGGAACTATTTGCTATTAAGGAGATACTCATTTTCACAACGGACTGAGTATGTATGTGTATATATATATAGTTTATAATTCTATTTCTTCCCTAATTCCCTTAGATTATTTTATATCACATTTTTAGGTTTACATGATTTGCTAGCTATGGTATAACACCGTAGTAGGATCGAACCATGCTTAAGTCATGTTTTGTTGTTATTAGTTATTATCTTTTGCTTTTTGATTCTTTTTAAATTAATGTTACATGAAAATGACAGGAAAATTTTTCTTTTTGAAACCATATATTAAAAAATTTAGCCTATAGTGTGAAATAGAAGTTAGGCATAATGGTTGGAACTATTCTTTTGGTTAAGTCTCTTTAGCAAATTATTCAAATACATAATATAGATAACAAATTTTAACATTAATTATAAACTTATTACATAATCGGGTTCACACAGAGTGGGCATTCCCATTTTTTATTACATCTAGTAGCAGGGGTAACAATGCATAATGCAACATCCAATAGAAAAAAAATTGACATGAGAAAATCCTTTCTTATACTTGATACATATACACAGCCTTAGGCACTACATTTCGCTAGTGTTCTATACCTAGTCATTGCCAAACTCTAGGTAAGTACTTATGTAATTTTGGTAGATTAGTTTGTACTTCTCTCTCTTGTCAATGAAATGCCTAGTTCGGAGTGGGATACTTGTTCAACTCCTTGGTTATGGAGAAAACGTCTATAATTAATTGTATTCATGCATCCGTTTTTCTCTATAACTCTAGGCATATTACATCATCTTATATACTATAATGATTGATATTTGATTGATTTGAGATTAGTCTTATTATGCATTATTGTATAAAGTCATGGTTAGATTGCACTATTTTAATGAATAAATAAGTTTTGGAGTTTCCTATATTTTAGTCCTCTTTTATGAGGATTATTCACTTATCGTGATACCTTATGTTGTTGCATGAAGCTTGGAATAGTATTTAATTTGAGAGAATCTGAGTGCTAAATAAAATAGTTCTAGAGCACATTTAAGAAAATTTACAGTAAGTATTGTAATGGAAAATTTGCATCTCTCTACGGAGATCGGATTAAGATAAATAAATATGTTTTGAAAAGCTGAAAAAGTTCTCTACAACTTTCATATTCAACTCAAAACCTAGTTCTAAAATCCTTTAGTGAAAATTTAATTGCAAGATTAAATGTTGTTGATGTTCTGATACTATCCAGCATGAACCCCTGTTTGTATTTTGATAATATCTGGAGTTACAAATGTTCCATTAAGGTGATTCTTGTGACGTTGGAAAGCTTATTTAAAGCGATACAACTTCTATTTCTAAGTTCAAGAGTTAATTCGAGGGCTTAAAACAGGCTTGGAAGTGTGTGAAAAAATATCTAAGTGAGTACTAGACCGCTATAGCGGTCACTAGAGAATATATGTATGCAATTGTGAATGTCATGCATGGTTAGGGTTCCAATTGGACATAATTTAACTGATAGTTTGAAGTATATTTAATTCATAAAAGGGACTAGAATTAGTTAATTAATTTTGATAAGAATTAGGTTATCGCCATTGACATTTAAGTTAGGGTAATTACTTAGGGATTGAAATTGTGATTTCTTAGTGTTCATGTTAACCAAATTCTTAGTCAGTTGTGGATTGTATGACTGCCAAGTGGAATTATATCATTGATTGTGTAATCGTAAATTAGTGAAAATAATCACCTATGTGAATTATTCACTGGAGTAAGTAATAATAGAGGGTATTTTGGTCAAAAAGTACAATAATAAGAATGAAAAAAAATGGAAAATTAATAAAAAAAATTATAAGTGTACCATTTCTCAATTTTTCATTTTTAGGGAAGAGAGTGTATATTTTAGAAATAGAGAGCAAAGGAGTGTATGATTTACACATAAAAGTGAGATGAGTATGTTTTATAAATAGAGGGGAGTATAATAAAAGCTTATCTTAAGAGAGGAGACTATATTTCACTCAAATATTATTTTAACTATGGATGTCTCATATATCAACACACCCATTTTATCATTGAATTAGATGATATACTCACTTTTTGTGTGAAAATAACACCTCTTTTCGTCATACAGTCAATTAGTTATTTTGCCATAAGCGCAAACTAACTGCCACTGAGTAAAGAGAGGAGATATTAATTAACGATTAGACACACACAATAAGGAAGATATAATAAAAAGGAGGAAACCTTGATCTTTGATGGTGTCACTTGTGGATGATAATTGCATTGAATTTGATCCGAATTCTCACAGTCCAAAGGCTCCTCGTCACGCTTCCGTGAACCATCGTCACTTCCTGTAGGGATTCCAGAAAACCTTGATTATGGACGTCTCATGATTGATAACATCACAAACTCTCATAAACAAAGGACATAAACAGAGAAGATAACTTCTAAAGAGATAACTTTGGAAATTTTTTAAAATTCTTAAAATATTCTCTGAATTTTAAATTTTTAATAGAATAGTGATTAAGAGCAATTTAATAAAAGATGATTCATCTCATTGATGTACACAGGTTATCATGACATGATGAATCTATAATGCAAAGCAGTTCTGGTACCAGTCAAAAGTAGATCAACAACTCTTGCTGTGTAAAAAATGGAGGGGAAATAATAAAATAGTAAACACATAAACACACACCCACAAAAATAAATAAATAAGTAAATGAAGAAACAAAAAAGGAAACAAAAACTTCTTGGATGGTGTCACTTGTGGACGCTAATTTCATTGAATTTGATTCCCAATTATTGTCAAGAAGTTCTTCCCCACATGAATGTATAGAATTTTCCTGACTACTGTGATTGTATACCATTAAATCTTTTCCTTTGTCTCTTGAGAAAGCTGCACTACCTGATGTGGTTAAATCTAAAAAACAAAGCTCCAATAATAAAGCAAGAAAAGTAACCAAAAGGGTATAATACCACAAGAGCCAAAACTTTTAGGAATTAGCTGGGAAAAGTGGTTGTTTGTAATATGCTTTTATATTTTCTTATTGTTTGAGTCATGAGTAATCTTCTCACATGTATAACGAGAAATTCTTAGTGTGACTTTATGTATCAATTAGTGAATATAATGGAGCAAATATTTTATCTTGTTTTTTGAGCACATAAGAATTTCTCTACAATTTATTTCCTATATTATCACTAAATCACACGAGATATTTCATTGAGCATATTTTTTAGCCATATTAAATTTAATAGTATAAACTTTCTCGACGTACACATTCGAGTGTTAAGATAGCCGATCAAGATCAAGAGCATGATTTTTAAAGCAAACGTAAGGCATATTAGTCAAAGTAAAAGACAAAAAAAAAAAAAAAAGAAACAAAATAAAGAAAAGTGCACTTGCATATTTGAAAATTAAGTCCGATTATGATATGTATCCAAAACTAGATTGTTATACATATAGGTAGCATAGCGAATTCTATGACTTTTTTTTATTATTATTTGACTGTATGCAAGTGCAATAACCTATAAAATACTCATTGACGAATATTAATCACAACTTCATATATCTCAATTACAAAATGTTTTTCACTTATATTTGTGAGCTGGTCAACCATTCAATAAGAACCATAGCCACTCAAAAAATTAATAAACTTTGCATAACAAATGACCCCTGTAAAACAATATTCATTTTGTTGGTTTCATATAGAATCAATTATAATCGTTAGCCATTCACCCAGAACAAATAACCATCACTCAACAAAATACAATAGTCACTCGTAACTGTAGTCGAAATTTCCTGAATGTAATGCAAAATTTTATTTTCATAGCCACAATATGAGCAAATAACCACTAAAAAGAACTGTAGTAATCTATTTTCTTCTAAACTACATATATCCAACATATAAATTTTTTTACTACGGGAAACCACTCATTCAAAATAAATAACCACTTCTCAACACGCAAAAAAGGTAATAAGTGTAAAAGATCTTCCCTCCAAATAAATTTTATATAATTTTTTTTAGTAATTTAAAATGGTTTATGCCCCTTTAAGATTATGCACTTATTCAGAATGTCAATAACATTTTTTCCCTTTTTGATCCTTCATCAACCTTGAGGAGCAAACTTTATAAGGTAGGTAAAACTAATAACAATTAAAGCGCACACAAAAAATGCGACAAACGCAAGTTACCTGAATTTAAATCCCCATTCACATTATCATTCAACGAATTCATCGCCTGAGGAAGATGCAATGAAAGCCTCTTTCCTTGTTGCGTTTCCACTGAAGCCAACGTAGTCAAATCCTTCTCCCGCTCTGTATCTCTATGAAAATCTCCCATGTTCACCTCTTATTCTTGCAACAGTGGATCAGTGAATCGAACATCCTCCATGTTACTCTCATGTTTGTGAACATGGATTCCAAATTTTCCCTCAAGTGGAAACCCTTCTATGTTCCGTACATCACTACACGCCACAATGACCACATGATTCCATTCTTTTTCTGAAAGTAACTCGTGCGCCAACTCATGATTGGACAATATCCTTCCTTGATTAACAATAGTTATATGATCCTCTGCACGAGTCAACCTGAAATCATTATGAAGCACAATTGGATATATCTTTCCATTGATGTACACTGCAGCCTCAATGCATCCGCTTGGGTAACCAAATCTATGTGTTCTCGAAACAACACATACAGAGATTGAAGGGGGCTTGTTACGAAACCAGAAGGAAATTGAATTTCTGCTGCTGTGCTCAAACCATTTTGGAATACTACCTCTTGGCAAATAAAACCTCTTGTATCCATATCCATTACGGCTATAATATTCCTGTTAACCAAGCATGATTCATAAATTTAATTAACAACATAGACATGAGGCATTTGAATCAAGCTCAATACATATAAATCAATCTTGACTTATCAAATCAAATACGAATGAAAATAGGAACTACCTCGTTAAGTATCATGCTTCTACACGAGGGAGTCAGGGACACACACTTTGCTGCAAAGAACTCTTCTATTTTAGGTGGAATCCCTCTAATTTCTCTAAGTTCCCTGCAACCATTCAAAGTTAGTTTCCTCAATGAGCAAAGTTCTTTGATGGTTTCTGGAAGAATGGTGAGAGACATGCAGTTTACTACAGTGAACTCCTCTATGTTAGGTGGAATCCCTCTAATTTCTCTAAGTTCCCTCCAACCATCCAAAGTTAGTTTCCTCAACGAGCAAAGTTCTTTGAAGCTCTCCGGAATAATGGTGCAAGAAATGCAGTTTGCTGCAGAGAACTCTTCTATGTTAGGTGGAATCCCTCTGATTTCTCTGAGTTCCCTCCAACCATCCAAAGTTAGTTTCCTCAATGAGCAAAGTTCTTTGAAGCTCTCCGGAATAATGGTGCAAGAAATGCAGTTTGCTGCAGAGAACTCTTCTATGTTAGGTGGAATCCCTCTAATTTCTCTAAGTTCCCTCCAACCATCCAAAGTTAGTTTCCTCAACGAGCGAAGTTCTTTGAAGCTTTCCGGAAGAATGGTGCAAGACATGCAGTTTGCTGCAGAGAACTCTTCTATGTTAGGTGGAATCCCTCTAATTTCTCTAAGTTGCTTACAATCATCCAAAGTTAGTTCCTTCAACGAGTACAGTTCTTCTATGCTCTTCGGAAGAATGGTGAAATCATTCCGGGACAGGTCTAGAGTTACCACATGGCGAAATAAAGAAAGAAACAGTGCACAGAATTCATCAAGCGTGTTATAGAATTCAAAGGAAACATCTACTGCATTTGAAGAAACCATTGAGCTCCCCTGTCCTTTATCTTCATCTTGTTTAGGAAATCGCAGCTTTCCACGTCCAAAAACATTTAAGTCATGCCTACCTGATACTTCGTATACTCCATTTACATATCCAATTTCCATATATTTAAGGTTCCAAAGATTTGTAAAAGAATATGGAAATTTTATTGAAGTATTGTATGAAAAAATGTATGCTAAACCCTTCATATCCCCTAAAATCTCTGGAAAGTTCTCAAGACTTGATCACCGAGAGAAATCCAATGTTACAAGGCAGGGCAACTTGAGGGCAGGAAAACTCCTAAGCTTACTACAGCCTGAAACACCCAACTCAGAAAGTTTATCCAAGTATCCAACAGATTTGTGAACTTCAATTAAATTCCCACAATTTTGAAATGATAGCCTCCATAAATTTGGGACACCAGATACATCAGGTATGTATTCGATATTAGACTTGTCAAGTTCAAGAGCTGTCAAGTTCATGAACTACAAAGGAAAAAAAAATAGAAAGAAGAAATACATATCAAATGAATAATCATAAAATGAATTCATCAATATATACAAGGGAAAAGAACTCAATACTTACCTTTCACTTCTCGATAAACCCGACTGACATTAAATTGCTCCCAGATAACTTGAATATGGCAAGCTTCTTTGGATGAAAATCAGATGGTAATGAATTTGAAGGATAATTCCACCATTCCAATACTCTTAAACTATTGGGCAGATATTTGGCACCTTGGGATAAATGAGTGTTTCTGATTATCAAAATTTCAAGGTTCTTCATTTTCTTGAAGGTCTTTCCATTCCATTCTACAACTATTTTTTCAAGTTTAGGAGCGTCATCATAATTTCAATTTCACGGGTTCCCTTTAAACACAAAAAAGGCATGAGTCAACCACAATACATTTACAGAGTGTTAATCTTCTAACTAGCCCATACAAAAAAGGATAAATGAAGCAAGTTAGAAATTAAAGGAACTCATATTACCAACAAAAGATTGGAAGTACAAGGAAAAAAAAATATTTGTCATGAATATAAAAATGGTCTAAAGAAATCAATCAAGATTAAAAAATTAATGAAAAACTAAATTACCCATATTAGTCATACTTACTGTTTTCTCTTCTAAAACTTGAACTACATCTTTAGGAATCCATAGCCGACTGCGATTGCCAGGGTGTTTGGGTGACTCTTGACGAATAATTTCTCTGCCCATATCTCGAATCAAGTCATGTATTGTCAAATAGCCATACTTGTTAGACATTAAGAGAGATTTTTCAACCAACACACCAATGCCATATTTCATGGAAACATCATGACGAGCATGAAGTATATCTTCAACCTCTGCCCAGTTATATCCATTGAAGCAACAAGCAATGTCAAGAAAGATTTTCTGTTCACATTCCTTCAAAGCATCAAAGCTTATTCTAAGTATCTTTTGGATCTCTTTGTCAGGAATTCTTTCATACTGATCTAATGCAGATCTCCATTCTTTTATACTTTTGCCAAATAAATTGGAGCCTATTACTTGCAAAGCCAGTGGAAGTCCACAAGTATAATTAACTGCCTGCTTTAAAATGTCCATTTAACTTGGATCAATGTTTTTATCTTTAAAAGCATTCCAACCAAGCAACACAAGTGCTTCTTTCTTACTTAAACCATTAACTTCATACTGCCTCTCAATCCTATGACTTGCTAGCAAATGCTTGTCTCGAGTTGTTATGATTACAATACTACCAAAACCTAACGAATCAGTCCCCCCAACAATTAATCGCAATTGCTTAAGCTCACCAACATCATCAAGAACTAAAAGAACCTTCTTTTGAGAAAGCCTTTGCTTAATCATTTGAATTCCTTTATTGCCACTTCCTAGATTAATATCCTTATCTTGAAGAATTTCAGAAAGAAGTGTCACTTGGAGATGTTCCAATCTAAATTTTGATTTTTCTCTCACATTTTCAAGAAAACACGAACCTTCAAATTGATCACCAATGAAATTATAAACTGCTCGAGCAAGTGTTGTTTTACCTATCCCTCCAATTCCATAGATTCCTACCATGTTGACTCTACAATCAAATCCATCATTTAGAAGTGAGTTTACTTCTAGCACTTGAGACTCTAGTCCAACAGGGTAATCTGCAATGTGCAGGGGAACACGACTAATCTTCTTGGAGATCACTTTGACGATCTTCTCAATACAAACATATTCATATTCATTCCTGTCCAATAAAAACAAAAAACTCATCATCAAGTCATACTAATTAAATGCATCAGATCCCATGTGTTGAGAATTTTATTATTGCAATATAAGTCAAGCTATTTAATATAGAACAAAATGAATTGTTCAAGATGAACAAGCACTCCTCCTTTTGAAGATTTAACATAAAGCGTTCCAAAAAAAATAGAGGAACAGAATATATGATAAAAGAATTAATTTTAACGTCTCCTATTAATGAAAATAAAATTTATACAATTATTCAATCATATATTGTCGCATAGCTAAAAGTATTTATCATTGCGATAACTAGATTTTAAAATTCACAGATAAACATGGTTATTAAATTCTGAGAGATGATTGTATCTAATTAGTCAAGGGTATAAAATATTTTACAATTGCAATTTATCAAAATTAATCTCTGAAGATAAAACTTACCCAAGTTTAAAATCCTCGCCAGACAAGTCAGCTGCCTGACGTAAAGCTTCTCTCCATTTCTGCATCTTCTCCGTTTCATCGTTGAATCTCTCCTCATGCTTAGTCATTGCTTCTCCATAACTACCTCTCTGATGTCGCACGTCGCATGGATCCACGTCATAAAAGACCGGCAAAACCAACCGGCCCTTCCCCTTAACGCGCTCCATGATCGTGGCAAGTTCATGTAAGCAAAAGGAGGAAGATGCATAGTTGACAGAGAACACAACAATAGCAATCCTGGAATCTTGAATGGCCTTGACAAGTGCTGGAGTGATTTCCTCCCCTCCCTGAAGCTCCTGATCATCAAAGAAGGTGTGGATTCCTTTGTCACTTAAAGCTTTGTAGAGATTGCCAGTGAAACCATGGCGAGTATCACTGCCCCTAAAGCTGAGAAACACATCGTAAGGCCATTCATAGCAGAACGAAGAGGAAGAATAACAGGAGGGAAAGATGGAAGCTTGCAGAGCCATGAGAAGGTATGTTGGTCAGAGGACAGTGGTTGCGTTTGGAAAGTCAAGCAAGAAGAAAACGGAGAAAGAGAGTAGAGAATGAATAAGAAGAGCAAAGCGATGGGGCGCGTATGGTACAGTAAGTCAATGAACCAACATCAAAATGCAAGTGGTGTGGTGGCTTTAAATTAGAGACGACGCGTTAATATGTATATATAAAATGACATAATATAAAATTTATTTAACTTTTATCATAACTATATAAAAATAAAAAGTATGTATTAATAATAGAGTAAGTGTATCCCACTGTATACATAGTATCTTTAAGAGAGTTTCTCCTATTTTATAGAAAGAAGTGTATTTTCCTATTATAAGAGAGAATGATATTATTCTCTCCTTATATTTAGAGAGAGTTGTAATTTTATCTTTCACATAGTGAAAATCTTTTTCTGCCTTGTCCGTGATTTTTTCCTTTACATTAAGGGGCTTTCCACGTAAATACTTTATGTCAGTTCCTATTTTTCTTAATTCTATTTTAGTTGCGTTAATATGTTTCTATAACTCTAGTACCCAATGGTCTCAATACAAACGAGATATGTCCTGCATGTTATACACAACGGGATAGTTGCATCGGTGCAACAGCCATTTGTTCAATGGATGGAAATAATTATATTCAATGTTTAACTAATTTAAGAAATTTTATTTGGAAATTAGAAAAAAGGCCGTGATTATTTACGATACTTTGGGTAGGCATTAGACAATAAAAATCCCCAGTTCGGTGGATGGGCGAAAGTGCGTTCCAATTTCCTATCTATCGTGTGAGGCAAAAGTACTGCGACTTCCTCCGCCATCGCGTCCTTTTATATTAATCGTCATGCAAATTCTTGGTCAGTCTTGAAGGAAATATTTTGGGACAAATATTCATAGGTGGCTTCGGCCTTAATCATCACGAGCAGGATATAGCTCTCATATTTATCGGTGTTTATAAAGATTTTCACGTCACAAAAAAATGTGAGTGATGTTAATAATAAATAAATGATCGAGATGAGTGTGTAATTGTATATTGAAATGAAAAAAAAATGTTTACAGAAAAATATTAAGTAGTTAGATATTTGAATATTAGATAGTCAGAGATCTGAATTTAGCTGTGAAAAGAACGTGTCAGTTATTAATTTTTGGATTAATATATAAGTCGGACATATATACCTTTTCATTTTATCAAATAATTAAAGTGATTTCTGCCAAAACTTTTGACCATGTAACATTGCTCATGCTTAAATATAATGTGTTGGAATTGTGACTACTTAAGACACTCCTTATATTTAAATGAGTGTCAATTTTTAAATATACATATAAATTAAGAAAATAATAATTAAACTTTAATATTAGATTAATTTAAGTACATTTTACAAAATTACATTCATCTTGTAATTCTAGGACAAATTTTGAAACTCGAAGTCAGTCCAAGGGTTATTGCAAGAATGTAACTAAGAAAGACAATCATGCTATGGAGTCATAAATTCAATCATGGAATTGGGGACATAAGTAATTTGTAGACTAATAGATAATGGTGTTATCTGGTCATCTGGAGTACTCCTTGTCCTTATATATATATATATTTCGTGTATAGAGATATTGGAGGGTAGAACTTCTGTATTAAGGTTACATATATGATGTTCCAAGTCTACGATGTCAAAAATAGGAATTGATCTCAACTGAAAAACGAAAAAAAGAAAAAGGAAAATTGATCATTCTGTAGTGATAATATTTTTTTTTTTACCAAGTATCATTCAATTAAAAATTAAAATTTAAAGATAAATGAGATTATGTTTATATTTAAATAATAATAATATGCTTATGTTCACACATTTAAAATAAAAAAGGACATTATATATGTGCCCGAATCTGAAAAGTATTACACTTATGTTCTATTTTGTATCATGTGAAAATTGATTTGAATCGATTTCAATGTTAAAATTCAAAATTTGAAAGTGCCCAACACATAAATCGACTTAAATCTATTTCAGTGGTGGCAGCAACGATCAAAAAAGCATTTGCTCTAAAATTGACTTAAGTCGATTCGTCAGTGGTGTCAATTGGCAGAGACAAATCGATTCAAATTAATTTGTATGCGGTGCGACAAATCGATTCAAATCAATTTCCTTAGCCATTTTTCCTATAAAACCGTAATTAAATTAAATATATTAAAGTTATCCTATATTAAGTTTAGTCTATCCTAAAAAGGGCAGCGTAATCTATGCACTAAAAGTCTTATATAAATTAAATTCCACTAAATCTTATAATCTTCACCAACTAAACAATAATATATTAAATTATCTTATCCTACAAGACACATTGCAATCTACACAAAAAATACTGATATACGCAAAAATAGAAAATTACACTAAAATCAAATCACATATTAAATTATATTCAAATATTACGTATCCTACAATATATTTTATTCAATTACTCCAAAATCAAGTCACATATTAAATCAAATCACTACCACTTGAGTGAAGTTGATCACATTGTGGGAAGACTAACAATGTAGGTAAGTAATTTATTTTACTTAGTTTATTATCTTAATAGTTTAATTTATTTAGTTTAAAATGTTTTAATATATTAATTTCTTATTTAGTATTAGGATAGGGTTAGTGATTTAATACATAGTAATTTATTTAAATAAAATGTATTATGTCGGATATTTAATAGTTGAATTTAATTTAACTGTGATTTGATTTTAGTGTTTTTTTTTTGCATATATAAGTATTTAGTGTGTAGATTGTAGCGTGTCTTGTAGGATAGGATAATTTAATATATTCTTATTTAATATTATAAGATTTAGTGGAATTTAATTTTTGTAGTATAAATACAATATCAATTAGAAATTAAATATAATTAACTTTATATAAGACTTTTAAAGAGTAGATTACACTACCTCTTTTAGGATAGATTAGACTTGTATAGGATAACTTTAATATATTTAATGTAATTATGGTTTTATAGGAAAAATGCCCAAGGAAATCAATTTGAATCAACTTATCACACTACTTGACACTGCCTCATAAATCGATTTGTCTCTACCAACCGAAACCACCAATGAATTGACTAAAGTTGATTTTAGAACAAATGTTTTTCTAGCTGTTGCTACCACAACTAAGATCGATTTATGACCATTTGTTGTGTTGGGCGCTTTTAAATTTTGAATTTTAACATTGAAATCGATTTCTATATAATACGAAATAGGATATATGTATAATACTATGCAGGCACATGTATAATATCCTATTTTTCTATTTTAAATGTGTGAAAAACTCACTTGGTAGATATTTTGTTCTTAGATCCAAGCACCGCCAGTGTCTCTTATGCCAAAAGGCGAGCTTCATTGTCACCTCAAGCCAAGCACCTTTTATCATTTTCCTAACAGATATTTTAATTTGTTCGGTGTTGTATAGTTTGCAATTATAGAATGTGTATGCACAGATGGTCATAACAGCAACAAAGCATAGCCAAAAGAATTCCTCACAGCCCTCACGCATTGAATTTCACCCTCCAATGATTCCCAATTCCAAAAATAATTCAATGCGAAGTCAACTCCGGAACAATGAAATCAACAAAGACAGAACCTTCTAATATAAAACGATGGACCCATTTCTCAACGGGGGGATAAGCCTGATTAAGATACACCTGAAGAACCAGTGCGAACAAAGGAGAAAGAGCAGCAGATCTTAAAGGCCGATATAGCAAGAAAAGAAGAGGAAGCTGCAAGGCTGGAGGAGAAGCGAAGCAAACGCCCGCGGAGGTTTTTATTTTTGCTTTTTCGGTCCAAAGCTAAAGGAGATTGAGAAAGCTAAGGAGGCAAGGCAGAGGAAACGGGCAATGCACTGGTGCAGAGAAGACCCAACCAAAGCTGAACCAGTAAACAAAGAAGTAAGATTGCGGAGCGTGATAGGCAACAGTGAGGAGATGGATAAGAGAGAAAAAGTTACTTGTGGTGGTCAATTAGGATAACTAAAATTACAAGATTACCCATAATTGAACTTAATTGGGACTAAAATGATAGGGTATTTTTGTCTAAATAAAAATGTGAAGGATAGGAGTCTCATATATATATATATATATATATACACACACACCAGAGCAGATAATCATTACGGAGGAAGACATATGGGTATAAAATATAATTTGGCTGTTAGGAATTCTAAAATTTTTTTAATTCTTTTAATTTTTCCTTCAATAGCACAGAGTCTAAAATATAAATGATTAATTCTCATAGCAATTGGAAAAGTTTGTTGCCTTCTTTCTAAATCAAATATCTCTTGTAAAGTTTCTTTCCAAGTATGAAGGAAAAATATATTACTAATTCAAATAGCAAAAACTTGTAATTCTTTTTAAAGGTTTTTTATTTTGTTATCAAGTGATAAAAACATATCATGTAGTTTATTTAACAATATTTCATCCCCTGGAAAAGATTGTGATTCAAATAATTCAATAGTGTCTAGTAAATCTTTTTCATGTTTTTTTAGTCTTTTTATAGCTATACGATATTGGTAAATAGGTACCATTTAAAATAAAACAATAGAAAACTTACAAGAAAATAGATGCTTGTAAATTCTGATGAAGACTTTTATCGAATGCTCTTCATTGGAACTCTTACAAAGGGTTTTTAATCTTGAGGAAAGTGTATACAGTCTCTCAAAGATATTCTTTCACTCTTTCTCTATGCTCAGATGACTCTCTCACCTTATATAGAAATTCTAATCTACTATTACAATGATGACTTCATGACTAATAATTACAAAAAACAAAACCTAGTAACTTTTTCTTTTTAGCATGGTTTTGAGAACTGGATCGGACTGGCCAGTCGGACGGGTTGAACCGGGAATCAGCCTGCTGTCTGATCCGGGTTGGCCCCCCAAAACCAGGAAAGATTGGACAGGCTAAGAACCGCTTTGAACAAGCAGGAAACCGGGCAAATCGATTTTTTTTTTTTTTACAGGAAAAGATGAAAAATTGCATTATTTTGGGTTTTTTTTAAATAGCCTAAAATCTCATTTTTCCTAATTCTTTTCCTTTTTTGGTATAAAAATTAGTAACTTGAGATATTTAATTCATATGGATAATGTTTATTTTGATTAAGAGATTAATTATGTTTATATTCTATGGGTTTTGTTGATACCTAATTTAATTTTTAGTTATGTATAACATATATTTTATTTTGTATTTTTATATATTTATATAAATATAAATTTTATTATATACCGGTTATATTTCGGTTGGACCCCTTGTTAAACCAGTTGAACCTCTGAACCTCTGAACTCTTACCCTGACCGGTTCGATGTCCGGTCCGGTTTTTAGAACCTTGCTTTTTAGGCTTTTGACAAACGCAAATAGACTTTTTTACTTTGAGTAGATAATTGTCCTTGCGGATTCTTAATAATCTTGGCTTGTTTTGCTTTCACTGTATGGAGATGCTGCCAACACTTGCTTTTATTCTTCTTTTTCAAAAGTTATATTGATCTTTGGTATCTTCAAAATAATGTCTTGGGCTAGAACTAACTTCTTCATCGTTTCCTCCTTTTGTTGATATAGCTTTTATCTGTTCCTGAAGATCTTCTTCTGATGTGGCCGCTGCTAGTGTTGCTAATAATTTCTTTTTCTGTGCTAAAAAATGGGCTTCTTTATCTTCATCTGTTTTAGAGGTTTTTGGTGACACTTGTTTATGAGGAGATTGATATCGTTTATCATGAGAATACAATATCCATGCATCCATTGCTTTCTTACTGATTAAATTTAAATCAAACAATTCCCACCATCTTACTTTAATAACTTTGATGAGAAACTATATGCTTGCATGTTCTGCCATTTTTGCTGATTCATAATCCCATTGGATAATCCAAGTCACACCAAGACAAGATATGAATAAGATTAGCTTCATTTCTGGTACAAATGATGTTTTTGCTTTCCAATATTCATATCCCATAGCTACTTCTTTTGGAAAAATAGTCGGAATTGGACTGTAATCCAAAAACCATTAAGAAATCACTTAGGGAAGTGTAAAGAACTTCCCCCTTTAAACCAAAAGAACCATGAATAGGGACTTGGGGAAAAGTCTAGTACATGATTCCAGGCATCCATATAATCAAAATAATTGTAATACTGGGGCTCAAATTCTCTACTAAATTCTTTGGTCTGAAATATAGGTTGGTTCCAATCTCTCAAAGTTAATACTTTTAATATTTTTAACTTTGAATGGGATTTCTTATTGGGATCTTTTTTGTCTATTACATGGGTGATTTGTACAGAATCAGTATCTACTAGGATATACTCATAAAACTTTTGGGTTTTTTTGTGGATGAATAGGTGGATAATGAAAGGGTTTTGGAAAAATATGTTTGTACATAATTTTTCTATCTAAGGTGAACCATTCTCTTTCTATGGCTATAACCGATAAATGATGTGGTTTTTCCATATAAGGATATTCATCATATGTAGGTATAGTACTTAATAGATCTGAAGGTTTTGAGGGTTGAGGACTTTTAAACTTACTTGGAGAAGATATATCAATAGAGCTTTTATTAGTAATACTTTTACCACTTGATATCAAAGAGCTTTTAACTATGTATGACATAGTCAAAGGTGATGATGGTGAAGCTTGTACAGCTTCTTTTTTATGGTTTCGTGGGGGACCATAATTATCTTTAGTATTTGGATTCTGGCTCATTTTCAATAGAGCCCTGCAAAAACTTTCTCGTAAGGAAATCTGGCAGAGCATTTTTGTCTCCTTTTATATGTATGATTTCAAAATCAAAACATGATAAAATTGCTTGCCATCTTGCAAAGATATGTTTTGAAACAAGATTTTTTACATCATTTTGTAAAACGTTGAGGGTAGCTTTACAGTCTGTTTTTGCTAAAAACTTTTTATTAAATAAATCATCTTGAAATTTGGTTATACATAATATTATCGATAAAAAAAATTTTTTAATTGTTGAATATTTTTGCTGGGCTGGATGCCAAATACTTGAATAATATTTGACGACTTGTTCCTTATTGGATTCAAGAAGAACTTGTTTTAAGATACCTCCATAACCAAGATCAGAGGCATCCGTTTCAACCATTAAGAATGCTGAAGGGTCGGGAATTCCTAGATAAGGAAGGCTTTTAACAATACTTTTGACTTTTATGATGACTTAGCTTATTTCTTTGTCCCATGGATGAGGATTCTTTCTAAGATGCTTATATAAATGGGGACAAATAGTTCTAATATTAGAAATAAAATCTGCTACATAATTAAGACATCCTAGAAACCTTTGTAATTGTTTTTTAATCTTTAATTTCATTCGGAAATTTATCAACAAATTCTATTGATCTTTTGATAGGTGCAACTGTTCCTTGATTTATTTTATATCCTAAGAATTTTATCTTAATTTGAAATATTTTCATTTTCTTGGCCGATATCATTAATCCATTTTCTTTTATAATTTCAATGAATTTGGTTAAATGTTGTATATGTTGATTAATATTCCTTTAGAGAATACTAGTACATCATCAAGATAGACTATGGAAAACTCCATATTCTGATGAAGAATATTATTCATTATTTCTTGGGATTCGCTTGGTGCATTTTTAAGCCCTTAAGGGATTACATTCCATTCATAATGACCAAATGTAACAACAAATTCCGTCTTATATCTATCTTCTTCTTTTACCGAGATTTGATAATATCCTGATTTCATATCAATTTTTGAAAGTATTTTTGCCTTAATTAAACTCTTTATTAAATCCGTTTTGTTTGGTAAAGGGTATCTTATCCATCTTAAAACTTTATTTAAAGGTTTATAATTAATTACTAATTTGGGAGCCCCCCGTTCTATTTCTGATGCTTTCATAACATAAAATCTTGAACAACTCCAAGGTCATTTAGAGGGTCTTATTAATCCTTTTTCCTAATATTCTTGTATTTCTTTTTCACAATATTTTAAATATTCTTCATTCATTTGTATAGGTCTAGCTTTTGTTGGGATATTTGATCTTTAAATCCTTCATCATATGGTAAAGATATTTCATGAATTTTTCTATGATGAAAGGCCATAGGATTAGTATCATAAATTTCTCTTTCTATCCTTTTATCAAAATCTCTTATGATCTTTTGAATGTTAAGATTTTCAATCTGTTCTTCTACCTTTTATAATATATTTCTTTATTTAATAAATTAATTTGTTTTTGATTTTGATTTATTAAATTATCTTTTGATATAGATACCTCTTGTAATAAGTTTAATTCTTTCTTTCTAGGTGATTCTAAAAATTCAAAAAGAACTGGAGTTTCTAGTATTACATGAGTTTCTACTCCTTTTTCAGTATGGGTATAAAAGGGTTATAAAGGGCTTTCCTAAGATTATAGTGTTTATGATATTTTTTACTAATGCAAAAGAAGTTCTAAAACAAATTTTATTTTTACATATTTTTGCATTGGATAGCTTATACTTTATCTTTAATCCTGCTCCACTTGCTTCTAAAACTTTTTCAGTAGTCTTTTCATAATACTTTGTTGGTATAACTCTTTCCTGTATAGCATTTATATCAGCACCTGAATCTACTAAAGCTATTAGTTTGAATATTTCATCTCTTACAATTAGGGTAATTCTTGTCCACCATTTATGAGTTGTTATTAAACTTAATATATTAATAAAAAGGGTTGAACTTTATGCTTCTTTAGGTTCTTTTATAATTATAGATTTTGATTTTTGTGTACTTATTATTTTTCCTCCTTCTAATCTTAATAACCTTTATTCTAAAGTAATATTTAGTTCTTTAATATATGAAATTTCTTGTTTTAATAGTCTAATCTCATTCTCTAAATCTTTACAGTAATATTTTCTTTAGTAGTCTTAAATCTATTAAAAACTTCTTTAATTTCTATTGGTCTTATTTCTTTTTGTTGTTTTTCTTCTTTATAATTGGTTTAATTGTTGTAAAAATTCTTCTTTTAAAGGTGAATCTTCCAGCTTATCTATTATATATATTAACGTAGAGGTTTGGTCTTTGGTTAATACATTTATTGGTTTTTCCATACAGTTTTCACAATTACATAGACCTGGTCCTAAACAGTCATTTTCTTCTTCTTCTATTTCAAAGTTTTCTGATGAATCTCTATCTAATTGACATATCTCATTATCTATGGCTTCTTCTTCACTATCTATTATCTCTTTGTCAGATTCTGGTTCAGGTTCTGAATTAATACATATGTTTAATAAAACTTATTTTAACTCTTCATTAGTTAACTCATTTATTTTTTGTTGAACTCTACAGCTTCTAGCATTGTGTCCTGGTTTTCCATATTTCCAACACACATTTTCTTTTTTAACAATTTTCTTATATTTTTTTTCTTTAGAGGGGTTGGCCTGTTTTGATAAGTTGGTGGAGGTTGATAATTTTGTTTCTTATAATATTTTCTAGAGTTATTATTTCGGATATTTTTATGTTGTTTCTTTATATGTTTTTTATGTTACTACTATGGGCTTTTAACGAATCTAATCCATATTGTTGACAAAATGTTCCTAATTCTCTTCCATTATTTAGCTTTTCATTTCTCATTCTATCTTGTAATTTTCCATCATTACGTACTTCTATTCCTGTTTCTACTATAACATTATGTATTTGTCCAAAGGTCAAAGTATCATAAGGGATTTGAATACCAAAATGGGTTTGCATTTTTGTATGACTTTTATAGCAAATAATCTAGGTAAAGCTACTACAAATCTTTCTTTCCAAAATGGTGCATTTGTATCTTCTCTCATAATTACTTTAGATAAGAATACATCTTTATACCACCTATAATCAGACATAGTTGGACATTTCAAATTAATCAATTGAGTTCCCATTCTTTCTCTAAATATACTAGGATCTCCTATAAAGTTCTTAATTATAGAGACTAATAATGTTGTTACAGCGTCTGACACCACTTCTTCATTCTCTTGTTTTACACTACAAAGTATTATGTTTCTATCTTCTAGAGTTAAGAAATTATCCTACCAACCTCTTATCTGTCTAGTAAATCCCTGTATTATTACCTTAGTGGCATCTATCTCGTCTAATCCTTTAGATTTTAATGTTGTAGCAAACATAGTCATCTGACATGTTACATCACATATTAATTGTTCACTCATACCATCTATATTCCATTGTTCTATACTTCCACCAGAAAAAGGTATTCTGAAACATCATATTTCTTTCTTCAAAGCTTAAATCAACCGGTGTGGATTTAGGATAGTAATTTCGTGTTTTTGAATATCATCCACTGACTAGTTTATTTATTTCTAATTCTAGAGTATTTATGGATTTTTTCTTTTCTAGATTTAGACCTCTAAGTTTTTCTTTAATATCTTCAATGTCTGTTTCAATAGATTTTTTATACTTAAATATGTTTGAATTTGTGTCAATTTTATATATAGGGGTTTCTATTAATTTTGGACTTTTCTGAATTATTAATGGATTTGACTGATATTGGATTTTATTATTACTACTACCACTACTTTCTGTTTTATTTTCAATTCTTCCTAGATGTTTACTTATTATATTTAACATTGTATTAGAATAGTTAAGCTGTTGATGTACCTTTTTTATATCTTTTTTCGCTATACTTCTTTCTAAACTAGCAATATCTTTGCAACGGGATATTTCTATTTCAATATTATCTGAAGCTTTTATTACTGCATTTTCTTTAGGGGGATATTCGGATTCTATAATCTTTCTTGAGGTAGTTTTCCATGTAGAAGTTAGTTTTACTAAGGGACAAAACTCTTTTACATTATCATTATAAATATTTTTTAACCAATCAAAGAAATACAAATTAATTTCATTATTTTCCATATATTGGTAAAATATTTTTCTAAGTTCTTCGGTTTCCTTCTTACTAAAGGTTTTAAAAAAACCATTCTCTTACTTCTTTATTATATTTCAGCTTCGAAATCTTCTCTTATCCATGCTTTATCTATTTTAAAAGGTTCTTTCTTACTTAGCACGTTTAAAACTTGTGATGCTGTTGGCGAATATTGAGTATCTTTGTATACCGGAGTTGTTACTCTGGCTCCACTATTATTAATTCCTATTAAATCTATGTTAATGGTTGAACCATCTGTTGAATGTCCAGAGAGATCTGGTTTAATTACTTGAGGATCTGATATTCTTACAGATGCAGACCTATTCATCCTAAGTCTTATATTATTTTCTTCTTGAATTATTTCTCTAACTTGGGTATTTTCTATTTTTATAGGTTCTATTACATCTTCTAATAACCATTCTTTGGGAATATGTTTTATTACTTCTGAATGCTTTGATTTTTTAGGAACTTGTACCGTTGTTTTTTTTAAGTTAGCTTGAACTAATATAGTCTCATCCCTAGGAGATTGTTTTAAAGCTCTGAAGTTATAATCTATTTTGGTTACTTTATAATATATTCTATATATTATTTGGAGTGGATCATATTTTTCATCTATTATTTCTTTAGAAGTTTTAACATATAATTTTGTAGCATATGAAGTATAATCATTATTTATATTCATGGCAAAATTAAGATAACAATTAAAGAAAACATGACCATCATGGCAATTACTCTCTAAAGTGGCTATTGATGAATCTTTAAATTGTTTAAACCTTATATCTCTTAATATTATTAATATAGGCGAATTAACTCCTAATTTAAAATTCGGCTTAGCTGCTACTTGTATTAATCCTATATGTATAGAATCAAATCCCTGTTCTTTATGTTCTCTTAATTTTTCAGCTTCTAAAATATTTATTATATTTTTATTGCTTGTACCTGGATAACTATATTCTAACATATGTATTTCTTCATGTCTTTGATGCCAAAAATGGTGGCTTTTATATACTTCATTTTTTCTAATTATAGGTATAGACTAGGTATGTAATCTTTTTTCTATTTTTGCTATTTGTAATTCTGATGCGAAATTATTATTATTATTGGAAGTGGAAGTTTCTTCATGATTTGTTTTTACTACTATTCTGATTATTTCTTCCTAAGTTTAAGTTACTTAATGTTCTAAGAAGACTAGCCATTAATCCTATCAGAGTTTTATGCTACGGGACCACCCTAGTTGACCAACGGTCTCACTACCTCTCTTAGGCCTTGCTGTCCGGACCACTATCTGGGCTGACCAACGTACACACAGCTCTCACTACTACAGTAGACTTTGAATTAGACTAATAACCAGAACTTTCACAGAAATTTAATTAAGTAACAAAACTTGAATAAAGAAATTACTCAACAGTATATCAGAACAAAATGAGAAACAATAACCCAATATCATAACCTAAGTTCTTATATATATATATATATTTCTGAGTTTAATTTAGAATTAAGTCTGTACACTTATTTCATTTAATAACTCTTAATCTAAGTTGAATTTAATCAATTCAATAATTGATTTATGTTATATTATATTGATGATTAAACATATCAAATTGTAGAAAAATTGGATCAATAATAGACATATAACCTAATAAATAATATTTACTTATACTTTCAAAAACATGTTATCCATTACAATATAACGAGATGATGAACTATCAAATCAGTTTTAAATTGTATAAAATTTTATACACTTAATTTATTTGATATAAAGTTTAAATATAACAATTGGATTGATGAACTTTTATATTTTAAAAATAATCATTAGAATGAGTAATTATACCAAAACTTACTCTCTTAGTAAACAAGTCTCAACTACATAATGTCACACTCACTTGAGTTGTCTATTTGTTTAAGTTCAGTTTAATTTTTCTTTTGAAAGTAAAGTTTTTATAGAAAAAAGGAAATAAGGGGCACTATACCTTATCAGTGAAAACAAATTATAAGACAATCATCGATCATATATATCCAAATAATAATAATAATCTAGGCACATATTCACGCCAAGTGTATGAGATAATGTTGTCTTAATCTTTTTTTTTCGAGATTAAAGCCATAACAAAAATATTATTTAATATTTAAAAATAAGTGTCCCACCATTAGATATGATGGTAGCCCAAATTTTCACTACTCATCCATCACATCTTTGGATGTTATAATATCAATGCTCATTAGAGGAGGTTTATTTTAGTAAACTTTATTGAGGGACCAAATGAGCTTATTAGATTATGATAATTTAAAGCCAAGTAATTTAATATCCCTAGCGTAATTCTGTAAAATTTCATGAACTTTAGAGCTTCAAAACTTATATATAGCAAGTTAAAAGTGGAAGAACTGTACCTATGTATGTTGGACAACACTTGTTTACTAGTTTGGAAAAGATTGTGAAATGAACAGGAGAATCAAGTGACATTACACTCAAATAACATATAATCTAAGAAGCATGTAAATTTTAAAAATTCAAAAATGAAAGTCCAATTCAAAGTAATGCGACTCAGATTGTTCACACTACTCAGGAGGTAGACTTTTTTTGGCCAATTAGCACCTTAGTCTTTTGCTGCTTATGAAATACTAGTACTTTGTGTGTAGCAACATTCAAAATAACACTTTGAGCTCATTCAGAGTTTAGGACATCACATATTTACATAATATAAGCTTGCTTTCAAGATTTTATACTGTTCATAGTCCAACAAAACTGAAGCATCATTCTTGGTGATGAAGTACTATTTTCAATGCTTCCCTGGCCTCTTCGACTTGTAGCATTACGATTGGTGGCCAATTTATAATGCAAATGTGAAATAATTAACATGGTCCCAGATTCAAGAAAAGTATAAAATGCTTCCATTTCTACATCATCTTGACTTATATCAATTTAATTTCTGAAACACTCCTCAGTTGTTTGTTGCCAACATGATGCATCAGGTATTTAGTTGAAGTTGTTCTCCACTAACTGTTCCACTTGATGAGGCGTGATCCAAACACTGCTAGATCAAGCTAAGTTCAAAATATACAAGAGGGCAGAAGTAGATGTAAGCGAAAAGTGATAGAAACACTCTCAAAGCAAACTAAGACAAATTAGAGAGAACAATGCATTATGGTTTTTGCTAATGAAATCACGGTGATGAGTTTGGTGGGCACATTAGTGATTTTTGATTTAACAATTTGGTTGTTAGGGTTGTCGCTCACTTGCTATGAATTGACAGGTCATTTATTTGATAACATGTCAAGATAACCGTAACAAATGCCATGCAAATGATTATCCTGATCGAATAATTGCTTAATATTTGTGAGTTAAATGATGTTGAATCAGAAATTAATTTGCCTAAGAATTATGTCATGTGCAAAGTTTGGTTTCTTTGGTGCTGGTTTGGTTGCTTTGAATTTCTTCTAAATTGCGAACTAACATTGCCTTTGAAATCTGATTTGGTGAGTTAATTTGATCTAGTCTAGCTGTTGAGAGAATTTCTGAATATTTTTGTGCTTGCAAACTCTGCTGTACGAATATCTAGTTTGTTCTATGGTAGTTCTATATGTCAAGGATTCTGTTATATATATATATATATATATATATGAATTTTAAATACATAAGGTCTGACATTATGCTCTCATATATACTATCCAAAACCTTTCATCACTGGCCTATCTTAATGACTTGTCAAGAATGGTCATGCTAATTCTGTATAATTCAATTAATTCAAGTGGAATTATCATTTTAATTGACCTCATTAATTTATTTTTTTAATTAAAAAACCAGTTTAAATATGAATATGCATCTCTTAGTAAAACAAATTTCTTCTGATAACTACATATCTCTAAAAAAATAAGAAATTTTTGTATAAAAACGATTTTAACTTCTCACATTTTGTTATACTCATAATAAGAGTGAGTTCAATGACTTTATTTAGATACTGTGTCACACCAACTTTGTTATAGACATATCTTAATATGAGACATTAGATTTATATATATTCAATAATATTCATCATAAAATTATGAAGTTAATCATATCATGTAGAGAAATAAGCAGTACCAGGATGTTTACCTCCTCCATTATAGTATCACCGACCAATCTTGCCATCACTGAATCCGAATCCGAATCCGAATCGATTTCACTATTGGGTTCATTGCTCAAATCCAACATTAATGCGCTTCTTTTTCTCTTTCTTGATGGTTCTCCGCAGGTTGCTCGAAATGAGATTATGATGTTGAATAAGTGAATAGGATATTTAAACTTACGAAGTCAAAATCTTTTACAACCATCTTATGTATAACTTTGACTGTTCATGCATTTGATCACAAATACATAAATCTAAAAGCATTGAATTTCTTTACTACAGACAAAGGTATGCAATTCTCTATCGAAAGCTTTCCATTTAACACTAAGAGGGTGTTTGGTTGAAGTGGTACCTAGGGGGATTTTTTATGGATAAATTTTATATGTAAAATTACATATGAAATTAATCCATGAAAATTTATCCCCCCCTCTTTTTACCCTCTAACTAAATAAACCCTAAAGTAAATTATTTCTTTTGTGTTTTAATGAAATATGAAATTTTCATATAATCTAACTATGTGTAATCTATTATCATTAATTCTCTTTTATCACACTACAAAAAAAAAAAGTGTGAATTATGGCTATTATATTATGGTGGTTCGTCAAAACTGCCACAATATACGGTAAATTACGACTGTTTTACTGATCACCACAATTTTAGTGAATGATATGGCGGTTATATTGCGGCGGCTCTTTAAAACTGCCACAATATTGAGTAAATTATAGTGGTTTTATTAACTGCCATAATTTTCATGAAAGAAACAACTATTGTAGGTAAATTATGGCGGTTTAAAACCGCCATTATTTACCATTGCTATTTTTATTTTATTTTTTAACTATATTTTAATAAAATATGGGGAAAAAACATTCTCATTCTTTAAACTTTTTCGCTAATTACAAATAGATACTTTAACTTCTAAATATTCTAATTAGATGCTTAAACTACACCAACCCTTAAAATTATTCTTTTTATTCAATTTTGGATTTAGCTAGATAGGTGACATGGCAAAATATCTATTGATATATGTCACAATTGCTTTTATTTTTTTATTTTTTAATTTATATCATGTTATATTTGTGAAAATATATATCAATAAAAAATTAAAAAACATTAATTAAAAATTTTCTATGTATTGCTCATTAAATGAGGATGGAAATCTCAAATTAAACATCAACTCTTTTAAGAGGATTTGTTATCTCTTCATTTTTTTAATATTATAATAAAAACAATGAATTATCATAAATATAGTATATTTTGTGCCTTCTTTATCTTTATTGAATTTGGAACTTATTTTATCACTACAATTGTAGTTGTATTCCCTTGAAAATGGAAACAAAAATGGAATACTGGATAAAACTCGAGTAAATTTTTCATCCAGTTTATATATATTTATTTTGGAACTTTTACATTCTAACTCAAGTTTTAGTGTACTTAACTATCTAAAAACTTTCAAAATTTAAAAAACTACTAGTTTTAAAGGCTGTGTTAGTCAATAAATTTAATTAAAAATTTAAATAAAATAGAAAAAAGAGTAAAAAAAAGAAAATATTTTTTTGTAAAAATTTTTCAGCCCCGAAAATAAAATTTTTTTTAGAATCGAACCTAAAATAAGAATGAGATCCCAAAAGCTCATATTTAAGTTCAATATAAAGAGCGTAAAACACAAAAAAAAAAAAAAAAGAATGCTGAGTGAATAGCAACGCCCAGCATTTTCACACTGACAAAGCTTTACCTCTCCCTCCCTCCTTCTCACAGCTCTGAACACGCTACAAATGCCACACAAATAGAGCACACCACACAATGCCAACAACTCACAGCTCCCTCGCTCTCACAGCTCACTCCCTTCCCTCTCCGAACCGCCTTCGACGACCTTCGTCCCCTCCTCCGCCTCACCACCAACCCCTCCCTCTCCCCCTGGACCTTCCCCTCCAACCTCTCCAACGACCGATCGTCAAGTGCCCCCACTCCTCCGTCGCCCCAATCATAGCCCTTGAGCACACCACCCTCGCCGACGACAACAACAGATACTATGTTCCTCTGGTCCTCTGGAACCTCTGTGAGGGTTATTGCGTTTGGATTTTGCTTCGGGTTCCAAAGGGGCCGTGCCAGCCGCGACTTCGCCGTCCTCTACGGCGCCTGGCTCGCCACCATCCTCCCAAGCCTTGACTTCGTCGACGCCACCATCATTCTCGGCGCCCTCGTCTCTCTCCATATCCGGCGCCATCTGTGAGGGTTATTGTGTTTGGATTTTGCTTCGGGTTCCAAAGAGGTCATGCCGCTCCAATTTTGGAAAATTGTAAGTTTTTTTTTTTTTTTTGTGAATTTGGATTAGCTTATATTTTTGGTATAATAGCTAGCACACTCAATCGTTAATTGAGAAAATTCCTTTAGGTCGACTTTATTTAGATTAAAAAATGCAGAGCTCCTCCTTGCACTTAGAAAAGGGATTGGTATCACTAGGGTACAAGGACGTGTTTTGTTTTCACTATTCAATCTTATTATATTGGTTAATTAGTACTTGATCTGTTGATAACAGCGGTCTTGACAATTAAGGTCTGAAGGGTTTCTTGCCAAATGACATATCCAGATTACATAATCTACAGATCCTGTGAGTTCCAAAATAGTTTCCTCTGTATTTTAGATATTTTCTGTTTGCATCAATATTTATTTCAATGCATGCAACCCTACTTATGTAAGCCTTGGTCAGATAAAGCGTGACAAATATCTTAATAGTTTGTCTGAATTTTCCCTTGTTCCTATTTTACACTCATTATTCTCTAATATATAGAAATAACTAGCGGGTCCGTGTCTCCATTCCTTTGATTATTAGCTTGTGCATTGCAGAAACTTGAGTGGAAACAGTATCCATGGAGCAATTCCATCCTCGCTAAGTATAATAACTAGCCTGCAAGTGCTGTGAGTGACTTTTTTTTTTTTTTCCCTTTTTGGTTTTTTCAAATAATATTCTTTTGCATTGTTTTGAGTATCTGAAATGTGTGAACCATGTTGTGCCATGAATATTGCCTTGGCTTTGGCTATCATACTAATGTCATATTTGAATGCCTTGTAATCATTTAGGGACCTGTCCTACAATGTGTTCAATGGATTGATTCCAGAAAGCCTGGGACAATTGACATCAGTGCAAAGACTGTATTAAAATGTCTTCTTGCAGGAACCTTAACAGCAATGCCTTGTCTGGAAGGGTCCCAGCAACTCTAGGAGGAAGATTACTGCACAGAGCTAGCTTTAAGTATATGCAGCAGCTATACTTTATTAACATTTTCTGGTTTCTGATTTTCTGTTCTAAGTTTCTAGTTTGCTGCTAGACAAGCCACCACCCTTATAACCCGGGTTGTTGGTTGTTTTTTTTTTAACTTCATGTGTGTGTGTGTGTTTTGTGTTTTGGTAAATAATAACATATTTCTACAAGTCCATTTCATCATGGCATATCTCCTTCATAAAAAAGAAAGCCTCTTGTTCAGTTTATTTGTTTTAATGGTATCTTCTTCACCATATTGTACTGCATCTGCATGCATTGAATATCTATCATCTTACATTTTTGTTGGTTCCTCTGAGTTACTGTGTTAATTCAACCAGTTTCAGAATCTAAAGATTGTGGACTTTTTTTTTTTTGTTGCTTATAGGATGGGAATCAAGTTATTCTGATGCTGTGGCTAACCAGAATGCCATAATTAAGGTAAATTTGATTCTGATAAATTTACCTTTCCAGAAGCTGGCTTAAATTCTTTCTTGGCTTAGTATTATGTTAAATATCCTAATTATAGGTATTTTATTTTAGCTTCCATGCCTAAGGGAGATGATAAAGTCTATGCTCTGCTTCTTGCATTTGAAGTAGATATTTCAAAAATGATAATTAGCTGAGTCCCTTTTCCCTTTTATTTGTTACTGTGGTTATAGGTGATTTTGTAATTCTCTACTGCTTTTTCTGCTTTATTGCTGTTGAAGTACTCCATTAATTAATGCATTCATAATGTGGCAAAGGCTACTGGTGATGGAGCATACAAATTTGCTGGCCTTTTCAAAGAAAGACTCGAGAGTAGTCTTGACAAAGAAGATGAAATGGATTGCCTTGTAGCAGGAGCAAATTTCTTGCTTAAGGTGGATCTGACTTTTAGAGTTATCTGTTTATCTTGTATTTGTTTAAAAATCATCTTGAGAGTGACAGATTGTTGCATCCTTTAAGTTGAAATGTTTGTACAAGTCTACACCTCATTCATTATCTCCTTTTCTTGCATGATAGTTATCATAAAAGTCTGTGAACTATTATGGCCAGTTGCTTGTTAATAAATAATTCCAAAAAATGATTGAGTCTCTGCCTGGCTTCCCTTCTTTGGTCAGATTATAGTGTTTTCCCCTTGTTTAAGAACGTAAAGAGCATCTCAGGTGGCAAGTTTGCATGTCCTTGCTTTGATTTTGGCCGACAGCCATCTTATACATCCACATAGATGCTCCATTTTATTGGTGAACTTGTTAAGGGCATATGCTGAAAGTTTAATGTGTCTCGTAATTTCTATATAGCCATAGCCGAGTGTTGCTCTTTTCCTATTGTTTCCTCTTTGCATTAAATGTTTCTTGTTGACCAATATCTAATTTAGATCTATGTTGGCCCTTCCTTGTTGAAAGAAAACAACTACTATCATTTGGAACATTTGAAATGCATATTCTACGCCATTAACTCATTCTCTGACTTATCTACATTTTTTTTTCCACTATCAATAATTAGATGTTCCAACTCTTCTTAGTAGGCAATTCGTCATGAAGCTTATACACACATGGAGGGCCAGAAAGGGTTTGTTCGAATTGACCCTAGTTATTTGTTTCCTTATCTTCTAATTGACATTGGATCTGGTGTTAGTATGATCAAGGTATACTTGTCTTGATTCCTGATCTTATTAAACCCATGATCTCTTTTGGCTTGTTTCACAAAGGCACACAGGTGGTAATCTATACTTTTCATCTGGGTTGAGATAGTTGATGGGGATGGAAAATTTGATAAGGTTAGTGGGACAAATGTTGGCAGTGGTACTTGTTGGGGCTTGGGAAGACTGTTAACAAACTGTAACAGGTCATTTTCTGATATTCTTTTCCCTCATTATCTACTTTTTTATTTGAACTATTGCCATAAGGTTTGTTTATATAAATTCCAACTTTGATGAGTTGCTCGAGCTGAGTCAGAAAGGAGATAATAGAACAACTGACACGCTTGTTGGGGACATTTATGGTGCGGACTATCCTAAGGTAAAGTTTGCAGTTGATCAAATTGCCATATAGACATTCATTCTTTGTATTTTCTATTACAGGCTTCTGCCTTATGACTAATGTATCTCTAGTTTTTGGTTTTAAAATGTAATGATTTCTTGCATCATCTCTAATATTGTTGCATGTATTATAACATAGTATGATTTTACTATGGGATGTTGACTCTAGACTTGCACAAATAGACAAATTACTTACATTGTAATGATACGGCTTGTATAGGAGTATTACTTGAGAAGTAACAAGTCAAATATGTTTGTAATCTTGTTTTATGAACATTAGATGTTAGTTCTTTGTGATTTTACTAAAACTAGTTGTAAACATTTGATAGTTGTATCTTTTATGTATTTTAGTTATGTGATTTAGCTTAATTTGAAACTTGATCTCTTCTTTATTCATTTACTTTATCTTACTAGATTAATATGAAGTTGAAGTTGGTTTTATTAAATTATGTGGCATTATTATTAAAATAAAGGAATCATTTTTTTTCCAATTGGAATGCAAATTATGGCAGTTTAAACTGCCGTAGTTAATAATTTTTTAAAATTCTGTTGCAATTTGCGGCGGTTTTGAACCGCCATAATTAATAATATACTTTTTAATTTGATTGAAGATTATGGCGTTCAAACTGCCGTAATTAATAAGTTTTTAAAATACTGTTGAACTTGCGGCGGTTATAAACCGCCATAATCAACAATATACTTTTAAATTTGACTGAAAATTATGGCAGTTTCAAATCACCGTAATTAATAATTTTTTTAAATACTATTGCAACTTGTGACGGTTCTAAACCGCCATAATTGAACCATCATAACTACCCATATTTAAATTGTGACGGTTAAAAGAAAACAACCGTATTTAATCGAATGATGTTGGTAATTACGACGGTTAGCAAAAGCGCCGTTACTGTGAAAAACGGCGGTAAAAAACCACCTTAATTTGCAAAACTAACCGCCGCAATTTACTCCTTTTTTTTGTAGTCATGTGTGGTGTCTATGCCCTTTCTTTTAATTATGGTAAAATATTGTGCCAAAAAAAAAAAAATTCACATGAGAGTATCCATTATTGCACTTAATACGTATGCATAACCTTCCTAAATCTAAACAACGTACCTTGAGTTGGAAAAAGGTGGGGGTACTTGATTTTCATAGCTTTTTCAGCTTCCCAAGTCACTTCCTTGCCGGAGTGGTTCCTCCGGATAACTTTTACTAAAGCTACCTCTTTTGAGTGAGCCTTTTTGATTTGCCTATCTACAATAGCAACCGGTTCCTCTTCATAGGACAAGCTTTCATCAACTTGGATCGTTTGTGAAGTGAGCACACGAGACTGGTCGGGCATATACTTCCTGAGCATACTGACATGAAACACTGGGTGTATAGCTGATAAAATGGGAGGTGGTGCCAACCTGTAGGCTACTGCTCAAACTTTCTCTAGAATATCAAATGGGCCAATAAAACGAGTACTTAACTTTCCCCGCTTACCAAACCTCACTACCTCTTTTATAGGGGTACCCTCAGAAACACGTGATCCCCAACTGCAAACTCCAAATCGTGCCGACGGTTATTTGCGTAAGACTTCTGTCTAGATTATGTTGCTAAAAGACGCTCCTTGATCAACTGAACCTTCTCTAAGGTTTCTTGCACTAGGTTCAGGCCTAGGGACTTAGCCCCCCCAAGCTTAAACCATCTGATGGGAGACCTGCAACACCTCCTATACATGGCTTCAAACGGTGTCATCTGCATACTCGCTTGATAATTAATGTTGTATGAGAACTCGATCAAGGGTAGATGATCACACCAGCTCCCTCCGAAATCTAGTACACAGGTTCTGAGCATATCTTCTAAGGTATGTATTGTTCTTTCTGACTGGCCATCTATCTGGGGATGAAAAGTTGTGGTCAAATCCACATGTGTCGTAAGGGCTTCCTGGAATGCCCTCCAGAATTGCGAAGTGAACTAGGACCCTTTGTATGATATGATGGATAATGGGATACCGCGAAGTCTGATTATCTTGTCAATGTACAACTGGGCATATTGTGCTGCACTAAAGATGGTTTTTACTGGCAAGAAATGTGCTGACTTAGTCATCCTATCTATTATCACCCATTTGGAGTCGAATCCCTTGGTGGTCCGAGGTAACTCGACTATGAAGTCCATGGCTATCCTCTCTCACTTCCACTCTGGAATATCTATCTGCTGGAGTAACCTTGTCAGCCTCTGGTGCTCAGCCTTGACTTGGTGGCACACCAAGCATCTAGCTACAAAGTCACCGATATCTTTCTTCATACCATCCCACCAAGACAACTGTTTTAGATCCTGATACATTTTAGCTGATCCTGGATGCACAGAGTATGCTGCATTATGGGCTTCCTCCATCATTTTTCTCCTCAGCTCACCCACTGCGGGTACACATAAATGGTTCTCAAAGTGCAACACACCGTCAACATCATCTGAGAACTCTATATTATCTCCCTTACGAACATCCTTAACTATCTTAGCTATCTTTGAATCTTCACCTTGCTATGCCTTGATCTGTCCCACCAAGGTTGACTGGGCCCTGATATGAGCTACAAAAACCCCTATATCACTAAGATCGAATTGAACTCCCTTGGCTTCCAACTTGTAGATATCCTCCACTAACGGATGTCTCACTGGTGCTATGTGGGCCAAACTACCCGTTGGCTTTCTACTCAGTGCATCTGCTACTGCATTTGCCTTCCTTGGGTGGTATGAGATCGTACAATCGTAATCTTTTAGCAACTCAAGCCATCTGCATTGCTTCAAGTTCAAATCCTTCTACTGAAAAATATACTTCAAACTCTTGTGGTCTATGAAGATCTCACAAGTGTTTCAATACAGGTAGTGCCTCCAAATCTTCAAAGAAAAAACCATTGCTGCCATCTCTAAGTCATGTGTGAGATAATTCTGTTCATGCTTCTTGAGCTGTTGTAAGGCATAAGCTACAACTCAGCCATGCTGCATCAGGACACAACCAAGTCCAACTCTCGAAGCATCATAGAACACTGAGAAACCACTTTTCCCTGAAGGTACTACCAAAACTGGTGCCGTGGTTAGACATGTCTTGAGCCTTTAAAAACTCTTTTCACATTCTTCTATCCATTGGAATCTAACATTCTTCTGTGTTAACTTAGTCATGGGTGCTGCAATCATGGAAAAGTCCTGAACAAACCGCCTGTAATATCCTGCCAAGCCCAAGAAACTGCGGACTTCTGAAACTGTTGTAGGTCTAGGCCATTACTGCACTGCTTCTACCTTCTTCGGATCTACCAGAATACTATCCTTTGACACTACATGTCCAAGGAGCACAACCTGATCTAGCCAGAACTCACACTTGGAGAGCTTGACATACAACTGATTCTCCCTCAAAGTTTGTAGAATTATCTTCAAATGTTGCTCATGTTCCTCCTTACTCTTGGAATATACTAAAATGTCATCAATGAAGACAATCACAAACTGGTCCATAAACGACTTAAACATCGTGTTCATTAAATCGATGAAAGTTGCCGGGGCATTGGTCAACCCAAAGGATATCACTAAGAACTCATAATGTCCATAGCGAGTCCTGAAGGCCATCTTGGATATATCTTCGTCTTGAATCTTCAGCTGATGGTAACCAGATCGAAGGTCAATTTTAGAAAAACATGTTGCTCCCTGAAACTGGTCAAAAAAAATAATCAATGCGAGGCAAGGGGTACTAGTTCTTGATCGTCACCTTGTTTAATTGCCTGTAATCTATACACATTCTCATCGAACCATCCTTCTTCTTGACAAACAATACTGGAGCACCCAATGGAGAAGTACTTGGCTGAATAAAACTTTTGTCCAACAACTCCTGTAACTGTTCTTTCAATTCTCTGAACTCTGCTGGAGTCATGTGGTACGGGAGTATAAAAATGGGCTTAACTTTTGGCTCAAGCTCTATCCCAAACTCTATTTCCCTTTCCGGTGGCATACCCGGCAAAGCATCTGGAAACACATATGGAAACTCATTAGCCACTGGAACCACATCTAAACCTGGTATCTCTTCCTCTACATCCCTGACTGTGGCTAAAAACCCGTAACTACCTTTATCCATCAACCGTAATGCACTCATGGCTGATATCAAGCTCATTGGTGTTGAATACCTTGTACCCAAAAACATTTTTGGCTCATCACCTGGGACCTTAAACCTCACCACCTTGCTATAACAATTTGCATTGGCATGGCATGTGGCTAACCAATCCACACCCAGAATAATGTCAAAGTCAGACATGTCCAACACTTTCAAATTTGCTAGTGCTTCCATGTAACCAACTTTGACTTCGCACGATCTATACACTATCTTAATAAGGATGGGCTCTCCCGAAGGTACTCCAACTAAAAACAGCTCCTCAAGATCCTCAGGGAATCTTCCGAACCATACAGCAAAGAATAGGGAGACATAAGAGTAGGTGGACCCGAGGTCAAACAATATCATGGTATCGAAGGAACATACTATCGTCATACCTATTATCACTTTGTTTGAAGCTTGAGCATCCTAACAGGTCAAAGTGAACAAACGGGGTTGTCCCCCACTACTTTGGCCTCTACCATCTGCCCCTCTACCACCTGCACCTCTGCCACTAGGGCCTCTACCCTCGGCTCCGTGGCTTGTCGGAATGACAGAGCCAACTTGTGCTGTCGACTGGAGAGACTAAACTAACATGGAGGGATTAGCTGACCCTTGACTAGAAGCTCCCTGAAACATCAGGCACTCTCTATGCTTATGGTCCGGCTGGCCACACCCATAACATACTGAGGAACTAAATAAACATTGACCCTGATTTCTCTTCTCGCAAGTTAGGTATACTGGATGTGAATGCCATGAACCCTATCCGCTGTACTGACTTGCCCCTCTGGTCTGAGTCTATGATGCAGCTGGATGTATCAGGATGGGATCTGAGAGGGCGGCCCTACCCGACTGACCCCGCTACTAGCCCTGTTGATGGTGACCCTTGCTCGAACCTGCTCCGTTCGAGAAAAAGACATGAACCTTGGTCTTTTTATTAGCCTCTGACATCGCCCTGTGCTCTGCTAAACCACTCTCAAGACCAATCATTGTGTCTACCACTCGAGCATAGTCCATGGTCTTGACATGGGGCTACAAACTGAGGAACATATCTTTGGGCAGACCCTGAACAAAACGTCTTACCCTAGTTATCTCTGTCAATATTATGCTGGAGGCTGCCTGTGCCAGATAAGTGAAATGCTCATCATACTCTGTAACTATCATACCTGGAATTAAACGGAGCTTCAAAAACTCCTCAGTCATCTGTGCTTACTGGCTCTCTGATATTAATCTCCGCATGAAGGCTTCCTTGAACTGTTCCCAATAGAGAGAACTAGCGGTTCCATGCCTCTTTTGGAACTCCTGATACCATAACTCTGTTTGGCCTCACAACTGGAAACCAGCCAACTCCACCGCTCTCTCTGATGAACAATGAATGACAACAATTATCTTCTCCACCTGCCTAAGGAATTCCTAGGGGCCTCAGTCGTCAAATGCCCGTTGAAAGTGGGCGGGTCCATCCTCTTGAAACGCTCCAAGGCTGAATCATCGGTGCTTCTAACAGGTGGTTGTGTAGTCACCTTTAGTTGGCTAGTCATCACATCTGTCAAGTTTTCTACCATTTGCTCAAGAGCTCTAGGGTGAGCATTGTCACTGGATGCGTCGCTCCTACGACGACGATGAAGGCGTGAAGGGTATACAGGTGGCATCGTCAAACCTGTGAAAGGGAGGACATATAACAAGATCATGAGTGTCAAGAAAAGACAAACCCTTACTGAACCTAGACATAATCGACTCTGTCTTAAAGGCCTCAAATAGCACTACATCAATGCAAATGGGTGCGCTTCCATTTACTTAGATGCCATGTTATTTGTGGACACTTGCTCTAGTAATATGTAGGGAAACCTATTGCTCTGATACCACTTTGTCACGACCCGCCTAGGGAACATGACTAGCATGTGAGGGATTGAGTCCCCACGGAAGTCTCTGGTAACATAACTGACTAATATGCATAAATAAATCAAAATACATTTATGATATTTCCAATTTAGCTAAATTTCATAAATCTGATAATATCTACAAACATAAATCCTGAATATAAAAGTGCATAAAATCTATAATCTGGGCCGAAATGAAACATAATTAATAAAATAACTGATATCTATAAAATAAATAAAATGATATTACGCATGTCCGGGATCCTGCCTACATAACTACTGGAGCACTACTAAACTAACATAGCCTATAACAAGCTCCACTCCGAACCGAAGCTCACCAAAAGAAGTTGCAGCGCTACTGGGGAGGATCTTGTGGTGCAATTGAACCTATAACTGTATCTGTAGGGGAGGAAAAGAGAGGGATGGGTTCATCAAAACTCATTGAGTGAGCCTCCACTCACAACCCACATGGGACAACAATAAAAATACATAATAGATACATGCAACTGTGTAAAAATGTTATATATAGTTACATATCATAATAATGAAAACAATAATTTGACTAAATCTATAGCAAAAACTAGTAGAGAAACAGGAGGTATTCTACATATAAATAATCTGAGCTTGATAGCTAAATCTGAATCAATGGCTAATCTGATAGGCACCTAATTAGGTCTCATAAATGGACACCTCACTAGTTTCTTTAATGTTGATGAGCTAGTCCTCTAACGGACCACTTGATACCGAGGTTAACGATTAATTTTGCAAATGTTAACTCACTTATCTGTTTCTCACTAATTAATGGCTAAAAATAATAGCAACAAAATTCACTATTCATACAATAATGAAGTTCATGGAATCTTCTGACTGATAAAATAAATCTAAATCATACATATAGCAAGTATAGTCTCATGAACTTTCTAAAATAACAATCTTTCATGATAACTACAAAATAATAATTTTCTAAAATTTCTATAATCCATAAAAGCATAATTTCTGGGCATAAATCATTCTAAAATTCCATAAATAATTTATATAATACTAGAAAAATAATAATAATCACCAAAAGTATGATCATGAGCTTAAACCCACTCGCTGTTGGTAGTCAGGAGTGTGCTTTCACTGACAATTTGACCTTAGGGAGCAAGAATGACACCGGTAACTGCCGAACAATTTAATAAAAACATAAACAATCTGATTTATTCACCCAAATTGAGTTTAGGATGATAGGGAGGAAGAATGGTGAGAGAAAATCATGCCTAATAGTACCCAAATTCACATACTAGATAAAAGAGAGAAGGAATCGACTAAATTCCATGAAGATCACTTACCGGAAGAGATTAATCGGAAAAAATTGAGGGAAACCACATTTTTTCTCTCTAGATAAAAATTCCTTGGCCGGTTAGGGTTCTTAGAACAATATTTGGGAGTATTATGATGTGCAAAAAATATACTAGGAGTATGAAAGAAACTCTATGCGGTACTGTTCCGCATTCGCCTAACTCAAGCGTCACAAGTGAGTTGACGACTTGTGCCCTAAGAGAAGCGTTTAGGTCTTGCTCTCATAAAAAAAATTCCACGAGAAAATCGTCTCATGTTACTTGCTCAGGTGAAGCATTCTGTGCTTAGTTGTATTTGTTTGTGTATTATAATAATATTTTACTATATATATATATATAATATTGTAACTTATATTATTACCTTGAAGTAGTTGTAATAATAATAATACCAATAGTAATAATAATTTATATACCACTAAATTTCATATTTGGGGATATTATAGTTTGACTTTTGACTTTGACATTTAGCCTTGACTCTTGTTGACCCTAAATAAACACTTAACCTTGTATGTTGACTTGCCCTTGTTCGGCTAAAAGTTCAACTATTTCAAGCAAAATTGTTCACTTGGGTCATCACCGAGTGAACCTTTATTTAGGGTAAATATAATGCCCCAATTTTTCTTTTAGTTATAACTATGTGTTCATTACAATTAACTAAGTTTAATTAGGAATTAGTTTTCTTAATTAACTAGATGATAAATAATTACATATTCCTATTTTAGCAGTTTGAGTACACATTTATATTAGTTATTGTGTTGAATTATTTAACTATTAAGGATTAGAGTATTTTAAAAATTTGGAGCTCCTTCCCATCTAGATTTCAAATTCCAAGACACTAGAGTATAATGATATTTGTTTGAATTAAAATGTTTGTGAAAATATTATTTTATTCATGTTTAGTATTATTTTAATTTATCTTTTATTGTGAAATTCCTTAACTATCCCTCTGTATCACTCACTCACACACTCTTACACACAAATAAATGAAAAGGAAGAGACCTAACTCCTTAAAAAATTCACTTATGGCACCCTTCTTTCCTTTATCATTCACTTTTCTTTTCTTCTCCAATACACTCCACATACTTCTCCATTGTCTCCTTCTTCTTCAAGCTTCAAGACCTTAACCTCAATCTCATCTTCATTCTCTTCCAAAATTCAAACCAACTCTATATTCCCTCCATCACAAGATCTCTTTCCATTTCCATTTTCGTTCAAGAACGCAAGCCTTCCATCTCTTTTTTTTTGCTGGTCGCAGCTCCCATTGTTAAAGGAGGAGTGGCTTTGTCTTATCCTCGTATCTTTGAAGGTCCAATGTTTTCCTTTTCTCAAAGGTTCATCTAAAGGTAGGGGTTTCTATGTCTCTCTTTTTGTTTTGTTAAACTTAAGCTCTAATGTTTATCCTTGATATGAATGTTGTTGAGTTGTTGTTGTGATTCTTGATAGAAGTTTGAAATAAATCCTATGATTGATATTTGTAATGTTGGAATATTTTTGGAGAATAATCTTAGGTTCCTCTCCCCATGATGCTTTCCCAGTTTCATATTTGAGGGCCATTTTACCTCATGCTGTGGTTGAGTTTTGAGTGAGTTTATGAGAAAATTTTAAGGTTGCATGTATATATATATGTATGTGTGTGTATACCTTTGTTTTTAATGAATGAAGGCTTGAAAATATAGCTTTTGATGGGGTTTTTTGGAGGTGTGAAGTATGATGCACGAAAATTGAGTAAATATGAATGTCATGTGTTTTATAAAACTTATAAATGAAAGTAAAGGTTGTTTGGGGTTGAGTTTTTGTATGTTTGTTGGATAGGTAGTTAGTTTGATGCAAAGCTAATGTTTATAGAGGTATAGATCTATATTAATGAGGTAAACTTGGAAGTCATATGCATAAACATGCAAATTCAGTTACGTGTTGAATAAGTCCCCTTTACCATATTTTTGTGATGCTTTAGGTTGGATTTTCATAAAAATTAAGTGTTTGATCTATTAATGCATAAAACTTAGAAGTAGTATGACTTTTGATGGTGTTTTGGGTGGTGAGCAACCTTATGAACGAAAAATTGCTCTTTATGCATGCTAATTGTTTGGAAAAATGCCTAAATGAAACTAAGAATAGGTTTAGGTTGTGTTTCCTTTTATGAATTTATAATTATTGAATAATGAAGTTCTAGTTAAGACAATATTCTTTTTGGAAGTGAAAATGGAAGTTTGGATTTATTATATGGTAGCATTTTAGTTTTGCCATGATGGATGATTGGGTACTAATGTTTGTGTTTGCCCGTTAAGTTGTTGTTGTGATCTTTCTTATCTTAAAGGAAAGGACTTTAAAATTCATCATATAAACTTATGCTTGCATTGTACATGAAGGAAAATGAATGACTTTGAGAAAAAAGGAAAAGAGGAAAAACTAAGGATAAGGAATCAAAATTAAGACATCAAGATTAAGGGTCGACTTATGTCGACAAAGAGCGTTTCGACACTGAATCATTTTGATGACTAGTGACGACTTGGCATTGACTTTCTTTCTAGTGCATATGAGGGTTTCGATGTTGGTTCACATTAAGGAACTGGTGATGTCTGGTTAAGTAAGAGCTCATAGCTTTTAAAGTATCTAAACCAAGATTAAACGAGAGGAAAGAATAGTGAGACCTATAAGAACATATAGAAACACGAAAGTTATAAGGTAGTTAGAACCAAAGAAAAGACTTTAACTATATTGTACTTGATGAATTGCACTAGGATAGCTATTTATGCATACTTGTGACATTAAATGAGTAAGCTTAGTCCTTTTTCCATGCACGCATGTCTTTTTAAGTATACTAGTAAAGTTCTTTCATGCATGTATGTACATCTCATGCCAAGACTGTGTTCAAAGACACCTCTACCTTGGTAACGAATGGTTGTGAAGTCCTAAAATTGAACCTCATGATTGTATACTAATGATTTCAAAGGAAACTAAGGTATATTAGAGATGATAATGATGTCATGTTAATTGCATATGCCCCTACTAACATTTCAATTAATTTCTCATCCTTTCCCCCTTTTTTTCATATCATCTCTAGATAAATAGGTAGATCCCAATGTAGAAAGTTAGCTTGTTGGAGTATTGTTGCTTTTGCTTTATGATTTTGGAATTATATTTCCTTTAATTTTTGGAGTCTGGAACTTGATATTTTCATAATTGGGTTACGAGACCTCTTATCTTTCTACGTTTTTTTATTTTATGGCCTGAGGCGATCACTTAGTATTCTCTTAGCTATTTTGACCCATGAGGCCACCTATATTCTAATATTACATTATTATGTTTTACGTTGTGGATTGAGAGGCGTTATGTGCCTCATGATGATGACATGTGAAATATTGGAATGTTATATTTGGAACAATAGGTTGGGCTATGGATGACTGGTTATTGTGTTTATGATTTTCTGCAATATAGAAGGCATGGTACCTATGCCGTTACCATAGCCGAATTTTTGTTAGAATATTTAACAACATTTATGTTTAATATTGAAAAGCTCATGTAATAGGGCGTGATTCCTCGGTATTAATTTTTATGTGATTCCAGTACATAGAAATGAGCATTAGGGAGTTACATTAAAAATAGGGATGTTACATTTGGAATTGTAAATGTTTTCCCCCCATAGTAGCTATGTATATAAATATTCAAAATGTTTCTACCATTTGCTTGTATACATATATTATGTATGGTTATTGTTGTCCTATGTGGGTGGTCGATGAGAATCCCCTTACTGAGTCCGTTGACTCACCCCTCTCCCTTCCTCCTCATAGTTGCAGGTACAAATATCGTTCAGCGTCCATTTCCATAAATGCAGCATATCCCTGTGGTGAACCTTACTTTGAAGTAAGGCTTAGTTTATATCTGTGTTAGTATTAGAGTGCTCTAGTAAATATGCAGACAATATTCGAGCCATGATTTATTTTAAAATTATGTGTTTATTTTAGAGTTTTGGACATCATTGTGTGTTTTCAGACTTCAAACATTGATTTGAGAGTATGCCTTGTAATTATAATTTATGTACCAAGCTAAAGATGCATTGTGATTCAGTTTTAAGTTTTAAGTTGATTTTCAGATTTAAGATCAAGATTATTTGATGAAACAATTTATGCTTTTATGATTAGCAGATTTAATTAAGATGTTTTTAGAGTTATATTTGTCAAATACTTCAGTTTTTATGAATTTGAATATTATGTTTTAAGTAGAGAAAATGATCATGATTTAGAAGAAAATCATATTTTAAGTATGAAATTACTATAAATTACACATTTATAGAGGCACATTACCTAGAAGGTTGGCATGGGGATGAGACTCCTCACGTGCTAGTCATATTCCCAAATCAGGTCTTGATAAAGTGGTATTCAAGCCATAGGTTTCCCTGCATGGTACTGGAGTAAGTGTCCACAAATGGCATGACGTTTATGTGAATGGAACCGCAGTCATTCGCAATCATGTGATATTATTTGAGGCCTTTAGGAGGAGTTGGTCATTTGTAGGTTTAGTACAATTCTTTGTCATTTTTTGTAACTTTTGATCTGATCTTATGTTTTTCCCTCCTCTCAGGTGAGCTATGCTACTTGCTAACTGCCATCACTGTCGTCGTTGTGGTAGCACCACATTGGTAAGCACCAATAGCATTTGACGCCTTGAGCAAGCCGTTTTGAATCTGGTGGAGGTTGTTAGCGATCACATTAGAGCTGGAATTCATAAGCAGGGAATACAGTTAGGCATGACTAGCTTTGACAAGGAACAACAGGCACCGTTAGTTTGGGCCACCTCTTAGTGCCCTACTGTCACTCAACTCAAGGGTCAAGGAGATAACTGGCCAGAAGGGCAAAGTTCAGTACAAGCTATTCAGTCATACCCAACCTGCCAAACATTCAGAAAATGCCACAAGGGCCAGTGCCTATGGGACACATTTGCATGCTATGAGTGTGGTAAAAAGGGACACAAGAAGAAGGAATGCCCATTGCGAGTGACTCAAAGCTAGCAGGTAGAATCATGATCAAAATATAAATCACGCATGCAAGCATCTACTAGGAATGATGGTTGGTTGTGATATATTAAATTATTTTATGTAACCTTGATGCCATAAGCTACATGCGTGTCCTGTTTTTAAAGATGCATTGTTGCATTATTTATGTTTGGAATTGTGCATTTACAAGATATGAGTATAGCATTCATATGAACTATGTTAACAATGTGCCATAGATTTCTTTATCAGTTTCGAATATCCATTGTGAGTTGTTGTGCATGTTGAATGCATCAAAATGCTTTTAACCACCTCTTGTCTTCACCTCTCGGCAATTACATGCATGGTGTGAAGGTGTTAGGAGTTATAAATATTTTGTTTGCTTACGTCGATGATTAACATAAATAGGGTGTTGTTGCCTCTTATTGAAATGCAGGTGATTAATTTTGTCATGATAATTTAGAACCTAAATAAAGGAGTAATAGGATTGCATGACTATATGTCATGTGTAAGTAGGACAAGCAAAATACTTTAATTGCAAGGTAAAAAATCCATCATGCTTAGTATATATGTTTTGTGAATGTTTGCCGTTGAAATGAAATAAGCATGTACAACTTTGAAACTCGTTGACCAACAATTGGACTGAAGTATACTTGTGTGTTTTGTAACACTCAGATGCCTTGGTGTATGAATTTCATATATTTTTATAAGAATTTACAAAGTTGTTGGCATGATAGGTTGAGCGATGCAAATGGTATGCTTATGGTTGTTACGCTTGTGGTTTCATGCATGAAAAGATATAGTTGCTATGTATTCTAGGACCATGAATGGGATAACTTCCCTTGATGCATTCATGATCATGAAAACCCATGCATTCTAGTTTTGAAGTTTAGAGGTGCCATTATGACAAGTAGGTATGAAGCATGAATTGATGGCTATGTTCTTACCCTTGTGAAGTTTATCATTGCTTGGAAGTCTCGATAAATGTTTCACAAGATTCTATAAGGAAATGTTTTCTCAAAGAGGTTTTATTAATGTTGACCACTAAAATTAGATTGTCGTCTGTCTCCTCAAATTAGAAATTATTTTATGCTAAGTTACACTAAGAAAATGTAGTAAAAGGGCACAATCTAAATCGTCTCTCAAGGAGGCTTTATCACTTAGTTAGAAAAAATGGGGGGTTTAGATAATTAATATTGAAACATTTAAAATTAAATGGTAATAGCAATTATAAGAGGCATTAGTGCAACGTATTTCTAGGATTGGAACTAGTTATCACAAATCAATTATTGAATTCATTAGTGGCTATTAGTAATAAATTACCAGTAATTATACTAGTGATCAATTTTCGAATTTGATCAATGCAAATAACTAAACAAGATCTCAATGTATGAAAAAATTATGAGCAGAGTACGGTGTAGCTTTCATAAACAGAGAAATTTTTATGATTCTGGAACTACCATGCTTATAAAATCATATGATTATGAAATGCGATTTTGAAACTTCGCAATGCATGAAAATATGTCACCTGTAAATGAGATATTGAAATTTTAGTTTTATCCTATTGAAAGTTTGGAATTCAGTATAATTCATAACAACAGATAGATATATTTGTGAGCTTTTGAAATCATGATGCCTGCAAGCTGGTAATTCCTTGGGATATTATAGCCACAGTTATGTTAAAGTCAGATTGTTAGAGTTATATGAATATAGAGTTTTAAAAGTTTTGAGAGTTTTCAGATTCATTCAGTTTGATTGCAAGTTAGTTATGAATTTTGTATTAGAGAGAAATAGAACTATAAGGTAATGACAGTTATCTCATTAACCTTGATATACTATGTTGCCTGCGAGGGGCTAGAGTATAGAGACGGGATCTAGTTAGGTGCTCATAGCTTGTCTACGTGGGACGCGGTTTGCGAGAAGCTGTTTGCTACAAGGGAGATGTTCATCTTTGTGAAGGACTGTAAGTTATTAATTATTAGTATTGAGGTCACATTTATTGATTGCGTAAACTATTATAAATAATTATTTAGATAAATGAATGGAAAATATAATTGGAGATTAAAGATGGAAAATGAAGAGGAAGAGGGTGATGATGATGATGAAAAGGAAAGTGATGAGACTAATGTGATGCTTCACTATTGATGGAGGATTTGCAGCTTTTGTCAAAAAAGCTACATTAATGATGATGTTATGTTTCGTGAGTAGAGGTGGTGCAAGTGAGATGTCTTGTGTCAAAAGTTTTCGATACAATATAGTGTTAGGCAACATGCTCCATAAATAATGGTAGATTTGTTTGAGATTAGTTGAGACTGGTGATTGTATTTCTCATTAAATAAGTGAATTGGAAAATATAATTGGAGATTAAAGATGGAAAATGAAGAGGAAGAGGGTGATGATGATGATGATGAAAAGGAAAGTGATGAGACTAATGTGATGCTTCACTATTGATGGAGGATTTGCCGCTTTTGTCAAAAAAGCTACACTAATGATGATGTTATGTTTCGTGAGTAGAGGTGGTACAAGTGAGATGTCTTGTGTCAAAAGTCTTCGAGACAATATAGTGTTAGGCGACATGCTCCATAAATAATGGTAGATTTGTTTGAGATTAGTTGAGACTGGTGATTGTATTTCTCATTAAATAAGTGAATTGATTTGTGAGGTCATAAATGTAGATATTTGAAATCGAATCACGTTAATTTTCTCGTGTTCCTTTGTGTTGTTGATTTAATTTGATTGTGTTGCATTATAATTATTTCCCACCAACTTTATGCTTTTAAGGTGGAGTTAGATTTACAAATCACGATCTAAATTAGCACCTTTCTCCTTCCCAAGTCGATTTGACATTAGAGCTAACAAAGCTAACATAATGCATAGCCCCATTTGCTGGGAATGCTACCTTTTCGTCTAGTCTACTCATATGTTACCCTCTGGATTGAAACAAATACATATTTCTGTTTCTACATACTGTACTCGAATTCCTTGATTCTCTAATCCAGTCAATTGTTGATCGCTTTCACACTAATTGGGAGCTTCCTCTTCATCTTAACTGTTGGAAAGTAGATAATTTCATCTCTCTCAGCAACCCATCTGCATATTAGAAACTAAAAACTGCTAACAAGACGAAATCAAATAGTTATATATATTTTGAAAGGTTTCTCCGGTATCCTTATAAAATTCAAAGGTACTGGTAGTTTGTAGTTATTTGTGACTAAGTTTGTGTTATTTATTCCACTAACCTAATATATTAAAATATAGAAAAACAAATATTCAATCACAACCATTACAAATAAGAGGATAGTGGTGCCCAAAGAAAAACCATATTTTTATGAAATTTAACATAACTGATTTTTATTACAGATAATTATAATTCAACAATTAAATCGATAAAAATTATATCTTATAAAAAAAATTTAATAGTGTAATTATACTTAAAGTTAGACCAATATTATTACCTATATGTAGTTACGAGATGGTGAAGGAAAATAGAGAGCTCTAGCCTGGAGAGTTCTATGCCAGGGCAGAGTCTCTGTCCACCACCGAATGGTGTAAAGCAGTTGTTACTAGCCACAGCTGCAATTTTCTGTAATCATATATATAATAGCTGCAGTGACTATGATTTCCTTATATAGCTATGAGATACAATTCTTGTTTCTTACTAACCTCCCATCTCGTTGGATCAAACTGAAAAGGGTCTTCATAGTTCATTCCATCAAAATGAACAGAAGTAAGAGATGCCACAACACACCAATCCTTAGGGATGAGGTACCCTGAATGTTCACAATGGTGAAAGTGCATTAGATATTTTCTTCTGCACAAATTCCTCAGGGGCAATATAAAAGAAAAATTCACCTTTAATTTCTATGTCTTTGACTGATTTTCTCCAAATGGCATTGACAATGTTTGCCATTCTAAGAGTTTCGCTGATGACCTTGACATGAGTTCATGTTAGGCAAAGCAGTAGGGAAAAATGTCATATGCTATTTGTAGAAAGTAAAATTTTAATCTATCGGCAACTGATTTTGCTTCTGATAGCTAAAATTAGAGGCTCACATTTTGGGTAAATGGAAGTGACAAGTAATCATTCCATGTGTAATCATCTGAACATTTCTTCTGTCTCTTCAATTCCATGTTCTCCTCCTTATGGCATGAACAATTACATAAATAAAAGAGATCAAGTGTACATTAACATAGATTTAAATAACAATATTTGGGGTAAAACGGATTGCACATAAAAAAAAAAAAATTATCTTGGATATTAGCCATCCAAGGAAAAAAAAAGGTAAAATAATTTTAAAATGAAAGAAAAATGAAGTGACATAAGTTCTAATGTTATTGTCTGTGAATATGCTATTGGTGCTGTGCATACAACATTATTTACGTATACCAACTTTGAAGTGAGGCTTTGAATTTTCCAACAAGTTTGTGCTCTTTTCTTTATATATATATATATAAGTTTGTTTTCTTTTAAGTCATCATCATAACGGCTAAGAGTGATGCGCTTTGTTTTCTGTTGTGAAATGGCACCGTACACGCAATAAACTGAAGTTAACATGATATTTCGCATTACAACTCTTAATTAAGGTAATGACAATTGCTTCGAAGCAAAGTTTTTAGTAGTAAACTAAATGCGATTTTGAGACAGGGTAGGTAAGCTTATGAGGAGAATGGTGTGGGAAGTAATGGAACAAGAACTCTTTGTAGGTGGGTTAGTCAATGAACTGATGATGCCAACTCTTGTGGAGATCATGATGGATGAATAGAAGATCCTCCTTTTCCCCTATGTAAGGACGCCGCATGACTCATCCTAGATCCCCTAGTCCCTAGCTCTTTGTTGCTCTTAGTCTAGGCTCATCTCTTTTCACTCACTCATTTCGGAGATGAAAGTATCATGTAGAAATAGTTATTGTGGATCTCTAGGCTATATTATTGAAGAGACATAAAGATGACTCACAAAGTGACAGGATTAAACTTTTAGTGATGTGGGCTAGAAGGGGTATTGGTGTGGGCCCCAGCTCGAGAGTTTCCATACTTGGATTATTATATGACAATGTGTGTACATAATCTAGTTTATCATCTAAAATGGTTCTCATGCTCTTAAGGGCCTCTCACTCTCTCTACCCTCTAGGCATGGCATCCTCACTCTTAGGGGCAAGAGAAGGGCTTCTCCATCATCTCCATGGGTTGGCCCTTGTTGAGGCCCAAGATTGTTGGACAAGGGATAATATCACTCAGATCCCACCAAATCATATGCAGGGTAGTTCCCTAGGCTCTACCACTAACATATCAAGTGTCATTTTTAATGAGGCTTCATTTCATGTACCCATTCACTCCATAGGCCCATGCTAGGACCTATTCTCATCCAAGCCAACATTAATTCTTTTCTAATTAATTCTTTAAACTGAATCTGGAGAATGGGTTGGGAACAACAATAAGAACAGAACAATTATGCTACAAAGAGAGTTTATTTGAAAGACCATTTAATAGAAGAATGGCATGTTACGTTGAGTATCATACCGAAATGCGATGTCCCCAAATTACTGTTCTCGTAGAACAATTATTTTTGATTGAGACTGTTCTCTAACAATTACAACTAATCAAATACTCCAACGAAAAAGAATAATATAAATTCAAAGTTCAGAAAAAAGTAAATAAAGTGACTATTTTTAGTCTTTGACTAAAGTGATTTTACGACGAGATATACTCTACAATATTATTGTGATTCAAAATTTTTCGTAATAATTACTATTTCGAAAAAAATGCAAACTTTTAATTCATAGATTATGTATGATTAAGGAGTAAAAATAAGATAAAATTTTTTATTGATGAACTTTAAAAGTAAAATTGTACATAAAATTTATCTATGAAAATTTCACTTATTTTACCCTTGAATTATACACACTCTCATTGTGACTCGCTTCTCTATGTAAGGTAAGTAGGGAATACTAACGGGGGAAATAAATAAAATAGATAAATGATTTTTATATATAGTGGTTTAATATGTCTATAAATACTAGAAAGTAATATGTAAAGTGTCAGCTGTAGGAAATTCACGTAAATTAAATTGGGAGTCGAGAAAATGTGATACAAAGCGATAATATAATCATCTAACTATATATATATATATATATATATATATATATATATATATAGGGCTTTTTTTTTTTGTCTTGGATTGGGGTTTTTTTTTTAAGTCCATTCGAAAAAAGGAACCCTTTTGTGTGTGGTTGCACAGAGTAGGTTTGATTTTAAGTTTTATATATATACAAAAGGTTGCACAGAGTAGGTTTGATTTTAAGTTTTATGTATATATAAAAGGTTGGGTTTGTGTTATGTGTGTGCGCTGCAACCTCATAGAAAAGAAAAATTTGAGTGCGTCTCATTTTTTAAGACAGTGCTTTGAATGAGTTTTTATTAGATGAAGAAATTATTTTGTGAGATAGAATGTATTGGAGTTTTGAATTTTTAAGAGATTATTAGATTGATAATTGTATTTTTGTATAAAAAATTAGTGGATTGATTTATGAAATTATAAACATAGATATTGTAGCCTAAACCATGTTAAGTTTTAGTGCTTTATTTATTTGTTTGACTTGTGTGGATTTGAAATTTTTTCCAATGATATATATATACAAATTTTCAGATTTTTTATTCATTAAGGCGAGTTTTTCATTATTTACAAGTCAACTTATGAAATTATATATTATACACAAATATAATTTCTTCCCAAGAAGTGGCAGCCAGTGTTGCGTCTTAATTTACGGGGCCCCGCCTCACATGCAGCCGCTCAACGCCTCAGAGCAGTATCGTATTCGTACGGCAATAAAACACCCACATATGCACATCCATGTCAGCCCCAAAATCATCCGTGCGTGCTTTTATAGTGCTCCTGACGAAAGTGACTACACTTAGAAAACGTCAAACACTTCTATGGCATATTGTGGGCCATAACGCAAACCAGCACGCAACTCTGGGGCTGATGATATTTGGTTTAGCATGACGTGCCATTAGGTCTCTTAAATAATGTCTGGATTCAAAGGTTAAAGTCATGAATGGAGTAAATTAGGCTGGAAGGGTCACCATTGTAATGAGATTCTCCGGTATTTAAATTCGGATTAGTCAACCTATGGGTCGGATACCAAATGGTTCTTTTTTTAAAAAATTAGATAGACCCTCACACTGTTCATATTATACACCAACTAAGGTGGGTTTGATAATACTGCTTGGAAGGGTGCTCGGCATATGAAAAACATCAGTCAATTTTTTCTGGTTGGTGTCGCGCTTTTACTCGGCTTTTAAAAGCTAGTGGTGTTTTCGAAAGCATCTCATGTGATTCTTTTCAGATTTGACTTTTACTCTTTGAAATTTAAAAGACATATGATTTTACTCTAATTAATAATAATAAATGTAAAAAATGATAGTATTTAATTTCTATATCCAATGTCATCTTGGATATTTGGAGCATATGTACCAAACACCACTATCACAACTTCTACTTATTAACTTTTGCATTATTTTATTAAACTATACTACTATGACCGTTTGAGAGTCTAATGAACTCAATAGCTTTTTAAAAATCATAACAATACCACATTAAGCTTAACTAGGCAAAATTTTCTTGTATAAACCTGTAAAAATTTATTTTGATGCTTGAAATTATATATATATTTTCATTTAGTTTTTGAAATTACAAAAAATTTATTCATATTAGTTATTTTAAATTCAAGTTAATTCCCATAAAAACTATTATATAAACTCATTTAAATCACTTTCTCAATTCCAAAACTAAATCAATAAATTTTTTAAAATTTTAGGGATTAAAAACGAAACATACATATCATTTCAGTGACTAAATAAACTTTTCCTATTGTATGGATAGAAGTACACACCAAAGTGATTTTTGTCAAGTTCTCACTTTTGAAAAGTCAACCCATATATCTTAATGACCTTAATTAGATACAGTTATATGAGGTATGATCCACTATAAACTGAATTTAACCGTATTGAGTGCATCTAATTCAGAGTTATTTAAAATCTGTTCTACTTCAATTAATGTCACCCAGTTAGGCCAGTTAATCACGAGAAAACATTTTATAATAAAAACCAAAGAGTTAGTTTATTTTATTTCATAACTTTATACTTATAAGTTATTTTAGTTCATTATTTTTAAAATAAGTCAAATTAGTTTATAATATTACAAAATATATTACATAATTAGTCCCTCAACCCATTTTTATTTCACATTCTCCTAATTAACTGATGATAGGTAATATTAAATTATACATTGATATACCTTATATCATTTAAAGTATAATTAACTTTAAAATAACTCATTTTGTGCAATTTTGAGCACTAAAATTTTATTATATTTCATATGACATATGATATGTCAATATATTACTTAACATTACACATATCATTTAATTGACAAGATGTTAAATAAAAGTGGGATGAGAGACAAATTTGACTTATGTTTTGCAATATCATGGAGTAATTTAATTCATTTGTTTAGCTAAGGACTAAAATGAGAATTAACTCAAATTAAAATTAAATTTTTCTATTCACCGAATTCAAATCTTTTCGTTTATAAAGCAATTGACGAATACTTTGAATCAATCAAATACTAATTTATGACTTCTATCTTAATAAACTTAATATAAAATTTGAAATAATGATTAAGATGATTAATTATGTCAATATGTAGAATTTTATTCAGACGTACCTCAAAGAATTCATAACAGCTCTCCGGAGAGCAATTATTGCAAGGAGATTGTACAACTAGTATGCATTCAAAATTGAATAAGAATTAATTCTAGACAAAACCCCTTAAAATGGTCACTCTAAAAAATAGACAAGTTCATCTTGTAAAGAAAAAAAAAAAAACTCAAGAGTTAAAAATGTAGAATATATTAGCCCTTCTGTGTATTGGATCAAGTTGACCTCTTTATGATTTTTAGGGCTAATTTATCCTATTTTTTGCTGGAGGAATCAACTTATGTGATGTTATTTGTAGGACTTCTTTGAGTATTTTGTTTAGAGGGACCAGTTTTGGGGGTTTTGTCTTAATTTTTTATAAGTCAAATAGACCAATTTTGATTCAAATAAGTCAAATTTATTAAAAAGAAAAAAACTTGTGATTCCTTTTTTAAAAAAAAGCATTAATTGAAAAATAAAAAAGAATAGGAATAATGCGAAAAGTAAAGCATTTAATGAGTTAATACTCACCCTACTCCTTGACTTTTCACTCATGAGTTATTCTATTTCTTTAAATTTAAAATGAGTTAACTTGGTCTTTGACTTTATAAAAGTGAGTCACATTAGCTTCTCTATCCATATCCGTTAACCCTCCTTCAGTTAAGAGATGATTATCGCCTTAAGTGACACATTGGCATGCTACAAAAATGATGTCATTCTTCATTAATGGTTTAATCATCTTCATATATAATGGAACACAAAAGGACATCATCTGAAACTAATAACCCAAATTAACCCTTACTAACCCAATTTTTCCCTAAACTAATCCCCTTAATGAAATTAAATAAAGAAAACTCTAAATCCCTAAATTCCCACAACTCATAACACCCAAACCAAACGATGTGAGAACCCTAACATGTTACTCCTCTTCTTAGCCCTCAATAGCCCTCAAATTCCTTCAATTTATTTATTGGATTTGGCTTTCACTCCATCAACATAGTGTTTGCATGGTCCCACATCAACGATCTTTGTGCATTCCTCGTCAATCTAAGGTAACACTTTAGGGTTTTCATGAACGTTTTTACTGTCTTAAGTGGAGTTGCCTGAGTTTGACTAGGTTTATGGGTTAATTTGTATGCAAAATAAGTTTGCTAAATTGTGCTTGTTTACTTGCATAGAGTTGGAGAGGAATAAATCTCATGTTTCATCAGGGGGAATGTTTGTTGCAAGTAATGATGGCGATAATACTTATGAAAGACATTCTTTAGAGACATGGTTTGCTCTTGATGAAGAACATTAGACGTGTCTGTCATGGTTGAGTGTTGGTAGGAGTTAGGTTATCATAATGTTAACAATTATTGGTCGTTGATTCCGACAAGAAGATTGGAGAATAGATTAAAGGCATTATGAACTAATCATAACTTGTTAAACATATGTAGAGTTTGCTGTATGAACCTTATGTCATCAATTTGTATTTTCAGCTTAGTATTGCTGAACTAGAAGAGATAATATATTTGTGTAACAGTGAGATACTAGCTTGTGGATGAGGAGGAAACCCAACCTGAGACCAATCTTAGTGGTGGTTAGGTAATTGAAACAGGCACTAGGGAAATCCAACCAACCCAACTCTCTAGCAGTCATAATGAAACACAACTAGAAATCTAACTAGCCCTTATTGCATCAACCAAACTAGCCTCTATTGTAGTCACTAACCAACCACTAAATAGCTACTAGAGCTACCACTAAACTAGCTACTAGGGATGCCACTAAACCAGCAAACAAGCCACTTAACTAGCCACTAGGGCTTCTACATTCCCTCAAAACATAGTCTACACCTGTTGCGACCATCGACAAAGAAAAAGAAGAAGGAAGTCATTAAGTCTGCCATGCCCATTAAAAGACATAATGGACCTGTGACCAGACGAGAAAACAAGAGCTTGGAAACAAAACTATCCAATGAACCTTTAGTTATTAATGATAACAAGAATGACTCATCTAATTGATATGATTAAATAGGATGCCCCCTAAAAGCCACCCATTCCACTTGATCAGGGGTTGACAATTAATCTAATAGTGATGTGCATTCACATGCAAAAAAAAAAAAAAAAGGGAAGGTTCTCCTAAGGAAGGTCAACCACAATTACAAAAGCAAATGGACTAAAGATTTCTGATGCTAAGAGAAAAAGAGTTTTAAGACAATCATGCATGTAGATGCATCAAGTAGGGAGAAGAAATTAAAAGTTTTCCAACTAGTCCTAATGACTCTTCTAATAAAGACTAATCTTGTTATGACACTGATAGCCCTCTAGACAAAATAGTGCAAATAGGTATTAATTTAATTTTTAACAACATTATTTAATATGATAGTCTAACGCCTTTTGTTTTTAACAATTTCTTTTGTTTCTTGCCTCTTATAGTAGGTCATAGAGGCACATATGTGTCATACCCTCACATCCATACTGATGGTGGTGACTTGTTTGAAGATGGTAGATGCAACTCATGAAATTCTAAACAACTGAAAACACCTCTAGATTATGAAGAGAATGAAGAAGAAAGGGTAGAAGTCAAGCCATCATTCAATGAAGATGCACGATTTAGGAGATTGAAGATGGAGCTAATGCAATTTTAAACTTTAGAGTCATTTAAGAAGGGATTTAGGGACTAGACCATGTAGTGCAATATGGAGATTAGGTGGTCAAGAATGACAAGGATTAGAGCATAGTGTAAGACCAAAGAGTGTCCTTGGAAAGTAATCTATTCATATAACAATGTCAAAATCTATTGGCAAATTAAGACATTTCGTGAAGAATATACTTGTTTTGGAATAAAGCAACAAATAGAACTTGGGTGAATGACATATTGGTTAGAAAGCTAAGGAAATAACTAACCTTTAAACATTGTGAAGCTTTTGAATATATCAAATGGAAATAGTGGAGGTGGTGAAAAAGAATAGTATGGAAGGATATGGAATTATAGTGAAGAGTTAATGAGGAGTAATCTTAGATCCACTACAAAATTGAGTGTGATCTTAGTTCATGACGTGAACTACAGTTTGAGAAGTGTTTTTTTTTTTTTGTGCCTTGATGCATGCAAGAAAGGCTTTAAGGCAATCTATAGACTAATGATTGGATTGGATGGTGCCTTCCAAAAAAATTATTATCGTGGGCAAATCCTGTTTGTTGTTGCACAATATGCAAATAATCATATCCTTGTTATTGCATATGCTATTGTTGATGTGGAGAATAAAAAGAATCAAAGATAATTTTTTACCTTACTTTACAATGACATTGGGGACTACAATGAGTATGGATAAGGCTTCATCTTAAACTTGAAAAAGGTAAGTTTTGTCATAAGGACTGATTTGAATCATAATTGCAATTGTAAGGGACTAATTAGATTTAATGAGTGTAATGTCAAGGACTAACTTAAGTCATTTATGCTTTTAGGGTTTGATCACATAGTTGATGCCAAAAGTGCATCACAAACTGTGTTTGGCACATTTGAAAGGAATTCTCAAAGTTGTTAAAGGACAAGGAGAAATAGAAAACATGGGTGTATATGGAAAAGTGGCCTAAGGATTCATGGACAAAGGCCAATTTCAGTTAGTGGCCTAAATTAGATAACATCGGAACAATGTATGTGAAGTGTTCAATGCCAAAATTGTTTATTATAGAACTAAGCTAATCTTGACATTGGTAAAAAAGTCAGAAGATGCATTATAGAACTATGATAGCAAATAAGCTGAAACTAGCTAAGCACACAGTGATATAGTTGCATACAAACTGATTAATACATGCACGATGTGTGTTTAATATATGTATATGGCTTTGGAAGAGGGATTATCCATCTTGTTTAGTTTTGATTTCAAAAATCCTATGGAGTGGAAGAGATGCATGCCTTGCGATAATGCACGGGTTTTGTGTTATTGGCAAGTTGATGAATAATAAATCGAAACCGTCATAGCATAATTTAGGTTTTGATTATCCAAGAGCTTGTTTGGGGATTGAACCTTAGGAACTCAAAGAGGTTAATGAGAACTACAAGGTTAGGTTTTTGTTGAACCTGAAAAAGTTGATCTTGTGGAGGAGCAGGTTTCTAGGGACAATCAGATTTCAATGCAGAAGAACTTTAGTTCTTGTCATGAGAATGAAGCTGATGAATTGGAGTATGGGGAACGAGAAAGTGAGGAGAAAAATAAGACCTTTGTTTTTCAAGTGTTGAAGTTTCTTGCAGAGAACTCTGTTGATTATTATTTTTTAATCTAAAATTGGAGTTAAAGAATATTTTAGGAATACTCTATTTAATTTAACATTTTTTTGTAAAGCTTTACAGAGGTAAGTACCCCATTGAAAAATTTATGCAATATAGAAACCTAATCACAAACTTTTAAACTATAAGAACCTAACTAAAAATTGAATGAGACTATAGCGGCTTATAGAAAACTGTTTAATACTTGTTAGTTGCTAAAATCTACATGGTGGTGAACACCAATTTGGCTTAGGGACCCAAATGAGCAAAGATTTGAAGTACACGGTTAGGCTAGAAATATGGTAATGAACTTAGGAAAGTATACCTGCAATTGTAAGTTTTGGCAACTAACAAATATTAAACAATTTTGTGTTTTATTATTTTATGGATTATAATATTAATATAGTTCACTAATATATTAGAGGCATGAAACAAAATAAATTGTCAAATGCTAAGAAAAACTTGGACTATTAATTAGCTTAATTAATCTATAAGTCCCTCAGTGTCATTTAATTTTCAATTAGGTCCTTATAGTTTAAAAGTTTGTAATTAGGTTTTTATATTACATATATTTTTTTAATGAGGTTCCTATCTCTATAAGGCATTACAAAAATATTAAATTAGATAGAATATTACTAGAATATTCTTTAACTATACTTTTAGATTAAAATAAATAGAATTAGCAGCATTCATTGCAAGAAAATTCAACACATAAAAACAAAGGTCTTTTTTTTCCTCATGACTTTCTTCTTCCTTAGACTCTAATTCGTTAGCTTCATTCCCATGATAAGAACCCAAGTTCTTTGACATTGAAATCTCATTGTCCCTAAACACTTGGTCCTCTACAAGATAAACATTTTCAGGTTCAACATCAGCCTTAACCTTGCAATTCCTATTATCCTCTATGAATTCTTGAAATTCAGTCCTCAAACAAGCCCTTGACCAATCAAAACCCAAATTAGGCTCAAGGAGTTTTGATTTATTCACCAACAACTCACCAATAACACAAAACCCATATATTATTGCAAAACTTGCATCTTTCCCACACTATAAGATTTGCAGAATCAAAACCAAACTAGATAGATAATCTTTCTTCCAAATCCACTTATATATCTTATCAAACACACACCATGCATGTATTAATCTATTTGTATGCAACTATATCACTATGCACTTAGCTAATTTCAACTTATTTTTTGTCATAGTTTTTACAATACATCTTCTGAGCTTCTCTGCTAATGTTAATATTGGCTTAGTTATATAATGAACAATATTGGCATTGAACACCATATATACAATGTTGCCGGTGTTATCTAATTTAGTTCATTCATTGAAATTGGCCTTTTTCCATGAATCCTTATGCCATTTTTCCAAATACCATGCTTTCTCATTCACCTTCTCCAAGTTTGTATTAAACTAATAATCTATTGTAGACCCAACACACTCACAAACACAATGTTCTTTAGCTCATTATCCTTCAACAACTTTGAGAAGTCCTTCCAAAGGTGCTAAACACAAAATTTGTGATGCACTCTTAGCATCACCTCCTACGATCAAATCTTGACAACATATAAGACTTTAAGTTACTCTTTGACATTACACTCATTAAATCAAATTAGCCTATCACAATTGCAATTAGTATTAAAAATAGTCCTTATAACAACTTATCTTTTGTATGTTTAAGATAAAGCCGCATTCATACTCATTGTAGTCGCCAATGTCATTGTGAAGTGAGGTCAAAAACCATTTCTAATTCTTCTTATTCTTCACATTAGCAATATCATATTCAATAAAGAAGATGCGATTGTTTGCATCTTGTGTAACATCAAACAAAATTTGCCTACCATAATAATTTTTTAGGAAGGAACCATCCAATCTAATCCCTGGTTTACATATTGCCCTAAAGTCTTTCTTGTATGCATCAAGGTACCAAAAATAATAATAATAATAATAATAATAATAATAATAAGAAGAAGAAGAAGAAATCTTAAATTGTGGCACGGTCTCAGGAGCTAAGATCACACTCAATTTTGCAGTAGATCCAAGATTATTCCTTATTAACTTTTCATCATAGTCCCACTTCCTTGCATACTATTCTTTTTATTCACCCTCGATTATTACCCTTCCCCTACTCAAAGCCCTTGCTATTTTGGTCTTATTCAATAAAATCCCATATTCCATTTGATGCATTCAAACACCGTACAATGTTTAGGGACTAGTTTCTTCCTCAGCTTTCTAACTAACAAGTCCCTCATCCAAGTCTTATTTGTTGCCTTACTCCTAAAACCTCTACAACAAGAATATTCATCATGAAATGTCTTCATTTGCCAATAGATTTTGACATTATTACAAGGATAGAATACTTGCCAATAACACTTTTTGGCCTTACACTTCGCTCTAATCTTTAGCTTGTAATTCTTAACCAATGATCTCCGTATCACACTAAATAGTATAGTCCCTAACTCCCTTCTTAAATGACTTTAGAGTTTGAAATTCCATACGTAGCTCTATTTGTACACTCCCAAATCGTGCATCATCATTAAATAATAGGCTGACTTCTCTGCCATTTTCCTCATCCTCTTTAGAGTCTTGAGGTATTTAGAAGACCATGAGTTCCTTCCATCTTTTGAGAAGTCACCACCATTAGTATATATGTGAAGGTATGACACATGTTGCTTTATGACCTATTATTAAACGCAAGAAACAAAAGAAATTGTTAAAAAACTAAGAAAGGCTTAAGACTGTGAATTTATTTAATTAATATGTAAGTCTCTAAAGTGTTATTCAATTTTTAATTACATCCTTATAGTTTAAAAGCTTGAAATTAGGTCCCTATATATATTGTATAAAATTTTTCAATGAAGTCCTTATCTTTAGAAGGTATTACAAAAATGCTGAACTAAATGGAATATTCCTAGAATATTTTTTAACTACAATTTTATATTATAAAAAACAATCAGCAGATTTCTCTACGAGAAAACCCAAATTAGGCTTTGAAAGTTTCAATTTATTCACCGGCAACTCACAATAGCATAGAAGCCTTACATTAATACAAGTTGTGCATATCTCCAACTCTATAATATTTGTGGGATGAAAACTATACCATATGGATAATCTTTCTTTTGAAGCCACGTATATATGATACCGAACACACACCACGTATGTATTAATCTATTTGTTTGCAACTATATCACTATCATTAGTATCTAATAACTAGTATAGTAAAGAAATGTAAAAATCTTTGGTGCTTTTAATTTGTTTTTGAATGCTACTTTTACTATAGATAAGCTATGTACTCATTCATGATAATACATGAATCCTTTTCAAAAATCTCAAATGTTCAAGCAATTTTGATTCCTCGCTGGTCTGAACTACCGATTTTCCCTCAACCTCCTGTGATGGTTGCATCTTCAAAAACCCTAATTCATAATCCCTAGCCACATTGACCCCCCTCGTTCCTTGTGAATCACCAAATTTTATGAGTCTTAGAGTTTTGACATCGTGAGCATCAAGCTCCTGATTGATCTTGCAATAGTACAATGTGGGCTTGTCACCATAGCTAGGAACCGATGACTACTCCAATGACGTATGGAAAACGTCCTTCTATTCTTGAGTTCTATTACCACTAATAATAACTTTTCTAGCGACATCCTGAGTGTTTGGCAGTAAAAACATTATGCTATGATTGAGAGTTTTATAGATGATGAAAGGGAGCGGCTAATAATAAAATGAAGAGAAATATGAGGAGTAGAGTAAAAAAGACTATATCACACTATTATTTGGAAGTTATATTCATCCTTCCATGAGCCCCCAATTTGGAAGGTAAAAAAAACTTGATTTTGAGTGGCAAGAGAGGGATACATTGTCCGTTACTAGTCATGTCACTTCCCCGTCTAAGATTACTTCTAAACAGTAGCTATTTTAGTGTAGCTTTTCCACTCCTTACCACTCCCTTAATTTTTATTCTCCTAATTATATCCTTAGAAAGTTGCCCTAATCCATCAAGGAGTAACACAATGGAAAGAAAATGCCACCATTAACGTACTCACTAGAAAAGGCAAAGAGGGCAAGAGGTCCTCCTGAGAGCGCCATATTTTAGAAACTTATGCAACATTTTTTAATCTAAAATAGACAAATTTGTTGTAATCTAAGCTGTAATAAAATAATATTATAGAAATATTCTATTTAATTCAACATTTTTATAATGTCTTATAGAGATAGGGACATGATTGAAAAGATTTATGCAATATAGTAAATTAATTACATACAAGCTTTTAAACTGTAAGGACCTAATTGAAAATTAAATGAAACTATAAACACTTATAGATTAATTAAACATTATATTAAATAGTGTTGTTAAGAAATGAAACTAATGGCTATTTGCTCCCCTTTGTCTATATGGTTGTCAGAATTAGATGACAGTAGGTCATCATGAGATATGTTAACAAGACTAGCTGTTGCCCTTTCCTTGGCCCTACCTGATGTAGGTGCATGCTTGTCCTTGAACTCTTTTTTCTTAGTATAAGAAATCTTTAGTCCTTTTCCCTATGCATTTGTGGTTAATTGTACCTTCCTTAAGACAACCTCCTACTCCTTTTTTGCATGTGAAACTACATCATTATTAGGTTTACTGCCAATTACTTGATCAAGTAGAATTGGTGGCTTATAAGGGGCATCCTATGCACTCATATGAATCATATGAGTCACTCTCACTGTCATCAATAACTAAAGCTCCATTTGCTAGTTTTGCTTTCATGTTCTCTCTGTTTTTTTTTTTAATCTAGTCATAGGTCCATTTTGTCTTTCAATCTGGTGAAGTTGGCATATTTAGTGGATTCCTTTTTTATCTTGCTAATGGTCATAACAGGTGTATAATGTGTTTTGGGAGATGCAGTAGCCCTAGTGGCTGATTTAGTGGCTTGTTTTATGTGAGCCCTATAGACTAGTTTAATGGCTTATTGTGGCAGCCCTAGTAGCTGATGTAATGGAAATGCTAGTAGTAGGTTTAGCAGTTGCACTGGGGGAAATTGGGTTGATGCAGTAGGGGCTAGTTGGGTTTCTGGATATGTTTCATTATGACTTATAGGGTTAGCAGTATAAATGGATCAACTAACTGAATAAACCCAACCAACTTGAATTGAACCAATTACATAGGCTCAAGTTGGTATGGGACACCGGATCACATCAAATGAAACCTATTAAACTCGATAATAATTAGTTCGGGTATTAGATTTCATAAACTTCAACCTGATAACCCGATGGACTTGATCATATAGTATAATATATAATTTTTTTTTATATATAATGTATTTAGTAAATAAATTATACTTTACTTTGAAACAAACACTCACCCATGATGAAATATGAGATTCATTCCCCCCTAACAAATTTGTGCAAGTAAACCAACATAGTTTAAGCAACTGATTTCGCATACAAATTAAAACATTAACATATAAAATTTAGACATCTCCACTTAAAATAGCAAAAACATTCATGAAAACCTTAAACCTTAACATTATCACTAACGTGAAAAATGTGCAATATGGCCAACCAGAACAACTCGTGGACCACAACATTGTTAACCATGTGGACCCACAGCATGCTATTTGCACAATCTTTTATTTCAAAAATAATATGGACCACGACCACTTTAATGCACAAAAAGGAGGCATAGAGACCAGGAAGGGACCACACACTAAAAGAAATAGGCAAAATGAAAATCAAGACCACATATGACCATAACCACACATCAACTAAAGCACTTTGAAAGGAGCTAAGTGTTACAATAGAATGAGTACAAATTCATGAAGATCGCTACTATGGGAGCATGCAAATGCTATACTAGCAAAACAAAGGCCAAACCTAGTGAAGAAATTGATGGCGGTTAAGAGTGATCGAGAAGAGGAATAATGTTTTAGGGTTCTCACGTCATTCGGTTTAGGTGTTGTGGGTTATGGGAATTGAATTAAAGATTTAGGATTTTCTTTTTAAAATTTGATAGAGGGGTTAGTTAGGGCAAAAATTGGGTTAATTAGGCCTAACTGGGGTTAGTAAGGGGTTACTATGGGTTATTAACTTCAGACGGCATCATTTTGTGCTCTATTATGAAGATGGTTAAACCATTAACGATGAACAATGTCATTTTTTTAAGCATACTAATGTGTCACTTAACATGACACACCATTACTTAATTGATCAAGAGTTAATGGATATGGACAGAGGGATTCAAGCAACTTACTTTTGTAAAGTCTATAACCAAATTGACTCATTTTAACTTTCATAGATTAAAACTACTCACAATTAAAAAGTTAGTGACTATGTTGAGTGTTAAGTTGAATCTAAATACATACTACTATAATTAAGATTAATAAAGGGGTGTATATTCCTAAGATTATATTAAAAAGGGACTTATCTATGAACACCTCTCAAATATATAATTGAGAATTGCAACTTTGGTAACATATTCAATATTATGTCTATATTGGACTAGAAATATGGGCCATAGACCTCAGTCCAATCCTTGGGGAGCTTGGACAGAGGGACCCATAGGTCGACCATATGGCATGGAATTCTCCCATGGATCTTCCACTGATTTAGCCTAAGATATCTCCTACATTGACTACCTAATTATACGAGATCCCCTATTAGCTAATGGAATCTCCCATTATTATATCATATCTCATATATCATGTCATATTTCCCACAAATACATAATATATCTAATATATACTAAATCCTAGGAATATCTTTAATTTCTTATCCAGAGAAAATTATCTTCTAACTTATCGCGGGATCACCTTTCACTATATAAGGGGCACAATGCCCTAGGTATCGTAATCTTATTAGATGCTATTTTTTTACCACTTTATGCCTCATTCATTCACTGACTTGAGCATTAGAGTATCTTTACAGGTACCCTACCCTCGCTTGCATGGATGCTGAAGCCACTTGCACCCTTATTGGAGTTTTGGCTAAGAACATTGGTACCCACCGTGAGGCCAATAAACAAGCATCCCCTACCAAGATATGCAGAACGAGCTAGACCACCAACATTAATCATAATAGGAAACAAATAATCATCAGGAGCCTCCTTTGTCAAATAAAGCAAATTCCAGGTGATATCCCACCATGATTCTACAATTCCTTTTAAGGAATCATCTCTATGGCCAAATAAATTAATTCCCACATGATATATCACCATAATTCTCTTGTTAATTTGATGCAGGGATACATGAAATTATTGTTTGTTTATATTACTCAAAATTGGACAACACAATATTGGCCAATACAAATTTTTTAGAAGTTGTGTCTTGACATTATTCAAGTTTCAGTTTCTTTTATTAACACAAGCACACTATGACATCATTGTTGCTCTTTTGACACAATCACACTATTTCTGCATTCATAAAACTTTTCTCCTGTGGTTAATGAAATAACAATAATAATAATATAGTCATCATATAATTCTTGATAGACTACTCACTAACTATGAGTGTTTTCCTTGTCACTGTTGTTGTTGTGCAAGTGAAGGATGGTGAAATCGACATCACAGATTCCCTGCACATGAGGAGAAGAACACCAACTCCCTTTTCCCTTTAGCAAACCAACAGGGCCCAAAGCTAGCAACCAATTCACACTAAGCAGCCACGGAGGAGCAGCCTTGACACAATACCTCCGAGAGCCACCAAATTCCTAGATGACTACAGGGCGAGAAACCTCCTCCCTAGCAAGCCAATGATAGTTTTTATGATGCAAACTGCTGCACAACAACAGGGTGATGGTGCAGAAAACATGAGCTACCAGCATGGACATCCACCACAAAGCCATGATGTAAACACCACGGGCTGAACGCAATGCGAGATCTCAAGCCTCAATGCCGCCGACCTCGACTTTTCCCACCATCGAAGGTTGTGTAAAGCATCGTAACCCACTGTGCCCTTACAACACAGACCTGCACATGCCACCACCACTGACCTCGATAACGTTTGACTTCATAGTGGCATTCCTGCTAGTCCAGTTGAGGAAGACAACCACTAGGGTTTCAAAACACATGGACCTATCCCATAATTTAGAACCTGAGAAAAAAGGAAGGTAGAGTGCATAAAATGACAAAATGCTTAATGGAGGGCTAGAACACATGCCCCTGCAGATGACACCTAAGCATACAACCACTACAATAAGCCTAGTTTGGTTAATTATTGCTAAATAAATATCTACATATATTATTGCTTTTTTTTTTCCAGGAAATGAATTTTAGCATGACTTAACAATTGTGGTTAGCTATCTTCACTCAACATTTGATCCAACCTATCTCTATTCCCAAATTGATGATGAGTGAAGAATTTTATAATTGCTACACAAAAGTTACTCTCATGCTCAACCAACTTTGATATAGAGAATTATTATCTTGTTTTCACAATCAATTAATTTTGATATGAATCCTTTTGCATGCCAAGCATTACCCTTGATAGTCCGACCTCCACTGCTGCGTCTGACCAAACTCCAACATTGCCTCCAGTCGAATTATATGATCTCCTAGATGAAATCTAACAAGATATGTCTTCATTACTCATAACATATTTACTTGTAATTTGAAGATTTTTCCACATGTAAGACATATCTCCTTATTCTCAAACTCCAATTATTTTAATTTGCATACCGAGTATACCCTTCTCTCGAAATTAAAGTAATTTCCATGTTTCTTGGATGTTGAGCATACCTCCCTTTTCTAGAAATTATTTTTTTGTCAAAGATTTTTTGGAGGCTGAGCATATTACTGTTATGCCTTTTCGAATTTGAAAAATTCAGAATCAACATATTTTAATTTTTGTGATGCTAGGATATTGTATATCTTGATATATTATTGTCATACCCTGAAAGAAGGTCACAGATCACAAGGAAGCTTTCTACAAACCCTAGCATTTCTTCAATGCATAATCTTTTGATTTCTCATAACAGGCATATTGCAGTACTGACTTACTTTTCAGGCCAAGTCTCCAAACAAGACCTGGTTGGCATTCCTACCAGGCACTCTGCCTTTTCAAGCCAAGTCTCCAAACAAGTCCTGGTCAGCATTCTCACCAGGCACTTTGCCTTTCCAGGCTGAACTTCCAAACAAGCCCTAGTCAACATCTCCACTAGGCACTCCATCTTTTCAGACAGAGCTATGCTGTCGCCTCCCAAGATATGCTTTTGTTACTTTGAGAATCATCTTATTTATAATCTAAAGGATTTTTATATGCAGGAAATATCCTCTTACATATAAAGAATCTTTTTACAAAAGACATATCCTTTTATGTCTTGGATTCAATTCATTCATGATTTAACTCTTTTTCATGTACAAGACATATTTATATCATTTTTATGTAACAAGATATTACGCCTACTCCAGCACTCACTACTACAGCTAGAAGGCACTCCAGTGAAAAGACGTGAATATGGGTTGTCCTTGGTTCACCCAAGTTGTCCCTGAAGCACCCTTATGACGTGCACATCAGGTCATCCTCCGTTCACCCGAGTTGTCCCCAAGGCACTTAAGAAGCATTCTTCTAACATGAAAATCGGGTCGTTCTTAGTTTACCTAAGTTGTCCCAAAAACACTTAAAAAGCACTCTTCCAACGTGTAAATCAGGTCGTCCTCGATTCACCAGAGTTGTCCCGAAGCACTCAAGAACGAGCAACTTTTAGCATCCAACAAACAAAGTCCACAAAAACCAAACAACAACATACGAGGTCTACAAAAACTAGTCGATCAAAATTATTAGCCAAGCATAACTTAAAAAAGAAATATAACAGGTCTTCCCTAGCATATTGCAACAATAGAGCATGCTCCCAGTGCCCCTAACCTCCTTGGTGACTAATATCAGAATATCCTCGGACTCGCGGTGAGGAAGTTTTAGAGTAGTATGATGACATGATGTCTTCACATCTCAAGGCATACATCATTCTCGGAATGTCCTCAAACCCACGTGGAGCATGTTCCAGAGTAATGCACGATGATGTGCCTTCACACCTGATAGTACCTCGTGCAACAATGGTATGTCTTCACATCTCAGAGCGCACATCATTCTCGAAATGTCCTCAGACTTGTGCTGAGAACATTCCATAGCAATGCGACAATGAGGTGCCTTAACACCTCAAAATACCTTCTGCAACGAAGGGATATCTTAACATTGGGCCATCCTCAAATTTATATTCGAGCTGTCCTTGAAGCATAATCAAGATTAAGCTACCCTCAACACTCCAAAAGTGAAGTGGACCTCCCAAAAAACAAGCACTATATCTATACAAAGGATAACTTTGTGAAAGAAAGCAAAGAAAACATGACATCACTAGTCAATTATAACAAATTAAGCTCTCATAATGACTCCAGTTCACTTCCACGCAGCTAGGTCGAGCTCTCACAATGACTTTGGTTCGCTCCAATACAACCAAGCTCACATCGTAACTTCGATGCACTCTCATACCACAAAGTTGAAGTATAATACTCCCTAAGACACAATTTACCTCGCAATTGGTTCTAATGCAGAAGGAGGAGCAACACAATACGTTGCAAGCCGATGATAAGCTCACCTCAAACCAATGATGACTTGCCAAACCTAGGGCACCGAAGGCCTACTAGCTAAACATTAGCCAAAATCCTCAAGCAAGACCTTAGAGAAATAGATGAACAGAGGACTTTTTAATCACCCACTAACATAGGCAAAAATGTGCCACATCATCCGACACATACCATGTGAGCATCCATGACTAGTACCATTCCGTAGTCAAAGGTACACATTCGAGATACCTTTATGGACTTATCACCTAGTTCATAGCCAATTACCAAACTTGAGAGCTAACACAAATCGGACCGAATCTACAATCCAATAGCTCATCCTAATCAGTATAAGCTCGGGCCTTGATTAATTCAATTCATCCTTAAACAATTACAATGCCATTCAAAATGGACCTAGAAATCTCATCAAAAGTAACACCAACACGATTGCAAAACAAACACGCCACGTAATCAAGGACTAGGGACTCATCACTTTGCTAATAGCTCACAGCAACTGAAAAAATGCACCATAATCGTGGTTTCATAATCAAGAAATTCAAGCTCGCCCAAAGTTCTTGGCACTCATTGCTGACCTATCACAAAAACCAAGAGATCTCGCACCTCATCGAACTCTAACGGCTAGCATGTAAGCAACTATTGCCACTTAAATATTGAGGTGATTATCCTTCATTCAGAGTGCATCTCATGTCATAACACGATCCCCCATAGACTGTCACTACAGTAACTGAGAAAGTGCACCAAGCTCGGCACAACAGGTCAACTCATTGAGCTCGTCACACAAGCCTCAGTAGACACACTTCAGCACTAGCTATTCAGCCACTAACCAAGCTTAGGGGCTATGCATTGAAGTAAAAATATGGGCCCCAAACTTCAGCCCAATCCTAGGGGAGCTCGAACAGAGGGTCCCATAGGTCGATTATATGGCACGGAATCCTCCTACAGATCCTCTACTAATTTAGTCTAGGATACCTCCTAGATTGATTACCTGATTATATGAGATCCTTTATAAACTCATGGAATAGCCTACTATTATATCATATCTTATGCATATATCCTACCATATCTCTTACAAATACAGAATATATTTAATATCTGCTAAATCTTAGGAATATCTCTCCTATTCAGGGAAGATTATCTCCTAATTTATTACAGAGTCACCTCTCACTATATAAGGGGCTCAACACCCCCATAGATCACAATCTTATTATATGTTATTCTTTTACCACTCTATGCCTCATTCATTCATTGACTTGAGCGTCAGAGTATCTTTACAGGTACCCTATCCCCTGCTTGCATGGACATTGAAGCTACTTGTACCTTTGTCTGGCTTCTAGGTAAGAACAATGTCAATGGACTTATTTAGTTTGGCATAGGTCATTGTATACTTTTAAGCATTTTTATTAAGGGAATCGTAAAAAATGAACTTCTAAAGATGAGATGCATATAATGGACATATGGGTGATCACTGATCACTCATTTAATTATTTGTGGCCAAAGGGGTTCATATTCAAGAAACACTAGGAAAACGTTTTCTTAGAATATCATTTTCCATTATTTATACAGTGTGAAGGTGACTTCATTTTCTTGACTTCCTTTTTATTTAAAAGAAGGATTCAACTTGAAATGCATTGATAATATAAAATTTATTTTATAATATCGTCCAATCAAATTTTATAATATGTATATATAAATGAGTCATACTTGTTTTGTCCATGTGACGGTATATAATTGGATGATAATATAGAAAAATTAAACAACATATGTCTATATATCAAATTTAAACTTAGAAAAGAATTTGCACGAATGAAATAAATTATCATTATTAAGAAGTAAACATACCAGTAATTTGGAAAGGGCGACGGGGTAGTCACTGAGAAACTTGACAGCCATGGTCATAGCCGTTGGAAGAGTCTCCTCCCCAGGGATCATCATCTCTATGATGTTTTCGCTGATGGTTTGCAACCACACATTAGGGTTAGAGTTGGAGTGGTCACCCTTATCCCGCAAGAGCACATCAACCACATCATTCACTGCGCCACCGTTCTTTGTATCGTTGTTATAATTGTGGATATTATTACTCCTTTCCTCTATTATCCTCCGCACAAGTTTCACCATTCTTTCTTTGGCCTGCACAAACAATATATATTTCACTTCAATTAATTTATATATAGTAATAATATAAAATAGTAATAATATATTAATAATATACTCCCCTATGTTTTGAGTATAAAATAAAATAAAAACCTTCAATGATTTATATAGTCTTGTGCCGGGAAACTTGACGGGTAGGCAAATCAACCCTTTGATGAATTCTTCAAATTCTTTTTTCAAGAAGCCCAAATCTTCGCCGGGTCCAATGCTCAGCAGAACTTTAACCAATATCGTAAATGTGATCTAATATATTTGTACAAGAAAATGTTATTAACTGTTGAATCACTTGGCCATCATGCCAAATATGAAATAAAATAAAATAAAAAATCTAATAATTAAACGAATTTAAAATGTTCTTTTCCATACTAGGATATGGGAGATTTGGTCTCTCTTAAAGTTGTTGAAGAAAGGATACAATAATGTCTTAACAACAATGATTAAGAAATAATAAAACGAGATAAAGTTTGATTGAAAAAAAAAGATACTTTTTAAATTTATTAAAAAATTTAAAATTTTCATTTTTATTCCTTAACTGGTATTATTAAAAGTATAGCAGTTAGTAAAACCCATAATAATTTTAGTTTGCTTAAAAAATTAAGCTAGCAGTGTGTCTCGATATTCAATAAAAATGAGATGAAAACTAAGCCTATCCATGAAATTTATACTAATATTTTTAACTCAATCAAACATGCACACGGTACTTAGATGTGTTTGATGTTAAAAATTTTATTCACAAATGATTTCTCTATACAAATTACACTTATATATACCACATCCATAAAAACAAAAAATCCTGTTTTTACTTCTTGACCAAACACAAATTTTGAATTTAATATAAATTGATGAAAGAAAAATATGAATTCATACAGAAAGCAAGAAAGCTATGGGAGAGAAATTAATGAAAAGGAGACCTTCTTGACTTGATCTTGAACGTATATTGTTTGGTGGGTCGTCCAAGTAGCGAAGCATTCTTTGACAGTGTGTTCAATATCTCTGGTAATTCGAGCTTTGAGTTGAGGGGATCGCAGGAACCCTCCAAGGAGTGCATGAACTTTCCTATGCATGCTGCCGTTCATTTGGAGTATAGAGTGTTGTCCCATCAATTCTCTAACTGATTTTGGATAAGCAGGGACGAAGATGTTCCCCTGGTTCTGCAGTATCACCTTGTTCACCTCCGGGTCTGTGGACACAATCACACCACATCCCAAAATGCTCGTCTTGAACACATTACCGTACCTGCATAGATTTGCTCATATATATTAGAAAATTAAAAAATAAATAAATTACCATGTTACGTTTTTTTCTTTCTTTTTTTGTTCAGATAAAGTTTCATGACCCAATGTTCAAATATTAATGTGAAGACACTGTTATTTATAACAGATAATGGTGAACATGCATGATTAATTATGAGGCCTAATTTTTCCTTTATAGTGTATTTATACTTTTCTTTCAACGGAAAGACTGTTAGAAGTCCATACACTTTTATCAGAGTTTTATTGTCGGAAGGAAAATGATAATAAATTAAGTTTTGATCACTTTTAAAAATTATAGTTTGCATAGATTGCATTTAAGTTTTTGTTTTGTATAACATGTAGATTGATTTGTAGGAGAATTTGTACAATTCCCTTACTCTGATTGAAATGATACTATATATTTATTAGTCCTAATATAAATAAATAAACTAAATAGACTATATTATTTAGTTTTATCCAGCAAGTGCTATAATTTCTTGTTAAAAATTCATACTATAATTTTTTTTGGGTATTTTTTGTTTGAATTTCTTTTTATTGTGTTTATATAATTTTTTTATCTAATTAATTCTTTTTTTTAGATCAATAGAATAATTTTCAAACTAAAATGACCCAATAACATAAGTCTAAATAAATAACTATGATTGATTTTGGGCTCAGGTTAATATTAAAAATTTGAAAAAAAATAAAGAAATCAACTTAAACGTGTTAGCGAGGTGTCCAAACTAAGCCTACATTAGAGTAGTGTCTAACCGTGTTCAATACATATCCAAGCTCATTTTTTTTTTAAATTGCCAACACTTATCATATGATATCGGATATTGACACCTATCCAACATGTGGACACACCAACAGATCGGTGTTGTTGGTGCGTCCGGGGGATAAATGATGGATCTACTGCCTGCAGAAGCAACAGCAACCGTCTAATGGGTCTATCTATCTAACTAGCTATAGTTAGTGCTGAAGCAGGCTTTATCTGCCCTTACATCTTTGGATATGCTCTTCTCTCTCCAGAAGTTGCAAGTCTACAACGGTACAACCATAAAGGGAGTGAAATTTATTACTTGAATCACGAGGGCGTTAATGATCCGAATCATGAAGCTCCGTAATTTGTACCTGCATGCATTTTCTTTAATTGCAACATTCATTCAATTCAATTTTAGAGGTCCGGGTGGTGACGCCTGAACCAGGCTAGCTGATTCTCTAGGCAGAAAGAGACCATTTTCGATCACCTGATTGAAGGGAGAAGGATGACTCTTCTTGGCAACTACCATTGTCAATTTAGTCGGGAGAACCACCACTTTAGTATCTTTATCTTTAGTACATAAAAGATGACGTCCCCGATAAAATAATTTTTAAAAGAAACTGTATTTATTCATGACTATTTAAAAATTCATATTATTAAATAAATTCATTCAAACATTAATTAAACTTTGTTTCTGTTAATAAAAATGAATTTTTTAAGGACTATCTTTGTCATAGATATAATTTTTTGAGGGGCTAAAATGATTATTTTACACTGCCAACTTAACATAAAAGGGATTATTTGCTAGAGAGAATCTTTTTGTCAAACTAAATGATAGTTTTATAGTGCAAACTTAGCATAAAATGTGAATAATATCACTTCTGTTAATGAAAAATGGAGGAGAGCTGAAGTTTGGATGAATTTTCAATCGGAATGGATTTTCGAAAAGCTATGGACAAATATATATATATATAATTTATTTTGAGGGTTATTTTTGCCAACTACATAATTTTTCGGGACCAAAATGATAGTTTTTCGAGTTTAGTTTTTCATTTCTACATCAATGTGTGAAACACGTTAATCTGGCCTTTTACGTGCACAACAAAGATAAACAAATCTAAACTAAATTGGTTTCTTACCGTGAAAGAGACCAAGACGATTTTCGTAAGAAAAATGATGTGCTGTTCTTCCTATTTTTTGAATAAAAATATTATTTTAACATCTAAAATAAGATATTTATTAAAACACTTATTTTATTATTATTTAATATCTATTACATTCAATAATTATAAAATAAATAATATAATATACATTTATTTTTTAGGTGTCAAAGAACAATATCCTCTTTTGAAATGGTTAAATTCACTTTACTATCGCTGTCTTATTCAATGGTTAAACTCACTTTAATGTAATGATGTAATCAGATATAACCGAGTAGTAGCTCGCTATTAAAAAAAACTATTTGAATGGGGTGAAGATAAAAATCAGAAACAGATATACAATAAATATTTAACATTCCAAAACTATAAATAAAATACAAGACTTTTCTAACAAATGTCCTAAAGATGTCCTTAAAAAAAAAAAAAGACTAAATTAAAGTGATAAGTTTTACATCAAAGAATGAGATTTTTAAATTTTTAATACATTAAATGCATTAAAAAATCTACAAAATATATTACTTTTTGTTTCTTAACAAAAACCTTTTATTAGGATACTAAAAAACCCATAAAGAAAACTGAAGAAGCTAGAAACGGACAATAAGTTCCTAAAATTTGTGGTGACGGTTACCAGCAAGTTAATGTTTACTTTAACTATTGCTTCAATAGTGTTCATGTGGACCACGTACGAGGACCAAAATGTCACCACCACATGGTCACCGAAAAAAATGCGCATATTGTACAGGACCATATAGACTTCATAAAAGTTGGGCCTTAACAAAGAATAGACTAGAAGAGAAGAAGATATTGTCATGGGGACAACAAATCTTTTAGTGGTTTTTATTTTTTTCAGTTATATACATTAATATATAAATGTTTATGGATATTACTAACAAGGAATCACAAACACATCTCCCTATCATAAATTGACCAATGATAGTTTTTGTCACTCGGGAAATCAGTTGTGTGCATCAATGATGCAATGCTCCACCGTCTTTGGGGAGAAGACGAGAAGAAAAGTTAAAAAAAAAAATAATAATAAGATATTGTGCTGGAAAACAGTACAGGCTGAACGATCATTATGCATGACATTGCACTCGTCGAGAATGAAAGGATATATATGAGAAGGCCAAATATAATGCCAATAGGAAAAAATAAAACAAAAAAAAAAAGAGAAAGAAGAAAAGAAGCAATAATTAAGAAGCAATGGAGCATAAATCAGAATCACCCATGTGGGTGTGAGAGATAGATAGGGAAATAGAATTCTTACAGAGACTTGCGCTTTTCCATGAAGCTGACAGGGTTAGAGGTGTATCCACAAGCAATGAAATCAAGGGTTTCTCCAAGTAAAGGCCAACCTGTGTTCCCTTTTGGAACTTTCCCCTTCATCTTCTTCTTCACCGTGCTCTTCTCCTTCTTCTTCTTCACACACAGAAACAACCAACATAAAAGGATACCCATCAGAGCCCATAGCCCCATAATCCATTCCATCTGATGACCCTTGAACCGTAGCAACAGGGTCTTCAGTCGTCTCCTGATCAGTGGCGGTGATGATTTCTGAGTTTTCAATTCATGCAGCTGTTTTATTAGTGTACTTCACTTTTCTCAGTGTTGTGCTATGCGCGATGATGTTTGGGTAGAAAGAAAAGCGAGAGAGAGAGAGAGAGAGAGAGAGAGGAGCTCTTGAATGTTTAATAAGTGGAAGGACGAAACTTCTTTTTTGTCCTTCCATTGAGAGAGAGTGAGAGAGAGAGAGAGAGTTATAAATCAGAGTGGGGATAGACATGTTGATAGGGAGATTCTGAAGATCTAAGGCTTGAAACAATCATTCAATGCGATGGCCTTATTTGGTTCACCAAATCAACCACGATCGCTTATTTTGTCTTCACTTAATTTTGGGGAATGGATCCTCTGGTTGTATCACTTACACATTGAGGGGTTGTATGACAATTATTAATATTCGTTTTTTTTTTTAGAATTATTATCCATTTTATCATGCGTATTTTTTTTTTTTACTCAATTAAAGAGATGATTTGGGATAATCTCCATGTGTAATTTGATGTTAGTGGATTCATTCCCTTTTGTTTAAGGAGAATGATATTTCAACACCAAAAAATAGGTGTCTATTTAGACACCCATTTTATAACTATTAAATGTGATAGATATTTTTATTAATTTTTAATATCCATCACATCCAATAATTATAAAGTGTATATGAATAAATATTTATTTTTTAGGTGTTAAGATAGCATTACTCTTAGTTTAAATGGATATTATCCGAAGTCTTGGGTCGTTCGAAAGCCTGACCCATGTCATGTCCTAGTTGCCCCGCGATCATTTTTCTTTTCCTCCCATTTTCTTTTTAATATAACTTCCTTTCAAAAAATTTAAAACGCAAAATAAGATTGCGTTCCGAGAACTTGTAAATAATAATTCAATTTTAAACGGTAGTCAGAGCATAAGGTTGATATGCATCACATAAAATAATGAAATAACATTTTAATTAGGATTCTTTTTAGATTTAACATTATATGTTTTGTATTCCTTAAAAATAAGTGAATTTTGGCTTTGATTTCTTAAAATATATATATATTTTAGGTTGAAATACTTCTAAAATTATTCAATATTTAACATAAGTAGGGATCAAAATCAAACCAAACTTATTTTTCAGAAACTGAAAACATATTTAAATTTTCATTTTATATTAGATATAGAGCACATCCAACTAATGCTTGTGAAATATATAAGTATTTCTCAACAGGGAGTGGTAGATTCTTTTGCAACATGAAACTAAAATAATGCCCTAGAAAGTAGTTAGGATATAATCCTACTTTACATTTTATGAGTATCTAATAATGTCTCTTTTCTTTGAGGGTACAAATTTCAATGATGGGCTTCATATGTAAAGCTAGAAATAGAGTTCATTTATAAAATTTTTATCCCATTTTTACTCTTTAAGTAAGCACACCCTTAATCTTAAAAAGCTGGAACATTAGTCCAATTAATAATAAGTTTATCCTTTTTTTTTTCTTTCTCTTGGACAGAATTAAAGTTAAGGAGAATTGGTGAGTTTATTTCATTTTAAGATGTAGGCATGTCAAAAGTTTGACCAAATTAAAAGTTTGCAATATTATTTACAGACATATCCATTTAAAAATATAATTAGTGTTGAAAATTTTGGTGAAAATTATTATATTTTATTCTTACAAGATGATATTCTTACCTATTGATTTTTAAATCTTAAATCCTATAGCAATTTCGTTTATTCATGAATCGATAATTCAAGTTATAAGCGAATTAAATTTATCACGATTTTGAATATTAAATAATAAAATAATAAAAATATGAAAACATTATATATATATATATATATTACTAATTAAATTCTGACTACTTGACAATTTATGTTCCCACCAACCCCAGGAGGTGTAGGTTTAATTGTCTGTTCTTTTAGTTAGAAACATATTTTTAATACTTTGTTTGAATTAATTTTTGGGTTTAATTTCTATTAACTAACTCTATAAAAAATATTATACATAATTAATTAATCATATATTGCCACATAAGTTATGACAATTGACTTTCACGCTCACCATATAAAAAGTCATTTCAATGAAAGATTTTGGTCAATAGTTTAAAACAGTTTTATATCATCATTATATTGTATTATAATTGAACTCTTAGTTTATTTGGTCAATAGTTTAAAACAGTTTTATACCATCATTATATTATATTATAATTGAACTCTTAGTTTATTTGGTCACCATATAAAAAGTCATAATTTTTGGGTTTAATTTCTATTAACTAACTCTATAAAAATATTATACATAATTAATTAATCATATATTGCCACATAAGTTATGACAATTGACTTTCACGCTCATCATATAAAAAGTCATTTCAATGAAAGATTTTAGTCAATAGTTTAAAACAGTTTTATACCATCATTATATTGTATTATAATTGAACTCTTAGTTTATTTGACTTTAAAACAATTTAGAGTTCAAATTTTTGTAAAGCTTCTGTCTTAAAAAATTGGTTTTTGCTATGGTACCCATAGATATCGGCACCTCTTATGCAATTAACGGTTATTATTTGATACTTGATTCGATAAATTTAAAAAATTTAGATTAGTAGGATACATGACTCATTATTTACCACAAGTAACTAATAGATATTAATACTATTGAATTTTACAATGATATTGAAGAAATCACAAAAAAAAAAGTAGTGATTTTCTGAAGTATTCAGTTACATGAAAAAAACAAAGATTGTTTTCAAGTAAATTTAATTAGGCTTGTATTTTAAGTGGCGCTCAATTGTTGCTGGAGGGACCCTTTACTCAGTGATATCCCACCCAATTAATTATTTATCACTTTCTGATAAAATGGATACAAGGTACGGAATATGGCATCCACAAAATAATGAGGAAAAGCTTGTCGGTGAACGAAAACCTTTGTCTTAAAAACGACATGGCATTGGACGATAAGGCTGTTAGTCACATCCACGTGTTATATATTTATTGTAAAAAATTATTATATGAATCCTAAAATTACTTAATTTTTTAAAATTATTCTTTTTATCTACAATTAAATTTAAATCTTAAAAATTTACAACTATCCATTTATATAGGAAAAGTCTCAATATTTTTTGTTCTGAAATCACTACAGTCCCTCTTTCTTTTTTATATGCAATAAAATTTAAATTATATTTCACTATTAAATTATCTTGCTCAATTTATTAATTTAATTATTTATTAACTAAACACACTACTATAAATCATAAGACAATTAAATTTAATTTTTAAATATTGATAACTATCCATTTTTATATAAAAATTATGAAATTGTACAATTAGATATATAATTTTTTTGGTAAAGAAATATATTTTATGAGTTAAATTTTGATGCATTGATAGTATAAAAGAGTTTTACACTGTTATCTAATGAAATCTCTCCTTTTATATGACTTTTTAAGTAGTGGGGTTAAAAGTAACTATATTTACTGATACGTCATTATGTAATTAGATGAATATATAAAAATTATTTTACAATTAGTATGTATTCCAATTAAATATCATTTTTATTTTAATTTGATATAATTTTCATATACTAATTTACATTATTTTTTTATATGATGCTTAGGATAATTATAATAAGAATTAAATAATTTCAATGACATTTCAATAAATTAAAAAAATAAATTTAATGATATATGAGTATAAAATGACTAAATGTTGATGAACATTTAAAAGTATATTTTGTTATTTTAAAGAGATTAACTTTAATGTCTTGGCGATTTAAATGAATTTTATATTGTCATTTAATTATTTTTTCTTTGTAAAAGTTTATATAATCATATATGATTAGATATATGTGTAACTTTTTTTTTATATATAAATCAATGATGCATACAAAAGAAATTCTATTTTTAGTACAAACTCAAATTTAGGAGAATGAAAATAAATTCTTACTGCATTTTTATGATGTTGAACAAGATGTTTATATGGAGTAAAGTAAAGTTTTCGTCTCTGAAATTACACGCATGAGTCACTTTCATCCTTGAAATTTGGAAATTAACTCTTTAGTTCCTGAAATTGTATTCTGTAAATCATATTAGTTCCTGGTCAAACAACCGTCAGTCAACCATTACATTTTGATTACATGGCACGTTAAGTAACATGTGGCATGTCACATGTCATGCCACATGTCGATGACATGTCATGTTGATCCCACGTGGCATGTTTACGTGGTATGCTAGCATGACATCAGATCAAAATAGGTCCAGATTAGTCTTTGAAATTTTAAATGTGTCAAAATAGTTCTTGAAATTTTTTAAAATATGCCAAAAAAGTTTCGAATCCCATATTTCTCCTCTTTTAATTCATAAAATCTAAATCCTTAATAATTCTTAAACCTACTTATTTCGCTCTCATTTTCACACATTATTTCAATAATCCAAATTTTTAAATATTCTAAATATAATTAAAAGTTTGATTAGTTTCAAATTTGAGACCTTCTATGTTTAGCTAACATAATCAATTTATTAGCTATTACATTACATTTTTTGAAATAAAATAGGTATTAAAATATTAAAAATAGGATTTAAAGGAAACATTATATTATCAAGCGTGAATAGAATTTATCAAGGGCTTCATTAAAATATTTTAGTTGTAATTTGGGAAGGTCCATGTTTATCAAGGGTTTCTTTGAAATATTCTAAATTGGTGTAATTGTGTTTACTCTATTTTGCATCAACATTCCCAAGAGACAGTCATTCCCTACTATCCACTATCGTTGAAGTGGAATAAGAGACACAATTCTCTACTTAAACTCGACTAAAGTTCTCATATTTGAGATGGTTTGCGGGTGCATTTGACATGAGGGTAAAGTTTCTTTTTATTATCATGCTAGATTCTTTTGATGCCAAATTTCTTCCCAAATTGCAACTAAAATGTTCCAATAAAACCTTGATAAACTCCATCCATGCTTGATAATATAATGTTTCCCTTGAATCTTATTTTTAATATTTTAATACCCATTTTATTATGAAAAATATAATGTAATAGCTAATAAATTGATTATATTAGCTAAACATGGAAAGTCTCAAATTTGACTAATCAAGCTCTTAATTATATTAAGGATATTTGAAAATTTGGATTATTTAAATAAAGTGTGAAAATGAGAGAGAAATAAGTGAGTTTAAGAATTATCAAGGATTTATATTTTATGAATCAAAAGAGGAGAAATTTGGGTTTCATGACTTTTTTGACACATTTTTTAAAATTTCAGGGACTAATCTGAACCTATTTTGATTGATGTCACGTCAATATACCAAGTCAGCATGCCACGTAGGATTAACATGACATGTCGTCAAAATGTAATGGTTGACTGACGAATGTTTAACCAAGGACTAACATGACCTATGGAATGCAATTTCATGGACTAAAGAGTTAATTTCCAAATTTCAGGGACGAAAGTGACTTATGCATGCAATTTCAAGGATAAAAGTGATACTTTACTCGACTGCGATGTATCAAAATAATATTTATTTTGAGAACTATCGGATAATATGACCCTTCTTAAATTATTGTGCTACAATATTATACTTTTAAAGTGAATAACGAAAATACCCCCAATAACTTATTAGTAGAAAGGATCCAATATTTTGGGAATTTATGAAAAATCCCAATATTTTTATTAATTATAGACTTATTGTTAGGCCCCAAAGTTTATTTACATTTAGATCTCTAAACTTTTAAAATTACATTTATGTCCATGGACCTTTCAAATTAGCCAAAAGGGTGTTTTAGCATAACACTGAAATAAAATAGTTGCAAGAGCCCAAAACTATGCTATTATGTCACCCAAGGAATCTAAGTGTGAAATGACACAAGTGTCCTTAGGATTAATAAAGATTAAACAAATGTCATTGGATAAAAACAAACAAATTTACGGTAGAATTTTTAACGGAATCCCATAAAGAGCTTATAGAAGGCCAAAAGCTCTCCAAAATATCATAAAAAAATTCAGAAAAAATAGAAATATGTTTCTAACAAAATTTAGAGTATATTAAATCTCGTGTGGCTATTTTAAGCAAAATTTGCAAAATTATACAAAAATTGCAAATTCTAGGTGCATATAGAGTCCTTAAAACCTATAAGAGCACTTTAACTTGCATAAGAGAATTTACCAATTGATTAATGGACTTGTGCTTCTCCATCACGAAATTGAGTCTTCATGAATGCCCATGAACAATGAGATGACACAAATGTCTTGCTATTCTTACACCTTACAATCTTTCCTATAAAATGTGTGTGAAACATCCATATTGTTCGTGATTTGTGTAATTCACAGATCAGAAAATTGAAAAACCAAAATTGATATATACCTTGAACCTTTGAATGATGAATTAAACGAACTATGGTGTAAGGGTGTATTAACTTATGACATTTCAATGAAACATAACTTTAGAGTTAGGGTAGCACTCATGTGGACAACTAATAATTTCCAACTTGTTAGATGATGTCTGCATGGATGACTCCAGGAAAGTTAACATACCCAACTATATAGAGGATACTAAGGCTTTTACGCTAAAGCATGGCAGAAAAAATTCATGATTTGACTATATAGAAGATTCTTAGGGAGTGAGCAACCATATATGCGCAACCGATATGGATTTAGGAAAAATACTATGGAGAATGAAGAGCCTCTAGCTAGACTAAATGGTCATCAACGTTGGGAAAGGTTTAGATGTATTCCAAAGATAACAGAGGTGGTAAAATCTATCAAATTTCTAGGCTATGGTAATCAAATTTTCAACATTCCCTCAAATCTTCATTGTTAATTGTTTCAACAACTAAAGCACCCATCTTTCTTGTATTTTAATTTCCATTTCCTTATTTAACACATTATTTCAAAGTATTTAATATAATTGTCATAGCCATAGCTTCCCTGCAATTAAGTAGCCTCTTAAGGAAGATATAAGGGGAAGCGGATCTAGTCTTTACTACCTTTAATAACTCAAGTTTCAAATGTACACTAAACACGGATAAAGAGTAAGAATAGTTAGATATATACTAATTAAGTTATTCTTTTTCCTATTTATATGCATTTCTCATCTACTTAAATGTTTCAGCAAAATATTTGAATATCAATTTTGAGGTATGAACAAACAAGGAGAGCAGAAAATGTGCTTATAAACCTTTTGAATTTATTTACCAACTACTTTGCAATTTGTGTAATTTGATGGCCTAACTTCATCAAAAGCCTTCAACAAAGATTAAGCAATGGCAACACCTAGTTTCTCAACTCCAGAAAAATCATCAACTTATATAAATATTGCTCTTCCTCTATTTACTACTGTTACATTGATTATTGGGTTGTGCTTGAAATTACTTCATCCATATGAGACAATGGACACTCCTTGATGATACTAGAGCTAAATCCTTCTCAACAGTTCTTTTGCATTTATATTGTAAAACAAATATGGCCTTGTTAAATGGTGGAGTTTACTAACCTTTAGGTTGATTGTTAATGGCTGCAACCATCTCAATAAATTGAGGATTTCTTAAAATATTGAATGGAATGTCTCATTATCTTCAAATCAACTTAAACCCTTTCCATAGTGTGAAATAAACCCTCTATTGGCGTTGAAATCTCTTTCTTGTTTACCTGGATGATGGTTGAATATTTTAGAGCAGGAGGCACACCACTCTCTTTAAGTTATTGTACCTTTCTCCTTATTCTAGTAGAAAAATAAGAACAAGGTGGAATGAAAATTTATATTTTTGTTTTCAATATCTGTCATGAGTACTATAATGACTTGACTAAGCCGTTATCAATGCACAAGTTTCTCTATGCAAACCTACTAATGTGTTGGTATTGACATGGCGTGTAAAAATACATTTTTCGTGTAATAATTAACTGGAATACTTAATTCATAAATAAATTGAATTACTTTTGTAAAACTAAATTCAACTTAAATTAATAAATTCATTATCTAAGAAACTAGTAAATAGATGATTTAAATGTTTCATGTGTGGCCTAACTAGTCTGAAGACCCTACCTGTATACTTATTGAAGCACTCTAGACACATGAAAATAAAACTAATAACTAACTAGCGTAATTGTGAAATGGAATTTATCACAAGAAGAAACTAGAATGACTATTGCAGGAGAGGAATAACATCGACGTTAGCTACCTAAATAAAAAAGGGAGAGAAGGATGAGTCCTTCAAACTCGATAAGTAGATAATTGTAGGATTACACAATGTCCATAACATGTAGCGGAAGCAAAAAGGTAATATCCATAATGATCAATTTTGTGTCTAGAATTTATTCACATGATATAAGTGTGGCATCAATACCTCTTGAAGTGCACTTGTTGTCTGAAAAATTTTGTTTTGTTTTTCTATAATATGAAGACTCCATGTGTGTCTACACTGACACAAAGCTATGCTATCAACCCTTTGACCAATGGATCTTTTAAACTAATGAAACCTTTGGAACTCTATGAAACATGTTCAAAACATCCTCATATAGTCATGTTTTGGAGAGAATGAAAAATTAGCTTCTTTTTCCTCTCTTACTATATATATATATAAGTGAGGATCCGTTTATTCCAAGTGCAAATCTTGCACACTTACTCCATTCTATAGCTCTTCATCCACATTGAATTTAATCAATCCAATTATTGATTTATGTAATATATATTGATGATTAAGCTTGCCAAATTTTAGAAAAATTTGGACAAGAATAGTCATGTAATCTATTAATCGATATTTACTTATATTTTCAAAAATATATTATCAATCAAAATAAAATGAAATGATAAACTATCAAATCATTTTCAAATTGTATGAAACTTATATACTTTGTAACACCCTAACTCTTAACCTAATACGCTCGAGTCTCATTTCGATTAATTATTAGTTGTTACGCCTTTATTTCAGAAATTGACTTATTCTTCTTTAAAATAGGAGTAATAGAAATACAACTAATTTTTTTTTTTAACTTTAAAATCAAAATGCGAGCCACGGGTGTATGTAGATATCGGTCAATATGCATAATAGTAGCAATCACATAAACCTTATTATAATACATATACAAGCCATATCATAACGTAACATATACCAAATTAATATATCATATCCATAACATAGGAGTGACGTCTTGTGTACATAAAGGACATACAAAGCTAATAAATATAACACCCTAACTCTCAACCTGATATGCTCGAGTCGCATTTCGGTTAATTATTAGTTGTTACGTCTTTGTTTCAGAAATTGACTTATTCTTCTTTAAAATACGAGTAATAGAAATATGACTAATTTTTTTTTAACTTTAAAATCAGAATGCGAGCCACGGGTGTATGTAGATATCGGTCAATACATGCATAATAGTAGCAATCACATAAACCTTATTATAATACATATACAAGCCATAGCATAACATAACATATACCAAATTAATATATCATATCCATAACATAGGAGTGACGCCTTGTGTACATAAAGGGCATACAAAGATAATAAATTCACCAATAGGGGTTTGCATACAGTAAATCAAAAGCTAAGCATGTTTGCCACAAAACTAAACTAGTTCCTGATGCATAGCCATCGTAGGACTAGGCTAAGCATGGGTGTATGGGATGTGATAACCCTAAAGCTAATACCCAAAAGGAAGTTATCACCATGCTTCCGCTATTACCCTTTGATTCGGTGCATAGCGTAGCTCCTACACCCTCATCCTAGGCGATCTGTGAGGTGGAGATTTGGTGATGATGTTAAAACTCACCGAGGAAGGTGAGATGGTTGGATTATGGTGTTCATGAGAGAAGGTGGACGTTATGAAAGGAACTTAAGAGTTCAGTTATGAGAAAATGAAGCAAAGATGCATATACATATATTATATCATTCTCCCATTGGTGCACTTAATCATGTGATATGTGCTAGGTGACTTGAGCCCTTTAGATTATTTCCTACTTATATACCTAGCATTATGTTGAGTTATAAATTTTGTATGCTTATGTTAATTGCTTGTGTTACTTATGCTCCTAAGGTATTGTCATGCATACATGAGATAATTATTGCATTCATGACATTAAGACCCATGCTAAAAGACACTCACTTCAGAAAATTAGATTTGAGAAGTTTAAAACTGAATCCTTGTGCATGTACACCTCTTTCATAATGAAAACCAAAGTGGCTGGGGATGATGACGATGACACTTGTGTTAGAGTCTGGAAGCCCTACTGAGAATCTTGAATAAGTTTCTCATCCATCTCTTTTCTTTCGTGTCATCTCTAGACAAGAAAAACGGCATTGTTCGTGACTTTTCCTAAGATACGGGCATAGGAGCTACGCTATGCACCAAATCAGAGGCTTGCAGCGGAAGCATGGAGATAACTTCCTTTTGGGTATTAGCTTTAGGGTTATCACATCCCACATACTCGTGCTTAACCTAGTCCTTTGATAGCTACGCATAGGGAACTAGTTTAGTTTTGTGGCAAACATGCTTAGCTTTTGATTTACTGTATGCGAACCCCTATTGGTGAATTTATTATCTTTGTATGTCCTTTATGTACACAAGACGTCACTCTTATCTTATGGATATAATATATTAATTTGGTATATGTTATGTTATGATATGGCTTGTATATGTATTATAATAAGGTTTATGTGATTGCTACTATTATGCATGTATTGACCAATATCTACATACACCCGTGGCTCGCATTTTGATTTTAAAGTTAAAAATTTTTTTTTGTCGTATTTCTATTACTCATATTTTAAAGAAGAACAAGTCAATTTCTGAAACAAAGGCGTAACAACTAATAATTAACCAGAATGCGACTCGAGCATATTAGGTTAAGAGTTAAAGTGTTACATACTTGATCTACTTGGTAGGAACTTTAAACTTAATGGTTTGATTGATGTGATTTCATGCCCAAAAAAGTTATTGGATGAAGTAAGTATACCAATATTTACTCTAAGAGTAAATGAATTCCCATTCTATATGTATATAGCACCAACATCAACCATAATTCCATTCAATATATTTTTAAAATTAAGCAAAATCATGTGCCATTATTTGGAACAAAATCAAATCAACGGTCAAGTCATCCTATCTAGCAAGATTCAAATTGATTGCAATCAATTTAAAATTGATCAGAGTCAAATTAAAATACTTGACTAATTTTTTGTCACAACCCTACTTGGAAATGTGACTGATATGGGAGGAATCACATCCCCATGTAATTATTGTGACCTTTGAGTCTTTCTAGATGCATATTTAATCATAAAATTCATCTTTAAAAAATTTATTCTCTAAGAAATCTCTTTCTCTGTGGAAATTGAATTACCATAAATAAAAATTTCGTAATTAAACTCTAACTTTGTCTTTGTAATACAAAATGTATTGAGTTGCTTTGTATACAAAATATACTATGAAATTTATAATAATATAAATAAAAAAAAATCAAAACCATGGTACAAAATGCAAAAAAATATCTCTATGGTTCAGGACCCTGCCAATGGCATTTGAGCACTCTATATCAAAAAACAAAAGAATACTTTACTCCAAAGTGAAACTCACTAATTGAATCTATATCTACTACTAGGGAGGAGATTGCTGATAAGAGTCCATAGTAGCTATTGGGAGAAGATGAGTTTCCTCTAAAACTTAATGAGCAAGCTCTCACCCATAACCTTCTCATGGGATAACAACAAGGGTATACGTATATAATCCTAATAACTCAACAAATTCAATTGCTCTATAATCATTTTCATACACACACACACACACACACACATATACGCATACACATAATAACTCTAAAATCCATAATATTTGAAAATTTAATTAATAGTACTCTAATAAAGAAACAGGGATCTCTGGTTATCCATGTCAACTGTTGGGAAAAATGCCACTTCTCTTCTTTTAGAACCACCCTAAACAAAGAAATAAAGTAGGAATACAATCACAACACAAGAATTTAACATGGAAAACTCCAAAATCAGAGAAAAATCACGGTCGCTGCCAAACGACAATAAGAGAATATCACTATGTAAAAATTATTACAACAAATAAACTTCTCTCTTAAACACCCACACCTCCAGTACAACCACACTCTCTAAAGCAATATCTGAACTACACCTCACAACACTCAAATAAAAGAGTAAAGAAGAAAGAAAAGTCAGATACAAGCTTAAAGTGTTTCTGACTGGTGCAAATTGAAATGGAGAACTTTGGCTCATTTTATTGCCTTGGCAAGCCCTTTCTATTCTAATTCCAAGCAATTTAGGACATTGTCCCAAAGCAATTTCAATCAAAACTAACGATCTCCACCTTAATTGAAATAAATACAACTTTAGCTTCTGTTGTCAACACCGACAATCCCTTGCTGTCATTGTCTATACTGACAATCATAATTCAAAGAACTAACATACTCCACCATAAAAATTATGTTCACTTGGAATTAGACTACTCCAAGTATTTCACCTCAGCACATGTCAAAACTACACTGAAAAGTTATGGTGCAACTTCCACATTGGCTTTTCCTGGAAGTTCTTCAACCATCAACATAAACCCACCACACACTCTGCATCTCAATGCCAACCATTGCCCGTGTGCAATTATGGATCCTCTAGCAACAACTTCTTACCTTCTAGTAAACATCATCCTCTCCTACTAGAAGAGCAAATCAGATTGAGAGTCTTTTTCCAACAATGTGCCACTTGGACAATTTTTCTTTACATGCCCAGGTTTTCCACATTTCCAGTATGTCATACTCCTTCCATGATTCTTTTCCCCATAAGTGTCACTTCTAGCTACCAACATTGAATTTGATGAAGTGCTACCCTCATTTTTCATTCTTAGTTCTTCAGCAATGACTTTATTGGCAACTTTTTCAAAATTTAGAGTTTCCTTCCCATACATCAATACAAGTTTGATATGCCCATAGGAATATGGAATAAACAATATAAGCTTTAATGCTTTATCTTCATTATTAATCTTAATTCCAATAGCCTCTAATTTAGAGACAATACCATTGATAACACTAAGATGGTCTGAGACTTGCATGCTATCATCCATGAGTAGATTATGAAACTGCTCCTTCAACAACAACCGATTTGAGATGCCCTTTGCTTGATGTAACCCTTCGACTTTCTCCAAAAGTTCCTTGGCTGTCGATATGCCCTGCCCATTTGCAAGAACATTCTTAGCCAAACACAAACTAATTGCACTTGCTGCTCTAAAATCTAGCTCCTCCCTTTTTTTATCATCCATATTGGTGATTTTCTCTTTCAACACCTTGTGCAAATCTAATTGTATAAACACATCCTTGACTTGTATCTGTCACAAGCCAAAACTAATTCTTTTATCAAATTTCTATATCAAACTTTACAACACTTTAAAAACTTGACATTGTTGATATAGTTAGAAGAATGCACGAGAAGGGGGGTTGAATCGTGCTTTGGTACTTTCTTTGAATTTGAAACGTTTAACAAAAGGTACTATCAAGCTTTAAGCTTGAAGTGCAATGGAATCCTGGTTAGTTATTTTAGAAAGTAGCTCTCTGAAGCATTTTAATAATAACACAACTTTAACAGTATTTCAATGGTTATTAAATTAAAGCGCGTGACATAAAAATAAGAGATCAGTAAGAAGAAAGGATGACACATATTTTTATACTGGTTCAATCAAACCTGCCTACATTCAATACACAACACATGTTCAGATTCCACTAAACAATTTTCTCAACTTGAGAAAGTAAACCGGATAGTCTTTACTGTAGCCTTCCCAAGCTATTATCAATGACCTGTAGACAACCCCTACTATTACAACTGAGTAGTTTTGAACTAGCCTCTTCATGCTGAATCGTGACTAGTAGACAACCCCTACAGCTACGTTGCAAGTACAGCCACATTGCAAGTAGTTCTTCCTAGCCTCTCCAAGCTGAACCATGATGAGTAGAATGCCTCTACCACCATGTTGCAAGTAGTTTTTCCCAGCCTCTCCAAGCTGAACCATAATCAATAGAATGCCTCTACCATTACATTGCAAGTAGTTTACTTTAACCTCTCCAAGCTATGTCTCATTGATCACTACTGAATCAATGATACAAAGGTTATGTGTTTGGGTTGTCATTCAAATTAACCTACACTCAAGTTTACTTACAAATATTGAATAAGATGGACTTGGAAAACATGAGGAACTTCTTTTCTACATCTCTTACAAAGAAGAGCATGCACTGCTAAGCATTTTGGAAAAATATTTTTACACTTCAAGAAAACTGATTTTATGATATTCTTCGGAAAAATATCTCCACAGGAAGTATGGAGAGATTTTTCCGGAGTTTCTACAGGAAAAATCTCTCCACAAGAAAAATCTCATCACAAGAAGTGTGGAGAGATTTTTCTGGAGTTTCCGCTCTTGTGTATTCAACTTTCTCATCAACGTTTGAGGACAGCATCTCCATTTATAGCTGTCTTCCTTCATGACCATTGCCTTTGATCAAATCTCCAAGTGACACGTGTAGATCATTCGTTGTGTCTTGGAAAAGCAGTCTAACCAAGTAAGCTGACAGTTTATCACATCAGTTGAATTGTATTGTTGAGGTTTTTGATGTCCCTTGTTGTTACTTTCTGATTGTGGTTTCTGAATTCTTCTTTCTGGAAGCTTTGGAATGGTTGATCAAACAGGAAAAAAAATGATATACTAGTTATTAAACTGGGTTTAACTTGAGATTTGAAATTTGAATTTCAAATTTTCATCTTTTTCGTATAGTGGTTAATGCTCCACAGTGAAGTGAGCTTTCTGACATGTGCTAGTAGTTCCTTGATAATTCATTGATCTTCTAATATTTAATATGGGCATTTTGATGATGAATGATTTGCGATTATGATTGAAGATTGAGTAACACGTTGATATCAAATTTTGTACGATATCTTCATTCTCAGTGTACTTTATAATGTCCCGTGATACTTTCTGAAGACCATTTTCTTGGTTTTTTGTTCCTATTTTCATATGCTTCATTCCTTGATGCATGTAAGCGTACCTTACATGATATAATATTTATTTCGTTTAAGCTCAGTCTCTTTTCTCGAGATAAAACATGTTTGCACATGTAAAGTGAACTTATTCTTGCTCAAGTTTGTGTAATGCACTTTGGAAATACATATTTTACTTAATCAAGAAACTCAAGGCAAACATTAGTCGCTCTTTAAAATATTTTTTTAAATTGGCTTTGTTGTCATTCAAAACATTAAAGCTCATATTTTTTGAAGGGGTATGGAGCTTATAGTTGCAATAGTATATTGGAATAATGTAAATCAACTGTAAACTATGCACTAGGAGGGTTCTTAGGAAAGAAAGGTGGGTCACAATAGACATGCTTAAATACCAAGTCTTTCTTTAGCCAGAACCTTTCCAAACTGCACTCTCATAGTATCATACTGCCTTCCAGCAACAGCAACCAAGGATAATATAATCCTCAAGCACCAAAGAGAAATTATTTTTTTATGTGAAAGATCAGACTAAACTACAACCACAGACCATACTAAGAATAAATCCCACTGAACCAAAGCCCTTGATAGCACTTGTCAGGAAAAATGCCACTTTCCCTCCTTTAGAACCACACTAAACAGAGAAATAAAATAGTAACACAACCACAACATAAGAATTTAACGTGGAAAACTCCAAAACCAAAGAAAAACCACTGCCGCTTCCAAACAACAACCAGAAAATATCACTATATGAAAATTATTACAATATATAAACTTTTCTCTTAAACACCCACACCCCCAGTACACCTATACTCTCAAAAGCAAATATTTAAACTATATCTCACAACACTCATAGAAAAGAATACAGAGGAAGAAAGGAAAATCAGATACAAGCTTAAAATGTTTTAGACTGGTGCAAATTGAAATGGAGAACTTTGGCTCATATTTATAGCCTTGGCAACCCCTTTCTATTCCAATTCTAAGCAATGTGAGACTTTTTCCCAAAGCAATTTCAATCAAAACTAACATCAATCATGGCATAAAAAATTCTCTAATCTCTGTGGTTCTTTAAGAACCTAAATTGGACAACTAAGTTCCATTCTACTCTATGATATTGTCTCTAAGGACAACTTGTTACCAAAGTTAATGATCGATTTTTCTCTATAGCTACCATCTAGTCTCCAAATCTTAAAAATTAATTATTTTCTCTAATATCTGCACTATGCTCTACTCTGGATTCAAAGCTCTATTATAATAAAACATAATACTCTGGAAATTAGTATGAAAATAATAAATTCCCTAAATAATCATAATCATACTCTAGCTCTTCATAAAAATAATTTTAGCAATAATAATACCATGAGTTTGCATTAAATCATCTCTTTTCATGCTCTTTTGAAAATCATATACTTGTTAAAATCAATAATAATCTCTAATTTCTCTGAAATAGTCTCTAAATCATGCATTTATGCCAAACTCTAAAGAAAATAACTCTAATAATCAATATAAAGATCACAAGATTCAAACCTACTTACCTGGAGGGGAGGAAAGGATAGTGTCAACAGCAACTAAGCTTCGTGTAGTGGGGATGACATCAATTTCTGCCATTGGAGCAACAAAACTCCATATTAATCTCTAACAACCTCTAGATAACTATAATATAACTCTAACAACATTGGGGGAGCATCTCCGCTTGACAACAATGAGAAATAAAGACACCCACAACATGGAGGAGGAAGGAGATGGAAGAATCTAACACAAACCAACAACAATCCCTTTCCTTTGATCTTGGAGGAGACGGGTTTTCGGTATACGGAGTGGGAATGGGAGTAGGAGCCAAAAAATAGGGTTTAAAAAGTGTATGAAGGGTTACTTAAGTGAAACGATATCATTTGACACTGTTCACATGTCGAGGGTAGAAGGCCCAGGCACCCCCCCCCCCCCCAAATTTGCAACCAAATGACCATTATAATAGTCTTAGAGCATTATTACACTTGACAAAACACAAAAACTGCCACCCCCAACATTGTGACTGCTGTAGTAGTCCTGGACCACTATAGTGGTTATAGTTCGCCAGTTTCTGCATAAAAGGGGCTTTCATGCCTCTAAGGCCTTTCTAACAACACGAGTTGGTCTGAAAAAACACTAAGGCTATATCGAAACTATCTATGGACACATGTCCCTGGGGTATTACATTTTTCTTAGAAATTCTTGTTATAGTTGATATTAAGTTTCCTCAATATAGTCACATATTAATTATATTCATAGTGCTAGCAAACAATATAATAATGTTCCATTCGAAATAAAATTTATTTATTTGACAAAATTAAATTCTAGAATTCAATTGTCAAACAATAAATTGAATAATTCTTTAGCAAAGATTAGATCACTAATTAATGTGTGATCCCATAGGTTCAATACTAAACTGGTAGCAAATTAGTCAAACCAATTTACTAATTAAGATTGGCACCTAGGAATACTCGTTAATGTCCAAATAGTATGAGTAATGTCATCCTTTTAATTTTTGAGAATCTTAAGAATAATGTAACGTTTCCTTCCATGGTTTCAGCTCTAGGTTAACCTTAGAGTATGGTATAACTCTCAAGCTCTAATTAGTAACTATTCAAGTCAATCATAATTAACTAATGAATGACTTGAGAAACTCATTTCTTCTTTCATTCAATTGCCTTGGCCAAGGTAAAAAATAATTATTAAAATCATAGAGCTCAACCTCATTACCAAAAGTTGATGGATTCCTTATTGACTTATCATTAATCCTAAAGGCATTTCATCATACCCAATATCCTTTCAACTATCACCCTAAGGCGTTAGGTGCCCAGTATCAAAGTATAATAAATTACTTGTTGATTAGCATGATAACCTTAGGTCTAAGGAAATATTTAGACCATATTCTTCTTAATAATATCCTATTAACAATCTTATGGTAATATTAACCATTAGGAATTCTCCAATGGTTTAATAAATAAGATAAATTAATATTCATCCATATGGATATTATCACATATATATTAATCTATCTAGATCAATAATATCTTTATTTTTAATGATCTGATGACTAAGAACAATTTGGATTAAAATTACTTTCAAAACTTATCTCTCATTGTCATGATTTCTATCACAATGATAGGTTTCTAATTTTAATCAAGGGAAATACCATCTCAAATAATCTAAATATGATAAAAGCATGATAAGATTCTTTATTTATAACAATAAATAATAAATTATTAGATCACGACAAATTGGATCTTGGGCATACACATTATTCCCAACAATCTCCCACTTGCACTATAGCCAATTAGTCATGTATTTCATTTCCAATTCCCACTTGTTCTTGTCAAGCTCCTTTGATCCAAGTGCCTTGGTAAATGGATCTACTGCATTCTCCTTTTATTTTTTGTTTAAAATGTTCATAAATGAGGACTTGGTCTTTAGGTCTTCTTAATCACTTTCCAATGTGCCTGATATCGGCTAGTTGTACCTAGTGCATAGGCAAAATTAGGTCATGTAAAATTCATCGTATACATGATAGCTCCCATGTACTTGCATAAGGTATTCTATTAATTCATTCCCTCTTTTCATGAGTTTTGGGAAAATCCTCCCAATTGAAAGTAATTCTAGTGCCTATATGCAAATATCCTTTTTTGAAATTTTCCATGTTTCACCTCTTTAATATGGTATCAATGTACATAGACTGAGAGAGTCCAAGCAACCTCTTATATCTATTTCTATAGATCATTATTCCTAGAATATAAGTTGCATCTCCTAAGTCGCTCATGGAGAACTGTTTAGGTAGCCAAATCTTTGTACTTTGTAATGTTGATACATCATTGCCAATGAGTAATATATCATCAACATAGCATTAAGAAATTAGTTAAGCTCCTACTAGCCTTTTCGTATACACAAATGTCTTCTTCACACCTGACAAAATCAAACTTTTTGACTATCTTGTTGAAGCATATGTTCCAACTTCTAGAAGCTTGTTTAAATCCATAAATGGACCGTTGTAGCTTGTAAACTTTATTATGGTCAAAGTAAAGTATGAATCATGCGTGTTGTGTCATATACACAACCTTTTTAAGCTCACCATTAATGAAAGTAACTTTCACATCCATTTGCTATATCTCAGTGATAGTAGCTATTATAGCAAGTAGAATCCGAATTGATTTGACCATTGCCATGGGAGAGAAAGTTTCAACATAATCTATTGCCTCTTATTAATGATATCCCTTGGCAACAAGATAGCCTTTGTAGGTTTCTACCTTTTTTTTCTGCCCCAATCTTTTCCTTGTAAACTCATTTATAACTGATGGGTTTTTATATCTTTTGAAGCTTCAACCAAAGTCCATACTTTGTTATTTTCATAGGCTCGGTTTAAGATTCCATGGCTTAGAACTTTGCTCTTCATAGGTCTTAGGATCAGCCTTCTTGCACCATTAAGTTTAACCTTATTGGTGTAAGATGTAGTCTGGTATACTTTCTTAGAAGTTCTATCTATGCCAAATTTGGAGGTTGCATTGGTTCAAAGATTAGTTTATTAACTTGCTCTTGAGCCATAGTTAGTTCTTGAACTTCAACTACTAAAGAAGGTAACCTTTGTGTTTACTTTAAAACATCCAAACTTGGTTTCTCAGCTTGAATCTCTTATTCTTAAGCTTGTGTTATTTTTCATTGGTTTCTTGAACTTCATCAAGTTCTATTTCTACATCATGACTTCTTTCTAAAAGGAATTCTCTTTCTAAAAAGGTTCCTTTTCTTGCCACAAAAACTTTATCGTTAGAAGAGTGATATAAATAATATGCCATTGTTTCCTTAAGATACCCAATTAACCTACACTTATTAGACCTCGCATTAAGTTTATCACTTTGTAATCTCTTAACATATGCAGGACATCCCCAAACTCTGATGTGCTTGAGATTTGGTTTATGTCCTTTACATATCTCATATGTTGTTGTAGAGATTGACTTAGTAGGAACTTTATTTAACAAATATGTTGTTGCTTCCAAAGCATAACCCCATAAGTTTATTGGAAGATTAGTGAACCCCATCATGGATCTTACCATTTCTACCAAGGTTCAATTCCTGTTTTCATATACATCATTGTGCTTTGGTGTACCTAGGGGCATCCACTATGAGGGAATCCCATTCTTTTTAACTTCATTATGAAATCTTTTGAACATTTCAAATGACTCATATTCATGTTTTATAAGATACACAAAACTGTATCTAGACATGTCATTTGTGAAGGTGATAAAATAAGAAAATCCACCTCTGGCTTGAATTTTCATGGGTTCACAAACATCTGTATACATTAGTCCCAATAAATTTGTAGCCCTCTCTCCACTTCTATCAGTTGGGTTATAAGAAATATCCACCCAGTCTGTAAACCCATTGAAAATTGTGTGCATTATGGCACATCATGGCCCCTGCACTACCAGTGGGTTGTTGTCTAATTTTTTTAATCAAAATCTAAATAATAAAAAATACGTCAACCCATTGAACCACTTGTCAATAGTTATGCAAACTAGCCCTTACTTGTCGGTAACACCCATTGGTATCTTGCGGATTTTTGGTAGTGACACACAAAACAAGCTATACAATTGAAAAAAGTTACAAAAAAGCATCATATGAAATTAGTTAATGAATTTTTTGTAACTTTTTTTAAATTGCACACACACACACACACACACAAAAGCTATATAGTTAAAAAAAAGATACAAAAAATTCATCATATGAAATTATTTATACACATGCATACATAAAATCTATACAATTAGAAAAAGTTACAAAAAATTCATCATATGAAATTAGTTATATGAATACATTAGTAGTGTTAGAGAAAAAAAAAGAATGAAGAATTTATAATTTAGCATAATTTGAAGAGTTTAGTTTTAATACATTGATTTACACAAAAGAAAGGTTTTAATGCACTGACCATGTAAAAGTCATTTATACTACCATCCAATTAAATATGGGGATGACAATTGCTACCCTATTTGTAAGGTACCCGCCCTTGCCATCCTACATAGGTCAGATTTTAAACCCATCCTAGAACAAGACGGGTAGGTTCCAGACAAATTTTGTTTGTAGGATGGGGCAATGCGTGTTTAGGGTTAACCCACCCCACACCTTACATATATATTTTTTAAAAAATTACCCTAACCCTAATAATAATACCTTATCACTATTACCCTATCAGACTTCTTCTTCATTCATGAGTTCACATCACACAACATATCAGACCACACACCATAACCATCTTCTTCCATTCCAATATTTCCTTATGTCTTCAATCTTATGTTAGGCTTAGTTCTTGCTACTGATGATTTTCTTGTTGTCTTCTTGGTACTAATAATTGCTACTATAAAATTTAAATATTGACATTATTGTACTTTATATGATTGTGTTTGATTTATTTGAACTCTTGTTTGTTATTTTCTTGATACCGATTTATCACGACCCGACTTAGGCACGTGACTGGTATGTGAGAAACCTCATTCCTACATAAGCCTCATGACCTGTGTCACCTCCATATGCACATTTGAAGTATGAAAAAGTACTAAAATAGTTTTCTTTCTACATAAAAATCACCTACTCTTGAAATCATATTCATAAAACTAAAATATATCATAGTCTCTTGCAAAGGCTAATATTTTAATATCACAAAATATGCATAAAGTACTTTATATATAAAGTGTCTATGAAAAGTATAGATTATACAGTCCAAATAATATCTTAAAATAAAATACCATGCAAAATGTAGTCATGTTCTACAGTTTGAGATCCTGCCTGCACTACACTGAGCACATATAAAGCAGAATACCAAATACCTCACTTAATGAGCTCAGCAACTGAAATCTAACGCTGCTAGGAGGAAGATGGTGTGAAAGTATCCTCAGCAGCTATAATGTCTATAAAATATGAAAAGAAATAGAGGGGTGAGTTTTGCAACCAAAACTCAATAAGTGAGTCCTCATTTGGAACCCCCTTCATGGGACACCAAGAAAAGATACACAACACTACTAGAATAATAGTAACAGTAAATAAGTATCAAAGCATTTCATAGTTATAATCAAGTATCAAATCTTTACTTTCTATAAACTGACCTAACAGTATAGTAGAGAAATAGTAATCTCTGCTTTGGTTATGCTTAACATTTGTAATATAACAAAACTTTGAATATAAATTTCTAGCCACATCTGGGTGTTATGTATCGTCGTCACCTATGTACCGTCGTTCTTAGTATGACAGTAAATTCTCTATTATCTCTAGCCCTGGGCTACTTGGTACCAAGGTCAATGGATTAACTACCATTAACTCACAGCCTGTTTCTCTATAGTTACTGCCAGTTCAACTAGAAATTTCACTCTTTTCTCTATCATTTTCCAAAGTCTTTTATCCTAGGGTTTCAAATCTCTCTTTATATAATAATATGCAGCACCAAAATCATATTATCATAAAAGCATCCCTAAATGATTACATTCATAGTGCAACTATACAAAAATTCATCATCAATAGTAGATATATCATGGTTTCCAAGAGAACACATTTTCTTATTAAAACCAATAGTTCATAACACCTTCACAAAAATCTCAATACTTCACAAAACAAACTCTAAAATCAAATATAATCTCATATTTCAGGAAAAAATAGATATAATAATTAACATATAAGTTACAGATGTAAACTCACTTACCTGGAATGGTAGAAGACACAGAAACAGCACCACCAGAGTTCTGGGAAATAGCAATGGCACTCGTATCTATCATTGAAGTAATAGAATTCTATATCAACATCCAAATACTCAAATCTAACTTTAATCCTATCAAAAGAACACTATGGCATATCTATAATAAACACCCTATCAAAACCTTAAGACAAGAAGAAATTAAAGGGAAAAGGAGTGAAAATTAGAAGAACAACTTACCTTAAAGCCTTAGGAGTGAAATATTAAAGTTAAGATTGAAATAAATGGAATAAAATGGAGGTTTGGATGTGAAAATAGGTTGTGAGGCAAAGGTTCTCGAGTATTTTGAGCACTGCAGCGCTCATTTAGCGCTGCAATGCTCACCAGAGCACACAATTTTGTTAACTGGCACTGCCTTACTATTCCAGAATTGATTGAGCATTGTAGCGCTCACCATAATGGTTTTTTCCTCAACTTTGGACTATAATTCAAGTTCTGGTATGTGTTGGACTGAGTTATCTCAATACTCACTTATTTACATTTTTTTTACTCTCCATTAACTTTAAAACATAAATGTAAATAAGGAAATAGCCCCATTTAGATTCAAATAAAATATCAAAAAAATTAAAATCCCAACAAATCAAAATCCAAATTTTGGGTTTTAGTTCACATCCGGGAATTCCTATGATTTTATAAATCTGTAGGCTAAAAATAATATGTTTAAAGGTTTCATAAAATTCATTAAAAATCATTCTTTAACTTGTTTTTCTCTAGGGAATAATTATCGGACTTTTGGTCCTAAGAATATGGCTCTATCATATAACCCTCCAAGGACGTGTAAAGTCTAGACTAAGATTCAGGATCCAGAATGACAAGTAAGGATAACTGACACTCTTCTTGGCTCAAAAAATTTTCTAACCCCTTCTTCTTCTTTTTATTTAAACTAGGGTATTACATGGTCACTGTAGATGTTTATTAGATTTTATAATAATTTTAAAGCATTTTTTAAAAAATAGTAAGGCAAGGTGGGTACCAGTAGGGTGGATGTGGGTTTAAATATTTAAAACTTGCGGGTCAGGACGAGGTGGGTTAAGACTAGCATTAATAAGGTGTGGGTGGGGTTGGGTTGGGCTAAAACCTGCCCTAACCCACCCCTTTACCATCCCTAAGAAAATCTCTCTATTTGAATTTCTTTTCAAGTAATGGGGATCATAGTCAAACATGTTTTTTTGATGTGATATTAGATGATTAGATTACTATATAAAACCTTTTTACAATGTTATTAAATCAAAACTAAACCATAATTCTCTTTTGTCTCAATGGAACCAATAGTATATGGGTTATATTACTAGGAACCCGAATAATTTGGCCCTACCCAACTGAGGTCCCTTTGATGGAGGTAGGGGTCTCTCAACGAGATTTTTTTGTATTCCAAACCTCAAACCCGAGACCTATGGTTAAGAAACCAAGATACCTACTATATTGATCAATCTCACATTGGTAAGATTTAATCCTACTTTGAATGTATTAACATATACAATGAATTATACAATAAGTAGGAGAGAATTAAATTGATAGGTCTTATATATGATTCATAAAGATCAAGTTTCAAATTATAAACTTACCTTTGTACAATATGTCAGGAAACTTTTAACAATTCTTTATAAGATTAAATTATTATAGTAAGCTATAGATCTTGTTACAACTAGGAGTTTAGCTTATACAAAGGGACTTTATTCAGTCAACATATAACCAAAAAAAAAAATCAAATGGGTCAAATGATCTCATGTAAGTCCTAAATCAAATAACAAATTGTGAGCTTACCTCTGTCAACTGTGTTAAGAAACTTTAACAACTTTTTATAAGATTAAATGATTATATTAAGTTATAAAAAAAAAATTAACTACAAGTTTGCCTTCATGAAAAGGGAACTTATACGATAAGTATGAAACAATCAAATGGATGGAAAACTCAAGCATATGTAACTGAAATTACAAATTATATTCACTTAAAAATATTATATTATTATATTTACTTAATCAATATTGATAGAAGACTTCAAAACTCCAAAATAGCTATATTGCAGTCTAGACGGTGCCTATACATTATTCACATATATCTTCTTCTTTTTTTTCCCAACGCCAGATTATGTCTTTGCCCCTATTGCAATAACTTCGATTAAATCACATAGCTTAAGGTTCTACCAACAACAACGACAAAAAGTCACATAGCTTAAGGTATTGAAGGTTTAAATGGAAATAAACAACGCACTTTACTCATGATAGGAATTGAGTTTAGATTGGGCAAAGTCATGCGAAAATACATTTATTTGTTCGATCATTTTTATTTTTTTTTGTTGCGGTGACTAGTGACGGCTCTAGAAATTTTGAAGAAGGGAGGCCAAATTAGTTAATACAAAATAAAATAAAATAAATTATCATATAAAAAGTATAAAATGAGTCATTGTATAGTGTTTTTCATACAAACTACTGATAAATTAGGGTTTATTTCATAATTTATTTTCTATTTTCTCTTAACAAGAGTTAATAATTTTTTTCTTAAATATCTCTTAAATTCAACATAAAAATATACATATCAACGTATTAGTTAACATAAAAATAGAGCATTGATCATAAACAACTAACTAATAAGTAGAAACTCTATTAAGTGGATAAAATGAGTTAATAAGAGAAAAATCTTAAAAAATATATTCTAGAAACATTTATATGTTTCATACGTTTATATCATATGTGCTACTATATCAAAAGACTTTTATTATTTGTTATGCATATTATGTATAGACATATCAGAATTTTTTGAGACATAATATAAAATATATATATATATATATATATATATATATATATATATATATATATACAAAATTTGGGAGGACCATGGCCCTCCTCGTCCCCACCTTCTCTTTTCTGCCTTTGGCGGTTACGTTTTTTTTTTTCAAAATTGTTTTAACATAGTTCATGAATTATAGAAAATAAAACCTCCAAACTCTAATCATAATTTGATTCTTTTATTTTACTTGAATATATCTTGCAAAAACCTCTACAGTTATTGCTCATCATTCTACAATTAACATACCAATTAATGTTAGATATATCTTTGAAAAGATGACAGATATTCCCATAAATATTAGGAAGCAAACAAGTTTTAAATTTGTTCTAAAAATTTTTTAAATAATCCCCAAATTATTTAATACCAAATAAAGCAAATTTTAAAAATGTCCAGAAATAACATTTATGGACAACAATACTAGGAATGTGATTTCAGTAATCTCCAAGTTACAATAATGCTTCTTCCACTCCCCTTTCTTTTTTTGATAATTCCACTCCCCTTTCTCGACTTTGCTTGTATGCAAAGCCTGTTGTATGGTAAAAGAACAACCATTCGACACTGGAGGATATCTTACAGAGAGAGATTAATGAAGACTTTATTGGCGGCCTTTATGATTAAACAAGACTCCAATGGAATTGTGGGTATTGCCTGACCATAACAAAAACATGCACATGAATTTGAAAATATCAAAACAGAAAAGTACAATAGAAATGTACCTCGTCCAGATAAAACATGAGATTTTTAAAATGACAGGTGCATAACATTTGATAAATCAAAATCTGTAATTTTTCTTTAGCTCATCCAAATAAATTATGCCCTAAGCAAGTCTTTTGAAGACGTTCTTTCAATCCACCAAGGTCAAATTTTCATCTGCCAATTTCGCAAGTAACATGCTTATAAACAGAGTCTGAAATTATCTTATATGTCCTCTGCCAGGTTTTTTGAACCAACCACTGTACAGAGGTGAAAGGGTTAGATGGCAACTTGCAACATGCAGTTTAGGCCAATTTGCTTCTATAAATGTCCTTCAAAAATCTGCCGCCAAAGGCAACTTTGTTTGTATATAGGATTAGGAGTGGCAGGAGATTATAATGAAATACTCCGGCTCATGTGGATATCAACTGTTTGTAATGACAATTCCGCAAGCCATCTCCTCAGATTTAATTAAAATCGTCCACATGAAAAAAGAGAACAAAAAAGCAAAACTAAAGCAACAAAAATTGCAGCTTCTAGGACATCCTCTGAGCAGCTTCCTTGGCAAGGAGCCTCTCCTTTGCCTTAGTTTTGGCTTGGGATTTGGAACCCATGATCCCACCACCCCACTTCTTTCTGTACTCATCATACTTATCATTGAAGTTGGCCTGAAGGGAAAACAAAAAACACAGTACATTCAAATTTTGTTCGGAGCATAGACAGCAAAGAACAAAAGCACAATAAACATAATTTGATCCCACCTTGATAGCCTCTAGGACTCTGCTGAACTCCAACTTGTCTTCATTCTTAACAGTTGTCAAACACAAAACAGATGCGGTTTTCTTATGCACGATCTGTAGAAATGTAAATGGGTTACATCAGTCATTAATATAGTGTTGTCAGAGATACGTGATCTGGTCATAGCAAGTGCCTAAATAACAATATCCAAAGATAACTTACTGATCCCAAGCGTGCCTTGCCCTTTACAATGCAGTATGGAATTTCCATCTTCCTGCACAATGCTGGAAGCCAGACAACCAATTCGATAGGGTCGACATCATGTGCAATCACAACCAGCTGCGCTTTATTCTGATAGGAACCCATAGCTTAACAAGTCATTCATCAATATCACTAGAGATTAGCGGGGGAAAAAATGCCAGTGTTGCAATAGAACACAACCTGCTCAATGAGGTAGGTAACATGATTGAGACCATACTTAACAACAATGGGCTTCTTAGCTTCAACAGTTTTTCCCTCAGCCTCAGCCTGAGCCCTTTTCAAGAGCCGCTCCTTCTTTTCTGCCTTATCCTCAGGCCTGTACTTCAGCAGTATCTTGAAAAGGCTTGTTGCTACAGGTGAGATTAATGAAGAGGATCAAATAGCAATACAACTAACACAAATCAAAGCAGCAAAACTTATCATGAAATTAAGAACAGAACACAGTGAAAGGTTGGATAACAGGAAGATATTATAAGTGACAGACATCGAAACCAACAGTCAAACAATAAAGAAGCTCATGACCACTGCAGAGCACAAAGCAAATTATTGGGCAATAAGAACCAAATATCATATGCATGCATTGAATCAACAACCATCGCCTATGGTAACTAAACTGATCAACCATGGAGAAGCAATTATATTTAACTAGTTGTGGACACGAAAAAGAGATAACATCTTTTCATCATGAACAAGAAATAAATGTTTCAGATGGAAATTTTTGTGCTACAACATGATAATGTGAAGCTTCAGTATCTCTGAAATTTCAGAGGGGCAAAATAAAGATAAACCTACACCAATAAATTCCACATTTTCTCTACACACACCAATGCTTGGGTGTGAGAGTATCTATCTGATTGGAGAATCCCAAACCAACAACTGGCTGGAAAACAAGATTAGCTTAAATTAAGGGAAATTGTGCTTCTTCTTTTTTTCCCCTTAAACAGGGAAATTGTGCTTTACCTCTTGAAGTATATGTCATGTGCACTTTAGCCCTAAACTTTAAACATGTAGAAATCAACTATCTAAACTTCCACATATGGGCATTGGCCAAAGTAGTGTACTATACTCCTAAATTTTGGAACATGTGCAAATTGACACACTGAACTTTCTTAAATGAGCAACCTGATATCCTAAAATTTCTTAAATGTATGATAATCTTTTGTTAACAATTGACGTAAAAATTAACAGAATGATCAATTTCCACATTCAAGATAAGTTCAGGCCGTCAAAATGCACATTTTAAAGTACAGGGCCCAGTATGCACATGACCTACAGTTCAAGGAGATAAACCACAATTGCCCCCTAAATTAAAGGATCAGATTTAATCAAACGTCAAACTCCAATGTCTACGACAATCTTTCATGGACAACATGAAACGGAACAACACAGTAATTGTAAAATATCAGGGGACGAAATCCATGAACTCAGAACCACGAAACACCGACATCTAACACATCAGAATGTGGCACCCTAAATAAGGGCCTACATACAATAAAATAATCGAAACAATCTTATTAGTTTTCTAAACCTACCGAGGTTTTTGTCAAGGGTCTTAGTGAACTGGTTTAAAGCTGGGGGAACCTTGAGCCTCTGCTTAAGGATCCTCTTCTTCCTCTGGATTTGGACAGTTTTGGGCCACTTCACGAATCGGGTCAGGTCTCTCTTCGGGGGCAATGCCCCTCCGATCCCAAATTGCTTCGGACGCTTCTCGAACAACGGGTTCGTTACCTTCTCCTGAAATTTAAACAAAATTTAGTAAAAAAAAGAATCGCTCAAAAATAAAAACGCAATATACCAAAAATTCCACAAAAAAAAAAAAATCTGAATCGTCAATCTGGCTCGTATTGGAGGAGGGACATACTGGTTTCTTCTTAGCAGCTGGAACGGGAGCTTTTCCGCCTCTTTTGGGAGCCTAAGAAAGCAACAAAACGAAGATAAAATCAGTAAAAAGAAGCATTGGAATGGGACTTGCGAGGAATAATGCAGTGGGCGGAGAGGGCACTCTTCTTCGCTCACCATTCCTGCTGCGTTGCAAGGTCTCTGATTCGGCCTTTGAGTAATGTTGCAAGAGTCAAGACTGCCTTAAACCCTAGATGCATACGTCATATACGTAAATGGCCCCATACCAAAATGCCGTAAACGTGGCCATTCGTGAGCCCATGACCCGGCCCAGCAATGCTTGTTATTTTGATTTGGATGGGATGTGGTCCCGGTTTGTGAGGAATTGTCCATTTTAAATGCTCACTTAAATTAAGAAAATAATTAAGAAAATATCAAGGTTAGTAAAGTTAAGAGTAATTTATTAAATTATCCTTCCTATAATAATTTTCCTCTCCTCTTCACTAACAAGTTAATAGTGTTTAATAGAAATATTACTTAAAAATAATAATTATTACTACCTAGATTCTTGAAATGGACAATTATTTTTAAATAAAGAAATTTTTTTTAAATAGATAACTATTTAAGAACGGAGAGAGTAGTAAATTCTTTCATCTCATCTATTGCTCACTAGGAATTAATTGATATGTACTATAAATTATTTTTACATTTTCAACTAATATAAGGTTCATACCTCATCCATTTCGTGAACCATTTTAAAATTCAAGGACGAGAAAATCAGACTAGGCATTGATTCGGTCAAGGTACTAGTTCAAAAGTTTACTAGTTTAATCAGGGTTCAACCGAAATATAACAAAATGTATATTCATATAAATATGTGAAAATATAAATAAGATATGTCATAAATATAATGAAAAAATTAATTATATATATATATGTGCATCTATTAAAATGACTACAAATTTTTTAAAATGAAATTTATCACTCAAAAATAAATGTTACAAATATATATATAATTGACCTAATTCTAAAAGGGCCAACCTGCTTACTGTCTTAAAATAACTTAAAAGATAAAAAAAAAAAAAAACACAAATTTTATAATGAAGAAGCCATGATTAACGTAAGACACAAAACATATACTCATCCCAACCACATATCTCTCTCTTCCTTATCTTATATAAAGTACCTTTTGATATTTCAAACCAATGGTTGAGAGTCACATTTCCTTCTTTACTTTTGTGCCAAAGTTGTGTTTGAAGGCTTGAGGAACCAAGAAAGCATTCATCTTCTTGCTTCAACTCTGTTGTGCTTGTTCACCTTCTTTCTCTATGCAAATGTCCTATGTCTTGGCTAACATTGTTTTTTTTTTTTTAACTTTTAATTGTGGCATTCCCATTCACCCACACTAGGAGGGCTGACTAATAATTTGATGGTGCTCAAGAGTTGAGATGCAATGACATCAAAGGCACTGGAGATCTTGGTGAAGCTTGTTATATAGATACATGGTCAGAGATCGGTGGAAGGGAGAGGTTGTGCCTGACCGATATTTAAATTTTCGATTTTTAGTGACTACACAAACTGAACAAGGGTTCAGTTCTTAGTCAACCGGTTGAACCAACCGGTCAGATCCGATTTTCTCTTTCTTGCTAAAATTTGAATTAGACATGATCTTAAAATAGATCAATTTTTTATTACATGACAATGTAAAAAAATTATACTGTCAGTGCATGGTAATTAGACTCTAATTATTAACCAAAAAAATTTTATATAAAACAAATCAAATACACGCATTTTATTTTAAAAAAAGTGATTTAATTTTTATATACTGATAGTGCAAATATTTTTACACAAGCATTCAATTATGTATCATCATGCCAATCATAATAGTCAACTTTTTCACCAATTATTTGAAAAATCATGCAAACGAAAATCTTCTGAAGAGATGTTGAAAGAACTAGAATGACATATATTGGGATAATAGCTATTCTTTCAAAACATCACAAACTGTAATGTCAGGAAGTTCTTTTCTTAAGGCATGATATGAATAGAGTCAAAAATGTTTTATAGCCTTAGATAATTTAAATCAGAGCTATTTTGGTTGTTAAATATACTTCTGAACTTACTCAGAGTACTTTGTGAGATGTATCAGAGAAGTACTGAAATATATATCATCGTTAAAGTCTTTTTTACACAAATAGCTTAATTTTTCATTATTTAAATAGACTTTTTCGAAAAGAAAACGTGCTTGAATGCAAAATAAGTAATACTTGTGATATTTCATCTTGATAATTTCTTATTCAGCATAACTTGATCCAAACTAATTTTCAAAATCGGATAAAAATATCAGAACATGTAAAGAACAAATCAAAGCATGTATGATTAAGAGAGTAAACAGACTGATGCTCAAGTAGTTTCTGATGCTCAAGGAAACCTTATTATGTTGATGTTATCAGCATATGCAATTACAAGGTTTTTGAAGCTCCATAGGATCAATCCCAAGTGTATCAAAGCAAAGTGAAAATGAGCTTTTTGTATTAGGAGCTGCAAACATTTTCAATATAAGTATCAAAGTATTTGATTTTGTAACTCAAAGCTTAAACAAAAAAGCTTTCACATAAGCTCACACAAGGATATAATATCAGAGCAATCGATGTGTTGAGTGAGAGTAAGAAAATTAGAGTTTTAACCAAAAAAAATAAGTCAGAGTAGAAGTAAAATGAATCAAAACAATTTAAGTAAGATAAGGATGTATCAATGAAAAAAATGTACTAGAGCAAAGATAAAACTTTTAGATGAAAAAAATTATTTGATAAAAAAACATAGATAAATGCATATGCTAGAATGAAAAACTCTAAGCAACTCCCCCTCAATTTTCTCCCTGTCTTTCTCAATACAAGATTTTCTTCTCTTTTCTTCTCCCTTTTTTGTCATTAGCAAAAAGGTGTGCTAGAAGGCAGGAACACCATCATTAGCTCCCGTGCCTAATCTCCTAGAGAATCTCCAGTAGAAATGTTTCATATCTTCGTATTGAGGCATCTATTTGATCCAACCATTCAAATATTAGCTGTTGGTTTTGCAGTAGCATCTATATTCTGAGATATTTCAGAAGGTCCAAAAGTGGAGGTTGTTTTGATGATGGTTTAGCAGTTGGAGCATATGTTGTGTCAAGAATAGAATGAGCTTTGTTGACCAGTTCTTTAGGAATGAGAAGTGAATTTGATGCAAGAGTAAAATCAGTTTCAGGAACCACACTCCTTCTCTCATTGTCAAAGGATTTTTTTTCTTAGAGTCTGAAGACTTTTGCTCTAAAGAGGAAAGTGCTTCTTTTTTTGAAAGGAAGAGAATACGAAACAATTGAGGAAGCATGCGATAGAAGATGAGATCAAAAGTGTCCCGTGTGAGGAGTGAGAGGTTATTTTAAATAATGGGGATGTGATTGATTGAAAGTGAAGTGACATGGGAGAGAGAAACTCAATCAAAGTGCAAAATTAACCCGCATTTTCCATCCTTTTTCAGAAAAGTGGTTTCTAACTCTTAAGATCACTTTCTGAGAATGTTACTTTTTGAGTTTTGCTTTTTATTTTCTAATCCATCAAAGTCTCACCACGTTTTTTGCTATACTTTCATCTTCATAGCCTAAACTTTATGAGGCTAGATACTCCCCATTTTCTAATCCTCAATTCTTCTATCTAATCATCCTTCCTTTTTTCTGAGCTAAGTTGATCTTCAATTTGATCTGTGGTCTTGCAATACTAATTTCTTTGTTTGTGCTTCAGCTCAGATATATGAAGGGAGAATGCTAAGAGATGTTTGTACATGAATGCTTAATGCAAATTCAAAAACCTTTAAGTTTAAAAACTTTTTCAAAACTCAAAATCAATCTTCAAGTAATGGTTTTGTGAATATATTTGATACTTGATCTTCAATATTCACAAACATTAACTCAACATTTCCTTTTTCAACATGATCCCGAATAAAATGATGTTTTACATCAATGTGCTTAGATCTAGAGTGCTAGATAGGATTTTTAGGAAGATTAATAGCACTAGTATTATCGTAGGTGATAGGGATTTTGGAATACTTCAAGTGATAATCTTCTATTTGGTTCCTTATCAACAGCATCTAGGTGCAGTAGTTTGCAACAGCTGCATACTCTGCTTCTGCAGTAGAGAGTGCAATGGTATTCTACTTTTTGTACGACCAAGTGATCAAGCTTTTTCCAAAGAAACAATAGCATCCACCGGTGCCCTTTCTTTCTATTCTATTTCCTATGAAGTCAGAATCACAGTAATCTATAATCTCACAAGCTATACCTTTCTCGTACCACAAGCCGAGACTAGTAGTACCTAATGAATATTTTAAAATTATTTTAATAGCACTTAAGTGTGATTACTTTAGATTAGATTAAAATTTAGCACAAATCCTCACACTTAATTGAATGTCTGGTCTACTAGCTATAAGATACAGTAGTGAGCTAATCATTCCTCAATAATCACTTTCTGAGACCTTTTCACCATTCTTATTAGTATCAATGATTTGATCTGGATACATGGGGGTACTCATTGGTTTGGCTTGATACATATTAAAATTTTCAAAATTTCTTTTGTATAATTTTCTTGATGGATAAAGATTTCATCTTTTTGTTGTTTTATTTGAAAACCAAGGAAAAACTTGAGTTCATCCATCATTCTCATTTCAAATTCACCTGCATTAATTTTGAAAACGTTTCACATAGAGAATGATAAGAAGCACCAAATATAATGCCAATCCTCCTCCTGTTTCCATTATGAATAACATTCCTTATGCCCTTATTCCACCTGAACCTAGAAAAATCATTATTCTAAACACTCAATCCTCTTTTAAACTCAATGACTTCAATTAGTCCTCCTGAAGGGTGCAAATGAATGCACTCTTCATTGGCTATGATCTCATGGATTTCCTCAATGACACCAACACTTGTCCCCTTCCTAGTCATGTTGATTATGACTACTGGCACAGACAGGATCAATTGATTCTTTATGCCATCATCACCTCAATTGATCCTTAAGTCATTAACCTACTAGGTAATGTTCGAAAGTCCAAACAAGCTTGGGACTTGTTGTACAAGGCCTTTGCCAATAAGACAAGGGCTAAAATCATTTATCTGAAAGATAAACTCTCTAGGTCCTACAAGGGATTGAATTATGTGGTTGCATACCTTCAAGGAATCAAGGTAATATTTGATCAGCTTGCTTTCATCAATACTTCTGTGAATAATGATGATATAGTCATTTAAACTTTAAATGGATTAGGTTTTGACTTTAAGGAAGTCACTATTGCTCTTAAAACCAAAATTGAACCTTTATCCTTTGATGAGCTTCATGCCATGCTAACAGATTATGAATCTTACCTACAAAGTCAGGACAATCTGTCTGATCAACAGCTGGTTGTTACAGCAAATGATGCACACAAACACAAATTTGGTTTCTCAAAGTCCAAGCATTACTCTCATTCTTCTTAAGGTCAATCTTCTCATAGATCACCCTCTCCTAACAATAATAGAAGGGTGTTTTGTCAGAAACCTAGACATTTAGCGAAGGTTTGCTTGAAAATTGTTAGTTATCCCAAGAAAAATGGTTCCAAGCCATCAACTCATCATGCACAAATTGCCAACACTGCTGATAACAACAACTGGATTTTAACTTAGGAGCAAGTCACTATATCACTAATGATTTGGATCAACTTCATCTGACTACACCATATCATGGCCACGATTAGGTTATTGTTGGGGATGGCACTGCTATTCCAATCTTTTACATTGGTAAAACACAAATTCTAACCTCTCCTAATCCTATTAAACTTGCTCAAGTTTTAGTTGCTCTTTCCATTCCAAGAAATTACTTTCTATTTCCCAGTTATGTAACACTAATCCCATTTTTGTTCAATTTTTTGCTTCTCATTTTTTGTTAAAGGATATGAAGACAGGAAATCCTCTTATCAAAGGACTGCATAGAGATGGCCTCTACTTTCTACTACATACATAATCCCCATCTATATTCATCTTCTTCAAACCTCACCATGGCATCATATTTTTGGTCATCCATCTTCTCATATTGTTAAGCATCTGACAAGTCAGCATAGTCTCAATAAGAGTTCATCCCATCCCTGTGTCTACTGCAGTAGTGCTAAAAGCCACAAACTTCCCTTCACAAGATCTAGGATTACTAGCTCTAGGCCACTAGAAATAGTATATATTGATGTATGGGGTCCTGCTCCACTTAGGTCTTTAGATGGCTTTCTTTATTATTTAGTCTTTATAGATCACTTTTCCAAGTACACTTGGTTGTATCCTCTGAAAAATAAGTCAAATGTTTCTTCAATTTTTGCTAAATTTCATTCACATGTTGAGAAATTTTTTAACTTACCATTGGTCTCTTTATATTCTAATAATGAGGGTGAGTTCATTGACTTAAGATCATATCTAAGTCACCATGGCTTCTCTCACTACACTAGACCTCCACATACACCAGAACATAATGCCCCTATGGAATGTCGACATAGATATATTGTTGAAATTGGCAGAGTACTCATGCATTATGTAACACCCTAATTCTTAACCTAACTTTCTAAAACACATTAGGTTAATCATTAGGTTATTACCTCTTAGTCTCATCACTTTACTAAAATACTTAACGGAAATTACAGGTAAATTTTTTTTTTAAAACATAAAACAAAGTGAGAGCCGCATTCTTAGTCTAATCGTAAGACAGAAATATGAAACACGATTAGCAAGCAGAGAGTCATGCGGAAATCAAGAACAAGTAACAACAGAGCAATGACCACCATAATATCAGAAATATTTCATTAATAACATAATTAGAAATACATACGTAGTCATACCCTTATAAGGACGGGCAGAGCTTGTAATACAGCGGAAAAGGAAATACAACAGAAACAAGGAAACATAAAGTAACATAAAGTAAACCATCACTACCCGAGTGCACATATAATGGATAACCTCAAAACAAAAGCAAGTTTATCCAGTCTATGTGTGAGTGTGTGCACTAAGCCTCCCCTAGGGCATTTACCACTGGAACCCGGGGAAAGGTGGAGTGTAACCGATCCATGGACGCAGGGTGGCAGAAGTGGGCACACGTGAAGACTGAGCGTGAGCTCCTCGATAGGGGCGCCGCTCGGCTCGCCTAGCCAGCGTCGGCTGTGTAATAGTCTCCTCGCTCACGACTCACATGAACTGAGGTGTAGAAGCAGAGCTCTCGCTATACATGTGCGTCGACCGGTCCTCGGATGGGTCGTCCTCCAAACTCGGAGACCAAGGCACGTAGTCCTGGAAGTCTCGAGGCATCGAACCACCAGTATACGTCCACAGAATCCTCTCGTCTCGCGTCCGGGCACACTCAAAAATCATTGTATCGTCATAGGGCAACATCGGGGAGAAACGGTAGCTCTGTACAGGGTGTGCAAAGGGGCGTCCGATGAACATGAAGACTCGCATGGTGCACTGCCCCTCAAAATGGCATGATCCGTGATCCGGATCAAAGTGGACCTCCCAGGTCGGCGTGTCGACAAAAACCATGAACGTCGCCATCATTCTCTGAAGATGTAATGGAAGAAAGAGAAGGAAGAGAAATGAGTGAGAATTCTTACTAAAGAATCTCAGTAGGAGTCTCCTATCCTAGGGTTGCATCGTTCACATCCTCAGGAACCTTGGGTTTACTTATAAAAGATATGCATACATAAAAGGTTCATTATTAGGGTTTATAAAACCAATTATCCAAGGTCCATTCCTTTTAGCATGCATCTTGATGTTATGAATGCAACATACTAAAACACGAATGCATGGCAATGCCTTAATCAAATATCTCAATAAATCAAAACTTCAAGAAAGCATAATAAGGCCACCCTAAAATAACTAGGTTATGAGCTCATACCTCAGCTAGTCGTCACTAGCTCTTGCTTATTATCTTAATAAGCGAAACATAATAAAATAATCCCGACTACATGAAATGCAGGTAGAAGCGAGATCACCTCTCTTAGGATATACCCTCTTTGAAATGCTTTGCGGGCATTGGGCCACAGCAATTTGTCCGCTTTGGTAAGCTGCATCTACTCATACCCTCACGAATTTGTCTCCCCTGGGGTGCTCGGCTGAACCGGTGTCACCCAAGAAAGTGTGTCTCAGTGCTTTGTCACATAAAATCTCTTGGGGGTGCTCGGTCAAACCGGTGTCACCCAGGGTTTTCAACACATGTAGTGCTTTAAAACATTTCTTCAACCCTTTAAGGTTTGACAAAAATTCGGCAGCATAACAGCTATTAAACCGAATTTCCTTCAAACTGAAAATTATGCCACAAGCTAATCACACAACATATTCCTCATTTAAATCTTATGCTATGATAAACTTTATATCTCAAACAATCATTTCCTCATGCATCATAAACATCTCAACATAGCATTGCATCATATACACATCATAGCATTAATGAATTCTTAATGTCTTATCCATTGACCCTTAAGGCCCTTAACTCACAATCTAAGTTATAGATCATTAGAACTTAACTCTCGGGTACCTATAGGCTCATATCTAAGTATTCCTTGCCTCACACTATGGTCAAAAACATCTCTAAACCTCAAAGATGTAGAATCTAAAATCCTAACTTTACGGGTACCTAGGAGTCACAACAATGACCCTTTCTAAGTCCGGTTTGTTCCTAAGGCATCAAGATCAAATCCTAAACCATTTATGAGTCATTCCTACACATTTAAACTAATTTAAAATCATAATTATCATTTCTAAACCTTGCTGGACAGAATCCAGAAAAATCAAACATTAAGGGATCTAAAACTCTCAAATTAATTCTTTTCTAGTTGCTAACTTCTCTTATCTTTCACATATGAGTTTTAACATTAATTATACTCAAACATAATCATATTATCATCATCAAGACAGCATATGCAGTGGCCAAACACAGCAAGGCAGAACCGAAACACACATCTCCATAAAAAGGCATAAAACATAATTTCTAAGGCACATAAAATACTAGTTTCTCTTGGAACTTTTCTCAAACTTTCAAATTATCAACATTTATAACATCAAAAAGATCATTAAAATGTTTGTAAGGTAGTAGCTAAATCAAATTCATCTCAAGAGGTCCTAAATTCATAAAACTTGGTTCTATACATTCCTTGAACTCACATAAGCTTAGAAAAATTATGAAACATAGTTTTCTACACTTGTAACCAACAAAACCCTTAGGGGCCGAAATCTCAAGCTAAAGAAATAAATATTTCCAAACCTTTGTTTGAGACAACAATGGACAAGTCTTTGAGCTTTAGGTTCTCTTAAGTGATGACATAAAAATAAACATGCTCATGCATTAGTTTTAGCTTTCATTAGATGGTAAAGTGAGAGCATAATGTAAACATGAAATGCAACTTATTATTATCTTTGGTATATTAAGTGAGGACTTAAAATATAAACATGATAATGCAAAGCTTGAAACATAAACATGATAATGCAAGTCATTTATTATCTTGATACTTAGTGATAGCAAGGAAAGTAAATATGATGTGCAAGGCATAAACATAAACATAGATGCAATATTCATTTTAATCTCATCTAGAGCTCTTACAAGACTTTAGAGATACAACCCAACACTTATCTCATCACAAAGAGAGCTTTAGAGTTCTTGAACCAAGTTCTCAAAGGAACTATGAGGTTCTTGAACATCATCATCAAGCTCAAAAGAAACAAACTTTCAAAGAAACACAACACTACAAAGAAAAGGAAACCAAAACCGAAATATTAAAGGAAAGGAAATGAGGAAACCGAAACCAAAATAGCAAAACAAGTAAAGGTGTTCTTAAGCAAAAATCATATTGAGTTAGAAAATAAAGATGAGACTTAAAGAAAGTAAAAACTCAAGCTCTAGAGGTTCCTTTGAGATGAACACATGGTCATCATCTAGGAGCTCTCATCATTGAGCTATCATATATCCAACAAAGTCTCATGGCCGAAAACAAGAGAAGGAAAGCAAAGAAAGTTTTAAAAAGAAAGTCCAAGAGAAAGCTATGAAACTCATTTTCAAGAGAAAAAAATTTAGAAAAAACACTCCTACCTAGAGTGGAGATAAAAGTTTGAACTTTGAAAAGGAAAACAAGATGAAGAACTCCTCCAAGGTGGCAAGATAGCTTCGGCCAAGGGGGGATAAAAAGGTTGGAGATGTATTTCAAGTGAGGTTATGTTTGAGATGAAGTGTTTGAGAGCTTAGGAGGTGTTTTAAGGCTATGGGGTGGTGTTTGACAGTTGTGAGATGATGATAAGATGAAGAGATGATGAAGATGAAGATGAAGAACAAGAGAGAACTCTCTTGGAACTTAGAGAGAAAAAAAGAGAACACAAAGAAAGCTTAGAAAACTAAAAGTGTGCAAATGAGTTAAAGTGTTTGCATGTGTTTCTAGGCAAGGTATTTATAGAAAATGAAAACAAATTAGAGCTCATGGAGGGGGAGGAGTAACCGTAGCAATGGGAGGGAAAAGAAGAGAAAAATATCTCTTACAAGGTGTCATACAAGCATGGTTTGAGGTATGGAGGTTATGATATAAAGTATGGCTTCAAGTAAGGTTATTTGAGTGAGTTTTTCTTTTAATTTTGAATGAAATTAGTCTTCTAGAAGCTAGACATGGCTGGAAGTTTTTCAGCCACAAATAAATGAGGAAAATGGTTTATTTCATTTAGTTTTTCATTTGGAAAATCAAGCTTGATTGAAAATATGACAAGGTATAGTGTATATGTGTTGGAAGCATTGTCTTGGTGTGTCAAAATTTTGCACATGTGATGGAAATGGGGAGGAGTGGCTTCGGCCAGATTGCAGTAGCCAAGGGGAGAGAAAAAATCTTCCATGTAATTGGGTGTTAATGATAGGTTTAAGTATGTATTAGATTAGGTACAAGGTTAGGAATAATTAAGTTTAAGTTTAGATGACTAAGAATGAGGTTTAGGGATTTTATGACAAGATTATGAGTGCTCAAACATCATTAGAGAGTTTAAAACTCATTTATGAATAAACAATTGAAAACACAATTCCATGATTTAAGGAATTGGAGAGAGAAAACACTATTCAAGATTCCATGACTAGGAATCTTGAATTTGAAATAGGATTTCAAGTTGTAATTAAGCACTTTTAGGTTCTAATCAACTTAAATAAATTATTTTGACTCAAGATTAATTATGGAAATTAATTAACCTTCGATTAGAGCCTAATATTACTTAGGTTTGTTTAATCACGCGATTAAACGTAAAAACATGAAACTAGGGGCAAAATTATAATTTTACACTAATTTCGCTCGGGACTTCCAGGACCAAAACTAAAGTCACAATACATAAAAATGCCTTTTAAAACCATCTGGAAAAGTTTCGAGTTCATCCGGCACTTGCAAACGGGTAAAACACCGCAGGGGTGTTTTGGTCAATTTGACCCAAAAACTCGAAAAATGAGATTTTCGATACCGGAATGGTATACAAGCCAACTAATCGCCTTCCAACATTGAGTTTGCCCTTCAAGTACTACCAGTTCGACTTTTGTTGAATTCCGAGCCGAAAATGACCTCAGGGGTATTTTGGTCATTTTTACTCTAGCAGAAAATTAGGGTGTTACACATTACTCCAACTTTCCTCCAAAATTCTGGTCATTTGCATTTAGAACTGCTGTTTACCTCATTAATAGAATGCCCACACCAAATCTAAATATGAAATCACTATTTGAAGTTCTGTTTCATACATTATATAATCCAATGCATTTACATTCATTTAGTTGCTTATGCTTTCCATGGCTCAAACTTTATGCACATCACAAACTAGAGCCATGATCCTTGCCTTACTTTTTTTTATGGGCTATTCAGCATCTCAGTATGCATATTTGTGCTTGGACCCTTTCACAAATAAAATTTACATTTCTAGGCAAGTCATATTTCATTAAAATCACTTTGCATATCAGTCCATGCATAATCAAATTGAATCTCCTACACAAAATATTCCATTTGCACTTAATCCTCCACATTTGTTTCTACCAGATTCAAATCATCCACTACATAATCAACATTCTTATCAATCACCCGAGGCTAACTCTGATGCACATTTGACTTATCACATCCTATGCTCAAATCAAGCAACAGATTCAGCAACTTCCTCACCTTTATCTCCTCAAATCTCAGCTTCTAGCCCCTCCCCTTCCCCACCTAAACCAAGCCAAACTCATCCAGTGATAACCATATCACAAAATAACATTTTAAACCAAAATAAATCTTTATAGCCACCAAACATCCAATCCTTGAAAACCTTGAGCCCTCCAACGTGAAGGAAAAAATAAAACACACTCATTAGCATGAAGCTATGGTTGATGAATTTGATGCATTACTTAGAAATGGCACATGGTCGCTTAATCCTAAATCAAATAATCAGAATGTTGTTGAATGCAAGTAGCTCTTCAGAATCAAAAGGAATCTTGATGGTTCAATATCTAGGTAGAAGGCTCGATTGGTTGCTAAAGGATACACTCAACTACGTGGCATACATTATCATAACACCTTTGCTCCAGTCATTAGACCACAAACAATTAAGCTTATTCTCACAATTGCATTGAGCAAGTCTTGGCCTATGCATCAACTAGATGTCAATAATGCATTTTTGCATGGCACACTTCATGAGGAAGTATTCATGGACCAAACCTTGGTTTCAAACATGACACTCATCAAGATTATGTTTGTAAGTTACACAAAGCTATCTAAGGCCTAAAACGAGCCCCTCAAGTTTGGTATGATAAGTTAAAGTCATTTGTCCTCTCATTTGGCTTTGCTAACAGTAAAGTGATCCTTCACTCTTTGTTTATTTCATGAATTGTGTCTTAGCATACTTTTTGGTCTATGTTGATTATTTAGATCGCGAGACATAATGTTCTCTGCGACACTGTAATAGATTTCTTCCATTTCCGAAAAGTGAGCGGAAAGCCGCCCTTTCCCCTTCTCACAATATTCCCGAACTTGCTTAAGAATCAAAGTGTGAATGGCACTTCGAAGTGCCTCTAGTAACAATTTTAACTTCTTGCTTGAGTTCATTTCTATTTTGTCCACAAGGTTCTCTTTGAAGAATCTAGGAACTCCTCACTACTTTCTTGGCATTGAGTCTATTCCCAAAAAATTTGGTCTTTCCTCTCTTAGCACAAATTCATCAGGGATATATTGGAAACATTTGATATGTCAAGAGCTAGACCATCCAATACTCCATTGTCATCTATAGCCAAGTTACAGCTACTTGATGGTTTTCCAGCCACTTGATGGTTTTCCAGCCACTAATTGTACACACTACTGAAAGGTTATTAGCGCTCTCCAGTATCTCAACAAGGCCAGATTTATCCTTTGCAATAAATAAACTCTCCCAATTCATGCATAAACTAATAATGCTGCACCTACAACATCTCAAAAAGCTACTGAGATATCTTAAGTCCACCATCACTTTTGGTCTCCAACTTCAGAAGACTTCATCCTTCAATTTAGTAACTTATACTAATGCTGATTAGGGGGTAATGCAGATGATGGTACATCAACCTTTGTATTTATTATATTTTTTGGTGGTAGCCTAATCTCTTGGAGTTCAAGGAAACAAAGGACAGTGATAAGGTCTTCCACAGAGGTTGAATATCGGGCAGTTTCTGATACGTTAAAAATCATGTGGTTGCATAATATTCTTCTTAAGTTACAAGTTCCACGACCTCAGAAACCAGTTCTGTTCTATGACAACATATGAGCAACCTACTTGTGCTCTAATCCAATTCTTCATTGCAGAAAGAAACATGTTTCTCTTGATTTTCATTTTGTTAGAGAATAAGTTCAATATGGGAATCTATTGATATCTCATGTGTCAACAAAAGATCAAATTGCATATTTGATGACCAAGCCACTTTCTCATTCAAAGTTTGCTATCTTTCAAGATAAGATGAAAATCCTTGATTGGAATTTCATTTTCAGGGGGCATATGATAGAGTCCTAGTCATTTCTTCTAGTCAAAGATTGTAAATTTAAACTTCATTTGTTCTATTGCAAGTTTGTTAGATCTAGCACAATTATAATGATTGTAATATGTTTGTTACCTAGTGTTTAGGGAGCTTAATATCAAATTGTGCTCTATATATTTAATTGACAAGCAGTAAATAAAAACTATTCCAACTTAAAACTCTATAGAATAGAGGTAAGGTGGTGTTTAGGCTAGAGCAATCAAATCCCTCATCTGCTAGAAGGGATATATATACTAGTCTAGCATTAATGAGGGGGCCCACAAGTTATTAATGGTAGAAATTGTGATTGTGTATCTCACCCTCACGTGTTGGGTTAGCACCCATTAGGCTAAGTGAGGGTGTGTCCATGGGCCAGTCTACATGAAGATATAGGTATGTTAGATCGACTGATCCACTAGCCTCCCAGTCTTGAGGCCTCGAAGGTCAAAAAGACTCAAGCATGAAGGCTAGAGATTTGAGGGTATGAATCGAGCTAGTGGTAAAAAAGATATGGAAGTGCCTAGTAGGGAATGGCATAAGATGGCTTACAAATATTCAAGAAGATTCTAAGGTAAAAAAGAATGCCTAACAAGTGGAGTAAGAGCACCATAGTTCCTATTTACAAAAACAATGAGGATATACAAAATTGTTCAAATTACATAGGGATAAAACCTATTAGTCATACTATGAAGTTATAGAAAAGGATAATGGAATTGAGATTGAGATGAGATATTGGTATCACGGAGAAGCAATTTGGTTTTATACCTAGAAGGTTTACCTTGGACCAATCTACTTGTTATGAAGATTGATAGGGTGCCAATGGAAGTTCTATGAAAAGCCTTAGAGAAAAAGAAAGTTTGAATAACCTATATCCAAAAAATCCAAGATATGTATGATAGAGTCACAACTAGTATGAGGACTAAAGATAAAGTAACAAAGGATTTCTGTAACGCCCCGATTTTCTGTAAGAGTGAAAATGACCCCCCTGAGGTCATTTCGGCCTGGAATTCAAGGAAAGCCGATCCAGTAGTACTCGAAGGGCAAACTCAATGTTGGAAGGGGATTAGTTGGCTTGTGTATCTTTTCGGATCAAAAATCTCATTTTTCGAGTTTTTAGGTCAAAATGACCAAAATACCCCTATGGTGTTTTACCCGTTTGCAAGTGCCGGATGAACCCGAAACTTCTCCAGATGGTTTTAAAAGACGTTTCATGTATTCTATGACTTCAGTTTTAGTCCCGGAGGTCCCGGATAAAAATAGTGCAAAATTACGATTTTGCCCTTAGTTTCGTGTTCTTAAGCTTAATCATGTGATTAAGCAAACCTATGCAATATTAGGCTCTAATCAAAGATTAATTAATTTTCATAATTAATCTAAGGTCAAAATAATGTATTAAAGTTGATTAGAACCTAAGAATGCTTAATTACAACCTAAAATCTTATTTTAAATTTAAGATTCCTAGTCATAGAATCTTGAATTGTGTTTTCAATTGTTTGTTCACAAATGAATTTTAAATTCTCTAATGATATATGAGCACTCCTAATCTGGTCATAAAAATCCCTAAACATCATTCTTAGTTACCTAAACTTATACTTAATGATTCCTAACTTTGCGCCTAAACTAATCTGCACTTAAACCTATCATTAACACACAATTACATGGAAGATTTTTCCTCCCTCCTTGCTGTCCATTTTGGCCGAAGCCACCCTTCCCCCATTTTTCATCACATGCTAAAATTCTTGCACTCCAATGGCCATGCTTCCACCTCACTTACACTATACTTTGTCATACTTTCATCCATACTTGATTTGCTAAGTGAATGACTAGATAATTTAAGCTATTTTCCTTCATTTTTGTGGCTCAAAATCACAAATTCTCCTTGCTTCTAGAAGAAATATTTCATTTCAAATTTGAAAGAAAATTCACTTCAAATCACCATACTTGAAGCCATGCTTTGCACAATAACTTCCATACCTCAAACCATGCTTGAATGACTACTTGTAAGAGATATTTTTCTCTTCCCTCTTGCCTCATTGCTATGGCTAGCCCTTCCTCCCATTGAGCTCTCATTTGTTTTCATTTTCTATAAATACATTGCTTACTTGAGGTTACAAACACTTTAGATCATTGGCAAAGTTTCAAGTTTCCTAGCTTTCTTTGAGTTCTTTGTTTTCTCTCAAGTTTCAAGAGAGCTTCCTTTCCTCTTCATCTCTTCCTTACATAATCACCTCATAATCTCTAAACACCGCCTCGTAACCTTGAATCATCATCAAACCTCTCAAACACAACCTCACTCAAAACACATCTCCATCCTCTCCATTCTCCCTTGGTCAAATCATCATCATCCTTCAAGGAGGAGTTGTTCATCTCATTTCCTTTTAAAAGATCAAGTTTTCACCTTCACTCTAGGTAGGATTGTTTTTCTAAAACTTGCTTTTCTTGAAAATTTGTTTTTCTCTAGTTTTCTTTTAGTTACTTTTTGAAACCTTTCTTTGTTTTCTCTCCTTGCTATTTCGACCATGAGGCTTTGTTCATGACTATGATGGCTTGATGATGAGAGTTCATGGATGATGACCTTGTGTTCATCTCCAAGGAACCTCTAAAGATTGAGTCTCGTTCTTTATTTGGTGAAGTTTTTTATTTTCCTTTCTTTTTCCTTTTCCTAAGCATTTCGTCCTCCATAGTTTCTCTTCAAAGGTTTTGTTGAAATTTTTAAAGTGTCTCTATTTCTATTTTATATCATAAAAGAATGTGTTTTGGTTCTTATTTTTTAAAGGTTTTGCTCTCCTTTAAAAAACTTGTTCTTGAACTTGATGATGATGTTCAAGAACCACATAATTCCTTTGAGAACTTAGTTCAAGAACTCTAAAGCTCTCTTTGTGATGAGATAAGTGTTGGGTTGTGTTGATCTCTAAAGTCTTGTAAGAGCTCTAGCTAAGATTAAAAATGAACTATGTATTCATATTTATGTTTATGCCTTGCACATCATATTTATTTTCCTTGCTATCACTACGTACCAAGATAATGAATGAACTTGCATTATCATATTTATATTTCAAGCCTTGCATTATCATGTTTACATTTCAAGTTCTAACTTAAATATCAAAGATAATAATAAGTTGCATCTCATGTTTATTTTATGCACTCACTTTACTTTCTAATGAAAGCTAAAACAAGTGCATGAGCATGTTTATTTTTATGTCATCACCTAAGAGAACCTAGAGCTCAAAGACTTGCCCATTGTTGTCTCAAACAAAGGCTTGAAAAATATGTGTTCTTTAGCTTTGATTTCGGCCTTGAGAAGTTTTGTTTGTTACAAGCATCAAAACCTATGTTTCTTAATTTTTCTAAGCTTATATGAGTCTAAGAAATGTTTAGAACAAAGTTTTATGATTTTAAAACCTCTTGAGATCAATTTAGATTAGCTACTGCCCTTGAGAATATTTTGAGGATTTTAGATGATAAAAATATTTATAAATGAGTTTTGATAGTTTTAAAAAGGTTCCAAGAGAAACTAGTATTTTATGTGTTTAGAAATCAAGTTCTATGTTGTTTTATGGAGATGGATTTTCGGTTCTGTCTTGCTATGATTGATCACTGTTTATGCTATTTTGATGATGATATATGAGTATGTTTGTGTTAATGTTAAAACTTATATGTGAAAGATTAGAGAAGTTAGTAACCAGAAAAGATTTAATTTGAGAGTTCTAGATCCCTTAATAAATGATTTTTCTGGATTCTGTCCAGCATGATTTAGAAATGATAATTATGGTTTTAAATTAGTTTAAATATGTAGGAATGACTCATAATTGGTTTAGGACTTGATCTTGAAGCCTTAGGAGCAACTGAACTTAGAAAGGGTCATTGTTGTGGCTCCTAGGTACCTGTAAAGTTAGAATTTTAGATTCTGCTCTCTCGAGATTTAGAGATGTTTATTATCATAGTGTTGAGTGAGGAATACTTAGATATGAGCCTATAGGTACCCAAGAGATTTAGATGTGATGATTTATAACTTAGATTGTGAGTTAAGGACCTTAAAGGTCAATGCATAAAACACTAAGAAGTCTTGAATTTTATGATGATGTAATAAGATGTTGAGATGTATATGATGCATGAGGAAATGATTGTTTAAGATGTTAAGTTTATTATGAACATGACAATTGCATAAGAAATATGTTGTGTGTTTATCCTGTGGCATAAATGTGGGTTTGAAGGAAATTCGGTTTAACAGATGTTATGCTGCCGAATTTCCGTCAAAACTAAAAGGGTTGAAGAAATGTTTTAAAGTACCACATGAGTTGAAAACCCTGGGTGACACCGGTTCGGCCGAGCACCCCCAGGAGATTTTTATGTGATAAGCACTGAGACGTACTTCTCCTGCTACAGTGAGGAGTAGGCAAATCCGTGAGGGTCTACACATGAGCCTTTCCAAAGCGGAGAATGTGCTGTGCACTCGAGGTCAGTAGAGCGTTTCAAAGAGGGTATATCCTAAGAGAGGAGTTCCCTAGCTGAGGTATGAGCTCATAGCCTAGTTTTTTAGTAGGGTGGCCTCTACATTGCTAAAGATCCCATGAATGATGTCACACATATTGATGAAAGTTTCATTTGAGAGTTATTGACCTTATGCCACATAGATTGTTTCTATATGATTTGATTTGTTGATTTATATGCTCAAGTATTGCTATGCATTCATATTTTAATATGTTGCATTCATAACATCAAGATGCATGCTAAAAGGAATGAACCTTGGATAATTGGTTTTATAAACCCTAATAATGAACCTTTTATGCATGCACACCTTTTTATAATTAAACCCAAGGTTCCTGAGGACGTGAACGATGTAACCCTAGGATAGGAGACTCCTACTGAGATTCTTTAGTAAAAATTCTCACTCCTTTCTCTTCCTTTTCTTTCTTCTGTCACATCTTTAAAGAGCAATGGTGACGTTTGTGGTCTTTGTCGACACGCCGACTTGGGAGGTTCACTATGATCCTGACCACGGATCATATCATTTTGAGGGGCAGTGCACGGTGCGAGTCTTCATGTTCATCAGATGCCCCTTCACACACCCTATACAGAGCTACCGTTTCTCCCCGATGTCTCCCTATGACGATGCCATGGTTTTTTAGCGCACCCAAACGCGCAACGAGAGGATTCTGCGGACGTACACTGGTGGATCAGTACCTCGAGACTTCTAGGACTACATACCTCGGTCTCCTAGTTCGGAGGACGACCCTTCCGAGGACCCGCCGACTCATATATATAGCAAGAGCTCTGCTCCTACACCTCAGTTAGTGCGAGGCGAGAGCGAGGAGACTGTTACACAGCCGAGATTGGCTAGGCGAGCCCAGAAGTGCCCCTATCGAGGAGCTCACGCTCAGTCTTCACGTGTGCCCACTCCTGCCGCCCTTCATCCATGGATCGGTTACACTCCACCTTTCCCTGGATTCTAGTAGCAGACGTCTTAGGGGAGGCTTAGTGCACACACCCGCATGTAGAGTGGATAAACCTTCTTTTGTATTAAGGTTATCTATCATAGGTGCACCCGGGTGGTTGTGGTTTGTTTATGCTTTCTTGTTTCTATTGTATTTTCATTTCCGTTGTACTTCAAGCTCAGCCCATTTCTATAAGGGCGTGACTACTTATATACCTCGACTATATTATTATTAATGAAATGTTTCCTTTGTTGTGATGATCACTGTGCTATTGTTACTTGCTTAAACTTCATATTCCTTATTATTGTTATTTATGTCTCTCGTTTAGATAAGAGTGCGGCTCTCACTTTGATTTATGTTTTCAAAAAAAAATTTTACCCATAATTTTTGCTAAGTATTTTATTAAATAAATGAGACTAGGAGGTAATAACCTAATAATTAACCTAATGTGTTTTAGAAAGTTGGGTTAAAAATTAGGGTGTTACAATTTCCCTATACATATAGGACTATACCAAGGGTCAACCTTGAGTCCATATCTTTTCACATTGATCTTGGATGTGCTTATGGAACATGTCCAAGACCTAATGCCTTGGTATATGCTTTTTGTATATGATATAGTCCTAATAGTAGAATCAACAAAGGAAATAAATACGAAGCTAAAGTTATGGAGGGAAGCTTTGGAGGTATGTAGGTTTCGTATAAGCAGAAGTAAGATGGAGAATATGGAGTGCAAGTTTACTAAGAAACATACACATTCTAACTTGGAAGTAAAACTTGGGGATGATATCATATCACAAGTCATAAAGTTTAAGTATATCGGTTCTATTATTCATAGTAATAGAGAGATAGATGGAGATGTTAACCATAGTATTCAAGCAAGATGATCAAAACACAAAGGCACTTCGAGTCTTATTTGTGATTAAAAAAAAAAAGTACCACTGAAACTTAAGAGTAAATTCTATTGCATAATGATAAGATCGACTTTGTTGTATAGGACTAAATGTAGGGTGGTGAAATGTCAATATGAAAATACGCCACACACAACAGAGATAAGAATGTTGCGATGGATAAATGGTCACACACGATATGATAAAAAAAAACGAATGAAGGCATTAGATAGAAAATAGGGGTTGTACTTAGTTTCCATTCAATATAGATTTAGATTATTTTTAATTTGTAAGTGCTACTAAATTTATCTATGAATAAAATTTCTCTTTCAAGTGAAAAAAAAGTACTTTTTAAAACTCAATCACCTCATTCATATGATGAGTTGGATTGGATTGAATAAATTTTGCTTTTAAGATGACCCAACCCAATGAGTGAATTAAGTTTGGTCAAACTCATGAATTTCATATACATTAAAAAGAATTGCTTTTTAAAACACATAAAAAATATATAATTGAATATAATAAATCTAAACAAATATAACATAATTGTAAATATAAATATCATATTTTTTAACAAACATGACAGATATAAATCTCAAGGAAGAGAAAATTGGATTGGACATCAAACTGGATAGAGAATTGGTTCAAAGGTTTAATGGTTCAACTAAGGTTGACTTGAAATATAATAAAAAAATATTTTATAAATTTACCTATAAATAAATATTATTAAAACATACCAAAAAAGGTAAAATAAAATTTTAACATAACAATAATTTCAAAGTGGAAAGTGTTAAAGGTAAATAATAGCAGTCCCTAAAAGAAAAGAAAAAGTATAAAAGGTGCATCACAAGCATGACCATCAAAGGAACACAAAGCAATAAATTGGTTAGCCAAGATAGCATATTAGCTCGAGGAAATAAAAATGCAAAATAACATGCTTCCGCAATGCTAGGGAAAAATATAATATGGCACTGGCATTGCCTTAGCATCTATCAATTGTGAAAAATAAGGAGCAATAACCAAGCTGCAAAACATCATAACCATAGCACATCAATATGGTAGCTTTGGTCCTTTGGCTATAGCTTGTCGATTAGTACCACATCGGCCAAAGAAAAAGAAGAAGCAACGTCTTGATTATAAAATTAGAGAATGGGTTGTGTCATGGCTATTGACTACATGGCTTATGAAACCCATATAACAAGATGATTTGTGCATGGTTTGGTTAATCAAATGGGCTATGTTAAAAATTTTACTGAGTCAAAAAATTTCAAAACTCAAGCTGATAGGTAGTCTAAACCGCGACCGGTTTACTGGTTTAAGTAGTTTTTAACCGATTTCAGAGGTCTTTGACCAGTTTTCCAAATTTCGGTTTTTCATCAATAACTGACCTGGTGACTTGGTCAGTTCTTGGTTAACCCAATTAGACCGACGAGTTCAATCCAGTTTTCTCTTCCTTGATAAATCTTAACATGCACAAGTTTAAGAAAACATGTAAATATTTTGGAAAATTTTGCAAGAAAAATTACATAATACATAAGTCATAAACACATTAATATGATTTTTTGAAATAGTTATTTAAGTCCAATCTAAGTAATTCTTAAGCCCAACAACGAAAGTTTAATGCATCACACATTTTTCAAAAGTTTTAGATCACTAATTAAAAAAAAAGTGGTTAGATGATGTATATATATTGAAAAATTTCAAACCCATGTCCTACCCTATACCTCATGGGTCAAATTTTTTTTCAACCCAACTAAACTCAAATTTATGGATTGGTTTGATTCTGTAATACTCTTCCAATTACAACATCATCAAAATAGAGAAAAATCATTTTTCAAAGTTAATTTAACATGTCTATGAGACCCTGTAAAAGTTTTAAAACAAAATATGGTCTCTAGCTATATTAACAAAATTCTACAAATTTGAAGGTAAAAAATTGCTTAGTTTCAATCAACGGTCAGAAGTCTCCACTTTATTACCCTATCAAATGAACAAATAAAATCCTACAAAAATTCAGGGTTGGACTTAAGATTTCCTCAATACCCTATAAAAATTTCAACTCAAAATTCGATCATTTGATATAATAATAAAATTGGACAAATTCAGTGATCTAGAATTGACTATTCAGGTAGAAACCCTGTCCAGCTCAGTTCTTGAATTTTCAAAAATAGTAAAAGTACCAAAAAAGACTAAATTAAAATGCTAGAGACACCCTAACATGTTAGATTCATCATATAAAATTTTTAGCTCAAGATAAGGTCTCTAACTAAGTCAGAAAAATCAAATAATTTCACTTACTTGCTTAAAACTGACTAGCAACATAGTTCACAATATATTTTGACAAAAAGGATTTTCTAACATTATCCAATCACCCCACCCACTTAGACACATCAATATCTATATGTTATAAATCAATAAAATAAAAAATCTCAAGCCAATGCAATCAGAAAATACTAGAGTAAATTTTGAAAGAAAATAGACCAAAGAAAGCCCTACTTAGTTCTTACAAGCTCTTGTTCATATTCTTGGCTTTCCTTAAGGGCTTTTTAATCCAATTTTAGTTCAGACCTTCCAAACCCTATTCTTAGGAAGCCAATACAACAAAAATTATTGATGGTGAAGTGAGGTGATGATTCTCTATTGGTGTTTGATATGAGGATATCAAGAATTAGTTTTGAATTTGTACTTTGATTAAGGAGTCTCGGTGTTGTAACTTGAGTTTTCGAGCTAAGTTATGATATGTTAATGAAGAAGAAAAGTGAAAGGGGGCTGTATGAGGCCTAGCCAAATTTTACAAGAAAGAAAAGGATGAGAATTTTTATTTTTCTTCGTCTATTACATGTTGTGTATTGGATTTTCATTCTACCACAAAAATTATTTTCTTGAAACAAAATTGTTATTTATGTGGTTGTTATTTAATCTTAGATAAGACAATGGCGTGGGAAAATCCTAGTTATACACTTGTCTAGTTAGGTGGCAAATTTGCACTGCAAGTTTCATACGGTGTAAGAAATTGCATATTGATATTTTACCAAATGGGTAAAATACAATACCCAAGAAAGCAAATATTGTGCAAAATTAAATTCCAAGTCTAAAAATTTCATTCATAACCATTTCTAACTTTAATTATAACTTTTCTCAGCCTGGGCATTTTATGGTCTTGGTTCTAGGATTTCAGCTGTCTTAACAGATCCGCGCAACCCATAGAGTACTACTCACATTTTTTTCTGAGTCATTCTTATTATGATTAGTTCCATATCATGAAATTTTAATTAACAAAGTTCAAATAAAATTTTGAAATAAATCTCGGGATGTTACAGATTCAACTTGATTAACACCCCAACAAAACTAATGAATATAAAGAATTAATCAATACATTCACCTAATGTACAATATTCTAATTAAGTAATAAATTAAAATTGATTGATTTAGAAATGAAAAGAGATTGAGAAAGGAAAAAAATATTGTTGTTTGTTTTGGTTTTTCACTTTTAGTAGCAAGGAATTTGATAGAAAAAATAATGATTCTAATAAGATATTGATTTTTACTTTTCATTTAACATTAATTTTTTAGAACTCACTTTCCCATCATTCTTAAATATAAATAATTTTTTCTTTTCAAAACCAACCCTTTAAAATTAATTTTTTTCAACTTTACTTATTTTAAAAATAAAGGTAAATAGACATTGACCTTCTCTTAAATTTTTGTGAAATTCACCTTGTTTTTCCCCTATTTACAAATTTTATTTAGAAAAGTCCGGAGTTAGTGAAATTATTACAATGACCTGTTTTGAGTTTGTAAAATCATTATACTATTCTCCTGCATTCAGAAGGTTAGTGTCGCTCAGATAAATAGAGAAAGCAAAGAGAATTTCAACAAATCTTTTGGACATTGTTACAATGCCAAATGTTCAAAGTTGTACAAATACTCACAATGTAAAATTAAAAAAATAACGCCGAAAGAGAAGAGAATCCAATTTAGGTAAGTGATGCAACTTTAATTAATTACCACGTAGACTCAATAAATCCCTATAGAATAATGTTATTTGTATTATCAAATTGTAGGACACCTAGTCAACACATTATCATCCGTCATTGGATGAAGCATGTACCCCACCTGATATGAGTCACACACCCCATCTAATGATAGATGAGAGTGTGTCGATACAATATCCCACAATTTATTACTGCAAATATCATTACTCATCCGTATAAATAAGGGACAACTCGTTCATTGGCTGGCTTGATAAGGCGACATGCGCTTAAAGCACCTGACCTTCCTTCAAAACCAAAGCCCTTTTCTTCTTCCAAAATCAAATATCATTAAGCTTCACTCACTGTACCAAATGGTGGGCAACAACAACAACCTCAAGTTGCTCTGCAACTGCGGCGGCAAAATCCTCCCCCGCTACCCCGACGCCAAGCTTGAAAATAAACATGAAATCAAAATTTACCATTTTGTTATATGAACATATTGATAATATATAAATGAGAAGAGGGCACAAAGCGAAAACCAAGAAATGCTACTATAAGAAAAAAAAAATTGATAAACTACACTAGTAGCTAGAAATAAGAAAAAATATGATAACATTTTAAAAAGAGGGATTCGAGAAAGAAAATGGGCACTGTTCCCGTAGCTAGGAATGAACAAATTATAAGAAAAAAAATTGAAAAATAAGAAATTGAGAAAGAAAATGGACAATGAAAAATAAGAAAATAAAAGTAAATTAAAAAATGTGCTATGAAATACAAGGACGTTAAATGTGATATGAAGAGAATCACTCCCCACTATCAAACATGTCAATTATTAATTAGCATCAAGATAAGTTAAAATTAGAGAATACCAAGTTTGAGACTTTAATCACTTTAGCTCAAATGTCATAACGAAGCAATATAATGTGACAATAGAGAAAATTCGAGTGAGAAACACTCTACATGAAATGTAAATTTAATATATTAGATTAAATATAGATTATTTGTTTCATAAATGATAATTAATAAAATTGAAATTATTAATTAAAATCTAATAAAATATAAAATTATAAAAGAAATTACAAATTCTAATATCTAATATATCTAATATAAATACAAAACTATACTTTTTCAAATGTCAAGTTTGTTTCATTAATAAATTATGAGTTCTCTTTCAAACAATAAAAAATAACAGTAAAATAATAAAAAAAAATTCCATTTTCTATATTTCCTTTTGTTTTCCAGAGATGAAAAACATAAAAAGGAAGGGAATGATAAAAAATAAGGAGAGTTTTTCTAGGTAAATTATAATTTTTTTTTAAATAAAAATATACATTAAAAAACATGGTTGGATTGGTCTGACACACAAAAGTTTGGAAAGAGATAAAATAATAATAATAATAATAATAATAGAGATTGGGTGAGGAAATTTATTGTAGGAACGTTTACGGATTTTATATATAGATATGGAATAGATAATATAGATATTTTAAATATTTTAGTAAAAATATTTTTTAGTGAATTTTTTTTCTTTGGTGCAATCCACAACTAGAATTTCTCCTATTTTGCTTCTCTAATCACCCAACATTTGATCTTCTTTATCGAAAAACTTGTTGGATTACTAATTTAGTTCTCACCCAACATTGATTTAATGAAAAAGGTCTCAAAGACCTAGCTGACTAAAACATGAAATTGATCAACGTGAAAGGTACTTTGATTGCTTAATTTGAGGTCTAGAATCTGAGCCATTAAAAATGAAAAAAAAAAACCTTATTAAAAGACCCCTATAGGTCATGCGAACGTTACCTCTGAAATATATACATATAATCTATATTATTTATGGAAACTACAGAGTGTATATTTTCCATCAAATCTTTTTTAGAAAGTTTCTTTTTTTTTTTTTGGTGCGATCCACAAATAGAATTTCTCCTATTTTGCTTCTCTAATCACCCAACATTTTTTTGGGTCTTCTTCATTGACATACTTGTTGGATTACTATTAACATTGATTTAAAAAAAAAAATCTCAAACACCTAGCTGACTAAAACGTGGAATTGATCGAAGTGGTAGGTACTTTGATCACTTAATTTGAAATCCCAAATCTGAGCCATTAAAAATGAAAAAAAAAAGACCTTATTGAAAAAATGTAACTTGATGCTGCTATCTACTTAACTAATACTTACAATTTTGAGTAAACACCAAATTTCGATTCCTAATATTTGTGTCAAAACAATTTAATCCCTAAAAAAAATGTCATGTGATCCTTTAAGATATCAAACGGTGAACACATTAATATCTCTATTAGTTATCCATGAATAGAATCACACACATGGCATAGTACAGTAAAAATGTGTCAACATTCAATGAAACAATCTTTTGGAACATCTTCCCCTTAACAAAATGACATTGTTTCATCTGGATAGAGGGTATCTTCACCAAGGGTCCAAATTTAGACACAACCCTAGTCTCTTGAGCTTGGGTAAAAAATAAAATGTCATTTTGCACATGTTAGATGATGCCCGATGTCACTCTGTTAATTGAGCATGTGTGCAATTCTATTAAGGTTTCATGGATCAACTTTAAAGAGGGATTAAATTGTCCTATAATTTATATCTTTAGGGACCAAGGGATATGTTTCTATTTTTTGGGGGACTATATGACTTGTGCAATTTTCTTGAAGGACTACATTAGGTATTTACTCTACCTATAACCTATAATGAACTAAATTGGGCCCCGATTGCCCGACTCGCATTGAAAACATAGGTAGGCATGAGTATTGTGATGTGCTTTCTCTCTTGTCTAAAATTGTCTTTCTAATCATACGTAGTCGCCAATTGTGCACTACGTAACTGATACCTAACCAGTAAAAGAAGTGCACAACAAAAGGGATAGATGACTTGGGAACCGATACGCAAGACTAGCCAGCAAAAATCAATAAGCAATACTAGCCAGCATATATGCAAGTGTTTTGATGGGTTTGAATGTCAAACTTTGATGTAGAAGAAGAGCAAGTTTGTGAATGTATTACTTCGTGAATACCGGTGTTGAGGAAAAAGTACCTCTTTGTTGGGTTGAGTATTAAGGTTTTGTTTCTATTGGGTTTTTTTTTCTCCTTTTTCATTTTGGAGTAGAATTCGATTAGGACGTTGGCCTAGTTGGCTCCTTTGAATATTTTTGCTGATGCTATTTATATTGCTACTTGGAGACTAGGGGTGCTATGGTGGTGGCACTGTTAGGTACTAAATGCTGATTACCAAAGAAAGGGGAGAAGATACGTTTATCTGACAAATCTTAATTTCTTTTTTTTCAAAAGAAAAAAGAAGCCCAACAGTATTTTGGAATTTATTTACCACTTTACCTCTAAACCTTGAGCTGACCATTATGCCCCCCTCTTCATGTGGCCACCTCATGTTGGCTCCGTAAGGCACCATTTTTCATTGGCACCGTGTGGACCTAACAAAGAGTACCCCACAGCTGCTGTATACTAGGATCGAAAATAGTTGTCTTATCATCCTTAATATCATTCATAGTAGGGCTGATATAATAAGATAGTGCATTGGAAGTTTGGAAGCCCTTACAACCCAACTTGCACTTCTTTAAATAAATGATCCCATATATTTGAAGCTCGTGCCTTCTTGTAAGTCATTTTTCCCAAAACAAAAATAAAATAGAGAATCCTTAATTTCATGATCAATTTATACTTCACAGTTTCTGCACCATCAACATATGCACCAAAAACCAAATCCTTTTACAGAGATACATTAGTATCGGAAAAAGAAACTTTATCAACCATCAATAACTCCCAAGTATTGCTTATCATTTATTGGATTGGCATGTTAAATTCATATCCCCAAGTCCCAGATAAAGCCAAAAAGCAAAGCAGGATTGTAGAATTGAACATGGAAAAAAAATTACATGTTAGACCAATAATATTCTTCACTATGAATTGAAGCAACCTTTGACGATGGTCAATACAATGCTTAAGGCTTGATGCATTCATCTAGAAGCATACATCATACATGGTACAGAACTACTGCACATGTGGAATCAATTTATAACTTCAGTAAACTCAGCATATCAATTTGTCACGCATGAATAGAAGCACTAGTGCTCAAGAAATGAAAACCGTAGACATTGGGAACTGATATAATAGAAGTGTAAAGTTAACAAATTATATAAATTATAAGAAACTTAGAAATTCGTTCTTTTGTGTCAACAACCAATGGATTTGAGGTCAAAATTTATGACTGGGACCCAAAAACAAGGGGGGAAAATGCACCAGCATTATGGAAAAATGTTGACAGATTGCAGTAACTTCATGATAACCGACCCTTTGGCAGATAAAACCTATTACCGCAGAAATGACTTCCCAAATGCAACATCCCCAAGCAAGTCATAGGAAAAACCTCCTTCGGCTTGTGTCCATTTCCGGCTAGAAGTGGGAGAAAAAAAAGACAGGAACAAAATAAAGACAAAGAAGGCAGTGAATTAAGGAGACAGAAGAAATACTTCCAAAAGTCATGCAGGGAATCGAAACAACAATACAGAGGTAGTTAACAAATAAATTACCTTGTGAACCCACTCATATTCTCCACCCTTAGTGTCAAAAGTTCCATGCTGCAGGCTAATCAACTTCAATGTGAAACGAGGGCCACATTCCTGCATATGCAAAAAAGCAGTTCCATAGTGAAAGAAAACACAATATGTTTTGGAACACTAGAAGGAAAAACAATGAGGAGCAGTGCAAGGCATATAAAAAACAACTAAAATATGATACTAGAATTCCCACTTAGTAGCCAATAACTAGAGTTAAAAAATTCATAAATGAAAAGCAAATAAAGGAGCTCACACCAACCTGAAGTCGGGCAATTGTTTTGTGTTCAGGACCATTCTCACTTTTCCGCTCCCTGTCTTTCTTACCTTCAGAGTCAGGCTTTTTAATTTCTTTTGTTTCAAAAATGTACCTTAAGTATATGATTAAACATAGCATGATTTCAGGATAACATGATTTCAGGAAAATGAAATCACTAATATTGTAAGACAAATGACAATATAGTAGATTGCAAGCCATATGGATATGTACCGATGATGCCGGAAGAATATGAAGTCTCTCTGGTTGTGGAAGGTGACTACTCGTCGGCCTTTAAATTCTGGATCTTGTGGGAAAAGTGACTGTATCAATCTATCAAAAAGAAATGAAGAAATAGGAGAGTTAAAAAGGTACGTTGGAGATTATGCAAAGCATCATTGCATAGACACACCAGTCACCAGGATCTAAAGAAGATATATATTAATGAAAAATGATATTTGCAAAATAAGAAAGGTGCTTTATATTCATTTTTGCCCCTTTTCACAATACTTCTTATAAAAAGAACTCAGACAGTACAAAACTACCAAGCATCTAAATATAACAGGACTTTAGAATAAAGCACATCCGGTAACATAAATGTTGAACAACAAATGAAGCATATGAGCGGAGTGACCTTCCAATTCGATGCCCCAAACGTGTTGTGAAGTTGTTTAACACGAGCTCAGGCTTGTGACTGGTTGGAGTTCCATGATTCTGCCAGGGGCCATAAAATACAAGCAATAATAAAAAGCTAAAAGCTTTGTTATCATCAATATAAATGCCATGCTTAATATGAACAGAAATAAACCCATCTACCAATCTTTGCTGTTACTACAGGCTGATATAGTTAATACTATGTTGCTGGACTTTCAATAAGTTATTCTTTATGGTTAATAATAAGCAAAAAAAAAAAAAAAGGAAGAAAGAAACCAAAAATATGGCCCCAAATGGCTAATGCCTCTTGACTTAATGTGTCATAAAACCTTTTCTTTCTCCTTGAGAAAATTTTGCAGTCATACTGAAAAATTTGTGGATAATTGCATACCATACCAACTTCAATCAGACAACCTGATCCCATATGTATTATAATGTTTATAAACAACAAAAGTCAGACCTTGATATCCTTTCGTAAAACAAGCTTTGAGAGCTTGAAATGAGCCGTAGGTCCATCAGGCAATCCAATGATTAGGAGAGCATCTGCAATTCAACCGAGCAGAGAGTAAAGATGCTGTAAGCACACTACACTAAAATCGAAAGGAGAAGGCGTAGAAGTATCTTACAAACAATTTTGAAAAAAATAAAACACTACATCTGTCTAGGACTTCTATTGAAAAGCACCAGCTACCTGGTTCTCGGCGATTGGTGTGAACAATTATAATCGAAGTGAAGTCCTTATTCTTTGCATATTCTACAATCTGCCATTCAAATTGAAATCAGAAATAAAATTCAAACGAATCAAGCTCCATATTTTTCACTCACATAAGGAGCCAGAACAGCTACCCATTATTACCTTTTTTAAATCATAGGTTCCTCTTTTGTAGTAATGTGCATTTGGTATAATTGAAAGCAATTCTGATATAAAAGCCGGTCCCCTCTGCAGATCAAGTCAATTCAACCAAAAGACAGAAACACATTACTAAAAGAAAGAGTTTGAAACAATAAAAGGAAGAGAAACACATCAGTTTGAAGAAAGAGCATATCAATGTGTTGAATTATGCTAAAGATAAACTTGGTATCACAAACAATAGCATGTAGGAAACATACTGTGGAATTGAAACGGCAAGTGGTGATTAATATCTTGGGCGTCTGTTGCTGGTTTAAAATTGAACTGAATTCATCGGCATCATTTCCAGCAAATAACTGCAAACAAATGAAACAACAGGTCAAAGAAAGTAGTTGAAAGAAACAATGTCAGACTAGTCTAAATGCAACAAAATAAAAACAGAGATAAAAATTAACAAGATTAAAATAACCCAAGCTTCATTTCAGTTGTTTGCTAAAACGCAATAGTCAATCAATTAATCCCAGAAATGAGAAGTCTACGAGAAAAAGAAAGAGTAGGATGACTGGTGATGGACAAGGGGGGAAGCCACTAAATGGAAGGGTTTGCTTGGTCAATACCAAAAAGCATTTTCACCATGCATATTTGTTCAAATCAGAACCATCTTATCCAAGTTAGATTTGTGAAATTAGCATCGGTAATCCCCAGGGATGCATATGTCGCTATTCAGAAAAAGTAAGATTACCAACGGCAGTGATTATAACATCATGTCAACTAAGGATATCAAACTAGCAGCTCATTAGATAACAATATATAGCACACAATCTAATACAACAACAACTAAGCCTTTTCCCTACAAGATAAAATAGGGTCCCGGCATTGGTGCATCGAATCCAAACAGAAATCATGTCAATAAACAACCCATTAAACCCTATTCTTGTAATAGTTTTTCCTATTAGTTCTTCTTATTCTCACTCTAATTCTATCTATTGGAGTTTGAACTGCTCAATAACCCCCAAAGAAAAAAAGTTCAAATTTGTTTTTAAACTTTTTTTAAAAAAGACAGGGTTTGCAAAAAAAAGGGTAAGAAGAAAACCTCTTCATCATCAGGCTTGCAAACAGTCTCGTCGAATTCTCTTGTGTTCTCAATGGTGCGAGGTACCTTCTTCTCTGGAGGCTGCACCAAAACAAACAAAAGCAACAAAGAAAATTTCAATGCAGATACGTTTGGCTAAGCTTTCAAAACCAGCTTATAATCAAAAGCTTCCCGGGGAAAAAAAAAAGTTTTTACTATTAAGAAAAAAAGAAGAGAGGATTATATCTCAAAATGAAGCTGTAACAAACATGAAACATGTAATTTCAATCCAATCCAATCCAATTTAGGTGTGTTCAAATAAGCTTATTTTGAGTTCAAAATCTTCTTAAAATTGCTTTTTTATATATAAAATAAGGTTTTCACAAAATTAAGCAGTAAGAAACGATTATTTTCAATCCAACCCCATTGAATCCAAGTGTGTTTAAATAGGCTTAATTTCAATTCAAAATCTTCTTCAAATTGCTATTTAAAAAAAAGGCTTATTTTGAGGTGTTTTTAAATCCAATTGAATCGAATTCAACTCAGGTGTTTTTAAATAGGCTTATTTTGAGTTCAAAATCTTCTTAAAAATTGCATTTTTTTAATTAAAAAAAGGTTATTTTCTCAAAATTAAGCACATGCACTTCAATCCAATCGAATTCAAAAACTTCAAATTCAATGACTTTTTTTTTTTTTTGAGAGAATTGAATTGGACCTCTTGGCCAAGCTCGAGAGCTCTTTTTTCAGCAGTGTTGCGTTCCTTGAGCTTGTTGCGCTTATCAAGCTTCTTCTGGCGCTTGAGCTTTGCGTGAACTTGAGACCTCTTCTCCTTGTTCTTTATCATCGAAGGTAAGATCTCCATCTTTGCTTTCTTATTTGAAATGGAAGAAGAAGAAGCGGCTTCTTGTTGTTGTTGTTGTTGTTTTTGTTTCTGTTTCTGTTTTTGTTGTTGTGGCTGCTGGAACTCATCATCGTCACTATCTGAACCCTTCTCTGCATTCCTCTTCTTCCTCTTTCCACCCATTGTTGTTATTTTGTAGCTGCTAACACAAATATGCCTAAATATGCTACAAAATTATGTACCTCCCTATGAAAATAAAATCAAACGTTCATAGTATCCAAAATACCAAATACAACAGTTTACAATAAAAAATCAAACAACAACATATCACAACAAAATACCAATATCAATCCTAAACACCAATACAAGTATAATTATCAAATCAGGATACAAATCGTGCATCGGAAACCTTATTTTTTGAATCGTGAATCATAAGATACAAGATCAACAATAAAAATAGCATAAATATAATTTTCATGTAAATAAACATAAAAAGTAACTACATATTAGCAATTTAAAGTCAAATAACTCCTCTGAAAACAATAAATTGGTCCATAATTCCATATATATTTCAATAAAACAGTGTTCAACTCATAAATCATAACAATATCATAATAATAATCACAAAATTACTTGAGGCTATGGCAAAAAAGATAGTGACTATATAAATTTTGCAATTCATCCCATCAAAAAGGTGTCAAAAGTATATTAAAAAAAATAAGTTAGCAAACATGTCACCATATCCAATGTTAAAACTATATACAAATTAAAAAGTTAGAATGTTAGAATATTAGAAAGTAAAATGAAAAAAGAAGAAAAACAAAGCATGCTGCGGTGAGATACAAACAAAAGGCGGTAGCTTTTAAAAACAAGTTTAACAAACAGGAGACATAAACAAAAATAAAGGTATTCCAACACACTAAAATATATAATATAATAATAGAATGAAAAAAACACAAAACAATGAGACAAAACTGAAAGAGCACACGCTCTGTTTTAAGATGGAAAAACAGGGATCAGAAAAGGGAAGCACAAACAAGACAAAATCTTAAGAGAAGTATCAGCCACAAAGATGGAGAATAGTGCAATGTTGTTCAAGGGGACCAGGGACCAAAAGAGAAGAGTGGGGTCACAGCTTTCCTGGGTGTTTCAAGGTTTTAGATGGAGAGCGTTAGAAGATGAAGAGAACAGAGGTTTTCACTGTAATAAAAGAATGGAACTTGAACAAACCCTTACGTATGGCCCTTCCCTCTCTTCCTTTTGGGAAAAGATGAGCAAAAAATGGGCCAAACTGTAGGCATTTTGGAAACGCACCACGCATGACCTGACCCGGCAATGCGCATAACCCGGTTGCGCGCGAATCGCAGTGATGCGATACAACTCACGATTCCGCGAGTCAATGGCGATTCAGTGATTCATGCACCGATACATAATCAATTTCTATTCCCCCTACGATTTGCATTGCTGGGCTTGGGAATCGTATTGAATCACATGAATGATACTATACATGCGATTCCGACTACAATGAATACAATACAATATAAGAAACAAAGCTCAACTCACAAATTAAATAAGCAAAATATAGCCTAGCACTCCAAACTCCAAATAGCATACCAAGTCTTCAATGTAATTTCTTCTTCTTCTAAGATCTTGCATCACATGAAATTAATATATCATTAAACTAACACAACTAATAAATTTGCACTATTTTCTCCAACACTCCCTTTTTTTTCCAGTACCATAGGAAGAACCATAGATCTTGCTAACCAAAAATACCAAATATCTCAGCATTTTAATGAATTTCTTTGCATGAATTAAGTGAATAAATGATGAAACTCCAGGGTTCCCATTTCCCAGATAGGTCAAATTCTGGTTTCAAAGTTCTAACAATAACAACTAACTAATTATCCTACATCGTTTAACTTTAGAATATAGATTCAGGAATTGAAGTTAGGAGATGAAAGCTAAGATGACTTGGAACAGAAACAAAAAAATAAATTAGCCAATACCACGAAGTGATCAAGTGTGCAGCGAAGATGAAAGCAAAACAAGCAATGTGATATTTCTTTTTCCTATTTTAGCTGAGACTAAAAGATAATCGCAGGCTCGAGTTTGGAGAGTTTTACCTAGAGTTGCGACCGCGACGGTCTCGCTGTGACAGGTTGCAGACGCGACGGAGGCTGCGACGGAGACGGGGTCTCGCTGCAACGGCGACGGGAATGAGGCGGCGGTGATGAACAAATGGTCGGCGGCGTAACAGGGTCTCTTGCGGTTTAGGGTTCTGGACTTTGGTTCGGAAATGTCTTGAATGTCTTCAGCCTGTAATCGCGGGTCTCAAACATATGCTTAAATACGGTTGATTCAAAATTTAACGGCATATTTGGTTTACTGTTTTAATTTCTAATTTTCAGTTTTCAATTTTCAATTAGGAAGAAGAAATAATTTTTTAGTTTTCAATTTTTTTTTGTTTTATCTTCACAAAAACTAGAAACTGAAAACTATAAACAGTAAACTAAACATACCCTAAACGAAACTCGAAAATAGATATACAATGCACCTAATTATAAACGTATCCAGCAAAATTCCAAAAAGGAGATGGCAGTTTAGTGGTTAAGGCGATACTAGTAGCATGACTGCTATTTTTTAAAAAATCTGTAAAATTATTTCAAAATCTAAAAAATCAAACACAAAAATATAAAATGTAACTAATGACAATATTAATATTTAAATTGTAAAGTAGTAGTTATTAGTATTAAAAAAATAAAATAAAATATCATTAACAGAATGAATGAGTGTTACTCATTAGTGTATTAGGGATTTAAGGTTAGGTAATTTTTTTGATATATATATATATATATATATATATATATATATATATATATATATATATATATATATATATATATATATATATATATATATATATATATAATATTAGTAATTATATTTTTTTAAAAATATATAAAGGGTGTGGGGCGGATTCACCCTAAACCCGCACCCACAGGCGAGTGGGGCGGGTTTTAAACCTAACTCGAGCTAGGTGGGTAGAGCGGATAACCTGCGAATCGAGTTGAAATTGGCATCCTTACCTAAACATGATTTCAAATATGCCTGAACCTCTGTCTAGCCTGTTCCCACCTTATACTGGTATGAGTCATTTATATTGGTGTTTGGAATTTGCTCCAGCTACCTTTTCCTCTCCTCTATTTTGATGTTTGCACCATTGTGTTAAAAAATTGCACTCTCAAATTTTTGCTTAGTCACATAGTGGGCTTCCTTTTGGGCCTAATTGTAGATGGGCTTATTACTTTACTAAGATGGCTATCACGAGCCAGCATTGTTCGCTGTCAGCCGTCTCTAGATTTAGCATAGCCCAAAGTATTTGTAGATTGGATTTGTTGATGAGAAACGCTTGCTCCACAATTGGTTATAAACAATGACCCTTAAACCCAAAACAGGAAGAAAAAACTCGAAAAAAAGTAAATCTCATCTTAACATGCTATCTAAAACTGTGTAGTTTTCATCGATTGTTCTCTAGGTATAATTTTATTTTTTCATGTATTATGGTGCTAGTTTCTCTGCTGTAAATTGGTTTTGCCTTTTATGTTTAGTGTCCACGAATGGAATCAAAGACAAATTTCTAGCACAAGGAGTGTAAATATATCATTTTTCTCATCAAAATATGGGGAAATAAATCACAATCACAAGTCACAATCTAAGTTGTCCTACTATATATAATTTTAGTTCAATTTGAAGCTCAATAATGTAGAGCTTTTTTTCTTTTTTGTCATAATAGTTATAGACTAAATCATTATATTAAATAAAATAGTTCTAATTATATCATTCTTTAAAATCAATTTCAATCAAGCTTTGAGATTATGATTGATTTTTCAACTTCGATAAAAAACCTTTTTTCAAGTATGTGCGACATCAGTTGAGCTTAACTTTTGAGTAAACTCAATTTCAGTGAAAGAAGATTTAGCATTAGCATGATTTCCTTTTAAAGGAAAAAGTAAATACTTGCCGCTTTGTTTCTAAGAGTTACTTGATTATGTGTTCATCCGCATGCATAATTAGGATTTTGTTGGGGTATTTGGTAAGTCGATTAATTTACACCCATTTAGTAAGGGATCGAAATTAGCTCCATTTGGGGATTAGGTTACTGCAATTGATAATTAGAGTGACATGGATTCATAGAACCACGATTATGGATCACTAGTTCATGTATTAGTCAAACCCTTGGTGGGAGTACATTTATGTGACGATTAAGTAAAATTGCATCATTGTTGTGTGAACATATAATTAATGAAAGTAACTATCACCATAAATTTATCTTTTGAGCCAACAATTGAACAATTCTTAATCTAAAAGACTCCTTGTGCACATAATTTTTCTTATACTATTTTCTCAATTTAATTTTGCTTTCAACAACTTCCAAAAAAAAAAAAACCCAATTCGTTGAATGAACTACAACACTTCCACATGAAACAACCTAGATTGCACCCTAACTGCATTTTTGGTGTAATATAGCAACTAAAATATTTTTAATTTATTGTGGGTAGTGACTAGAGGTGTCAAATGGGCCAACCCATCCCTATTTGGTCCTGGTCCACATGGGTCATGGCTAAAAAGTCCATAGGGCCAAAAAGCCCACAATTACAAAAAGCCCACAAAGCCAAAAGCCCACATGGGCCTTGTGGGCCAACTCACTTATAAAATTTGCAAAATTCATCAATTCTTAAAATGCTAGCCCGCCTATGCCAAGCCCCAATCCACCTATGGGCTAACCTCCCTAACATGTGTAGTTTATGGATAGACTATAATATGAATTTTAGAGTCCAAAATAACTCAAAGCAAAAAAACAAAAAAAAGAGTCCAAAATCATAATGGGCCAATTCATAAAAGTAATGGACAATTTAGCTTAACCCAAGCTAATTGTTAAAGAAGTAGCTTCGACCAAATAAAAAAAAATGGCAGCTAACACGGTTTCAATTATTTATGTGTGTGTACTGCACGTATTAAAAAATAGAAAACTCTATCAAAAGAAGCAAATAAATAAATCGAAGTGCATCATGATCCAAGTACGAAGATGTAATTGCCATAATGAAATCAAGCAAGGGGAGGGTGGCATCAAGATGTGATGAACAGAAATGAGAAATGAATAATGTGAGATGGGAAATAAATCTCAGAAATGGACAAAGGGAAAAGTGTGTAACATCCCCTGCTGCTTTATGGATTGACAGTTGTCCCCACAAACTAATACGGGTCTTTTCAGCATGCTTTGTCCTCACTCACACGCTTCCTAGGAAAACTTCCCAAGAGGTCACTCATCCCAAAATTACTCCAAGTTAAGCACGCTTAACTGTGGAGTTCTTTCAATTTAGGCTACTGAAAAGAATATGTATCTTGTTGGTATAGGTAGTATAAATCAATTCATATAAACCCTACTTAACTGTATAGTTCCATACCTATACAGTCTCAGGATCCCTCTCATTATGGTGTATAATCGGTTCATTCATGTACCCCTCCGCTTAGAGGGCCTTATGAGGAGCTGCTCCTTGTCCGTGCCTTCTTTTGCATCAGCGATCACTCCTTGTCCTCGTCCCGGGGTGTTATATGCCCACCAGCTTCCACTTGGTTCGTCCCTGAACCACATCGTACTGGGAGAGGTGCAAGCTCTGATACCATCTGTAACATCTGTCACATCTGGGCGCGCTACGTATCGCCGTCCCCAATGTGAGTTCTGTAATACTCGACATGTAGATATTGTCTGCTTTGGAGCTTAACTGGGTGTCCCTTACAGATTTGGTCTTCCCCTCTCTATAGGAAAAACATATCTGCATGGGGGAGGTATCCACACCCTTATAAGGTATGCTTTGTTCCCTTCCCCAACCGATGTGGGGCGAGGATATGCAGCATGGTTTTGGCCACTGGAGACTGCTATAGCTATCATAAGTGCACAGTACACAGTTGGGGAAGTGGCTAGACCGCTATAGCGATGTCAGTTTTGCAAGAATAGTGCAAAACGACGTCATTTCACTCAAATGACTCCTCCACCCTAATATATATACCCCCCAAACTCGGAATTTCCTCCTCATTTCCGAACCCTACCCCCAAAATCTCATCTCCTCTTTTTCTTCCTTCACCTCACTCTCATCCTCCATTAAAGCTTCATCCTCTAAGATCAAAGGTAAGGGTTTTGTTAGTTTCTTCCATGTTCTTCCTTTCTCATGTAATGGGTTGTTAGTTTCTCTCATTGTTGTCAAGTGAGGATGCTCCCCCAATATTGTTAGAGCTAGATTGGAGGTATTTAGAAGTTAATAGAGTTTAATCTAGAGTTTTATGATGATTATAGTCTACGTTGGTGCCCTCCCGGCTCCCCGGAGCTCAGTTGGTGTTGGTGTCATCTCTTCTTCCCCCTTCAAGTGAGTGGGTTTGACTTCATAGCCTTAGTTTTCACATTTTAATAATATGTTTATGCATTATGATTGATAAATATGAAATTAGATATGAGAATATAATTTTACATATTATGTTGAAATAACAAGAGCTATGATTTTGTGATGATAGCATGGAAAATGTGTTTTTAGAAAACCGTGGGACCATGAATTGAATTGATGCATGTTATGAACATGTTTTATATACTCTTGGAATGATTGTTGAGAAAAAAAATATGATTTAAAGGTGTTTATCAAAATGTCAGATATGTATTGTGGATTTATGGTATTGCTATACTTTATGACTTGGAATTTCATAAATAGTTTTGTTGAAATATTAAACTGAGCTGTGTTAAATAAAGTACGATTTAGCTTTACGAATTAATACGTTAAATGATTTCCAAGTTTTATGATTATGAACCCTAGAGTTTGAACTCTGATATTAGAGATTTTAAGTATATGAAAATATATGCTAGCTTAAGAAATAGAATTAGAACTTCAGTTTATAGTACTAAAAGGTACAGAATTCAGTATGATTTTTAGCAATTGCCAGATACATACTCTGTGGGCTTGAAATCAGGATGCCTTCAAGAGGGTGATTCCTTGGGCTCGATTTTCATAGCCACAATTATGTTAAAGTTAGATTGCTAAAGTTAGATTGCTAGAGTTATATGAGTCCATAACTCTCAGAATACTAAGATTTAAGGGCTCTCGTTCACTAGGGACGGAGTACCCACCCTTTAGCTATGAAATTTCAGTATTTTTGTTTTATCTATTTTTAGTTAAGTACATAAATGATAAATGATAAACAGTCATGGCGGCATATATAGAAAATGGAACCTATGTAGATATCCACATTAGATCCCTAGTAGAGCCCGTGTTTGGCACTGGTGGAGCATAGTAGACACGTTCAATGTGGTGGAGCCTGTGTCTAACACCCACTGAAGCAAAACCTTGAGTTCCCATTTAGAATGCGCTCTATGCAGGTGCTTAGGCCGAATCCTAGTAGGAACAAAGCCTTGAGGGTACATGGGAGCCTAGTCTGAATCCCAGTACCAAAGAGGAAAACCTAGTTTCTCTATTAGTATACTGTTACTTATGTTTTTAGAGAATATTTGATTTAAGAGTATTATGTAAAAGTATGGAAAATGATTTTTCATTAGAGTAAGAATTTAGAGATTTTTTTTCCTATGAATTTATAATTAAAGAGATATCTTTTATATATATATATATATATATGAACATGAATATCAAATGATTTATAATTGCTGCATGTATATTATATTATATTCTTCGTTGTCCCATGTGGGTGATGAGTGGGAGCTCACTCATTGTGGTCGTTGACTCACCGCTCTCCCTTCCTCTCATAGTTGCAAGTATAGTTCCAGTTTCAGCCCAGATTGGTAGACACAGTTTCTCCCATGGGTGCATATTACTTTGAAGTGAGGATTAGTTAGAGTGTTCTTAGCGTAGAGTGCTCCAGTAGATATGCAGACAGGATCTTATCCACGCATGTAGAGTGATATATTTTAGTATTTTCATATATTGAGCATGTAAATGAAATATAAATTATAATTAGAGACTTATGTGATGAGACAGTTAGGAATTTTAGATCAGCAGATTTGAATAAGAGTTTTTCAGAGATTAAGTTATTGAATATTTTCAGTTTATGAAATTGAGCATTATGTTTTAATCAAAGGAAAAGTTTATACTTCAAAGAAATCATATTTTAATAATTATATTTATTGATAAATTAAGCATATATGGAGATTCAGTGATCATGAGGCTTACGTGGGGATAAGATTCCTCACGTGCCGATCACATTCCTAAATCGGGTCATGACAAAGTGGTATCAAAGCCAGTCACGGGATCGGTGTGCCAACCAGTGAGGACACTGGGCCCCCACTAGGAGGGGTGGAGCTAGTCCCACATCGGTTGGGGAGGGGAATGAAGCATGCCTTATAAGGATGTGGATACCTCCCCCATATAGACGCGTTTTTCCCATAGAAAGGGGAAGACCAAATCCGTGAAAGGCACCCAGTTAAGCTCCAAAATGGATAATATCTGCATGCCAAGTGTTACAGAACTCACATTGGGGACGGCGATACGTAGCGCGCCTAGATGTGACAGATGTTACAAAGTGGAAGGGAGCAGACTTAACTTCACGGTGGAGCTCCTCGAAGCGAATGGGACAAAGGAGTCAGTAACCTTCTCATCAACCTTCGCGGCGTCGGTGGCAGCTTGGGGAGGAACTGCGTGACCCATTGTCGTCGCAGAGAGAGAGAGAGAGAGAAAGAGAGAAAGAGATAGAGAATAGTGGTTACTAGGCCGCAAAACCACGTGAGCCATTGTTTGATATGTTTGCTTGAACAAAAAGATAAAAAATTAAATGTGTGGGCTGACCTATGGGTTACCCACCCTCAGCCCATGCATTTAAGTGGGTCATGTAGGCTAGGGCCATAGGGGGCCAGCTAAAGATGTGGGTTGTGGCTGGATGAGGGCCAAATGAAGGGGGCTGGGGGCCGACCCTTGGGCTGTGGGTCATTTTGACAGTACTAGTAGTGACAACTCGTATCAGTAAATTGAAGGCTTATTCCATAACAACTTTTACTTTTTCATCCAACATCTGCCTTCTTTTTTTAGCTACTAGCTTAGAGTCAGGGTAAACTGAGAGGTAGTGACTCATGACTGCTAGATTTATGCATGGCATATTAGTTGTAGAACATGAAAAAAGATCTATATTTGCCCATAAGAATTCTATCAATGCTTGTTTTTCTGAGGCCAGAAAGCTTTTTTTTTTTTTTTGGTTATCTTATTTGGATCTCTTCCAATTAGAATATTATCCAGCTCACCCTTTGGCTTGAGCCTATTATGCATTTTCTGGCTCCGCATATTCAGGTCCACCATCATCACATTTTGAGCTCCCTAGCTTCCATTCTTCAGCTTCTTGCTTCTAACTTCTAGGCTAGCCCTATAACATTAGCTTGCCACTACCTAGTTGCCTTTTACTACTATTACTTCCCTGTCATTGGAGGGGAACTTCATCACCAAGTATGGCATTGAGACCACCACTCCAAGCTTGTTTATTACTGAGCGATCAATGATCAGATTATAAGCTGACTAGCAATCCATCACAAGAAAAACCACAACCATCGTTTTTACAATAGGCTTGGAGCTTATAATGACGTGGAGCGTGATGAACCCTATTGGCTGCTCTGTGGCCCCTGAGAATTAAATCAACTCATATGGATAACTTTGGAGCTCCCTTTCCCTCAAACCAAGCTTCCTGAGCAAGGGTTTGAACATCAGATCCACAAAATTGCCCTAGACTACTAGGATTCTTTGATTTCAACATTCATCAAGCTGAGATCACCATGGGGTCGTTGTGTCTTGGTACGATTCCTAAGTTATCTATTGTTGAGAACATCATATTGGGAAATGGTTTTTTCTTTTGTTGTCTATCTCCAGAATTAGTGTCCACCCTCGTCACTTCCTTTAAGGCCTTCGTCTAGGCTGACTTGGAATATAACCCTAGCAAGCTACCAGCTATGGTATGTATTGTCATTGTCACAGCATCCTTGGGTTGCTTGTTATCTCGGGGCTCATTCATCTCATGCTTTTGAGTTTAGCCTCAGTTTTCTTCTCTGCTACCTAGGGATTGCCTTATTCTTCTTAGGCTTCTTTGTGTGGCCACATACTTGGCCAATGTTTTTGCTTTTGTCAACTTCCTAACTACATTTTTATGGTCTCGACACTCCTCTTTTTTGCGGCTAAAGCTACCATGAAAATCACAGTATTCAGCTTATTCATAGTTGCTCTAGGTTTGATTAGTCCGAGCCCCTTTAGTCGCTCCATGTTCTATATTTCTTTATAGAGTTCGCTCAAGGGTATGTTCACATAGGTATAATTAATGAACCGCCCACTCGTTGTCTGAGCTTATTTCCTCGGAGGCATCTTCTCCTTTGTAAAGCTACTTCTTCTTTTCTAACCCCGTTTGCTCTCCATTGTGGCCTGCATTACTTCTTCGATGTTTATATATTTTTTAGCCCTTCTTTGAAGTTCTTTAATATTTTGTGGCTCAGTTTTCATGCCTTCGACCTAAGCCCCTAGATGAATGCCACCAATGTTGTTTGTTGTTCCAAGGTGACTATCTCTGAGGTGTGTTTGTTAAATCGGTCGACATACTCCCATGTTTGTTGTTCCGTCTTAGCCTGCATTACTTCTTCCATGTTTATATATTTTTTTACCCTTCTTTGAAGTTCTTCAACGCTTCGTGGCTTAGTTTTGGACAATAACTAGGCAAATGCCTTCGACCTAAGACCCTGGATGAATTCCACCAATGTTGTTGATTGTTCTAAGGTGATTATCTCGAAGGTGAGTTAGTTAAACTGGTTGACATACTCCCAAAGGCTCCTATTTGATCCCTGCTTGAATCCTAAGGGGTTGGTCATCGACTTTGGCCTGCAACAACTAGTGAAAAACTGAGGCAGGAACTTATTGGCCTAGTCAAATAACTTATTAATCGATCTTAGTGGAAGTCGATTGAACCACTTAAGGGTTGCTTTTTTTTAAGTAATAGGGAAGGTTCTACACCTGATGGGATCAAAAGCCTCATCCAAGTACATATGGGATTAGAAGATGTCCAAATGATTCTACGAGTATGTATATCCACTATAAAATCGGATGTCGTTAGGGGTTTGAACTCAGGTGGCCTGATGTATCTCATGATGTCCTTCAAGAAAGGGGATCACATATCTTCCTCCATTGCTTATTGAGATTCCAGCCACCAGGACTTATCCCCATTGCTACCCTATACTAATGTGGTCACGGCTTAAGGGTCTATTAGACCCCATGCCTTTTCAAGCTCTGGCCTCTCCTCAGGGGCTTTTCACTCCTCTTTTTTCTACTTGTAGGCGCGTGATGCTCACGTATAAATTGTGTCTGCTGGCCTTTTCACTTTCCCAATTATGATCCTAAGGCCGGGTTGTCACAAATCACTTCTCCAATGAGGTCCTTGTGGTCGCCCAATGTCTTCTAGGGCTTTGAGGCCATCTTCAAACCTCTTTGCCCATTCTTTTTCATGTCGGAGCCAAGCTTCTTTTTCCCAAGCTCCGCCTCGCTTTTGTCAGAGATTAGGGGCGTGGCTTGCACCTTAATGCTTTGCTGATCTCCTAGTTGTGATTTAGTATGACCTATTAGGGATCTAGTTGTGGAGGTGGTTGAGCGTGTATGATACCTCAGGTCGATATGTACTTAACTAAGCCTAGCATAGCCTTTGGGTATTTCGAAAACCTCCGGATTACTGAAAATCATCAGATTACAGAAATCTACATTTGTCTATGTAGACATGTTTGTTTTTCTCACTATAACGAGTAAGATGATTTGATAGGCCCACTATAGCAAGAAAAGCTCACTGCAACAAACAAATTGGTCAGTGGGTTCGCTGCAATGAGGACCCTTGACCCTAACAAACATCCAAATGATGCAACTTCCCTAAAGCACAACCTCTCCCTATATAAACCCCTACCCACATGTTTTACCCAAAAAAGTCAACCCTAACATACTCCTCTCCTTCTCCCACCCATTTTCTCTTTTCCTCCTTGAATCCTACTCCTACTAAGCTTCAAGGTAAGGATTGTTCATGGTTTATGTTGGGCTTTCTCTTCATTGCTCCATGTTTATGTATTACGGTGTCTATATTCTTGGTTATTATCAAGTTTGGGTACTCCCCTAATGTCTTTAGAGCTATCGCAGTGTGATTATGAGTTGTTTGTGATTCTATGGTAGTTGTTGGTTTCATTCTTAGCTTCCAAGTCAAGTAAATAGCACCCACACATTCCAGGCTCCAAATGATGAGTGGGTTTGAACTCATAACCTTATTTTTAATTATTATGAGTATGTTTCAAGTATTATGATGGCTAAACACAAATTTTGATTTGAAAATATGTATAGAACATGATTTTAAACATTATGCCAAGCCAGCAAAATTATGGGTTTTTTTTTTTATTATTTACTATGAATATAAGTTTGAGTTCATGCCAAAACCCTTGGATAGATGATTTCTATTTTATAAGCATGAAAATAATTTTAGAAACCATGTGACCATACATGATACAGTCTTTCTTGGAAATATTTCTATGTACGAAATTACAGTAATTATGTTTGTGGATTGTTTGCTTGGAACATGTTGTTTTAATGCCAATTTATGGCGATAGACAGAATACTAAAACTTTTATGAGCTTTAGAGACTTCATATTTCTCAACTAAACTTTTATGACAACTTCTAGAATAAGAAATTAATGAGAGAAACAGAGCTGCAAATGTAATACCTTAGGTCCATGTGTTCCTAGACAAGTCTAATACAAACTTAGGGTTCTCGAGATCTACTCATGTTGACCGAAAAAGTCTCAGGTGCTCAAAGGACACTTAGCACACAGAACTGATGTTTTTGACACTGCCATAGCAGTCCTAGCTACTATTGTGGTGGTAGAGAGCAAGGACACCCTTTTTGCCAAATGGGTGACTGCTATAGCGGTCAGATGCATATGTTTTTGGGTGTTAAGGCTTCTAGACTGCTATAACAGTCGTAACCACCGATATCAAAACTGTGCAAAATGACACAGTTTCGTTTAAGTGAAACCCCACCCCTATAAGCACTTTCCACTTCGATTTCTCCCAAATTTCCAAGAATCCTAAGCTTTCAACACCCTTCTACCTCCCCTACTCTCAATCCACTCAATCTTACCTTTTCCAAGATTCAAGGTAAGAGATCTATGCTAGTTTATGACCTTTTTCTCTCTTTCCTTGCATGTTCTTGGGCATGAGCTATCTATGTTCTCCATTATTGTCAAGTGAGGGTGCTCCCCTAATATTGTTAGAGTTTGTTAGAGTTAGTCAAGAGTTGTTATAGATTAATCATGTGGGTCTATATTACTCTATGGTAGTTGTTGGTGTTATTCCAAGCTCTCAAGGTCGAGTTGATGATGCCCAGATACTTTTGACCCCAAATGGTGAGTGGGTTCAAACTCATGATCTTATTTTCCTGTCATTATGAGTATGTTATGCATTTTGATTTCGAACTATGAGACTAGAGATGATAATATGTATAGAATATGATTTTACAACTTATGACAAGCTAGCAAAGATTATGATGTTGACCATAGAATGAAAAATGTGACTTAGAAAATCATGAGACCACGATTGGATTGTTGCATGCCATGAAAAGTTTAGAATACATGATTTAGCAAGTTCACTAAAGTCGCCAAATGCATTTTATGATTTTATGTTATTGCCACGTTTTCAAGAGATTTCAAAGAGCTTTTAGAATATCAAGTTAATTTATTATGGACAAATATAGAGCAAAGTACAATTTACATTTTGAATCCTATTAGTTTTGAAGTATGATATTTGAGTTTTCTAGTTTATGAAAAATATGATAGTTGGAGAGATGATTTAGAAATTTAGTTATAAAAGTTTTAGAGTACAAATCTTTATATAATTCATAACAGTTGTTGGCTACCTATTTTGTAAACTTTTGAGATCACAATGTTTACAAACGAGTGATCCCTCAGATATGATTTCAAAGTCACAGTTATGCTAAGGCCAGACCGTTAGAGTTACATGGATTCAAAGCTCTCACAATACCAAGAGTTTTAAAGAGTTTTTGGATTTATTTTATTTATGTACAAGTAGTATTTAACAGTTTTCATGACTCTCAGAAATATGAAACTCAATGTGTGAATTTGTTGTTGATTCAGTTAATTTATGTATGTTAAGATCAATATAGTCGAATCGCAGTATGTTTTGGAAAAGTCATTAACCTTTATGCTGAGCTGCTAAGGAGACGGTGTACCAAGTAACCATAGAGGTAGTCTTACAAGATGTTAACCTTAGTATGCCTAGCTACTAAGGAGGTGGCATAGCAAGCGGCCATGAAGGCATTCTTATAAGTCTTTAACCTTGGCATACCTTATTGCCATGAAGGCAGTATGTCAAGCGGCTATGGAGGTAGGCTTTTATGATTCGGATGTAAGATAGGATACAATCCTCAATATGACAAACACATAACTGGAAGTTTATAATGTAAGTGAATGCTTATAGAAAATGAATTCAATTTTAAGATCAAACGACATATATGTAAATATTATTACTATGTAATTTCTTGCATTTCCTAGGTATTTGTACTATTATTATGTAGTTCTTTATTGTTTTATGTGAACTGTGGATGACTATCTGCTCACTGAGTTTTAAGATAAAACTCACCTTTCTTCTCTTTCTTTTTTTCCTTATAGAGATAGCTATGGCATTGGATCTCTAATTCCTCCCCTTCAACAGCATTGGTATTTCAGCTTAGTGAGCTTCACGTTATCATGAAGTGTTTTGGGTATTTTGTAGAGTGCTTTAGTACAGTGTGGGCAGGGTCCTGGACCATACATGATTTAGGTTTTGATTTATCATGATGTTTATTTTGTATTTAAATGGTATAGCTTCACGCTTTATTTTGTATAGAGAGCAACTCAATATATTTTGTAATATAACTATAGATTCAGAGTTTGATTATGAAATTATAATTGATCATTATCTTGATTTTAAAAGTAAGTGATTTATATTAGAGAGGGATATATGATTTAAATGGTTTTATGACTTGAAGTCTGCATATAGAGTGAATCAGCAATCATCAGGCTTATATAAGGACGAGATTCCTCACGTGCTGAGCACGATCCAAGTCAGGTCGTGACAACAAGTTAACAGTAGTAAAGATATCATTAACCTTGCTATACTATGTTGCCCTTAAAGGGTAGTCTCCTAATTACTCAGATTTTACGTGTCCACGAGGGAACCATTTCATATTTTCATAGTTGTCAGCGAGGGACATGGTTCACAAAGGACTGATGTTATGCCCAAGAGATATCTAGTTCGTGAGGGATTGATATCGCCCAACCAGATGACGTGACATATTCTATTTCTTTACCAATTGTTGCAGTAAAAAACAAAATAGTTTCAGCAAAAGATATATGATTTCTCTATATGTAGTGTGTGTGTGTGTGTGTGTGTGTGTGTGTGTGAAAATATTTTTGCCTGTTGCATTATATATACGTACTTTGTTTGGTTGTCCCATGTGGGTTATGGTAAGAATCCACTCACTGAGTTTAATGACTCATCCTTCTCTCTTCCTTCTTACAGTTGTAGTTTCAAATCCAGCTTTCGCTCAAGCACCGATTTTGTAGTTCTCAGTTATTCTAGTGGTGGGCTTTACTTCACAATAAGGCTTAGCTTGGGATTATGTGATGAAAATATTAATCCAATTCTCAATATGACAAATGATAAACAAACACTAAAATTACCTGGAACGGTCGAGCTTGATAAGTCCATGACTGGGTAGCTTCCTGTCCTGTGAAAAGAATCACCAAAAGAAAGAAATCTAGAGAGAGAGCTCCTCCTATCACCCCTTTAGTTGTTCAGAACGTGCTCTGTCTCAATGGGGCAACAGCCACACTGAAAAGGTTAGGAGGAGGGCCTCACTGGGTTAGTAACGAAATGGGCCAAACCTACCTATTATAACTCAGCCCAATAACAATAACCAAAAATCCATATCCATTAACAATAAAATTGTAACAAATAAGCTCAGTACAATAATTAATCAGAAAATGGGCTTAATAACATGGTTTGATAATTTTATTTGGCATCCAATTAATCTGGAATTAATATTAAAACTATAATAAAACATGATTTATGCCAGTTCACACATATAAGCATCTCAACAAAGTAAGACTTTGATGTCATACCTAGGGTTTATTAGGAATCCTCATATCCCACATGCAAGCTGAAAAGTTTCAAAAGAAGTAGAACTAAACTCATCAAATAAACTAAAAAAGGGCTCAAATTCAATCCTCTTAGCAAGCTATACACTTGTAACGATAGAAATCATATGATTAGATGATTGTATGTCAATTTTCTCAAACTACATTAGCCATATTACAGAAAAGCTTAGAATCTCATAAGGATAACAATTTTCTACAATGACAAACACACAAACACAAAAAGGCAAAGAGAAAGGTCCCCTTTTGGTAAATCAAAAGCCAAACATGAGTGTCTCAGCAAGTAGAAAGGGAGAGATTAGACCACACAAGATTTTGATCTGCATATCACCCAAGTTACACAAAACAAAACCTACATACACACATTCCGATGAAACACCGCAATGTCTGCAACCTATGTCGAAAAGATTGACGCGGTCAAAAAATGCGGTATCGAAAGCTCAGAAACTTGAAAACACCCACATAACCAAAGTTCCCAACTTTGACATGACCTTCCGAAAACACCAAATGGGCAACCACCCAAATTTTAAATAAAAAAAAAAAGAAAGGAAAAAGGGAAGGAGAGGGACGCACAGCTGCCAAAATGGAGCAGAGAAAGTGGGTAGATGACCCATCCATCACATGAAACAAGCTGCCACATTTTGGTGAGTGCGCACCATACGTTAACCAACTGAGCCGGTTCTTGGACCTCGATGTCATCATGCAAGTCCCACCAAGTTCATCAGGGAAGAATCGAAGGGAGTAACTGGACCCATGTTTGGAGCACGTTAAGGAAGTCAGGAAGAATAAGAGCTGCAGCAGCTATCTCAGTTCCAGAAGGTTCTGGATTGTTGTGAACAAAGACTCCGTTGGTGGAGGAAGCAGATTTAAGGGACAATGAGGTAATACGCGTGGAACAGGGAAAGAAACGGGGTGGCGTTGCTTTGTTGTTGCAGGGAAAAGAGAAGAAGCGCTTGTGATAAAACCAACAGTGGGTCTTCCTCCATGGATAGACAATGGCCGACCTTCGCAGTCAACTTGATAAATCAAAGTAGCAACAAATTAAAGATTTCCAAATTATTCAGGTAAATTATTTCCGATTTTTCAGCAACACAAAAATACATATCTAACCTTTTCCCTTTTTATTAAAAAAAAAAAAGGGGATCAACTTGGTCAAGAAATTAGGTCACTGAATTACTGGTTCGACCAGTGAGTCACTGGTTCAACCAGTTGAATCAGATTTAATTAAATAAATATATTAAAATATAAAATAATTGAAATAAGTATAGAATATGTATTATTATTTACACAACTTATAATAAGAACAAACATGACTTGGTGGTAGTGGAGTCAACTTCTTTCCCACATGTTGCAAGTTTGACTCTTGCATGCCACCATTTTTTATATTTATGAATTTAAACTCAAAACCGGTTTAACCCACATTGGTTCGCAATCTGATTGGGTTTGACCGAGTCATATGCAGAATCGGTCCAAGTAATGAACTGAATTGGGTTGATGGCCGGTTCATCGGTTTCCAATTCGAATCGGCCGGTTCAATCCGATTCTGATAACATTGCTCAAGACTTCACCACACAAAGGCATAAACCACTAACCACTGCCACACATCTATTTCTCAACCTGCCACGTGCCTACTTCACTATTCCTTCCTAAAAGCATCATGCATGTTAGAATGCACCTAAAAAAAATTACTTACTTTTATTTCTCCCTCAACTGCGCGCTACCCTCAAACCCCATAATTGAGTATCCTCATGCTCCCAAGTTGGTCTACAGGTTTGCTGACAGATTAGGATCCGAGAGTAGTGTATTCCTACTTGATAATCTAGGTGTGGATCATCACACAACTTCAAGAAAGCTTGCAAGCATCCAAACTATGCAGAAAAAAAAATTCTGAGGTTAAATTGAGAAAAAAAATCAATTTTAGATACTCAACTCCCCTCTCTCCACGTATCTTCACCCTCACGCTTTCTGCATCTCTAAATTCTAATACTCAATTCATTTGACAAATTAGGATTTTATTTTTAATTATTTATTTATTTGATTTTTTTCCTTTCTGTTAGTGCTGTTGAGACGAAGGTTCCTGTGACTGTGAAAAGGATGGCTCTAGTGGTTACTGACCTGAGCAAAGCATTTTGATTCTAGAATACAGCTCAACTAATTAATTCATTCGACAAAATAGGATTTTATGTTTAATTATTTATTCATCACTGTGCCAACTTAATGCAAATGAATTTCGGCAGTCCAAATATAAGATATTTTTCTAGTTTAGTAGCTACCCATTTTTTTTTAGTCCAACCAACAAATTAATGATAGAATAATTGATCCATTCATTGTGCTTTGCCGAATTATGGTGTATTTGTGAGTTTCATCTTAGAGGGAAAGAGAGGAAAAAGAGTAATTTGTAGAGTAAAATTTTAAAAATTTACTCTGTAAACTTCTTTCCTCCCATTTCTTCCTTTTCAAAATTCAAACTCACAAACACACTCATAGTGGTTGAGGTTGGTGTTACACACATGCTGGAAAGCCAATATCATTGTATTCTTATTTCAAGCAATAGCAAAAGATGGAATTCTCTAGTCAATTGATTTGATCATCATATGTGACATGAAAAGCAAGACATGAAACATTGATATTACAATAGAGACCCTTTTAAGCCATATATATAACCAAATAATATGGCGTGTCAAATAACGGAAATAGTATAAAAGCTTAAATGAAACCATAAAATTTTCACTTCATGGTTTTTATTTCAATAGAAAACTAGCTTTTGCACAACGTGCATATAGTGCCTATAAATTTGGAAGGCCCAATATATAGGTTAATGGTTAGAATCCATTCCATGGTGTAGCAGGAGGCAGGGTTCCGTAGAGGAATGATATGATAAAGGTTAAAGCCCGTTTTGGTTGCCAACTTGGAACGAGATGTCCTGCTCCTCTTACTGTAACAAATGTCACTCCTTTATATTGCTCCAGATATCCTCCAACCTATGATAATGGGAAGTTCGTCATGATTCAAACAAATTATTAATCTATCTAGAAAGAAGGTAAAATAACATCTGTACCAAATTCATATTTTATTTTATACATGAAATTTGTCAATGAAAAATTTTTCACAATTTTTTATCCCTAGCCAAACACACTCTCTTTTACTAATTTGATACAACAAATGGATTTTCAATTTCTACAATCTGTATTGTGGTTTGCACATCCAATAGGCAAGCAAAGATGTAAGAGGGATAATAGCTCATTTTACGAAGATTTTCTGTAAATTAAAGCATCCAAACCCCTTCTATAACAATGGAGCTTAAGATTGTGGGTTTTAACCCCACATAAAAAGTTAGCTTGGCACTTTCGATAATACCGTAGAATAGAGGCTAATACCATTTTAAAATTGTCGACCTAACTTTTCGTCCTAGAAACTTGCCGGGGGTGAGGGATGCTCGAATTTGCAAAATTAAAGCTACTCGGACATATCGTTAAGTAGTGTGACTATGTGAGACTTAATAGTTTGAACCATGCACAATTGTATGTGTGGCTTCCTATGTGAGTTTTAAAAGGAAAAATTATCTGCAAGGCTATTTAAAGGTCTAATGATATATGCTCGAAAATTGTGTAATATTATGACTAGAAAATGTTGTATAGGAAGCAACACTCGAATCTCTTACAATTGTTCTTTTTGAATGAACATAAATATAAAAGGGAATGAGATAATAACACAATTAGATTCATTTAGGTACCTCATTTCCAGAATACCATGGACGCCAAGCAGCCTGGATAGGGAGCTGGAGGGCATTGATTGAATATCTGGAACTTGTGACTGGCACTCTTGCATCTGTGTCACCACTATAGTAGAACAAGTAATCTAAATTTAGGATTTCATGAAGAAAAAACAAGAAGTGCAAGCTTGTAGCATTCTAAAAGAGTGAAAGAATTTGATGAATTCATAAATACAGTAATGCTTAGTGAGTTTTCCCATTATCAATAGGATTTCCGAGGATAACACAAAATAGGTAAGCTAGGGTGCCATTGGTTTTAGATAATAGTTTTCAGTTTTTTTCTTTCTATTTTTTCATTTTCATGATTTTGGGAAAAAAATTAGTGAACATTGGAAATTAAAACTAAAATTTGGATTTTGTAGTTTATACCATTTTCTTTATAAAATCTTGAAAAATTAGAAAACTAACTTAAAAACAAGAAATAAAGACTAAAAACTGTATCTAGCATGTATGTTATGGGTTTTATGACCTTCTCTTAGCATCTTTCACTACTTAATAAAAGGAAATCATTTATTGGACATAAAATTTTTTGACATAAGGGCAACACTCTTATGGATTTGAAATGAAAAAACCAGAAAAGTTAAAAGTCCTTATTTCTTTGTGGTTTTAAGAGGGTGTTTATGCACATCAAAGATAAATATATAGTATATCTCAATTACAATATAATTAGAATGAAATTGAGCTTGCCTGTATATCCACACTTTAATACCATTGGCTATGAGATACTTGATGATGGGTAGGATGGTAGATGGGCTGTCCGTCCAGTCAAAAGGACTATAAATTGTTGCAAAATGTGACATATGCATGGTTAGCACAGTAGGATATACAGGCTTCAAACATTAGTGTATGCTATTTATTCCATAAGATTCTTGATTACCTGCAGTGGCTCCAATTTGTAGGTTTTGCATGAAGAGCAAGTTGGACCTCTGGCCTATTTAGATAAGCTTCCACGTAGTAATCAGAGCACGGATCAAAATCATTTACCTGAAATTACATGAGTTCTTGAAAACCACATGGTAGCTAATTTTGGATAATCTTGAATACTAAAGCATTTGCCACAGAACTGCTTTAACTAGTTCGCAAGGAGAAGGGTGACATATAAGCTATAGTGATGACTAATGTTTTGGATTACCAGTATCTGAATACTTACAGAACCGGTAGAACCATTTTTCAGAGACATGTCATGACACTGTGGAGCATATATATTATAGAAGTCTATGTTTCCTTTCTCAACTAAGGCCCTCCTTGTTGCATTGATACATATAAGCGAAGGATTTTCAGAAGTGAAGTCGCAATATTTCTCAATCAATTCATGGGTTTGATCTGAGCTCAAAGCATGGGTCCAAAGGTAATCAAATAGCCCTTTTGTATTTGTGGCATCATCAATCCAAGCATTCCCTATCTGAAATTTTCAATAAAAATCACAACATTAGAGATGAGGTGGCAAGATGATATGATATAGGTGTCAAATGGTTTTAAATTGTGGTTGTGAACGGCAATTGCAGCTATAATATTGTTGTTGTGATGCCCCCCACGACCATATTGCAGTTGCGATTGTGGCCGCGTCATTAGCATTTTATCGTATCATAATGCATCTGCAACTGCAATTGCAAATACAATTTAAAACCATAATTAATTTGCAGTAGTCTTTGAACATACAGCAATGCCTTTGAGGTTAATAATGGTTTGGTGTTTGAATATGTTGTTCAGTAGAATAGTGTATGCAAGTTGAGGCACATAATGGCCAGAATAGCTCTCTCCAGTTATGTAAAAGTCCCTGGTTTTGTACTGTGGAAACCTTTCTAGCCAGTTGAGAAGGAAGACATAGGCATCCTTGGCAGTAGCCTTATCCCCGGAATGGTCATTTTCAGAGGCATTATTTGAGTAGGAGAAGCCCACTCCAGCAGGGGATTCCAAGAAGAGCACATTTGCCACTGCATGCATGGTATACCGTGCAACGTTATTAAGTTTTTCAAGTGTATAATAAAAAATACACTATTAATTTGATCATTTAAAGATCCATATAACATTAGTGTAATCCCTGAAAGATTTGTTGACATTAATTTGGTCCTTGAAAATACACGTGATATTAGTTTAGTCACTTAAACTGATATTAAAAATCTCTCATAGACTTAATTGATGTCCTGTGTATATCTTTTAGGATATAATTGTGAGTTTGACTTTTGAATAACAATAGAGGGTAGGGGAAGATTTTGTAAACTAAACTTTCAAAATTTTACTATGGAAGCCCCTCAATTTCTCTCCTCCATATAAAATCGAACTCAAACACTTACTTAAGGTTAAATTGATGTAAAAACTATTTTCACGTATGTCTTTTAAGACTAAATTGATAGTTTAATCTATAATAAAAGTAGCAATATAACACAAAAAGTCATATTGATGATGACTGTCTTACCTTCATGCCATGAATATTGGTTACGAAATAGTGTTTTGCCATCAGAGTTTACTCTGAATGGTCCCAGCTCCTCAAAGGCCCCATATCCCAGTGATGAGCAACCAGGTCCTACAAAGTTCAAAGTTTAGACATTATGTCATTAGATTAATCATTGAATCTGTGGTATGTTGTAAGACCAACTCAAAAGCTCTATATTTCTTCGATGTAAATGTGATCCTTAGAGTTGTATGTTGTCCTTGCTCATAAAATCATGGCTTTCCCTACATAAATGTTTTATGTTTTCATCCAAGGTTTTTGAAAATGTTTGCTTTTGGTACACGCTGCGTTACCCCAGTTGTTAAGTGGCAATATTTAGAATGTTCGTGCATGGTGCGATTTAGATCGAGTTTGAATAAAAAATTATCTGATCCAAATAATAAAATTTGTTGCGAGTTGGATTGGATATGTTCAATTTAAATTTTATATCCAATAATCCAATGCAATTCAATCTAATTTTAATAGGTTTGTAGTATTATAAAACATAAGTAAATCAAGTCAATAAAATAAATACATAAAAATAAAAATTAAAACTGTATGCAATAAACTAAGCTTATTATAGTAAAATTATAAAGTTAACAATAAAAAATTATATTATATAATATTGTTTAGCTTGGATTGAAATGGATCAATTTTTTTATTTGAATTACATTGGTTTAATGGATTTGATTGGGTTGATGAAATTTTTTTTTGTACTTATGAAATTATAATGGTTGCACTGAGGTTTAAACCTAAGACCTCATATATAGTACTCAGACCCTTCATCACTAGACTAATCTTAATGGCTTTTAGGTTGGGTGAAATTCGAACACCCTAGCAATATTTATAAAGATTAAAAGGGATTTTTAACAAATTTAGGGCTTGTTTGGTTTAAGTTTTCAGTTTTCAATATTCATTTTCAGTTTTTCAGTTTTCTAGAATTTGTGAAGGAAAAACTGAAAATAGTAAACCAAACAGGCCCGTATAAATTTCAATTTTCAGAATTTTCAATTTTTCCTTTACAAATTCTAGAAAACTGGAAAACTAAAAATGAAAACTTAAAACTGAAAACTAAAACCAAATAGGCCCTTAGTGGTCCAAATCTAAATTTTTAATATTATATACATATGTAAGTATTTATATAAACAAAAATCAAAACAACAAGGATAAAAAACAAAATTTTAAATACAAAATTGGAAATTATTTTTATAGGAATCAAACTTCACTTTTTTTTTCAAGAATTAAAAGCATTATTTAAATCTTCAATCATTTATCGGCATGGACCATACTCGTTTATATTCAAGTAGAAATTATTGTCAATTATGACGTCATATTTTTGCCTTAGGTAAACTACGCTATCATGTTCCATTACCATGACAACTGACAAGTGAAAGTATATGCGACCGATTGGATAATAAAATATATAATCCATCACATGTTTTGACCTTGCTTTTGTCATTTTCAAAACGAAAATCCTTCCATTATTATAAAGTTAACATTTCATATTTACTCAGACTAATAATTAAATTGGAAAAACTTAGAAATAGGGTGAATTTACCTTCATAATCAACTTTAAAGTGCATTTAAATATAGGATGTGTTAGATTTATACTTATATGAAAATCTATAAAAGAACCAACAATGTGTGCATAAAAAAAAAAAAAAAGAACTAGTAAAGACACACAAAGAACAGATGCTATCAACATAAAGCTAGCAAAGCCTGCGAATTTTGAGTTTTTTTATTTACCTCCATTGAGCCACAGCACTAAAGGCTTATTTATAGAGTTATAAGGAGACTCCACAAAATAATAGAAAAGTGATCTCCCAGCAGCTGGATCAACTGTTACATACCCTGCATAGTGGTCAAAATTCACCCCATAGGGCTGGCCAGGCAATGCAGCAATCTTGTCACCTTGCCTTAGCCCATCTTGGGATGAAACATAATAAGAATTAGCAGAAGAATGTGCTTTCAATAATGCATCTTCCTCTGCCCAAGAAAGCTTCACAGGAGGATTCTGTGAGCTCCTGGATAAAATCAACTCATCAAGTTTATCAGCCTGGCTGGCTTTGCCAGAAGGGAAAAGCACCATAAGGGTAACAACAAGGAGTAAACAAGCATAAAGAGCAAAGTTCTTCATCTTGTTTCACAGCTTGGTTTGTGTATGTCCTGTGCGTCTACATATTTATAGACCTTAGTGGCGATAATAAATATATATATGTATATATATAACTCGCTTGGCAAATCTTATGCTTGGAGGTCTACGAAAGAAACAAGCGAGGGAGACTAGTATTGGCCATGGCCATGCATTATATTGATCGAGAGCCGGCTGATTTAATATAGTTTCTCATTCCTTGTTCTCTTTTCTCTAGAATCATGTGAAATTTTATTACTTTAATAACTTGGAGTGCGTGATTAACATTGAGACTTTGAGGCTTTGTTTGGGAGTGGAGAGGGAAAGGAAAGGGAAGACATTGGAGAGGAAGGAAAGGTGAGGGAAGGAAGGAGTTTAGAAGATTATGGGCTGTTTGTTTTTTATTTCTAGTTTTTAATTTTTATTTTCAGTTTTTCATTTTCAGGAAAATATGAAGGAAAAACTGAAAAATCTGAAACTAGAATTTGTAATTTTCAGAATTTTCAGTATTTCCTTACAAAATTTAAAAAATTGGAAAACTGAAAATGAAAATTGAAAACTGAAAGCAAACGGCCCCTAAATCCTCTATTTGTTTGGGAATGCAAGATATCTAAAAGGAAGAAAATTGGGGGATTTGTGATCTATTTTTACAATTTTACCCTTTCTTACAATATTTAATTATCTTATTTTTATAGAACTAATTATTTTAGTTATAATATATATATATTTCTACTGATAAAAAAAATAAAAATTTATAATCTTTTTGCATTATCATCCCTTACTAATATAATTAATTATTTAATTTTTTAAATAATTAATTATTTTGGAAAAAAAATTTAAAACTGCCTTTCCCTCAAATGTTTTATTTTACACAATAGATCATTTAAGAAAATTATCACTTTATTTTTTATCTCTAAAAATGACCTTTCTCAATATTTTAAAAATTCATATTTATAAAAAAATTAATAATACCATGCAAAACATTTGTATTTATAAAAAAAATTACAAAAAGAATTACAAAAAGGGACAAAAAAATATAACTATCAATTGATACATAATCGCAACTTGCAAAAAGAAAGGAAATAACAAATATTGTTGGTTCAACACTTGGCAATTTTTTCATACTAATATACAAGGAAAAAAAATTCTATTAATTGAAACTGAAACAGTCCAACAATGTTAAGTATTAAATTAATCTAAATACTAAATCATTGGTCCACACACAAAATCCACTAGATCAGGAAGGACCGGGACCAAACACCAACTCAAATAGCAACCTCTTACGTTTGCGCTGAGGACAATCAATTACTTCTCTAATGGACTCGGGATGACCAAGAAGATACAAGTATAAACGATCGATCAAGTGGTCCTCAATTTGCAAATCTTCGAGCATATTCTAGACTTCAATTTCTGAAATTGGAGCTTTCTGCTTAGCTTTTCGTGTGCAACGGTGCTCTCCTTAACAACTCGAACAAAATCTTAAAGAATTGTCTTTATCCTTTCAGCTTCAATTTTGTGCCTAGTCATTCTAGACCTTCTACCTTAGTTATACCTTCACAAAGCTCTCAAACTGGAAAAACAAAACATAAACATTTTGGTACACTATTTTATCAATTTGTTTTAATTTTTCTGGTGTGCAACAATGGTCAATTTCAGCTCCCAATATAGCAATAGGGATCTTGATCTTTGAAGGATAAATAAAATAAGTTTGTCAACAATTGCTATGATGATCATTTGTTTCTATGAAGTACAAAATTGAGGAAGCACAAGTTTACCATTGAATTCTTCATCTGTGATTGGACCAGGATGTCAAGCTAAAAGCTAATTGTAAATAATTTCAAAAGCAGAAAATTTGATGCAACAATGGTTAATGAAGCCTAATAAATAGTAATAACTAAGTCGGGAGGCTTGTTACATAAGAGCATTCATGAAGAGCACAGGCACAAGAGATTCAATATAAATATAAAACGTACAAAGGAGCCATGGTAGTGAAAATTTCGTTTACCTTAGATTTGGTGCTTCATATCCTAAAATAATTACAAATTAAAACAACTTAATTAGATTATATAGTAACTTTGCAAGTTTATTCAAATTATATTTTTCAACCAATCTCAGAATATCTGCACTTTCCTTGATCTAGAAGAGCACATATGCATAAGTGAAAAGCGTGAAAATACAAAGTTTTCTCATAAAGTCAATGCAGATAGTGTTGGGACATGCATCCATCTCTCATAAGTCATATAACAGGTTGAGAGCTATTAAGCAAGCATATAGTTTACTAAGTTTTAACAATGTAAATGATTAACACAAGATTATATCAGTGTAAGAAAATTTCAAGGACAAGAAATTGGAGATGGAGTTGTTTTTATATACCAAATACATCATAAATTAGTATGAGTGCCAGGTTGGAATGAGGCGATCCAGTTACACAGGATTTAAGTCCTCCAATTTCTTGAACAGTCCCTGATACTTGGCCACCTGAGTTCAGGTTTGGTGGGTTCCCAAAATAGTGAGAACTTGACATGACTGAACTATGCTATCATGATGAATTACTGGCTGCAAAGAATGACAATGCAGTACAGTTAGTTCTGTGCAAAGTATTAGAGTTTATACGTACATTTACATTGCATTATAATGTACTTAAAACACTCATTGAGTTTAAATTTGGAAGACACATATCTTGACTCAAGTCTGAAGTGAACCTTAGCTTAATTTTATGTCAATAAAGAAACTATATTGTAATTTTTTGGTTTGAACTAGAATGTTATGATGTTAAATGATACTACATTCTTAAGAAATGATCCACTCTCAGTACATTCCATCGAAACTTGAAAATATTTCCTACGTTGACAAGCGTGCTTCGGATATTAGTTTATATGTAGTTGCAAGTTTAGAATTACCTAAAAAAAGGTATTAGCTAAGGTATTAGCTGCTTCAAATACATATAGTCAAACTTTTACTTTACATTAGTATGCAAAAAACTGATATGAAGACACAACAGAAACAAACCATAGACAATAGAAAAACAACTAGCATAAAAACCTGGAGTGTGTTTTCTGAATAATATAGATAGAAGTTCTCTATAAAGTTCTTTGAATATCAACTATCAGTATACAAAATTTTCTCTAGTTTCCTAAGCATGCAGATCAAACTATTTCTATTTAAACTAGTCAAATATGGTACATCCATGCTTTTATACTTTGTACATGTGAGAAATGAAGTGCAAACATACGTGCCTGAGTTAACTAACAACTCTCTCTCCCCACTCTTAACATGCCAAAAGGTAATGTATCAAATGATCAATGTTTATATGTACATTTATAAAGATTGAGAATAGCAACAATTAATAAGAGGTAATGTATCAAGAGACAATGCCATGAAATCCACCTGCATGGGATGAATCACTAGGCTTCCTGTCACAACCGGGATCGCGACGGGACGGCAAAAAATGAAATTCGTTTGTCGCCACCAAATTTTTATTTAATTGGGAAAAAATTATAGAAAAACCCATTTAATTTAAAGAAAATGATCTTTGAAATTAGATCTGAGCTCGGGAGTCGGTTATGCTTAGGGAAGGGTAGGAACTTAATCCTACAGTACCCCTAATACACCCGTCTTTAGACGGTACCTTAATTAATTGTGCAAATTATTAATAACCTTTCAAAATATTTATTTACATTTTTATTTCAAGAGAGTTATAAAAAAATATTTTTTAGAATAAGAAAATTTCGGAGTACCAAACTGTCACAGCTCAGGTATCCATAATATTGAGTTAATAAGCCGTCACGGCTAAATTAACATCTTTATTTTAAATAAAATATATACATTTCAATGATTAAGATAATAAAGAAAGAGGAGAATGATAATAATAATAATAATAATAATAATAATAATAATAATAACAAATAAATAAATAAATAAATAATTAAATATTTACAATAATAATAATAATGAAGAACAAGAATATTTTCATGCAAAACAGAATAGAATAATATCATAAAATTTAATTTTAGCTTGAAAATTTGAAACATCAAGCTGTCACAACTTAGATGTCCAAATTATTTAGTTAACAAGCCGTCTCGGCTAAATTAACATTTTTATTCGAAATAAAATATTCAACAAGTAAATGACTAACTTAAAGCTTAAAGAATAAAAATGCGTTTTAAAAAAAATCTTAAGTAATGCAAATTATGAAAATTTAATTTTGGCTTAAAAATTTTAAATATCAAGCTGTCACAGCTCAGATGTTTAACTATGTTAACAAGCCGTCACGGCTAAACTAACATTCTTATTTAAAACAATTTGATTATTAGCTGAAGTTAAAAATAATACTAATAATAATATAGGACGATAAATATTTACAAACAGCAATAGTAATAAATATTTACAGGCTAAAACAAAATAAAGTAATATAATAAAATTTAATTTTGAACTTGACAGGGATCACCTGCTCCTACGTATCCTCTGGTGCAATGAGGAACTCAAAGTCACATAGTTCTGTAAAATGAGTATTGATTGATTTATTTCTAAAAGAAGGTTTTCAAATATCAAGCTGTCACAGCTAAAATATTCTTCAGGCATATAATTAATAAGCCGTCACGGCTCAATTAATTCGATTTTCAAAGGAGAAATATTGATTACTCACAAAATTAATCCTTTTTATCAAAACCAAAATTTCATCATCTAGCTTCCCTTTTATTGAAATAGTCCAAATACTTACATTCATACCATTTATTTTCTTAGACTAGACAACCTAAACAATGTTTTATTTTATTTTGAAATCAAACCAAACATACACTTTTTTTGGACTGAATAAATCTGACATTTTACTTGAAATAACCCAAAGATGCATCATGGTTTAGCATTTATGAGAGCCCAAATGACTCCTAAGTGATCCACTAAGCCCAAAACGCAATACAGCCTAAGCTATTTAACAAAAATTTAAAAAAAGCAAAAACAATGAACAAAGAATAAGTGAATGACAGATGCATTCTCGTGACCTTGTAGGGGTTTACTTTTAACATGGTCTTGTAAAGCAAAGGCACAAGGATTGGGGTTGCCTCTTTTTTTCTTGTGACCCGAACAGGGGAAATATTTATGTCTGCAAGCATTTGAGAGAGAAAGAGAACTAGAGAAAGAGAGTGAGATCCAAGTGAGGGAGAGAGAGAATGACCAGACGGAGAAGAGAGAGGGAGCTCGCGAGCGTGCAGGGGTTGAATCGCGTGGGTTGACCGCGTCGCGTAAGATGTTGGCTGGAGGTGGCGCAGCTTGCGCGGTGGCAAAGGGAAGTTGTTGTCCGGGCTCGCGCCGGCTGTGGGTTCGGTTGAAGGGCGTTGAAAGCAGGGGCTATGGCGGGTGTCGACGCGACTGTCTTTGACGGTGCGAGTTGGAGGCTGGGCAGGGGACTGGTGCGTGGCTGTTTCGCACGGAGCTGGCGTGGAGTTGTCGTAGGGGGCTTGAGGCACTAGCGGAGGAAGGCTGTAGGTGCGGTGCCGCTGCATGGTATGTGCAAGGTGGATAACCAGTGGCATGGAGGCTGGCTGCGTAGGGACTTGGGTGGCTGGGCGTCGACCGGCGTGCGGTGGAGGAGGAGGCCGGTGGTGATGGCGGTGGATGGTTCACGATTCTGGCAGCTACGTGAGAGCTCCGATGGTCGACGGCGTGGCAGAACAGTGACTCTTCGCCGCAAAAGGAGGGGCCGCGACGGCTGATCCAGTGGTGGCAACAGCCGCGCCACCCCCTCTTCTTTTCCTTCTCTTATTTTTGTTTTTGATTCATCATTTTTCTTGGGTTTCAAAAAGTTTGGCTTGGCTTTATGATTTGGTTTTTGATTTTGGCTTGGAATGATGGTTGATTGTGCTGCTGTTACTTCTTTTATTTTATTTTTTGGTGTTGTGTAAAAGGGATTGGATTAGGCTTGAAGAAGATGATAGAATTGATGGAGTATGTGGGTAATGAGAAGCTATGGCTTTTGTCAGTGTTCTAGTAACCCATAATTAAAAGAGGAACGGCGAAAACCCAAAACTAGATAGCGAGAGCAAGAAAAGAATACTCACGGTGTTGTTCTTTTTTTATTTCCCAAATCTCTTAGCCTATATGATTATGCTTCAACCTCTCTCAAAGTCTCAAAACAGATAACTCTCTTGTTTTTAAGACAATAAATACAATAATAGGAAAATCAAATCTTGATGTTGGTGATGGAAATGGAGATGGTCTTGATGACAATGGTGAGGGAGTATAATGGTGGTTTTGTGATTAATGATGAAGGTTCTGTGATGGCTTGGAAGAATGGTAGAGATTAAATGGTGGTCATGAGGATGGAGAATACTAATGGTGTATGGTGTTGGCTTCAAAGGATTCTCTGTCAGTGCCCTCCAGAATGGGATTAGAGTTCTCCCCTTTATTTTTCGGATCCCCCCTCTTAAAGTGTCACTGATTGATCTCTATTGCATCTTCTCCCTTTGACCAAATCATTATTTTTCTCATTTTACAGGCTGGTTCCCTCTGATCCCCAGCTCATCCTCGAAGGAAATTCCTATTTTGCAAATGATGGAGAAGACACCATCATTGTGTCATTTTCCTTTTACTTATTTTTCACTTTTCCTCATTCCAATTCGGTTGTGGCTTCCCGTGACATAATGGTTCTGGCACTTTGCTTTTATTTACTTTTTTTTGTTTTATTGTTATTTTGTTGCTGAATGAAAATGGACTTCTCTCTCTTCTTTCCTTTTTTTTTTTTTGAAGGTGGGCTGAACGTCAAACAAAAACATAAAACAATAGTAAATGAATCTAAACAAAAATGGTTTGAATTGAAACAATGAACTATAGACAAGACTTAAAATGGTTTGCAATTTCACTTAACAAAATTAAACTACTAACATGATTCTATAAATGGGTTAAACTCTAAAAATATGCTGATCTTTGGATTTTCGTTTTATGGGCCACATAAAATCGGGTGTTCACAGTTGCCCCTCTTTACTCATTTCTTATAAGAAAATACAAAAATTTGAATTTTAAATATTGTCTTCATAAGGAATGAGTAAAGACATGAACATCGATTTTGTTCGGCAATGCATGCAATGCAATGAAATTTAAATCCGAAGCAAAAATGACATAAACTTTCAAGTAAAGTCACATGAGACGATGCGGTTTAGAAATCAAATATGCGTGAATCACTCAAAGAACAATGGCTAACGAATTTGACCCAAATTCACAACTTACAAGAAATGTTAAAAGTCTAATCGGAAAAATGACACTTTGAGACAATCTGTACATGTAAAAGAATAATCTAGGGAGGAGGGAAAAATAAAATGGCAATCTGAGGGTGACATGAAAGAAAATGGCAATCTAAGGCCGACAGGAAAGTAAATTGGCAATCTGAGGCCGACTGGAAATGTAAATTGGCAATCTGAGGCCGACAGGAAATGTAAATTGGCAATCTGAGGTCGACAGGAAAGTAAATTGGCAATCTGAGGCCGACTGGAAATGTAAACCGCAACTGATGTCGATCGGAAATGAAAACTGGCAATCTGAGGTCGACTGAAAAGTAAATTGGCGGTCTGAGGCCGACAGGAAAGTAAATTGGCAATCTAAGGCCGACTGGAAAGTAAATTGGCAATCTGAGGCCGAAAGCAAAGTAAATTGGCAATCTGAGGCCGACATGAAATGTAAATTGGCAATCTGAGGCCGACTGGAAAGTAAATTGGCAATCTGAGGCCGACAGGAAAGTAAATTGGCAATCTGAGGCCGACTGGAAAGTAAATTGGCACTCTGAGGCCGACTGGAAAGTAAATTGGCAATCTGAGGCCGACTGGAAAGTAAATTGGCAATCTGAGGCCGACATGAAATGTAAATTGGCAATCTGAGGCCGACATTAAAGTAAATTGGCAATCTGAGGCCGACTGGAAAGTAAATTGGCAATCTGAGGCCGACAAGAAAGTAAATTGGTAATCTGAGGCAGACAGGAAAGTAAATTGGCAATCTGAGGCCGACTGAAAGATAAATTGGCAATCTGAGACCGACAAGAAAATTAAATTGTGGCAATCATGGAAAACCACGATTTTCACATTTTTTTTTTTAAGGTTATATGCACAAGTCATCAATTTTCAGTTTATTTCAGAAAAACTAACCGTAACCAAATCAAGCAAGCCTCAAGGAAGACTATAACCGATCAAACTCATAATTCACGCGCTGGACCTTCTGGCATCAACTTGCTTTTCTTCTGTAACTTTGCTTACTTCTTTCCCTTTTTCCCTTTTTTAGGATGATGATTGCTTTTCTGTCGAGTTTGAATGAAACTTCTGAATTTTCTTGGTGTGATGCTAGCCATGGATGTATTGCTGTAAGAATTATTAGGTTGTATAACTTTAAACTTAAATTTATGCTTACTCGAGACATTATAAATAAATATGCATTTAAAGAGGAAACAAAAAGGTTAATTGAATAAGCATCTTTATTGCTTGGTGTATGGGATGACAAATATTTGAAAGGTGGGAACAACATAAAAGCAAAAGACAAGACTGTGAAATACATGAAATTTTGCCCCATTGTAAGTTCTTTGTGGCTCCATCAATCAACTTCTTGCAACAAGTTGAACAACATAGCCATGATCTTTGATGATGTCTTCAGACCTTTTTCTTTTCGAAAATTGCCCCAGTTTTAGCCTCTATCAGCTTAATTCAATGGACAAATTCAACACTAAAAATTGCCCCAGTATAGGTTGCTTGAGATGATGCTTATCTTCTTTTTTTTTTTTTTTTGCTCTAATTTTTGCCTAGGTTGCTCTTTTGAGTTTTCAACCTAACGAGCTTTTTTCCTTTGTTTTTCTTTTTTCTTTTTCTTTTCATTTTACCCTAACTTTTGCTTAGGTCGCTCTTTCGAGTTTTCAACCTAACGGGCTTTTTCAACATCTTTTCAAGCATAAAACCTTTTGACTGCATCAGTGTTAATTGGTTTGGGCAATTCCTGTCCATCCATGTTTTGCAAAATCAACGCCCCACCTGAGAATGCTTGCTTGACAATGTAAGGACCTTCATAACTTGGAGCCCACTTGCCTCATGCATCCTCTTGATTAGGGAGAATTTTCTTCAAAACCAAATCTCCTGGATAAAAATCTCTAGGCCGGACTTTCTTGTTAAAAGCCTTAGCCATTCTACCTTGGTACAATTGGCCATGACAAATAGCTGCCAACCTTTTCTCTTCTATCATATTCAGCTGTTCATATCGAGCCCTCACCCATTCAGATTCTCCCAACTCAGCCTCCATTAGAACCTTTAATGATGGGATTTCCACTTCTATAGGAGATACAGCTTCCATTCCATACACCAATGAGAAAGGAGTTGTTCCAGTACTTGACCGTATATTAGTTCGATATGCGTGCAAAGCATATGGAAGCATTTCATGCCAGTCTTTGTAATTCACCACCATCTTGGCGATGATTTTCTTGATATTCTTATTTGCAGCTTCAACCGCACCATTCATTTGGGGTCTATAAGGAGCTGAGTTGTGATGCTTGATCTTGAAAGTCTCAAAGAACTTTTGAACTTCGGCACCATTGAGGTTAGGAGCATTATCTGTGATAATTCTTTCTGGAATCCCATATCTGCAGATGATATCTCTTTTGATGAATCTGAGAAACACTTTCTGTGTGATGTTAGCATATGAAGTAGCTTCCACCCACTTTATAAAATAGTCTATCGCCACCAAGAGGAAACGATGACCATTTAAGGCTTTGGGATTGATTGGAACGATGACATCCATGCCCCACATTGAGAAAGGCCAAGGAGATACCATGTTGTGTAATGGAAATGGAGGAGCATTGACTCGGTCTGCATATATTTGATATTTATGACACTTTCGAACATAACTGATGCAGTCATTCTCCATGGTAGACCAATAATACCCACTTCTTAGGATCTTGCGTGCCATCATATACCCATTAGTGTGGGTTCCACAGATTCCTTCGTGGATCTCAGTCATAATCATTCAAGCTTCATGAGCATCTACACATCTGAGGAGAGTAGTGTCATGATTCCGCTTGTAAAGGACTTCACCATTTAGGAAAAAGGCCATGGCCAATTGTCGAATTGTTTTTCTTTGTACTTCATTTGCTCCAGTCGGATATTCTCCTTTTTGAATGTACTGTTTGATGTCATGATATCATGGTCGGCCATCTGGCTCAATCTCCACGCTGTCACAATACACTGGCTCATCTTGCACCTCTACATGAATAGGTTGTACATTTGCTTGGACCTCCAATTTAGTCATCACAGCCAAAGTCGCCAAAGCATCTGCAAATTGATTCTTGTCTCGAGTCAAGTAAGTGAATGATATATCGTCAAAGTGCTCAATTAATCGAGACAAGTACTTTTGATACGGTATCAATTTTGGATCCTTTGTACGCCATTCCCCATTAACTTGATAGATTATGAGTGCAGAGTCCCCAAAGACTTTTAGTTCCTTGATTCCTAAGTCAATTGCAACTTGCAAACCATTTGCACATGCTTCATATTCTGCGATGTTATTGGTGCATTCAAAGTCTAGTTTGATAGAGACTGGGTACTGCTTCCCAACTGGTGATACCACTACAGCTCCTATTCCACATCCATTCATATTGACAGCCCCATCAAAATACATTTTCCATACATTCTCCTCTTCTATCTCATCTTTTCCACTGTTAACACCTCACCATCGGGGAATTCAGGCGTGATAGGCTGTATATCCTCAAGAGGATTTTCAGCTAGATGTTCGGCAATTGCACTTCCTTTGATGGACTTCTGAGTCACATATTTGATATCAAATTCAGATAGCATCACTTGCCATTTTGACATTCTCAACGACACATGAGGACTATCAAATATGTATTTCAATGGATCCATTCGAGAGATTAACCAGGTAGTGTAGTATAACATGTACTGCCTCAATCTCTTGGATGCCCACACTAATGCACAATAAGTCTTTTCAATCGCCAGATAACAAGATTCACAGTCATTAAACTTCTTGCTCAGATAATAAATTGCCTGCTCTTTCTTTCCAGACTCATCATATTGTCCTAACATTGCCCCAAGAGACGTGGGTAACACTGTGAGGTACAATATTAAAGGACGGCCTGGTACGGGTGGGGCCAGAATTGGAGGCTTCATTAAATAAGCTTTTATTTTATCAAAAGCTTCTTGGCATTCTTCATTCCACTCCCCAGGTTGATGTTTTCGCAGCAGCTTGAATATAGGCTCACAAGTACTAGTCAAATTGGCAATAAATCTAGCAATGTAATTGAGCCTTCCAAGAAAACTTCTCACTTCTCGTTCAGTTCGGGGGCTAGACATTTCTTGTATCGCCTTCACCTTGTCAGGGTCCACTTTTATCCCTTCTCTGCTAACAATGAATCCCAGTAACTTCCCTGTAGAAGCTCCAAAAATGAATTTATTCGGGTTCAATCGCAACTTGTATTTTCTGAGCCTTTCAAACAGCTTTAGCAGAACTGTCACATGACTTTCTCCTTCCTTAGACTTGGCAACCATATCATCTATATACACTTCAATCTCCTTATGCATCATGTCATGGAACAATGCGACCATAGCACGTTGATAGGTGGCACCCGCATTCTTCAATCCAAACGGCATGACTGTATAGCAAAATGTTCCCCACGGTATTATAAAAGTAGTTTTTCCTTTGTCATGAATATCCATGGGAATTTGGTTATACCCAGAGTATCCATCCATAAAGGAAAATCAGTGATTACCAGCAGTATTATCAACAAGGACATCAATATGGGGTAGAGGAAAATCATCTTTCGGGCTAGCCTTATTCAAATCCTGATAGTCTGCACACATCCTGACCTTCCCATCCTTTTTAGGTACAGGTACAATATTAGCCACCCAATCAGTGTGTCTCAATACCTCCAAAAATCTAGCCTCTAGCTGTTTAGTCACTTCCTCTTTAATCTTTAATGACATGTCCGGTCGCATTCGTCTCAATTTTTGCTTCTTCGGCTCAGCTTCGAGATACAAAGGGATCTTGTGTGAAGCAATCTCTGGGTCTAACCCTGGCATGTCATGATAGGACCATGCAAACACATCCAGGAATTCTTTAAACAACGCAACCATTTCGTATGCTCAAGATTTTCCACTATTTTCAGCTCCTTTTTGTCTTCTTCGGTGCCCATGTTAATCACCTCGACCACCTCATTATCTAAGTCATATCCTTTCTCTGAATAATCCAGGAGATTTGAAAATTGTTCAATAGCTTCTTCATCATCCTCGAACTCATGATTATCATAGTCAAGTGCAGCAAGAGAATCAATTGATAAGCTCTCAAATTCCTTTTCATGTGGCAAAATTTCTATGACATTCAAATTCCTGGAAAGTAATTGCGGTGGATTGGAATACTAAACCAAATGGTGGATTATAAAACATCATGGAAAATGCAAATTAACGAGCTGAGAGTGGTAAGAAAAAAACATAATAGAAAAGAGAAAGCAAAAGGAATAGAGGCAGAATGAGGCAAATGGAAAACATAGAGAAAGATTATTGAAAATCATGCAAATTCATTCAAATGATGTCTCTGAGTAGCATAAACAAAAGCATAAATAATTCTTGAATAATACAACCCAACTAATTACTTTTCAGCAATAACATCAAGCATTGGTTCGGCTGTCCAGTTCATCAACATTTCATCATTGCTAGCAGCATGAACTTTGTTGTTTTCTTCAGTTGTTTCAGCATCTAAAGTATTGATGGTGGAGAAATAGCAAGGGGAGCAAATTTCACTGGCCATAATCACTTCAGCTGGACTAGGGAATGTCTCTTTCAAATGAGGAATCAGATTTATTTTCCTTTTCGTTTATTCTGTTCCAGAGTCAAGACGCTCATCTTATTATCCAAAGAGGTCTCATATCCTAGACCAAATCTGTTAGACTTCTTTGGCACTGATACGGGAGTTTGGATGCCTTGCAACTGTGGTCCTAGTCCTTTTCCTTTCAGATATCCACTCTTGGCCATGATGTGAGCCACTACTTGATTTTCCATTAGGGCCTTATCTTGCTCTTGTCTCAACCCTACTGCCTCCAAGTTGTGCCATGAACTGCTTTCCACTAGCTCCACATTTTCAACATATGGCAATGTCACTGGTTTAGATACTAGGATCTCTTTTTCTCCATGGATTGTGATGACTGAACCATTATCAATGTATTTGACTTTCTGATGCAAAGTTGAAGGGACAACACCAACACCATTTATCCATGGTCTTCCGAGCAGCATATTGTAGTCTGATTCAATTTCCATTACCTGGAATAACACTTCAAATTTTCTCGGGCCGATCTCTAGTAACAACACCATCTCCCCTAGGATGCTTTTCTTTGCTCCATCAAAAGCTTTCACTACCATCATTTGTGGTAGTATATCTTCCTTACTCATCGACAAATAGCTTAAAGTCGACAAAGGTAAGACATTCAATGCCGACCCTCCATCAATGAGAACTCTGGGCACTATGTGTCCTTTACATTTGAGAGTTATGTATAGTGCTCGCGGGTTGACCTGTGAAACAACTTCTTCATTTGAAATGTGATCATGTTAACACGTTTCACTGTATCCACCATATTCACCACATTTTCCGATGAGACATCAGGCTTAAGATAAGCTTCCTTCAAGACTTTCAATACTGCCTTTCGATGAGGTTTAGACGACATGATTAATGATAAAAGAGATATTCTGGCAGGAGTCTTCTTTAATTGCTCTAGAATATCATACTCGCTTTGCTTCATTATCTTTAGGAACTCTTCTTCTTCATCTTCCTTTTCCTTCCTTTCTGAATCTGAACTTTTTCCAGCGTACCCTTCATAGACAAACTTCCCTTTTTCCAGCTCTCCGGGCCCATAAACTCTTCCACTTCTTGTTATTCCTTTCACTTCCATGACACCAGTCACCTCTTCATTTGCTCGAGCCTTCGAGGTTTCCCCTATGTCTCCACTTGTCTTGACTTGAGTCTCATAATTCCAAGGCACAACATGTGTACTCTTATACTCAAATGGTATAGGTTTCTTGACAGTAATGACCACTTTTTCTGGCTTGGGAGCTACATTAAGTGGTGGTACTCGAAGTATAAAGGGTTCAATTACATTCAGCTCATTAGGGATATTCAGCCCCTTTTTTGCTTGTATTACTCTTAAGTTGAGTAATCCCTGTACTCGAGCCTTGAAATCCCAGCAATTTTCTATGTCATGGCCAAGGGCTCCATGGTGATACAGGCAGTTTGAATTCATGTCATATTTCTCATTCTCCGTTATTGTCAGAGCAGATGCCGTGATGCCATAACCAGACTCATTAAGGCCAACAAAAATTCTCTCCATGGGTTTTTGAGATCCAAAACCCTCTTTATCAGGAGTTCTTCTTTCTCTACAGCATTTACCCGGCCTCCTCCTTCATGATTTGGCATTAGGTTATGGACAATATATGGTTTTGATTCCTCTTGAAAGTCTAGTCTACCGCAAGCAATCAGTCTTCTTACTGCCATCTTGAAGCCTTCACAATCTTCGATTGAATGCCCTGCTATGTCCATGTGGTATTTGCAAGTAATGTTTGGGTTGTACCAAGTTGGGTATGGTGGTTCTAATGGGTGTACAGGATAAGCAGAGATTAGGTGGACATCAACTAATTGTTGAAAGAGATCAGCGTTTGAAATGGATAGTTTAGGAAAAGGTGGCAAATTCTGGAATCGGGAACGGCTTTGGTTTTGGGCATTTGGTTGTGGTGGTATGGTGTTTGGGTAGTTCTAAGGATGCACGGTTGAGTTATAGGCGTATGTTGGTCGAGCTGGTTGGTATGGTCGTATGTGAATGTTATTGACTTGCGGTTGGGAGTATGGGATGGTATTTGTGGTTTGTGAGGTTTGGTAAAATGGGTAAGGAGTGGTTGAGGCTTGGTATGGTGGTGTTTGGGGTCTTGGGTGCATTGGTGCGTGTCTTAGGATAAAGGGTTGCTGACTCTGCACATAGTTTACATCAATCTCCTTCTTCCTAGGTGGGAAACCTTTTCTTGTGTCTTCATTGCCCATGGGAAGTTTACCGGTTTTAGCTAGATTCTCAATTCTTTCTCCAACAGTGATCAACTCAGAGAAATCTTTGTATGCTGCTCCTGCCATTGCTCCAATATAAGGAGATCCCAAGGTTCCTAAAAAGTACGAGCACATTTTGGATGGGATAAGTGGCGGTTGCACTTGAGCAGCCAGAGCTCTCCACCTTTGAGCGAACTGCTTAAATGGTTCATCTTTCTTTTTCTGCATCGTGCTCAACTGTTCTCTAGTTGGTGCTATTTCCATGTTAAACTTGTATTGATTCATGAATTGGTCCACCAGTTCTCTCCAACTAGAAATCTTTGAATGGTCTAATTGAATATACCATTCTAAAGCAGGTCCGGTTAAACTTTCATGGAAAAAGCTAATGAGAAACTTTTCATCTTTAGACCAGATTGACATCTTGGTGCAATAACTCTTCAAATGGAAGAGAAGGTTACCCGTTCCATCATACTTCGAGAAGTCAGGAATCTTGAAGTCCTTCGGAACCATTGCATCGATGGGAGGGCAAAGCTGCTCAATTTCCATATAGCCATAAGTGCTAGGCCCTTGGATAGCTTTAATTTGATCCTGAATCTTCTTCATCCATTCTTCTTTGAACTTGTCCTTTTCTGCTTCTGCACGGCTATTCTCCGAGGAAAATGGTTACTTTTGGATGACCACACGCGGTGGCTCCCAAATAGGGGTAGCATGCCTGTGCCCATCAGTATGACCGTTCTCTAAGGGACGATAGCCTTCTCCAATAGGGATCACTAATGGCATTGTAGGTGGTGGTTGCCCATGAGAGTTATTCGGAATCCCATCCCCATCATTCATCCCTTGAGTGACATTTATAGTTGCATTTGATGCCCCCGGTATAGCTATTATTGCAGCATTTGGTTGTACATCGACTGACGCATTCACCATGTCTCGGTTTTGATTAGCTCCTAATAAGTCAATTGACTCCTTCATAGCTTTTATCATCTCCTCCAATTTTATTTGATTACTTGACATTTCATTCAGCCTTCCTCATCGCATCAACTTCTAGGCTTAAATTTCTTCCCGATTCGAAGCATTTACAATGGGTCACCATTACCACCCGCCATCTTGGTCCGAGCTCTGGTGTTATGAACACGAGTTAGATCGGTATCTTCTTTCCTTGGGCGTCCAATGGTTGCGATGTTTCACCTGTGTTAAAAAAATAGTTTAAGTAAAAAGATAAAAATATTGCAATTTGTTAAAGATTGTCAATCATGCTGAGTCTTGATGTGAGTATCTTCAGTTACAACTTTTCCCCATAACGTCTCGTTCAAAGGTACTAAGTTATCTTTAATGGATATTGCCATAAGACCAAAACAATGAAACAACCATCCATTCATCATAAGAGTATATTACAATCAATTTTTTTTTTTTTACATTCATTCCCAGAAATGACAAAAAGGTACATCATAAAGCCAGATATCGATCCCTAAAAACATCATCACTAAAAGATAATGCCTCTTCAACTTCTTTCAGCAATTATTTGTTTCATCCTTCCAACCAAATCTTTGCAGTAGTTGACAAAGTTGCAAAGTCCAGTTGGGGTCTTGAAAGGGATAATTTCTTGCTCAGCTATTTCCAGGTATCTTGGAACATCTTCTATTACTGTGTTAGCTAACCCTGCCAGATTTGAAAAACGAATCTTCAACTCATGAATGACATGACTTTGGCGTTGTACCTTAAATTCCAAATTTGTAACTCTTTTCTTTTCTTCTCCTAAGGCAGCCTGAAATTTCATGGTCTCCTCTTTCATGTGTTGTTTTAGTTCCCCAATCTTCCTCTGGTATTCCTTGCTTATCTCTCTCATTTCTTGCTTCATTTGTTCCTCTCCTGCTAGTGCAGCTTCCTCAGCGATTTTGGCATTTTGAAGTAGTTTCTTTAATTGTTGGTTTTCAGCTAATGCTTGATCACGCTCTTGCCTTCGAAGCCCTAGCTCTTTATTAGCAGCTTGGAGGCATTCCTTAGTCTTCATCATGTGGGTGTGCCCAATCTTCAACTTCTTACTTGTTCCTTCCAAATTTTGATCTCTTTCGGCACTTTCTCATTTCAGAACTGCATAATTGTGGTGAACACCTTTCAATTCGACCTCAATTTGTGTCTTTTCTTGCCTGATCTTGTCTAGCATTTCCTTCATTTCTCTGATCCCTTTATTTTCACCAGAATATGAGGACGATTCTTTGTCGGGAGGAGTGGTTATCAAAACTCTGAATGGCAGCTTAACCTCTTGAGCCCTATTTTTCACCCATTGACTGTAGCTTTCCTTCACTGCACAGCTTCTAACTCCCAATTCTTTTCCTTTTCTGACAACATTGTTCCAAGCAGATCAAACTTTTTGTAGTAGGCCAATATCATCAGAGTCCAAGTAATGTAAAGCAAATGGAGTGATTGCAGCTTCCAAAGGTGGTCCCATCATGGGGTAACCAAGTTGACGCAATACCAATATCGGATTGTAATTTATGCATCCTCGAGTGCCCATGAGGGGAACATTTGAGAAGCTTCCACACTGATAGATCAAAGTCTGCCCATCCTCCCACCAAGGGTACCATCGGATCATCTTTTCATTTAATTTGGCTAGGTCTTGAGCCTATTCTTGTCCGCTTTTCTTCTTAATATGATGCATTTTTAGATCTTCAATCAGACAGGGCGCCTTGTAACTTCTCTGGAATACATGTGCAGTGGCCCATACATACAACATTGGCAGATAGCATAAAATTCTTTTGCCATTCCTCTCATAGCAAAAAGTTAAGGTACAATAAACATCTGCCAAGAGGGCTGGAACAGGATTATGACCATGAAATTTTCGAGCCAGAAATACATCAATAGCTGTGAAGTCCACAAAGCCTTCAATATTTGGAAACAGAACAATGCCATAAACAGTGAGAGCCAATACATCCAAGAAAGTGTCCCAATCTTTAGCTCCAGCTAAGCCATGCATATGCTTCTCCAAATAATCCTTTGGGAATCCATTGGTCCCATTTCTACACTTTTGAGCTTCATGCAAATCCTTTACATTGACCTTTAAGACAAATTTGCTCTTTGTATGTAAGGAAGGATAATGACCTTGGTAGTGATAAGGTTTTTCCCCTTCTAGTGGTAACCCCAAGATTCGCTCAAATTCTCCAAGAGTTGGTGCCAACTGGAAGTCTTGAAAAGTAAAACATCAGAGAGGAGGATCATAGTATTGTGCCAATGCTGTGATTGCCTCTACATGTTCTTCCACCTCTAACAGATTCAAAATTTTTCCATACTTCCTTGTGAGAGATAGACGTTGTGGCATGCTCAATAGTTGACCTAGGGATCTCAGACCTTTTATGTCGGGCTTCTTAGCTTTAAGATGTAAAGTATTTTTCAATTTTTCCCCTTCATGATTGTTTGATCTCATGTTTGTTTCCATTTTCCAAAGATACTCACAACAAGACTTTGATATGATTCTCTAACAAACCTGGTAAACCAGAAAAAAGATGTGATGATTTTTCATTTAAACGGAAAAGGAAATAACAAATTCTTTGATCATGTTAAAGAATTTACGTACAAAGAAATAAATTAAAGAAAGAGTATGCTCTCTTTGTGTCCTATTTGAGTTGAGCTCTGGAGGTCAATCTATAGTTCTATGGTTATTCTACTTTGTGAACACTTGCAACAGGTGGATCTATATACTCAGGATTCTACGGCCTCTAGAGTTAAGGCTCATTTCGGAATATTATCCACAACAGCAGGTAAACCACTAGGTATGGAATATTCACAAAAGAGTCACACTCTAGACGAGATTTTCGCAATAACCAAACAGGATGAACATCCAAAATGGCTACCACTACACAATCTCTTACCTATCTCAAGTAGCACTCAGACCCGGGTATAGGGCCCCACTCGTGTGTGATTAAAGTGTGAGTGTTGTGTGTGAAGAGAGCATACAAACCTGGAATCCTAAAACTACCCACGACAACACCTACAAAATAGAAAATATAGAACAAAAGTCTTCTATCCTAGAGTGCAAAGAAACCAAAATAAATATATACAGACAGAACAAAGTCTTCTATCCTAAAGTGCAAAGAAACCAAAATATATACAGACAGAGCAAAGTCTTCTATCCTAGAGTGCAAAGAAACCAAAATAAATATACACAGATAGAGCAAAGTCTTCTATCCTATGATAGTCACAAAGGATTAAATATAAATAAATATATATAGACAGAACAAAATCTTCTATCCTAGGTAGTTACAAAGAGACAAATATAAAAATATGTACAAAGACAGTGATAAAAATAAATCCAAACATAATGATGACAAAATTCTATATACGAAATAAAATGGAATAAAAGGAAAAAGTGAGGTTAAAATAATATGCACAATCAATTATATCAGGCTTGACTCTCAAACTGGTCCCCAGTGGAGTCGCCATCTGTCACAACCGGGATCGCGACGGGACGGCGAAAAATGAAATTCATTTTGAAATGGAGTCGCCACCAAATTTTTATTTAATTGGGAAAAATTATGGAAAAACCCATTTAATTTAAAGAAAATGATCTTTGAAATTAGATCTGAGCTCGGGAGTCGGTTATGCTTAGGGAAGGGTAGGAACTTAATCCTACAGCACCCCTAATACACCCGTCTTTAGACGGTACCTTAATTAATTGTGCAAATTATTAATAACCTTTCAAAATATTTATTTACATTTTTATTTCAAGAGAATTATAAAAAAATATTTTTTAGAATAAGAAAATTTCAAAGTACCAAACTGTCACAGCTCAGGTATCCATAATATTGAGTTAATAAGCCATCATGGCTAAATTAACATCTTTATTTTAAATAAAATATATACATTTCAATGATTAAGATAATAAAGAAAGAGGAGAATGATAATAATAATAATAATAATAATAATAATAACAAATAAATAATTAATTAATTAATTAAATATTTACAATAATAATAATAATGAAGAACAAGAATATTTTCATGCAAAACAGAATAGAATAATATCATAAAATTTAATTTTAGCTTGAAAATTTGAAACATCAAGCTGTCACAACTTAGATGTCCAAATTATTTAGTTAACAAGCCGTCTCGGCTAAATTAACATTTTTATTCGAAATAAAATATTCAACAAGTAAATGACTAACTTAAAGCTTAAAGAATAAAAATGCGTTTTAAAAAAAATCTTAAGTAATGCAAATTATGAAAATTTAATTTTGGCTTAAAAATTTTAAATATCAAGCTGTCACAGCTCAGATGTTTAACTATGTTAACAAGCCGTCACGGCTAAACTAACATTCTTATTTAAAACAATTTGATTATTAGCTGAAGTTAAAAATAATACTAATAATAATATAGGACGATAAATATTTACAAACAGCAATAGTAATAGATATTTACAGGCTAAAACAAAATAAAGTAATATAATAAAATTTAATTTTGAACTTGACATGGATCACCTGCTCCTACGTATCCTCTGGTGCAATGGGGAACTCAAAGTCACATAGTTCTGTGAAATGAGTATTGATTGATTTATTTCTAAAAGAAGGTTTTCAAATATCAAGCTGTCACAGCTAAAATATTCTTCAGGCATATAATTAATAAGCCGTCACGACTCAATTAATTCGATTTTCAAAGGAGAAATATTGATTACTCACAAAATTAATCCTTTTTATCAAAACCAAAATTTCATCATCTAGCTTCCCTTTTATTGAAATAGTCCAAATACTTACATTCACACCATTTATTTTCTTAGACTAGACAACCTAAACAATGTTTTATTTTATTTTGAAATCAAACCAAACATACACTTTTTTTGGACTGAATAAATCTGACATTTTACTTGAAATAACCCAAAGATGCATCATGGTTTAGCATTTATGAGAGCCCAAATGACTCCTAAGTGATCCACTAAGCACAAAGCATAATCTGACCTAAGCTATTTAACAAAAATTTAAAAAAAGCAAAAAAAATGAACAAAGAATAAGTGAATGACAGATGCATTCTCGTGACCTTGTAGGGGTTTACTTTTAACATGGTCTTGTAAAGCAAAGGCACAAGGATTGGGGTTGCCTCTTTTTTTCTTGTGACCCGAACAGGGGAAATATTTATGTCTGCAAGCATTTGAGAGAGAAAGAGAACTAGAGAGAGTGAGTGAGATCCAAGTGAGGGAGAGAGAGAATGACCAGACGGAGAAGAGAGAGGGAGCTCGCGAGCGTGCAGGGGTTGAATCGTGTGGGTTGACCGCGTCGCGTAAGATGTTGGCTGGAGGTGGCGCAGCTTGCGCGGTGGCAAAGGGAAGTTGTTGTCCGGGCTTGCGCCGGCTGTGGGTTCGGTTGAAGGGCGTTGAAAGCAGGGGCTATGGCGGGTGTCGACGCGACTGTCCTTGACGGTGTGAGTTGGAGGCTGGGCAGGGGACTGGTGCGTGGCTGTTTCACACGGAGCTGGCGTGGAGTTGTCGCAGGGGGCTTGAGGCACTAGCGGAGGAAGGTTTGCAGGTACGGAGCCACTGCATGGTATGTGCAAGGTGGATAACCAGTGGCGTGGAGGCTGTCTGCGCAGGGACTTGGGCGGCTGTGCGTCGACCGGCGCGCGATGGAGGAGGAGGCCGGCGGTGATAGCGGTGGATGGTTCACGATTCTGGCAGCTACGTGAGAGCTCCGATGGTCGACGGCGTGGCAGAACAGTGAGTCTTCACCGCAAAAGGAGGCGCCGCGATGGCTGATCCAGTGGTGGCAACAACCGCGCCACCCCCTCTTCTTTTCCTTCTCTTATTTTTGTTTTTGATTCATCATTTTTCTTGGGTTTCAAAAAGTTTGGCTTGGCTTTATGATTTGGTTTTTGATTTTGGCTTGGAATGATGGTTGATTGTGCTGCTGTTACTTCTTTTATTTTATTTTTTGGTGTTGTGTAAAAGGGATTGGATTAGGCTTGAAGAAGATGATAGAATTGATGGAGTATGTGGGTAATGAGAAGCTATGGCTTTTGTCAGTGTTCTAGTAACCCATAATTAAAAGAAGAACGACGAAAACCCAAAACTAGATAGCGAGAGCAAGAAAAGAATACTCACGGTGTTGTTCTTTTTTTATTTCCCAAATCTCTTAGCCTATATGATTATGCTTCAACCTCTCTCAAAGTCTCAAAACAGATAACTCTCTTGTTTTTAAGACAGTGAATACAACAATAGGAAAATCAAATCTTGATGTTGGTGATGGAAATGGAGATGGTCTTGATGACAATGGTGAGGGAGTATAATGGTGGTTTTGTGATTAATGATGAAGGTTCTGTGATGGCTTGGAAGAATGGTAGAGATTAAATGGTGGTCGTGAGGATGGAGAATACTAATGGTGTATGGTGTTGGCTTCAAAGGATTCTCTGTCAGTGCCCTCCAGAATGGGATTAGAGTTCTCCCCTTTATTTTTCGGATCCCCCCTCTTAAAGTGTCACTGATTGATCTCTATTGCATCTTCTCCCTTTGACCAAATCATTATTTTTCTCATTTTACAGGCTGGTTCCCTCTGATCCCCAGCTCATCCTCGAAGGAAATTCCCATTTTGCAAATGATAGAGAAGACACCATCATTGTGTCCTTTTCCTTTTACTTATTTTTCACTTTTCCTCATTCCAATTCGGTTGTGGCTTCCCGTGACATAATGGTTCTGGCACTTTGCTTTTATTTACTTTTTTTTGTTTTATTGTTATTTTGTTGCTGAATGAAAATGGACTTCTCTCTCTTCTTTCCTTTTTTTTTTTTTTTGAAGGTGGGCTGAACGTCAAACAAAAACATAAAACAATAGTAAATGAATCTAAACAAAAATGGTTTGAATTGAAACAATGAACTATAGACAAGACTTAAAATGGTTTGCAATTTCACTTAACAAAATTAAACTACTAACATGATTCTATAAATGGGTTAAACTCTAAAAATACGCTGATCTTTGGATTTTCGTTTTATGGGCCGCATAAAATCGGGTGTTCACACTTCCAATAAAGAATCAAAGCCTAAAACCTTTTTTTTTTTTCCAGATTATCAAACAATAAGCAAGTTCACGTGGCAGTGTCATACTCAATACTATCTCATCTTTAAGATGCTAACTCATCCAGATTATTGAACAGCGATAAACAGTGATGTAAAAGGGAACGAAATGCGATAAATATAGGAACACAGAGAAAGAGAGAGAGAATCGAAGCATACAACAAAGAAATGCGATAAACAGAGAGAAAACTGAAGCTTCCAACAAAGAAATGGAATAAAATCGATGAATCTAATGGTGTTCTTTCTAAATTGCACAAAAATCATTATGAAGAACTCAAATGAGAGGAAGATCAAAATGCTAAATGAGAAGAGAATGATAAAAATCGAACCTCTAACAATGTTCAGGAAACAAAGTGTATAAAAATCGTGAATTGATGGCGGAAGATCCGTGAATCAACCTTGATTGGGGAGTTTGAAGAATTGGGATTTAGGGTTCCTTAACATTAGAGTGCTTTCCAGGGCGTTTGGAAACCTTTAATGAGATAGAATTGAATTGAATTCCATTAGGAATTGAATTTCATCAAAACTTGAATTGAATTCTTATGTTTGGAATGAACCAGTAAATTAAAGAATTCAATTCAATTCCTTTGTTTGGAATGAATCTAAAAATGAATTAATTTAATTGTTTTTACTATTTTATCCTTCATTAATAGGTTAAGAATAAAACAACATATTTAAATAAGGTTATTTTGGTATTTTCATTTGTTGGAATTCAATTCCCACACCAAATCGTACCCCTTTGGGTTTTATTTCAATTCCTTAGTTTTGTTGGATTTCAATTCCCATGGGAATTCAATTCTTTCACTTAAGTTGCTTCCAACCAATGAAATTCAATTCAATTCCTTGATGGAATTGAATTCCAGGGGTTTCCAAACGCCCTGTTCATCTTGCAAGTCTTATATGAGGATTTGAAGTTCAAAGATTGCGAATGAGGTTTCCCAAAGAGAGTTACATGATGTATGGTTATTTTTGAAATTGACACAAATTAACAAGGGTAAAATGGTACTTTTAATTCATATCTAACTTGAAACCCCCAAAATGGGAGAACTAAAAACATGGGTGAATGGAGGATTTGGAAGAATTTTAAAAATCCACTAAACACCTCATTCTTCAAGCTCACAAACACAATCTAATCCCTTAAAGTGTCCCTCTCCCTTCATAAACCCATCTCACAAACTGACCCTAATACAACAAAAGTACTACAAAATGTTTCAATCAAAATTATATAAAAAATAACAAATAATATATTATAGCATTAAAAATTTTATCTATACTATATATAAAGGGAATAGTCCATTTAGTGTCCACAATTCTTATTTCCTAAAATACCCTTGATACATAGTGAATTGAAGGAAGTTACAAAAACAAATTAAATAAGTTAAAAAAATTAAAAGAAATTACGAAAATAAAAAATGTGAATTGATAGGCATGCAAGTGCTTGTCAATTCACTAGTATATATAATTATAGTATTAATGATAACAAAGCTATTATAATTACATAACAAAAAAAATTATTACAATTAATGATAATTATATTAATTATAATTAATGATAATAATTATAATATTAATGACAACAAAAGTATTATAACTACCATAATCTATAATCTATCTATAATACTAATATTTAAGACTAATTACATGAAAAGTTTTCCAAATATGTCATTCAAAGAGAAAATTATATCCCACTATTTTGATAATCTTAATATTTAAAGTAATTTTTAGATGTAATTTACCTTCTAATTATTAATTATTTTTCTAATCATATCTTCATATTTATCTTCAATTAACACAATAAATGTCCTCTACAAAATATTTCAATTGAAATTATTTAACAAATAAAAAATAATATAAAAAATTATAATTGAATGTATTATAGCATTAAAATTTTATATTTATAATTATATTATTAATGATAACAAAGCTATTATAATCACATTACGAAAAAAACCATTGCAAGTAACAATAATCTTATTGATTATAATTAATGATTATAATTATAGTGTTAAAAATCACATTACAAAAAACTATTACAATTAATGATAATCATACTGATTTTTCTTGACAATCTCAGAACTATGATGAAAAAAGAAGAAGATGAGAAAAATGGAAGAGAACACTTGTGTAAAGGTATCTTGCATTGAAAGTAAATTGTTGAAAGAATATAATCTGTTACTTATTGATGAGTATCAGTTCCTATTTATATACAATGAAGAATGATTACTAACAGAAAGTAGTTACAGGTAGTTATAACTAACTTTATAATTATAGTTTAATTAATTACTTAACTATGTGACCTTCAACACCCCTGCACAAGCTGAAGAATGGATGTTAAGCATTCCCAGCTTGGAATGGTGATGCTAAAAGAGGGTGAGAGGAAGGGGTTTGGTGAAGATATCCACTGTTTGGTTGGAGCTAGTGACTAGTAAAAGGTGGATTATGCCAGAGTGGAGTTTTTCTCTAACAATATAACATTCAATTTTGATATGTTTGGTTCTTTTATGGAAAACGAGGTTATTTGCTATGTGAATGGCTGAAAGACTATCACAATATAGGGATATAGGAGTAGGAAAAGTAATTTGTAGGTCCTTAAGTAAGTAGATGAGCCATTGAACTTCACATGTGAGAGATACTAAGGCTCTATATTCAGCTTCAGATGATGATCTTGCTACTATGTTTTGTTTCTTACACTTCCATGATACTAATGCTGATCCAAGAAAGGCGCAATATCCAGTGATGAATTTTCATGAATCTCTACAACCTGCCCAGTCAGAATCAGAGAATCTGATCAACACAAGGGAATTCTGAGCAGGGAAGAATAATCCTTTTCTTGGAGCAGTTTTGAGGTATCTAAGCACACTCATGGTAACTTGGTAGTGAGTATCCATTGGTTTGGCTACAAATTGACTTAGTTGTTGAACTGAATAGGTGAGATCAGGTCTGGAAGTAGTTTGATAGAGAAGTCTTCCTATTAATCTCCTAAATGCAGTAGCATGATGAAAAGGAGTTACTTGATCTTGTTGTAGTTTGCAATTACTATCCATGGGTGTAGAATGAGGTTTGCAAGCAAGCATACTTGCATCAGAAAGAATTTCTAGAGCATATTTTCTTTGGCATAGGTGGATGCCTTTAGAGGATCGATCAATTTCTAGATCAAGAAAAAATTTTAGTGGTCCAAGATCTTTAATTTAAAACTATTATCCAAGGACTTTTTAATCTTATTGATTCCTGTGATATCATTTATGTTAAAATTACATCATCAACATATACTAGTAGTTTTGTAAAAGAGGTTTTATTTTTCTTGATAAAAAATGAATGATCAGATTGTGATTGTGTATATCCATAAGAGAGAAGAGATGATGTTAATTTTGCATTCCATTGTCTACTAGCTTGTTTTAAGCCATAGAGAGATTTTTCAAATTTACAAAACTGGTTAGGATGACTAGAAGTGAGGCATTGAGGTAAGGTCATGTATACTTCTTTATGTAAATCTCCATGTAGGAAGGTATTATTTACATCTAACTAGTGTAAATGCCAATTATAGGAGGCTGCTATGGCTATAAGAATTCTCACAGTAGTCATTTTTGCTATTGGAGAAAATGTATCAAGGTAGTCTACTCCTTCTTGTTGGGTTTATCCTTTTGCTAAAAGTCTAGCCTTGTATCTTTCTATGGATCCATCAGTTTTGTGTTTAGTTTTGTAGACCCATTTGCATCCTATGGGAGTCTTTCCAGCAGGAAGGAATATAATGGTCCATGTTTTTGTGTTTTCAAGTGCTTGTAATTCATTGTTCATAGCTTCTCTCCAACATTGATGTTTGACAGCTTCTTTATAATTCTTAGGTTCAACTTGTGAAGAGACAGATACACTATATGCTCTATGTGAAGATGACAAATTAGAATAACAAAGAACATCACATAAAAGGGTACCTAACAGAGGAAGAAAGAGGATTAGCTGTGATGGAAAGGTTGCAATGGTAGTCTTCTAAGTAAGATGGTCTCTGTCTCTGCCTGTTAGATTTTCTTGCTGCAAGTTGTTCTTCAACAGCAGTGTGTGTTGGGAGTTCAACATCAGGTGTGTTTTCTTGTGGCAATTGCGCAGTTGTATTATTGTGTGTGTAATCAAAATCATTATTAGATATGATAGGAATAACATTATTATTAGGAATAGAGAATTGTATTTGTTGTGTTTGAAAAGGAAAAATGGATTCATGGAATATAACATTCCTAGAACAGAATAATTCTTTGTTGTTAATATCATATAATTGGTATCCTTTTGTCCCTGAGCTGAATCCTAGGAAAATAGCTTTTCTAGCTCTAGGGTCAAATTTGTGTCTATTAGCAAGGATAGTGGAACCAAAACAAAGACACTCGAATACTTTTAGATTATTGAAATTAGGTGCTTTATTATATAGCTTTTCAAAAGGTGAACAATTGCCTAAAATAGGTGTAGGTAATCTGTTAACATGTCCAATAGCAAAAGACCAATTGGTTTTAGGTTGTTTAGCTTGAAACATGAGTGATCTAGCAATATTAAAAAGATGTTGATGTTTTCTTTCCACAACACTATTTTGTTGTGGTGTTTCAACACATGTAGTTTGGTGTATAATACCCTTTTTTGCATAAAAATTTGACATTTTAAATTCCACACCATTATTAGATCTCAAGGTTTTAATTTTGCAGTTAAACTGTGTGTAAATTAATTGGTAGAAGTTGATTAAATGTTGTTGTGTTTCACTCTAGTTTTACATGAACAAAATCCAAGTGCTTTTAGTAAAATCATCTACAATAGAAAGGAAATATTTATAACCAAGTAAAGAGGGAGTTCCAAAGGGTCCCTAAATGTCAACATGTATTAGTTGAAAAGGGAAATCTGATTTAGAAATGCCAACTGGAAAAGGTAATTTTCTTTGTTTAGCAAAATGGCAAGTTTCACAAACATCCAGTTTATTGAAAGAGACCTCAGGGTTACAAGTGTGAATCATGTTATGAACATCATTGGACAAGTGTCCTAGTCTAAAATGCCAAAGATCAAAATTATTAGCTTGAGTAGAATTGCAGCAAACTACTTTTCTTTCTGTAGGAGTTACAGGTTCTGTCAAAAAATATAATCCTCCCCATAAACTAGCTAATCCAATCCTCATCTTGGTATGAGCATCCTATATAATGCAATGGTTGTTAGTGTCAAAGATGAGTTTGCATTCTAAGTCTTTGATCAATTTGCTTATACATATTAAATTGCATGTAAATTCAGGTATATATAATACATCTGATAAGTAAAGGCATTCTGAAAGATGTATTGTTCCAGAAAACTCAGCAGTTACTAATTTTCCATTTGGTAATCGAACTTGAACTGGTTTAATTCTTTTATAGGCAGAAAATATATGTGATTGGAAGCACATGTGATCAATGGCACCTAGGTCCATGATCCAATGATTTATATGTGTTATATTGTTCATATATGTTAAGTGATGTATTCTTGATAGAGTATTAATCATGATACCTAGAACAAGAGGATCAAAACTGTTTGATATATTCAGACCTATAGGAGGGTTTAAGGTTGCTACACTAGAAACATGGTTTGAGGAATGACATTTTTTGTTTTGAAGTTCTTGTGTGATCACATTGTCTTGTTTCATCATCTCTGTAGATTAGACTTGATCAAGTTGTTCTTGTAACTCCTCAAGATTAATACAATGTGCTGCCCTCCTAGGATTCTTGAATTGGAAACCTAGTGGGAATCCATGTTTCCTGTAGCAGGTATCAATTGTGTGGCCTCTTTTTCCACAATGAGTACATAGTTTGGTAGAGAAGGTGGATTGTTCCCTTCGATCAAAATTTTTCTTATCATAAAATCCACTTGAATCTTTGTTAAAATTCAGGTTCTTATCAACAAAATTAGCAATAACTTTCTAATCAATCTTGGTAGATAACTCTTTCTTGTTGTATGATTAGTGAAAACACTTTGTTGATTGTGGGAATGGGATCCATCAAGAATATTTGTGATTTAATGTTGGAAAATAGGTATGCTAATCCTTTCAAGAAATTGAGTACCTTATCCTCTTGCCGTTGCCTTTTGATGGTTGAATGACAAATGCAATTGTTTCCATAATTGCAAGGTGGGAGAGGTCTGAATTTGTCTAGTTCATCCCAAAGCATTTTCAATTCAGTAAAATAACCTTTTACTGTCTTATCTCCTTACTTGATGGAAGTTATTTCTTCTTGCACTTGTAAAACCCTCAAGACATCCGCCTTTGCATATTATTCCTTCAAATCATTCCAAATGTCAATGGCATTTACTGATTCATCAACAAGGATGCACTTAACAATATCAGAAGAAACTAATCTCAAGATCCAAGAAATTAGGATCGAATTGCATCTTCTCCAAGCAGCATAATTTGGATCATTCTCTGATGGAATTTATAAGGAACCATCAAAGAAATGTAGTTTATTCTTTGACATGAATGCAACTCTCATGGTCCTGCTCCATGAGTGATAGTTGGTTTCAGTTAATGGTGCTGAAACCAGAGACATACCAGTATTTTCACTGGGATGTACATAATAGACACTGGAAGAGTCAATGCTTGGATTCACCATTTCCAAGAACCAAGAAGGAATGTGGAACCAGAAAATAAAAGCAGAAAAGAACAATGGGTGATTCGCAGCAAAGCTCTCTAAGAGAGCTCTGATACCATCTTGACAATCTCAGAACTATGATGCAAAAAGAAGAAGATGAGAAAGATGGAAGAGAACACTTGTGTAAAGTTATCTTGCATTGAAAGTAAATTGTTGAAAGAATACAATCTGTTACTTATTGATGAGTATTAGTTCCTATTTATATACAATGAAGAATGATTACTAATAGAAAGTAGTTACAGGTAGGTATAACTAACTTCATAATTATAGTTTAATTAATTACTTAACTATGTGACCTCTAATAATTATAATTAATGATTTAAATTATAGTGTTAATGATACCAAAAGTATTATTATTACCATATTCTATAATCTATCTATAATATTAATATTTAAGACTCATTATATGGAAAGTTTTCATGTGTTATTCATAGAGAAAATTATGTCCCACCATTTTCATAATCTTAACATTTAAAGAAGTTTTTTTTTACTTAATTTACTTTCTAATTATTAATTATTTGTTTAAATGATACCGTCATGTCTCTCTTCCATTAACACAACAAAAGTACCTAACAAATATTGCAATCAAAATTATTTAACAAATAACAAATAATATAAATAAAATGATAATTGAATGTATTATAGCATTAAAATTTTATATATGTAATTATAGTGTTAATGATAACAAAGTTATTATAATTGCATTACAAGAAAAAAAACTTATTACAGTTAACAATAATTATATTGATTTTAATTAATGATTATAATTATAGTATTAATGATGATAAAAGTATTATAGTTACATAATCTATAATCTATCTATAATAATATTAATACAAATATTTAAGACTCATTATACAGAAAGTTTTCCATGTGTCATTCATAAAGAAAATTACATTCCACCATTTTCATAATCTTAATATTCAAAGTAAGTTTTTAGATTCAATTTATATTCTAATTATTAATTATTTTTTTCCAATGATACCTTTGCATCTCTCTTCCATTGACACAACAAAAGTACTCTACAAAATATCACAGCATTAAAATTATTTACACACACACACACACATATAGTATTCATGATAATAATGCTATTATAATTACATTACTAAAAACCCTGTTACAATTAACAATAATTATGTTGATTATAATTAATGATACTAAGAAAACCTTAGCACACATTTAATTTTAAATTACTTTTACTGAATTTGATTTATGTATGAATTTTCAATTTAAACTTGAATTTTATTGCATTATTAGTATTTGTTGTTATGGATATTTGTGGTTCAAATTTAAAAGTATTTTTTTAAAAAAATTTGGCTTTTTGAAAATTTTTTAATCAACACATGAATTCCCATAGAGATTCAAATCTCCGTAGGAAATAAGAAATGAAACCTATGATAAGATGAGGATGGAGATAAGGAAAAAATTCTAAATGAGCATGGGGTCAAAGGAAAAGTTTTTAGCTTCAAGTCTATAGGTTTTGAAAATCATAAGCGGAAAAAAACTATCTATCTACCTGTCTCATTATATCATATTCGATTTTTTGTTACTTAAACATTCTAACTTATCAATTTCACAATTGTTTCATATTAGTTTTAAAAAAAAACTTTGATCATATTACTTTTTATTGAAAATAATTGTGTAATTGATATAATACTCCAATAATTGAGATGATATAAATTAGAATTTAATATTATTTGTTTTACTAATTATAACACATTAATTATAATATATATTTTAAAAATAATATTTTAATTTGCTGAAATGATGTACAATGAAATGAGGTGTAATTGAAATCACGTAAATTAAATTTATTCATTAATTTTTATTAATTAGAAAAATATTTTTATGTTTTTATAAATTAAAAAGGATATAAATGGCTAAGGATAAAAAAAAAAAACCAATAAAAGTGTGTATAAGCAGGGATAACGTGCAATAGGGATGGGAATGGGGACATATTTTCTCTTTATGGAGACAACTGATAGAGGCAGAGTCCCAGTTTGTTAAATGAGAGAGAGACGAGGATAGTTATCCTTCATTTTGTTTTCAATCATCTTTATTGGATTTGGATTTTACTTTAAGTTATGTTGTATTAGTAGTATTTGTTATTATGAATATTTATATGTTTTGAATTTTGAATATTTTTAAATGTTTTCTCCTTTTTTTAATAAATCTATGAATACCTATAGGGATTCAAATCTCCGAGAGGAATGGAGAAAGGAAACCAATGATTGGGATATGGATAAAAATTAGAGGCAAAATTCTAAATGGGAACAGCCGTGTAGGATATGTCCCCTCTTTCATGGTTACCTATTGTCATCTCTTTAATATCTCATGATATAGTAAAATTATCCATTTATTCTCTTTCATTATTCAATAATTTCAACTTTCGAAATGTGCAAAATTTTCCTAAAATAGGCTCTTTATTATTACTTATTGATAGGTCATCTATCTAGAGTTTTTCAATTTTATAAACATGATATTCAAAATAAGATACAAAACAGAATGACACATTTATATTTTATCAATTTATTTAATTTTTTAAGTATTAATTTATTTTCAAAATAAATTTGTATACTCAATTTTCTATAAAATATATTGAAATAAATTATTATTTATTTTTTAACAATCATCAACAAACTAGTTTTTTATTATCACCTTGTGCGACACATGGGTCAAACAACTAATTTCTGAAAGTTCAGACAATTGATTTCTATATTTTTAAAGTTTATGAGCTAAAATGAAAATGATCTATAATCTAAGGGGGTAAAGTCCAATTTTTCCCTATACAATTTGTCTTAAACAACTTGGCCACGTATTATTTAAGCATTTTCAGGATGCCAAACAGATGGCGCAGAAAATAATCTCTTGGCGGACCAGTTTCTTTTATGGTGGTAGAGCTATTCGGCCACTTGTTAAGTGGAACGTAAAGACCCAAAACAACAATGGGGTACATTTGCTATTGGTGATTTTGTCATACAAACGATCGAATCTGCATTTAAAGAGCCTATTTTTCTCTTTGAAATAATCATTTGAACTTTAGTATCACAAGGAAATAGCCTAAAGATAGCTCGAACATAAGTAAATTGTACACCTAATTAGGTGAATTCCTTCTAGTAATTTAATATTTAAAATACGGAAGGTGTGATATTGTAAATAGGCTGTAAAAGTCATTTGCAGTTTCGTACCATCAAACATTTTTCATACATCAGTTTGAAAAAAAAAAAAACATTTTTCATACATATATATATCAATTAAAATGGGCTTTCGAAAGTAATTCACCAGTGTCTGCCGACAGTATGCCTCATGTTGCGATTTTCGGGGGATATTTTTACCAAAAGTTTCCCAAGGGACAAATTGGTATATAGAAATCTTCCACCAATCAAGATTGGAATTTTTTTTTATCTTCAATCCTAATTTTGCCATGGGAATAAGCAGAGTTTACAAGTTTAGTTTATATTATTATTGCTCAACTTGGGGAGAAGAAGACAATGAGAGGGCCATCCCGTCTTAAAATGACGTTGGCAAGTTAGAAAAGTTTGAAATACAATTGGAATTTTGTGATGGAGCAACTTAAGAAGACATCGAGGGTCCAATTTCTTTCAGCCGGGTGTGTTTGTTTTTGCTCGAGAAGTGCCTTTTTTTTTTGTATCTTTCAAAGAAAATTATTTCTAAAATTTTTGGTATTATTTGTTTGTGCTTCTCTATAAAAGCAAAAATAGAAGAAAATAGTTTTTTTTTAAGTAGGTAGAAAAATACTTCTCTAACAATGAAAAAAAAGTAAAAAAGAAAGAAAATGTGACATGAAAAAGAAGTCAATTACGTCCTCATAAATGTCCCTGACATTTTGATATAATAATAAGAATTTAATTTTGATACACTGATATTATAAAAAAATTTTACACTGTCATACAATATGTATTGACATTAGCAAAGGTAGTTAAGTTTCACACCCACTATTTAAAAAGTCATGTAAATAAGATGATTTTATTGGATGACAGTCACTGTATAGAAATTAAACCTTAATAATAAATGATACTCTAACCTACCTCTTAATATTAAAAACAATGTAAATATAATTCAGATGATATATATATATATATATAAAATGTAAATGAATTGATATACTATTTATCTATGAATTTGTTATACCTCAGGTCCACATATCCCTAGTTAGGCCTAATACAGCCTTTAGGTACCCCAATACCCTTGGTGTGCTGAAAATCATATTGATCCTGAAGTCTACAATGTTATGCAGAATAGTCTCGTTGCAACAAGGACCCCCGACACTAACAAACATCCAAAACTACACAATTTCATTTTAGGTGACCCTTACCCCAAAAACATAGAAACCTAGTTCTCCTTTTTCTTCCTACCTCCCTACTCTCATCCTCCATCAATCTTACCTCCTCCAAGCTTCAAGGTAAGAGATTATCGTTAGTTTATGTCCTTTTTCTTCCTATTCCTCTATGTTCTTGAGTTGGATGTTGTAGTTTATCATTGTTGTCAATTTTGGGTACTCCCCCAATATTTATAGGGTTATTTTAGAGTTGTTCTAGAGTCATTAGAAATTATTCATGGATTATGTTGTTGTTATGGTAGATGTTGGTTTTACCCCCACTCCATAGAGCTTAGTTGGTGTTGATACCATTTGTTCCTCCCCTTCAAGTGAGTGAGTTCAATCATGCGGCCTTTATTTTGGTCATTATAGATAATTTCTTAGTCCTATGGCATAAATGCAAGATTCTAGAGACTATTTCAAGATGGTTATGAATTGTTAATAATTTTGCCAAGTTTGTGAATTTTATGTTTTTCAAATGAGTATGAAAATCATTTTATAATGCACATGGGACCATTTTGTTGCTAAAATAATCTTATGAATAGTTAGATTTTATATATATATAGAGGTGATGTGATTACCCCAATGTTTTCAAGAGTATAGTATGTTTATGATATTATGCTCATAAGTTCAGAGTTAAAACCCAATTCTAGAGTTTCAGAGGAGAAGTTTCTAGTTTTCATAATTTTAAGATTAGATAGTAGCTATAGAGAAACAGACAGCGAGTTAATGTTTGTAAGAAATCGTTAACCTTGGTATCAAATTATCTTTCAGAGGACAATCTTCCCTATCAGAGAAATTAGAGATGGAATCTAGTTAAGTATCCAACACGGGACCTTATTATGAGGTACCCATAGAGATCAAAGTAATCCCAGAGACTATCATTGATATTATATATATATATACATACACACACACACACACACACACACACAAGAGATTCCTATTTCTCCATTAGACTACTATTATTCATGATTTATAGAGATTACTGGTTTTGAGATTATTATATATGTAAATATGAAAATGGTTTCGAAGCTGGTACATTTTAATATTATGATATTTATATCTTTGTTGGTGCAACTCCCTAGTACTCATTTCTATGTGCTCGAGTCACATAAAAATTAATACCAAGGAAATACGCCCTATTCATGAGCTTTTCAATATTAGACATAAATGCTGCTAAAAATTCTAATGAAAATTCGTCATGGTAACGGCATAGGTACCACGTCTCCTATGAGATAGAAAATCACAAAAAGAATAACCAATCATTCATAGCTAACCTGCTATTCAAAATACAATATTCTAGTATCTCACATATCATTATCATGAGGCACACAGTGCCACTTAATCCACAACATAAAACGTAATAATATAATATCAGAAGATAAGTGGCCTCATGTGTCAAAATAGCTAAGAATATACTAAATCATGGCCTCAGGCCACAAAATACAAAACATAAAAGGAATAAAGGGTCTTATAACCCAAATACAAAAGAAGGATCCAAGTATCAACTCCAAAATAAAAATAACATATAATTCTATAAGCATAGAGTAAAATAACTCGAAGATTTCAAAATATTAAATGAGATCAAGTGATATAGCGCAATCTCCAGGCAAAGCAAAAGCATCAGTTCTCCAACAGTTAAGTTTCTGTATCAGGATCTACCTGCTCATCTAGAGATGATATGGAAAAAAAGGGAAAAAGGGTGAGAAATCAATTGAAATCTCAATAAGGGCATATGTAAATAATGTGACATGATAACTATCTCTAGTCTACCTTGGTTTTCTTTTAAACCATTAGTATACAATCATAAAGTTCAATTTCAGGATTTCACAACCATCCTTTACCAAGGTAAATGTGTCTTTTAGCATAGTCTTGGCATAAGATGTACATATATGCATGAAAGAACTTTACTAGTATAATTAAAGAGACATGCATGCATGGAAAAAAAATTAGACTTACTCATTAAACGTCACAGTATGCATAATTGGCTATCCTAATGCAAGTCATCAAAATGCATTATATTAAGGTCTTTTCTTTGGTTCTAACTATCTTATAACTTTTGTGTTTCTATATGTTCCTATGAATCTTACTGTTCTTTCCTCCCGTATAATCGTGGTTTAGATAATTTAAAGGCTATAAGCTCATGCTTAACCGGTCATCACCGATTCCTTAATGCGAACCGACAATGAAACTCTCATGTGCACTTATAAAGAAAATCAATGCCTAGTTGTCACTAGTTCTCAAAAAGATTCAGTGTCAGCACCCTCTTTGTCGACAGAAATCTACCCTTAATCTTTATGTCTTAATTCTAATTCTGTATTCCTTAGTTTTTCCTCTTTTCCCTCTTTCCTCACAGTCATTCTTTTCCGCATAAGTAATGCAAGAATAAGTGTCAATAATGAATTTTAAAATCCTTTTCTGAAAAAAGAAAGATCACAACAACAACTCAACGGGTAAGCACAAACATTAGTAACCAATCATCTATTATGCCAAGACTAAAATGCTACCACATGATAAATCAAAACTTGTCCAAACTTGCCTTTTTCACTTCCAACAAAAGAATATTGTCTTAACTAGAGCTTCATTATTCAAGAATTATAGATTCATAAAAGAGAACACAGACTAAACCAATTCTTAGTTTCATTTAAACATTTAATCAAACAAATAGCATGTATAATGAGCAATTTTCACGCATGAGATTTCTCCCCTCCCAAAACATCACAAAAAGTCATATTTCTAAGTTTTTATTGCATTAAAAACAAGGAATTACACACACACACACACACACAGATATATATATATATATATATATATATATATATATATATATATATATATCAAACACTGAACTTTTATGAAAATCCAACCCAAAGAATCATAAAGACATGGTAAAATGGACCTATCCAAAAATAACTGAATTTACATGTTTATGCATATAACTTTCAAGATTACCTCATTACATTGATTTATATTTTTGTAAACATTAGTTTTATATCAAGCTAACTACCTATCCAACAAATATGCAAAAGCTCAACCCCAAACAATCTTTACTTTCACTTAGGAGTTTTGTCAGGCATATGGCATGCATACTTACTCAATTTTCGTGTATCATACTTCACACCTCCAAAGACCCCTTCTTAATGCTATATTTTCAAGCTCATACATAAAAAACAAAGGTATACATACATACATAAAAAACAAAGGTATACATACAATATATATATATATATATATATATATATATATATATATATATTATGTATCTGTCTGTGTGTGTGTATACATCCAACATTCAAATTTCCTTATAATCCAACTCAAAACTCAACCAAAGCATGATGTAAAATAGCTCCTAAACACCAAACCGAGAATGCATCATAGGGAGGGAACCACGGATTATTTTCCAACTACATTCCAACATTATACATCTCAATCATAGGATTTATTTTTAACATTTATTAAGAGTCACAATAACCCAACAACATTCATTAATCATAGGCAATATAGCTCTAAAGTTTAACAAAAAAAAAAAAAAAAAAAAAGAGATAGAGAAACCCCTACCAACTATGAAGAATGGAAAGGAGTAAGCACCAAGGGCTCCTACAAGTTGAATGGAGAAGAAATCTTCTCCTCTTAGCTCCAAATAGTCGCAGATTAGGGGGTTCAATGGGGGAGGGAAGTGAGTGCTTGGAATGTGAAAATGGAGAGGTGGTATGGTGTTTGATGGGGCAAGGATTAATGGCTTTGAGTCTTGGGAGAGATGGAGTGGTGGTGGTAGTTGGGGTTTAGGTGATAGGAAGGGGAGGAAAGTGAAGAGAAGGTGGAGAGGAAGAATGAGTTATTTGAGAAAGAAGAATAAGAGATGTAAAAGGAAGGGAGGTAACGTGAATAAGAAGGGGAGAATGGGGTTTGGGCTTTTTTTTTTTTTTTGTGAGAGTGTGGGTGTGTGTGAGAAGGGCAATTTAGCAATTAGGTGTATGTAAATTAGGATAACCTAGGGATTTCACACACAATCACTAAAATAAACATGAAGCACAGATTAAAATATTATTTTCACACATCTCTAATTCCAAAAAAAGATTATTTAATTAATCCATTTTGGAGTTTAAATTCCAAAAGGAATCACATAGAGGGAATCCAATTTTACTAAGATGTTAAATTAATTATGAATGGCTAATTATCCATTAACTAACCAAAACAATTAGTGTATAGAAATCGGGGCAATACAGTTGGTTGTCCCATGTGAGAGATATGGGTGAGAATCTACTCATAGAGTTTTGGATGAAACTCACCCCCTTTTTTTCCCCTTATAGATATGGTAGCTGTTGTGGGTCTTTCTCAGCCTGTTCCTCCCTAGCAGCATTAGTTTATATCTAGCTTGGTGAGTTGCGCATGACTCCTATTGTTGGGATTTCTGATGAAAAGAAAACAAATGGTATGCTTGTTTATGATTATGGAATGAATTAGAAGAGCAATATAAATACTCATAAAATAATTTTTAGTATTGTTTGTTTGTTATTTTAAAAACATTAGAAACATAAAATAATCAACTTCTCTTTGTTTTTTCAAAAGCAAATAGTGAGTTGCTTCTCCAAATATCATAAACAATAGAAGAAAAAAAGATGTGGCATAATAAACAAGTCAATTATGCCTTAAAAAATATGACTGATTTATTAGATTATAACACCAGTGTAACTAAGAAAGAAAATAATAGATTTACTTAATTATAATTTTAGCAAAGAGAGCGAATCAATAAATTCAATAATTAATTAAGAAAGATAATTTGATCTATAACTTAAAAACTGTATAATAATAATAATAATAGTAAAAAGGAAGAGTTAGTGAAATAAAATCTAACTTTTTAAGTACTTTTTTTTGTTCAACTAACTTTCTAATTACTGAAAAAATAACAAAATAAAAGAAAATTTAATACCTATTTTTTATATAATTATTATAAATTATAGTTTTGATGTACATATTTATAACACTTGTTCATATACTAAAGATATTGACACAAATTTACATTGTGAAATACGAGATTTAACATTAGTGTACTAAGTACAAACAAAGTGTTTTGACATATGTATTTAGTATCACTATTTACTGACAACAGTGTTTTGAAATTCATAATAAACTTAACACATTATTTTAATACAACTTCATGCATTCCTAATAGCTGAAAGAGTTTGCATCCTCCTTGGGTATTATTTAGCTAATCTTAAGCCACAAAAAACAGGAATGAGAATTTAAATGTCTTAATTAGTAGAAAATGAATACAGTTTAAAAACATTTTAATTTATGGTTGGTTTCAACCCCATCTACACGGAGAATACATATTACTACATGTGTTTATTGGAACATAATCAAATATCATAATACAAATAAAATGTACTAAATAAAGCATATCATACAAGGGTTATTATGCTTTCTTTGCTCTAGTTTTCGCTTTTCTTTGTCTCCATGTCTCACACATAGTTGAAGGTCTTCTTTTAAGGAATTTCCATTCTCTGTTGTTACTCTTTATCACCATAATGATAAATCAAGATATTTACACATCACTAACCAAGATGAGTAACCTAAAAGGATCTTAGATCTATCCTTCTGTGCCCTCTTGATAGTTAGTGGCAAATCTTTAAAAGTATTCTTATTAGATCACTTGATTGTCATTGTTGAAATATTTTTTCGAAATAATTAAATGATGAACAACATAAATATAAAGAGCAATAAAATTAAATTACAATTGTAAATAATGCATAACTTTAATATAAAGGAATAGTAAATAAAATAACTTTAAATAGATAATGAGTAATGTAAATGTAAAGAACAGTAAAATCTAATGACAATAATAAATAATTGAATAACTTTAATATAAATGAGCAATAACTAACATGACTTAAAGTAAATAATAATGAGAAACGTATATATAAAATAATAATGAGAAATGGAAATATAAAGAAATAATAAAATAAAATTGAAATAGTAAATAATACTGAATAATTTTAATATAAAGGAACAATAAATAAATAAAGTAACTTTTGTTGAATAGTATTACAACCTATAGGTCAGCACTTATGCTTGCTGGGGACTCCTAAGGTGAGAAGCCTAACAAAAGTGAAGGCCTAGTCCACTATAATTTGAGTTAGCCAGTGAAGCCTATAACTTGGATATGAGGATATAATAACTAAACTGCCTTAAATAAAGGGACACGGTAGATAACCTCAAATCGATTACAATAAGAAAAGAGATCTCTTCCTAAGATATCCAAAGATGTGATATTCAGTAACCCAAAGAGTAGGGGATAAGATGATAATGAATTCCTCTGTACAAGAGTAAGTTACATCTCAATTAACTCACACTTAAGTAGGATCTCCTTGACTTGAGCGTCTAAGTCCTTGCAGGTTCCTTACCCCCCGTGTTGGAAGCTTGGAGATCTAAGGATCAGAGCTCGAATTAGACGAGGACTCTATTCTAGAGAACATTTAGCACCCATTCTGATGCCATCAATATAGATGCTAACTTCTTAAAGGTCAGATTTTGTTTAATTTCTCAAATATGTGTTGAGGTGTCCTTCATCGTAAAATATGTTTTACATTCCATTTTGATATAGGTTGTTTCAAGTGCCATAGTTGCAAGTATATCGGAGAAAGTGCCAAGTTGATATGAGAAATGTTTGGATATGCACGTGATCATCATAATTGATATTTTTCAAGGCTTCTTCCTTCCACTCTAAGACAGGTAACTAAGACTGTGCTTATACTACAATTTGTTTGCATGTTCCAATTATAGAAGACCTTCTAAATTGCTCTAGAAAATCAAGGAGGATTAGTAGCATCTAAAAGTTCTAAAAGCTTATACCTTTAAGTTTAGTTGGAATTTTGCTTTCATCAACAATGAAATGCTAGATTAGATGTTTTCTATTGTTAAGTAAATTAGGTGTATCTTTATGAACTCCCTTGTGACAAGAATTATCTTTTTTGTTGTTAGGCTTACTAATTTGAAAATCATAATTTTTGGAATCAGAATAAAATTGATGGATTATTTTATTTCAGAATACACGTTCTAGAGGAGTTTTGCAGAAAAGTATAGTAAAATTTTGGAAACTCATAGAAACATAGGTGCATATGCTTGAATTTTAATCTATCTTAGAATATTGGCTAAATAACTACAATTAATTGACAAACTCTAGGTGCATGTTTCCTTCAATCATAATTTGATGTTGGTATCAGTAGTACTGGCTGAGATCTGTCCATGGTTTGACAAAAGCAACATAAGTTATTGATTAGGCTTTGGACTAGTCAGGTTGCTTAGATATACTTAGTTTTATTTATGGGAAAAAGGATTATTATGTTAAACTTTGTATTGATTTTCTGGTGAGATTGTATTGATTTTCTGGTGAGATTGAGTGAGAAATAGGACTTGTTAAGATGGTATAGGAAGTGTGTTTGACAATGAAATGAAAGGCTTATGTGGAATGGTATCAGTCCTCCCAACTGAAAATATTTTTGGGGAATTGCGTGACATCTTCAATAGCCTTTGATAGATGTTTACGTGAGTAAAGAAATACAGAATATCAATCATAAATAGAAAGAGTACAACAGAGATTAGAAAGATAAATAAGGCAAAACTAGGAGATTTTTAATAACTTAGGAGCCCACTTAACAGTTAATGGAGCTTATATATTCAAAAGTGTTGTGCATGCTTTAACTTATAATAGATCTTTGGGATGACCTTTTCATACTTCACATCATTAATGGGATTGATGATGAAGTCTGATGGTTTGAATAACTGCCCTCCCCAAAAGAAACTGTTGATCTTTTTGCATTAGACTTGTGTTGGAAACCAGTTGGATTACATGATATCATTGAATTGGCTAACCAGTCAATTTTAGATATTCAATATAGACTAAATGCTCATGTTGGTTCCCAGAAATATATCTAGGGACAAATTAGTCCTTCCCTATAGGTCTGTACAATATTTTTTTAATTGTGTCTGGAGCGACCAATTTTCCCCTTTTTGAATTGTGATGGACTAATAGGGGATTCTTAAATCCTTAGGGTTTAATCCTTCATTCTATTTTTGAGGGACCAAAATAGGATTTTACTCTCCAATATTTGGTCTTCAACTTTTAACTGGTCTATGTTAAATAATTCTTTTTGGTTCTAATTTCTTTACAATTAAGTTGTATAATTTTGTCATCAAACGATGACATTTGTGTGGTTGACCCGAATGAATTTCTTGTCTTTGGTTGCAGGGATTTTTTTTCTCCATACTGTGCTTGCAATTAGCTTTTTAAAGTTCTTCTACGTGTCAATTAGACTTATTTCATTATTATGATTTAATAACATATTCTTTCTAGCATCTCATATTGTAATCCCAACGAGTTTGAGATCATCTTCATATCTTTGCTGTTAAATCCGGATGAGAACCTTTGATTTATCATGCTCCCGCATATTTTGTGTATTCCAGCTAGGTGATTTAGCTTAATTTAAAACTTGATCTTTGTTTTAATTCTTTTTCTTTATCTTACTAGATTAATATGAAGCTGAAGTTGATTTTATTAAATTATGTGGCATTATTATTAAAATAAAGGACTCTATTTTTTATGAATTGGAAAGCAAATTATGGCGGTTTCAACTGCCATCATTGACTTTTTTTTGAAAAAAAATTTCACTGCAAATTATGGCGGTTTTGAAACCACCATCATTGACTTTTTTTAAAAAAAAAATTCACTGCAAATTATGGTGGTTCAAAGCGCTGTAATTAATAATTTTTTTAAAAAATTTTTTGAAACTTGTAGCTGTTCTTAACTGCCATAATTAACATTGCACTTTTAAATTTGACTGAACATTATGGCGGTTTTGAACTGCCATAATTAGCCTATCTGAATTGTGGTGGTTAAAATGAAACCGCCGTAATTAACCGAATGACGTTGGTAATTACGGCGGTTTTCGGGAATTGCTATTACTATGAAAAATAGCTGTTAAAAACCACTGTAATTTGCAAAATGAACTGCCATAATTTACCCTTTTTTTGTAGTGATAACTTTGATGACTTTTCAAGAGCTTTCATAAACCAATTTTCTTCTACCAGACTTTATAAGAAGACAACGAACTCCCTAAATGTTGTCAAACAAGGCCCTTAGGACCCATAAAAAGAATATATGGATCGGTTTAATACTATGGCCATGTAGATCCTAGAGCTTGACATAGCCATTGAATCGCATGCCAGAAAATGTGGACTCCGAGCTAAAACTTTGGCTATAACTCCCCTAAGAATCATAGCCTAGTTTTGAGAAAGATAGGTAGGCTACGTCAACATGGAAGAGGTCCATGCCGTGAGAAGAACAAAAGTTCGACAGGATGCTACCAAAATAGAAAATGACAACAACCAAGGAAAGAAGCAGAACAAGAGATCTTGGAATCATTAGGAGATGATCTAGCAGGAGCAGTGTCTTTAGAGGAAACAAATTTGGATGGAGAAGCCATGAGTGCAAAAGGAAAAAGATCAGAGAAAATGCATAAAGGAGAAGAAGCGTTTCAGGAGCTTTAGGGAAGAAGAAGAAAATGAATAGTTTTCAACTGAAGGAGTAGGCGTGAAAATGTGACGACACAGAGTATTTATAGCCTTCTCAATGGGCTATAATGCTAAACTGATAAGCTAAAAAATCAGGCCCATGACGCATGACATGACAAAAATGATGTGGCAGTTCCGATTAAAGTGCCCCATAAATGATCTTTAAAAGATATTTCAATTGGTGAGAGGAATTTATTTTAAATTTAAACAACAACTCCTCAACTTCTCATCAATAGAGATGTTCTTTGAAGTGAGAGTTGTAGGGGGCATCATGTTGGCACCTTTTACCAAGTGTCAGATTATCGAATCGACATTCAACTTTGATAGCTCGAGGATCAGTTGAAAGTTTGGCATGTTAAGAGCTAACAAAATTGTGCGAAATTGACAAGGCCTCTAGTTGTTGGACAACATGTTTGAAACCCAAGAAAAGCTAGTTATGACAACTAAGTATCCAATTTGGTAACTCGATATTAACAGAATTTTTTTTATTCGACAATTAATCAGTCAAGGTTGAAGTTTGTCACTTGGGATTTAGAAGATTTTAAGATCAAAGGAGATTGACGGAGCAATCAGAAGCTGATGACAACTAACTATCATACTTAGGGTTCGACAAGTCGAAATAGGGGTTTGTCAGCTGAAGACTTAGAAAATTTTGAAGATTTTGAAGATACTATCATAGTAATTCAATTGTATTTGTTCGTCAATTGACGGTTTCCAGCTGTTATTGACAAAAGCTTAACAAAGATGTGACAAAATGGTGATAAAGAGCAAATGACAAATCAAGAAACTGTCAAAGTCACATGGACAATATTTAAAGATAGCCAAAGATAAGTGTCAGAATCCTAGAGACTTAGGTTGTCTATAAATACCAAAATTATACCAATTGTAAAGGGTTGGAATTTTCACTCACACACTCAATCTAAAATGTCTCCAATGACTAGATAGAGTATAGAGTTAACTCAGTATTATTCTCAACCAACTTTCTTTCTTTTTTAGGATTAGATTTCCTTTCAAGTTCTTTACATTTCATGTTCCCACATTTTTGTTTGTCAATTAAGCATTTTACATTCTATTTTCTGCAAATTTCTTATTCTTCTTCTGTAATCTGTCAAACATTTCATTTACACTATCACAACACAAATAACTTTACATTCCATCCTTATTCCATAAAACACAATTTGACACTCGTTTCTTTTGGTGGAGAACCCAAGATGAGCAACTTTTCGCTCCCTGAATCAAGATATTAAAAAGCAAATGCTGTCATCTAAACTCCTGAAGTTTGTTGATTCATGCTTGGTTTAGAGTAGTTTAGCCTCCTGCACAAGGAGATTATCAATTATTTGTTGTTGATATATAATTGCCAAATTTTGCCATAAACAAGAGCTTTCGCTAACTCTTTGGCTATAAATCCCCCAAGAATCATAGCTTGATTTTGAGAAAGATAGGTAGGCTACATCAACATGGAAGAGGTCCATGCCATGAGAGCAACAAAAGTTTGACAAGATGCCACCAAAATAGAAAATGACTGATGGGATAGAGTTCGGGATGACAAACATAAGCCTTTCCACATTCCCCGACCTTGATATTTATGAGGTGTACCCTTTTAACACCAGAAAATAAACTATCTTGAAAGAAGTGTATAACTTAAAACTCATCAAGCTTCCAAACAATGTAGGAAGGCAAGCTACTCCCCTTAGAGCAAACAAGACCAAGTGGTGCGAATTTCATGGAAGATGTGGACATAACACCTTAAAAATTAGATAAAAAAAGTTGATCAAGAAAGGTCAGATAGACTAATGTATACCTCGGCGAGCTAGAAAGAGGCGCTGAGACTGAAGAGATGATAAGAGAATAAGGGGAAGAGCCAATCATAGGTCTAAATCCCCCATCGCTAGAAAGTAACGATGGGACTGTGTTGGCCAGCGGAAGCAAAATAAATACAAGAACAAACTCTCTCTCAATAGAGGAAACAACACAAGAAGAAAAACAGTATAAAGGAGACAAAATTTAACGTGGTTTGGCCTCAACTGCCTACATCCATGACCCCTATAAGGAGTTTCAAATCTTTTTACTATCTGTAACTTTTGAACGGCTGAAGTTACAAACCATCCTTACAAATATTTCATCATGTGAATAACTCCTAAAAGCTACCCATATGGATCACTCCCACTTTTGGAGGATAACAAACTCAAATAACCAAAGCCATATTTATAGGGCAAAATACTAGCAATACTTCTATTTCTTATCGATGTGGGACTTTGGGTTAAATCCCAATAAATCTTCCCCTTAATCCAAAGTCCTACCAAAAAGCTGGTTACAACAACTGCCTCCACAAAAATTCTTCTTGCAAAACTTGTATTTCACGAGTATTAAATAGTGTAAACAAGAGTCATACCTGCTCTATTAACTTGTACCACCACTGCACACGAAAACACCACTCTTGGCTTCTACATTACCAAGAAGACTTTTGACATAAGCTCTCTTCACTTGCACCGTCGCTACTCCACGGGACACGTCGCTTGATCTCCATATTGCAAGGAAGACTTTCGACACAAAGGACCTCATAGATCCAAAAACTACCATTCTAACCAATACTCAACCAAGCCCAACTGACCCGAACCATAGGCTCTGATACCACTGTTGGGCAGCGAAAGCAAAATAAATACAAGAACAAATTCTCTCTCAATACAGGAAACAACACAAGAAGAAAAACAATATAAAGGAGACAAAATTTAATGTGGTTCGACCTCAACTGCCTACATCCACGACCCCTATAAGGAGTTCCAAATCTTTCTACTATTTGTAACTTTTGAACGGCTGAAGTATAAACCATCCTTACAAATATTTCATCATATGAACAACTCCTAAAAGCTACCCATATGAATCACTCCCACTTTTGGAGGATAACAAACTCAAATAACTAATTAAAGCCATATTTATAGGCTAAAATACTAGCAATACTTCTATTTCTTATCGATGTGGGACTTTGAGTTAAATCCCAACAGATTGCTCAGACTAGAACATGAATTTCAAGGTGTGATTGATTATACTGACGAAGGATTCGCAGGAGGTGGAGAGTCTATCTAGCTAGAAGGCATTGAATCTGAGCTATAATGAACATAACGTTGAATTTCCCCCCACAAATTCTAAGATGTAAGAAAATTCGATGATTTCTTTCCCTAACTCCAACTATAAAGGGAGCAGACCGAAGCTTACACGAACCCTTTGTCATCGAACTATATGAGGATTATATTTGTGAAAATTATTATTTTCTTATGGATAATTATATATTACATTGTCAATAATAGCATTATTAAAGGAGTTAAAAGTTCTTATATTAAGCAGAAGAGGAATACACAAACTCCATATATACTAAAATTACTATCTATAATAAAATGTTCAGTCAAAATCTTAAAGTAATTCTTTTGATACATTTTATTTTGTGGAAAAATTAAGAAAAACAATAAATTCAATATATTCTTTTCATATCTAATTTTTAACTTGCTACCAAGTCTTTCTTTTAAAATGTGTTTGTATTATAATTAATTATAAAAAAATTTAACAAACGTGTGCCATACTATTATTAGTATGTAGGTTTAATTAATTTGTTGGTTCATATAGTTTTATCAAATTTTTAATTAGATTCTTATAATTTAAAAATCTATAATCAAATCCCTTTAGTGAATGAAATTTTGTGATCGAGTTCCCAAACCTCATATCTTTTACAAAACTATGATATTTATTTGGAATATTTCTTTATTTCTTCTATTAGCTTCATATAAGTTGGTTTGAACCAGTTAATATTAAAAACCCAATAATACTATTAAACCATCTCTAAAACTCATTATAGTAGACTTTTATCATTTTGTTATTGGGCAAGAAATGAATTTAGTTAAGTTCCCAAAATATTAATATGAAAATATTGCCTACTCCGATCCTTTATTATATGTGCACTTATATCGGAAGGAATATATGAATATTGTGTTTAATCTCATATTTTATAGTGATGGTTAGGTTTAGGGACTTGATTATAACTTTTTATTATAGCCATATGATTATAAATTTTTATTCACCATGAAAACTTGATTGCAAAATTTTAAACTATATAGATGCCTAATTAAAATTTTGATAAAACCATAAAACCTGTGAATTAATTAAACCTTATTATTATCTTCCACTTGATAAGTGAATTGTACTTAATTACCATTCAAATATTAGAACATAAACATTTTGTTACCCAATACTCAAAGAATATTAATTGATAAACTAATAGAATTTTTTTCGAAATTGTCAATATATTGATTGAATTACAAATTAATTTGCTTTGTAGTAAAAATTTTTTAATATTAATTTCTTAACCAGCTGTCTCATAAACCGTAGTTACCAAAATTAAAAGATAATCTCCTCATTACAAATTAAATCATAATTCTTTCTTTAAAGGGTTAATTTAATCCTTGGATTACTTTTTTCAAAAGATCAAATCTTAATTCATATGCACTAACCATAAAGAATATTTATTTTGAAATGGAGGTAATAATTAATGAACCCGTGCAACTATATTTAAAAAACCCGTTAAAAGAGCATAGTAAAGATTATGATAATAATGATAATAATATTAGGATTTATGAAAGTTTTATGAAAATTTTCTTTGGTAAGGATTTTTATCAAGAATTTAATTTGTATATAGGATTATCAAAACAAATTTTACACAAACCTTTGCCCATATGTTGTTATGTAATTCAATGAAAGTATAAATTCAATTAAGAAAAGAGTGTTTAAAGTTTACTTTGGATGCAATGATTTGCTAAAATATCTTATCATCTGATCAAAGTTTTTTTTGTTTGCATAATATTTTAAATAATGGATGAAAGAATCAATTACCGTAAGTGATGTGATATACTCTATCTTATCATATTAAATGTCGCTTTAACTTTTTTAATTATCAAAATAGTTAAAATAATATTAATTAGAATACAATGAGAATAGTAATAAATGATAGGATGATTATATAAAAAGCTTTTAGTGAATAAAAATTAAACCCCAAGTGTCAAATTTTTTTTTTTGGTGTATGTTTAATTCTGACACCTATTCTACCAAAAAAAAAAAAACACTATCATCTATTTACTTTAAAAATCTTACCAGCATGTAATTAAATCACAGTGAAAACTCAAAATTTAATAAATAAATAAATATTTTTTTTTCAAAAAAGTATAAAGCATAACACCGTTGAAGCCAATGCCTTTTTGTCCCTTCCGCCCAACTCTATTGGTTTCCGACTTCACACTTCTTTCTGTGATTCTGTCTCTTTCGCTTTCTCCGTCACTTGTTCCCGCAGAAACCATGACTAGCTCCTCAGGTTCCTCTAAAAAGGTTCGTCCCATTTTCATGTCCATTCCGCTCTTTATTTATTTATTTTTGTATGTTTCAATTGTTGAGATTTGATGTTCAGAATCTGAGTAAGATTGCCTGCAATAGGCTCCAGAAAGAGCTGGTGGAGTGGCAGGCCAATCCCCCCGCTGGTTTCACCCACAAAGTCACAGACAATCTCCAGAGGTAACTAAATTCCCTTCTCATTCACGGAAAGAAAGGGAAAAAAAAAAGAAAAAGAAAAAGCTTGAAATTTTTGTGCTTCTCTCTCTTTCTTTCTTTTTTTTTTTTTTTTTCTATTGTGTAATGTTCAATTTTATTTGACGTGCTACTTCTTTTTATTCAAATTGTGTGAACTGGGGTTTTGTTGTGAACTGTTTGTTACGCTTAACGGTTTTCGCCCAAGTTATGTTTGGAAGTTTTGTAACGGAAGGAGTGTAAAAAGAAGGGAGAGGCTAGTTAAGTAAATGTTTTGGGACAAAAATACTAAGACATTGAGGAGCAATGTGTTTGGAGAAGGGGACAGAGACAACAATCTCAAAATTACATTCATCCAGTACAATTTTTGGGCTAATTTCCATATCTCCAAAGTGGAGGGATGCTACAGACATTTCTCTGAGACACAAACTCGATATATATATATATATATATATATATATATATATATATATATATATATATATTAAACATTTCATATTCTATTTTTGTCCTTCTATTTTTTCAAATTTTTATCCAATTATAGCTTAATATTTTCCATATTCTCATTAGTCACTATATCCAGAACACTATCAAACATTGTTCTGTCTCCATCCTTTAATGCACTTTAACAATTTCCCTCCCTTGCTACTCAAACTCCTCACTTTTTGTCTCTCCAAATTGGGGGTCAGAGAGGAAATAAACTTCATTTCCCATTCACTCCCTCATTAAACTTGTTGAACATTCAAACAAAATAATGGCATATTTTGATCCACTGTCATCTTCGTCTCTTCCTTCTCTTCCATTATGAGCCATTTCCTTCCATCATCACAAAACTCCCAAACATAAATAAAGATTGTTCTTTCGATTGGGTTTCTTGAAGGCTGGTTTTTTCGTTTCTATTTGACTTTTTTTTTTCTGGGTATTTTCTTTCCTGAAGCTGGGTCATTGAAGTGACTGGAGCTCCTGGGACACTTTATGCTGATGAGACCTATCAACTTCAGGTGGATTTTCCGGAACATTACCCAATGGAAGCTCCACAGGTTATTCTTAACTCATAGGATTCTTCTTTAATTTTAGCATTAACATTAACATAATTTAGAGGGTTTTGTTATTTGTACTCAAAAAGTGAGTTGGGAGTGTATGTGTTAATGGTGGGGAGTTCACTTTGATTAATGGGGAAGTTGTGGGGACTGCAGCGTTAAGTAATAGTATTGCCACTCAAATCTCCAGTCTTATACATAAAATCTCCAGTTTTTTGCTCATGCCCAATTCTCTGGACTTATACAATGTTATCACTCATCACATCAATTCCCTCAATTCTCCACCATTAAAACATGCATTTCTCCGTGGTTGAAAACTTGAAATGACTCACTTTTTGAGTGAGCATAAATAACATTTTTGTAATATAAATTCCCCATTTTGGAGCTAGCTCTTTTCTGGTCTTCAGTGATGGTGTTCTGTTCTGAATTTTATTGTGGACGGTTTGTAACAGGTCATTTTTGTACATCCAGCTCCATTGCATCAGCACATCTATAGTAACGGGCATATTTGTTTAGGTATGCCATTTACTCATTGTTTACAATGGTCCACTCTCTGTGGTATAGTCCATTTGTTGTTCTTCTTGCATCCAATTTTTGTTTTTGTTGTGTTCATTCTAGAACAGCCTTTCATTGCAGGGTTTTGCCTTCTTTTTTTTTTTTGTGTCATTCATTCTTTCTAACACTGATTCAACTGGCTATTTCATTGTATGCCATCAGTTGCTTCTGATTTTCCTTTGAAATTGTGATATTCCAAATTATTATTGATGACAAAGAATTTGCTAGAACAAGGATGGGCTAGGGGTGGGTCTTTTATACTCCACTGATGAATGAGAAATTTAGTTCCAATATTGAAAATTGAAAATAACATACGTTTTCAAAGTTTATCATCTGCAGGATATGTATGGAAAATGAAAGAAATTTTGGCGAATGGCATTTTGTTAGGGATGTATGTCTTCCTCTAATTTTCTATTTTGAATATGCTAGCGATGTGAATCTAAAGTGTTACTGAGCATTAGATAGGAAAACTATGAGATGTGTGACTGTGAGGACCTGTAGGAAGTTTGGTATCTTAGGAGATGCTTCTCTGTATGTTTCTATACCTATGCCTGCATAACTTCTTGTGTTATTAAAATTATATTTCAACATTCTACAGGGTCTAAATATGGAGAAACTATTATGTATTCTCAGTTTGATGCACCCGACCTCCTAGATTTTTATTATATGGTTAATTTGATGATTCAATTTCCGTGTGTGTTACTATCAAAATACATAAGGATTTCTCAAGTTTGGGCCTAGTGCTGCTTCTTATGTAGGATTTGAGTGGGAGGTGTTGCTGCAAAGTAGTTCAGAGACCTCCTAATGAATTAGAATTATATAGATATTTCGCTCAGAGAGCCCTGCATCGTTGGTCAGGATTTAGGCCAATGCCCCATTCAGTTTTCTCCCTTTGCTTATTCGACAAATGCCTGTGGCTGTGGGCTGAGAATTTTCTGTCTGGAATTTGTATCATTATACCAACTGAGATGGAATTATTAAGGGTAGCATCAGTGAATGGAATGAAAGCTAGGTTTCCTTTGTTCATTCTAGCCCTTTTTGTGTAGATATTGATGATCAGAATCAGTCAGTCTATATAATTTTAGGTGGTGGGATGTAGCACAGGCATGACACCTTATTTAGAAAATGGCTCTCTCTATCAGTCTCTTGGAGTTTGTGGGTGGGGAAGTTAAGAAGCATGAACCTATATCTGCGGCTGCTTGATAACTCAGTGCTAAGTGGCACAACAGTTTGGCTTTCACCTTTTGCTTTCGAGAATTTGATTTTTGAAGATACCTTGTGGTCCTTGTCATAATAGATAATATTCTTGTTTGTAAATTTGATTTTTATTTATAGTAAGAGTAGTTACTGATATCCCATCCATTTTAGTCTATAATATTCAACAGGCAGCCAAAAATACGAAATATGATTGAATTGGATCTGTTTTGATGTTAAGCTCACATTTGACGTGCTTTATGGTATTATGCAGATATATTGTATGATTCATGGTCCCCAGCCATGACAGTTAGTTCTATCTGCATCAGCATTCTATCAATGCTTTCAAGTTCAACTGTGAAGGTGCGAATCTAGTTATTGTGTGTTTTACATATTCAATTTTATAGATTCTACATATAGGACATAGGATTATACATGTGAGTTTAGGTATGATCTTTCATTAACTGGGTTATGTTGACTTAACAATTTAATCTCCTCTGCAGCAACACCCTGAAGATAATGACCGCTATGTAAAGAACTGCAGAAATGGTAGATCTCCCAAGGAGACAAGGTGGTGGTTCCATGATGATAAAGTATGATAACTAATTATTGATAAATTCACGAAATTAGAGTAGAGGATATCCTTTTAAAAAGAAAGTTAAGACCTGGGGGAAAACATATTTGAGAAACCAGGTTCCAATCCAATAACTCCTGTAAATTCAAGTTACCTGGTATATGTAAAGGAATAGGAAACAATGTGTCTCGAGCAACTTTAAGGAACAAACAAACTAAGATTATCGTGTTCAACCCTCATATTTGATAATGGGTCGTTTTTTATGCTCTTCTTAAGGTTTTATGTCATATATTATTCAGATTTTACAACTGGATTACTAATTCCTAATTTCAGTAATGATCCGTTAAGGATATCCTGATGTTTCATATTCTTGGTTGCAGGATGATGCAGTACCTAGTTTTTTTTTTTTTTTTTTTTCCTTCTATTAATTTTGATCGATAAGTAGAGTTGTCTTGTCATGGGGAATCATAATACTCCAGCCAACTTTAAGTATTCCTTTGCTTGGGCTTTTGTTCTATTTTCTTAGCCTCGATTACTTTTTTGCTCTAATTTATTCTTGTTGATTATAAAAACAGAATGTTGGTTATAATAGTAAATCCTTCCCCTCCACTAAAGTAGGAAAAACAAAAGGAGAGACAGGGTAACAGAATATGGCGTAGCTGAAGCGATTATTTCCAATTGCCAAAATGCTTCATGGTGTTTGCTTTAGTGGTTGAGTATTTGGTTTGATTGGGAAGTTGTGTTCTACCATTTTCTTGATTTAGTCCTAACATCTCATCTTTTCCGATACAAAGAATTTCATGTATTCTTTGAGCAACTGATGAGATAATGATTGAAGTTTTTAGGTAGCAAACTACTAATGTAAGTTGAATGTTTCCATGTACCAAAAAAAAAAAAGGGTTAGATGTTTCCCATTTTCATTTTCACTCCAAGATTCACCTCTAATGGATTTTGTACTTGGTTTTTCGTTTGCATTTTGACCCATCTTTCAAAGTGTCCCCATCTCCTCACTGTGGTTACCCCCTTGCTAGCGGCAACAACCAGCACCCACAAGATCAGACCTTGTCTATTAGTGCTGCGTGGAGCTGCGGCGACCTCACCTCCAATTGTTGCATTGCCTGATGCAGCAGTGAATTTGCCTCCCAGCGCCACCATTGCAATGACACTTGGAGTAGTGGCAATCTCGCCGCTAGGCATCGTGGTTGTGATGGTGCTTGGAGCAGCGACATCCTTGCCACCGGGTGTCATGGTTGCAGTTGCAGCCTTGCCACCTTGAGCAACACCTCTTCTCCTGTTGAATCCTCTTTTGGTGATCTGGCTACTGAGTATTTTCTTTAGCAGCTTGGGAATCCATAGGTAACAAAATGATTTTCGTTCTTTCTCTCGTTCATTAAAAATTCACCCTCATTAATTTTTTACCCTTTAACCACACATACTCTTGAAATCATTTGACCCTTTGGGATCAATCATTTTACGATCTAGCTGAGCCATTCAGCTGATACCAATTCGACCAGCTTTTGGCATAGTTTTCTGACTTGGCTGCATTTAGCTAAAGTCTAGCGAGGCAGAAGGGAGAAAACATATAATTATATATCTGATGTTTAATACAGTTTTTCTGACAGGTAATCTAAACATACAATTGGCTTATTAAAAAAAGTCTAATAGATCGTACCAGAAAAAAAAAACATGTCTAATTGATGTTTCACTACACGTATAACTTTTGGAGATAGTGATTAAATAAAGAAAGCCCTTGTTTCTATTTTTCCACAGCTGGTGTTGATTCAGTCACAATAAAGCCTAATGCGTTTTGGCACAAGTCTAATTTTATAAGAGGATGGATGAGCACTGTTGCAAGAGACTTGATCTAGTTATTTCTTTTCAAGCCCAGCATGTGTAGTAGTATGTGCAGTAATAGTCCAAAGTAGTTCAGTCTGAATGCCAATCTGAGAAATTCTAGTTTGAACTTACTCCATGGAGGGTACCTTGGCTCAATTTCAAGGCACAGATTTCTATACATGACAGCTTTTTCATGGCTGAAAGTGTCAAAGGAGTACTTCCCATGGTACCTTCCAAAGCCACTCTGGCCAACACCTCCAAATGGTAGTGTATCACAGAAAAACTGCACATACATTGTAAATATCAACAAGAATAGATTTCTTTTACATTATACTTAGCTTGATAAAAATAAAATAAAATAAAAGGATAAATGTATTTTATCCCTCTGAATTTTAAGTCATGTGCAATTTACTCCCTGACTTTTCAAAATGTGCATTGCGACTCCCTGAACTTTCGAAACTGTGCAAAACACCCCTTAGTATAATTTTGTCAACTATAAAGATAAAATTATGTACATTTAACCCTCCTGAAGTTTTAATTTGTGCAACCCGACACCTTATTCGTGAATAATATGTGCAATTAACCCGACTTTTTTAGTGTGTGCAATCCGACACGGGGGTTTTTTGCACAATTTAAAAAGTTCATGAGGGGTTTTTGCGCATTTTGAACAATAGGGGATTTTTTGCACAATTTGAAAAGTTCAAGGGGTCGTGTTGCACATTTTGAAAAGTCAGGGGGTAAATTGCACATGACCTAAAGTTCAAGGGGATAAAATGCATTTAACCCTAAAAAAACTTAAGGGTGTGTTTGGTTCTATAAAGCACCGATACTGCAGTTTGTGATACTGCCCGACACATTAAGTAGGCCTTTAGAATATATTTGTGAGTTTGGATTTTGGAGGGAAAGGGAGGAGAGGGAAGGACTTGTAGTGTAAAATTATATTACAAGTCCTCCCCTTCCCTCCATTCCCTTCTAAAATCCAAACTCACAAACTAACCGTTAAGGACCGAGGCTCCTCATTGTTTTCTCAAAACCAATAAAGTGAATAAACCATTTTTTCGTTCTACAATTCAAAGCTACCCTTTAGTCTTCCCTTCTTTCAAACTCTTTTTTCATTTTAGCTTTATATCACTATGTGGTAGAAGGTTCTTCTTCTTTCCTGCACACAAGTGCTTCTTCATCTTGTGTTCCCACATCTTGGCTCTGGTGCCATACTTGAGGTTCTCCACAGGAAAGGTGAGAACTGAGAAGCTTTTACAACACCTTAATGCTCAATGGTGATAAATAAAGTTGATAGCAAATTATAAGGTGGACCTCGTATGTTTAGGTTTATTATGGACCCTTATTATTAGCCATTAGATGATCATTACTTCTATTGGACCTATGATGGACCCAAATATATCAAGTCTACCATAAAACCCACCAAAGTCGATACCTTCCAAGTTCTTTCATAGTAAAGTTTATCTTTTTTTCTTTTTAGATGAGTGTTTTCTAGATTTTTATGGGGAAGGATAATTTGGTCTCTAGGATGTTTTGGACCTTGTGATAGTCTTCTTATTTAAACCATTAGATCATATTTCAGCAGTCAAGATTTAATAGATTAATTACTAAATAAAATTTATTAAATAATTTAATAAAATAAAAATATTTAAAATTCCTAAATTATCCCAATTATCTCTTATCTCTTTTCATTCTAGCCTCCTCCCACACTCAACACCATCACCGCTGCTGCCTTTAACCCTCCCCTACCCTCCCCTCAAAGGTGATGACAGTATTAGTAGGAATGAACAAACTTAGTCAAGAAGAAGAAAACTACGTTTTTGCTATTCTAGTAGCACCTTTGAAGGCTATAATAAGATATGGCAGGTGGGTCATATCAAAGCCTCTTTGAAGGTGGTATTGTTCTTTATACTCGTTGCGGTCTCTTCGACTGAATAATACACACATTAAAAGAAACCTGAAGTGTTTCCTAGTAAAACCAAAGTGAGAGGGGAAAACTATATTCTTGAAAATACCATTATCAGAGCACTAGGAGAAGAACTGAAGGACTAATGGATCAACTGTTGCGGTTCTGACCTAATTGATTAAAAACTTGAGATTTGGATGAATTATCAGGGAATCAAGAGAAGATGAAGAAGTAGATTTGAGATGGTAGGGGAAAAAAAAAAGTTGATATGTCGCCTGAGATGAAGAACCGGATCCGAATTGGTGTTGGAAGGTGGTAGGGGTGTTGGAGCTTGATTGGAAATGGCATGGGATTAAAGGAAGTAAAATGTTCTTTAAGGGTAATTTTGTAATTAGAGGGAGGACCATTACAAGTACCAAGAGTTTTGCAAGACCAAATTATCCTTCACCGATTTTTATTGTGGGTTTTTTTCACCGTTTGAGTTTTGACAAAAACTAAAGTCAATAAACCATGCACACCGTTAGTCAACTTTACAATAATATATAAATAAATCTGTGAAACTAAATGAATAGTGTTGTCAAAGTTTTGTCTTTCTCTAATTTGTTGTGTTTACTTTTTCTATTTTTGTGATTTTATTATTTTAACTAAGATGTCAACACAACCACAAAACTATTGATTAATAGGTTTGGTATAATTTCTAGTGTGTCAACAACTTTACTTTTTCTATTGTTTTTGTACTGGACTACACTTGTCAATAGTGACTATTGATTGATCTCATCTCTAGTATTTTTTGATGTATTTACAAATCTATAACAACTGATATTATTAGCTAATGAAATCAAATCTAATATACTTCAAATATATATATATCCTATATTTTTCAGATTTTGTTGTATCATCATTTTAGTATCATATCATATCAATATCGTATTTCATTTGTGTGTTTCGTAGGTTTGGTATTAGAAAACAATTTACAGTTTTCATTTCCTGTTTTCCTGTTTCTTGAATTTTATGAAGGAAATATGAAAAACTCTAAAAACTATAAAATTCAGTTTTCAGTTTTCATTAAGTTTCAGTATTTTCTTCACAAAACCCTAAAATCAATAAGACTTGAAATAAAAATGGAAAATTATTTTCTAAAATCCAAGTCAGCCATGAAAAGGAGGATAAAGAATTACTTGAACCATTGTGTCATTAAATGTGACACTTCCTGAGGATGTTTCTGATAGAATCCTTCTCTTGAAAGTTTCATCTTTGGTGAAGGCATAAATGGCAAGAGGTTTTGGCCTCGAATTGATAAATTCAATACTTTCCTGAATATTATTCACCTGCATACATGACAAGTTAAAGAGTCCAATGATACAATCACATAACATATGTGAGAACTGAGAACATAAAGGTGGCTGTTAATTCTCACTGTGATTACGGGAAGCAGTGGGCCGAAGATTTCTTCAGTCATTATCTTAGATTCTAGTGGAGGATCTAACAAGATTGTGGGCTCAATGAACCTGAAAAGGTTGAAAGAAATTTAAGAGTTGAACTAACTTAACTACTAATCACTTCATCATTCCTCTGCTGGCAGAAATTGCACTGGTTTATTCAAAAGATTTTTTTTTCTTTCTGGTTTTCATTTCTTATATCACTTTGTTCTTTTAATAAAAACTTTGTGGAAAAATTAATGAAAAATAGAAAAGTCAATTTTAAGTCACTTTTCTTCACAAAATCCTTCAAAACAAGAAATAGACTGAAAATAAGAAATGAAAACAAAAACCAAACAAACTCCAAACACATAGACAACGGGTAGTGGATAGAGGAAGAGACTACTATTACAGATTTTCTTCGTCGATTGAACCACCATGAACGATGGAAGCCGCAACAAGAGGATCTTTAAGAAGATTGCATAATCTCACGAACTGCTGCTTGTTTACTATTCTGGAAGTGACCTTTGACTCCAGCGGGTTGTCACCATAGAATTTTCTGATTATCTTCTTTAATAGTTCTATCTAGAAGAAAGCCATCAACCTACCAATTAACATTAGGAAATTAAGTATTTTAGGATCAATGGTAGCTTGTGATGTGTTATGAATACCAGAGCTGATGAGAGTTTCTCCTCAACAAGCACGTAGTCTACCCCTATACATGCCTGTCCGCTGCAAGGTCCCCACTTCCCTCCTGCAATTCTTTTGACCGCCATCTTGACGCCCATGAATGTACGTGAAAGCAAAGTTAAATCAGAACTAGAACTCAAATGTGGCTAGCTTAATAACTCGTAGAGTAATGCTACATTGAAGGAATTTCTTACTAGCAAGGTCATCAAACTCCAGAGTCTATCTTAGCTCGTGGAGTTTAGGTAAACTCTTCAACTCGTAAACTCAAAGCTCAACTCGTAAATTAGTAAAAGTTTACTCATGAAATCGTAAACTCGATTAAGGGACATAACTCGTATGAGTTATCTCATGAGTTTGATAAGAAGTTCTAAGAATAAACATAAGTGGTTGCCAGATGAGATAAAGTAGTATGACTAGTTTATCCATTCAAGGATTTTAACATATATGTGACGTCATTTTGGGAAATAAACTCGGGTGAAAATTTGGCAGATCATAGCATTTTATTTTATCCAACGACCACATGTTTTTTTGTCAAAAATCCAAGCAACAAATCCTGACAGTGTAGCATTAACCAACTACTAGAACGTGAACTACCTTAAAATCTGAAGGATCAGGATGCGAATCAAATATAGCTGGACATTTTCCACCCAGCTCTAGAGTAACGGGAGTTAAGTTCTTTGCAGCAGCAGACATGACTATGCTCGCCACACGTGAACTTCCTGAAAATGTCATACACCAAGGAAAAATAATCCTAACACCATAGTTTTATTTATGCCTTCATATATCTGTGTATCCACACTAAACCAAATGAAGTTGACTGTTATGGAGAACAATACCAGTGAAGAATATTTTGTCCCATTTCTGTAGCAGTAGTTGCTCACATACATCTAGTCCTCCCTCAATCACCTTGATGGCATTGGAGTCCAAGTACTGAGGAATGGTATTGGCAAGAAAAGAAGAGCATGCTGGAGCGTGCTCTGAAGGTTTAATGACAACAGCATTTCCAGCAGCTATTGCCCCAATTAATGGATCCATTGCCAGCACTGCATAGAAATATCAAATATACTACTTGCCTGAATATATTGTCCAACAACAACAGCAGGTATATTAAGATCTTCATGTGAAGGCTTTTAGCGTTTCTGGGATAGAATTACATGTGAAGTTTATAACACCAAAGTATGACTGAGCTTATACCTTGGTCTTTGACCTTTGATAATTTCATAAGAATGTATATAGACTTACATATACGCACTGTCTTTGAGAGAAAGAATGTTAGGACTTAGGATGGAGGAGTATGGAAAGAAAGGGAAGGGAGGGTTACTTTTTCACTTTAAAACTGCGTTATCAAATGTTCGTACAGACAACTAAAGAATGATTGAAACTTACATGATAATATCTCATTTTATTCTTTCCATTTTTTAGAAGTTATCAAGTGAGAGTATATTTACGCAAAAAACAATACTACACGGTCAGAAAAATGTCGATAGAATCATATCACATCATTCTGACAAAGTTTTTGATTGAGTAGCATTTTTCTTACTCAAACCGAGAAGTTTACCCTCTGTTTCCTCTAGCTCAAAACTCCTTTATCCCACATACTAAATTGTCTACAAGCAATAGCACAATGGCTTGCTTCTAGCACTACTAAGTATAAAATTCTTGTCATGGTTTTGTAATGAAAATGAGGAGATGCACATGAAAAAATGTGTAGCAAACTGCCTGCGTCGTATGAAGAATATGGAAATCGATTCACATATAATTCTATAACACAACAAGTGAAGATCAGCGAGATATGTTGGCTAGGATATTTTCAGACTCACTTATTGGGAAGTTCCAAGCAGAAAATATGAGAACCACACCAAGTGGTTCTGACAACACTTCTCCTTTTGCTGGGAAGAAAAGGAGAGGTATTTTACTCTGCAACAACAACTCGAACACAGAAAAATTAATAGCTGACACAAGTCCTAAGAATAAAAGTAGGGACAAGAACTAGAACCAAGGTCAGTGGATCATTATGCAATATAGTGAAATTAAAAGGTCGTGAATGCATGAACAATGGTACATAACCAACAAGTATTTTTTTTTTAAAAAAAAAAAGAAGACACGTATAGATATACATATATAGCTCACCCTTGTACGCGTAGCTCATGAGGTGTGTTATTTAAGCATACTCAGTAAGATGTCAATCGACACCAGAGAATGCATTTGTTAATAGTGGGAAATTCATATTGATCAATGGAGAATCGAGGATCCTGCACTACTGCAGTGGTAAATGATAACATTGTCACCCAACTGCCTTAGTCATTTACGTAAAATCTTTGTTTATCTGCACATGAATGGTACGGATCCAATTCACCTGTCCCAATGCATGTCCCTCCAATAGCATGCATCCAAATCATGGGTAATTTAAAAATATTGATTAGATAAAAAATCATGGATGATGTCATTACTGTATACGTGTCAGAATTTCATGGATTGGGACAGGGAAAGCAGACAGAAGATTTTGTTCCGCAATATTACTTCCTATGATTCATAATATAAGTCATTTAAGATTGTGCATGGGAATCAAGGTGATAATTATATTTCATTGATTTTTTTTTTTTGAAAAAAAATATATTAAAATACTCTTTATCACTTATTATAAATTATCTCTCCATTAAATAATCATACTCATATCCATTCCTTCTTTCTCATCATAATCAATATAGGGATAAAATAGATAAAAAATAAATTAATACTTCTTTGAAATATGAAAATAACTTATATTTTGATTGAACAAAAAATCCAAAAACTAGTTATATTATGATGCGGAGGGAATATCATTTACCACACCAATTCCGATCATTCCCTGTTGATAACATGAACATATTTTCCGTGCTGGTTTATCAACATACTTTTTAAGTACGTAGAAATAACATTTTTCATACCTCACACTTCGTACACCGTTATGTTTTCTTTTGGATCCAGTTTATATATGAAATTACAACAACCAAAATGGTCTCCAGAACCCTGATATTAAGCCATTTTTGAGTGCTTGATCATAGCAGCTGATATTCAAATCATATACTATTCTCTAATTAAGCACAAAATAAATAAGAAAAATAATTAAACGGTCAAAAGGGAAAGGTGATTAGAAGAAGAAGAAGAAGAAGAAAAACTGAAATAGAAGAACCTGCCTTTTTAGGGGTCATCCATTTCTCAACGCAGTTCAAAGCGTCGCTTGCTGATTTTTCCATCCCTCCAATCTACAGAAAAGTAATCAACCAATCAAGAACCCAGTAATACAAATATGACAAGGAGAAAATTGGAAATGACAAAACATATAAAATAAAAAGAAAAGGATCAGTAACAATATGTAACTGCAATCACAAAGAAATTGTAATTTGCTGGAAACTTGATAGAGTTGATCTTAGTATGAAAAAGCGTGCATGTCTAGTGTAATAGTGAACAGATTTCAGAAAACAGTTTTTCATTTCCAACTTTTTAAATTGTTTAATGTAATTTTATAAATGAAATAGTGCAAACTGAAAATAAAAATTGAAGACCGAGTTTTTGTGATTTTCACCGTCTCCTTAACACAATCTCAAGAAACAGGAAACCAACTGGAAATAGAAAACGAGAACTGAAAACTGTTTTCTCAAAACAAATGCACAGTTAATTGGAGCTTTCTCTTAAAATAGATTTGGGATTCTATCAAAAGCATACAGATGGGGGTAAAACAGTTTGGAACATTATGAGCACTGAACACTCATACTTGCTCATAAAAAGGAGAGCAAACTAATTTATGTGCAAGTATGAGTGCTGATACATTTTCTCATGCTCTCCTTTTTTCCCTTTCAACCATGGCCCCTCAAACACGTGATATTCCAGTATTACTGATTTCTGTGAAGATGACAATTCTGTTAACAGTACATGCTTCATACACAAGCACAAAACAAATTTAGTGCAGTGAAATGGTGAGCTTCACCTCATCGCGGAAAGCTTCAGCAGGGTGTTTTCCAAGATCTTGGTGTAGAGCCTTAGACATGGCATCTTCCTTTTCATGAACAAGGTCAAGGAGAGCTTTGAGCTGGTTCTTTCTCCACGTCACACTTTTGGTTCTTCCAGTTTTGAAGTATTGCCTCAACTCTCTTGCGGCCTCTTCTACTTCCTGACCAATTTCCATGGCTCTTGTTCTGCTAGTAGGGTTGTCTGTATTTTGTTTTATTTTATTTTCTCTCAATTCTATCTTGTCTTTCCGTAAGATGTGAAATTTTATGGCGGGGTCGGTCTCATAAATGCATCCTGTACCCAACCAGCTAACAAGCCAACTGCAAATACAAGGACATTTCCTAAGCAACGTCCTTGAGGAATAGTGAAACAGGTAGCGAGGAATACTGAAATAGGTAGCGGTGGACAGTGAAAACAGATACTGCAGCGACAGATATATAAAAAATATTATTTTTTATTATATTTGATTATGGATTACAATACATGATAATTATTTATATATTTTATTTAAAAATATAAAAAAATGACAATAAATACATGATAAAAAAACATTATGTATCCTGCCTTACCGGTGTTGGACAGCCACCGCCTAATTGCCATTGCCACCGTAGAACTGCCGGACCACCATCAAACCGCTCATGAGTTGAAAATATTGGGATATATTAAATATGTATATAAATATTATTGAAAGAAAAAATATTAAATTTCTGTTTTCGTATTATATGTCTATTTCTTTTTTTTTAAGATACATAAATTTTCTACATTTCTGTCTTAAGAATAGAAATTTTTTTTCTATATTCTTGTCTCCACCATCAAACAGATTTATGTTTTCAATAGTATTTCATAATAGAAACCAGTCTAATGCTACAATTTAGTTAGACATTAGTGTAGTTCCCCAATTAAATTGATTAGTTAAGTATTGTTATTATTATGAAACATGATAGAATTCACTCAATTAATAGAAATTAACTAGTAGCTGTTATAGTTTTTATTGTTAAATTATAAAATAATTAGTAAGATATAAGTAGTGTTTAGCACAACAAGGTTAGTTTCAATCTTATTAGTATTTTTCAATCATTATTGGTTTCTACAATTCATCATCATCATCACTATTATTACTGGAATATTAGACAATATAGCACAAAAAACTTCCGTGCCTTAAGATTTAATTATTAGATAGAATGTTATCATGTGAACGACAGAGAAGATATTAAGAACAATCTCAATACTATTTGAATTTACGGATTATTCAATTAATTATGTATGAATGAGATTAGTGTTGGTAGAGTGGTGAATCATGTTAGAATAGTTGCCAGTCTTGGTATGCCAAGCGACTCGGTCAGTCACCAATTATCTGTTAGTCATTAATTATTAGGAAGCTAAGATGCGGGGCCATCACTAGGTAGTGGAAAAGGACGATACTGATATAAGGTAAGTATCAAGCCAGCACCAAGTAGCGAGCTAGAATGACATGGATATGAGAAAAGAATTAGGTAGTCATCAGGAAGTCCATTGGGATAAAATGGACACAAGGAAAGCATTAGGCCCCACCAGGTAGTGAATTGGGACAATATGAATTCAAAAGAAGTATTAGGCCACCACCAGGAAGTGGGCCAGAACCATACGAACCCCGAAAACAATTAGTTCAGCTTATGTAGTTCCAATTATTTCCTAGTTCCGTGGTGGTTTAGTATAATTGTTTATGTCAGTTGCAATTATGACTATATTTATATGCATTTAATGCTTGATTTGCATCTATGTGTATAATTTATTTATCCTTTTGTTATCCTATTTGAGTTGTGGGTGATTATCCATTCATTTAATTTAATAACTCATCCATTTTCTTTCTTTTACAAATACAATTGTCGGCACAAACGCTACTATTACATTCCCTTAGTAGTTGCTAACCGTTCCTGTTAGTGAGCTTTACTTTGTAGTGTGGTCAGATTAGATAGTTTTCTATAGTCTTTTATTAGCTTTTAGAGTGCACAAATATTATACGGTTAGGGTCAACGAACTAGATAGACATAAATGATTTAATATTATAATTATTTTATGTGTCTCATATTATGAAATGTTTTTATTTAAATTCAGTTTAATGAATGATTAGTCTTTATGGAAATTTACGAATTAAAGTTTTCAAATATTTTAAGATGAATATTTATTATAGTTTCTAATTTAAATTACATGAAAACAATATTTCTACATTCCGCTTTAGTATGATCGCATTAGTAGGTTCGCAGGAGGGGTAATACCCCGTATGTGCCTATAACAGCCAAGTCTGGTTGTTACAAAAATGTTGAAGCTTAAGGTTAATCAAAAGGATGGAGATTGGCCAATCAATGAACCACCACCTACACAAGTAGGAAATTAAGAGCAGAAGCCTACTCTATTGAGATATTAAAGAAGGAGACTTCTGAACAAAAGAATGTATGACATAATGAAGGAGATGATGATCATTCTTGAGCAAGCTAATCAAATAGAAAAATTTGATCTAGTCCTCTCCTCAACTAATAACGACGATTGAGGCATCTAAGACTTTAGATAATATGGTTGTCAAGTCGGTCAAGATAGACTTGACTTTACATGTGTTGAGCCAACCCAATTAATCGAAGATGATGAATACTCTGAAAGTCTGCTTGATTATTTGTTAAAAAATGATGATTTGCTTGATGATATAAGAGAAGAGATTGCTATAGTAGCCACTAAAGGCATCATTTCTGTGTGGCCAATAAAAACAGAGTGGGTGTTGGTCTTCGTTGTCAGTTTGAAGTCGAGTTCCTTTGAGATGGCATTGTACAGGGAAAGGAGTTTGTCAACCTCAATTGACAAACCTATGATCGCCACCACATCCAACAATGTTAGTGTCGTCATGCTAATTAGGAAAGAGAAGGCATCAACAGCCTTATTCCAAAAGCTTAGTAGTCTATAGAAGAGGTCGAGGTTTGTATGCATCTCCTTTCATGTAATCATAATGACATCATAAATGCTCCAAGCCTCCCAATCATCCCTTTTTAGCTGTGACATAGTTATATCATTCAATGTAAGGGGCAATGGGCCTAGGCCATGTATGGATTTTGAAAGGGTAGTTGGCAATTGCATACCATTCTTCCACCAACAACAAGGAGACATGTTAAATAGCCATGAAAGAATCCATCAACAATGTTCTTTGCTCAAGATCCCTTGAGGTCAGGTCCAAGATGAAGTTGTAGTTTGCCCCGTCGCAAATCCTCAAGGTTGATGGGTTGGGATTTAAAGGTTGGAGTGTCTTGGGTGGAGAATCATGGTTCAAGGCTAAAGATGAGGAGGAGGAATTGGAAGAAGAGTTGTGTGTAAGGAGTAGTTAAGGTTATGGGAATTAGAAGATAATGTAGATGAGTCCATTGTTTCTTGGTAGGTGAAAGAAAAGGATTGGTTTTTTGCAAGAAGAAGGGAATAACAAGAGAAAAATGAAGAATCACAGAAGAAAATTAAGAAGCAAAAGTATGAGGTAGTTAGCGCGAAAATTGGTAAAGGTAAAATCAGTAACCCTTGTCGGCCTAAGTATTTATAGTTAGTAAAAGAGTCATTGCAACGACTAGGATATGTACTAAATGGTTAACGATGCACAAAATTACCATAATAGATTAATTCCAAAGTTATGGGTTAATTATGTTATGGAACGACTAGTTGAATTTAGGCCGATGGCATTACCTTAGCCAATTTTCTCATTATCTTGACTTAATGCTATTAGCTCCACAACCTTTCAGAAAGTTTCAGTGCTAAATGTTTTGATTGATAACAAAACCAATTTCATGAGAATGTTTTGAAGAAAGACAAATCCGTTACTTGAGTTTCTTAAAGCACCAAATAGGACTATTCACATAAGCATACATGTTCTTAAAATGAGAATATTTTCATAATGACATAAATAAACATGTTTAATCTCGTTTAAAGATATTTAGAACTCAAAGAAAGTGAAAATAAATCTTGAAATGAACGTTTCTATGCTTAACGCATGAAAGAAATTCTCAAGAACAAGAAACAAAGATTCAGATCTTTAGAAAGTATGCCACGACTTCAAAAAGTAAGATTCAAGTGAAGATTTCAATTTAGCTCTAAAGAAAAGTGTGGTTATAATCTTCAATCATCATGATCGTGATCACTTCCTTATAACAAGCTCTAATTAAAGAACGAAAGATCAAAAGGATTGCCCAGAAACTAGAAACACATCAAAAAGCATGTTTATTGTAAATGATGCACTTTACAAAAATGGGAGGGAAAATTTGAAATTTAAATTTAAAGTCAACTTAGTCAAGGACTGATAGTGACATCTCTTTTAAACTTGGTCAATTGCCCCAGCTTCTAAAAGGAAAAGTTTAGAAACCCCATTCAGAAAGCAAAAAGTTGCTTTTAATTGTAGACTCAGAAACCTCTATCAGACAATGACTTTTACAGCTATAAAAAGTAACTCTGACACCTATAGCAGGAAAACAGATTAAGGGTAATGGTCATAAATGAAGATCAAGTATAAAGGAAGATGTTGTGCTTACAAAAAGAAGACTTTCGCTCAATGTACTGTGTTGAAACACTGAAGAAATTTCCTCTCATCTTCTGCAAAATTGTTACAACTTGTAATCAGTTTCAACTTTGTAAAAAATTTGTTTCTACATTCTTAGCAGATCATATGTTCTTCCTAAGAAACATAGATAGAAAATTATTCAAGTTTTCAGTTCTATTACTATTTTATTCTGAGAAAACTTGAGTCTTCAATAATTTGAGCGATCCAAACCAAACATACCCTTTTTAACCCGATCCAGTAGTGATCACCGTGAGATAGCTTGAAGAGGCTAGTTAAAGACTACTTGAAAGTGACATTAGAGTGAGCTACTGGTCACACTGAGTTAGTTTGAAGATGCTAGTTAAAGACTATTTGTAAGTGATAATAGATTAAGCTACTAGTCATGTGGAGATAGCTTGAGAAGGCTATATGAAGACTATCTAACTTTCTTAGGGTTGAGAAAAGGGTTTTTTTATGGAACTCAATGGTTGTTTGAGAACTAGATATAGGTAAGTTGGCTGAACTAGTATAAAAACTCTTGTACATTATCTTTTCTCTCCCTGAATCTCCTTTATATTTTGTTTTGTACTTATTGTATTTATTTCTCTGAAAAGCTTATTTAAACTTGTGTTTATTACATTTGTTTTAATTCAAAAAGTTACTTTCTGACACTTACTGACGCTATTTCCACTGTACTTCAAGTTCTTTCTTAATAATTTCTATTTAAGCTTTTCATAATCTAAAAGGGAAAGAAAAGTTAAAACAAGATTCAACCCCCTTTTTCATGTACTTTTCAACCTATGAATGCAAAAGGGGTAACAAGTTGGCATCAAACTTATTATTAGAATTATTCTAAGTATAACAATCAGTTCTTGGATAACCCATATTAGCCAGGGTGAAAGAAAACCTGGAAGATTTAGCCAATTGACAATTATTAGCTAAAAGAAAACTCTAGTCGAGGACTATGTGGACCAATTGGCAAGGTCATATGTGAAAGTCTTTGGAGTGGGAAGCTATTTTAAATAGAAGACGATTATCAAAGGAATACAAATGGGAAAAACCCTATAAATAGCCCCAAGACCCTCCATTTGTATAGGTCCTTAATCGAAATTGCACATTGCCTTGTACAATTTAGTCTTAATTCTTAATTTTAGACTTAGTTCCCTTTGTAACTTGAGGATACTTCTTAGCTATTGTTGTTAATTATACTTATAGTTTGGCAATGTCTATTGTAAACCTTTCTTAAGTGTATCAACAGACTTGTCTGATTACACTCAATTTCCTTTCTTGTGTTTGATTTACTTCTTATTGACCTTAGTCAAAGACTTATCATTGAGTACTTTGGAAACTCACATTCAAAGAGCCAGTTTCTCTCTTTGAAGCAATCATTTTATCATTGGAATTGACAAAGGACTTCTGTTATAAGGTTATCCCATTCGATTGATCTAGTATACCTAGCACTCACACAAATTTAGCCAAAAATTAGTCTATTCGTTACTTTTTCTTGGTTCTTAACATATAGATGCTTTCTTTATTACTAATAAATACTTAACGTTGTTTGTAAGGGTAGGAGCAGGGGTAATACAAATGATTGAGGTGGGATTGAGACTCAAAGATATGGCAATCATGGTTACTAATTAATTTATAGGTTATAGATGACTAGGAACTAATGTGTCTATATGTTACAATTGTGAGAGGCTTCAAGACTAATTTATTAATGACCAAACTGTCCATAGATAAAATTGTCACAGATGAATTTGACATACTCTAATTTTATTTTATTTTTTTTGCACAGAAATCAAAACATAATATATTAAGTTTTTTAAGGACCAAAAATATATTTAACTTTAATAAATATCACTAAAAGTTAAATTTAAGGTAGAACAAGATCATTTGTAGAGCTATCAAAGACAACGTATATAAGTTAGAGCGTGGATGTCAATCTTTAGTTATTTAATTAGACTAAAGACAAAATGCCTAATTTAGTTTATTAGATTTTAAAAATTTCAAATTAATCCTTCACATTTCAAAAAATGGAACAAATTAGTCCTTCGTACAATTTTGTACAATGTATGGAGGGACCAATTTATCCCTTTATTCATTGTACAGAACTATATGGATGGATTGATTTGTTCCTTTTTTTGAAATGTGAAAGATCAATTTGAGACATTCAAAAATTGATGAACAAATTTGTCTCCAATACATTTCTGAAAGGTTAAATTGGGTATTTAGTCTATAGTAAAGTATCATCTTCATTTCTCTCTCTATCTCTTTTTTTTTCTTAACAATTTGATTTTTTTTTTATAGGAGACTAATTTGATTTGTATTTAGTAGTCATATATTATATTATGTTAATTTTTTTTAAAAAAAAGAAATGCTTTCTTTCGTAATAATTATTAGTTTCATTCATCATTCTCTTTCTTAATAAATATCAATCTCACAAAAAGAGGCGATTATTTTTCAATTTAAAATGGAAATCAAATAAACTGTTTTTGTTAATTTTTTTATAAAAAAAATCAATTTTCTCTAAACTTTTTTGGTAATGAAAATTATTATATTCTTAATTTCCTAAAAATAATAAAGGGAAAGGACAATATTTTATTAATCTTAAAAGTAATACAGTAAATTAGAATTTCTATATTATATTTATTAAAAGTAAATCATTACACTATTTAAAATTTTAGAAAATAAATATTAGAAACATTATTTATAATGTTCATAATTACTAGAAAATAGCATTTCGTGGCTAGCCATGTGCCTCATCAAGAGAGCTCCCACTGCAAGGTGAATAGTCATTGCTACTGACAATTTATACCCTAATTTCAATCAAAAAGTAATTACTAGAAGAGAATGTTTTATAAAGTTATTAACTATTAATAAAAATAGTGTATATTTATTCATTTTTTTAGTGTTCTGTATTTTGAAGAAACATTTAATTAGTATATATTGAATTAGCCAAACAGAGAAAACAATCCAAGAATGTTTTGTTTTGCTATTTTCCCCTCTAACCAAATAAGTCAATTTACTTAAAAAAAATTTAAGTTTTAACCACAGGAAAGATAGAGTAATAATAATAATAATAACCTAATGGTAAACTTTTAAAAATTTTGATTTATCTTGTAGTCACAGAAGTCATTTTTGAATTTATGATGACCCTGCACTTGCGGCTACAACAACAGGGAATCATTCCTGGGAATATGTTGCAAGTTCCAACCGACGGATACCGCCGGTATCCTTTTACCCTGAACCTAGTGATCAACAGTCCACCAGTGGACCTTTAAATTTACCGGTGATAATAAGTCTTTTTTTTTTTTTGACCAGGTGATGATAAGTCATTGAACATATAAAATAAATAAATGAATAAATAAAGAGAAATATCTTTTTACTCTTTTTTTATCATGCATTAGATGATACCTGTGCACTGCACAGAATATTAATTTTTAAAATATTTATTAGTTTTAAGTTATATGAATGTCTAATGGTTTTATCTGTTCAAATAATATTATAATTTTATTATTTAAATATATTAAGTTCATTTAATATATATTTATACATATATTTTTATTAGTTAATTTAAAATAAAAAATGTAAACAATTGCATAATGTTGTTTATATGAATCTAGTGAAATTTAATTTTGTATATAGATTTTTTCATTTTTTATTAAGTAAACAATATAATTATGGCATGCTTGTTATTATTACTTTTTATCTACTGTCATTTTTACTTAACGATCTTATTAACCAATTTCCCATAATACTATTTTTTTAATCAATGATAGCTAAATTATGAAAAGAAATTCAACAATAAATTTTTTATATAATATAGTAAAATAAATTTTCAAAATAAATATATTTTAGATAAACATATATTTGTTATCATATCAAAAAAATTTACAGGCAAAATTTAATCTTTACTTCACATACACCCATTAAGATATGATGTTTTTAAAATTTTCAAGAAGAATATATTGTTTCTTCTATGTGTCTGTTATGTATCATTCTTATATATTCATTTAATTTTATTCGATATATCTAACATTATTTAGCATAACTTCTTTCTTTTTTTGAAATTCTCACATATATCTACCCAAAAAAATCTCACATGTCTATTAGTTTTTTAGCATAACTCTAAAAAATTTCTTCTATTTTTTTATCATCACCTTTATTTTTTAAATTTTTGAAGTAAAAAAAATCAAATAAAATAATTTAGAAGAGACATATATATTTATAGATATAAATGGTTATACTTTTATACTGTAAACTGTTTTTTTTTTTTACAAAATATAAAATAGAATTTGATAAAATATTTTGATATTTAAATTTAAATTTTAATAACCTTAATACATGAATTCATCAATTTTTAAGAATTATTTAAAGAGACTTGAAGTTAGTCTGATATTTAATGTTTGGATTTGCACTAAATAATTAAATTCATAATAAGTTTACAAAATAAAACTGTTTCCACAAAACTGAAAATCAAGAGTGATAGTAAAAATGTAAAATTTTTTGAGAACTTAAATAAAATTATGAGTTACAATTAGAAAATAATAGTTTGTTTTATTAAGGAAGAAGAGCATTTAAGATAAATTAAATAAAATATGATTATATATATGTATATATATAGAAAGACAATAAACACATAAGACTGATAATAGACCCTTCTTAAAGATTTGAAAAATATTAGATCTTAAATTTGAGATGTTATATTAAATTGAGTCTCTATAATATCTTCTTTATTATGATGATGAATATATTTTTCATCTAATTTATTATTTTTGTTTAAAAATTTAATTTAATGTATCATATAAAAATTGTGAATTGGAAAATTCTTCATAATTTAATTACCAAAGATAAAAAAACAGTGTTATAGAACAGTTAGTTAATAAGACTGCTAGATTGGGAGTGGCAGCAAACCAATAATAATAATAATAATAATAAGCACTCCCTAACAATATTTCAATGAAAACTTATACACTATTATTTCTACAAATATGATTAAAATAGATTATGTTATTGAATTTACAAAGTTATAATCATAATAAATATATTAAATGGGAGAACATAAAAGAGAACTTTCATGAAGCAAATATTTATTCGAACACCCAAAAATTTTAGCCATAAAACAAATATTATCATTCAAATATAGGCTTCAAAATATCATTGTTCATAACCCTACAAATTGACAAAATGGAAATAGACAATTACACCTAAACTTGCAAAAACATAAGAATAACAATTTCAATAATACAATAATATATATATATATATATATATTACAAATTAAATTGAGTAGATTCGGGATTGTAATATTTGATAAATAATCTTTTTGCATAAGGGAGTTAGATAACACTCAAGGCTTCAAATTTCTTGCAATTTTTTTTATTTGAAGAAAAGGATTGATATATATAAAGTAATAAATATGTTAGGTGAAAAAAAAATTAGACAACTGAAAATGATTAAAAGTTAAAAAAAAAAAAATTCATGTTGATCATCCCAATTAATCTTCCACGATCACAAAAAGAGTTTTGTAGGGCCATTATTCTTTTTGGAAAAATACAAACTAATAGTCTTAGTATATGGCGGAGCTTATTGTTTGGTTACATTAGAATGGAAAAAATAAGTCGTGAGTATAAATGGACGATTCTTAAATAAATTTCAATCTTCTATTTGGGAAACCAAATGTATGTTATAATTTGTAAATTGTTAAAGGGTTGACCACATGTTGGTGCAACTAGCAAAGGAAAGTAATGAAAACCTATAGACTAAACGAAAATAGTTATTTAGAAGGAGAAGTTGAATCTGCAGTTGTAGGTATATCTATGGCTGCTGGAAGTTTTGAGGAATTTGAGGCATCCGAACATTTATTGTGTGCAATTTGAGTTTTAGCTTCTACGATTGGTAGAGATGTATCAGAACTTCTAGAAATGTATTCAGATGCAATGGCCACTATTGGATCCACGGCTGCCTTAGGATAAAAAATGTGTAAAGGGGAAGCCGTGTATATGTCTTCTAGCTTAGGGCCAAATGCTTCTATTGTTTTTGGAGCAGGTTTAGCTTTCAGGAGGAGAGATGAAAGTTATAATACCTATAAAATATATAGATATGCATTAGTTAAAAGATGTTGAAATAGGTTGGAATTACAGAAGGTAGTTGAATTTACTTTTGGATAGTCCTTTATCAGCTGGAAGTTTAGAGTGGATTTCTTGCCAGAGGAGGTCAGCCTAGTGTAGTTGTAGCTGCCCATCATTGAAATCTTTTTCCAAGAATGGTTTTTGTAGAGTAAGAGATTTTATCTCTTTGTCCAAGGATGTTGCCTGAGTATACAATTGAAGCTATTGATTTTGAGTCTGCTAAAGTTGTGTAGACAAAGATTCTTCTTGGCTGACAAGTTTGCAAGTCGAGCCAATTTATGTTCACTGTGGTTGATCCTTTGTTTGCCGACTTCCAAATGGTGGTTTATATCCACTAACAGTGTACTCATTTCATGATGTAAAGTCTTGGTTGATTCAAGGATATTTTCATCCATGGGATTTGCTATTCGGCTGATATTTTCTTGGAGAATGTTGAGAGTGTCTGCATCTGGGATTGTATTTGTCTCTAAGATATTTGCTATTACTTCACATATGGTTTTAGTAGGGGAGTTTTCTCTAGGCAGAGCAACTGCAGGAGTGTTGAAGTATTTTGCAAAATCTTCTATAGAGAGACTTGGAGGCTAGATGGTTTGAACAAGAGTGACTGGAGTGGTCTCAGCTGAGTCAATGCTCACAGCAATATCTTCAGTATCGCTAGCTTCAACCAAAGTAATGGCCTGATCAACAAGAGTACTAATGCCACTAGAATTTGGAGGAGCTCCATTTTTCTTCTGTTTGAAACAAAATAGGTTAGTTTAAACTTTTAAATTATAAAAGTGAAGAATCAAATAATATTTAGTTACCTTGGAATTGGTGGAGATGATTTGATCTGAAGGAGGAGTTTGTTCTGAAGATTGGGTAATTCGTTTGGTTAGCTCGGCTGTTGTGGAAGCTTTCTTTTTGTGTTTAGGAGAAGGTGTTGCTTTCACGGCTATAGACATTAAGGTCATGTCACGACCCGATTCGGGCACATGACCGGCACGTGAGAAATTCCACTCTCACGTAAGCCTCGTGACCTGGAATGCTCTGTAAATATGATGCTCAAAGCTTATTTGAAATAACATTCCATTTAAAACATATAAATCATCTGTTTTTAAATCATAACATCTGTCTAAAAACCTTATAAACTGTCTCTAAAGTCTGAGGCTGTATCACACTATAAACATAAGTTTCTCTGTGTCAAAATATCCATAATTAATACAGTTAAGTGGTTAAATACAAAGTCTGAATGTATTGTCATATTATACAATACATGAGACATGCTCTAAGGTCCGGGACCCTGCCTGCAGTGTACTGGAGCACTCTAGACGAAATGAAAGTGCTTTACTCATATGGAGCTTACCACTGAAACTCTAATGCTGCTGGAAGAATACCTGTAAAGGAGATGAAAGCAGAGGGGGTGAGTTTTGCAACCAAAACTCAGTGAGTGAATCCTCACCTGAAACCCCCTTTCATGGGACAAGAGAAAGAATGCATAATGCATAAAAATCATAACAACATTAATAATATCAGAAAGTATCTCACATAACTAAGTATAAATGTATTTTTAGAAGTCTTGTATCATCATCATGTTATAACTTAAAACAATTTCTTTGAATTCAATCTTATGTCTGAAATCATACAAGCAATACAATATAGTAGCTCCTAGAGAAACAATAGTATCTGAATACAAATGTCTAGTCATATCTGGGTGTTACGTATCGCCGTCCCCAGTATGACAATAAATCTCTGAATATAAAGGTCTGATCACATCTGGGCGTTACGTATCGCCGTCCCCAATGTGATAATAAATATCTGAATATCTCTGGCCACATCTAGGTGTTACGTATCGCCATCCCCAGTGTGGCAAAACATCCTCTGTTATCTCTAGCCCGGGCTACTTGGTACCAAGGTTAACGGATTTATCAAGTTAACACACAGCCTGTTTCTCTATAGCTACCCTTTTAACTAATCAAATAAATTAATTAAAGCTAAAACCTTTAAATCCTTTTTATTCTCTAAGAGCTCAATCATGCGATTCTAACAGTTTGACCTTAGCATAATTGTGGCTATGAATCATGTCCAAGGGATCACCCTTTGTAGACATTTGTGATTTCATAAACTCACAGAATATGTATCCGCCAACTGTTCTGAATCTCACAAAGATTTCAAACTCTAAAATCCTTTTTATGTCTGAGTTTCTAAACCAATTCTCAACAACATTCTTTCATAAGCTTGAAATCCTCAAATCAGCATAACATTTCTCAAAAGCTCAAGATTCTCTAACAATCATTTGCATAATCCATATTCAACATAAAACAAGCATTTCAACAATCATAAATCTTTAACAATCACAATTAAAACCAATTCTAAACAGAATCATTTTATCAATAATGGTCCCATGAGTTTTATCAAAATACAGGTTTCATGCTTTAAAATCAACAGTTCTGAAACATATACTCCAACAGTAATCTCAATCCTGTTTTGCATAAATCTCTAAAATCAAATAATACATGATATTTTTATGAAAATAATTCTAATGCAGAACATAGAAGTCACAAATGAGAACCCACTCACCTGGAGGGGTGAACAGAGAAGTGCTAACACCGACAGCCTAATAGGAGGCAGAACTGGCAGTAGTATCTAATACAGGAGCAATAGAACTCTAAATCAACCTCTAAAACCTCTAAATACTCAAGAATCCATCTCTAATAAGGTAGAGAACTTCTCTCCCTTGAGAAGCATGGAGAAACACTCTAATAACAAGAAGGAACTAGAGAAAAGAAAGCAGAACCAAGAGAACAACATACCTTAAAGCCTTAGGAACGAAAGATTGGAGTTAGAATTGAGAGAAATAGAAGGAAATGGAGTTGGAGGGTGAAAATTCGCGTTTCTCTGCTGAGGAAAAGGGTGGGGGAGGTGATTTTCACGTTTTGAAGCTTCTAGACCCCGAGATGGGGTTTTTAAATCATCTGTCGAGCGCTGCAGTCATTTTAGCACTCAAGCAAAGACTCACCGTAGCGCACCGCCTTCGTTTCTATTGAGCGTCGGTGCTCTTAGCGCCAAGACTCACTAGAGAGCATCCTCAAGATTGCACGACAGTTACGCTGGCGCCGCAATACCATCACACTAAAGGTTTGACCAGAAAGGCTTTTCATCCTCCAGGATGGCCTGTCACTACCCAGAATGGTTTCTCACTCTCCAGAACTCACTTATTTACATTTCTTAATTTTAAGTTAATGTCAACTTTAAAACATAAATGTAAATAAGGGAATACCCCCCCATTTGGATTCAAATAAAATATTAGAAAAATCAAAATCTCAACAACTAAAAATCTAAATTTTGGGTTTTAGTTCAAATTCTGGAATTCCAACGATTTTCTAAACTTGAGGGCTAGAAGTGAAACTTCTAGAGGTTTCATAAAATTCGTTAAAAATCACTCTTCAATTCATTTCCCCTTGGAGAGCAATTACCGGGACTATTTGATCCCACAAATATGATTCTATCATATAGCCCTCCATTGGCGTATATGGTTTCAAACTTAGTGAAATTTCGGACCCGGAATAACAAATAAGGGTACTGGTACCCGTCTTAGTTGGAAAATATTTTCTATTCTTTTTATTTAAAAGCAGGGTATTACAGGTCAATTATAAAATCTTTCAATTAAAAATGATTTGGGATGAGAAATAGTAATTTACCACGTGTAGGAGTGCTAGTTCAAGGAGTAGGAGTGGTTCTTTGTCTCCTCTTTCTTTGTGGAGGATCAGCATCAGCATCATACATTTTATTGATGTATGTTTGTATGTCATTGGTGAAAGCTATTAATAACAGAAGATGCCACCACTCCGAGAAGTTTGGGGTTTCTGTTGGCTCTAGATTATAGGTCATAAAATGGAAGCCAAGAAATATGGCTTGTTGTTCTTCTTCCATTTTCTTCATTTGTTCTAGGCTTAGAACAGGACGTTCTAATGATGATAGTACACTCGCCGATTGTGTAGGAATGTCCTAAACAAAACCTAGTTGTCGTGCAAACAAGTATGGACAGTAAAGTTCAGCTAAGGTTTTGTACCTTCTAGAGTTGGGCCTCAAGCCACTTAGAAGATCACGAGGAAGACGAATATAAGGAAGGTGATCTTGTAACAGAGTGATGTCATGTCCTGAAGCTATATATGGATCAATCCTAATCCATCTGGGGCCAAATCTTGCAACGTGATAAGGAAAGTAATCTAGACTTTGTTGTGAGGGGATTTCGAAAGGCCTACAAACTATCTTATGGGCATTCATAATAGTGACAGGAACAGACACATAGAGATCACCATATATGATAAGTAAAGGAGTTTTGAGAGAGCCGACAATAATAAATTCGGGTAGATAAACATTAGCCCATAGATTCAAGAACCAAAGGGGACCTTAGACATTTTCTATGGTATTGCGTTTCCTTAACTCTTCTACCATGTTAGACATGCTTATATAGAAGGTAGAGAGAAAGAATGATCCTATAGATAAATGTTTGTCTGACATGATAGCAGCTACTACATATGAATATTCTAAGACAATGGCAGTAGAGCTAGTACAGAAGAAGTACTTACACACCCAAAATAGCTAAAGGGCTACATGTTCATCCTTGGCTACAGGACTAGAAATGTTGGAATTGGCCCGGAGGAAATTGGAATATGGTGCCAATTTCTTGCTAAATTCAACCCCTAGATTATCTCCAAAGCGATCACTAGTAGCCAGGGATGGATTCCCCCGCAACTGGTAAACTAAGAATTGCAGCCACATCCATCAATGTTGGGGTTTACATCCCAAAAGGAAAAATGAACCGTTGATGCTAGGGTTCCAAAAGTTGAGTAAAGAAATATGAACTGAGGATTGCAAGGGTATTCTTAGTTGCTGAGTTTCACCATGTTGTAAATCCCCTACCTCGTCCATTCCCTACCTTTGGCTCTTGATATCCTCTCAAACCAAGCTTTATACCCTAGGGTAAGGTGCAACCAAGCACGAAAATCAGCTAGGAACTTGGATATGTCAAACCATTCTTCTGTGATAGGAAGTTGGTTATCAAGAGCTAGTAAGATATGGCTGATGAGTTCTCGTCCAGAATCAAGGTCTGGTAAAACTGGGCTTAGGCCATATGCTTGGGTGTTTTCATTGAAAGGCAGATAAGCTCCCATTTTGCCAAAATAAAAGAAAATTGCAGAAAGTTTGGGTTGTTAAGTGGCTTGGTTGAATGTAGTCAAAGAAAGTAAAAGAATCAAGAAAAAGGTTGAGAAAAGGATTTTGGAGAAAAAGGTGATGAGTGTAGTTAAAAGGTATGTTACAATGATTAGAAAAGAGGAGTTGGTTTCAGTTCTCCGCATTTATGGAAACTATTTCAACAAATTTACTATTAAAAAGGGTTAGTGATGTGACCGGTACACCTATTAAACCAATGTTTTCTCTTGGCTTATGGGTGTAGGGGGGCATATGTTACCATCGATTTAAAAGTGGGCCGATTTTGGATGTTAGGCCTTATTAAGATGTTGTGAATAAAAGAAGATTGGCCTTTGATTTTATAAAAGATGAAAGCTATTTGTATAAGTGATTAGCCGTGGAATAACTTATTGATAGAAGTTACAACGGTTGGAGCTTTCCATGACACTCATCAGTCGTGTAGATGAGCAGGAGCGGTTACATTGATGGAGTGCCATGATGATTATTGAGTTGTGTCAAATAAGCGGGAACGGTTAGTCAATTCTTGGAACCGTGGTGGTTACTAGCCGTATTATGCAGTTATTTGAAGATTAGCAGTAAGAAGATATCATGGATGGTTACTTGGCATAAACAACTTCAAGTCTAATATAAAAGAGTCGAAGAATAAAGAACAGGACACGACAAGTCACAGAAACACATTTTACTACTTTTATCTTAGTTTACACTTTTTCTTTCTCTTTAGGCATAGTATAGAGTAGTCTATCAAATTTGTAATAGTATTTCCATGTTTATTAGTATTGTTGTTAATATTATACTCAAGATCATTATTAATTAAAGATATCTCCATTCTTAATCATAGTCCAAAGCTTATTTTCATTAGTATTTGGAGAATATACAACCAAGGCGCAGATTCCCCTCTTTAGTACAATCGTTTGTTATTTTTGGGATCAAGAGTGAATTTACTTTTGGGCTTTGTTTTATTATTCAACTTAACCGAATAAAATTCACCACAATAAAACATACTCAAAATCCTTTAGAGTCGGCTTGTCTACTAAGCATACGTCGTAAGAAGAAGAGAAATTTTAATATTCAAGTGTGTATAGAAACCAATCAATAGGATAAGATTGTGTCCGTAAGTGGATAGCTAATGATAGAATAATTAAAAATAATAATGAATGTAAAATTATTAAATTGAAACTTTTACTTTTCTTTGTGGTATTGATTAACATATAGATATAGATTTGACTGTAGATGGATTTTTTTATATGATATTGTATATAGATTTAAATTTTAAATTTTATTGTCGGTAGATAAAAAGTAGGGAGATGGGAAAGTTGATATTTAACTTTAATAGTATAATAACAGTTTCAAAGAAAGAAACTTTCAAAATTTTTTCCTATAATGAGAAAATGAGTTTTAATTATTTTTTTAATTGTAGTATAAGTGACTTTAATAAGTGTTTTTGGACTTTTCATTTGCAAATGCTGAAAGAAAATGACTTTTTACATTCCGAAATTTTAGATTCTTTTTAGTATTAGTTTTAGATATAGATATATGATATGATATAATATTGTAGATAGATTTGAATTTTAAATTTTATTATAGGTGGATAGAAAGTTGGAATTTAACTTTAATATTACAACAACAGTTACAAGGAAAGAAAACTTCCTGAAATTTTTTTTCTACGTTGAGAAAATGACTTTTCAATTTTCTTATTGTAATATTAGTGACTTTTATAAGTATTTTTAGCCATTTCAGTTGCGAATAATGAAAAAAATGACGTTTAATATTCCGATTATTTAGATTTTTTGTGGTATTATTTTTAAATATAGATATATGATATGACATAATATCATGTAAACACATAATCTATCGCACTTTAATTTTGCATGCTGCCCAGATAAAAGGAAAAACTATTGTTTTTCACGGTTTCACCCTTGACACTCACGGATGTTCAAATTTCAATCGCTGACTCTCTGCACTATACCAGAGCTTGAATGAACCCCATCAACAGAAAAAGGCTCCATTTTGAGCACCCTCTTCATGCCCAAACAGATGATAATAGTCTTGTGGGAAACTTCTTGGATTTGCCGTTAGGTGTTCCTGTACCAGCTGTTACCACATTTGTGTGGGTTTCAATATCACGAGGTCAATAGATACCTGAGATTTTGGGGTCACGGGAGGAAGAAGACAATACCTTCGAAGTTAACCAGCTTATCAGGTTACAAGTAAAAGCTAAGAGTAAATTGCAGAGATTCGATCAAATTCACTTTCATTTACCTCCCCATACGTACCGTGCCAAGCGCAATGATAAAATTATAAAAAGCTACTATAATGATTTTATAAATTTATATGAAGACGGTATGATAAATTTATAAATTATAATAAATTCTATAAACATAGGAGAGTTGAGATAATTTCATTGAATCTCACGTCAGTATAAATTGCCCAAAAATTAGCAGGCATTAATATTCTTTCACGCAATCAAACGGCCAGTCCCTGAAAGTGCCGTAACAGAGAAAATACAACCCCACCCCGTGGAGACGATGCTCACGAGGTTGGGCATTCCACACACACACAACACACACTTTCCGTTACCCGCGCTCTTCAAACCTCCCCACTCTTCACTCCCTCTCTCACAGACATACACTCTCCCAAATCACTAGAGTGTGACCAGTGAGTAGTGACCAACTTCACTCACTCCAATCCAAACTCCACTAACCCGCAATTCACCAATTTCGAAAACTCACACAACCCCAGCCAGATCCGTTCCCTCCCCTACCCTCCCCCCCTTTCTCTTTCGCTTTTACTTTCTCCATTTCCCCAACCAACAAAAACAAACACATCTCATGGACCTCGTCGTCCTGCCACGCTGGATCCCCGAAGACGACCTTCTCTTAAAGAACTCCGTCGAGGTAAAATTTTCCTTTTCCCACTCCTTTTTCTTCAAAATTCTCTTTCTCTTATCACACCCGAGGCTACAAAACCCTACCTTCTGGTGTTCGTTCGATTCGAGCAATTGACCTTAATCGGCACATATATATATTTTTTCTTTTGTTCTGATTCCGCAGGCAGGGGCGTCTCTTGAATCGCTTGCGAAAGGAGCGGTTCGGTTCTCGCGGAAGTACTCAATTACGGAATTGCGTGACCGGTGGCGGTCTCTCCTGTACGATCCTGACGTCGCGGTTGAGGCCGCTGGCTACATGGCGAATCTGGAGCTCTCCGGCAGGCCGTCTGGCGGTGGTGGCGTCAAGGAAGGCACCGGCGCCGCCGCGGATGCGAAAAGGAAGGAAGGACCGAGCATGCGAAAGCAGTACTACGCCATGCGGAAGAGGCTTTGCCGGCAGGTTTACGACTCTTTCCATGCGGATAATGAGAAGGCTCTGAATGATGTGATTGCGATTGCGGATGATAGTAAAGATCGTGGGTTGAAAGGAAAATGTGCCCGTGATGATGTGTTGAATAATAATGATGATGATGCCTTTGCTGCTGCAGCGGTATTGGGTGGAAACGACCGCGTTCCGAGCCTCTCCGATTCTGTGTTGGGCTTGGCAAAATTGGCCGAGGAGGAGCTTGTCTTGATGGATGTTGATGGGAAAGATGATAAGCCTTGTTATGAGAACGTTGTTGGTTCGCTTCTGTTGAATTCGCCCTGCGAATTTCAGGGAAATGATGCGTCTGAGATTTGCTGCGAGTCTCAGAAATTGGACAAAGGAGCAAAAGCTGCTTCTTCGCCTAGTCATTTGTGTGCTGATTCTGATACTGGAAACAGCGCACTGTCATCTGTTTCGCCGCACCAAAGTCCTCCCTGCGGCGGATCCAACGAGGAATGTAAGAACTGCTCGCTGAACACTGAGGACCCTGATATCCCTTCCAATGACAGTGCAGACTTGTCCATTGTAGTTCTTCCTTTGTTGAGTATGAAACCCCAGCCAATTGTTAAAAGGGAGATTTGTTCAGATTCCTCTGTTAATAACCAAAGAAAAAAGGAACCAGGTGGAAGCTCGAAGAAAGAAGACAATGCTAAACACTCTTCTGCGACATCTCCGCAGCCACAGTTAGTTAGGCCAGGGTTAGTGCATAATGTTAATTCAAGCCAACCACCTGTTGGTGGTTTTGTAATGAAAGTTGAAAATGCTGGAAGGAAACCTATTTCTCCGGTTTCTAAACAGACTAACAATGTCAATTTCCAACTGAGTCATAGCAGATTAGTTCATGCAACTGTCACGCCGCCTGCAGATGGACATCCGAAACAAAAGGTTAAATGCGTCAATTCAGAAACACTTCATAATTACATCAAAAACTTGTTAGGGAACTTATCTATGATTTTGCTCTTATTAAAAAAATTGATTGAAGTTGTATGTTGTAAATAGGAAATTGATGCTCCAGCTTCGGCTAAAGTTTGTGCGCATCTCAGCGTCGAGGAACATAAGCATTTACCTGAATCAGAAGTGAAGTCATTATCTCACAATCAGGAAGGAGGTGGTGGTGGTGGTGGTGATGATGATGACGACGACGACGATGATGACAACTATGACAACGAAGTTCCTTCTTTTTCTGATGCTGAGGCAATGGTAAGTATTGTGTGTTACATTCAGTGGTGATTATACCACATAATTAGTTGTGTTAAAGTTATTTCTCACATTTTTTGGTGTTGCTTGCTCAGATTCTTGAAATGGATTTATGTCCAGCTGATCTGGATACAAATGCAAGTAGAGAAGGTAACTCATTTGACACTAGTTAACAATAAAATAACCAGAGTTCTGTTTATGTTTTTAAATAATTTTCATTGCACAAGGTTCCACACGGTGGGATCTAGATCTATGCAACTTTTCCCATGTAAGTGGATTGGTTGTTTTTGAGAGTAGAACCTGACTGCAAACTTTACTTCTGTTTTGATGCACACACACTGCTTAGGTTTAATATTATACACCCAAAAAAAAAAAAGTGTTAAAGGTTGAATGGTTGTTTGGTGAAAATGGAAATTCATGGTTTGGTTTGAATTTTTTGACTAGATATCATACAATGAGTGTGTTTATAACTGAATAAACATTTTTTGTGTTGATATATGCTCTTCAGTGGTTGTCACTAAAGTCTCAGATGTCAATATTTGGCAGTTATGGTAAAAATAGAGTCAAGTATTGTGCTCTGACGTTTTATTACTAATACGTGTTCCTCATTGACTTTACTAATACAGGTAGTTTAATGATGGTTATTTGTCTTCTAATGTTATATTCTTGTATTGCAGTGTTGAGATATCAGCATGCTGAAACTAAAAGGACCATCATGAGATTGGAGCAATGTGCGCAGTCCTTTATGCAAAGAGCCATTGCATCTCGGGGTGCATTTGCTGTATTGTATGGGCGCAATCTGAAGCAATATATTAATAAAAGCGAGGTGAATTTATAGATTTTTATTTTTGTTTTCCTTTATAATATGGAAGAATGGATCTTTCTTCATTGTCATAGTGAGAAAATGCTTGGTAGTTGTAGTTATTGTTGTTGCATGTTTTCTCATACTCTCTTCGCACCCTGTCTCCCCCAAAAAGAAAAACCACCATAATTAATCTTGTGAAATTTTCCTTTCTACTATTTTAGATCCTTTTTTAAGGCATTGTACCTGCAGTTGTGATATCCATGCCGTGATTTGTTGTCTTGCATGACAATTAATGCTTTAGCATTGATCATTGGGTGCAAGAAAAAGAGACTAGCTTTGAGTGGTCTTGTGAGTAATGGATTTATAGATTTTCAATGAATTGCAGCGATTGTTGGTGATCTTATTTTTTCTTATGTGCTCATTCCTTTTATAGCTACCATCATTGAAATTTAAAATTTCGTTTAAAATCAATGAAGTCTGTGGTCTCTGCATCCTTTTAATAAATTGACCATTATTATGGTGAACTGTAATACAATGATATGTCCTTTGAATGCTCCTCAACACTAAATACAAAATTCTGAATATGTTGTTTGCTTAATTGGTGCTGTTTCATTAGTTTGTGATGTTCATCCCCAGCATAATTGTTTTCTCTCTGGTTTCTCACTGATTCTCTTTCTACTTCACAGGTTATACTTGGAAGAGGAACAGATGATCTGCCAGTTGATATTGACTTGCGAAGAGAAGGGTGTGCTAACAAAATATCTAGACGACAAGTAAGATTTCGCAGGACCCGCAAGTGTAAAATTCTTGTGCATGGACGATTTTACTGGTGGATTGGATGTCCTTTTATGTTCATATCATATATTTCCCTTGCCAGGGAGAAGGGGAAAGTTGGGAAGACGTTTTTATTTGAAAAGAAATGAATGGAATGATATTCATCTTTTTTAGTAACAGAATCATTATTAAATGGTCAGCATATGTCTGGATGAAGCCAAATGACTAATTTTTTATGTGATGGTGTTCTTATAAGTTTTTTTTGGTAACTGAAGTAAATAGCGGTATTATGATGTCTGGATCTGTCTAACTTTCATCATGCATGACCACATTCCATTAGTAAGGACCCAAATTGTACATAGAGGAAATCCAGAAATTTTTTATGATCACATCTTTTAAAATTTTAAATTTCCTGTTCTGAATTCATAGTACCATAACTGCTATTGATTATCTGATAGGCTTTAATAAAGATGGAAGCAAATGGCTCTTTCATTATTAAAAATCTTGGCAAGAGTTCTATCTACTTGAATGGCAAAGAAATTGCTAAGGGACAGCTGCGGGGTCTTAACGCTAGTTGTCTGATCGAGGTAACTGCATTTCCTTTCTATTCTTGTTTAATTTTTTACATTACAAAGCTGCAATTTTGTTCTATACCTCGAGAGCATAATAATTTGTGGTAAATGGCTTACACGCAGATTAAAGGCATGTCATTCATCTTTGAGACTAATAAGAAATCCGTTAGGAGTTTTCTAGAAAATATGGATAACAAGGGAGAAGATAAAAGGAAGGCATTTACCATGGTTGCCTGAGAGGGGGTCTGTAAGGAGAGAAATGACAGCAAAAGAATAGCAGTGTTAAGGATGTAAGGGTAGCTTCTGGTGCTCTACAAAAAATAGTTGTAATGTAACAGTTATTATGATGTATTAGTATGCTTTAGTATGCTTTGTCGATCGAAAGTCAGAGTTCAGGTTGTACATATAGATGTAAGATATAAAAGCTATATAGATAAAATGTGGTTGCTGCAAAGTAGGAACTTAATGTGTTTTATGTTTCTTTCTTTCTTTTTGGTATAAATGCTTTTTTTTATGCGACTGTCTTCCCGAAGTAGGAGTAGACAGTAGTCATTAATAAATTATCATTATGATATGGTTTGCAAAAGTTTAATCAAGTCACTCCCTCTCTACCAAAATTTAATATGGGGTTCCTAAGCTGGCTTTATTCGTAATGCTTAAAACTGTTACTTATTTTACAGAGAATCATGACTTATTTTATGAAGAATCTAGTATATTTATTGGGGGATAACTGATAAGAAACTCCTCTGTTTTTGTCCTTCCGGATACTTGTTTAATAGGGAATAGTGTATTAAACTATTGTGAGTTTCAGTTTCTTTTCTAGGGAATCGTTCTCCCTCGACTTTTTATTTTTACACTCATTCGTTGTATAAAGAAACTAAAATATCTAGATATTAATATGTAGTTTCGTAATAGTAGTAACTTAATATAAAGACGGAAAGTAGATGAGAGTGAGTTTCAATTCTTTAGTAAATATATTGAATTCTCCAAAAATTGGTGTATGGCTCTCCAATTTATTATGGAGTGCAAGCATGTTTAAGCATGTTATCCTGACTATCGTCCCAAGGGTATGTTTGGTGTGATATATTAGAAATGATAGTATAAACTAATATTATACGTTATGTCTTTATTTATTATTTGGTGCAGTCAATGTATTGTATAAGTTTATACATCAAAATCCCATTATACGTCAATATGCTGTATAACTTAATATAATATGAGGATACTGGATTAAACCTAATTAGCTTTTAACATATATGGTCACTTTTATTTTTTAATATTTTATTAAAATAAAAATAATTATTAAATAATAATAAAAGAAAATTATAAAAATGAAATAATTTTCTATAAAATTATTTTATAATTAATAAATTCAAATGATATATGATATCAATTTAATTATATATAATAAAAATCAATATAATTGATGATTAATAAATAAATAGTATATAATATATAATTTAAAAATTAAAAATTATTGATTAATAAAATATATAAATAAATAACAAATAATTTGTCATATATAAAAGTAAGGACTAATAAATCAAATTAGACAATTATGCTTAAAATATAAAATATTAAAATTTATAAAGTAATATTTTTATTTATATGATTTATTGAAATAATAAATAATAACATTTAATATAGATTAAATTTTAATTAATAAATATTTACATAAATCTAGTATTTGAAAATTATATTTAAATAATTAATAAAAATTCCTATTTTATTTATTATTTTTTTGTTTAATATTTACTTAAGGCATTAGAATTATTTAGAAATAAATGATGGTATTATAAAACAAAATAGAATATCTTATATAGTGTTACACAAAACACTGTATAGTATTAAAAGTTTATCAGGTCTTATCTTATCAGATCTTATATTATCAACTATTATCCTATCAAACGTGTCAAACGGACCTTAAATATCTCTGAGCATTGTAAACTTATCTTTTCTAAGTAACTTTATTCTTTTTTGGGAGTATTGTAATCTACTTTATTGCTAGAATAATTCTGAGACATATAAGTCTAATAACTCAAATTTAGACCCACTCACATAAATTGATACTGATAGAATTTATATATAATTGATCGTAATTTGAATAAAGTTAATGAGATTCAATTTTATTATAAATGTGTAAATATGAGTTGTTAAACGTGTATCCATATAATAATCTCTCAAGCTTTCCACAAGCCAAACTACCATTCCATGTATAAACATTAAGACAGTGAAAGAAAAGTTGGTCCATATATCTTTTGGACTTTTATACAATCCTCACTTGGTGTAATTAAAATTTGGAAAAATAACGTTTTATTCCCTTGACCTATGTCGCATGTGCATCTTACCTAAAAAATGTTGAAAATGTGTAATTCAACCCTTAATGTTCCTTAACCATGTAACTTGACCTCTCAATTAACTTTTTCATATATTATTAATAGAAATAGCACACATTCAAAATTTTTAGGGTCTCGGGTTGCACATTATTTATAATTTAGGGTATCAGGTTGCTCTAATCCAAAATTTAAGGGTTATAGTGCACTTATTTTCATTAAAAATAAGTGAAAATTTAACAGAATGACTAAAATATAAATTAAACAAAATTCAAGGGTTGATTTGCACCTTTTTAAATTCTAGTTTTAATGTGCACAAGGCCTAAAATTTAGGAATGTAAAATGAACTTCCCCCTTAAAATTAATAAATTTGTTATGAAATATTGATTGACAGAACAACAAATAATTGAGGAGAAGAAAGAATAGTAGTATTGATAATTTCAAAGGTACTATATATGAAGTATTCAAAGGGCTATTTATAGCCAAAATGTGAAAGATACAATATCACATCAAATCATAACATATTTTATATAATCTAATCAAAATTTAACCGAATCAGTTAAAGATATGGACATCTATAAATGAATAATATTTCACAACACTTTCTCTTAGATGTCTATCTGGGATATGCCTCATTAAAGTCTTGTTAAGAAAAAATCCAATGGAAAAAAATCTTGGTGAAGGAAAAACAGTACAATATCCTCATTATGAGAACTTGAAACTGCTTTATTAAAAACCTTATCCACAAAAATTCCAGTTAGATAAAAACCCTGATTAAGGGAAAAAGAGTATAGAATTTCTCCCCCTCTTTGAAGTATCACTTTAAATCTCATAATCAATGCATTTTGATTTTGTGCTCCACTTGTATAAAGAAGAAATAGTTAATAACTTGATCACTTGAATAAATTGGAAATCAATTCCTCCCTTTATTTTAGCTATCATTGTCATGTTGTCCTCATATAAAGTGGTGCAATTTTCTTATAGGATAATCCACATGATAGTTTGAACATGTTGAATCATTGCCCTTAGCTATAAACATTCGTGAGTTTCGTGTATTGCACTAATTTCTCTGTGATTCGAAGAAGTAGTGGCTATACTGTGATACCCCAAGTACACGTGTCAGTGGACAAGCTCCGTACGGCCCTAGGATCTCTGGGACCCACCTATGTTGCTGGGTCTTAAATTTTACTAAGTTTGGATCCTACACCTTCTTAGAGGGCTATATGATAGAGCTACATTCTTAGATCAAAAGTATCAATAATTGTTCTCTAAAGGAAAATAAGTTAAAGAGTGATTTTTAACAAATTTTATGAAACCCTTAAACGTTTTGTTTTTTAGGCCACAAGTTTAGAAAATCTTGAAAATTCCTAGATTTGAACTAAAACTCAAAATTTGGATTTTGATTGGTTGGGACTTTTATTTTTTTTATATTTTATTTGAATTCAAATGGGAGTATTTCCTATTTACATTTATGTTTTAAAGTTAGTGGAGAATAAATAAATGAGGATACAAATAAGTAAGTACTGAGATAACCCAGATGCCAGAATGACAAAAAAGATTGCACTGTCACCGCTATAGCGGTCATAAGTGTATAAGTGGGGGACACAGGAATAGCCAGAATGCTATAATGGTGTCAATGGGGTAGAAACAATATCAAACAACGCCGTTTTACTTAAGTGATCCCCTTACCCCTATTTATAGCCCCAAGCTCGGGATTTTTCTCCCAAAACCAAAACCCTAATCCTCAAACCCTTCTCCACTCCTTTCTCTCAATACAACCCTAAATCTTCATCCTCCAAGATTATAGGTAAGGGTTTATGTTGGTTTTTGTCATCTCCTTCCTCTCCTTTTCATGTTCTATGGTTTGAGCTTTGCTGTTTCTCCCATTGTTGTCAAGTGGAGATGCTCCCCTAATGTTGTTAGAGTTAGATTAAAACTCTTTAGAGATTTTTAGAGTTTAATCTAGAGTTTATGTTACTCTATGGCAGTTGTTGGTGTCATTCCAAGCTCTCAAGGTCAAGTTGGTGGTGCGCACATACTCCTGGCTCCAAACAATGAGCGGATTCAAACTCATAACCTTATTTTAGTCATTATAATTATGTTTTATGTATTATGTTCATTATATATATAAAGTTGGAGACAAGTAAAGCTAGTAAATATTATAATTTTGACTGCAGCATGAAAATGAAATTTAGAAAATCATGGGATCATGATTGATATGCTGTGTTATGAAAAAAGTTTTATATGCCAATGAAACAATTTTTAGAATAATGTATGATAACAAGATGCTATTTTATCAAATATGTTTTTAAGAAGCTATGATATTATTATATATACTCCAGATTTTGGATTTCAAAAAGCTTTGAAATGTTAAGTTGAATTATTATAAAAATATCTAGAGTAGAGTATGCTTTAGTTTTCAAAATATAATTTTAGAGTATCAGTTAAGATATTTTGGCAAGAATGTCAAACAGAGTATACTTAGTTTCATGAACTGAGATGTTACTATAATGTTAGAGATTTCATGATTTTGAACCTCTCCATTTCAAGTATGACATTAGAGTTATTAAGTTATGAAAAAATATTAGCTTGAGAAATAAGATTTTAGAAATCCAGTTTTTATGATCCTCAGAAATATGGAGTTCAATATAATTTGTAGCAGTTGCTAGATACATATTCTATGAGCTTGAAATTGAAATACTTGCAAGTGGGTGATTCCTTGGGCATGATTTCACAATCACAGTTATGCTAAAGTTAGGTTGTTAGAGTTATATGAGTCCAGAACTTTTAAAGTACTAAGAATTTAGGGGCTCTATTCGTGAGGGACTGAACAACCACCCTTCACATTTAAATGATTTTATATGTATCCAAAGATTTTATGATTTCAAAAGTAGAATAATTATATAGAGTTTTAAACCCAGAGAAGAGTTAGAGCAGAGTTTTGGAGAAATAATTAATTTTCATAATTTAGAGACTAGACGGTAGCTATAGAGAAACAAACAATGAGTTAATGGCTAGGAAAAATGATCGTTAACTTTAGTACCAAGTTGTCATTAGGGGCAATCTCATATAACAGAGATGGAACCTAGTTAGGTGTCCGATTCGGATCCTTGAGGGATCCTAAAGTTCAGAAAATTTGATATGCCATGGTTGACATGCATAACTAGAGAAGATATCGTTATGCAATGCATAACTAGAGATCCATGTTTCTCTATTAGAGTAATGTTATTTACGTTTTCAGATATTATTGATGCTTTTCAGAGAATGTTTGATTTAAAAGCTATTATGTATATGTATGGAAATGATTCTTGTTAGAGTTAGAAATCAAAGATGCTTTTCTCTGAATTTATAAATATAGAGATATCTTTTCTATATAGCTATGCATATGAATATTAAATGGCTTATGATTGCTCCATGTATATTATATATTGTATATTTCTTGGTTGTTCCATGTGGGTGATGGGTGAGAGCTCACTCACTGAGTCCATTGACTCACCATCTCCCTTTTCTCTCATAGTTACAGGTATAGATACCGTTTGTCACCGCTTCAGTTGATGTGGTTGTTCTTAGTGGTAAGTCTTGATTTGGAGTAGAGTGCTGTAATAGAAGTGTAGGTAGGATCCAACCATACATTTATTTTCAGGGTATGTATTTAATTTCAGAGATTGAAATATTTATGTATATGTTCTCAAAGTCCAAGTATGCAATTGAAATGTAAATTATGGATAAAGATTCACGTAATTAGCCAAAGATGAATTTATGATTTGACTTCAAGTGTTGAATTGATTTTTAGAGTATGATTAAAATATCCTCAGGGTTTTGGTATATTAATTACTTCCAGTTTTATGAAGATAAATATTATGTTTTAATTAGAGGAAATGCTAAATATTTTGAATCTGTTATATTTTGAATATTATATTATGCATTTAGAGAGCCACGTCTCCCAGAAGGCTTACGTAGGGATGAGATTCCTTACGTGCTGGTCACCTTCCTAAGTCGGGTCATGACATATACACCATCTTTTGTATATCCAAGATATGACCACATATCTATAAGTAAAAGAAATATGTTTAATATTTGCCTTTATGCAAATATGATAAATATCCTACATACTAATATACTTACAAAAAATAGATGAGATTTACCTATAGAAAAATTCATAAGAGTTTTCTTTGTGCAAATTGATAGACAAAGAAATATTCTATTTGTTAAACATTTGATTTGCATACCGAGACAAAACTTTATCCATTTGAGATCTTTCATCTCAAACTCTTTCTTTAGAACTTTTACTATTATGGAAATGCCTTCAAGAGTTCTACTAATCAATTTACACATCAACTGTATTAAACATAGTTGTAAGCTTCTTCATAAGCACAATATAAAACTTTTTGCTGACCGATTTATAATTTTTTGCATATTTGTTTACAACTTTTCATAATACGCATTATCAATTTTCTAGTTCAAGTTTTCAACAATAACAACAAATCTCAACTTCTAGCAAAGTCATTTTCAATTCATTTTGTTGCTAAAAAAGCTGGAAAAAAAAATCATTCATGTCTTATGACATAAACCACAAACATATGAAAAAGCAAATTGAATGAGCTAAGTCTTTATACTTGAGCAGAGGCGGAGCTAGGGGGGCCAGGGGTTGCCATGGTCCCCCCCCCCGCCCCCCCAAAAAAATTTTTTAGTTTTCTTTATTATTATATATATGTATAGAGGAGTAGCCCCCCTTGGCTCCATTGGTCTGAAAAGTGATGGTATGTCCATATGTGATCCCACTCTTGGCTAAGTACAACACTGCTGAAAATGATTAAAAAATAAATATAACTCACTTTTAGTAGCTTCTTTCAAAAGCTTCCTTTACTCTTCTCTGTCAGGATATTGGAAGCTGACAGTCTAACAAAGCACAACACTACACACACATGACATTTTCTCTCATTTTTTCTGGTAAGGATTTTCTCTCTTTGCTTCCTCAATATACATTTTCCCTCTTTAGACAATCTGATAAGCTTTCCCACATGATGTCTCATGTTATTGGAGTTAAGTAACACATTCTTAGTTTTTCTATAAGCATTTAGTAGCCTAATATTCATAGTAGGGATCCATGTGGTGATTATTGGATTCGATTTGTCATAATTTAAAAGTTTTTATCTCTGGTTGTTTTAGAAAGAGGATGGAAACTATTTTCAGTTTCTTGCTACAGTTTGGCATCTCGATATTTTATGACAGTTTTTAGTGGCTATTATCTTGTTTGAGGATATCTTATCTTCTAATTTAAAATTATCATGTCATTCTAATTTTAATTTCTTATCTACTATTACAAAGATTGATATTAATGTTGTACATTTAATTGGATGACATTGACATGGTAACAGGCTTTGAAGTCTGGCCATAAAAATTGTAATGGTTTTTGTTCATGCCTTATGTTTTGTAGATCTGTTCATATCTATAACCCTCATATTAGGCATAAGCAACTGAAATATCATTGAACATAGACACCATAATATGATATATCATTTGGATTATAAAATATGGATTTAATTTCTATCATTTTCCCTCTTCAGGGAGATGATCTAATAAGCTTTCCCTTGACAGTCTTGTTGGAGTGAAGAAACAAAGTAAGATAATTTCTTTCTTCATTGTTTTTGTTCACTGTTATAGCATATGTAGTATAGAAAAATGAATTATAGATACAAATTTTTTATTTCCTATCAATTAGTTATTTGTTTTATTATGCTCTATTTTGATGTTAAAATATGCAATTTTTTTTAGGTTGAGCTTTAGAGATGTCTAAGAAAAAAACTATTGACTCATTTTTCAAGAGAAAAGAGAGGGTAGATGATGAAATAAACTCTAGTGTATCAAATTTAAATTCATTGAGTAATGTTGAAGATGTTGAGCAACCTACAATGCAAACCACTGAGCAATATATTCAACAACCTCCTTCCAAAATTATAAGGATTGAACAAGGAAAAATTGATATTGATACTTTGATACGTGATCATGGAAAGCATCCACAAATTTGGGATTATCTAATCAATCAACAAGATGAAATTCGTAGAGCATATATGAAGTTTGGACCATATCAATTTTTTATGGATGTGTATCCCCTTTCTGGTCCAGACAATCATCCTCGTCGATTTCAAGCTAACTAGTTCAAAAGTTTTCGTTGGTTAGAGTATTCACGAAAAGTAGATACTGCATATTGTCTTCCATGCTATTTATTTTCTAGAAAATCTACTCCATTCACTCTTGGAGGATTTAGAAACTAGAAAAAAGTTAATAATGGGAAAGATTGTGCATTTTTATCTCATATAGGAAAATTTCTACATTCTCCTCACAATGTTGCTATTAAATGCTGCGAAGACTTGAAGAACCAATCATGTCATATTGACAAAGTGCTATCTAAGCAGACTTCACAATAGATTTTAACTAATCAATTGCGTCTTAAAGTTTCTATTGATGCTGTCAAGTGGTTAACATTTCAATCTTGTGCTTTTAGAGGACATGATGAAATTTTGGAATCTAAGAATCAAGGCAATTTTCTTGAAATGTTGAAACTTTTAGGGTGCATTTGGTTTCAGTTTTCCAGTTTTCAGTTTTCAGTATTTTCAGTTTTTCCTTCACAAAAACTGAAAACTAGAAATTGAAGCTGAAAACTGAAAATAGGCAAAGCAAATGCACCCTTAGCTTCTTACAATAAAGAAGTGGATGCAGTTGTTTTGGAGAATGCCCCTCAAAATGCAAAATACACATCACCTACTATTCAAAAGGAAATTTTACATCTCTTTGCTAGAAAGGTTCAAAATGAAATTTGTAATGAGATTGATAATGCAAAATTTTGTTTGATTGTTGATGAGGCTCGAGATGAATCTAAAAGAGAACAAATGGCTCTTGTTCTTAGATTTGTTGATAAACAAGGATATGTTAAGGAGCGCCTAATAGATGTAGTACATGTTAAGAGATACTACTGCAGTAACTCTTAAACAAGAGATTTGTTCTATATTGTCTCATCATAATCTCAACATTCAAAATGTTCGAGACTGAGGATATGATGGTGCTAGTAATAAGCGTGGAGAGTGGAAGGGGTTACAAGCTTTAATTATTCAAGAATGTCCTTATGCATATTATGTACATTGTTTTGCTCATCAATTACAGTTAGCTCTTGTTGCTACAGCTAAAGAAGTTGTAGATGTTCATGTCTTTTTTCAAAATTTGACTAGTATTGTCAATGTTGTGTGTTCTTCTTGTAAATGCAATGATGAGCTACAAGCTGCTTATGCAAATGAAATAGCTCATTTAGTTGCAAATAATGAGATTGAGACTGGGAGGGGAGCTAATCAAATTGGCACATTGCAAAGGCCTGGGGACGCTAGATGGAGTTCTCATTTTAATTCGATATGTAGCCTTTTGTGCATGTTTGGTGCAACAAATTCAATTCTTGAAGATTTAGCTATTAAAGAATCTACATACTCTCAACGAGGTGATGCTACTTATGCTCTTAAATCTTTGATGTCATTTGATTTTGTTTTCATTTTACATGTGTTGAAAGAAATTATGGGAATCACTGACAAGCTATGTCAAGCATTGCAGCAAAAATCTCAAGATATTTTGAATGCTATGCATTTGGTTTCTAGCACAAAATCATTAATTCAGAAGTTAAGAGATTGTGGTTGGGAAACACTTTTTGAGAAAGTTAGCATTTTTTGTGGCAAACAAGCAATTGAAATTCCTGATATGACTGCTTCTTTCTTTGACATAATTCGATCCCGTGGTCGAAAAGATGTTGTCACAGTTGAGCACATTATTGTGTTGATATTTTTACTGCTATAATAGATCATCAGTTGAAAGAGTTAAATAATAGATTTAGTGAACAAACAACCGAGCTTCTCATATTAAGCATCGCTTTAGATCCTAAAGATGGTTACAAAAGATTTAATGCTTGTAACATTTGTAAGCTAGTTGACAGTTTCTATTCTTCGGACTTTTCTAAGCAAGAGAAGATCCAATTGGGATATGAATTACAACATTATGAATTTGATGTGCTTAAAGCTCCATATTTTCATAATTTGTCTACTATTGCCAAGTTGTGTCAGAAATTAATGGAGACTGGCAAATCAAATATATATCCTTTGGTTGATAGATTAATTCGACTTATTTTGACTTTTCCTGTGTCCACGGCCACAACAGAACGAGCATTTTCAGCTATAAAGATTATTAAAACAAGGCTTCGGAATAAGATGGAAGATGATTTTCTTGTAAATTACATGATTGTTAATAATGAAAAGGAGATTGTTGCAAAGTTCAATTTAGATGTGATATTTGATGATTTTTATGCCATGAAGCATTGCCGACCACAATTAAAAAAGTAAATGTATCAGGTACATACTTGACTTCATGTGCATATAATTGTTTACATTGATTTTAAATATACGTGGATGGCTTATAATTTGTTAGTGGTTTTCTATATTATATATGTTTCTATGTGATAATTAATTTTAATTTTAATTTATATTATATATGTTAATTAATTTGGCCCCCCTCCTTTACAATTTCTAGCTCCGCCTCTATACTTGAGGATTAGTTTTGTGCACTATCAACAGATCTTAATTCTCCTTCTTCTCCTTTTTTCCTGTTGCCTTTTCTTTTCTTTTTTTCCTCTTTCCATTTTATACTCTTGTTTTATCGTGTAGTAAGATAGAAGAATATAGTGTAAATGTGGAGGTGTACGTGTATCATTGCTCCAAAGAAAAAAATGGAATGAAACTAACATTCGAAACGACTTAAGTCATATAGCACCGAAACCATGCAAAAACTGGCCTTTTATTGTGAATTTCATGAAGACTTTGGGTAACATATATCTCACTCTCCAATTCAAAAGAAAAAGCTTATTCTTGTCATCTTCTTGCATGGCATACATATGCACGCACTATAACATAGAAAAGAAAAATAACTATTTTCGCTGGGAATGGCAGGAATTACGTCCAAACGTGGTCTTCATAAATGGTAAATATAGAAAACACTATAGTGAAGCCATAAAAGCAAAGCTAAAACGGTAAGGTATTGGTGGTGTATTCTCTTCCTCATTCAAAATGTGTGCTTGATTGATCATCCCCTGAAGTTGGAGGAAGCAATGTTACTCCCTCCCTTCGAATTCCTCTTCTCGCTACATCCCCACACCCAACACCTAAAGTTGCCATAACCGCCGCCATTGCCATTGCCACCACCACCACCCCAGCCCCAACCCTCCCCTCCTCCTCCTCCTCCTCCTCCTCCACCACCACCACCACCACCACCACCACCACCACCACCTCCTCCTCCACCTCCACCACCTCCACTTCCTCCCCCCCATCCATGCCCTTGACCATTTCCTCCTCCTCCACCACCACCACCACCACCACCACCACCACCACCTCCTCCTCTACCACTCCCTCCTCCCGATCCGTGACCTATACCATTTCCTCCTCCTCCTCCTCCTCCTCCACCACCCCCACCACCACGTGAACCACCTCCACGCCCGCCACCACCGCCTCCGCCGCCGTTTCTTCTTTTATGCCCTTTTCCTGCTCCATTCCCTCCACCCCCACCACCACCACCTCCTCTCCCAGCTCCTCCTCCTCCTCCCCCTCCACCGGCATTACCACCTCCTCCTTTGCCGCCAGTGCTCCTATCAAACTTCCTTTCAACTAATTTTTCTTCGGATGAGTTTGGCTTGCTTCCACGAACGTCTTCCACCAAACTGTGGTTTCCACGAGAACCAAAAGGACTAGTAGAGTTGATGCTATCCGTCGTCTCTTGAAAATTATTTCTCCCATTCGCCAAACGAGGACTTATGACCACCACCACAACTAGCAGAAGGACACCAAACACTCTTCTCATCTCCATGTTTTGGCTACTTGATGGTTATGCCTGAAGCAAGGCGACGTTGAGCACCCATATATACTGTCCTTTTATACCCTTCGAATTCCAGTAGTACTCGTAATTCCCACTGACAAAGCGAAATGCAGTAGTCCCCACGGTAGGAAACCAAACCCCAAGCTAAAGCCCACAAGGCCACAATACTTCCCTAAGGCTGCTAAGTTAGGCCACATCTAGCGATCATGAATGGTACTTTGATTTGCCTTGAAGTGCAATTTGTCCCCACCTCTACCTATGTATACGGGGCGTTTAATTTGAACGAGAATTATTTATGAAAATTATTATTTTCTTTTTTTGCCGGAAAAAATAATCGGAATGTAGAAAATTTTGTTTACAGTTTCTTTTTTATCTTTTTCTAGAAGCTAAAAAGTAATTAACTTATGAAAAACAAATCATATTTTTAATTTTTCACTCATACATAAAATTTAAGTATTTTTTTTTCCAGAAATCCAAACAATCAAATTGCAATTGATTTTAGCTAGGCCTCATTTGATGTACATAGTATAAGGTCTATAGTATTAGTTAATACTATAAAACTAATTTTTATAGTATATTTTATATCACATATAATAGTATAATGTTATACAATTAAATCATTTTTATACTATGACTATAATATTAAGTTATCAGGTCTCAATAAGTTTGAAAACACTTGTATTAGTTTTACTAGTCAATTCCAAAGTAATTTTAACTTACTCTTTTATGTCAACACTCCACTTCTACTCACTACTGGTAGTAGCTAGCCATGAGTCGTCACTCATCATCCCTTGGTCGATGTTCGCCCGCTTGTCTATTACTGGTCATGTGTCACACCAAATAATGGATAAAATAAAAACTAATATAATAAATTCATTATACTATATTATTAGACATTGTATTATTACATTTAATATTATCAGATCTTATCTTATATGATTCCCCAAACAGAGCCTTAAATTATTCTTATCAGTAAAAGAAAAAGTCTTAGCTTGTTGGATCTATATATAATTTAATATTCCAGTATTTCACTAAAAATAGAAAACAATCACAACATACTAAGTGAAGTGTGACATAGAAAGTTTTCTTTTTTTATCTTCTTATTTTGAGCTTGTAACGCCGTAAGAAATGCACTTAACAATATCAACCAAGTACATAACGTCTCTCTCACCAGTGCCATTCTATGACACTTGATATATGAACAAGGGATGTTATTTGAATATCACTTGTTGACATAAATGACTCGTGGACATGAATGAGGAAACTACTGCTAAGTAAGTACATACAATAAAAAGTACCCAATTTTTTCCAATGTTTTTACTTTATAAATTTCCGACTTTACTCGCCTCTACAAGAATATATTCAAATGTACATGTAACGTTCTGATATCCCAATAGAATATCTGACACCGAATACATTTTTTATTTGGTTGACAAGAATGTTTCCTGATCAGTGCAGCACCAGATCAAGACGGCCGGGTTTTTGCGGGTTGCGAGTATGAATGTTTATTTCAGTTATTGAAATTGCAAACGGAGCCATTTTAATCGATAAAATTTTGAAATCGACATGTTAGTTCCTAAAATAACAAAACCTGAGTCAAGTTATTAGTCCTGGATTCCATCTTCATTATTTTATCTTCATATTTTGACTAACGTGCTATGTCATGTGACATACGGCTAATAGGTTGGCATCTTAATTACTTAATCCTAGAGATGACATAATATATAGATTTACATTGTTAGCATATACCAAGTATATTAACAATGCTATTAGTTATATGTAGAAATCTCATTATAATTTTTTATTATACTTATCTCCATGTAGTTTATTTGGCAAGAGCCAAATGGAATATCGGTTTTTCAATAACATCTCAATTAGTTGACACATAGCAAAAATATAATAACACAGTAATGAAATGGGGGATGGAAACTAATGTGGTTCATATTTTGTAATTCAAAGACTATCGTATACAATTTAAAGGAATTACGTGAACATTTACTCATAGAATCACCATGAATATCTTATCAGTTACGTTTAAGATGGCCATTATCCAGATGGAAGACGAAAGAGTCAGAGCGCTTAAAATGCCTGGACAATGATAATGTGTAAATCAATATCTATAGAATAATTATATTTGTATATAGTATTTTTAGATATTCACCGATATATCACGAGAAAACATATTAATAGTTGGTAATTTATATTAAATAATGGCGAGTTGAGTGACTACACTGTCGAGTGAACATATGTTCATCCCAATTGTCCAGTCACATAAATATGTGAATTCAATCCACTCATTTGTATATAAAATCCCCAGCTGCTAACATTATTGTCACTTATATTGCAGTTCACTCGATTCTCCATTAATAATATGAAATTCCCACTATTGATAGGCATCAATGATAGATTAAATTCAAGAAAGTTTGGGAACAAATCAATAATTGGTATTTAATATCATTGTCACTTATATTAATCCCCAGTGAATAATATATACATAGGGAGATGATCAAATAAGACGGGTGGTTATTTATAAGTGAGAGTGGAGTAAATATTGATCTTATATTAATAATCAAAATTAATTAGTCTATACTCTATATAGGTAATGCTTCCTTAAAATGTTTAGCCATTGGCTTAGTCTCTCATGTTGGATATCTTAATTAGTGCAAAGCTGCGAATCCATTACGAAGAGAATTCATCAAGCTATATGCATCTAGCATATATGAAGTCCATGTGATGGAGAGGTTGGGTGGGGACGTTGGGTGCTGTTGGCTTTTGCTTAACGATTAGAAATTTCTGGCGAGTTGTCTAGTGACGGCCTCATAAAGACTGCTTGTGGAGAACATGAAGATTGAGTTTAAAAGACAAAGGAAGATTGGTAGTGGTGGTATTGTCAGTTACCTTTAGTGCCACTTCGATTTTTTGGTGCATTGTCGTAGATGAGTTCCAATCTTTGGATCTTGGTATGATGCCAATGGGAAACTGGGTTAGTTGTCCGTGCCATCAATTATACGTATGGAGAAAAAATTCCCTTCTCAAGATATCGGTACTCTAGTGGGCCTAAAACAATAATCCTTTAATTTCGTTATCATCATGAACAATGCCATAGAACGTTTATAGCGCCCAAGTGCCTTTACAAGAGATATATAGCAAACAATTTGAGTCAGAAATGTTATTTTTCTATCACTTTGTAGGACATCTTTAAATAGACACATCACCGTGTATCATAAACATTTTGATTAAGTGTGAATCCCAATAATTTTATTTTCCTCAACCAATGTTTTGGTGTCCCTTCAATAAGAGTTGAAATGACATTTCAACACAAGAAAGAATTTAATTTTCTAGCAAACATAAATTGAAGGCCTTCGCATTGAAATCGTGATTTTGGCCATATAATAAGAAGTGTGAGGTCAAAGATATGTTTTCTTTGACATTGATCGAGAATGTTGCGGGCGGACCATGGTAAAGAGACTTAAATGAAGGAAAAGATTTCAAGACTTGTAGTGATTAATGCATGAAAACAACTCATCAAGAATAAGGTGATACGAAGGGTTTTACCTGACATCTAGCAGAATTTGTTCAAAAGTATTATACGGAATCCATTCAACTGTATCTTGAAAGGGATTTTGTAACATCTCCACTTTGAGTTATATCATTTTATTTATTTAGTTAATTAACAGCACCCTTGAGGATTTTTTAGAACTCTGCTAGGGTTTCTAGTTGATGAATCATTCTAATGCCCATTGATGTTCCATCAATTTATCAATATTTAAAGTGTTTTAAGATCCAAATTAATCTTTGATGATTATCTTTTATTGAAGTTTTAAGAGTTTTAGCATATTTTATTGTTAATTTAAAATATTTTAGAATTTATCTTGGTTTTAGTATAATTTTACATTTTATTTTCAGGTGAAACAACAATAAGTCAAAAAGGTGAGCAAAGACATCAAAATTCCTGGCATCCAGATGCCCAATCCTGGCATCCCAATGTCTACAGGAGAAGCTCTCAGCCGCATCTTGGCATCCAAATTAACGCCAGATGTGTCATCTCAATGCCTATAGGTTTTGCTATTAGATGTGTTGGGCATCTAGATGCCCAATCTGGGTGTTTAGACACCAACGGTCCATGGAGAATTTTAAGTGTGCATTTTGAAGCTAATAAGACATGACTATTTAGGGATTTTTGGGGCAAAAACGCATGGAGATAGATAGGATAGTAGGGAGGGAGATCAAACGGGAACCAAGGAGACACCCAGAGGAAGTAAGAGGAGAAGAGATTGAGGAATCAACTGCTCTCAGTTTTGGATTCCAATGAGTTCTTATTTTCTTAGCATGTTTTGTTTTCTTTTCTATTATGTGTAGTTAAATTGTTTGGTTGGGTGATTATGTAACTTGACTTGATAATATAATCTTCTTTACTTGATTAAAGTTTCTTTTTCTACATATTGAGTGTTTATCATTGTTTTTATGCTTTTGATGAAGTAGAAACTCATACCTGGATTTAGGGTTCATGTATAGAATTAGGGAATTCATGTATGTTCTTGTTCATGTGATAAACACCATAATATACTACAATCTAGGAATAGATATCGCCGATTGTGTGGTTTACTTGAAAATTCATTGAACCTTTGTAAAGCCCTTTCCAATTGAGGTTGGTCTACGAAATTAGAGGATCTCAATTAGTTAAAGGAGGAATAATATATCAAGGAATTGGGTATTAGTTAATTTGGGAAAATTAACCATTAATTATGGAACTAAAATTTGATTAAGTAGAAATTCATAGGTTCATTGGAAAGTCAAGTGAAATCGAATCCTAACCCTTCAAAAGGAAATTCTTAAATCTCTATTTTGTTATCCTTTATTATTGATTTATAAATTTTCCAATCTAAATTGTTACAATAATCTAATTGGAATTGAATTGGTGAATTATTGTTTGGTAACCTCAATCCTCATGGGATGATACTCACTTGTTGTGTTTAAATTATTACTTAAATGATTCGCTGCACTTGCCAATTAGTTATCAAGTTTTTGGTGCTATTCCAAAGGATTGAGTGTTTGTCAACAACATTAATAACCAATAGATTTCTAATATAGATTTTTTTTTATTTTAATTTCTTTTTTTTCCATGGATAGCTATTATTGTGAAATTTATAGGAGTTTTGCACATCGAGCAACCAAATGCCCAAATTCTTTTTCAGTGTTGTGATATTTGTTCATGTGTCAATCATATGACTTGTCTGTGTCCTTTTTATGAACCTGAAACATAGTTATCATCAATTGATTTTTGCCGTGTATGTGCTACTTATGTGCACCCTACATGTTTGTGCCATATTATGAGCCATCGATGCATGGTGATTATGGAAATGGAACAACTAAGATCTTAGAGAAATTGAATGAGGCTTTTGTGTTAAAAGATATGGAAAATGTAAATAAAGAAAAAAATTGTTTAGTGCTTTTATCTCCTAATCAAATTTGCAACAATTGATAGCTATATATTTTTCTTACAAAAGGCACAAGAAAACTGCTTTTATCTATAATTTCTTGTTAGCTATTCTTGTGCATGTTTGTAGAAAGTATTTGGCAATCATGCTATTTGTAAGGAAAATATACATTTTTTATACTCTTGATTAGGGTGTTTTCCACATGTCAACCTAATGACATTAAAGAACGCTTCTTGGAAGGCAACTGTGAAACACCCGATTTTGTCCGCCTCATAAAAAAAAAAAATTTAACTCCATTTAATGTTTTTGAAAAATTTTAGTCCATTTCATTTTAAGCCCATTAATTTTCTTTTTGAACAAACAAAAACAAAATATTCAACACATTTCTCAGCTCATTTCATTTCATTCTGGTCCGTCATTCTGATAGTTAGTAATTCATAAAGAAACAAAAAAATAAACAAAAAAAAAAAGAAAAGGACAAGACGGAGAGAGGTGCATCGCCCTCTTCTTTGAAAATTGTTTTTTTTTTATCACTGTGTCATTTGGTGTCTTCTTCCGATATAGAAATAATAAACAAATGTGAAGCGTGCCCGTTGCTTTGCTTTTCTATTGTTATTTCCAAACGAGTTTGCTGAATGAAAGGAAGAAATTCAAAAGTAGCGCCACCAAACAAGAAAAGCAGCATGAATTGGAATACAGAGTCAAATACAGTACAGAGCTCACATGCAGCTTGCAGCAAATTCAGAGGAAGTCAGAAATAGCAATGGAGAATCACATGCATCTAAGATCAACCCCCGTGAAATTAGCAAAATCATATCATTTAGATAAAAAATGGCTGCTGTAAGGTTGACAAATTGATTCATGAAAGATGTATAAATGGGAATGAAATTTACAGACAAAGAGGAGGAGGTCTTGGATTTCAATCTGGTTCTAAAAAAAATACAAAAAAGAGTGATCTAATTTTTAGAGACTCTGAGAGAAGTTTTTGAGAGAATTCTGAGATTCGAGCAGAAATTGAAGAAATCATAAAGCAGAACTGAGAAATACAGAGAGGGAAATTATCATCACAAGTTTAAAAACTTCATTTTTCGATCACCATTGTGAGGAATTTTGAAGTTGAGATATTGAAAAAGGAAAAGAGAGCAGTGACAGTGGTATTAGTTTTCATTCCTCTTATCACTTAATTTTGATATTCTACATTCTTGATCCTTAGATAAAATCACATGCTCATTTTGTTAACTGACATACACATGCACCTACGCTAACAGCAATGTAGTACACATATATACATATCATTTCCACAACCATAACAACTCAACCACAACAACTCTCTCTTTGCCACGCCATTAGCCAGCTCCTTCCCGATCATCGCTGTTTCATCATAAACAACAACCATCCATCATTATTGTCATCTTTTCCATCATCTTAGCTATATCATCATCTTTATCATCATCATCACCTAAGTCAAAACACAAGAAAAATAAGTCTCAGCCAAACCCAACATAAAACCATAATCAAAGACTAATTTTCATCATTGTTCAACATAGACCCAGAAATTTTAAAATAAAAGGGAAGTCAGAATAATGGCGAAACAGCCCCACTCTACTGCGCTGCACATCACTGTGGCGCAACATTCCAGCCACCCATCACCAGCCTCTGCGGCCGATCGGCCAACAGCCACACTGTGGCTGGCTCCCCTCTCTTCTCAGCTGCTGTTCGCGGCAGTCTCCTCCTGCTCACCCCTCACTCGATCCGCAAACCACTGCAAAAAGCCGTGAGACCACCCGATCTCCCTCCTAGCTGAACTCGTGCCGTTTAAGCAACACTCCTCCGTGAGCACCGTGGTCGAGCTGGCTCTTCCTCCCTTGGTCGCGGTTTTCTCTTCCTTCCATATGCAGAAATCTTGTGCGTATGTGTGTGAATGTGTTTGAAAATGCCCATATGTTCCAGACCCTTCTTCTGCCTGTGCTAACTTTCCTTCATTTATTTTTTGTTATTATTTTTATTTTCTGTTTAAGTAATTGGGTTTGGATCACTTGAATTATTTAAGAGGATATTTGGGTTGGGGTTAGTTGTTGGGCTAGGACATTTTTGGACATCTAGTAAAAAAAAATAATGAGGGTGGTGTTTGGGTAGTATGTTTCTTTTATGTTTAGGTCATTACTCTTCTAATATATGTATTTTTTGGGCTGTTCATTTTTTATTTGTCTTGTGAGTCATTTGGTTTAGTAAATTTTGCGATAAAAGCTTTCAAAAAAAAATAAATAAATAATAAATAAAAAATGGTAGTCAGGGTCCTTGATTTATTTTAGTTTTAAACCATTCTTGTTTATATTTCGATCAAATTAATTATATGATTGTTATCTGTTCACAAATTAGCTTTATGTTGAGATTAGTATTTGGAAATAATGTTCTCTTTCAAAAAAATATATAAAAATATTTTATTTTTAAACTCTTGTTAACCATGCAATGATTAATGATAGTGATTGAATAGCAAATGTTATCTTCACTATTGTTGAGTCATAAGGATTCATTGAATAGCCTAGTGCTAACTTGAACCCTATACAAAAATAAATTTCATTTTCTAGGAGAATACTTTGTTTATACGAAAAGGTTTTCTTTAAAATTCATGCAATGGGCAATGAGAGTGATTGAGTGGCAAATGTCATCTTCACCGTTATTGAACCATAAGGGTTTATCGAGTAGCCAAGTGCTAACTTGAATTCTATGATGAATTTTCACAAAAAAAGGTTTTTATTAATTAAAATCGACCAACACACAAGCATTTTCTATAGAACTACGTGACTTTGAGTTCCTCATTGCACCAGAGGATACGTAGGAGCAGGCAATCCCTGTCAAGCCAAAATTAATTTTTTTTCTTAATTTATTTATTTTTTAGTTTATGTGTTAAAATTGTAAATATATTTGTCAAAATCAATTTTTCTTAATTTATTTGTTAAATTGTAAATATATTTTTGTAAATTAATTTATGTGTTTAAATTATAAATATATTTTTGTAAATTAAATTTCTTGAATTTGTATGTTTAAATTGTAAATATGTTTATATGAATTAATTTTCATAAGTTTATTATTAAGGTGGTTTATTTATCTATTTTTATTACATTTTGAGGGGTTATTAATTAATTTGCACAACTCACTAGGGTACCGTTTAAATACGGGTGTACTAGGGGTGCTGTGGGATTAAATTCTTACCCTTCCCTAGACATAACTGACTCCCGAACTCATATCTGGTTTTCAAAGACTATCTTTAAGATGATAAGATTGGTTTTTCCAAGGTTTTCCAATTAAAATAAATCTGGTGGCGACTCCCAATTTTCAATAAATTCTTTCTCGCCGTCCCGTCGCGATCCCGGTTGCGACAGATGGCGACTCCACTGGGGACTTTAGTAAGAGAGTCAGGCCTGTATAGTTAGTTGTGCAAATTAAAGATAACCCCATTTGATTCTTTTTTTTCGTTTTCTTATTTTATTTTGTATAGTATTTCCTTTATTTTTCTTTTACAAGAGTTTAGTGTTTCTTATATTTGCTTTATTTACTAAAACCTTAGGATAGACGACTATTGTTATTCTGTATATATTTGTTTGTTTTTTGCTTGTATTTATGTTGTTTTATTTCATATGATGTTTCCTTTATTCTTCTTTCAAGAGTTTTGTATTTCTTATGTTTAGTTATAATGTTTGCTTTACTCGCTAAAACCTTAGGGTAGATGACTATTGTTATCCTATATATATTTGTTGTTTATATTTTGTTTTGCAGAGGTGTATGTAGTGCTAGGATTGAAAGGTTTGTATGCTCCCTGCACACACTTCACAATCAATTATTTCACACACAGTGTTCTTGGACTCTATACTCGAGCCCGTGCAAGCTAAGGATTAGGGGGTTTCTTGACATTGCCATGAGGGGCCTCATGCTCACTTGGTAGTTGTTGGGACACCACTCAGGTTGTTACTGGCTTTATGGATCAATTATATTGAGAGGGTTCATCCCTACTTATGGTTGGTTCAAAGGTTGGATCCTTATCCTGTGGATAGGGGCAATCTAGGGAACATGGTCATTAGAAGTCTAGACTCACCATAATTGTGTGCACGCATTGTTGAACATAGCAGCCTCCCAAATAGGGTTTTTGGCCTTAGAACTTCCCATCCATTAAGCTTTACCCTGTTAAGACAAAAGGGGCATGCTTCTTTCATCCTTTACTTTGTACTCCTTCATGTTTTACCTTTAATTACTCTCATATCAAACATTATTACATTGTATTTAGATTAATTACCTCATCATCCCATAAATCATGACATGCATTCTCAGATGTTTAGGCATTTTGTTCATTATCACATGCATTCATTTCATCATATTTTTGTTTCTCATAACGCAGCTTACTTTTTGCATGAAAAATAATATTTTTAGTTGTTTGCTCATATAGATTCTGCTTTGTCAAATTTTTAGGAAAGCATCTCAAAAAAAAAAAAAAAAAGGGTTCAATAAAAGCATGCATTTTTCTTTCCATTTTTAAGTTTACTCAATTATCTCATTTTTGTACATAGGTTTTGTTTGTTAATAAAGCAAAAATCATCATTAGTTCAAGGCAAATAGAAGTAACACAAATGAATACTAGCAATGCACACAATTGGAAGAAGAACATCAAGGTTACAGTGACAAGCAGTGAGTTGGGGAAAGTGAAAGAGATCATTCAGTTGATGCCTCGTGAAGTTCAATCTTCTTTTAAGGATACTTATGGGTGCCTATTGGATTTACTGTCCATTCCAGTGGAAGCACCTGCATTGAGCGCTCTCTCACAATTCTGGAACCTTTCTCTTTGTTGTTTCGAATTGCCTGATTTTGATGCAACACTAACTATAGAAGAGTACATGGTCATTATGAGGCTACCGATTCGAGAAAAAGTTGGTGTGTATCTGTATCAAGGGCATTATGTTAACAAAGAAAACATTGCCAGAATCATTGGAGTTGATCCTAATCAAATGGAAATAGAGATAAGAGGATCTACTCAAGGAATCAGAAAGAGTTTTCTAGAAGCCCATCTGCAGACTTTGGCCCAACAAAGAAATTGGGTTTTCTTCAATCGAACACTAGCATTGACTATCTATGGATTGGTTTTGTTTCCATTCACACCAGATATTGTTGACCAAGCTGCTATGGATGTGTTTTCAAGTTCCAAACTCATAACATGAATCCTATCTCGGCTATGTTAGCAGATACATTCCTCTCCTTAGGAGTTTGCATTCAGAAAAGTGGTGGAAGATTGCGCTATTGTCTACCAATGCTGTATGTTTGGTTTATGACTCATGCATATGCTGATAATCGCATGGGCCTATTCCCTGATCCATTAGGAGACTTCCATCGTATACGGATAAGTCGTCAAGAGGCACAGATATGGAAAAAAGAGTTCTCACAGATTCAATCAAATGCTTTCAAATGGGTCTGTCCTTGGTACCATGGAGAGAATGTTATTTATAGTTGTGGTGACTTTCACAATGTTCCTTTGATGGGACCAAGGGGGTGCATTTCCTACATACCTGCATTGATGCTCAGACAACTTCATTGGACTCAAACAAAGCCACAAGAAGAACAGCTTAAAGGGTCCAACTTTCTATATCAGAAAGATTAAAACACCAAGGAGCAAGAGAAGAAGATCAGGATAGCATGGGATGATGTCAAAGTCCTAGGGAAAAAGGAACTTGGCCAACAACGGTTAACTTCTTCTCAAGAATACAAAGATTGGAGAAAAGCAAGAGTTAGGAAAGAAAGTGTCCTGAAGGATATTCCAACAACTCAGTTTCTATGCAAGCTCAAGACTCATCTCAGCTGATTTCCCATATAGAAATAATGAAGGCACAAATGCGATTCTTGGAAGAAGAAAAGGAGGCAGCTGACCTAAAAACTGCTATTATTGAAAATCAGTATGATAAAATGACCAAGGAAATCAAAGCCTTAAAAGATGAGTCAACTGAAGCGACAAAAATTGCAAAGTCTAGGAAAGGCAAGGAGAAAATTTCAACCGCTCATTTAGCAAAAATCCAAGAACTAGAAGAAGGATTCCATAGGCTTGTAAAAGAAAAGAACCAGCTGGAAAAAGAGAGTACTAAGAAAAGTCGCCTGGTCAGAAGAGTAGAATTAGAAGTCAGGCAACGAGATAAAGATATTTGGAGCTTAAGAATGGAGTTCAAGAAAGAGAAAGATGTGAGAGAGAAGCTGGAGGAACAAGTGGAACATCTATCAACCATGCTAACGCAGACAGAGCATGATGCTACTCAAGGATGGAAATCAGCCAATCGATACCATGATTTATTTGTGGATGCAACAGAATTTGGAAGAACGTGGAGAGAAAAAGCTTTAAAATGGGAAGAACAATATGCAAAATTGATTGGTGAATTAAGTCATTACATTCCAAATTTCGTTTACCGCTTCGAAAAGGCAAATGAACAAATTGGAAGGATGCCGCCATTCAGTTTATCTCAAGAAATGACGAATTTCATGGATTCATGTGAAAGCATTGCCAAAGGTCTCAGGAGAAAGAAGATTAAGCTTTTGATGTAGTTATCATTCATGAATGAGAATAAGGTTTTTGATGTAATGCACTTTGAAATGATTTGTACTTGAAACTGAGTTTGATAACAAATGAAGGCTTCAGGGTTCATGTTTTCAGTTTCAATTTGTCAAGTATGATTGTACACTTGATACTTTCTTTAGAGGATCAAATATTCCTTGAGATCGTGAGGAAAAGAATTGCATTTGCTAGTGTTCATTAGATAGTACCCACAGAGGAGTAAATTCTCCCTTGAGTTTGCTATTAACCGTATCTCGACTTATAGGGTGATATACTCATAAGGACGGATACGGGGTACTTACATTTGTGCAGAGAACTTTTGATGACTGTTGTTCATTTTTATCATGTTGTTAACAGTTTTGATTGTTGCTAATCTTATTTTGTGTGTGTGTGTGTGTGTGTGTGTGTGTGTGTGTGTGTATGTGTGTAACTTGTAATCATTGGGCGCCCAAGGAAAACTGAAATCGACCAAACTCGTGTGTATAATACTAGAGCTCGGATCAAGATGGCAGGAGGTAATGGTGATTAGGGGAGGACCATCCCACCTATAATCACTTCTGAATCTAGAAGGAACCTAAGCATGGAGGTTGATGAAGTGAAAGGGCAATTGAATGTGATAACGGATACTCAGGCAAGGATGGAAGAAATGATACGTGCCATGAAGGAAGCACTTGACTTATTAAGAGTTAATCCAAATCAAAGCACATCATTGGGTATGCCAATAACTGTACCACCAAGTACTGCAATGATAACCATACCTGTGGTATCGGATGCAGATCTTAATGTCACACAATGGATGAAAGACATAGGAGGAATATCAGGCATTTTCTATGAACAATCAGCACCAACAATGCCGATTACTATCCCCATCGAAGAGGGTTATCATGCCATAGAAAATGTACATGCTGAAGGACACGGCCATGCTACCCATACTTGGGAGCAGCCTCGCGTTGTTGTCCAAAGACAATTTTCTTCTACTGGGAATAATCATGCAGATTCAGAGAAGGATAAGCTAAGAGAAGAGTGGATGGAGAAAATTCAGGAGCAAATCAAGGCTATCCAGAAACCTAGCACTTATGGCTATATGGAGATTGAGCAGCTTTGCCCTCCTATCGATACAGTGGTTTCGAAGGACTTCAAAATCCCTGACTTCTCAAAGTATGATGGAACTGGCAATCCACTCTTTCATTTAAAGAGTTATTGCACCAAAATGTCAATCTAGTCCAAAGACGAAAAGTTCCTCATCAGCTTTTTCCATGGAAGTTTAACTGGACCTGCTTTGGAATGGTACATCCAATTAGACCATTCGAAGATTTCCAATTGGAGGGAGTTAGTTGATTAATTTATGAATCAATACAAGTTTAACATGGAAATAGCACCAATTAGAGAACAGTTGAGCACTATACAGAAGAAGAAGGATGAGTCATTCAAGCAATACGCTCAAAGGTGGAGAGCTTTGGCGGCTCAAGTTCAACGACCACTCATTCCGACTGAAATGTGTTCATATTTCTTAGGAACTTTAGGGTCTCCTTACATTGGGGCAATGGCAGGAGCAGCTTATAAAGATTTTTCTGATTTGATAATAGCCGGAGAAAGGATTGAGAATCAAGCTAAAGCTGGCAAGCTTCCAATGAATAATGAAGACACTAGAAAAGGATTCCCACCCAAGAAAAAGGAAACAGATGTAAACTATGTGCAAGGTCAGCAACCTTTCACCCCAAAATATGCATCCGCTCATCCAAAACCCCAAATGTCATTCATCTCTCGTTACCTACATCACCAAGCCACAAACACCACCCCGTACCCTCAGCCGCAAGTAAATAACATCAACATACGACCATATCAACCAATTCGTCCAACATATCCAACCATGCAAAGTTACCCAAACATCACACCATTACATCCAAATACTCAAAATCAAAACCGCACCCGATTCCCAAATCTACCACCTTTTCCAAAGTTAGCCATTTCAAATGCTGACCTTTATCAATTATTGTTTGATGCTCATCTGATTTCTCCATACCCTGTGCACCCATTACAATCACCGTTTCCAACATGGTACAATCCAAATCTAACTTGCAAATACTATATGGATGTTGCGGGGCATTCGATTGAGGATTGTGAAGGCTTTAAGACAACAGTAAGAAGACTAATAGCCTGTGGAATATTAGATCTTCAAGAAGATCCGAAGCCAAATATTGTTAAAAATCCAATCTCAAATCATGAAGGAGGAAGTCATGTGAATGCTGTGGAAATTAAGGAACCGTGGGTCAAGAAGGTTTTGAGTCTTCGTACACCAATGGAGAAAGTGTTTAGTGCTTTGAAGGAGGCTAATTATAACATCACAGCACCCGCTTCTATGATGAAAGAAGAGGAGAAATATGATATGGAATCAAGATGTGCATACCATTGTGGAAGTCTTGGACATGATATTGAGAATTGTTGGGATTTCAAAGTTCGTGTACAAGAACTACTCACTTTAGGTGTGATACAAGCAAAAAAGAAGCAGAATTCCATTGAAGAGGTTGATGTGATCGAACCCTTTGTGCTCCGAGTGCCTTCACTTAACCCAGCTCCAAAAATAGGAAAAGTGGTGATTACTGTGAAAAAATCAACACCTTTCAGTTATGAGGACACACATGCTATACCCTGGAATTATGGGACTGAGGTGGAATTAAAAGGAGAAGTAGGAGAAACCTCAAAGGCCCAATCAAGTAAAGAGGAAGTTGGTATTGTGGAAATAAAAGGGATCACAAGAAGTGGAAGGATTTATGGGCCTGGAGAGTTGGCAAAAGGAAAAGTTGTTAACGATAGAAATGTTGAAAAAGGTTCAGATGTAGGAAGAAAAGAAGAAGAAAATGATGAGGAATTCTTAAAGATCATGAAGCAAAGTGAGTACGATATTCTAGAGCAACTAAAGAAGACTCCCGCTAGAATATCTCTTGTCATTAATCTTATTATCTGAATATCATCAAAAGGCAATGTTAAAAGTCCTAAAAGAGGCTTACATCAAACCTGATACTTCATTAGAGAACATGGTGAATATGGTGGATCCAGTAAAACGTGTCAACATGATCACGTTCTCAGACGAAGAAATTGTATCACAAGCTAACCCACAAACATTGTCTATAACCCTTAAATGTAAAGGTTATATAAGTAAGGATGATATATTGCCACAGATCATGGTAGTAAAAGCTTTTGACGGAGCTAAGAAGAGTATCCTTAGGGAAATGGAGTTGTTACTGAAGATTAGCCCAATTAAATTCAAAGTGTTGTTCCAAGTAATGGAAATTGAGTCAGATTATAATATGCTGCTCGGAAGACCATGGATAAATAGTGTTGGTGCTGTCCCTTCAACATTGCATCAAATGGTTAAGTACATTGAAAATGGTTCAGTCATTACGATCCATGGAGAAAAAGATATCATAGTGTCTAAACAGTTACATTTCCATATGTTGAAAATGTGGAGCTGGTGGAGAACAGTTTATGGCATAATCTTGAGGCAATAAAGTTGAAACAAGAACAGAACAAGCTCCCTGTGGAAAATCAAGTGGTGGCACAAATCATGGCTAAGAATGGATATTTGAAGGGTAGAGGCCTTGGACCAAAGTTGCAAGGTACCCGAACACCTATATTGGTCTCAGAGAAGCGTAATCGATTTGGTTTAGGATATGAGATTCCACTGGATGACATGATGAATGCCTTGATCCTGGAGCAGAAGAAACAAACAAGAGAAATGCAACAAATTCCCCACTTGAATGAGACATTTTCTGGTCCAACTAAAGTGATCACAGCCGGAGAAGTTCGCTCCCCTTGCTACCGCCTCACTATCAACACCTTGGATGTCGAGACAATTAAAGGAAACAACAAAATTCATCATGGTAGCAATGATGAAATGCTGATGAATTGGACTGCTGAACTAGTGATTGATGTTATTGCTGCAAAGTAATTTATTGGGTTGTATTAATTAAAGATTTATGCTTTTGTTTATGCTACTATGAGACATCGTTTAAATAAGCTTACACGATTTTTCGATAATGATTTCCATTTTGCCTCATTTTTTTTTCCTTTCTTTTGTTTTCTCCTTTCCTTTATTTCTTTACTTTACTACTCCCTGCTCTATAGTTTGTGTTTGTCCTATGTTGTTTATGATCCACCATTTGTTTTAGCATTCCAACCTATCATAATTACTTTCCAGGAATTTGAATGTCATAGAAATTTTGCCTCATGAAAGGGAATTTGGAAGCTTATCAATTGATTCTCTTGCTGCACTTGACTGCGATAACCATGAGTCCGAGGATGATGAAGAAGATGTTGAACAGTTTTCAAACTTACTGGAATACTCAGAAAGAGGATTTGGCCTAGACAATGAAGTGATCGAGTAATTAACATGGGCACTGAATAAGAAAAGAAGGAGTTGAAAATAGTGGAAAATCCTGAACGCTAAAAAATGATTGCATTGTTTAAGGAATTCCTTGATGTGTTTGCATGGTCCTATCGTGATATGCCAGGATTAGACCTAGAGATCGCTTCACACAAGATCCCTTTGTGTCCAGGAGCTTAGCCGAAAAAGCAGAAATTGAGCAGGATGCGGCCTGACATGTCATTGAAAATAAAAGAAGAAGTGACTAAACAACTTGAGGCCGGGTTTTTGAGGTATCAATACACACTGATTGGGTGGCTAATATTGTGCCTGTGCCTAAAAAGGATGGAAAGGTCAGGATGTGTGTAGATTATCGAGATTTGAACAAAGCTAGCCCGAAAGACGATTTTCCTCTCCCTCACATTGATGTCCTTGTTGATAATACTGCAAAGAATCATCGGTTTTCATTTATGGATGGATATTCAGGGTATAATAAGATTCTCATGGATACTAATGACAAAGGGAAAACTACTTTCATAACTCCATGGGGAACATTTTGCTATACAATCATGCCCTTTGGATTGAAAAATGCAGGTGCCAAGTACCAGTGTGCTATGGTTACACTATTCCATGATATGATTCATAAAGAGATTGAAGTGTATGTGGATGATATGGTTGCCAAATCTAAAGAGGGAGAAAGTCACATAGCAATCCTGCGAAAGCTATTCAAAAGGCTCAGGAAATATAAGTTGCGGCTGAACCCAAATAAATGTATCTTTGGAGCTTTTGCAGGGAAACTGTTGGGTTTCGTTGTTAGGAAAGAAGGAATAAAGGTGGACCCAGATAAGGTGAAACCAATACAAGATATGCCAGCTCCCCGAACTGAATGGGAAGTTAGGAGTTTTCTGGGAAGGCTCAACTACATTGCTAGATTCATCGCTAAGAAAGAGCAAGCAATTTATTATCTGAGTAAAAAGTTCAATGATTGTGAATCTCACTATTTGGCAATTGAAAAGACTAGTTGTGCATTGGTATGGGCTTCCAAGAGGTTAAGGCAATACATGTTATACTATACCACTTGGTTGATTTCTCGAATGGATCCATTGAAATACATATTTAATAGTCCTCATGTGTCATTGAGAGTATCAAAATGGCAAGTAATACTATCTGAGTTTGATATCAAGTATATGACTCAAAAGTCTGTTAAGGGAAGTACAATTGTTGATTATCTAACTGAAAATCCTCTGCAAGGTGATCAACCAGCCATATCAGAGTTCCCTGATGGTGAAGTGCTAGCAGTAGAAAGCGAAGAGAAAGAAGCAGAGAATATGTGGGAGATGTACTTTGATGGGGCTGCCAATATGAATGGGTGTGGAATAGAAGCTGTAGTGGTGTCACCAGCTGGGAAACAATATCCGGTTTCCATCAAGTTAGATTTTGAATGCACCAATAACATCGCAAAATATGAAGCTTGTGTTTGGAGACTCTGCGCTCATAATCTACTAAGTTAATGGAGAATGGCGTACAAAGGATCTGAAATTGTTGCCTTATCAGAAATACTTGTCTCGATTGATTGAACAATTTGACAATGTGTCATTCTCTCACTTAACTCGAGACCATAACCAATTCGCAGATGCATTGGCAACTTTGGCTGCAATGACCAAATTGGAAATTCACACCAATGTCCAGCCCATCCATGTAGAGGTGCAAAGTGAACCGATATACTGTGACAATGTGGAGGTTGAGCTAGATGGCCAACCATGGTATTATGACATCAAGCACTATATTCAGAAAGGAGAATACCCTATCGGAGCAAGTAATGCACAGAGAAAAACTATTCGTCTATTAGCTATGGCCTTTTTCTTGAATGGTGAAGTCCTCTACAAAAGGAATTATGATGGTACTTTGCTAAGATGTGTAGATGCTCATGAGGCCCATGTAATCATGGCAGAAATCCATGAAGGAATCTGTGGAACCCATGCTAACGGGCACATGATGGCACGCAAAATCTTGAGGTGTGGATATTACTGGTCCACCATGGAGAATGACTGTATCAATTATGTTCGAAAGTGCCACAAATGTCAAATTTATGCAGACCGAGTTAATGCTCCTCCAGTTCCATTGCATAGCATGCTATCTCCTTGGCTTTTCTCGATGTGGGGCATAGATGTCATCGGCCCAATCAATTCCAAAGCATCAAATAGTCATCGCTTCATCTTGTTGGAATAGACTATTTCACAAAAAGGGTGGAAGCCACTTCATATGCTAACATCACACAGAAAGTGTTTCTCAGATCCATCAAAAGAGACATTATCTGTATATATGGGATTCCAGAAAGAATTATCACAGATAACGCTCCTAATCTCAATGGTGCTGAAGTTCAGAAGTTCTTTGAGACTTTCAAAATCAAGCATCACAATTCAGCTCCTTATAGGCCTCAGATGAATGGTGCGGTCGAGGCTGCAAATAAGAACATCAAGAAAATCATCGCCAAAATGGTAGTGAATTATAAAGACTGGCATGAAATGCTGCCGTATGCTTTACATGCATATTGTACCAACATACGGTCAAGTACAGGCACAACTCCCTTCTCATTAGTATATGGAATGGAAGCTGTATCTCCTATAGAAGTGGAAATCCCATCATTAAGGGTTTTAATAGAGACTGAGTTGGAAGAATTTGAATGGGTAAAGGCTCGATATGAACAGCTAAACATGATAGAAGAGAAAAGGCTGGCAGCTATTTGTCATGGCCAGTTGTACCAAAGCAGAATGGCTAAGGCTTTTAACAAGAGAGTTCGCCCTAGAGATTTTCATCCAGGGGATTTGGTTCTAAAGAAATGTCTCCCTAATCAAGAGGACGCACGGGGCAAGTGGGCTCCAAGTTATGAAGGTCCTTACATTGTCAAACAAGCATTCTCGGGTGGAGCATTGATTTTGCAAAACATGGACGGACAAGAATTGCCCAAACTAATTAACATTGATGCAGTCAAAAGGTTTTATGCTTGAAAAGATACTGAAAAAGCCCGTTAGGTTGAAAACTCGAAAGAGCGACCTAAGCAAAAGTTGGGGTAAAAAGAAAAAAATAAAAAAGCTCGTTAGGTTGAAAACTCGAAAGAGCAGCCTAAGCAAAAGTTAGAGCTAAAAGATAAGCATCATCTCAAGCAACCTACATTGGGGAAATTTTTTTTTATTTTAAATTTGAACCAAGCAAACCAAGGCTTAAACTGGGGCGAAATTTCATGTCATTCATAATTCTATCTTTTATTTCTGTATTGTAGCCCGGTTTCAAACCTGTTGTCATTTGATACACCAAGCAATAAAACCACCTATTCAGTTAATTTTTACTTCGTCGTTGAATGCATGTTATTTATGATGTCTCGAGTAAGCATAAATTTAAGTTCAAATTGTACAATCTAACAATGTTTATAGCAATACATCAATGACTAGCATCGCACTAAGAGAATTCAGAAGCTTTATCAAGCTTGGCAGAAAAGCAATTATCCTCTTCTAAAAAAGGAAGAAGAAAGAACAAAGAAGGAAGTGATCAAAGGTTACAAAAAGGGAAGAAAGGTTTTGTATGTGTTAGAAGGTCCAGAGCATGAAGTATGAGTTTGATCGATTAAAGTTTTCCTTGAGGGCTGCTCAATCCAGGTTTAATTCGTTTTTGTTTCAATGTCATTTGTGTCCTGTTGCCATTGCCAATTTACTTTCCTGCCGGCCTCAGATTGCCAATTCACTTTTCAGTCGGCCTGAAATCGCCACTTTACTTTTCATGTCGGCCTCAGATTGCCATTTTACTTTTCATGTCAGTCTCAGATTGCCAATTTTACTTTCCTGTCGGCCTCAGATTGCCAATTTACTTTTCACTTAGCCTCAGATTGCCAATTTTACTTTTTAGTCGGCCTCAGATTGCCAATTTTACTTTTCTGTTGGCCTCAGATTGCCAATTTACTTTGCATGTTGGCCTCATATTGCCAATTTACTTTTTAGTCGGTCTCAGATTGCCAATTTTACTTTCCTGTCAACCTCAGATTGACAATGTACTTTCCTATCGGCCTCAGATTGCCAATTTACTTTTCAGTCGGCCTCAGATTGCCAATTTTACTTTCCTTTTGGCCTCAAATTGCCAATTTACTTTCTTGTCGGCCTCAGATTGCCATTTTACTTTCTTGTCGGCCTCAGATTGCCAATTTACTTTGCATGTTGGCCTCATATTGCCAATTTACTTTTCAGTCGGCCACAGATTGCCAATTTTACTTTCCTATCGGCCTCAAATTGCCAATGTACTTTCCTGTCGGCCTCAGATTGACAATTTACTTTTCAGTCGGCCTCAGATTGCCAATTTTACTTTCTTGTCGGCCTCAGATTGCCAATGTACTTTCCTGTCAGCCTCAAATTGCCAATTTACTTTTCAGTTGACCTTAAATTGCCAATTTTACTTTCCTTTCGGCCTCAAATTGCCAATTTACTTTCTTGTCGGCCTCAAATTGCCATTTTACTTTCCTGTCGACCTCAGATTGCCAATTTACATTCAGTTGCCTCAGATTGGCACTTTACTTTCATGCCAGCCTCAGATTGCCAAATTTACTTTCATGTCAGCCTCATATTGCCATTTTACTTTCCTGTCGGCCTCATATTGCCAATTTATTTTCCTATCGGCCTCAGATTGCCAATTTTATTTTTCAATCGGTCTCAGATTGCCATTTTTACTTCTCCCATCATCCTCAGATTGTTTACATGTACAATTTATCTTGAAAAGTCATTTTTTTAGTCTTTACATTTCTTGTAACTTGTGAATTCGTGTCAAGTTGGTTAACCATTGTTCTTTGAGTAATTCATGCATATTTGATTTCTAAACTGCATCATTGCATGTGACTTTTCTTGAAAGTTTAGGTTGTTTTGCTATTCGGATTTAGATTTCATTTGCAACGCATACATTGCCGAACAAAATCAATGTTCATTTCTTTATTCATTCCTTATGAAGACAATATTTAAATTCAGATTTTTGTATTTTCTTATAAGAAACGAGCAAAGAGGGGCAACTGTGAACACCCGATTTTGTCCGGCTCATAAATTTTTTTTTTAACTCCATTTAATGTTTTTCAAAAATTTTAGTCCATTTCATTTCAAGCCCATTAATTTTCTTTTTGAACAAACAAAAACAAAAAATTCAACACATTTCTCAGCCCATTTCATTTCATTGTGGTCCGTCATTCTGATAGTTAGTAATTTGATAAAAAACAAAAAAATAAACAAAATAAACAAAAAAAAAAAGAAAAGGACAAGACGAAGAGAGGTGCATCGCCCTCTTCTTTGAAAATTGTTTTTTTTTTTTTTATCACTGTGTCATTTGGTGTCTTCTTCCTATATAGAAATAATAAACAAATGTGAAGCGTGCCCGTTGCTTTGCTTTTCTGTTGTTATTTCCAAATGAGTTTGCTGAATGAAAGGAAGAAATTCAAAAGTAGCGCCACCAAACAAGAAAAGCAGCACGAATTGGAATACAGAGTCAAATACAGTACATAGCTCACATGCAGCTTGCAGCAAATTCAGAGGAAGTCATAAATAGCAATGGAGAATCACATGCATCTAAGATCAACCCCCGTGAAATTAGCAAAATCATATCATTTAGATAAAAAATGGCTGCTGTCAGGTTGACAAATTGATTCATGAAAGATGTATAAATGGGAATGAAATTTATAGACAAAGAGGAGGAGGTCTCGGATTTCAATCTGGTTCTAAAAAAAATACAAAGAAGAGTGATCTAATTTTTAGAGACTCTGAGAGGAGTTTTTGAGAGAATTCTGAGATTCGAGCAAAAATTGAAGAAATCATAAAGCAGAACTGAGAAATACAGAGAGGGAAATTATCATCAGAAGTTTGAAAACTTCATTTTTCGATCACCATTGTGAGGAATTTTGAAGTTGAGATATTGAAAAATGAAAAGAGAGCAGTGACAGTGGTATTAGTTTTCATTCCTCTTATCACTTAATTTTGATATTCTGCATTCTTGATCCTTAGATAAAATCACATGCTCATTTTGTTAACTGACATACACATGCACCTACACTAACAGCAATGTAGTACACATATATACATATCATTTCCACAACCATAACAACCTAACCACAACAACTCTCTCTTTGCCACGCCATTAGCCACCTCCTTCCCGATCATCGCTGTTTCATCATAAATAACAACCATCCATCATTATTGTCATCTTTTCCATCATCTTAGCTATATCATCATCATCACCTAAGTCAAAACACAAGAAAAATAAGCCTCAGCCAAACCCAACATAAAACCATAATCAAAGACTAATTTTCATCATTGTTCAACACAGACCCAGAAATTTTAAAATAAAAAGGAAGTCAGAATAATGGCGGAACAGCCCCACTCTTCCGCGCTGCACATCACTGTGGCGCAACATTCCAACCACCCATCACCCGGCCTCCGGTGATCGATATGACCACCACGGTGGTTGGCTCCCCTCTCTTCTCAGCTGCTATTCGCAGCAGTCTCCTCCTGCTCACCCCTCACTCATGCCGCAAACCACTGCAAAAAGTCGTGAGACCACCCGATCTCCCTCCTGGCTGAACTCATGCCGTTTCAGCAACACTCCTCCGTGAGCACCGTGGTCGGGCTGGCTCTTCCTCCCTTGGCCACGGTTTTCTCTTCCCCCCATATGCAGAAATCTTGTTTCCCCTCTCTCTCCCTTTTCTCTGTGCGTATGTGTGTGAATGTGTTTGCAAATGCCCATATGTTCCAGACCCTTCTTCTGCCTGTGCTAACTTTCCTTCATTTATTTTTTGTTATTATTTTTATTTTCTGTTTAAGTAATTGGGTTTGGATCACTTGAATTATTTAAGATGATATTTGGGTTGGGGTTGGTTGTTGGGCTAGGACATTTTTGGACATCCAGTAAAAATAAATAATGAGGGTGGTGTTTGGGTAGTATGTTTCTTTTATGTTTGGGTCATTACTCTTCTAATATATGTATTTTTTGTGCTGTTCATTTTTTATTTGTCTTGTGAGTCATTTGGTTTAGTAAATTTTGTGATAAAAGTTTCAAAAAAAATGTAAATAAATAATAAATAAAAAATGATAGTCAGGGTCCTTGATTTATTTTAGTTTTAAACGATTCTTATTTGTTTATATTTTGATCAAATTAATTATATGATTGTTATCTGTTCACAAATTAGCTTTATGTTGAGATTAGTATTTGGAAATAATGTTCTCTTTCAAAAAAAATATATAAAAATATTTTATTTTTAAACTCTTATTAACCATGCAATGATTAATGATAGTGATTGAATAGCAAATGTTATCTTCACTATTGTTGAGTCATAAGGATTCATTGAATAGCCTAGTGCTAACTTGAACCCTATACAAAAATAAATTTCATTTTCTAGGAGAATACTTTGTTTATACGAAAAGGTTTTCTTTAAAATTCATGCAATGGGCAATGAGAGTGAATGAGTGGCAAATGTCATCTTCACCGTTATTGAATCATAAGGGTTTATCGAGTAGCCAAGTGCTAACTTGAATTCTATGATGAATTTTCACAAAAAAAGGTTTTTATTAATTAAAATCGACCAACACACAAGCATTTTCTATAGAACTACGTGACTTTGAGTTCCTCATTGCACCAGAGGATACGTAGGAGCAGGCAATCCCTGTCAAGCCAAAATTAATTTTTTTTCTTAATTTATTTATTTTTTAGTTTATGTGTTAAAATTGTAAATATATTTGTCAAAATCAATTTTTCTTAATTTATTTGTTAAATTGTAAATATATTTTTGTAAATTAAATTTCTTGAATTTGTATGTTTAAATTGTAAATATGTTTATATGAATTAATTTTCATCAGTTTATTATTAAGGTGGTTTATTTATCTATTTTTATTACATTTTGAGGGGTTATTAATTAATTTGCACAACTCACTAGGGTATCGTTTAAATACGGGTGTATTAGGGGTGCTGTAGGATTAAATTCTGACCCTTCCCTAGACATAACCGACTCCCGAACTCATATCTGGTTTTCAAAGACTATCTTTAAGATGATAAGATTGGTGTTTCTAAGGTTTTCCAATTAAAATAAATCTGGTGGCGACTCCCAATTTTCAATAAATTCTTTCTCGCCATCTTGTCGCGATCCCGGGTTCGATAGCAAACCATATGTCATTGTCTTTGCTTAGTAGTTGGTGTTTGTTAAGTCGTCCTAAGTGCCTTCTTGAGTTCAAAACCTTTGTACGGGAATGTATATAGTGTCAATCACAAAAAGATGTTCATCTTTTTTAACTTGCATTAGAAAATTTTTTCTTATCCCCATTTCATATTAACTCACAATAAAAGAATTTGACAAATAAACAATATGATTCGCACTTGTGCTTAAACCATTGGAATTAATTTGGACAATTTTCCTATCCTCTCATTGGCTCTGAAGAATGATAATGATGCCAGGCAATAGGCAATGGATAACTACAATAAAAATAAAGGAGTTTGTTTTTCTTTTAGTTTGATTTTATTGCTATTTTTGCTTTCATTTTGGTTGTTGATTTCCTTTTGGTTTTGGTGTTTATGTTGTTTTCAAGTATTACTTTTCTTTATCATAGAGTCAAATCCAATTAAACAAAAATGTTGTGAGTCAATTTAGTATAGTTGTGTCAAAGTTCTCTTTTAGGAATTGTGTTGAATGCTCGATGATTATTTTGAATTTTGTGAACTGTGTTATGGGCACTATGTTCTGATGGATCATACTTTCACTCATAATTCTTGTTGATACTTTCATCAAAGATTGTGCATTCTCATGAGGATGAACTGGATTGATTTTTCTAGAGAATGATTATGGTGATTATTTGGATTGATCACTTTTTTTTTTGGAGCATTTGAACCTTTCAACTCAATCTTTTGATATATATCCTTAGGTCTCTTTTGTTACTACCTTTCATTTTGCCTTCCCTTTTTAACCAAAAGAAAAGAAAATCCTACCTTTAACAATTTTTGTTAGGTATATAAAGTTGTGTATTTCATGTTTTGTTTATAGTTAGTGTTATTTTCTCTTGAATAAAGTTACTGTGATTAAGTCTTCTATGAAATAAAAAGTGTACATGTGGAGAAAGAGAAAATAATAATAATAATAATGATAATAATAATAATAAAAGGCCCTGTTGATCACCTTGATGCATTGCTTTTACATTAGTGGAGATAAGGATAAGAATGTGGTTTAAGTATGGGTTAATTTCTAAATGATGGCATAATTTGATCTGGGATATTGATTTGGTGTTGAACCATGAACTTGTACATTTTGGTTGATACTGGTTGTATGTGGTGATTGCATATATTCCTGTGATTCTTTGTGCTCAAGTTTTTCAAAATGTGGTAATAAGGAGTCTCTGAGACATGTATGATACACGATTTTTGTTTGAGAACTTTTATTAGGTGTCTATTAGTCTTTTGATTTTTCTTTTGCTTAGGGAGAAGCAACATCTTAGGTTTGGACGTGTGATGTTCCATGAATTTGTCGATATTTGAAGTGTTTTAAGTATCCAAATTAACCTTTAATGATTATCTCATGTTGGAGTTTAAGAGTTTTAGCATGTTTTGCGATTTGTTTAAAATATTATAGAATTTATCATGGTTTTAATATAATTTTACATTTTATTTCAGGCGAAATAATAAATCAACAAAGGGAGTGAAGAAATCAAAATTCTTGGCATCCAGACTCCTAATCCTAGCATCCCAACATCTACAAGTTTTGCTATCAGATGTGTTAGGCGTCTAAATGCTTACTGTTGGTGTCTAGGCACCAGTAACTCATGTAGAATTTTAAGTGTGTGTTTTGCAGTTGATAGGACACAACTATTTAGGGATTTTTGGGGTAAAAACACAGGAGATAAACAAGATAGAAGGGAGGGAGATGAGATGGAAACTAAGGAGACATCCAAAGGGAGCAAAAGGAGGAGAGATTGAGGAATTGACTACTCCAAGTCTTGGATTCCAATGAGTTCTTCTTTTCTTAGTCTATTTTGTTTTGTTTTCTATCATATGTAGTTAAATTCTTTGGTTGGGTGATGATGTAACTTTACTTGATGATATAATCTTTGTTTCTTTGCTTGATTAAAGTTTCTTTTTCTACATATTGAGTGTTTATCATTGTTTTTATGCTTTGTGTGAGTGGAAACTTATACCTTGATCTTGGGTTCATGTATAGAATTGGGAAATTCATATATGTTCTTGCTCATGTGATAATCATCATAATCTACTGCCATGTAAGAAAAGATGTGGCTAATTGTGTAGTTTGCTTGAAAATTCATTAAACCTTTGTAAAGCCCTTTCTTATTGACATTAGTCTAAGGAATTAGATGATCTCATTTAGTTAAAGGAGGACTAATATACCAAGGAATTAGGTATTAGTTAATTTGGGAAATTTAACCATCAATTATGGAACTAAAACTTGACTAAATAAGAATGCATAGATTCATCGGAAGGTTAAGTGAGATTGGATCCCAACTCTTTAAAAGGAAAATCTTAAATCTCTGTTTTGTTATCCTTTATTGTTGATTTAAAATTTTCTAGTCTAAATTGTTTCAATAATCTAATTAAAATATAATTGGTGAACTATTGTTTAGTAGCCTCAATCCTGGTGGGACGATACTCACTCATTGTGTTTAAATTACTACATGAATGATTTGGTGCACTTGACGATTAGTTATCACCTATGGTTGGAATCCTCCTAGTGGTGCAATGCTTTCTTCGTGACTTCTAATTAAGGTGATTAGGAGTCAATATGGAGATAGTTATTCACATACCAGTGATCATGTGATCGAGGTGATGATAATGGCATTCGTTTCCTTGACGAAGACGATGTACATGAAGGAATTTAAGCATATGAAAGAAGGTTGGTGGGGAGAGTTATAGTTGATCACACCTTCAATGTAAGAACAATGGAGGTGACATTGGGGCCCATCTAGGGACAACATGTAGGGTTTTGCATTATGGATCATGGAGAGAACATGTTCCAATTCTTCTCTGTAAAGGAAGTGTACACTCTAAGAGTGGAAAAAGAACACCCTTGGCTTTTCAAAAACTTCATCCTAAATATAAAAAGATGGAAGGAAGACATGTAGATAGAGAATGAGGACTTTATGCATGTGTTGATATAGGTGCAATTTTGGGCTTGCTAGAGCATTTTAAAACAAAAGAGCTTGAAAGAAAAGTTTGTGCACACACTAGGGAACTCAAATTGTAAAGGTTAAGATGGACCTTAAGTTATGAAAGTTCTTAAAAGCAAGTTATGGATTGCAAAACCTGATTAAAAAAGTCTTTGACATCATAGTAAAATATGAGAAAGTAGGTAGTTTTGAAAATTATTGTGTCATTTTGGGCCTGAAACAAGAGCATGAAACCTCTATCTCGAAGACACTATCAAAGGGGAGATAAAGAAAGAAAATTGAGATCCATGGTTGAAACTGGATCAAGTAGGACAGAGACTAGAGATAAATAAAGAGAACATGGATCCAAACACCAATTTAGGACCTAGATCAATTAGAAGTTATTATAGAAAGCCAACACTAGTTATCCTCTTACAAAGATTGCTACATTATCAATGAAGGAGAATGTAGGAGAACTCAGCAACAAAAGCCAAATGGAGAATCAAGATACTGTAGCCAAAATGTCATGTAATAAAGATAAATCTACCTAACGCATATGGAAAATATGGACAAAGATGAGGGGTGGTTGAAGAATTTGTTCGACAATGATATTCTATCCCTTACTATTAATGGCAAAATAACAGAAAGGAGGGTAGGTGATTTGGGGTTGTTAAAGAGGAATAATACCAAGGTTGAAGAGAGCACAAAGCAATATACTACTATGATGAAAAAGCAAAAAATTGAAGAACATGGCAAGAAGTGCTAATAAAGGAAAAGTCATGATCAGGGGAGCAAAGATGAGAATAAATGAGATTGATGATGAAATAGAATTGAAGAAGCAGTCCTTTGTGAAGGAGATCAGTAGCTAAACGGGGGAGGGTACCATCCTATGTTTGGCACCAAAGGGTACATGAAGATGGTAGCATGGAATTGTTAAGATTTGGGGATACTCTTTACAATTCACAACTTATAAGGGATTTGTGAGTCTCATTTCCCCAAAGTGGTGTTTTTATACAAAATATAATACTAAACTTCATTTGATGTTGACAAAACTGGAAGATGTGGTTATAAGAAAATATTTTGTGTTGATTCAAGAGTATCCACAGGTGGCTAGTGAATGGATAGAACGAGGAAGTGACAGTGTCTATTGGAGTACATGAAGATTTCTTCATTCACTTCATGTTTGAAGATCAAATTGGGCAGATTAGCTTTGATGTTTTGGCTATTCAAGTTCATAGTGATGAAAGGCTATAGGTGTAGAAATATTCAAGGATTCTTTATTTGATATAATAGTCAAAGGACTTTTATATGGTTATTGATAACTTTAATGATATTCTGGTTGCACATGAGAAAGTAGGTGGAAGAAAATTTCTACACAATTAGTAGACATGGGATATGTAGGAAGAAAATTTGCATGGAGTAGGAGGAGCTTTTGGGGGGATCTAATTCATGAAAGACTGGATAGGAGTTTAGGATCACTCTAATGGAGGATAAATACTTGCCAGCTATTTTGACTCTTTTGGATGATGTAGGTTCTGATCATTGTCCACGTCTCTTGGAAACTAATCCCATCAGCATGAGGAAAAAAAGGAGGTTCAAATTCCATGAAAGATGGTGTGGCTTGGAAGAAGTAAGGAAAATATTTCAAAAGTTATTTTCCTCGTTCCTAATCGATCCAACTCCTCATTTTGCCGGTCTGTAGAGAAAAGTCACCAATCACATGAATAAAAGGCCCATCAAGCCAATTTCTGAAAAGGAAATAAAGCAATAGAGATAATGGATTAATAGCCAAATTTGCCAATGGTATTAGGATATAATTAAGAGATATGTTTGCAAGGTAATGGGGAGTTTTTACTTAGGGGAAGAATGCTAAGGAGCTTTAACCATGCTCATATTTGCTTGATTCAAAAAGTAAAAAATGCCACTTCAATAACCCAGATGAGACCAATAAGCCTCAACACAATGTTTTATAAAATTATTTCTAAGGTCCTAGTACATAGATTGACAAAAGATCATGAATAAAGTGATAAGTTCTAACCAATGTGCCTTCATTAAAGGTAGACTTTTGAGTGTGATATAGTATTAGTAGTTCATGAATGCATGCATTTTCTAAATAATAAGAGGTTTGGTTCAAATGAATTAGCTTTAAAGCTTGACATGAGTGGAGGTGTAAGCAGACCAGGCCGACCTAACCTACCCAATCAACTCAAATCAATTCGGTTTGGGTTTGGTCATCAAGTCTGTTTAAGTACAAACTAATTGAAGTGATAGTACATTGGTTCGGGCATCGGGTTCCCAAAAATTAGAGTGGAACCAACCTAATGACTCAAGCTGTATATCATTTTTTTTCTTATATCTGTGACTCACTTACCCAGACCATGAAAGGGAGGCCCATTGTTTACATTTCAAATTTACCCCACCCTATACCTAAGAAGCCAAGAGTATCCTCACTTGCACTATTGTCTCATCTCATCTTTATCTATCTACTCTATTGAAAACCTAAATCACTACCACCATCCATCTTCTTCTTTGCTCTGCACCACCTAGTTGCCACTGTTGCCCCATGTCTAACCACCAACCATGTTTGCAAATTTCATTGGTAACACTATAATAGATTATGACAAGCTCCATTACTGCTCTGTCCTGTTTCCTTGGCCCATGCCATCTCCTATTAATGCCATGGATCTCCACTCACACCAACCACTACTATATGCAATCACAAGCACCATATTGTGGGGAAACATATACTCAGCCACCCTTGTTGCACAAGTTCTTCATGATCTGCATTGACAACCGGGAGCCATCGTCCTATCTACTTTGCACGCATTGCACTGCAACTAGGATGACCGTGTAGTGCTATCGCCAACATCTCTTTCTCCTTCTGTGAAGTATTGCTCTTATTTGCTATGACCCCAAATTTTGTTTAGTTTATGACCTAACTTGATGCAGTCTTGGGGATTATCATTTTTTTCTTTTTGGTAAATTGAAGCAAAGAAAAGAAAAAGAAGAAGCTGAAGCGTTAATCGAAGGGACCTTCTAATTTGAGAATCTGCATGACCTCTAATGGAAGGGAGTCTAGCTCATGAAGGCCAAGCATACCAAGAGCCCCCATTTTGGCAAGCCTATCAACACAATGGTTAAGCATATAGAAATTCATGAGATTGGAACTTATAATTTTGTGATTTTTTTTCTTATTTTTCTTTGCATTGATTGCATTATATGGATTTTCTACAAAGAAAATGCTTAATCGAGTAACTCGAGACTCGAACTGAATCAAAAAATTTTTGATTGGTTTGTTCGGTTTGGATTTGTCCCAAAAAAAGGTGCTAAACTCGAACCAAACTAACCCGGACAAGAAATGATTGATTCTGATTTATTTGCCTTTTAAACTTAAACCAACCTAACCCAATTACACCCCAAGACATGTGTAAAGTTTATGAAAGATTGGAGTGGAGCTTTGTGTGATTTTGTAATAGAGAAAATTGGTTTCTACAACAAGTGGATGAATTGACTCAAGGAGTCTGTATTTATTATAACATATTCTATTGCTATAGAAGGTCAATCCAGCAATTTTTTAAACCAAATGGAGAGTTGTATCACAGTGACCCTCTATCACCATTTTTTTGTTATTGTTTTGTATAGAAAGCCTTTCCTATTTGCTCCACAAAGGAGAAACATGACTAAGCCTTCAGCCTTTTTAGCAGAAACATGACTCAACAACTCAGAACCCAGCTGCAAGAATCCTTCGTGTTCATCACATTGGCTCCCAAGATAAGTACTTGGGACTTCCTGCCATTGTTCACAAGTCAAAGAAGTCCACATTTAATTTCATCAAAGATAAAGTGGCACAAGAAATTTATTAGAAGCAATCTTTCTTGTTAACAAGGGGAAGGGAGATTCTTATCAAAGCTATTGGCTCTACAGTTCCATTATACTCTCTTGGATGCTTCAAATTGCTAGAAACTCTACAAAATGAAATTCACAAAATAATGATGCAATTCTAGTTTTTTTTTTGGGGGGAGGGGGGAGGGAAGATGTAATGGATTAGATGGCATGCCTTATGCAGACCAAAAACCATGGTGGGATGGGTTTCAAAGGTCTTAAAGCTTTCAACTTGGCTATGCTTGGAAACTAAGGTAGAAAAGTCATTGAAAAAGCAATAGATTTGGAAAATAGGAGATGGCAATGCTGTGAAAATTTTAAAGGATCCTTGGTTCTCTAATGCTTATCCTTTCACCATTGAGGAGTCAGCTTGCTTGAATAGAGATCTGGTATTATTTTGTCAGCAGATAAATGAGAAAGGTCTATGCAATGAACACTCAATTGGGAAGAGTTTTATAGCAGAGGTAGCTGAGGCAATTCTTTAAGGAGCTCTTGTGTAGGGACCTGATAGACTACAACGGTTAACAAGGACAAATCTTTTTATATACCCCCCACCAAAGTTTCAAAAACTTTATAGAAGTACGTAGATGTACATATATTTTCCCCCATTATATTAAGTTTGACTCCACACTAAGATAAAAGTTATATGAAATATCATCTTATATGTATGTAATATGTTTGCCCCTATTACTGAAATTTTCTAGATCCATCACTAATGGTTGAAGGAGAGGAACCACGAGTACTTTGTTGCTAGTAACTATGAAATTACTTTCCAGAATATCTACCTACCTACTAATCAAATGTCTGCCACATGCACAAATAAAGAGATCTGGAATTCAGTTTGGTCCATCCAAGATTTGTTGAAAATAAACGTATTTATATGGAAGACCTTGCATGAAGGAGTACCAGTAAGGGAGAAGCTCAAAACTAGGATTCAATGGTTAATTTCCTTGTTGTTTTCAAGCTTCAGAATCAATTTTTCACTGTCTAATATCGTGTCCCCTGTCCGAAGATGTTTGGAGGAGAATGGGTTTGATGCACCATCAAAGAATGTAAGGGCAGGTCCCTTTCTGGCAATGGTGGAGTGAGCTGATCTTGCTACTGAAACAACACCTTAAAGGTAAGGAAACCAACTCTCTAGTTGCCTTCTTACTATGGAGGATTTGGATTTCCCGAAATGATAAATTCTTTGAGAATAAAGACATTAACCCGCAAGACAATCTCTCAATGGCATCGATTTTGGCTGAAGTATTTATGAGACACAACACAAACATATCCTTAGTTGCTTAGTTCTGGACTGTTTTCATTATTCTTTGTTTGGGGTTCCCTTTCTTCTTTTTTGAGGTTGTTATCCCATGAAACAATTTTTCCAATTTGAAATTTTCATGATGAATAAAATGGGAAATTTTTTTTATGATGATCTTTGTATTTCTGTTTTGGTATAATATGGGGTTTAGGTGAGATTTAGACTGAGATGGTGTTTTTTACTTGTAAATTGCTAATTAGCGATTTGTTATAGATAAACCAGTACTGACTTAAAGTGACGAGTTTCGCAGGAATCCCACTGCACTCAAACGATTTCTACATGTTGACAAAAAACTGACAAGTATGCATGGCTGACAAGTGGGAACTCCCTGCAATGTGATTTGGCCTCACTCAAATCATGATGTAGAGATTTATGAGGGAAGTGGAACGCATGTAAATGCACGCTTGTGTGCAGTGCAATTTTGACCAAGTAAAATAGCATTGTAGCAATTTGTAGTGGAAAGCATGTGCGAATGAGCTTATCACTCAAGTACCTGTGTCTGTGCAATTTTGATCAAGAATCTGTGCCTGTGTTCACCTGCTGCTGCCACCCACTCAAGTCCTGTGTCCGTGAATGACTATATCCCTTAATGAAGTGAAGTAAGTTACTGAGAGGAAAAGTGAGGGAACTGTGAATGAGTGTATTAGTAGAGAAGGAGGGACTTGGGAGAGGGGAAGTGAGGAGTGGGTTACAAACTATAGCAAGTAAGGAGTGAATTATTTTTTTTAGCAGAAGAAGAAAATGGTCAGAAAAGATGAAACAATGGATTGAAAACTTCATATTGTACAAGGATTACATGAAAGTTATTTATTTTTATTATGTTTATAATATTTGTATTAGTAAAATAAATAAAAAAAAGTATATCATTTAAGGGACAGATCACTTAGAGATCTTGAAACTCTAAAGCAGCTTATTGATAACATGGGAAATGAGGTATAATATATAAAATATTTTCTGATATTTTGTAATATATTAAATTTTTAATATTTAATTGCATATATCATTTTTTTTCCTGATGCAGATTGTGTGGCAACCATACCGAGATGCTAATGTTGATGTATTTATTCCAGATGATCGGCAAGCCGAACATCAATAGTGGTCTGCGTGGTACCACTTTTGTGCTTTGAGATAATGGAGCGGCACCCAGCTGATCGCATTATGTGCGACAGTTTGGATATCAACAGGCAATTCTTGCCGAGCCCCCGAATTTAACATGATATTGTAATAAAGATTTAAGAGGAAAAACAAGCAACTGGAGAGTAAAATATATACGGTGGGTGGAAATGTGGGATGATCGAATGAACAGAAGAATTCAAGGTGAGCTCATTATTGATTATCACCTTCCAATGAGTACCGGGCATGGTATTCTTTGTTGATGGACTTCTTATTATTATGTAATTTTTATTAGCATGTATAATCCAAAAAAGACTCTAGTTATTAACATAATTGGCACATTATTATTATGTAATTTTTGTTAGCATGTATAATCCGAAAAAAGCTCTAATTATTAACATAATTAACCCATTTTATTTATCTAATTTTTATTAGGATGTGTAATACGAAAAATCTCTAATTATTAACATAATTCACCTATTGTTATTATGTAATTTTTATTATCATTTATAATATAAAAAAGCTCTAATTATAAACATAATTGACCCATTATTATTATGTAATTTTTATTGGCATGTATATTCCCAAAAGAAACTCTAATTATTAACATAATTGGCCCATTATTATTATGTAATTTTTATTAGTATGTGTAATCCAAAAAAAGCTCTAATTATTAATATAACTTGCCCATTATTATTATATAATTTTTATTAGCATGTGTATTCGATATATAGCAATTTGTATAAAAAAAATCTATATTCCTCTTAAACTTTATAAATTCCAGTAATACACTTAAAACACCACCCTTTATCCATATCCAAATAATGACCCGAATAAAATCATTCCTATCTTTGATAAAAGAGAAATTGTAGGTAGCAATTATATCAGAATTATCCTTGCTTAGAGAATTGTAGAATAGCATGACCTTCTAATTAAGAACGGCGATACTGCCTTGACCCTTTCCGGTGAAATGACAAAAGAGCCATTCTTACTTTCAAAAATTCTTGCACCATTAGAAAAAGCAGAAAAGGTATGTAAGGGCAATCAAGTTACATGGCAAAATTGTAGAAACTTGCATATCTGTCAATTGGCCCACAGAGGTATCCAAGTGTGAAAAGAAGAGGGATGCCCTTGAACTTGGTTGAAGTTACAAAAATATCATTGGATATAAGAAATAAATAAATAAGTTTACGACAAAATTCACTATACATAAGTATACAGAAACGCTAGAAGGCTTACAGAAAGCCAAAAACTGTTTGAAAGAACCAAAAAAATTATAGAAAAACTGAAAATACATTTTCAATATAATTTTAAATATGAATACCAATTTTTAGCAAAATTGAAGTGTAATGCCCTAATTTTTATGTACTAATTACTTTGGTTAGCTGATGGATAATTAGTCATTCATAATATAAATTTTTGTTTTTAGTAATTTTATATATGAAATCCCTAGGCTATCCTCATTTATATATACACCTAACGGTCAAACTATAGTTCTCATATACACCCACACTTTAAAAAAAAAAAAAAAATGAAAACCCAAACCCTATTTTTCCCCTCCCCTTCACAGCGCGCACACACACACACACACACTTTTTTTCATTTCTTCTTCCATTTTCTCATCTTCTTCCTTCTTTCTCTCCATTTTCCTCCACCATCTCAACCTCATAAATCCTTCAATTCTTCACCAAATCCAACAAATATATACACTTTTCCATAGCTCTTCCACCCAATAAAAACAAATCCACCATTAATTTTTCAAGAAAATTCCTCCTCCTACCTGTTCGGGAGCAAACAAAATTCGGGTAGAAAGGAAAGAATGAGTTTTTGCTTCCTTACTTAGGAGATCAAACTTCAAGGAGTTTGTGGTTGTTTGGATCTTCAGTAAAAATCATCTTTTGGTAGGGGTTTATGTTTAAAATTTCTTATTTATGATTTTGTTAAGAAATCTTGAGTTTTGATGAATGATTATGCATGAAAAATCAAAAGAAATTGTATGTTGTTGCTGAAATTCTCGGATTTATGCAGACAGCTCAATTTGTATGAATTTATTCACATAGATAGAGACAATATTTTGAGCTAAAATTTTTATATGATGAAGCTAACATATGGAACTATCTTCACTATTGTTCTTGAAGTGTTTAGATGACTTTTTCTATTTTTTAAAATTCAGAAACCGAGAAGATTTCAGTTTCGGTATGAACAGTAATTTCTGAAGCACTGAATTTGTATAATTTATTTACCATATCAAATGATCCAATTTTGACTTGAAATTTTTACAAGATGTTGTGGACATCTTGAAGTTAAATCATGAATTTTTGTATGATTTAACATGATCATTTGACAGGGTAATAAAATTGGGAACTATGGTTGTTGGCTGTAAATAGGGGGTTTCTGACCACCGAATTTGTCTAATTTTGTTAACATATTTAGAAAATGATTCTTCCTTTAAAATTTTTACAGGATCTTGTGGACACATTGAAGTGTCTTAGACAATTTTTATATCCTCCTAATTTATTATTTAACATGCAAATAAATTTGTGTTACAATGTTTGAAATATGCATGAAAATTGAGTAAATATATATGTCATGTGTTTGATAAAATTTCTAAATGAGAGTAAAGGTTGTTTGGGATTGAGTTTTTACATATTTGTTGAAAGTGAAAGAGTGGAATTTATATGAGTTTTGGTTTATCATATAGTAGCATTTTAGTCTTGACATAATGAATGATTGTTTATTAATGTTTATGATTACTCGTTGAGTTGTTGTTGTGGTTTATCTCATCTTAAATAAAAGGATTTTAGAATTCATTATTGAAAATTATGCTTGCATTCTTGTGAGAAAAAGAATGACTTTGAGGAAATAGGAAAAAGAGGAAGAACTAAAGATAAGGAAATCAGAATTAAGACATGAAGATTAAGGGTCGATTTATGTCGACAAAGAGGGTTCCGACACTGAATCATTCTAAGAACCAGTGATGACTGGGCATTGACTTTCTTTATAGTGCACATGAGGGTTTCAGTGTCGGTTCATATTAAGGAACTGATATCTACCAGTTAAGTATAAACTTATAGCTTTTAAAATATCTAACCAGAATTAATTGAGAGGAAAGAACAGTGAGATGAATAAGAACAGATAGAAATGCGAAAGTTATGAGGTAGATAAGACTAAATAAAAAGATCTTAACTATGATGTATTTGATGTCTTACATCAGGATAGCCATTTATGTATGTTGTGACATTTAATGAATGAACCTAGTATATTTCCATGTAAGCATGTCTCTTTAATTATATTAATAAAGTTCCTTCATACATGCATATACTTATCATACCAAAACCATGCTAAAAGACACCTCTACCTTGATTAAGATTGTTTACGAAATCCTAAAATCGAACCTCATAATTGTATGTAAATGATTTCAGAAGAAACCAAGGTAGACTAGAGATGATAATGATGTCATGTTAATTGCATATGTTCCTACTGAGATTTCAATTGATTTCCCACCCCTTTTCTTTTTCCCATATCATCTCTAGATGAGCAGGTAGATCCTGATGCAAAGACTTAGTTGCTTTTCTTTTTGCTGAAATATAGTTACTTTTTCGTTACTTGGAGACTGTGCTATATTACTGGATCTTAACTTTGTATTTGGATCATGAGATCTTTCTCCTTTTATGTTTTGTATCTTGTGACTTGAGGTCATGACTTAGTATATTCTCAGCTGGTTTGACCCATGTGGCTATTTATATTTGATATTACATTACTATGTTATGTTATAGATTGAATGGCACTGTGTGCCTTATAAGGATGATATATGATATGTTGAAGTATTGTATTTTGAAAAGTATGTTGAGCTATGAATGATTGGTTATCCTGTTTATGATTTTCTGTCTTATAGGAGCATGGTATTTACGTCGTTATCATGCCGAACTTTCATTAGAATGCTTAGCAATATTTTATGTCAAATGTTGAAAAGCTCACGAAATAGGACGTGATTCCTTAGTATTAATTCTTATATGACTCGAGCATGTAGAAATGAGTACTAGGAAGTTACATGAAGAATATATGCATAATTACACGAAAATAACATTACTAGATAGCAAAACGAGCCTTGACAACTCGATAAGACCTCTCTAATTAGGGGTGTAAATGGGTTGATTTGAACTGGATCTAGGAGAAAAATGAATCTGAACCAATCACTTTTTAATTTAATTGGTTTGGTTTCTTTTTTTTCCTGCTAAATTTGAACCAAACCAATCTTATCAATTTCAAGTTAGTTCAGATCGGGTCATTGGATTTACTTGTTTAACTTTTTTTTTTGTTTTCAAATTTTCCCTTAAAACATTCAATAAAGGATGCTATAATTATATTTGTACCTTTTTAATAATTCAACAAAGAAGCTTAGACCCCAACAAAGTCCAACAAATCTAGCCTACGAAAGAGCAAGGAAACAAAAACCAACCAAACACTATACATCCAGTCGCTAAACTAATGTTTCACTTGACTAAAAATAAAACAATGCCACAGCCTCATAGGCATAAACACGATTTCAGATATGGGAAGGAATAATGGATAATGGAAAGTCAATAATAGGTAAAGCAACTGGTTTCAGTATTGGAATTTAATTAAAAAAAAAAAAGAATAAGGGGTGTTTGGACCAGGCCTCTGATTTGAAAGGGAAAATTCGATGACGAAACCATTATATCATTGGATCTGCTTGGATTTGATCAGATTGATCCGATCCAAACCAGACCAAACCCATTGAATTAGTTCGGATTTGTCAGGTTCATTGCATTAGTTTGATCTGCTTACACCCCTCATTCTAATTTGCGGTGCTGTAATGGATTAATGGAGTTTTAGGCCTACGCATGATGAGACACGAACTTAGGCCTCTAATTGGGTCTCCGCGGTTGTTGGATTGGGCCTTGACATGGTTCTAAAACAGTAATCTAAGCTACACAAATAACCATAATGTATCATAAAACCAATACAGGCCAAGCAAAAATTGCAGAACTCTAGCTCGTAACCTCTAACCAGTTCCTAACTACGTCCTAACCCCCTAATTCAGTTCTAACCAGATATGAATATACAAAATTAGTTAAAATGTAACGAAATGTCATTTTCTAGTTAGTAGTATAATCCTTACCTTTGATCAAAATAAGATTATCTTTTTTTAACATAATCTATCACTAAGCACTGTTTTGTCCCCTTGACCTCTCAAAAATCGTGGAGGCACGTGTGCAAGTAGGAAAATTTTATTTTTTTCAAAAGTGTTAGTCATAGATAATTAAATATGATAATTAACCTAACAATAAGCTTAATTAGGATAAAAATGGCTCAAAAATTCTATAAATTAAAAAATAATTCTGGAAATTAAATAATTACATATTTGTCATACATAAACGTGATTTGGACGATAGGTTAGAGAAATCCAATTTCTTGATAAATATTTAGTTAAATAAAAGTTAAATCACCTAAACAAGTCTTAACCAAAAATACTAGTTTTTTATACTAATTATGCACTAAACCATTATAATTAATTCTAAATCATTATCAAACATATAAGATGAGTATTATAATGGTTCTAAATTAGTTTTGAATGGTCATTAGAATAGTTTTAAAAATGAATACCAACTAAAACTCTCCTGAATCTATATATATATATATGTTAAATGATAAGATTATGGTGTAATGCCTGCAGGAACTTGAGTCTAATCCTTCTGCACTATTAGGAAACGAAGATGGTTGAATAGAGGACGATAAATGTGATAGATCTGTCTGAAACTGTTGCAGAAAACGAGAAATCATGGTGGTGTGGCATAGTGCAGTGATGCGACTGATACAGTTTTTTTTCTTTAATTAAGATTTTATGGAGTATGGAGTTGGGATAAGAGTCGAATTCATGACTTTTTATAGTTGCTGTTGTTGCCTCGTTTGGGCTACCTAAGATGCAGTCCTTTCAATGATGTACTCTTTGCTTCCCTTCATTGGTTGAGGCTTTAACCTATAAATAATAATAATAAAAAAAAAAGGCCTGCAGGGTTTTGTCTTTCAGCTTGATGTGGATTTCATATTTTTAGGGCCGTAAAAGATTTGGACAGGAATTGGTGCATCATAGCTTGAAATTGGATGGACAGCAACGGTCTCTTGAGGGTGTAAATTGTGTTATGAAATGCTTTGGGTGCTACATACAAGCGCATTATGCAAGATTTCCTGATTGAAGGAGTCGATATTTTGAGGCAAGAAAGTCATTAATACACTGATCGATATGATGATAATATATGCGTTTTTATGCAAGTAAGATGTCACAAACAAGGTGTTGCAATGGGTGTTGTAGGTTGCTGTTATTATTTTACCTTGATTAGATCAATGTGTTTTCTGATCTGGTTTCTGCATATGTATCCCTCGTGTATTATATGTGTTGTGTTATTTGTGTACCACTATTATCTTTGCTCCACTTTATTTTGGGGGTGTTGAGCCTTATCAATCAAGTATTTGAACAAAAATTGTTAGTTGAACTATCATAGTCAGGTGGCCGTATTTTTTTCCAACTTACATATAATTTTCTTTTATTCATAGATATACCTCTTTTAAAATAAACAGTGATTATATAAAAAAAACACTTTAGGCTCTAAATTATAGGTTATGTGCACTATTCTAGACTTTAAAAATATATAAATCTACTCCCCAAATTTTACAAATGTGCATTTAGGCAAAATAAATATGCTATCCCTAAACTTTGAAACATGCAAACTAACCTTGTGAATTTTTCAAAATGTGCAACCTAATATCCTAAGTTTTTTTAAATTTGTGATATTTTTATGGGCTTTTGTAAAAGATGCATTGATTAAGGATATATATATAAAAAAAAGGTAAATTTCTAAATTTTCAGGTGGCTTCCATGCATTGAAAACTTGAAAATCTCTCTTTTATGCATTACTTTCCTGTTTTTTGAATCCTTAACAAGAGAAAAACCCTATTTTTATTAAGAGTTGATGAAAAGTTAACATTAGGGTCAATTTTCACCTTCAAAAATGTTCAAAGGGTCAAATTGTAGATTTTTTAAATTTAGCATATAAAATGCATATGACCTATATTTCAGAAGATAAAGTATAATTTTAAAAAAATACCAATAATTGAAACCCTCACTATCAAAATCAATGACTTCATTTTTATTTTAAGATTTTCTAATCAAATAAATGAGACAAATCCTTAAAGTCAACGAGCTCCATTTTTAAAAAATAAAAATAAATCGATAATCTTCTGTAAATAAAATGTTGTTTAGGTACAGCTAAGTTTAACTAAAATTGGACCCTTATAAATATTTTATTATGACAATTCATAGTTGATTTAGGACATAAAATATTCAAAGGATTATTAATTACGCAGTGATTTGGATATATATATGTATTACATAAATGAGGACTTTTTTGAAGAGTGAACGTACATTAAGATTTTACTCAAATTAAAATATTACTATTATTTATAGATAATAAAAAAATCCTAATCTAGTTGTACAAGCAGTTTTTCTTTAGAAATTTTTATTATTATTTTTTACAATTCAAAGAAAATTTGATAGCGACATGATTTTTATATAATTTAATTGCCAATGATCTTGCCGCAAACAAAAGAGAAAAACACGTAATAACGCAAATATACACACATAGATAAAACAAAAGCGACCACCAACCCTTCAAGTTGAAAACTCACCAGCATACCAGAACTGAAAATGGCCACCTCCATTGTGTGTCATACGTGGTTGCATTTGATTTGTGCTCAAAGAATAAAAGTTAATCCATTCCTCCCTGGGCCTCCACTTGTCCCACAAGGAAAAATAAATAAAAGTTTATCAATAGAATGCAGCACTTACACCTGAGAGTGACTCGATCATAGAGTGAACGTTCTCTTGACGAAATAATAATAACTAGTGTAGTGCTAGTGCGTTGCACGTACGGTGGAGAATAATTGACATTAAATAATTTTTTATGTATCAACATTAATTATAATCTAATTATATTGCATTAATGAATATTCACATAAGAAATATGTTTGAAAAGCAGAAAAATATCATAAAAGTAAGATAAACAAAATTATATTGGGATGAATATCACAATTAAGTTTTATAATAATGCAACAACGAGCGCTTACCTTATTTTAGTTTGTCAAACACTTCTCTGTATACTATATTTATCATGCAATTTGGCGAAATATCTGCATGAAGAGCGGCAATTATATAGATAAGTATTAGAATTGTTTTACACAAAGAAATACTTGTTCATGAAGAGTGGAAGTAAAATAAAATCAATTAACACTTCATCATAACCTGATCATCGATAATAATCATCTCAATTGAAGGTTCTTGAGATAGATCATTGAAATTAGGTAGTCTCCAAAGCCTTATGACTCTAACCTTGATTTTTCAAATCTTTGATATGATTAAAATTGTCGTCCATTTTGAATAAAAAAAACACAAAAGGAGGTCTATTAGCAGTAGTTACTTGGAGATGAGAGTGACAACAACCATGAAAATGAAAGCGTATGGCTCCTTATATACTATAATAAGAATAGTGGCTCCTCATACAGTGTTCTTTACCAATGACCATTTAATGAGTAGGAGACAATTCATATAATAATTTAGTCTTGGGAATACAATAATAATAATAACAATGGTTTAGAAGATATCAGAAGACCGTCCATGTTCATAAATGGGATGCAATGCAACTATGAATGGCTTAGACAAAAAACAAGATTGATTCAAAGAAAAAAAGATTAATCAGAAGTAATAATTACTACATGACTATAATAAGAATAATGGCTTCTCATAAATGGCTGATTACAGATGAGCTTTTAGTTCTCATGGTATGTTTAATAATTTAGTATTAGGAATAATAATAATAATTAATAATACTAATATAATGGGTTAGAGAATATTAGAAGATTGTTCATATTCATAAATGAAATATTTAGGAGCATTCATTCATTACTACATGACTATAATAAGAATAGTGTCTCATCATACATGGCTCTTTACCGATGACTATTTAGTTCTCAAAGTGGGAGAAATTCAATAATTTAGTATTAGGCATATAACATAATAATAATAATAATAATAATAATAATAATGGCTTAGAGAATATTAGAAGACCATTCATGCATATTCATAAATGAAATATTTAGGAGCATTCATTCATTACTACATGACTATAATAATAATAGCGGCTCCTCATACATGGCTCTTTACAAATGACTATTTAGTTCTCAGGATTGGAGAAGTTCAACAATTTACTATTGGGAATATAATATAATAAAAAAATAATGATATTAATGCCTTAGAGAATATTAGGAGACCCTTCATATTCATAAATGAAATATTTAGGAGCATTTATTCATCAAACAATGCAATATTTAAAATGAAACTTTCAATTTGCATTAAAAAAAATGAATATAGAAAGACATTTCATTTTAGCGATGACACATATTATGTCACATGTTGAATTATTATCAAGTGCATCGTTTGTGCCTATACACTTTTCTAGTATCTAGTAAATATTTAGGAGCATTTATTTTAATAAAATATTTAGAAGACTGTTGACATTAGAAGACTATTCATTTATTCTAATGAAATATTTAGGAGAAAATATTAGAAGACTGTTAATTTATTCTAATGAAATATTTAGGAGAAAATATTAGAAGACTGTTCATATTGATAGGTGAAATATTTAGGAGCATTTATTCATCAACCAATGCAAGATTGAAAATGAAATTCTGAATTTGCATTTAAAAAATGAATACAAAAGGCATTTCATTGTAGCCATGACACATATTATGTCACATGTTGAATTATTATCACATGCATTGTTTGTGCTTGTACACTTTTCTAGTTTTTAGTAAATGAATAGATTCAAAGCATAATAAAGGTATGAAGTCTTGGAGAATTCCATTGCATTGATTGAAGTAAAATGCACAATTGTCCATCATTGAGAGCTAAAAAGGTGCACCATATAATTATTGAAAATATATGAAAATTTAAATGAATTAGCATAACATTACTCGGGAGTAACCATTTACAGCAGCCTTTTTGCAAAATAAGTTGTTTTTATTTATATTTATATTTATATATGGACAACTAAAGCAATGACACAATTTGATGGGAGCTGGAAAGACAAATTAAAAAGCATTGATGTTCTTAATAAGTGTTTTATTGGTGTAGTCAATGTATTGAAATTATATCTTATTGTTTTGTGAAATTTATTTTGATTTTCTATTTAATTTTAAGTGCTATCATCTCCTCCTTATTATCTCTCTTTTTATTTTTCATTGATTTCGAATTATTTTATTTGAAGAAAACAATGATAATTTAAAGTATTGTTTGAATGACAATATTTCCTTCATGACTAAACATTTTTATTGTCAAATACTTGCTACATGAAATTTATCTTTTTCTTTTGGTCATTTGATATCTAAATCTGAATTTAATTTGATTTAGAATCTTTGTAAACTAATGTATGTTAATTATATCATTTCATTTGATATTTTTTTTTCAGCTATTCCAACTTACATATTATTTTATTAAATTTTCAATTAGTTTTTTCTAGTAATACTTGAATTATTTCTAAATAATGTGTAGTTAATATATTTATATGAATTACCTCTAATTTGCATAATAACTTGAGTTCATTTACCAATTATATTTATGACATATTCTAGAAGGAATTCTCCAAGAAATATAATAACTGGTTTATTACGTGAAACTCTTATTTTAATATATTATTATTATTATTATTATTATTATTATTATATGTTTAAAAATATTGAGACAAAACACAAACTATTTTAACTATTATAAATTATAAAAGTGGTAAAAGAAGAGTTGAAGTAGACAAGACTGTCAAATATCAATATATTGAACAATTTAACACCTATATCTGATCATATATTGTTATTTTATAAAAATTATTTGACTGGCTGACTATTTTATGTGTTAACACAACTTTACTGGAAATTTATATTTATAATTTAACAATAAATCAAATTGAGAAAATTTGATTTGATTTAAAGAATAAGAGAAAATTTTGTCATATTCACAAATGTAATTACTTGCACAATTATAAATTAGACCATACTTTTTACAGTGTTGGAAAATTATCACCATGTCTATAAAGCCATATTCAAACTATAAAAGCATAATAGCTTCATTCACCATTAATTGCAATTTATAGAAAAGTACTCAACATACAACTGATAATATCATAGCATAACCAGGACAAAAACTACATATCCCAAAATGAAAACCATAGACAAAATTATAAAATTTTCAATTCCTAAACCCTTCGTCACCCTCCAAAAAGGCAATCATCAATCCAAGCTTTTTCCTCCTTTGTCACACTACATGATTTAAAAAATAAAAACACATTTTAGATTGCAATAATGACTTATTGAAATATTTAAAAGTAGAAATATTTAAAAGACATTTCATTGTAGCCATGACACATATTATCCCACATGTTGAATTATTATCATGTGCATTGTTTGTGCTGTACACTTTTCTAGTTTCTAGTAACTGAATAAATTCAAAGCATAATAAAGGTGTGAAGTCTTGGAAAATTCCATTGCATTGATTGAAGTAAAATGCACAACTGTCCATCATTGAGAGCTAAAAGGGTGCATCATATAATTATAAAAAATATGTGAAAATTTAAATGAATTAGGATAACATTGCTCGGAGTAACAATTTACAGCAGCCTTTTTGTATAATTAGTTGTTGTTATTTATATTTATATATGCACAATTAAGGCAGTGACACAATTTGATAGGAGCTAGAAAGACAAATTGAAACTATCATGAGTAAACACTCGGTGAAATTTTTTAGGCGGGAAAATTAGATTGCCAAGTGGCGATTAATGACACCTGCTATTACTCCTATTTTACAGAAATAGATAGATAATAATAATAATAATCACAGGACCTAACACGATTAATAGTTAACTAAATTCTTTAAACATCTAGTCAATGGGCTTAAACACTGACAGTGCACTACAAGAAAGCTGTGGGAAACCGACGAGTTTACTGATGAGTTTATCGATGGGTTTACTAACGGTTCCTTTTTTACCGACAGGATTACCGATGGTTATGGGGGCATCGGTGACAAGGTCGTCGATGAATATTACCGATGACGAAAAATACCCGTCGGTTAATTTCGACGCGTTTACTGACTGGTTTAATGATAGTTAGCCATCGATATAATTAATTAAAAGGCGCCACTTTTGTCGTCAGGGTCGAATTTATACTGACGGTTTATTTATATTTACTGACGGGCTATTGAAAATTTTATCGACGGTGTTACCAACGGGTTTTTTATGTTACAAAAATAAAATTGTAAATTACTAACGGCTTTACCCATCAGTAATGAATGAAACTTTTTTCTTTTACTCCCTCTATACCTTTATGTGATTGATAATATGTTATCTATTTGTTGTTTATTTATATAATAACCTAATCATAAATTAAGTTGATATTAAATAACAAAATTTTACAAAGAATAAATTAGAGTAATTGAATAAAAGAGCAAATTATGACAATAAAGTATATACAAACTACAATAAATGTAAAAAATATATAGAATGAAAACAAATATCTAGGAGCTAGATAAAAACTAGTTGAACTCCCGGGTGTCAGCATCGTTGGCGGCATCACCATCATCATCATCTGAGGTGGGTCAGGGTGGGTAAACTAACCTTCCGAGGTCGGCCTTTGCCTCTACCAGCCATACTAATAAAATTAAAAGCAGTCCATAAAAAAATATTAATAGATCAGGAAATTCTAAATAATTTCATAATAATATTGCATATAGTATTGAACACCTCAGTTAATCTGAAAGTGCAGGGCTATTTTCATCATCATTCTGTTGTTGATCACTAGGTGAATCATCAGCATTACTAGCACTTATTTCATCTTTGTGATTTCTGATTGAGTGGTTACTCATGCATTTAATTATGTCAACTTCCCCAGTAGTTAATGAAAGAGGGTTTTCAGGGTTGTCTACATTGATTACTACCCTTGAAGGAGGTGGATCATCCACTTGGTAAGCATCTTTAACAGTATCTTCCTCAATTTCAATCCTACCTCTTGGTTTTATCTTATTCACAACCCTATACTGTGACCTATTTTTCCTAGGATAAGACATATAATATACTTGTCTAGCATTTTGGGCTATTATAAATGGATCATAACTCTGTATCTTCTGGTGTGATTGATTTCAATGATTTTGTAATTGTTGTGTTGTCGTGTCCCAGTAAGTTAGGTAGAATCATACCATTCACATTTGAATAAGACACATTTATTTGCGAGGTCACCCACATACTCAAACTCAAGGATTTCCTTAATAACTCCATACCAATCACATTCTCTGCCCCCAGTATCTCCTTTAACACAAACACCTGTATTGTCAGTTTTTTTCTCCGCACTGCTATCTACTGTGTGAAACTTGTACCCATTAACATAGTACATGAGCCAACTTACTACTTTATTTTTTGGTCCCTAAGCCAAATCAAACAAATAGGGACATGTTGCACCATTGTTTTTGTTATGAACCTACGTACATGAAGTCTAAAATGTCAAAAACAGACTTGTATCAAATAAAATAAACAGATACGAATATATTGGGTTATATAATCTTAAACAAGTAGACGTACATGTAATTTAAACCAATCTGGAAATTGTTGAAGAGAATCTTGACCATGCAGTTGCTCAAAGTATCTATTGTTGAAAATCTATTTTATGTTATTTCAAAGATGCATAATATCACACTTTCACATAAAAAAAAAAAAAAAAGGATTGTTGACTTACAATCTGAATGGTTGCACCTCATCACAATTTATCAAAATATGTAAGTGTGCAGAATTCTACTCCTGGGAAGTAAGCCATCGAGCCACACTCTTTCCAGCTCCTCGACCATGTTGATTGAATATAGACAAAGTTAGTAGAGTAGAACACTCCCCTCCATCGTCGTTACGACCAACCCGAGTTCTCTTAGATTGAACATGTGATTGAAAGTAAAATGAGCAGAAATTTGAAGTCTCTTTAACTAAATAAGCTTGACATATTGATCCTTCCACTTGAGACCTGTTTTTCACAGTTCTTTTAAATCCTCCTATTTCCCTTTCAAATGAATACATCCACCTGTATTGAACTGGTTCACACACCCGTGTTTCATATGCCAAATGTATGTGCAAATGTTCCACTGAGTCAAAGAACCCGGGAGGAAAAATTCTTTCTAATTCGCAGAGAATTATGGGAATATTTTTTTCCATGACAAGCAGATCAACAACCCTAAAAGTAGAAGAGCATATATCCCTGAAATACTGAATTAGCTCAATTAGGGGCTTCCAGACAAATCAGATAGCTCTCTGAATGCAATTGGAAGCAAACACTCCATGAAGACGTGACAATCGTGACTTTTCATGCCAACAAGCTTACCTTGTATAACATTCACGCATCTACTTAAATTAGAAGCATAATCATCGGGCATTCTCAACTCCTTCAGCCACTGACAAACAGCTTGTTTCTGATTGGAATTCAGAGCATATTTGGCCTTTAGTTTATAGAAACGACCATCTCTTAATTCTTGTAAATGCAAATAAGGTCGCATGCAATACTCAACCAGATCATGCCTTGCCTTGTCATTGTCTTTGGTTTGATATGTATCCAATACAGTATTCATAATGTTGTCAAACACATTTTTTCTCAATATGCATGACATCTAGACAATGATGTACCAATTATCCTTCCAATACAGCAACTCCCATAAAATATTTTTTTTGGTCCAATTTTGGTATACGCCATACCCTGGCATTCGCACTACCTTCCCAACTTCTGTTATTTTTGGAAAATCGTTAACTCGATCCCACATTTCAAGCCCACTTAGTCTAACTAGAGGATCATCATGGTCAACACAATTACTTTTAAAGCCATATCCACTTTGCCTATATGGATTATCAGAATCTACGAAACTTCTATGATAATCAAACCAAGAGTTCTTTTCTCCATGTTTCAAGGTGAATGCTTTAGCATCCTCCATACAAATTAGGCATGCTAATTTGACTTGGGTCATCCATCCAGACAGCATTCCATAAGTTGGAAAATCATTGATGGTCCATATTAATGCAACTCCATCATGAAATTCTGCTTTGTTGAAATGTCATAAGTAAGAACACCCTGGCACCACAACTCATTCAATTCATCAACTAAGGGATGAAGATATGCATCAATTTTAGCTTTTGGATTACCAAGGCCAGGAATGATACATGTTAAGAACATGTAAGGATTTTTCATGCACATTTTAGGAGGGAGATTATAGGGTGTAACAATTACGGGCCAACATGAATAGGGTTTGCTAAATTGGTTATTCAGAATAAATTCATCTGAACAGAGTCCCAATCTAACATTTTAGGGGTCACAAGCAAAATTAGGATATTGTTGATTGAACTTTTTCTACACCTCACCATGCGATGGATGCGCCATCACACCATCATCCCTCTTATTTTCACTGTGCCATCTCATATGAGAAGCTGAGCTCATTGACGCATAGAGTCTCGCGAGTCTAGGGATTAAAGGAAGATAGTGCATTCTTTTCTAAGGGGCATCCTTATACCTCCCACTTCCATGTCTCTTGGGTTTGATCTAGGCTCTTGGCAGAACTTACACTCATCAGTCAATGAAATATCATCTTTATAATAAAGCATGCAACCTTTCAAGCAGCAATCAATCTTTATTTCCTTCAACCCAAGTTTAGAAACTAATTTTTTGATAAAAATCTTTTGGAATTACATCGGGGTTCAGACTCAGCTCACTTATCAATGCAGCCCACTGATCAAAAGAACTTTGGCTTTGATTCCCTTCAGACTTAATGCTCAACATTTGAACTGCTAATGACAATTCAAAGTGCACATAGTCCTCCTATAAGGGTTGATTGGCAGCTTCTAGGAGACTATAAAATTGAGCGGCATATTGATTTGGCTCCTCAACTGAAGGCTGCAAATAACGAGCAGTAAATTCAAAACCAGCAACATCAAACACCATATCTTGATGCTTAACCAAGTTATCCTCCATAGTACATTACCCACGTCGTGCTGAGGTACATGGATCCCACCAGAACTACTGCCAATTTGAAACATACCCATTTGATTCAATGTATTAACTACCTCCCCATGCTTGATCCAAACCCAATAGTCAGGCATGAATCCCCACTTATACAAATGAACCGTTATTGTATTATCAGCCAAATACTTCCTACATTTGCACCTATCGCATGGACACCTAACTTTGGCTTCATTAATAAACTGTTGTGTTTTACATGCCACACTCATAAATTCTTCAACGCCACTGTAAAATTCTGGTTTAATCCTCCCTTCTATTAGGATGCAATCTATCGTACATCCATAATTGATTTGAAGGTAACATTGCGTTTGAGTTTAACCCTAGACCCTGCTACAATTTTGTAAAGATAGTAAGTTATTACTTTCAAATACAAATTCAATTGCTATTTTAAATACAAAAAAAGATAACAAAATTTCGACAGCATCTCCCCTTAAATTAAGAGCTTCCATCATTAGATATATTAGTCAATTCAGCAACTATAGATATTATTATAAAGATCAACAACAAAATAGATATAGTGAAATAATTACATGTCCATAATTACATACAATTCATATAATCCTAAAGAACGTTATATTGCGCATCCCCTTATAACTCCGCAACATGCATCTTGTAATCTCCGCAAACACAAAAAATTCAACAGCAAACAAATCAAACAAGTCGGGGAAGGACCTCTATGCCTTTCCCCCCAATCATGCAATCCCCATTTCCTACAACTCTATCCTGGAAAATGTAAGTCTCTATATATTCTACCTATATATTAAACAATATAAATAACAAAAATTGAGTTACTAACCTCTATAGCAGCAAATAAAATACAAAATGTAGTAAAGCTTTCAACATCCAACCAAATCCAATCCTGAAAAAGAGTATATGGTAAATTTAAATCAATACAATTATATACATGAAAAAACATAAATAAAAAGAATAACAAACCGATCCAACAATCAACAATCATTGTCACCCTCAAGAATAACTCCTACGTTAACAAATTAACAACAATAATACACAATACTATGAGCACCAAAAAATGAACAGAAAAAGTACACTAAATCAAAAAACTAAACCGATTAAAAAGTTCACCAAAGCTCCTAGATTATAATGATGGTCTTTGTTTCTCGAATGGAGCTCCGACGGCGTCGAATGACGGAAAAAATGGCACAGCGTGATGACTTAGAGAGAGAAGGGGAAGTTTAGAGAGAGAGAGCGCTTCAAACAGTGAGGAGGGGGACACAAGTGGGATAAGTCCTCGCATTACCAACAGGTAAGCCCTTAGTGAAACGACGCATTTCATAAAATTTAATTACCAACGCAATTACCGACAAGTAAGCCTTATCATGATCAATAATACCCGTCGATAAGGTGATCAATAACTATTATTATTAATTATATTTTACATTATCATCGGTAAGACCGTCGGTAATTCCATGCATAAAAAAGTATTGGATATACCCGTCGGGAAGGTGATTAATAACTATTATTATTAATTATAGTTTACTTAACCGTCGGTAATTTCATGCATAAAAAGTATTGGATATACCCATCGGTTTACTCGTTGAATATTATGCGCACCAACTAACAGCTATTGGCGCTAGCATTTACCAATGCATTTACCGGTGGGTATGGAAAATACTGTCAGTTCATTGAAAATCCCATCGGTAATTATCGACTTCCGCGAACCCGTCGGTAAAGAGCATCGGTAATCCACGTGTTTCTGGTAGTAGTGTATATGGAGGAGAGTCTTGTGGGTAAAGTTTACCTTCTTAGGGAAGCTCCAGCTTTGGAGGGATTAGTCATTGTTATCGACGGTGAATACCCTGGACAATCAAATAATAATAATAATAAAGTGAATGTGCTAAGGAAGGTAATTTGTTGAAAAAAATAATAATAACAATAATACTAATTGTAATTTTAAGTTTTCATTTAGAAAAAACCACTAATCCATACAAGAAAATGAAAATTTAGCTATGGACAAATCCGTAGCTAAGTTTGTTGCTAATTTGGTTCTAGATAAATTTTAGCAATGATTGTGTCTCCATCTCTAAATTTAGCAAAGGACTTGTTCGTCGCAATCCGTTACTAAACATGCTAACTGAAATTGTGGGTTTCATTTAGCCACCGTTAGTAAATGTGGTTAATATGTTATTTATCCACAATAGTAAAATGTGGGTAATTTTGATTATCTTTGTTTTTATGTAAAACCACCATAGCAATACCATATTTTATCATAATTTAATACTTGTTTATTATAATATCAATTAATTTCTTATAAAAGCACAAAATATTTATCATTGAATATAAAACAAAAGATTACACATCACCTAAGATAACTCAAAATAACATCAATATATAGAGAGGGGTGTCATAGTTCTCAAAGTGTCATCCTAATAAGTAATACATACGAAATGATCTTACATTATACAACACAAAATGATAGGCTATCAACAAAATCATACATATATCCATAAGTTTTTGTCTACCAATGCAAAAGTTCTATCAAACTATCTAACTAGATCTTCAATTGGTGAATGAATCAAGACAACCATTTGATAGGTTCTCTTTGGAAAGTGCTAGCAAGTAGATTGACTACTATTTGCACTTCTTGTTGCACCACTTCTTGAACCATTGCTTTCATATCTTCCATCCTTTTATTAATCTCACTTTTCATTGCCTCTTCAAACTCAGATGTATTACATAACCTAGGCCAATAATAATTGAATATCAATTTAGAAAAACAAATATGCAGAGAAACTAATGTCAAAGAGCCCATTAATCAATTAATAATCTAAAACAAAAAAAATAATAAAGGCAAACCATAAAAGAAACAATTTGATTTCAAAACCAATGCATATTGATTCATACAAGAAACAAATACAAAAACTTTAGAGAAGAATACAAGGATGAGTATTAAACCAAAGCAACAACAAAGGTTAACATGTAACTAAATACCATGAGCCCAAGTATTCCCTCATCTAGTAACCATTCCTAGAGTCAAGGATCCATTTCCCATATATTAATCACCTGTGCTATCACTTCAACTCACAAGTTTAGTTCACAAAAAAAGGGTTCACAATGTGGATTGCTTAATCTCTATGTATCTCCCAAATCCCAATCAACCAAACAAAGATAAAGGATAACAACTTCCCAAAATTCTTTTAACACATGTTTTAACATCTAGTCTAACTAGTTTGTACACAGTACTATAAAACACATCAAGATTAAAACATCGAACTAAAAGTCTAAGCGAATTCAAACCATACAACAAGAACAATGTTTGAAAAGAAAATTCAAACACAAGTGAAACAAGATTCAACAAGTCTTAGCAACAAAAAAGCATAATCATCTCCAAATATTACATCACAAAATAAAGCATAATCTTCAAATAAACCCAACATACAATCAAATCTTCAAAATGATCTGTTCTTCTTCTTTGAGGTCAAGTACCTTGAAAATAAGAAATTATTTATAATTAGATTCTGACTTAAATTAACAACTCCTAGAAAAAAATAACATTGAAATATATAGACAAATATAACAGCATATTCACTATTCCAATATAGACAAATCTATTGATTCAGAAAACACTTGATATCAGTCTTTGATTCATTTTTTTTCTCTGTTTGAATCCAATCTCTCCCCCTTTGCTGTAAAAAAAATATTTGGACTAACAAGTATGCTATTAATCTGTTGCTATTCAACTACTCAAAGAGTCTCATAAAAAGAAAAAATCACATAATGAATCTCATAATCAAAACAACAACAATAACAAAAACAAAGTGTGAGAGATTGGAATACCGGTACAGATGCCAAAATCAGGGTCGGAACAGATCTGGAGTTCACACTGTGGCTGCTCTCGATTCTACTTGTCGAATCTGGAGTTCACGCGGTGGCTGGCTTCCATCGGTGGCCATGGTTCTTCGACGCTGCGAGCCTAGTCGAGGACAGTGGTGGTGTGCACAAGTGCGAGGCTTAGGACTGAGGGGTGACGCGTGCAAGGCTGAGGACGGAGGGACGTGCCGCCTGCGAGGCTGGGGATGGAGAGACATGCAACGTGCAATAGTGCGAGGCTGAGGCTTGAGGTGAGGTGTGTGGCTGTCGACTGACCATGTGAGGGCTTGGGGGAAGGGCCGCGGTGTTTTGGAGCAAGAGATGAAGAGGGTTTCTAAATTTGCTTTAAGTGAGTTGGGCCTCAGGGTTGTGTAGTCTGGGAGAACCCAGGAAATATTAGTGCCAAAAATTTGGTGCGTGAAACTTTTTACGATGGATTGCACGAGATATTTCATTGTTATATTTAGCTGCGAACCTCTCTCCGTTGCTAATCCCACGCTATTTGTTGATCCTTTTCTTTGGTTGCTGCCAGACTTCTTGTCATCGCGTTATCCATTGCTAATCACATAGATTAGCTACGGACATTAGAATTCGTTGCTAAATCCATCGATATATTTGATTTTTCTTGTAATGAAAGTACTATAAAAATAAGCAAATATTTCTTGACGCTTAGTGCGTATGTCGGCAATATCTACAACTATTAGCTAGAGCAACGATAAGTGCATTCAGTTACCAAATGGTTAGAGAGCAACTGATTCTGTTAGAGTCCTGAGTCATCAGGTGCATACTAGTGCAATCATGTACAATCCTTGTGCTGTTTCCCTTTTCATTCAATTAATACATTTCTCAGATTTAGTTCATCAATTATTGAGAGATTTTCTCTGAACTCTGAAATCTAACATGGTATCATGGAGCCTCCTTCATGGTATCATAGAGCCTCCTTTTTCGATCCACTCGCTTTCTTCTTACTTATGGATCCAACACTTCAACCAACTCCAATGGCGGAATCGCCTACATTTTCAACTGCTTCTTCACCTATTTTCTCTGCAAATAAGTTTACATTTCCAATCTCCCACAACATAACCAATGAAAATGACCTACTCCGGCAGCAAGAAGCACTTGCTATGATCAAAGGCCGAAACTTCAATTGCACCTACAATAGGATCAAATTCCTTCCATGTATCTCTCAGCATGTGATGCAAAGCTAGATAAGTTGAACCCTAACTTCTATGAATGCGAGCAATTGGAAAATGTCCTTCTTATGTGGCTTCTCATTCTCTGAGTGAAACCATATGAGTTCGTATGGTAGGGTGCGTATTTTCCTATCAAATTTTAGGAAAAGTTGAGAGATTCTTTGCCTCTCGAATGAGAGCAAGGATTAGCCAACTGAAAACACATCTTCGAACCATCAAGAAAGGGAGGTCGATGAATTCTTATTTCCTTGAGCTTAGGAAAACCGTAGATCAACTTGCCATTGTTGGAGTTCCTTTAAGCATGAAGGAAATGATTGAGGCTATTCTCAATGGCCTTCCAATGGACTACACTTTACTCATAGTGTCGATCTTGTCATGATTAGATCCATATTCTGTGGAAGAAATGGAAGTGCTACTCGTGGTAGTGGAGGCGTGAATCAAAAAATGTCATCGCTCGGATCTCGAATCTTCGGCCATGCCGTACTTTGTTCAAGCAAACTTTTTTCAATCGCGAAGTTGTAGTCATGTTTATGCTCAAGGCTTCTCGAATCGTGGTTGTAGCTACAATTTCAATCGTGGAAGAGCTAGATCTAGCCAATCTAGTGGTAGATCTCACTATTTTGGTCCCAAACCTTAGTGTCAGCTATACAATTTCTTTGGCCACTTAGTTCTAAAGTGTTATCATCACTTCAATCTGAATTTTCAACCAATTTTTCCGCCATCAATTCACTACCAAACCACTCAGTAACAACATGTCTTATCTCCTCATGCCTATCTTGCAACTCCTCTATCAACTGTACCATCCTCTTCTCGAGCTCTTATTGCAACACCACAGATAGTCTATGATCTTCTTTGGCATCTAGATAGTGGAGCATCAGAACACCTAACTCCATATCCATCCAACCTCAATGTCAAGTCAATCAATGAAGACAACAAGATAGTGCACAAAGGTAATGGTGCAGGTATGAACATCGTGCATATTGGGCGTTCTGATTTGTTTTAATTTAACCTTCCTTTAATACCTATTTTGCTCTTCTTAATCTTATAGGTGTCTGGCCTGAATAAAAATTTACGGAGTGTCTCTCACGTTTTGCAAAAGAAAACCATGTATACTTTGAATTCCATGCTAATAGTTGTTTGGTCAAAACAAAGGATTCGTAGGAGATTCTTCTCCACGATATTGAAAAGAATGGCATATGTTCCTTCCTTGATTTGCACTCAATTGTTAAGAAATGAGATGTTTCTCCCTCTGTTCCCAGTAAGAGTGTGAATGTTTCATTTCCTGTTGTACATAATACGGCTACAGTTAGCAGGTAATGCTATTCAGACACCAAAAAAATGGGTGTCTATTCAGACACTCACTATATAACCACTGGATACGATGGATGTTAAGGATAAGTGGGGACATCCATCACATCCAATGATTATAAAGTGGGTGTCTGTTTTTGGGTGTTAAAGTATCATTACCCATACTATTAATACTGAAAATTTTGCTCCAGGTAATACTATCATGTGTTTATTCAGACATGAGATAAAGTAAAGGGTATTAAATTTTGCTCCATACTATCATTATCTATACTTTTTGGCTGTTAAAGTATCATTACCCATTCCTCAATGAGATAAAGTATCAATAGTTAACCAATTCATGCTTTTCTTACCTAAAACCTATTGAGGAAAGGCCTTCCTAACTTCCACTTATCTCATCAATCTACTCCCTACTCATGTACTTGGTTAACTATCTCCTATTAAAAGCTATACAATAAACCTCCAAACTACACCTTTCTAAAACCATTTGAATGTTCTTGTTAGCCTCTTCTCAGACCTTATATGCAGCACAGACTAGATTACAGGTATGAGAAATGTATCTTTTCAGGCTAAGTAGAGGATACAAATGCTTGGCAAAATCTAGAAAAGTGTACACCTCTAGGCATGCATCATTGGTAAAGCCCTCTTTCCTTATACTTCCATGTTTTGTTATGGCAATAACACTAGTTGCAATTCTAAATTCACTTCTGTTGTGCCTTTTGTTTCACCATCCACTCCATATCACTCTCTCGAATGCCCCTTATGGTAATGTTCAACATAACACACCAGCACATTTTCCTTCTACTAGATCTTCCAGTCACAGGGGTCACACTACAACTATATCTCTGTTGCTGCCCCTTTCACTATTTCTTATACACCTATTGCTGCTGGTTCCAATGCTTCATTTATCGGGTTTGATACTTGTTCTAATACACCAATTGCTGCTGCTTCTGCAACTGCTGTGCACAACCCTTCACAGCCTTCATCTGCAACCAATTTGGTTAGATTTGATACTATTGTGTTTACTCTACTTGACCCATCTCATTCCACTAATGCCAATCACCCTGCTACCTCATCTAGTCCTGCAAATGCCTCAACCTCTTCAGATAGCACAAGATACCTTATTCCTCCTCAACTGAATCTTCAGTTAGAATTCATCACTAGAACTAGTTCCAATTCTTCAACAAGTTCTACTACTCAACATGTCCAAAGTCACCCCAAATATGCCCCTAAACACTCACACCATGCTAATTCAGCCCTGCCAAAATCCATTCCTTCTAACAATCATCCTATGATCAGGGATAAGAATGGTATAGTGAAGCCAAAAGTGTTCACAGCAACACTAGAACCTTCCTCTATCAAGAAAGCTTTAGCAGACCCCTTATGGCTCAAGGCCATGAAAGAATAATATCAAGCCATCCTAAAAAATAACACTTAGTCACTAGTACATTTACCTCCTAATAGAGAACCTACACTACAAAAAAAAGAGTGTTATCGACAGATTTACTAGCCAAAAGAAAGAAATAACCATTTTTTTTTAAAAAAAATCATTACCGGCAATTTTTCCGTCGATAATATTTGTGTCATCTAGCCCCAAATTTAGGGCACCCATTACCACTTGATTTTTTTTGTTAATATTTTAATTTTCAAAAAACCCTACTTGATTGTTGAAGTTACCGGCGAATTTTGTTGTTGATGATATTACTAGTGGGTTTTTTAGTCATAATCGACTAAAAGGTATTCAAATTTTCAGTTATCACCTAAATGTTAAACTTATGGCCGAATTTATCAGGGAAAAATCCCCAAGCAATAGGCTAATTTTTTGTACTATTACCAGCTAAAAAATCCTCCAGCAATTGGGACAATAAATTTTTTTAAAGAAATTGTAATATTAAAGAAATATTTTTTTGTTGGTAACAATTTAAGTGAACCACTGTGTTTTTTGCTTAAGTTATCAGCGAAAAATCTGTCAATAACGGTTAAAAATCCGTCCACAAATGTTTAAAATATACAACTATCCATTTTGCTGTTAGTCTCTCTGCTCTCTATCTCCAATGAATTTTTGGCCATTGTTCTGGCTTCTCGCTACCATTTTTGGTAAGGAGACCATCATTATCTTTGTCTTGAAGTTCTCTACATTCTAATCAGTTTTTTTTTTTCAATTTTATTTTTGTTACCCATTTCTTCTTCCTCTTTTCTTTTTTGTTATGTTCATGAGTAATGTTGCCACTACTTGCTGCCATCGTTGCTCACTGCCACTGCCACCAGAGACGATACTATAGGTGAATCTTTTTTTAAAATTATTGACTTGGTGCATTATTTTTTAAGTGATAATTAATTTTTTTAGTTTTGTCGCCACCGCCTACCACCTACTACTGTCGTAGTCAAGGTAACTACCATCGTCATAGTCACATGCAAAAATTCATCCTTTTTAAAAGATCTTTTCTAGAGGATTTTTCCTCCAGTAAGTCAATTTTTTTAAAAAAAGAAAACACATTACCTAGGTAAAATTCACCGGTAACACCCAAAAAATCCATTGGTTATAATTTCCCACCGATGAATTTTTTACAAAATTTTCCAGCCTATTTCTGACGAATTTTCTTTTTTTGTAAAATCTGCTGATAATTCCTTTGGAAACAATTACTAGCGGAAACAAAATACATGGGTAATACTTTCCAACGACATTGTTACCGCGCATCAAAATCTGTTGATAAATCCACCGAACAAAAAATTTTATCGGCAATAACTATTTTTCTAGGAGTGCTATAGGTTGGAAGTGGGTATTTCAAGCTAAATACAATCCTGATAGATCAATCAATAATTACAAAACACATCTTGCAGTAAAGGGCTTTCATCAACAAGAACGGTTTGACTTCAATGAGACTTTTGGTCCTATAGTAAAGCCTACTCCAGTAAGGGTTGTTCTCACCATAGCTCTCTCTAAAGGCTAGGGACTACATCAAGTTGACTCCAACAATGCATTCCTTAATGGAGACCTATAGGAGACTATTTACATCGTTCAGCCTGAAGGCTTCCATGAAGGTGACAATCAGCTTGTGTGCAAATTGAATAAGGCACTTTATGGCTTTAAGCAAGCTCCACGTGCAAGATTTGACAAACTTCAAGGCACTCTCTGCACTATGGTTTCCAACCTGCTCAGTGTGACTTGTTTCTCTTTATTCAAGTTACTAAGCATCGCACACTATATGTTCTTGTCTATGTGGATGATGTGATTACAACTGGTAGCTCCTAGATAGTTATTCGGTCTCTCATTTCCACACTAGATGCTATCTTCTCTCTCAAAGATCTTGGGATTATCAATGATTAAGAGATTTTCTCTCATCTCTGAAATATAACAACACTAGAATGTAACATTTGAAATTGCCTTGTATTTTACTCTCAGACCAAAATTCAATTGACTCTTGTCTTTTGTTCTACATATACATTTTTTGCTATGACTTACACCTAGCACTTCTGCCTAGATTATCACTTTTAGCTTCATTATTTGCTGGCTACAATCGTATGTCGATGACTCAACTTTGAAGTTTTATTTCAGTGGGGTGACGATTATGATGGGAAGAAAAATATGCACCTTCAGTTCTTGCTTATAAGTTATATTCGCTTGGGATCGAAGAAATGCTACATAACCATTTTTCAATATAAACAAGAGTTAATGATCACTTTAGTCTCTGAAATTTTACATTTGAGTCATTTTAGTCCCTCACATTTATAGTCATGAATCAATTTAGTCTCTCTGTTAACATCTGTTAAACTACCATTAGTTTAGTGATAATGTGTCACTATTAAGTGACACCTTGTCATTTGAAGTGTAATCTTAATCATTTTAGTCCCTCACAACAAGCCAAATACGTCATTTTAGTTCTCTTGCATTTGTGACATTCCTACAAAACCTTAAAATGTTAATTTGTACAATTCTTCAATCTAATCCAGGATTTCTCCTTTATCCATAGTAGATCCCCAAGCAAGTGAAAATTTATGGCTTCCAACATGATAGGTGGTTCCCCAATCTCTTCATGACGTCCTCATCCCACAATAGTATAGTCTCATTCCTCCCCCCTTAGATCACATTGGATTCCTAGTAAAGCTCTGGGAATCATAGTCAAGGATTGTTTTTTTATATATTTCTATTCTCTTAATTAAACAGATGTACTGGATCATCCATTATACATCATTCATCATCATTCATCATCATTTATAATCCACTCCCAAAACCCTTATCTAATCCATTTATTTTTTATTATTCATTATTAAGTTCCTTTTGTTCTGTTTTTTGTAATTGCAACCAAAGATTTTGGCAACAACCCAAGTTGTAAATCCTATTCTGGATACTGCTCACTTCATGCATATGACTATGGGCTATGGCTCACTTCATAGTCAAATAAAGTCGTTTTCATGATTTTTAATCCCTTTCACTCCTTTTTAAACCTTTCAAAGCCACGTTCAATGTTTTTAAAATCACAGCCGCCTAATCTCTAACTTTATTTTGAAACAAAAAGATTCTTGTCATATATTTTGTTGAAAGCATTGTTCAAATTTACAATTGTAATACCCTAAGTTTTAAATAAAAGGTTATAGAACTTTTCAAACAAGAAGGGATGTTGGTTACCCTTATCTGTCGTTCTAGGCCTTGAATTTCACTAAGCTTGGGCCCTATATGTCCTTAGAGGGCTATATGATAAAGCCATATTCTTGGAACCAAAAGTCCCGATAATTGTTCCCTAGAGAAAAACAAGTTAAAGGGGTGATTTTTAATAAATTTTATGAAATCTTTAAGCATTTCATTTTTAGCTCAAAAATTTATAAAATTTTAAAAACTCCCAAATTTGAACTAAAATCTAAAATATGGATTTTAATTTGTTGGGATTTTTTATTTTTGTGATATTTTATTTGAATCTAAATGAGGAGTATTTCCTTATTTACATTTATGTTTTAAAGTTAATGAAAAATCCATTAACTTAAAATTAAGAAATGTAAATAAGTGAGTATTGAGACAACCCAGTTCAATGCACACCACTACTTGAATTATACCTCAAAGTTAGGAGAAAAACCATTCTGGAGAGCGCTGCAGTAGTCAAGTGAATAGTAAGGCAGTGCAGGGGACAATTTTATGCTCTCTAGTGAGCATTGCAATGGTCAAAATTTTTATAAAATCCTCCATTTCGGGTTCTATACCCCCATGACCAACTTCAACACTCCCCAAACCCCTCTCAACCATGAGAACACCTCTCCTAACCCTGTTTCACTCATAAAACTCCATTTTCTTCTAATTCTTTCAAGTTTAATTGGGAATCTTCTATCATCTAAACTTAAAGTATGTTATTTTGCTAGTTTTGTTTCATTTCCTTCAAGTTTTCCTTGTTTAAGGGTGATTCTCTATGCTTCTCAAGGGAGAGAAGTTTTCTACCTTGTAAAAGATTAATTTTGAGTATTTAGAGGTTTTAGAGGTTGATTTAGAGTTCTATTACTTCGATATCAGATACTGCTATTGATTCTATAGTGTCCTGTTAGTGTAAAGTCTTCATTGTTCACCCCACCAAGTGATTGTGTTCACATATGTTATCTCTATGATGTGCATTAGATGTTATTTTCATGAAAATATAACTTATTGTTTGATTTTAGAAATTACTGTATAAGGATTTAAAGTTACTGTTGGTATATATGTTTTAGAACCCCTAATTTTAAAGCATGAAACTTGTTTTTGATAAAACTCATCGAACCATGTTTGTTACGTTGATTTTTGATGGAATTGATGATATATGTGGTGGTTAGAGACTTTTATGATTGTTTGAATTGATTCTAGCAATGGTTTATATATATGCTACAATTTTATATGTAGATACAAGCTTTAAAGGAAAGATTAGAACTGCTATTTTGAAATATGATATTGAGAGTTTTAGTTATGAAAAACTTGATAGTTTGAGATATGATTTAGATAATCAATCAAAAAGAGTTTAGAGCTTGAATCTTCATGAGATTTAAAACAGTTGACGGTTATATATTCTATGGAGGTATAAAATCACAAATGTCTACAAAAGGTAATCCATTGGCATGATTTTATGGCCACAGTTATGCTAAAGTCAGACTGTTAGAATCAAACAGATTCAGAGCTCACAGAGAATTAAAAAAGGTTTTAAAGGTCCTCATATTTAGATGAATTTGTTTATTTATTTTAGATAGTAGCTATAGAGAACCAACCAGCGAGTTAACAATTGGAATTGATCGTTAACCTTGATACCAAGTTGTTCCTAAGGGATAATCTCACATATCAGACCAGAGAATGAAACCTATTTAGGTGTCCAAATTTGGTTCTTTAAGAGTCACATATCACAGTAGAGATATGATTATGTCGTAATTAATAGACATAATCACAGATCAGAGCAGAGAAACAATTATATCATAATTGATAGACATAACCACATAGTATAGATTACTGTTTCTATTGAGGCTACTGCACTATGAGTTTGTATGATTTCAAGTGTGAAATTAAATTGAGAAAAATTATTTTTAAGTTTATAAAATGATGGCTTGGACATATATAATTAGATATATGTTTATGAAGGACTTTTGGAATATTATTAATGTTATTATGATTTTGTGCATGGTTTAATTTCTTTGGTGTTCCATGAAAGGGATTTCAGGTGAGGACTCACTCACTGAATTTTGGTTACAAAACTCACTCATCTGTTTCTTCTCATACTTTATAAATACTGAAATTGTTAAGGGTATTTCCCAGCCATCTTTCTTTCAGCAGCATTAGATTCTATTGGTGAGCATTATTGTTATGGGTTTAGAGTGCTCCAGTTCATTGCAGGCAAGATCTCAGACCTTAGATCATGTTTTGTATTTTGCATATTATAATAATATATTTGTATTCTATATTTAATGACTTAATTGTATTAATTTCATGGACATTTCGAAACAGAGCAACATATATTTATATGTTATATTATGACTTCAGACCTTAGAGACAGATTATGAAACTGTAGACTTGATTTGTTTGGTTATTTTGAACTTTAAAGAACATGTGATTTGTATGTAGAAAAGAGAAATTTTCTATTTTCATAGATTTTTATGAGTAGAACATGCATGTGAAAACAGTCGATGGGTCATGAAGCTTACATGGGAATGAGATTTCTCACATGCCAGTCACGTGTTCAGATCGGGTCGTGACAACAACAAAATTGTGAAATTGTTTTATTAAGGAGACTATAGATTCCTAGTAAAGCTCTCATCTGAGCGTGAAGAGATTGGGGAACCACCCATCATGTTGGAAGCCATAAATTTTCACTTGCTTGGAGGACCAACTATGGGTAGGGGAGAAATCTTAGAGCAGATTGAAGAATTACACAAATTAACGTGTTGTGCAAAAAGACTAAAATGACCCATTTGAATTAAGATTACACTTTAAATGACAAGGTGTCACTTAACGGTGACACATAATCATTTAACTAATGATGATTTAATATATGTTAATAGAGGGACTAAATTAATTTACAGTTATAAATGTAAGGATCAAATTGACTCATTTTAAACATGAGAGGCTAAAATGACTCAGATGTGAAATGTCATAGACTAAAGTGAAAATTAATTCTGTAATAATTGCATCTATAATTTTCTAATTAGTAATTATTAGTTAGATTTTATATCTTTATTGCTTTTCATAATATAGATTATTAGGTAAGGAGGATACAAGAAAATTTTCCAACAATAAATATGTATGGTTAAAAGCCACATTTTATATTTTATATTAATTTTAATATACTGACATCATAAAAGAATTTTAAATTACCATTAAAGTGATTTAAAAATAAGGAGGAATAAATAAGGTGAAATTTAAAATAGAAAAAAAAGGGTATTCTGTATTATGTTATGACTTTTGAGATGAGTGTGGATGAGAAAAAAATGAGCAAAATGGGCTAAACAATTTTAAACTTATTATGCATTAATGAATTTTTCTTATATAATAGGATCGATTAACTCTTTGATAATCACAATTATCATATAAATTATACAATACTTTTTGAAGGACCACATATGGATATCGATATATGATAAAAGAAAAAATTCTTTAGGGGCAGTTGCCCCGATTATTTTCCATCACCAAGTGACCGTTCAATTATATGCTTAAAAATTTTAAAATAGTGGTATTTTTATTGATATATATATATTGTGAATTAAATTCTTTGTACTTTTAATATATGATTGTGATTTTTTTTAAATTTTTTAAGATATTTACTACTGGATGCAATGATTCATAGAGGAAGTTACTTCATTTTCAAGGTGAAAATTAAATGCTCAATACTTAATTAAGAAATGATGTCATTTGAAAAGTGATACATTCACACCGATCCAACCATTTTCAAGCTTGTCATCATAAAACATAATCTCTATAGATTATCCGTTATTGAATTGCCTCCCACAGACTATTCTTCCACACCATCCATTGTTATTGAGGGGCCAATGGAAAATCCATTTAGTAGTCACTTTTGGCATGTAGCAAGAAAGAAAGAAAATATCAAAGTAGGTCTTTTTCTCAAAATATGATGAGCAATATAGACGAAGGGGCACATACACTGGTTGACGTCGACGGCCCATAAATAATTGTTTATATAGTATGCAAACTACCGCCATGCCTATACTTATCCGAGGTGGTGAGGTCAGAATGACCAATGCATGAAGCCATTGTCACCCTCCTTACCTCACGTGACAATGAACTAATCTTATAGGTTCCTGCTTGTTCTGCTTTTGTCCTTGTGTTTTTCCTTTTACACATTCATTTATTTGGAATTCATGCTTAATTAGTTCAAATCAAGACATTGAATCAAACCTACTGGGCTCAGCTTAATTTATTCAATTTGGTACGTACGATAACTAGCACAAGTTATAACAATTATGAAACTTACACTATATGTATATATTTTTTGAAACCATCTGATATTCAACCCACTGGTCAACTAATCCAAATTCAAGTACCACATAGACCCATTATGGAGGCGACTCTCCCAATCCAGTTTGCTCCATTCACAATTACAATATTCAAACTCTAGATATTGCTTAAGGGATCTAACGTCTCATTCCACTAGACTAACTGGTAATTAGTATTATAAAGCTTGTTAAAATTTCAATATTATGTAGTATTAGTGTGCCATTGTATATTGTATCATATAATTAACATAATATATATTTGCAAGCACAAATCTAACAAGAAAAAGAAAATTTTATAAAAATAACAATTTTCATTAATTATTTAATTAAATGGAGCTCTCTAATATCCTTATAAAATTTAAGAGTATGATACACTTTTAAACTTAAGCTTAAATATATTTTTGGTCCTGTTAACATTATTCATTTTTTATTTTAGTCTCTCAAAAATATTTTGACTTTTGGTCCCTTTTTTTCAGTATTCTGTTTTTGATCTCTGCATTCAACATTTAGCTTTCTATAAGTATTTTAGAACATGTATTTATTAGTCTTTACAAAGTTTAAAAATGTTATTTTTAGTCCTTATAAATATTTAAAAATCTTCATTTGCTTTTTATAATTATTACAACTTAAGAGTGATGACTAATAGTAGGGACCAAAACCATATTATTTATAAAAAAAAGGACCAAAAGCTAAAAAAAAACTTTTTTGAGAGATTTGAACCAAAATTATCTATATCTACATGGATAAGAAACATATTTAATTTAAACCTTTGTGGTTAAGAATTAGCCATATGATTCAATAACTCAAATTATAATTTTTTTTTGAAAAATTTAATTATATTTTAAATTTATTAAACTTAGATAAAATCTCCATTTTAATCCCTCTGAAATTTCAAGTTGAACAAATTAGTCTTTGTAAAATAAGAACTCTTAATTTAGTCCCTACAAAATTGAATTATTAGACAAAGTGGTACCTAAGAAAAAAAACTCTAAAATTGGTCTATGTAAATTAAATAGTTGGACAAATTGATCCCTGTAAAATTAAATAATTGGACAAGTTAGTCCATTTATTAAATTAATCTAGGAAGATTAACTTGTCCAATAATTTATTTTTGCAAGAACTAGCTTGAAATTTTTTTTTAAGGGACCAATTTTCCAACTATTTAAATTTACAAGGCCCATTTTAAATTTTTTTACATCAACCAATTAGTCCGACTTTAAATTTTAAAGAAATTAAAATTGGAGTTTTTTCCTTAAATTTATTATTAAATAACAGTCATTAAATATAGAAAAGTTACTAGTACACTAAGGGCACTAAAAGAATTCCCTAATTATGTATTGTACATTATTGTCTGAATATTTATTGTGTTAATTAAAATCAATTTAAATGTTTTTTACTTTTTATCATTTATAATTGTATTATATGTGAGATATTATTTATTACTTATTTATATATTTTAATTATTATTTTTTATTTTAGTAAATTTAAAAAAGTAAAAAAATACATAATACTCTCATATATTTTAAATTATAATTATTTTAATTTTACTTTTAAATTTTATATTAGGTTAAATTAAAGTTTTTAACTATTTACTTTTTAATGGTGATTTTTTATTTTAATAAACATCACAACATTAAAAAAGAGAGAACCCTTATATGAAAAAAAGTCAATCAGGCTTAAAAAACAGCATTGGTCAAATGAGTCCTTGACTAATGAAAACTTTAACATAATCTGTTAAAATTAAAAAATATCAGTCATTATTCCTTCCCAGGTATTAATGTCGTATTTAATAGTTAAAAAATTAAAAAGATTAATATTTCCAATTTTTTATTTTTAGAAATTATATTTAGCAGGTTTACATATTTCTTAACTAGTCGTTTGACCTGTGTGATGCACAAAATAATAATAAAAAATAGTTTATTGACCATTACTAAAAATAAATTATCATTTATGTAAGCATATCTTATAGAAAATTGAGTATATAAATTTATTTTAAAAATAAGTTAATAGGATAAAAGTATATATTTTGTGTTCCATCATGATTAAAAATATAGGATAAATTAGTTTCTCTTCAATATTTTTGAAAAAATTTAAGATAAATTGATCCTTATCTATTTATAAAATAGTTATAATTATGTTACTTAATAAAAAAAATAAGTGTATCAAAATATTAAGAGGAAACTAAATCTATAATCTATAATATTAATATTTAACATGCACTATATGGAAAATTTTCTATGTGTTATTTATAAAGAAAATTATGCCCTACGATTTTTATAATCTTAATAATTAAAGTAAGTTTTTACATTTAATTTATCGAATAATTATTAATTAATTTTTTAATCATACCTTCATATCTCTCTTCCATTAACACATAAAAAATACCCTACAAAATATCTCATTCAAAATTATTTAATATGAAAATAATAACAAATAATATATACAAATGATAATTGAACATATTATTAAATTATTAAAACTTTGTATATATAATTATTACAGTATTAGCTAATGATAACAAACTATTATAATTAATGATAATTTTATTGACCAAGTATAACTATTATATAATTATAAAAAAATCTATTATAAAAAAAATATTATAATAAATCTTACACTTTTTAAAAACACACACTAAATTAAGTTTTAAACATTAATATATATATATATAGTTAAGATTTAATTAATTTTAACATGATGTCACATATCATCAAATGATATTAAGAATACCTTATAATTTTAAAAAATAAAAAATATATATCCTATATATTTTATTTCTTTTTCAATACTATTAATCTATTGTGGAAGAAAATATCTATAAAAGAAAATACTGCATGTCTTCATCTTTATATCACATCTAACCTAAGAAAATGCAGTGAATGAAGGATAATTGTATTTTACAAAGTGATAACCCTAAACTAAAAATGTAATGATGATGATTTATAATATTTGACATAATTTATTGTTATCTATATGTTTTCTAATTCATTCCTTAAGTTTGAAAATTGAACAGATTAGTTCCAGCAAGCTGAAAAATGTGAAGCTAGTGCATAGACTTTGAATTGATAGTCTTCCTAGCAATTTCTCACCAAGTATATGTCAATCAAGTGTGAAACTTCCAAGTGATGCCATATTCAATGGAGTCAATTTTTTCAAAATAATATATAGTTTTGAATGTAGATGTTTTTCTCCTTTTTTTTCTTTGGAGGTTTAAACGCAAAAGATTATGAGCAGCGTTTTTTATGTTATTGACATAACTCCTAAATGTAGAAAAAGAAATTCAAAGTCAGTGACACTTTTATTTTAGCATGAATATTGATTGTTCTTTTTTTACGTAGTTTAATCTATTGCTTAAGTTAGAAAATTATATAAATTAGTTACATCGAAATTGAAAATTGATGCTGGATTAGTCTGTAAAGCAATTTCTCATTGATGATTTATCAGTCAAATGGTGAGACTTCCCCTAACTTAATCCATGAAAAAAATAAAATCGAACAAAATGGTTTCCTCAAGAATAAAAGTATATATTTTATGTTCTGTCATAATTAAAAAATATAGAACAAATTAGTTTGTCGGTAGTATTTTTGAAGAATTTTATGGCAAATTGATCCATATCGATTTATAAAATAGTTGTAATTATATTACTCAATAAGAAAAACAAGTGTATCAAAATATTGAGGGGCAACTAAATCTATAATATATCTATAATACTAATATTTAAGACTCATTATATGGAAATTTTTCTGTATGTCATTCAATAAAAAAATTATACCCTACAATTTTCATAATTTTAATAATTATGGTAAGTTTTTAAATTTAATTTGCCTTATAATTATTAATTAATTTTTTCAATCATACATTCATATCTCTCTTCCATTAACACAATAAAAATACCCTACAAAATATCTCATTCAAAATTATTTAATATGAAAATAAAATTAATGATATAAATAAAATGATAATTGAACGTATTATTAAATTATTAAAATTTTGTATGTATTATTATTACAGTATTAGCTAATGATAACAAAACTATTATAATTACGCTACCACAAAAATAAGACTATTATATATGTGTTGAAACTACGTCCATTTGGCATAATTTATTGTTATCTATATGTTTTTTAACTTATTACTTAACTTTGAAAATTGAATAGATTAGTCACATCAAATTGGAAAATTTGAAGCTAGTGCAATGACTTTGAATTGTTAGTCTTCCTAGCAATTTCTCACCAAGTATATGTCAATCAAGTATGGAATTTTCAAGTGATGTCATTTTCAATGGAGCCAAATTTTTCAAAATCATGTATACTTTTAAATGTAGAATTTTTGTCCTTTTTTTTTTTCTTTGGAGATTTAAATATAGAAGATTATGAGCAGTTTTTTTTTGTTATTGACATGGCTCCTAAATGTAAAAAAATAAATTTAAAATTATGGACACTTTTATTTGACATGAAGATTGATTATTCTCTTTTATGTATTCTAACTCATTTCTTAAGTTAGAAAATTATGTAAATTAGTCACATCGAATTGGAAAACTGTTGCTGGATTAGTTTGTATAATAATTTATCATCGATGATTTATCAGTCAAGTGGTGAGACTTCCCCTAACTTAATCCATGAAAATAATAATATCGAACAAAATGGTTTCCTCAAGAATAAAAATATATATTCTGTATTCTGTCATAATTAAAAATATAGGATAAATTAGTCTATTGACAATAATTTTGAAGAATTTTATGAGAATTTTATCTTTATCAATTTATAAAATAGTTATAATTATATTACTTAATAAAAAAAATAAATGTATCAAAATATTGAGGGGGAGGTTGGCCGAACCAATTTGACATAATTTATTCCCATATTATTTATGAATTTATTTTTCTATTTATGGTCAACCTGACTCATTACATGGAAAATTTTCCATTTGTCATTTATAGAGAAAAATTATGCTCTATCATTTTCATAATCTTAATAATTAAAGTAAGTTTTTAAATTTATTTATCTTATAATTATTAATTAATTTTTTTCAATTATACCTTCAAATCTCTCTACCATTAATACAATAAAAATACCATACAAAATATCTCATTCAAATTTATTTAATATAATGTCAAATTATATAAATAAAATGATAATTGAACATATTATTAAATTATTAAGATTAATATGTATAAAACCACGAAGTGTGGCATGGTGATAGCTCACCTTGTCCTTTAAACATATGGTTGAGGGTTCGATCCTCACTCATGGCAATGAAGCGCACTTCGTGGCCAGCTGTTTGCCTCTTTGAGAGAGCTCCCGTGGTGAGGGGATTAGTCACAGCTGTTGGCAGTGGATATCCTGATTTTGATCAAAAAAATATTTATATGTATAATTTATTACAATATTAGTTAATACTAGCAAAACTATTATAATTACGCTACTATAAAAAGAAGACTATTATAATTAACGATAATTTTATTGACCATGTGTAACTATTATATAATTATAAAAAAAGTTATTATATAAAAAAGATTATAATAAATCTTACAATTTTTAAAAGCACACACTAAATTACAAATTTTAAATATTAATATATATAGTTAGGATTTAATTTTAACATGATGTCACATATCATCAAATGATATTTAAAAGACCTTGTAATTTTTAAAAAAAATCATATATTCTATATATTTTATTTCCTTTTTAATACTATTAATCTATTGTGAAAGAAAACATCTATTGTAATAGCCCATGTTGCTTTATGGATTGACGATTGTCCCCACAAATTAATACAGGTCCTTTCAGCATGCTTTGTCCTCACTCACACGCTTCCTGAGAAAACTTCCCAGGAGGTCACCCATCCCAAACTTGCTCCATGCCAAGCACGCTTAACCATAAAGTTCTTTAGTGATGGGCTACCAAAAAGAAGATACATCTTGTTGTTATAGGTTGTACAAATCAATTCATATAGGTCATCCTCAATTGTATAGTCCCATACCTATACAGTCTTAGGATCCCTCTCATTCGGGTGTGTAATCGATTTATTCATGTATCTCTCCACTTAGAAGGCCTTGTGAGGAGAAGCTCCTTGTCCATGCTTTCTTTGCATCGACGATCACTCCTTGCCCTTGTCCCCTGGCGTTACATCTATAATATAAAATATTGCATGTCTTCATCTTTATATCATGTCTAACCTAACAAAATGCAATGAATGAAGGATAATTGCACTTTATGAAGTGATAACTCTATTGAAAAATGTAATGATGATTATTTATAATTTTTGGCATCATTTATTGTTATTTGCTTTATAACCCATTCCTTAAGTTTGAAAATTGAACATATTAGTTACATCAAACTGGAAAATGTGAAGCTAGTGCATAGACTTTGAATTGCTAGTCTTCTTAGCAATTTCTCACCAAGTATATGTCAATCAAGTGTGAAACTTCCAAGCAATGCCATTTTCAATTGAGCCAATTTTTTCAAAATTATGTATAGTTTTAAATGTAGAATTTTTGTCCTTTTTTTTTCTTTGAAGGTTTAAATGCAAAAGATTATGAGTAGCATTTTTTTATATTATTGACATGGTTCTTAAATGTAGAAAAAGAAATTTAAAATCATGGACACTTTTATTTAGCATGAATATTGATTGTTATCTTTTATGTGTTCTAACCCGTTTCTTAAGTTAGAAAATGATGTAAATTAGTCACATCGAATTAGAAAATTAATGCTAGATTAGTCTGTATAGCAATTTATCATCGATGATTTATTAGTCAAGTGGTGAAACTTCCCCCAACTTAATCCATGAAAAAATAATGTTAAACAAAATGGTTTCCTCAAGAATAAAAATATATATTTTATGTTCCGTCATAATTAAAAATATAGGATAAATTAGTTTGTTGGCAATAATTTCGAAGAATTTTATGACAAATTGATCCTTATCGATTTATAAAACAGTTGTAATTATATTACTCAATCAAAAAAAAGTGTATCAAAATATTGAAGGGGAACTAAATTTATAATCTATAATCTATAATACTAATATTTAAGATTCATTACATAGAAAGTTTTCCATGCTTCATTCATAGAGAAAATTATGCCCTATCATTTTTATAATCTTAATAATCAAAGTAAGTTTTTAAATTTATTTATCTTATAATTATTAATTAATTTTTTAAATCATACATTCATATCCCTCTTCCATTAACACAGTAAAAATATCATACAAAATATCTCATTCAAAATTATTTAATATGAAAATAATGACAAATGATATAAATAAAATGATAATTGAGCGTATTATTAAATTATTAAGATTTATATGTATAATTATTACAATATTAGTTAATGATAACAAAACTATTATAATTACGCTACCATAAAAAGAATACTATTATAATTAACGATAATTTTATTGATCATGTGTAAATATTATATAATTATAAAAAAGTTATTACATAAAAAAAAGAATAGAATAAATCTTATAGTTTTTAAAAACACACACTAAATTACAAATTTTAAATATTAATATATATAGTTAAGATTTATTTTTAACATGATGTCACACATCATCAAATGATATTAAGAATATCTTGTAATTTTAAAAAAAATAAAAAGTCATATACTCTATATATTTTTATTTCTTTTTCAATACTATTAATCTATTGTGGAAGAAAACATCTATAAAATAAAATACTATATGTCTTCATCTTTATATCATGTCTAGCCTAACAAAATGCAGCAAATAAAGGATATAATTGCACTTTATGAAGTGTAACTCTATTGAAAAATGTAATGATGATGATTTATAATTTTTGACATCATTTATTGTTATCTATATGCTTTGTAACTTATTTCTTAAGTTTGAAAATTGAACATATTAGTCATATCAAACTGGAAAATATAAAGCTGGTACATAGACTTTGAATTGCTAGTGTTCATAGCAATTTCTCACCAATTATATGTCAATCAAGTGAGAAACTTCCAAGTGATGCCATTTTCAATAGAGTCGATTTCTTTTATGTTGTTGACATGGCTCCTAAGTGTAGAAAAAGGAATTTAAAATCATAGACACTTTTATTTGGCGTGAATATTGATTGTGCTGTTTTATATGTTGTAACACCCTCCTTACCATAAAGTTATGCTTAAGTCATAACCTTACAGTAAGTAGTTGTCACTTGTTACCCTGCTTGACCTTGGAGGTGTATGTATAATATTTACATTTGAGCTTGCTTTTGTGACAAATATAAAAATTGCTTTCTCTTTGAGTCGGTAAATTTGAGCATAAATCGTACATAAAAACATACATAATTTTATTACCCGATGACATGTCAATTGTACCCACAACTAGGTCAAACCCTTACCTTGGTTCACGCAAGAACCTTCTAGTCTAGGTAGGATACTACTCAAATTTCATTAAAAGAAAATAAAACGACTAACTAAGCTCTAACATAAGTTCTTCAACATGTCTACACCGTGAAACCAATATGAGCTAACGATCTCCACATCTCAATCTAAAAAAAAATGATAATAGCAGGAATGAGAATCAAAGATTCCCAGTAGGAAAAACACTAGTCTACTACAAAATGGCATCTGGCATAATCTTAAAGTGATTAAAATATCTTAGATTCCTTTTGAAATAATTAGTTTTGCTTGTTGTTTCTTTTAATTAACATAATATTTTGAGTATGAGTCGTCCTCAACTACATAGTCCCATACCTATACAGTCTTAGGGTTCCTCTTATCCTAGTTGTTAAATAAAATACTTAGTTAGCTTATTTTGTTACTTCTTTGTCATAAGCTTATCAATAACTTTATGCTTGAGGATAGAAGTAATAGGATTTTCTAATATACTTCTCCTGTGACATATTGCCTGTGTTGTAACACCTCATGTTACAACCTGATATAGTTCGCTTGACATAGTACCTCGTACTACATCCTGATATAGACCTCAATAACATTCTCTTCTCAATACATCACTTTCATTATAACGATGTAACACCTTGTGTTACAAACTGATAGAGTTCATTTATTTCATTTCTTCTTTAACATGATCTTATTATTAAAATTTAGGCTTGATAGAATTGCTTCTTTATCGTAGTCCTATTATTAAAGTTTAGGCTTAATAGTAGAACTCATAGGATTCTTCTGAATTTCTGTGAGACTTCTCTCTTGAAAATCTCCTGAAATTCTTTTGAGATTTTTTCTGTTAAGTCTCCTGAATTTCTCATGAGATATTCTCTTCAGAATCTTCTTAATTCTTATGAGACATTCTGTTCAAAAATATCTTAACTTCTCATGACATTTCTCTACTGAATTTCTCTTTGATTTTTACGAGATTTATTAGAAAGTTCAGGCTTAATGGTAAAACTCACAGGACTCTTCTGATATATTTCTCTTTGGATCGTACTATCAACTATGTAACGCCGTCGCGATTACATTATGATATAGTTAACTAAATGGAGTATGTCTACTACATCTCATCTAGATAGCCTTGCTATCCTCAGTACATCCCTTTTCTTATAAATGTAACGCCGTCGCGTTTACACCCTGATATAGTTCTAAAGGCATAGCACGCCTACTACTACCCGTGAGTCCATGAGCTTACCACTAAGCAATTGATTATTACATAAAGCTTATTTTCTCGAATTCCCTTTCTTTGTGTGAGACTTATTTTCTTACGTTCCCTCTCTTCGTAAAGTTCAGTTTTCTTATACTCTTCTTTGAGATTTCCTTGAAATCTTCTTAAATTCTTATGAGATTTTCTGCTCAAAATCTCTTAATTTTCTTATTCTGTTCAAAATCTTGTAATCTTCTTATGAAACTTCTTTGCATAAATTCTCTTTAATCCTTATGAGATTTATCACTAAAATCTACCAAACTATTTATGAAAATTTTTGAAAGAACAGCTAAGCTTTTTATGAGGTTTTTTTTGTAAAATCTACTAGTCTTTTACGAGATTTCTTCATGGCAGAAACTTATAGGATTTCTTACTTAGTAATTCTTAAAACTTTCAAGAAATTAAACCAAGTGTCTTAGATTTTAGAACTTTTCTTCTATAAGTCAAAATCTCATCATTTTCATGAAACTTTAGCATCATACCTCAAAATATCAATCTTTCAAATTTTTCAAAACTATTTCTATTAATATTCTGGTTAAATTTCCAGATTTTGCAATCCTTTTAAAGAACCAAAAATCTCTTTGATTACTTCATAAATCTCTTAAATATATTAACTTAATCCTCAAGACTTTTATTGAGAGCATCCTTTACATCTATCAAACTCATATTTATGAATCTTTGAGAATAAATTCAGATTTCATCAACAAAATTTCAAACATATTTCAACAGTCTATATTAGCAAATTAGCCAAATAATCACAAAGCAATAGACTAGAATCTTTCCTACCTTTCTTCCAAGCTTTTGCTAAACTTTCTCTAGCCTTTTCTTCTCTAAAATCAAGCTTGAACCCACTTTCCAGCCGTTATTTATGGTGCTGGCTGGACATGTTTGATGATGAAAAACAAGGTTTTGGCTTGAGTTTGATGAAGAGGATGTGTTCTTGAAGTAGTTTATGGATCAATCTAGGAATATCGTTCAAGAACTTGGTGATTTGATGGAGTTCCAAGCAAAAGAAAATGAAAATGGTGGAGGGAAGAAAGAAAGGAAAACGTGAAATGATGAAGGAAATGAAAAACGTGAGGTCTGGACAAAATTGAGAAGAATTGTCAATTTGCTCTCTTTTTTCCTTCTTATAATTATAATTACTTGGAGACAAAGTAATGGATACTTTTATTTTCGGATCAATTTGGTTTGTATCCATATTAGAAATGTCTATGTCTATTTGATTATCCTAAGTAATAATTATCGAGGATATGATAATATCCATTATTTTTACTAGTTTTGGTGTTTTGGTGTACTGGTTATTACCACTTCGATGTACCAATTATTACTATTTTGGTACCCGATGATACCTAAAAAATTTTATTAAGTTAAAAATATTTATTTACCTTATCCTTTTTTTCCATGCCTTTATACTGATCATACGGCCTTGTTCTATATCCCTTATTAAAATATTATTATATTGAATTTTTAATAATATAAAATTAATTCTTTTTACAGAACCCTTATGTTAATGTGATCATAGCTATGTTTGTTGGATTTTTCAAAATCCCTATAGATTGTTCACAATTAATAATTTTATCATAATAATGTTAAAAAGACGAGTCGTTACATATGTTCTAACCCATTTCTCAAGTTGGAAAATTATGTAAATTTGTCACATCTAATTGGAAAATTAATGCTAGATTAGTTTTTATAGTAATTTCTCATTGATGATTTATCAGTTAAGTGGTGAGACTTCTCCCGACCTAATCCATGAAAAAAAATAACATCGAATCGAATGGTTCCTTAAGAATAAAAATATATGTATTTTGTATTCCGTCATAATTTAAAATATAGGATAAATTAGTCTATCTTCAATATTTTTGAAGAATTTTAGGATAAATTGATCCTTATCGATATATAAAATAGTTGTAATTATATTACTCAATAAGAAAAATAAATGTATCAAAATATTGAGGAGGAACTAAATTTGTAACATGTAATCTATCTCTATAATACTAATATTTAAGATTTACTACATGAAAAGTTTTCCATGTGTCATTCATAGATAAAATTATGCCCTATCATTTTTTTAATCTTAATAATTAAAGTAAGTTTTTAAATTTAATTTATTTTATAATTATTAATATATCTTTTCTAAGCATACCTTCATACCTCTTTTCTCTTAACACAATAAAAATGCCTTACAAAATATCTCATTCAAAATTATTTAATATGAAAATAATAACAAATGATATAAACAAATAATAATTCAATGCATTGTTATATCATTAAAATTTTATATGTATAACTATTATTGTATTAGTTAATGACAACAAAACTATCATAATTATGCTACCACAAAAAGAAGACTGTTATAATTAATGATAATTTTATTGATCATGTGTAACTATTATATAATTATATAAAAAGTTATTATAATATGTTTTCTAAGTTGATAATGAACTAAAATTACAACACCTATGTGATGTTAAAAAAAAACTACATAAATCTTTTACTCAGTTAGAAAACATATTATAATATCTTTTTATATAATTATATAATAGTTACACATGGTCAATAAAATTATCGTTAATTATAATTGTCTTCTTTTTAAGGTAATGTAATTATCACAGTTTTGTTATCATTAGTTAATTCTATAATAATTATACATATAAAAGTTTAATGATACAATGATACGTTCAATTATCATTTTGTTTATATCATTTGTTATTGTTTTCATATTAGATAATTATGAATGAGATATTTTGTAGGGTATTTTATTGTATTAAAGGAAGAGAGATACGAAGGTATGATTGAAAAATATCAACTAATAATTATAAATTAAATTAAATTTAAGAACTTAAGTCAATTATTAAGATTATGAAAATGGTGGGGCATAATTTGCTCAATGAATGACACGTGGAAAACTTTACATGTAATGAATCTTAAATATTTGTATTATAGATTATAGATTTTCATAATCTTATTAATAATTAAAGTAAGTTTTTAAATTTAAATTACCTTATAATTATTAATATATTTTTTCCATGTATACCTTCATATCTCTCTTCCATTAACATAATAAAAATACCCTATAAAATATCTCATTCAAAATTATATAATATGAAAATAATAACAAAAGATATAAACAAATGATTATTGTATGTATTATTATATCATTAAAATTTTATATGTATAATTATTATTGTATTAGTTAATGATAACAAAACTATTATAATTATCCTACCCCCAAAAAAAGACCATTACAATTAATGATAATTTTATTAACTATGTGTAACTATTATATAATTATATAAAAAGTTATTATAATATGTTTTCTAAGTTGATAATGAACTAAAACTATAATGCATATGCGATGTTAAAATAAACTACATAAATCTATTACCCAGTTAGATAACATATTATAATAGCTTTTTATATAATTACATAACAGTTATACATAGTCAATAAAATTATCATTAATTAATTGTTTTCTTTTTATGATAATGTAATTATAATTGTTTTGTTATCATTAGTTAATTCTATAATAATTATACATATAAAAGTTTAAAGATATAATGATACGTTCAATTATCATTTTGTTTATATCATTTGTTATTATTTTCATATTAAATAATTATAAATGAGATATTTTTATTGTGTTAATGGAAGAGAGATATGATGGTATGATTGGAAAATATTAATTACTAATCATAAAGTAAATTAAATTTAAAAACTTAATTTAATTATTAAGATTATAAAAATAGTGAGGCATAATTTACTCTATGAATGACACATGAAAAACTTTTCATATAATGAGTCTTAAATATTAATATTATTATGGATAGATTATAGATTATAGATTATAGATGAGTAATGTGTCAATGCCAGCATTTTCAGGGACAAATTTATAAATTTGCTCTATATAATATTTACTCATTTTATCACATTTAATACACCTACCAAAAAATCTTTATAAATTATATTATGGTAATGTTGGCACTAATAAATTATGTAACGGAACCCCGTCACTCTCATCTGATAACAGTACAACAGATCTAACCAGGTGTCTCAGTCCTGGTAACTGGCACGAGGACACTTACTACGTTGATTAACAACGAGTAAATGGAGTAGATGGATTTGATTATTTTTGTCCTTAATTATATTCATAGGTAAAAATAAAGAAAAGATCAAAATATTAAAAGGAAGAGAAGGAAAATCAAGGGACCAAGATTGTAAGAGATTGATTAGTAGCCAATTAGTTGAAATGACATTGATGCTCGCCTGGAAAATAGGGCAATTTTTCAACTTACGATATGTGTTAATCTCTTAAATGAGTCTATAGTACGTGAAAAGATTATATTTATCCCTAAATTCGATAACCCAAAAAAAAAATCAAATAATAACAATAATAATAACAACAACAAAAGGTTCAAGTAAGTATTGAAAGATTTAAAAGGTTTCAAGTAAGTATTGGCACCCTTGCTTGGGTCATTATTTTTAATATGATTTTTTAGTGTTATACTTACAACAGAGAAGGGGCTATTATCACTCCATATTGTCTATTAACACTCCCACTTACTTCTGTACTATTTAACTTTTCCAAAATACCTTTTCATTCTCTCTCATAATTAACTTAATTAATGATTTGTTGGTACTTCTAATTTTTATTTTTAGATTCAATACTATTAGCCCAAATAAAACATTTCGTTACTTTTGCTTTTTGTGGATTTTTATTTTGAAAAAATAATTCAAAATTTTCTCATTATTTTTATAATATATGTGTTGAGTTTAGCTTTATACGTTAAGATAAAAAAAATCTCAAATTGATTAATACACACAACTGCATATCATTATATTCAGTAATTTTATACTTTACTATTGTAATAACATTCTATTATAAATGAAAATAGGTCTAATAATTTTTTAATAGAATAATGTATAAATTAAACAAAATAATTTATGTTAATAAATTCAAATTTCAATCAATAATATTCACTATCATTATAAACTATCACATTATTTGATGAATAACGTGACAATACAATTTGAATTAAATAATTTAAAAATTATAATAAAATTTAAGAGATTGATACCACAAATATTAGTATACTACGTTTATTTAATATTAGATTAAATTAAATAATAGAAAATGGTAAAATATCGAATACATATATACAAGTACGACTATATATACAAGTATGATGACAGAGTATGATGAAAGCGCAATATGAAATACAATATTTTCCAGTGTTGGTTTAGCTAAAATTTTTGAGTTTGGTTATAATGCTGGATTTGCTAGTGTATACATATTGAAAAAATAGGTTTATGTGTTGTTTGGGAGTATGATGCACTTGAGGTGACTCTACTGTATTTTCTCTCAACCTCGGCTAGTTGTGGAGACTTGTTTACCCAATTATCTAAAAAATAAATACATATCTTCTTCTCATTTCATACTATATTTATGTAACATTAAAACAAAAAAAGAATAAGCATTATTATGTGTAAACTGCCTTTAAGATAAACTACCTATAAAATAATTAAGAGAACCTACTTGAGAGATGGTTAATCTATTACATATTTATATGAAAAGTTAAATTTAAAATGTGTTTTATAAAAAACAAAGAGAAAAAAACAACTTTTAAGCAACATAAAAAATATGTAAGAAAAAATAATGAAAAATAAAAGAAAACTTTAAGATAAAAGTTGACAATAACGTCTTTGAATGAAAAAACTTTATGAAAAATGTTGAAAATAATGTGTTTGAATGAAACTTAAAAAATTAATAAACTAATATTTAAATTATAAGGGAAGAAGGAAGGGTATTTCAAGAAAATGAAAAAAACACTAATTAATTAGGAGTGGAAATAGTAAAATGAGGAGTGGCTAATAGAATGACATTTTTGTAAAAATCAGGATAGCTTGAGTTTATGAAATCTCGCAGAGTGAGATTCATAAAAAAAATAATTTTAAAATTTTTATAATTGAAAAAAACAAAGCTAGAGCCAAAAACAAAAAAAGGACAAACGAAATCTCACATAAAGCTAGATGTTAAAGAAAATATTAAAATATTTGCCAAAAAAATTCTCGTGTTATGCAGATTTAGAAGAAAAATTATAAAATATTTAAAAATAAATACCACACGTTGGGAGATTTTGTAAAAAATATCAAAATATTATAACTCTATATAAACCCATCATCATCGTTGCATCAGATTTACTTTGTATTATAGGTCCAAAGTTGAAAAATAGTGAACAGTGTGTCCAAAACGATAGTATATTGAGGAGAGGGCAAAAAAAGAGAGTAGTTCTTTTCATCTTCATTTCGTGAGAGCTTTTTATTGTTATTTCGAAATTTGAAAGAGAGTAGTACCTAGTAGGAGAAAAAAAAAAAAAGGAGGATAGTCCCTCCTCTTTTTTCTTATTTGACCTGTTATTAATTTTGTGGTGCTATAGTTTGAAAGAAAAAAAAAGTGGTATGTGTGAGGAAAAAAAAAAAAGAGTAGCCGCTTCTTCCTTTCTGTGTATTTGATCAATTAGTTTTATGTTACTAGTTTGAAAAAAAGACACAGAATAGTTTGTGTGTAAAAAAAAAAAAGAGTAGAGTAAAAAACAAGAGTACTGAGTAAATAAAACAAAAACAAAAAAAAACTAGCCCTTTCTTTTCTTTCTTCCTCATTTGATTAGTTGATTTAGTGATGCTACTCTAGAAAAAAAGAGCGACTGTGGTTTGTGTTAAAAAAAAAAAGAGTGTAGTGAAGGAAAAAAAGAGAGATAAAAATGGCCAATAATGCAAATATAATAGTATATTTTAACAGTAATATTTTTTCAAGGTTTTAGTAGAGGTGAATACTCCCATATAGTCATTGGTCAATACTTTCCTATATAGTTGCCTAGGTGGAAGCACATGTTATGTCGCAGAAATTTAGCTGCGATTAACCACATTTTGTTACATGTTTAAATGAGTTGAAATGCGGCACTAAACACTAACACATCTTCTACCATTCTTCTCCATTTTCACCCTCACTCCTCCCTCGATCTCTCCCCATACCATTTTGTGAGTCAAACCCCTGCTCAAATAATCAAACTTCAAACCCCAACCAAAGCCTCAGAATTTTAAAAAAGTAAAAATAAAAAAGAAGAATAAACAATGACTTTGAGTTTCACACCACAACTATTCCACAAACGCTATCCTTCATCACCCCCTGCCGGCTACCACCCATCTTACAGTAAAATCCCCCAAATTTTATACATAGATTCTTATAGGGCCAATGATATGTAAGAAAAGTTAGAGGTAAACAAGCAAAAGTTGGAAAAAAAAAGGGTTTTAGTTCTTGTTATTATATAACCAAAATACTTTCTAAAATTAATTACTATTCCTTGTAATATTATTCATAAAAAAATTAAACAAATTATGAGTACTAAACTCTGAACCCCTTCCTTTTTTTTTTTTTATTAACTTTCAGTCGAGATACTCACAAACCTTTAACCAAGCACTGTAAAGCCATTAAAATTGGGTCAGTGAGCAGGGATTCTAGTCCAAATTGTATGGTACTCATTATTTATAAAATTTAATAAAAATATAATTTTAATAACTGACAGTATAAAAAAATTGTAGTTCTCATAACATATTTTGTATAAATTTCTAATCAATAGATGATTGAATAAACTTTTATTGATATAATAATATATAATTGGATCATTATAAAAAATTATTTTATACTAATAATATATTTAAATTGAACTAGAAAAAAATTTCTTTATCATGGGTCACTCTGACTGGATTGGATTGCTTGGGCTTTACGTTACCTAACAAATGCTGACGTAAAGCCGAACATAGGAGAAGACCAATGTGAGCTCAAAAAGGGGGATTTTTACCCGAATAAAATAAAAAAAAATAATAATTACGCGAATAAACGGAAAAGACATTAATTACCAAAATGAACCGTTGTGGGTAGGCATGAATACACATGGGCTTCATGCGTATTCATTAACAACATGAATACGCATGGGACTCAAACGTATTCATGTTGTTAATGAATACGCATGAAGCCCATGCGTATTCATGTTGTTAATGAATACGCATGAAGCCCATGCGTATTCTAGACGCTTCGGCCTCAAGCACATTCACTATTCATTTTCTCAGTTTCTCACCATCTTTCTGTTATCATGGCGAATAATCTTTACCGCTTGGATGATGTTCACATATTTACAAAACTAGATAACTAAGTATTTATTATTTAAGTTTTAGAATGCAAAAATAGTTTAGTTTAGTTTATGAATTTAATAATTGTTAGGTATTATTATAAATAGGTATTATTGCAATTAGTGATATATATTTTAAATTAGGTTAGTTTAGTTTGAAAAATAGAAATATGGTTAGTTTAAAAATATTGAAAGTTAGTAGACTTTAAAATATTTAAATGTTAAGTTTATTTTATCTTAGGTAATTAATATAGTTTGGTTTGTTGGTATTTAATTAGTGTAACTTTTTTGATTAATATAGTTATTTATAAGGCTAGTTTTATTTAATATTTAAAGTAATTTTAATTTAGTTTATTTCAGTAATGTAATTATTTATTTTGGTTTAAGTAAGTATAAATTAGTTAAGTTTATTGTATTAATTTAGGTTATTTTATTTAAATAGTGTAGTTTATTTGCTTAAGTTATGTAAAGCTTGTTTTATTTAATTTATTTAAAGTTGATGTGATTTAGTTTATTGGATTAATTTAGTTAAGTTTATTTAATGAATGAAGTTTATTTTATTAGTTTAGTTATCTAAACCTAGATTAATTTAATTTAGTTAATTTATTTCATTAATTTACATAAGTTTATTTAATGAGTGAGATTAGTTTAGTTATTTAAACCTAGATTTAATTTATTTAAAGTTATTTTAGTTAATTTATTTCATTAATTTAGTTTTATTTATGTATAAGTTAGCTAGTATAGATTAATTAGTTACGTTTATCTGATTAATTAAGTTAGTTAAAGCTTGTATAATTTAATTATTTTAAAGTAATTTTAGTTGAGATTAGTTGATTAATTTAGTTAGTTTTGTTATGTTTTGTTTAACTTAGTATAATTGAATTAGTTAAGTTTATTTAATTAATTTAGCAAAGTTTTTTAAATTAGTGTAGGCTATTAACTAGGTCACTTAATTAATCAAATATTTTAATTTTTTTAAAGTAGTTTAAGTTTAGTTTATTTAAGTAATTAAACTTTGTTATTTTTGTATTCAAGTTAGTATAGATTAAGTAGTTAAGTTTATTTCATTAATTTAGTTAACTTCAGTAATTAGTGTAGTTTATTCAAGTATCGTATTCAAGGGCTTCATGCGTATTCATTAACAACAAAGAATACGCATGGAACTGGGGCATAGACAATTCATGAATGAATACGCATGGGGCTTCAGCGTATCCATTTGCCCTTGAATACGCATGGGGCTCCTGCGTATTCAATATGGGCATGAATACGCTAGGGGCTCATGCGTATTCTGTTTAAACATGAATACGCATGAGCCCCTAGCGTATTCATGCCCATATTGAATAGGGAGGAGCCCCATGCGTATTCGCGCCCTATATTTTGGCCCACTTCGGTACCAAATCATTTTTTCGTTTATTTCCGTAAATAATGTTTTTTTTATTTTATTTTGGTAAAAAAGCCCTCAAAAAGGCTGACCCAAAAAAATAATAATAAAAAGGTGAGCACAAAGGTAAGAAGTCGGCTATACAATTAATTTTTTGTCCGGTCTTTGATAATAGTTATAGAGGGATAGCGTGCCATACATGGAAAAGATAATGCATTATGCCATTTAATTTGTATTTTAAGAAAATATTGATTATTGATTTTAAATTGAAATTATACATTTAAATCAATAATAGATATGTTGTTGACAAAAACATAAAATAATTTCTTCGACCTACTCCTGGTTGTTGAAAGGCTTTACTTGTCCACACAATGTATGCGTGGCAATAATAATAATAAAAAAAAAGAAATTGTAAGTGATAGCAACTGCGGCCATGCGAAAATCAAACCCGGCGTATTAAGTATTCTAATTGCTCATTAGGCTACTATTTTGTTGAAGTTCAACAATAATAAACAAATTGAACTACAAATTTTGATGTAATTAACTAGAAGATATGCTAGCCACTACATATGCGGACAGAACAGACCACACCCATGGAGTGCTATAAATTAAGCTGCAACTCTCGATCAGGTAGTAGGTTTGGCATAATTATTAAGCATCGTATATATCAGCAAATCTGTCTAGGAAAGCAAAGTTGCCGTTGCAAATGAATCAAGTGGGTTTCGTTTCTTATTAAGATATATTAACATACACATAGTATATATGTGCCAACAGAAATGATAGTTATACTCATGAAATGTGGGATATTGTACTAATTCACTTATCAGCTGTTATTTAATGGGCTATAAACTCTACTTAAATATAGTCTACGTCTCATCCAATAATAAATGGAGTATGACTCAATACGATATCCCGACCATATCCTATGAATATCAATAATATTACTCTTGTGGTATGGTTGCATATGGGCTGCTTGCATTGAAAATGTGACAAATGAATAACTTGCGTTTTGATAAATACTGGCAAAACGACAGCACATCTTTTACATGAGCAGTTTACAAAAAATTCTATGCTTGACCACACAAAACCATAAAATTAACTTTTATACTTGTTTCATTAGAATATTATTGATTTGACTATACCAAACACGATAATGCATCTTCATCATGTCGATCCTGTTTCGTATATATATTCAGTTTTAATAAGACCAAAACGAAAGTGAAAAATATGCTTTTACCATTAATTAGCTGTCTCTTATTCTTTGTTAAAAAAAACAAAATAAACTTTATACTGAGGTAAAAAAAATGTCAATAATATTCATAATATATTTTTGTTCTGATAAATTACTGTTTTTTAGAACTCGTTTTCAAAAGGAATCCTCTGCAGATTGTGAGAATTGCATAAAATTTAGATAATCAAAAAATATTTCATTAATAAAATTATTATTAAATACAGATTTGAACAGATTTTAATCCTTTGAGAACTGCTGCACTTTTTTCAATTTGGAAACAAATAGTAGATAATCTAAAGAACAATTTATACAATCAAAAAAATTATTATTAGAGTTTTTGACAAAAACAATAGTAGTTATTAAATAAAATAAATTGATATAACTCACTTATTCATCTAAAAATTAATAAATATATTTTGTTATTATAATAAATAAATCAGTTCATCAAAATTATAATAAATAAATCTACCTTCTATCATAATACTTTAGTTGTTCATTGCCACGTAATTTTTTTATTTTTTCATTATTTTTAATTTTTTATTTATAATTTCAATTTACTTTTTGAATTTTCATTACTATATCTTTCATATGGTTCTTAACTTTTCATGTGAACTCCTGACTCTTTATCTTTTATAATACTTTAATTTTTCAAGTCCTTTAAAATCGTTTCTTGAATAAGAAGATAAATAAATATTAAAAATAAATACAAATGTTTTAATAATATTTCAAGATACATACATTATAATATAATACACTTGGTATTTTGTAGAATAAAAATTCAAAGAATAAAAATCAAACTATTATCCTTTTAACATTTTTATATTTTTCTGTAATTTACATTAAGTTATTTGCGAGTTAAAACAGCATCAAAATATTATTTATAAAAATTACTTAATCAAAATTATGTCACATAACTGTCAAATCTAAATATAATTGTTACTTTGTAAAATTTTAAGTATATTTAATTTATTTTATACAAAAATAAATTACTTGAATTATAAATATGCACTGAATATTAAACTACTAATAAAATATCCATAATATTTTCCAAAAAAAACCATAATACTAAATATTAAACTTATAATTTTCATATGATACATCATTTCTTAATTTTAATTATATTATTATATACTTAAAAATTATAATTGATGTTCGATTTCTATTTCTTTCATTGATGTTATTTAGGGACATAGTTGATAGCAAAAAAAAAAAAAAGAAAAGAAAAGAAAAGAAATAACGTTAATAAAAGTAAATAATATTTCTTTTGCATGTTTTTCTCCTGTTAAAGGGCAAAATGTAGGTAAGCTTTTCGTTACCTACTAAATATATTTGTACTACACGTACAAGCTTCTTCCAACACAAAACTATTTCTTTTTTGAATGATTGAACATCATCAGTATAGGATCACCAACCTTCACCAAAGAGATAAGCCTTGTTCAGTGTGTATATATATATATAACATCAGCACAAAAAATAACAATAAAAAGCCTACAATATTCAAGGTCGCCTACAAACATCAGTAGACTAAGAAAGCTTCTCTCCTTCGAATCCATCTTTGACCCCACCCTGCTTCCAAACCCATCACCAGTAGCAATATTTTATTTTAATTTTTTTCAGGTTGAGTCAGGAGACTAGCACCGGTATCAACATTTCATTTTAATTTTTTCAAGTTGTGTCAATAGAGTATCTGCTTTTCTATTTGTGACTGTTCTTGTTCCACCAAAATATTACCTACAAATACAATTGCAAATCATCTATGTGTACAATCAGAATCTCTAATTATACAGTTGTGCACGAGCATACATGTGCTTTTTTTGTTCTTTTTTTTTTCTAAGTGAAGGATTAGAAAATTATTATGAACCAAATGAAGAAATACATTGAAATACAAAAATGTATACATACATCCGAATTTGCATATAGCAATAACGTGCTAATGTTGCTAATGTACATATTTTACAAGGGTAAAATAATTTTGCATAATATCAGGAAGGATGATCAAGCCTCATCACTTAAATTAAAGAAAAATAATTTAAGGGAAAAATTCCCTTTATCTCTCCTAAACTATAGGTCCTTTATCCACTTCATCCCCAAAATTTTAAAAGCATGCACATTGATCCCATAATATTTTTTAATTGTACAAATTAACCCTAGGTTGATTTTTTTGTATATTGATAAAAAAGAAAACAACACACATTCAAGAAAGTTTATTTTAGGGTGTTAAATTGCTCGTTATTTGCAAGTTTAGGATGTCGTTGCATGTTATTTGCAACTTTAGGATACCAAATTGTACTAATTAACCTGAAAATTGAAGGGATATAATGCATATATATTTTTATTAACAATATAGTAACTGAAAATTTAACAGAAAAACTAAAGTATATATTCAGAAAATATTGGAGATTGATTTGTATATTTTTAAAATTTTGGAGATAAAAGCATAAAATTTATAATTCATGAAGTAAAGTGCAATTTTTGCAAAATTTATAATGAGAACGTCTCTTATTTTGATTTTGCTATAGATGGTCGATATGTCATCTTAAGAAGTTGTATGAAAGGTAAACACCACCTAAAATTCGTACTGCATGCTAGTTTTAAGATTTGTTTATGAGTTGCCTATGTTTTTAAATAAGTGAGAGTGACCATTTTTAAATGTGTAAATAGACTAACGAAATAATTGGAAGAAACCTTAATGTTAGAAAAAATAAGGTGTGTTTTGTAAATTTATCCTGACTACTTATTACCTCTCTCTTAGTTATCTCAAAATAATGAAAATATTCTTTCCATTTGTTCTCTCCTCCACTATTTAATAGGATATAATATAATTAAAAAAATAAATTAAGGGGCTGTTTGGAAACTGTTTTCCAAAACAGTTTTCAGGTTTTAAAAATAAAAACATAAAAAAAACTTGCTTGGCATTCTGTGTTTTTCGTATTGATTTTAAAAATTCAAAAACAAAAATCTTGTTTTAAAAACTAAAAGTTGGAAGCAGTTTAGAGATTTTTAAAGTGTAAGTTTTTAAAAAGAAGAGGTGACATATAATGTAATTACGTTGCTATATAGATTTTGTCTCACGTTCGAATCTTATCTTGGCCTAAAAAGCACCTAATGTCATATTTTTTCATGTTTGACACGGATTATTTTTATTTCAAGTATGTAATGTGCTGGCGGGCGTAATGATGATAGTAGTTAAAAACTTATTTTTAAAAACAAACATTCAAATAGTTGTTTTTGTTTTTAGTCATTTGAAAACAGTATTGTAAATTTTCTTATCAAACAGTTTTTTTTTGTTTTTTTTTCAAAAACTAAATTCAAAGTTAATTTGTAAAATTGTTTTAGGAAACTAAAAAAAAAAAACCCTAAATTCAAAGAGGATGTTTTGTTATATCTGCTCAAAAAGTAACCACTGAAATCAATCAAACTTTGATTTATAAATATATTATAAACCATCATTTTCCCTAATCCTGTATATCTCTTTTAAAACCATAAAACAAAAAAAGAGTAAAATATTTTATATCTCTTTCTTCCATTATTTTTTTTTTCTTCCTTTTTTATGGCTACTCTTCTTTTCCGTTTGAACTTCGTATACAGTTTTCATTGGGAAAAAAAATATTACATGAAAGAGAAATTTCAAGCTAGAACTAAATATCAAAATCCCTCCGCCAATTTCACATAAAAGCTTCTGACTCTTTGGTGATGTAAAGTTTCGTTGAAAAAGCTTCACATCTTAACATTTTAAAAATATACCAAGATGGACATTAGAAACAAATTTTCTTTTTTCAACATCTATGGGTTAAATTTACTACTCAGCATTGACTATTAAGTTATGAATTAATCAAAATAATATAGAAAAAGTTAAAAGTTCAAGTATATATAATATAACAGTTATTTATCTTTTGAATTAAAAGATAGGTATACAATTTAAGCTATCCGTATAGTGGCATAATTTCAACATAATCGATTTTTCTACCCAAAAAAAAAAATGCTTAGTTACGGATGTCTATCCGTTTTGATATTATTTACCAATATACACTATTTTTTGAAATAAAACAATATAGCTTACAATGAGCTGAAATATCCCCATGATATGCTTGCTATAAAATGAATTATAGCATGTGTCAGTTGAAGAAATAGCAAGCTGTGCAACGTAATGTTGGTAAAAGAGTGCACGAGAATGAAAGGTTGAATTGTGCTTTCTGAAATCTTCATTTTAACTCTGAAACATTCGACATAAAACAAACTATCAAGTATAAAGCTTGAAGTGCAACGGAATAATGGTTAGATGTTTCAGAAAGAAGGTTTCTGAAGCTTAATAATAGTTACACATTTTAATGATATTTAATTAATGATTAACTTAAGATGCATAACATGAAATAAAAAGATTAGGGAAGAGAAAAAAAAAACACAAGTTTTTTATATTGGTTCGGTCAACCTGCCTACATCCAGTACTCAACACATGTTGAGATTTCATTAAACAACAATTTTCACAACTTGAGAAAGTAAATCGGATAGTTTTTACAATAGCCTTCCCAAGCTCTAACTTGCACAGTGGCCAACCCCAACTGCGACTTAACTGAGTAGTTCTGTACTAGTCTCTCCAAGCTGAAACGAGTAGTTCTGAACTAGCTTCTCCAAGCTGAACCGTGACTTGCAGACAACTTCTACTGCCATGTTGTAAGTAGTCTTGAACCAGCCTCTCCAAGCTAAGCAAACACCTTTGTTATTCCGTTCCAAGTAGGTTTACCTTAGCCTCTCCAAGCTATGTCTCACACTGATCACTATCGAATCAAGGTTACAAATCTTAAGTGTTTGGGTTGCCACTCAAACTAACCTACACCCATGTTTCCTTAAGAACATTTGCTAATACAAACCTGGGAAACATGAGCGACTCCTTTCTCATATCTCTTTAGCAGAAGAGCATACAAAACATTACATAATGAGGAAAGAAGATTTCTACACTTTAAAATGATTAATGGCATAATATGATGAACAGCACAAGAAGTGTGGAGAGATTTTTCTACCATTTTGGCTATTATATCTTCAATTCTCTCATATGCATTTATGTCTATTTATATAGGTCCATCTTCATGACCGTTGCCTTTTGATCAGATCTCCAAGTGACACATGTAGATCATCAGTTGTGTCTTGCAACGCTACTCTAGAGAGGTAGGTTGACAGATTTGTCACATCGGTTGCAGAAGCCGTTGTATTGTAGAGGTTTCTGATATCCTCATTTTTCCTTTTACTTTCTTACCATGGTTTTTGAACTCCTCCTTCTAGAAGATATGATCATGAGTCAATTAGGTGGAAGAGATGACGTACTAGTTATAACACTAGGTCCGATTTGAGATTTGAATTTTGAAATTTGAATTCTCCCTCTATTTTCCTCAGTGTTTTGTGGTCCATAGTAAAGTGAGCTTTTTGACAGCATAATCAATCTCTTGGATTTTTCTTCAATCTTCCAGTCTTCGATCTTGATTGTTTGATGATGATTTCTTTGTGATTGTATTGATTGATGACTGAGTAACACGTTGCTCTTGGGCATGAATTGATTTCTTCATCTTGGGTGTACTTTTTGATGTCTCGTGCTATTTTCTGAAGATCCCTTCCTTGGTTGCTTGATCTCTGGCTTGAATTATTGCTTCAGTCCTCAGGTATTTATACTTTCTTTCCACAAGATAATATTCACTTTTTTAAGCTTGATCTCCTCTCTTGAGATAAACATGATTTCTCATGTGTAGTGAAATTATTCCCGATTCATGCTTCTATGCCTTTGGTCCATGAACATGAATATGTTCTTTGCTTGAAATAACATTCACTTTCTTTTTAACTTACTCTCTTCCCATGAGATAAATCATGCTTGCGCATGCAAAGTGGAACATTATTCTTGCTTTTAAGTCCGTATTATGCTTTAATTTGTATACACGTTCTTTGCTTGACATAATATTCACTTTCTATTTGACTTGATCTCTTTCCCTAAGATAAAACATGTTTACACATGCAAAGTGAAATATTAATCTTGCTTTAAGTCCGTGAGATACAAACCGGATTAACCTATTATGCTTAGTCAAGAAACTCAAGGTAGTCGTTAGTCATTCTTCAAAGTATTTTCTTTAAACTAACTTTGTTGTCAATCAAAACATTTAAGCTTATACTTTCTGAAGGGTTCTGGAGTTTACACGTAATACATGTAGTTAACCTAACTGTTGCAGTGTCAAAAGCGCGTAACACATTTGGCGGCTAGGCATTTTACAAATATGGTTCAGAGCTAAACGTATTATGAATACATTGCACAATCAAATGTATTAGGCTTGGGGACCACTATAAAACTAGAGTCCTTTTTGTAATATCCCCTGCTGCTTTATGGATTGACGACTGTCCCCACAAACCAACACGGGTCTTTTCAGCATGCTTTGTCCTCACTCACACGCTTCCTAGGAAAACTTTCCAGTAGGTCACCCATCCCAAAATTACCCCAGGTCAAGCACGCTTAACTGTGGAGTTCTTTCAGTTTGGGCTAACGAAAAGAAGATGCATCTTGTTGGTATAGGTAGTGCAAATCAATTCATACAAGCCCTCCTCAACTGTATAGTCCCATACCTATACAATCTTAGGATCCCTCTCATTCGGGTGTGTAATCGGTTCATTCATGTACCCCTCCGCTTAGAGGACCTTGCGAGGAGCCGCTCCTTGTCCGTGCCCTCTTTGCACCGGCGATCACTCCTTGTCCGTGCCCTCTTTGCACCGGCGATCACTCCTCGTCCTCGTCCCCGGGCGTTACACTTTTCGTGGTGGACCTTGCTATTTTTGTTGGTTTTCTATTGTTTATTCAAATATGGTGAGAGAAAAGTAGCCTAAAAGATATGGCGAAGAACCACCTATATTGTCGTGATCAATGCGGACATATCTTTGAGAATCTGGATGCGCAAGTAATTCTTTTAGTTACCTATTATAATTTTATTTGGTTTATATGGTGTGTACAACATTTATTTAAGTAGTGTATTTTTTTTATTTGAATAGTTTAGTGTATTTGTTTAAGTAGTGGATTTTTTTCATTTGAATAGTGCAGCATATTTATTTTAATTTATGTAGTTGTAGGAACTAATTACCTGAAATAGCTTAATGAATTTTTTTAATTTAATTAATCTAGTGTACATATTTAATTTAGAGTAATATATGTAAATTTAGTTTAGATCATATTATGCGTGTTGAATCATAGCGTGCAAGCTTAGTTTATATTCTCTATTTTTTAATTAATTTTATTTAGTTTATGGGTTTTAATATATGACATTTATTTAAACGTTTTGAGATTAGTAAGAAATTAGTAATGTTTGATTTATTTATTTACATGTATTCATGTTTATTTTTAGCCTATAAGTTTAGTTTATTTTAGGTTTACAGTTGCTTAACTAATTTTGCTTGCTTTGAAGATTTTATTTATATTTTGTTTACGAATAATGAAGCTTGATAAGAATTTAGTAATGTAGCTTTAGTTTATTCCAGTTAGTTTTATTTATAGTGCACAAGTCTAATAACATTTTGTAAGTTTAGATTGGTGAATGAACTTTGTTAAGTTTTGAGATTCAATATGTTTTATTTATGAATAATTAAATGGGTTAAATTTATTTTATCCTTCCTGAATTTTAGGTTATGTGTAATTTAAACCCAATTTTCAAAATGTGCATTACGACATCCTGAACTTTCCAAACTGTGCAAAAAACTCCTCCTTTTCAAACAGTTCATTACAACGCCTTGAACTTTTCAAACTGGGCAAAAATTCCCCTCCCCTAAAAATTTATATCATTGTAGGGTGTCAAGTTGCACACAATAGAAAAATTAGGGGGGGTTAATTGTATATAGTATTCATGGACAAAGTGTTAGTTGTACAAATTAGAAATATCAGGGGGTTAAATGCACATAAATCTTACATTTATTAGTTACCAAAATTATACTGAGGGGGTTTTTACACAGTTTGAAAAGTTCATGGTGTCACAGTGCACATTTTGAAAAGTCAGGATGTAAATTGCACATCACCTAAAATTCAGGGGGATAAAATGTATTTATCCCTAATTAATTTTGATAACAATTTAGTAATGTAGCTTTAGCTTGGTTCAACTAACTTTATTTAGATTATACAAGTTTAATATTATATTGTAAGTTTAGTTTGGAGTAATTTAAGGTTAGCGATTTTATAATAACTTATTTTCTGATTAAAAAAAAGGTTTAAATGAATTTAAAATTTTGGTAAGGGAATTATTGAGGCTCAATTTTGTCCGTTGAAATATTCTATTAGGTATATTCGAAATGAGTTGAATCTTGATGCCTCTTTGATTGAGATTTGAACTGACTCCCTTCTGTTGGATGTGTGGTTTAAATTAAAGGTGAGAACAAGGTGGTTTGGGAGGAAAGGTTTGTTAGGAATTCCTTTATGAGGATGTGTGCACTTTTGCAGAGTTTTACTTTGGTTTACGCTCCTAAGCTAAACCATATGGCTTCAATGTTTGTAAAAGTCAGGTAATAGGGTATCATACGCCGATGGTTGTGTAGAGGTGACTACTTAATATTTTCATTATTGTTATTATCCTTAACTAGCTCTCCCTTACGATGTTAGATGGTTTCTTTGGGTAAAGCTTTATGTCCAAGGTGTTTGTATAGGAGTTTAGTCAGTGCCTTTTTGAGTAGTCTTCATGGCCATCTCCTTCCTTGATGGCTATGCCGAAGGGATTGTGTGGAGGAGCATCATGAGTGTTCATCTATAGTTGTTTATTTCTCTTCTTTTATTTCCTTTGTCGTGTGTTGGTACCCATGCACTACCTAATCCTAGGTCCATGCTCCGGTTTTTATGATCCATTCTTTCTTGTTAAAGGATGTTGAACGGCAATAACCTATCGAAAAAAAATTTAGAAATTTGGTTTTATTTATAGTATAGTTTATGGCAAAATAAATTAAAAAATAATTATTGTTTTTGTGCAGCATAGTCGAGTACTATACTGTCGATCTGATTTTACACATGTTCAGTTAGATCCATATATTAAGCCTTACTTGATTCAGGTCGGGTTTTGGTTTGCCACATAGATTCCCTTTCATGAGTACAATAATGCATTGCTTTCAGCCTTTGTGGAGTGATGGTGGCCTAAGATGCATATGTTCCACTTGCTTGGGGGAGAATGTACCATCACACTACAAGACATATCCCACCAGCTTGGGCTTAGAGTTGATGGTGAGCCCGTTAGCGGCTACACAGGGCGATGGGTCGAGCATATTGGAGAGGATATATGAGTCATCTGCGAGCACTTGCTTAGGACTATTGCTTCCATATTCAAACTTGAATAATGGCCAATCTGTTGACTTTTGGATTGCACAAGAGACTTTGTCAAAGGCTAACTTTGGGTAGCAGGTATTATCTCATCATCATCATCATCATCGTGCAACACTGACAAGTTTCACGTATAATCAAATAACATAATATTCAATCTAAATAATCAATCTTTTGTACTGAATAATAAACTAAACCACACAGTTCATCATAAAAATTAACAACACTAATGCATGAACAAGAATTTAAATTATTTCAATAACCACTAAAATAAAAAAAATATTGAACTACTTCATAATTAACAATTTAAACAATATTAAATATTAACATAGCAACAAAAAGTTGAAAAATATAACAAATTAATTCACAATTAACAATGGAAGCTAGTACCCACATACTTCATCCAAAAATAATAAATAGGGCCTTAGACAATACTAAAAACTTAATCACATGAGTTATAAAAAAAATTAATAATTAACAAATAACATTATAAATAAAATTTTACCATCATTCGGCTAATATTTAGAACCCAGCTCATTGTAAGACTCATATCCCGTAATTGGATCATCAAGTGGAACCTTTCTACCAACGTTGGCTGCCAGTTCTTTTAAGGTTGGGCCACTCATCACATTTTCCACATTTACTTCTTCAAGGTTTTCATTGACCACTTGACTTGGTATCGAATTAATCTGGGAAGGCTGAGCTAAAAACAACCCATCAAATGCTTGAATGAGAGTGCTTCCATCAAAGCTTATCTGCAACTCTCCTAAAAGCAGTGAATACCTCCATAACATCAAGTTCAGGAAATTGATTATGACAATTAAACATTATTCTCAAGTCACCATCACTTTCAATATTGGAACTTCCATAACAAACTACATCTTGACCAATCAACATAACGAATTGCTATTATTTCCTTGCTTCTTGTACTCAACTTGTGAAGAATTTTGACATGAAGCTAACAAACCATCATAGATGAACAAACACTAATGAGTGGTGGATTTTGATAGCAAAATTGGACTCTATCTTGTGAATTTTGAATTATCTCACAGTTGTAACAAACAACCATAAAAAACCTCCGTGCCAATTTTTTTCCTAGACACTCAGCACACATGAAAAAAAAAATTCTTCACATGAGCTTCTCACCCGATATTCATTTGAAAGTGATTTCATAGGCAGCTTGTGGAAGCTAATACATTGAGCAGTACGCCTTTATGTTATAAAACGTTTAGCTATTAACCATATTGCCCTCTATAATACAGCTAATAGCTTGTCGATTTACACTTGATACGCAGCCCACATGGCATAGTAATACGTGGCACTGCTAAACATGTAATCAATTAAAACATTTAACTGTTAAACATTTTATAAGATGTATTTCATTTAACAGTATGTCGTATTGCTATAATTCAAAAAATGTTATATATTGGTAAAATATCAAGACAGATGGAGGTCCATAATTAACCTTTTTTCTTTTTGTAAAAATGCCTAATTTCTATGAAGAGGAAAAGATCACACAACTTTATTTCATGCAATAGCCAAAAAATAAAATTTGCATCATAAATTTCATTAAACAATCTGTGCCATGAAGAGGTGGAGCCTCATATTAGCTAAGTGGGCAGAGGCCCCCAAAGGTTCCTATTTTTCTTTTATAAACTTCTTAATTGTTTTAGTTTGGCCCTTCTATTTTTTTTATTTGGATAATTCTAATAATTTTATTGTATAATTAGATGGTTGAATATTATAGTATATAGGTATATGTGTGAATTTTCTTGAGTTTTGATTGTATAATATTTATTTCTTTTATATATGATGATATTTTATTTAAATTTTAATATAAGAGTAAACATTATAAGATATATATTCTTTAGGTATAAAATTAACCACTAAATATTGGCCTTCCAAAAAAAATAAAAAACTGTCTAACTTTGCCCTAGTGCCATCAGTAAAATTTCAAGTATATAATTTTAGCAATCTTTGACAAACAAATAGTTTGCCCATGCACATTTTGCATGGATTAATTAATACCAAATAGTTTTAGAAATATTCAAACTTAAACAAATAAAAATAGGGAATAAGGATCAAAATTCATTTAGTTTTCACTAAACTAAAAACGTATTTAAAAAAATACCCAAAAAAAAATAGTTATCTTCCATAGGGACAACAACTCCTCTTGTATCTTTCTACATGGTTTAATTGCTACCCACACTCAAGTGGTTCCATATGTCGACTTGTGGCCACCATGGTTTTCCATAGTATTAGTAGAAAATCTTAATCATGATTTCAATGTTTCAAGTTGTAGACTGCATTACCTGATGTGGCTACAATCTTGCAATTACGACAATGGTGAGAGTCGTTGTCAAAATCAAATTTAAAAAGAAGTGTGAAATCCAAAATCGAGTTACATGAATACTAACATAGTGGTGTGCAACCCAAGTTATCTCTCGAGGAAGCAATGCTAAATAATTTGAGATTTGGGAGAGGGGGTTATCGCATACGAGAATAAAAAATTGCAATTAAGTAGAGAAAACAATGATAAAAGACTAGCTTAGGAAATTTTCAAGCTAAATGATGTTTATCATCAAACAACACATGCAAATAGTCAAACACTTGGATGGTAGCTGTGTTTATCAATTATGTAATCACATAATCAACATTGTAATTCACCTAGTAATTAACCAATTACATAGGAATGAGCTAAAACACACACACTTAGTTAATTACAATCACAATACCTAATTGCATGAGCTTGCTTAAGCATCAATTATCATAATCCTAAATTAATTCAGGATCATAGTTTTCAGACTTGAGCCGGTGATCGACTCAATTGAGGTACTAGGTTACTTGCTCACTAGTTCAACTGGTGGGTCATTGGTCGAACCGTTGAACTGGATTTATACAAAAAATATATATAAAAATTTAAATAAAATATAATAAAATGACAACTAATTAACAATTTGACACTCTTTAAGATGTCCAAATCAAAAACATAAATAAATAACATAAGTTCCTAAATATTGTTCACATTTCACAATCACGAATCACAATTGATAAGTTTAAAACATAAATACATAAACAAACTCACAAGTTATGACAATACAAACAAAGTTACTTCATTTTTCTATAAGCCAGATTAGAATTTTTTTAAGGTTTTTAAAAAAGAAATCATTTAGTAAAAAAAAAAAGACCCAGTCCAGTTTGGTTCAATTTGCCAAGTCAAACCGATTTGGATGCGAGTCATAATGTCTTGGAGGAGGTCATTGTGACGAGAAAAGATTTAAATTTTTAAAGGGATTCAATGGAGTCGCCACCAATTTTTATTTATGGTAAAAATTGGAAAACCCTTTTAATTTGGCAAAACTAATCTTTTAAGATAAAATTGGGTTCGAGAGTCTAATTATGATTGGGAAATAGTGAAAATTTAATCCCACTACACCCTTAATACATCCATTCATAATGGTTACCCAAAGTTCATTTTGCAAATTAAACAATAACTTTAACAATTTTATTTTCCCTTAAAACAGTATTAAAGCAAAAAAAAAATTTACAAAGTTTAATAAAAAAATATTACAAAAAGAGAAAACAAATTTAAGAAAATTTAATTTCGGCTTGATAGAAAATATCTGCTCCTATGTATCCTCTAGTGTAATGAGGAACTCAAGGTCATGTAATTCTTCTAAAAAAATTTGTGTGTTAGTTAAATTTTCTTTATGAAAGTGTTTTCTTTTATTTATTTATTTATTTTAAAAAGGGAGAATAAACAAAGTTAGCTGGAACTAAAGAAAGACTAACACTACTAAACTTCAAGTGACATGTTTTGAAAACAAATACTTTAACAAAAAGCTTGTGAATTGAAGAACCAAAGTTTTCACTTTTTTTTAGAGTCAATTTCTTTTAGCTGCAACAATTGAAAGACAGAATGAATAAAGAAAAAAAAAACTACAAGTAACACTTAAACAAGACTTAGGATGATAATGCAAGGATAAACGAACAAAAGTAAAGCAAAAGAATTAAAACAAAACCAATGCCACAAAAGAATGATGAAAGAAAATATGTATATACTCCGAAGCCAAAATTGGATGAAGGCTGAAGGTTAAGGGCACTCCCACAAAGGACTGGCTAAGAAAATGCTGAGTACTCTTTGTTTAGTGTCTGTTTTTTTTTTTAGTGTAGTGGTGTCTCTCTGATTGAATCGAGTCCATCCCCTTTTTGACTCACTAACAAAAAATACATATACACATTTTTTATTGTAACGTAATAAATGACAAAATTATATGACATGATGCTAATTGATACTAATAAAATCAAGATAATTAACAAAACAAATCAAGTTAGAATCAATCAATGAATTCATAATAAAATTAGTTTAAAAAAGAATAATGGTTTGCAAGATTTGATTTTTTTTCAGCTTTTCTTTTTTTTTTAATTTTAATTTTTTAATTATTTGGAACATGTTGACTAAGATAGATTATTAAACATGGACAAAAAGGAAAACTTCTTTTTCTATTTTTTGGACTAAAAGAACATTTTTGTGACTTGATCAAAATTGGGTGCTAATAGAAGGCCCCCCTTTGCTTAGTCTTTTAATTTAAAAGGATAAGCAAAGTAAAAAGAAACCAATTTTATTCAAGTCAATTTTTTTTAAAAAAAACACTTGTTTACAAGGCAACAATGACCTAATCCTAAGAATCATAAAACTTAGGAAAGTGTCGGCATTGTAATGGAAGGCGTCACAATACCTTCCATGTGATTAGTAGGCATCATAAAACCTACAATAGATAAAACGAGGCATCACAATACCTCAAAAGGATAAGGAAGGCATCACAATAGCTTCTAAATGTTGAGTAGGCATCACAATACCTACAATGGATAAGAATGAGGCGTCACAATACCTTAAAAAGATAGGGAAGATATCACAATACCTAAAAAAGATAAGGAATGCATCACAATACCTACAATGGATAAGAATGAGGTGGCACAATACCTCAAAAGGATAGGGAAGGTATCACAATACCTTCAAAATATTAAGTAAGTGTCACAATACCTACAATGGATAAAAATGAGGTATCACAATACCTCAGAAGGATAGGAAAAGCATCACAATACCTTCAAAAGGATAAGCTACGCGTCTCAATACCTAGAATGGGTAAAAATGAGGTGTCACAATACCTCATAAAGATAACAAAGGCATCACAATACCTTCAAAATATTGAATAAGAGTCACAATACCTACAAAATATTGAGTAGGCATCATAATGCCTTCAAAAGGATAAGCTAAACATCGCAATACCTAGAATGCAAATGAATTGGGATGCAAATGAAAATGGACCAAGCTTCAAAATACCTAGAATGATGCAAAATGAGTTAGGCTTCACAATAGCTAGAATGCAAATGAACTAGGCTTCACAATACCTAGATTGATGCAAAATCAACGAGGCTTCACAATACCTAGAATGTAAATGTGCAAGTAAACTAGGTTTCACAATACCTAGAATGAAGATAAACCATGCAAATGATGAAATGAATCAATAAATTTCCATTTTTTTTCAACAAAAGTCCTTGATGAATTCAAATGGAGTTGTATTTCGTTTGAAAATACTTAGAAATATTCACCACTGTGACACATCTTAGGTCCATGTTGTCCAAGGGTAGGTGATATATATAGGCTTGCAATGTATAGAAAATGAAAGGGATTTGTACAGGTGGCAATGGAAACGGGTCATTGTGAAATAAGCCTTTTAAACTTACAAACACTACTTGAGAAAATGATGATTCGATACTCTTCTACTAACCCCCAAGTTAAAATTCCAAATGGCAGATATCAGATATCCTTTTTTTTTCTTTGGTTTCAAATTGTTGTTTTCATCTAGGCGATGTAGTTCTTCATTCCCAAATATATTTTTTTCTTCTTTTTTCTTTTATTTTTTCCTCCCTTTGTTTCCTTAGCAAATAAACCTCGTCTCAAAATTAAAATTCTTGAAAATAAAAGCAATCATTCATTGATCAGAATGGACTTTCTTAAGCTTGTAACGTGACCAATGGTGTATGGATTATGGAAGAAAGGATATTTGATGGTCCAAAGAAGTGTTTTAAGTTCAATCAAGATCAAGAATCATTTTTTTAGGAGAATAATTCAGTTAGTTAAGTTGTATTTTCTATGGAAACAATCACTTTCACTTTGGAATGAAGTACTTGTCTCTACCTCGTCATTTTCACATTTTTAATCTATTTGTCTTCACATTTTTTCATTTTCGTTCTTTTTTTTTTTGTGCATTCTCCTTTTTCTTTTTCTTCTTTTCCTTTGCAAATGCTTGCTTCAAATGTAATTCTTTTCTTCATTCCTTTCCTTCCTTTTCAACTATGGATTATTGTACAACTAACTAATAGAAGTTATTTCTCCTAAAAAAATAGCCCCCAGTGTAGGGGTGATCCTTGTCGAAGGTTGCTTCAAAAAGAAATTTAGGCTAAAATTGGGGGTAACAGTGGATGATTTTTTTCTTTTCTTCTCTTTTTCTTTTTTTTTTTTAAGGATAGAGAAATATGGCCAAACTTCATTTCAATCATGTTGCTTATTTTCAATAATTTTAATCACAAGACAAGATATCAAGTCTACCTTTTAAATTTTTTTCTTTTTTCTTTTTCTTTATAACAATTGGAACAAATACAATCAAAAACATCTAAATGGAAGCAAAGCTCAAGCACAATGGATATCAAGAAGCAACACTCAAGTATTGTTAGAGGGGGATGATCTTCAATAACATATCTTGGAACTCTCATGTGCTATTTGCAAGCTTAATTTGAGTTACTCCAGTCAGGAAAAGAATTCAGAAAAAGCTCAAGTTTTTTTTTTTTTTTTGTGAATGGGTGTTGATGACTATTGGAATGCTAACTTTTGGCAAGTGGATGGCCTTGGGCAAGGAGAATAGGCAAAGATGTATTGCGACCCAACGATAAAAAGAATATCCAAGAATTAAAAGGAAATACTAACCCAACATTTGTATTCTTCAAAATGGCAAATCAATTTTTTTTTTTTTTAGGAAAACAAGATGCAAAATACAAGATGGCAAACTTTTTTTTGGAATTTTTTTGAAAGAACATGGATGTGAAGCCTATTAATTGGCAAACTTTTTTTTTTTAATGAATATGGAGTATGCATGAATGTATGCCGATTTTTTGTTTTTTGGGGATATGCATGAAAGAAAATGTATGCATGAATGCATGTCAAATGTACATTTTTTTTTAATATATATTAGATGCATCAAATAAAATGTATGAATGCATGCTATGCATGAATACATACCATTTTTTTTGTGAATGCATGAAAATGAATGTCAAATGATTTTTTTTCATATGGATGATGTCAATGTGACATATGAATTGGTGATAAGGGTGGACTATGCATGATATGCTTGTTAGGAAAAAGAGTGAAGGAAAATGAATGCATACTAAATGATTTTTTTTAATGCAATGAATGAACAATATAAGATGAAGAAAATAAAAAAAGATACTCCTTTTTGTCCTAAAAGGGTTAGTCCTAAAAGAAGAATGTTCAGCCACTAAGTTCATTCTATTAGTACTTTGGGACAGGTCTAGACTTCTAAAGGCTATAATTCCCAAATTGTAGGATAGAGACCTAGTTCATGAAAGGATCATAAGTATGGATGAACCTTCTCAATATGACCGATCCATGATACCAGTAACAATCTAGATAGTGTTTCGCCAAATGCCAAGTCGGCATGAAACCCCTCAGTGACAATGTTGGGACCCCACCTAATCCTTAGGTTGCTCAAGCTCAGGTATAGAGCCAAAAATGTGTCTGAGATAAGTGATAGTCGAATGTGTGTAAGAATAAAGCCAAAACATATGTACAAAAAATAATTGATAAGTAATCTATCCTAAAGTTTTAATGACAAGGCGAGCAAATCAATTATGTACAGATAAGATAAGCAATTATTTACAAATCACAATCGAATAATTATTCATCAAAATAATTAAACAATTATTTTAGAAATAAAAGGAAACAAAAGATAAATCAAATTTGGTTAGGGGAAACAAAAATTGTTAATTTTTTTTGCACAACTCACTTCATTAGGCTTGACTCACTAGCTCCCCAGTGGAGTCACCAAACTGTCACAATGTCCTGGAGGAGGCCGCTGCGATGAGAAAAGATTTAAATTTTTAAAGGGATTCAATGGAGTTGCCACCAGTTTTTATTTATGGTAAAAATTGGAAAACCCTTTTAATTTGGCAAAACTAGTCTTTTAAGATAAAATTGGGCTTGAGAGTTTAATTATGATTAGAGAATAATGGAAATTTAATCCCACTGCCACCCCTAATACATCCATCTCATTCAGGTTACCTAAAGTTCATTGTGCAAATTAAACAATAACTTTAACAATTTTATTTTCTCCTAAAACAGAATTAAAGCCAAAAAAAATTTACAGAATAATTTAATAAAAAAATATTACAAAAGGAGAAAACAAATTTAAGAAAATTTAATTTCGGCTTGATAGAAAATATGTGCTCTTATGTATCCTCTAGTGCAATGAGAAACTTAAGGTCACATAGTTCTTCTAAAAAAAAGTGTTAGTTAAATTTTCTTCATGAAAGTGTTTTCTTTTATTTATTTTTTGAAAAAGAGAATAAACAAAGTTAACTAGAACTAAAGAAAGACTAACACTACTAAACTTCAAGTGACAAGTTTTGAAAACAAATACTTTAACAAAAAGCTTGCTGATTGAAGGACCAAAGTTTTCCTTTTCTTAGAATCAATTTTTTTTTAGTGGCAACAATTGAAAGACATAATTAATTAAAAAAAAACAAAAGTAACACTTAAACAAGACTTAAGAGGATAACGCAAGGATAAATGAACAAAAGTAAAGGAAAAAGAATTAAAACAAAACCAATGCCACAAAAGAATAACGAAAGAAAAGATGTATATACTTTGAAGCCAAAATCAGATGAAGGCTGAAGGTTAAGGGCACTCCCACGAAGGATTGGCTAAGAAAATTCTGAGTACTCTCTATTTAGTGTCTTTTTTTTAACAGTGCAATGGTGTCTATCTAATTGAATCGAGTCCCTCCCCCTTTTTGTAACACGTCCAAATTTCATCTAGGGTAATTGACTCGATAAAACCGATTAATTATTCTACCAACTAGATAGTTGATCTTGGCCCCATAGCGGGAAAGGTCAACATTGATGATTTATTATTAATTAATGTCATAGTTAGAAGACACAAAAGAATGATCAATAATAATTAATATTAAGATGAAAACTCTAAATTCAACATATTAGGTCTGGAAAATTTAATTGTGAGATTAAATTCCCTAATCAATATTTTAATTACTACATTATGTTAACCAAGGAAATAGTATAAAATTTATAATAAATAAATAGTAAGGAGTTAATAAGAAGGATTAGTTATGATTAGGATAAAAAAAAAAAGAAATAGGACCAATAGACATTGGACAAGTGTCATGAAATATAACAAATAATATTAGAATAATCAAATGTGTTTAGAGAAAGATTCAAAGAATAACAAAATTGCCATTAATTAGTAAAAATTATGAGAATACCCTTACTATCTAAAAGAAATTACAAGTATGCCCTTGACTTATAGTAAATGACAAAGATACCCTTAATTTATAAATAGAATTATAAGAATGCCACTAACCTTGTCTAATTACTAAAGTACCCTTGTCTTGGATTAGGAAATTACCATGTGCCATTTGTAACGTCCCAAATTTTTACTGCTATGTAAAATTACCAAAATGCCCCTAGGTAAATTTTGCATGAGAATTGAGGTCGAGCAATCCTTAATAAGGAATTTTAACATTAGGACAACATTATATGAGGCTTAAATAGCAATCTGTGCGAAAATCATAAATCCCAATTTTTCTGTGCGCAAATGACTAAATTGCCCCTAAGGTTATTTTGCTCCGAAAATCAAAGATAACCAATCCCGATTATCCTCAAGGGGTTAATTTTATATTTGAAGGGGATTATTTGTGTAATGATGATATCATGGTACAAATCTCAATTCCCGATTTTTACTGTACGTAAGATTATCGAATTACCCCTGCAGTAATTTAGTGTGAAATTAAGCAATCCTTGAGCCCAGTTATCACCGAGAAGTTCAAAAAAAATGTTTATTTCAAGTATGACTTGATATCTAGAAATGTTCAGGTAATTCTAGAAAGCTTTTATGTGAAATTACTTTTTTACCCCTAGTTGTGCTAAATAAGTTCACTTATGTAATTAAGGAAATATTAAAGCTCTAATTGAACTCAAAATTAACCTTGAGTTAAAAATTAATTACCTAAGGTTAAAAATAATTACTTGAGGTTAAAAATATAATTACCTAGGATAATTAGAGTCTAAGAAATTTTAGGGAATTTAATTTTCCTTGATTACTAGAACTCATAAAATCAATAATGTTAAGATTAAGGTAAATTTAAGGCATTTTCTTTCTTTGACTTGAGGTTAGAACTTAAGTTACTAATTAATCTTTTACTCAATTGAGATTAACTCCATCTCTAGTGTAAGATTACTCTTTGACCTTGTCTTGTTGAATCTTATACATTTTATTTTTACTATTTATTCAAATTTACAAATTCCTAAACACCTAATTAACTATACTATCCTATGTGTCCTACCACTTAGGAAATAAATAAACTTGTCCCCCATTATTCTCAACAAAGGCCACAGCTCCATGCCATCCTCATGGCCACATTTTATTTTATTTCAAGGAATAATGCACACACAAACACATCATTACCTTACCATATGCTTTTGTTGGAGTTGTCTTGCACATGATTGCTCAAAAATTCAGCCTCCATTACAGCCATAAGGCCACGGTTTTGCAGCTCCAAAACTCCTATATATATGTGTTTTTCTAAAGCCTAATGCACACACAAACACTTATTCTTACTACTTGCATTTTTTGTGGTAGTCTTGCTCACAAAAATTGGCCAAAAATCCTCTATTCTCTCTCTAAACTCAAAGCTCTCTTCTTCATCCTCCTCCATCTCTAAGAGACTCTATTCTTGACATTCATCAAAGTTCTCAAGCTCAAACAAACATATATCCACCATAAACCAACTCCTAAGCACTTAAACTTTCCATTTCTAAGCATTAGAACACAAGAAAAATCCTTCCTCAACATCAACCTTCTTGGCCGAAATATCACAAGCATTAGGATCATATTTTTGGTTCTTGATTAATCATAGAAAATCAAGCTTTCTTTAAGAAACAAGAAACAACTTGGTAGGGACTTTATTTCATATTCTTTCTCATGTTCTTCTTCTTTAATTCTTTGAATTTTTATGATGACCATGGCTTAATAATAAATTTAAGAAATAAGGTTCTTGAAACCTTGGTAATAAAGGACTCTAATGCTTACTAATGTTTAAGATCTATTAGGGACAAGAATTTAATCTTGTGAAGTTTTTGAGCTTTAAGTGAGCAAGATATAAAATGGACTTGCACTCATGTTTAAATTTCAAGCTCTTGCATCTCATGTTTATGTTTCAATGCCTTGCATATCATATTTATTTTTCAAGCCATCACCTTAAATCTAGAAGATTAAAGAAATGGATTTGCATTATCATGTTTAATTTTCAAGTCTTGCATATCATATTTATTTCAAGTCATCACTAAATTTTAAAGACTTAATAATGAATGTGCATCTCATGTTTATAATTCAAGCCTTGCACATTATATTTATATTTTCAAGTCATCACCTTATAATGTTAAAGATTAAAAAATGAGGTTGCATAGCATATTTACTTTTGGTTATCACCTAAGATCTTAAAGCTCAAAAATTGTCCTTGGATCTTAAATAAAAATTTTATTTCATGGCTATGCTAATGGATATGTATTTTCGGCCATGATATGATGGTGAGGTTAAGATAACTTTTATTTCATTTTATAGTTCAAATCTTGTGTTTTGGAATTTTAGTAAGTTGTGCTTTAGAAGTTTTACAAGTCTTGAAACTTAAAAGATAGTAAAAATAGCATTTTCATGAGCAAAAAGATTTATTATTAAACCTTGTGATTTGTTCTCTATTTGGTATTAATATTTGGTCATGCTAAGTGGTAAAAATAATTTTAAGTGTTTCCTAAGTCTTAAATCAAGTAACAAGGAAAAATAGTATCTAGAAAGGATCAAAATTGTAATTTTAGGAAGATTTAGAAAAATAATTTTCTGATACTATTCATTACTGTCTCGAAACTGTTCATCACTGTAGGGTACTGTTCATAGGTATAATAATCATTAATAATTGTTGTAAAAATTATTTTTGGTATCTTAGATGTATAAAAGAATAATTACAAGTTCTAGTTTGGGCCATTTTGCAAAATATAGAAAGTTGTGTTTTGAACTATCAATTATGGGATTTCAGCCAAATGACTTTAATTCGAGTTCTTAATGATGTTAAATGTATCCTTGTATTCAAAATACCATTTACGATATTTAGAAAATTTTTTAGAAGTTTCGGTAATTGTTAAGGGTAAAAAAATAAGTGATTTTGCACTTTGACCCCTAAAGTATAACAAAATTTAGTTTATGACCATAGATGGTTTTTACGATGAACTGAAATGAGTTCTAGTTGTTATGGATCTTTTAAAAGTATAGAGAAATTTTGAGGATCATTGGTTTGAGGAAATATGTTAAAAAGAAAAAATTATGTTTTGACCGCAATCTTTGAGAAATTGCAGTTTAGACCCTCTTTTGGGCTTAAGTGTAAATATTGATAACTTGAGGAGGTTAGCATAAATCGATATCTTATGGAAGCCATATTCACGTGTTTTAGTCGAAATTTATATGACTTATGATATTTGTGCTTTGTTACTAATTAAGGATTATGCATGCTTAATTCTTGTTTTATGCAATTGGCGATCATTAATATATGGCATCTATCCTGTTAAGTATGTTTACTTTCATGAGATATTTGATAATAGCATGCTTATATAAATGTATATATGCATACTTATATGATAATTACTTGATGAATTGTAGCATGCCATGTGTATGATTGATTGATTGAGATGCATATTTAAGAGTTCTATAAGCATGATATATTAAAGGATAAGCTATGATTATATGTTCGTGCTTGCATCTATGAATAACATACTAAGATGAAAAGGTGACATAAGACATATGGAAATGATCCTCTAGACTCCCCGAATTAAAGGTTATGAGAGGTGATCCAATGGGGTAATCCTCTAGACTCCCTGAATTAAAGGTTATAAGAGGAGATTCAATAAGGACCCTTTAGACTCCATGAATTAATGGTTATGAAAGGTGTTCCTAAACCCCCTAACCCGCACTCTAGGAGTCGGGAATTAACTTATCGAGAGGATAAGTGAATACTAGTGACGACTAGTGAGGTATGAGCTCATAACCTAGAACTTTCAAGAGGAGAGAAATTATAAGGTGGTTTCCCCAAGGAAAAAGATTGAGAAATTTAAGTCACCTAAAAACATATTAAGGAAAAGTTATATCAAAGGAATTTATGTTCTTTATGTCATGATGCATTTATATATGAACTCTTATGTTATAATGTATATGGCATTGACATGCATTCATGATAATAGTATGATGCATACATGACATCAAGACTCATGTTAAAAGATACAGGCCTCGGCTAATGGTATTTGGAACTTAATAAATAAACCTTATGTATGCCCACATTTTCATAATGAAACCCGAGGTTCCTGGGGACGATGATGATGACACTCATATTAGGAGGTGGAGGCCCTACTGAGATTCTTTTATAAGATTCTCACTCCCTCTTTATTTCTTTCCATCTCGTCTTCAGAGGTAGATGGCAACGTTCATGATTTATGTTGATGCCCCCTCATGAGAAATGCATTTCGACCCGGCTAACCGATCATACTATTTTATGGGTCGTTGTGCCATTCGTTTGTATCTGTTCATGGATCGTCCTTTTGCATACCCTATTTCTAGTATGTGCTTTTCTCCTACCGCCCCTTTTCCGGATGACCTTGCTTTCGAGCATGCACAACCGCATCCTCGCCAGTTTTCTCGACCTTCTGTATCAGCAGTTCAAGATTTCCCTAACTATACACCAAGGTCACCACCTCGCTCTACTGGTTCGTGGTCGGACCCATCTAAGGATATACCATCCGATCACTATTCAGGCGAATTTGCTCCTGCTGCCTCTATGGAAAGGGAGTATGATAGCAATGGAGAAGTTACTGTCACGCAACCAGTGAGAGGAGCCACCCGTCCACGTCGAGGTGCTCATGTTCTACCTATGAGACGTCTTGCCTCTCGTGATGAGCCGACTCGTAGAATCCATTCTAGGCACTCCGAGTAGGAAACGTGGGAGAAAAATCTTATGCTAGTTTGTTAAGTTTTTATTTGCATGATAATTTTTGTTGGACTAATGTATTTGTCTTGATCTATGTCAGTGATGTGCTGCTTTGTTTCCTGTAAGTTTGGGGTAATCAGTAAGGAACGATCATTATTTATAATGGTGTCATTATATTAATTGAGTGAGGTATTTCATATTTATCTGTGACTCGATGTTATCTTTTTACTTTTATAGGTAAGGTGGTTGATACAAATTAGTTAGTATGCACGGCTCACGTTTTGTATTTAAAAAAAAATTTACCATATTTTTGCTAAAGTATTTTCAATGGTTTAAGTTAAAGACTAGAACAAAAGAGTAATAACTAATAATTAACTTAAATGCGTCCTAGGCGTGTTGAGTTAAATATTAGGGTTTTACACCATTACTTTAATAATTACAAGAATGCCATTGTACAAATCCCTACACTTGTCTTTAAACAAGAATGAATGTAAGCAATTGGATTAATACTAAGAATGGTTAAAAGCTAAACTAACCTAAAATAGTAAATCTCTAGCATAGAATATTAATTTATCAGTGTAAGTTTCTATAGACAACTTGTTTAACTGCAGAGTGAAATACTGCCAAAGTAAATTACTTAAATGCTATGACAAGACAAGAAAATACATCACATGCATCATAATCACATGCATATTTTCACCCATACATACATGCATTTATACACACATAAGCTTGGAAATTAAATCATGTAGTAATCCTAGAGTCTCTTAGCATGAAATATATGATACATGCATGCATCAAAGAATGAAAAATCATCCCATGATCCCCATGATACCTATGGTTGCATCATCATTGTGGGGGAGGAGGGAAATTGTGATTTGATCTTAGCTTGCACATCTTAATGAAAGCTTGATAGATGTCAAAGTTTTGACAACTTTTCATTTTCAACAAATATAGGTATGGGCTAAGCTACATTAGGCATATTATTTGGCATAAAAACTAACTAGTAACCTCAGCTAAATCCTAAATAGTACTTACTCCAACTAAATGATCTAACTAAATGAGTTTTTGGGGACAAAAATCATCCTTAATCACAACCATAAGACAGCGGTCTTGAGGTCTATATAAAGGACCAAGTTGTGTTTCATTGTGTTCCTTTACTCATTTGCTAAGTTTCCAAGACTTCTAGCATTTTCTCTTATTCTTGTTTTCTAGTTCTTCTTCTACTCCTCAATTCAAAGAAAGCTCCTCCATCATCAAACCTCACATAAACACTTGAATCTTAACCCAAATACTTCACAAGCCTTGCAAGAGTTACAGTTTTTAACTCTTGTGAAAAATATTGTCTCAAAGACACTAGTTTTCAAGCAAAGGTTCAAGAAGGGACACCCTATATCGAGCTCTTTGTTTGAGTTCTAGGAATGGAGAGAAGGACTCATTTAAGCCTCTACACCAAGAGGTAGGAGCCCTCTCTTTGGTTGTGTAAGCCTTGATGGCATCTAGCCTTGCTCATGGTTAGGATGCCAACAAGCTTATGCTTATTGATAAAAATGTTTCAAGGGGATATTGTATAAATATTTTGTGAAACCCCATGTTCCTTTCTATTTCCTAAATTATTTTATGGTGTTTTCATGCTCAAATTTTGCTTGAAATATGTTGTGTAATCCTTGTGTTGAAAGAAGTGACATAAAACACGAAAATGATAGGTGTTGGATTTTTTGTTGTTTTTGGCAGTAGGTGTTCTGAAACTTAATGCTCATAAAATATGAAGTAACTTGAAATAAAAATATTTTTACCATAAAATAGACATATCATAAAACACTCTCCAAAAAGAATCACTTAAAAAATATTTTTCTAGCTCAAGATATAAATTTTTAAAGCTCAGCCCTTATACTGGAAATGCAGTCTAACCCCTTAACACTAAATTGAGTTTTTCTCTTTCTACAAAAATGTAAAACGTGTGAAGTTGGTCTTGTTGGAAAGCTAAGATCTTAGGCACATAGAGATATAAAAAAACATTCACTAAAAAGGTGCACGTGATTCCATAACTACGAAATGAGCCACAAGTTGAGTTTCTAGACACTGCTGGAATAGAGTAACTTTGAAGGGACATAAAAGTAATTTTAGAACCTCAGTTATGCTTGAGAGTCAGATTGTTAGAATTAAATGAATTCAAAACTTTCATACTTTTTTTTTTCAATTTATTTGCAAGTTAGTTTGATAGTAATTTAAGAGATACAAAATAGTGAGTTAATGGCTATTAGGATTGTTAACCTTGGTACCAAGTAGTCTGCTAAAGGACTAGCTCAACTCCAGTTATAATTATGGAATCTAGTAAGATGTCCACCTTTTGTATGCGTGAGTATATAGTGGTTTAAAGTTTTTAGTTTCACCCAATGAGATTGTCAACCTATATATGCGATATGCATGCTCTCTTCTTGAGTCATGCATTTATGATGTAGAAATAGGACTTGAATCAGAATCTTTCACGTTCTAGATGTAGCCTAGTAAACGATTTGTAAAGTGATCTGAATGACTTCATAGGGTGATTAGAAGCATAGTAAGTTGTTTTATTGCCATACATTCTTGATAGACATTTTCCCACAATATGGAGTTAGGGAATTGCATGTGAAGATTAATTACGTATTGGTTGGGTTTGACAACAACCTATTCATCTTGATTGCATTTAGTCATATGTTATGTGAACATGTTTGGATGTCTCGAAGCATGCTATTTAAGAATGGTGCTTGTGAAGGTCGTGTTTGTTTTTTGCACTCTCCATGTATAGAATGGTTTAGTTTTGATTTCCACATATAACGTTGAAATGGGGAGTAAGAATGTTTGGAAGGCGAGGACTCTAAGTCCTTACTGCATCAGTCTACTCGAGTGACTCTAGCAGGAGATAAATAGAGCAAGGAAGGAAAGTTGACATATAACATCCAGTGAAGTACCACAACATATGCCTTTTGTTGCCTCAACAGGAGGGGGTTGCCTTCAGAGGTGGAATTGCCTGGACATGGCAAATGGCATCCTTAGCAACAAGCATAGAGCAGTGTACTCGGGATACAAATGCAGCTAGTCTTAGGTGCTTGCGCAACAAACAACACAAATAAATGAGATTGATCATACAAGAGAGTCATTTACCCACATAGTCAAATCAAGCCGAGCACGAAGCTCCTCTTAAAGGATGTGGCCTCAGCAAAAGTCATTTAGGGAGTTCTTCCGAAAAAGTAGGGCCAGTATAAACACAGAACAAGTCACGAGATAGTGTACCACTCTTTTTCCCCCTCTCAAGGTATGTCAGTTTAGATATAGGGATTAAATCTCTTTAATGGGGTATTGTATAATATTATCAGTCTAAGTACTTTTCCTCCTTTATGCCCTAGAACAGATTTTGCAAAATTCTGCAAAATCGACCAAAAATACATGGACGTACATTTTTTTATTTCATGAACGCACATTTTTGTTTCATGCAGACATGCATTTTGATTCCCTGGACGTACACTTTTGGTGCCCTATTTCCTCCTCGAGCTTTATAAAGCCCTCAAAATTTTGTTTATGTGTGCAAGTGCATTTTTAGTGCGCAGATGCACATTTTCGGAACCTACAGAAGAGCATTTTTTCTTGCAAACATGTGATTTTGCGTATTAGATTGCCCAAAATGATGCAATTTCATTTAAGTGATCCGCTCTCCAAGCTTAGGAAAGACGTTTTACCCACCATCCAACACCATTTCCACCTTTCTCCCATGTTTCTCCTTTGTTCTTCCTCCTTCCAAGCATCCGATAAAGTGATTTCCATCTTTTTTGTTAGGATTCTTCCCCTCTCTATCATGTTTATGAGTTCGGACACCCTTGTGCACGTTTTTCTCATGTCATACTCCTCCTCGTCATCCTAAATGTTGTTCATGATTTCAAATTCTCTATGGCAATTACCAATGTCATTCCTGCTCCTCAGAGTCAAGTCGACATTCGAAGCATAGTCTTGGAGCCTTCTGGTTAGTGGGTTTAAGCTCATGACCATATGTTTTCTTATTATAAATATTTTGCTAGCATGGTACACACTTTTCATGAAATTCAAAAGTAATTTGTGCCATGAGCAGACTTTTTATAACTTATGACAAGTTTAGAAAATCATTATTTGTATAGTTATCATTAAATTCATGTTTTGGAAAACCCTGAAACCACTATTGATATGCTTGTGTTGGTAAAAGAGTGCACGAAAAAGGGGGTTGAATCGTGCTTCATTCTTTTTTCAAATGTTTTCACTTTCTGAACCTGTTCAAACAAAGTTCTATTAAGCAGAAGCTTGAAGTGCAGTGGTGAAGTTATTGGTTAGTTCAGAAAGTAAAACTTTAAAGCGTAACTACACAGATATTAATTTAATGAGTACCTACTCAGTAAGAAACAAAGAATGATAACATAAAAATAAAAGTTTAAGGAAGAGAAAAATGGACACAAGAAATTTTATACTGGGTCGGGCAACCTGCCTACATCCAGTACTCAACACATGTTGAGATTTCACTAACAACAACTTTCTCAACCTGAGAAGGTAAAAACGGATAGTCTTTACAATAGTCTTCCCAAGCTCTAACTTGCACAGTGGCCAACCCCAACTGCGACTTAACTAAGTAGTTCTGTACCAGCTTTTCCAAGCTGAATCTACACAGTGGACAACCCCAACTGCGACTTAACCGAGTAGTCTTGAACCAACCTCTCCAAGCTGAACCTGCATAGTGGACAATCCCAACTGTGACCTAACCAAGTAGTCTTGAACTAGTCTCTCCAAGTTGAACCGTGACCTACTGATAAGAGGCATTTATGCCACTTATCTTACTTCTAATTCTTAGCTTTTTACATGAGTTTTTCTATGTTATTGATGTGATTAATTAGATATTTGATTTATTCCTCATTGTGTACTTTTGATAGAACTATTAGCTTTTGCATTGATTTTGGGAATAATTTGTAATTACAAGTTGTTGCGTTTAACTTGTCTTTTTTAGTATGGTTTTATGCACAGGAGCTTTAGAGCAAGTGCAAAATGTCAAGAACAAAGGATCGGATTGAGACAAAAAAAAAAGGATGTTTTGGAAAGCTCAAGAGGTCTTCTATAACTTTTATGTTTAGCTCAAAACCCAGTTCTAAGAGCATCTTGGTGAAAATTAAGTTGCAAGATTAAAGGTTGCTAATGTTCTGATGATGTTCAACTTGACCTCCAGTCAGTATTTTTATAATATCTAGAGCTACAGATCTCCGATTGAGGTGATTTTAGTGGCGTTGGAAAGCTTATTCAAAGTTCTACAATCACTATTTCTGGTGTTGAGGGCAAAGTCTATTTTGTCTACCACTGCAGCGCTATTTAGCGCTGCAGCATTGCTTACTGGTGAGCGCCGTAGCGCTATGCGGTGCTCTTAGCGCTGCAGCGCTCGTGCGATGACGCAGAAGACCTTATTTTATCTGTTTTTGGGTCCACTTTGGCCTATTTTTAGAAGGCAGTATATATAGGAATGTTACAGACTTTTACCCTAGTTTTTAGTTTTGGAGTTTCAGTTTGGAGAACTCTCTCTCTCTCTCTGCATCTCTCTCCATCTTCTCTCTACATCTTCTTCTCTATTCTTCTCTCTCTTAGGATTTCATTAGTGAAGGTGATTTGTCTTGGAGATCGTGGCGATGATCATTGCTATTATTTCCAGGTTCTTTTATCTTTATTGTTGTAATCCTCCAGAGATGGAGGAGTAGATTTCTTTACTAGTGTAAGGGTTTCCGGATGGATTGGAATGATGTTTGAGACCTCTTTTGATATTAAATGCATTGGTTTTCTTAATGTTCTGCAGTTTCTATTCCTATAATTATTGTGGTGATTGCTATAATTTTTATTGGGATAACTAAATTGGCGATTGTCGTTTAGGGAAACCCTTTGGGTATAAATTGATAGATCTATTGGTTTATGTTTGAGGGAGAACATTAGAATTAACTTTCCGATTGGCAGTTAGGATATAACAATTGGTTTATTAAATAGATGTGATTTCTAAATAAATTGGCGATTGTCGTTTATTAGTTATTTACATTGATTTAATTCTAGAGGTCGATTGATCACTAGTAAAATTGCCAGTAATTTGTTACTAATAGCCACCAATGGGTTTAATATTTAGTCAATGATAATTACTTTCCAATCCTAGGAATACCTTGCACTAGTGCTTTCTTCATTGTTGTTATTACCTTGTTGCTATTATCTTTACTTTTTAATTATTTTAAATTTCATTCTTCAAAAACTCCCAAATCTTTTGAATCAATTAGAACCCTTCCTTGTGAGACGACTTGAGTTGTACCCCTTTACTACATTTTTGGTGCAACTTGGCATTTTATAAATTTTAATTTGTTGTGAGTCGCGATAGCTCGCATCACCTACAAACACCTTCTACCGCCACATTGAAAGTAGTCTTTCAAATAGCCTCTCCAAGCTGAACCATGAAGTACAAATACCTTTGCATTCAGGTTGCAAGTAGTCTTTCCAACAGCCTCTTCAAGCTGAACCGTGATTAGCAAATACCTTTGCTAACATGTTGCAAGTAGTTTTACCTTAGCCTCTCTAAGATATATCTCACACTGATCACTAACGAATCAAGGTTACAAAGGTTATGTGTTTAGGTTGCCACTCAAACTAACCTACACTCAAGTTTCCTTAAAAATGCTAGCTAATACAGACTAGAAAACTTAGAGCGACTCCTTTCTCTTATCTCTTCACATGAAGAGCATACAAATACAAGTATATTTTAAAACCGAGAAAGAAGATTTTTATACTTCGTGAATGATTACAAAAATTGATGAACAGCACATGAAGTGTGGAGAGATTTTTCCATAGTTTCTGCACTAAGGCTTTCAATTCTCTCATCTGCTTTCAAGCTTGGCATCTCTATTTATATAGGTCTATCTTTATGATCGTTGCCTTTTTTATCTGATCTCCAAGTGACATGTGTATTTCATTAGATGTGCCTTGGAACATTAGTCTAGAGAGGTAGGCTGACAGCTTGTCCCATCATTGCAGAAGCCGTTGTAATGTAGAGGTTTATGAAGTCCTCATTTTTTCTTTTTACTTTTAGCTCGTGGTTTCTGAACTCCACCTCCTAGGATCTTGAATCATTTAGGCAGAAGAGATGACGTACCAGTTATAACACTGGATCTAATTTGAGATTTGAATTTTGAATTTTGAAACTCCCTCCATTTTTCCTCAGCGTTCTTTGCTCCACCCAACAGTGAGTTTTTATGATGTTGTAATCAATCACGTTGATTTTTCTTTGATCTTCCAGTCTTCAATCTTGATTGGTTGATGATGATTTCTCTACTATTGTAGTGATTGATGACTAAGTAACACGTTGCTCTTGGACATGAATTGATTTCTTCATCATGAGTGTTCTTTCTGATGTCCCGTGTTACTTTCTGAAGATCATTTCCTTGGTTTCTTGATTTCTGACTTGATCAACTTCAGTCCTCCAGCATTTATGCTTTTTATCCTCGAGATAATATTCACCTTTTAAGTTTGATCTCCTTTCTTGAGATAAACATGATTTCTCATGTGTTGTGAACTTATTCCCGATTCAAGTTAATGCCTTTGGTCCGTGAACATGAATACATTCTTTGCTTGATATAACATTCACTTTCTGATTATTTTAATCTCTTCCCATGAGATATATATAATGCTTGCACATGCATAGTGAAACGTTATTCTTTGCATTGAGTCCGTATTATGCCTTAAATCTGTATACACTTACTTTGCTCGACTTCATATTCACTTTCTGATTAATTCAATCTCTTTCCACGAGATATGACATGCTTACACATGTAGAGTGAGATATTAATCTTGCTTAGGTTCATGTAATACAGGCCGGATCTACCTGTTAAACTTTGTCAAGAAACTCAAGGTAGCCATTAGTCGTTCTTCACAACATTTTCTCTAAAGTGGCTTTGTTGTCATTTAAAACCTTTTAAGCTTCGTACTTTTTGAGTACTTTCTGAAGGGTTCTGAAATTCACAGCTTGTACATCACGAAACAAATGCTTTACCTTTTCAAGAAATATGTTTATTTAGAAATATTAAGACAAGCTTTATTTGCTATGATTGCTAGACATGTTTCATGAATTTGATGAAATTATCATGTTGTCAGATTATGGATTTTCTGATAAAAATTTTAGAATCTTGGTTATATGTTAATGAAAGTGTTGAATTGAGTATGATTTATAGCAATAGCCAGATACATACTTTGTGAGTTTCTAAAATCACTATATCTACAAGTTAATGATCCATTGGGCATGATTTTACAACCCCAATTATGTTATGAGTTAGATCATTATAATTATATGAATTTAGAACTTTGATTTTTTTTTTCCAATTTATTTGTAAGTCAGTTTTATGGTAATTAGTGAGAAACATAACAATAGGTTAACAACTGCTAGGATCGTTAATCTTGGTACCAAGTGGTCCTCTTGAGGATTAGCCCAATCCTTATTACAGTTATGGAACCTAGTAAGGTATCCACCTTTTGGGACCTAGTTAGGTGCCTTTCTAGTTATAGTTATCAGTTTAGTGCAGTTAAATTTATTTCAGTTTAGTTCCCCTATTTCTCTATTAGTTACTGTTCACGAATTCAGTTTAAATGCTTTCTAGTATAGCTATGTACTTAGATATAAAAATGTTTCATGTCACTTTCATATATATATATATATATATGAATATTTCTTTTTGCACCATGGGAGTTGACTGGAAACTCGCACATTAAGTTTTGATATAAACTCACCTTTCTTTTTTCCTCCCCTTATAGTTATAGTTGCACATCTAGTTATTAGTCAAACTCAACTTTAGTAGCTTTGCAACTATCTATATATATATATGTATTCTTCACTGGAGTTTGCATTTATTAGACACATAAATAAAAAATCATAGCAAGTAAATGTTTTTTTTTTTTAAGTTTTGTGCTTAACATGGAATGTAAATAGTCCTAATAAATTGCTCTCATCATGACCTCATCCCGACTTACTTTCCAGTATATACCGGTTTAACATCTCAATTTGATACTTCTGTTGAACATGAAATTAATTCTAATGGAGACAGCGAGACACAAAGAAAAAACCACCACGTAAATGTTATTTTAAATTATATTATCAAATTTATTAACTATTTTAATTTGATTTTACCTGCATTACATATCACTAATTTTATGGCATGAATCAGTTATTATCCACTACCAAGGTATGGAAATATACGTAGACATATAAGTTACGATTTACTAATAAGTAGGTCATTATTACTGCAGTTTCAAATCAATTATATTTGTAACGTATTTTGCACTATCATATAAGCATGCCGCACTACTCCTGTAGCATGAAATGACGAAGGCTGCAACTCCAAAAGCCACCAAGCAGCAAGAAGGAAGAACAAAAGAGGGGCACAACTTGAAGCACTACAGTGTGCCCCAAGGAAAGCAAGCCACTGATTCCATGAGGGAAACATGAAGTAGATAAAAGAAGCAGACTTGCCACATCACAGACACACCACCTTACTGCATGCCACATAGACTCAGACTCACATTAAACAGAGGATGAAAAGCACTACAGCAGCACAGACTCACTAGATCAACACGTAGCTATGAGGAGAGAAATCACAGTCCAGATCAGATCATGAGTCTATGTGCCAGTCTAGAGATCACAGCGTAAACGAAAAACTCACACTAGAAAAGTAACCAACAGCCAGTAACAGCAGCCTCTTCGCCATTGCTCTCAAGACTGAGAAGGAAATTGTGAACAATTACTAGACGATGCAAGGGATGGATGGTTCCTGATACAAAAAACATAAAATAATTTTTGTGATTTATGGATATAAATTATAGATTTGTAGTTTATTGAATTAAAATTGATTTCAATTTTGCTAAATATTTTCATTTTCTATTTATTGTTTGATATGATAGTAAACATTTAAAAAAAATTTGCAATACTTTTCAACTTTCAATTTAGTTTTATTGTCAGCCTTTATGATAAAATGTTATACTTTCTTAATTTACTTAACAATAATAATATTTTTCAACAAACTTTTCTTTACATTTGCTTGGTTCTACAAAAATTAGTAAAAAAAGATTAAGTTCATATTCTTATATATTAATAATAATATTAATAAATATTAAAATATCAATAAGTGCTTTTTTTGTTACAATACATGTTATCTTTATTAAAATATATGTTGTGTGTCTGTGAATTCCATCTATTTCAGCTATTAAAAAAATATGTTCAGGAAGCTCCATATGTTTTACACTATTTTTCCAATTGACATACTTCCTCAGGATATGTTTCTTCATATTAAGTTTTTTTTTTTATAAGGGTTACAGGTTACTTCATCCAAGTTGGAGGAACAATCGTTCATGTTATTATTTTTGTCCTTACATATAACGGATGATCAAGATTCAATAATGATATATATGATCAAAAAAGGAAAACCCAAAAACATAATTGATTGTTTAGTAATTTTTTATTAAATTGAAATGTCTTAACGAGTAAATTTTAATCTTTAAAATATTTGATTTATTTTTTAGAAAAATTTATTTGATTAATATTTAAAAATAATATCCAATTTTATTTAAGAAATATTATAGATTAGTTACTGATTTAATTTTCCATTCTTCATCTAAATATTTAACTCACAAATTTCAGTTTCTAATCCATAATAACTAATGTTATTATTATCTTTCAGTTTTTTAAAATATTATTGCATAAAATAATGTATCATTATTATAACAAAGTATTTTTTTTAAACATGTTATATACATATTTTAATTTCTTATGTGAACGTTTAAAGTATTCGCTACAGAATTGTTTTTATTGCTTTGTGTAATTATAAAGAAATGTATTATCTTTATATTAATATTACTGAAATGCTATATTAATTGCATATGGCAAATTCAAACGTCAGTTGTTTTTTAATTAGTAAAAATTAAACCTAAATCACTAAAATAGCACACTAATGTAATTATTAGTTTATTTAAAATGACATCATATACATATAATACTTTAAATACAAATAATAAACATACAATACTTTAAATACAGATAGCAAAATTTTAATTGATTTATATGGTTATATGAATTATATCAATTTATTTAACCAAAAATTATCACTTTAACCTTTAAATATAATTCTTGCAATTTATTAATAATGTATTTAATCGATTTATACATTTATCTAAATTATTCTGTTTGATTTTACTTTATTTTGGTGTCATGTTTAATTAATTTTGCTTAATTGCTTTATATCATATCTTAGGATAGAAACAACTGAAAAATTATTAATAGAGGAATCAAAACATCTTAAATATAGCTGTCTAGCTAAAAAAATAATTAATAATTATTGCCCTCTTTATCGCTCTTTAAATTGTGTAACACCTAAAGTCATTTAGAATTAATTTGATAGGACACTTTTATGCTATAAAGAACATATTCTGTCTTTTTTTTTTTTTTAAATTGTTATATTTACAGGATTCAATATATGTGTAAATGAACAATAAACTAATTCATCATAGAAAAATTATTAATTTAAGGCTTATTTGTATATTAGAGCTTTAAAATGTAGCTAAACAATAAATTAACTTACCACTAAACCTCAAAATGTAACTTATCAATAAACTAATTTATTATAGACTTATTATTATTAATTTAAGGCTTATTTATTGAGCATTTTATATGATTAGAATTGTTCTATTTACACTTTGACCACCAAATATCTAGCCAAGTCACTTTTGAATATTGTTGACAAAAATAGAGCTTTTAATTCTTTTATTTTCTTGATTTTTTTATATTTTTATTTCTTCTTCTTAGTTCACCTTGCATAATAATACTCCTTATTTTAAAATTATTTTATTCGCATACACATTGTTTGCCCTTTTATATTTTCACCCAGTTTATACATATTTTTCACCTTTTTCATTATATTTTCTTTTTTAAATATTCCAAATATTGTAAAAATTGGGGCAAGATAATTTTTAAAAAGTTATTAGACTATTAAAAGATTGTGATGAGGCTCATAATATATATATATATATATCCAAGTCCAATAAAGTTTTGCTATGGTGGCTTTAAATGGCTATCTAAAAATGTATATGCAAATTTCCTTTTCAATCAGCGAAATAAGCATTATTGTCACTCATTACTTTGGATATTATTACACTAACTTGCAATTATTATATAAATTGCAATATTTTATAATAAATTTTATTTTACTTTATAACTATCATAAATAATAATACAATTTGTACTTAAAGCTTATTGTAATTTCTAATAATTTGCAACCATATGAGTATTCATCAATCTTTATTTTTGAAATAGTTAGATTCAAACTTCAATAATTACATTGAACTTCAACTCATGACAATATAATTTTTGTATTCTTAATTTTGAGAATTAATCTTTTCTGAATTATTTATTATTTTATCATGACAAGAGCTTATGTACTACAATTTACACAATACTTTGATAAATTTGATTGAATTTCTAAGTCATTGCTTGCAATAGAAAAAAAATGTCAATTATACTCTCTTTTAAGAGCATAAATTTGTCATTAGAAATATACAATGAAATATGACTATTTTTATGCTTAGGGTAATTTATAATAAATAATAACAATAAGTGAATCAATGTTGATTAAAAAGTTAATATTTTACGAATAGTTGGGCACATCCCTTACAAAAGAGAAGAAAGGTTAATTATTATGCTTCTTAAGAGCATAAATTTCACATTAAAAATGTGCAAGTGGAACAAAGTTACTTTTTAGGCACCAGGAAAAGTAGTATATAATTAAAAGAAAAATAATCATGTGAAGCATTATTTGCACAATAACTCTTATTCAACAAATAATTTTGGTAATAAAGGATTTAAAGTTGCTTTTCCTTTAAGAAGAAGAAGAAAATAATTTTCAATAATGGTATGTTATACAATAATAATAATAATAAACACAAGTCAAAACTATCATCAAATTATGAGAATCATATTTGTCAACATATATATTTTGTTGTAGATAATTATATATTATATTGTCAAGAATAATCTTACCAAAGGGTTGAGAGTTCTTATAAATGTAGAAAGTAAAAATATACGACTAGACTAATTCTTTGATTTACAATAAAATGGTTATTAAACTCCCTTAATCAAATTTTTTATTTTATAAATAGAATATTTCTCAAAATAATTTATCAATGTTCACATATAAATTTTATTTTTATTTTTATAAGTATTCTCATTAAAATAATTTAAAAAATACAAATAAATTCGTGCAACGCACGGGTTTGAAATCTAGTTCCAATAGTAAGCTTCACTTTGTAGAGAAGTTAAGATTAGAGTCATGGTAGAATAAAGTGCTCCAGTATTATATAGGCATAATTCCAGACCATGCATTAGTTATGAATATCTTACTTTGGATTTTACAGTTACTTATTTAATATAATTTGATTGGCTATAGCCTAGATCAGGATTGGTCATTTTGATATTTAGATTTCATGCCTTGGAAACATTTCAAATTTATGAAAGTATGTTTATTTTTTTATTGGTATTGGAAAATTTATGTTGAATGAAGTTTTTGGAATAAAATCATATTCTATTATGCATGTTAGACATGTCACATTATTAGAGGCTTCCATGGGGACCCAGTCCATCAGATGCTGGTCACATTCCTAGATCAGGTCGTGACACCGACATATGAGCTCCTTGAGTTGTATTGAGATTTTTGCACTTGTTTTGAGATTTGAATGCTATTTTATTGCCTAACTTTACTCCTGTTCTTAAGCATGTAGGCAATTGACTCTTGGATTTGTATTTCCTTTATGTATTAAGAGTTTATATTATCTTAGATTATTGTTTTTGAGACCAAGCCCTAATATTGACTAGGAGTTAGGATTCATTTATGTTATGCTCCTAAACAAGGTTAATTCATGTTATTACACCTTAATTTATGAGATAGTTAGTATGTCCAGGAATTGTGCTTTTCTGCATTTGCTATTGTGTGTGGAATTATCTCACACGTTGCATTAAGAGTCACAATTTTATGTATACAAATGAGGCTCTTGCCATTTTAAGTTTTTAAAAACCAACGTCACTATATTCTCTTCTACAAGTATTTTAAAAGAAATCCTAACAAGTGAATTCAAAATGTAATTAACTAATTACTAGCCAACTTAAGGTGTTATAATATTCAACAAAAAGGATTTTTGGTTGGAAAAGGAGGAGAGGGTTTAGTGATTATGGAGTGATTTTGATAGAAATTTGGTATGTAATAAGAAAGGAAATGTTTATAATTGATTGGGATGAGTTTTAGAGAGATAGGATAGTGCTTCTAAAAAGTAAAATACAAGGGAGAATGTTTCTTATTTCTGTAATACCTTGTATATACATCTCTTTAGCTTGGCCTAGCCGCCTTAGAGTGCCCTCAGAAACCCTTGGTACGCCGGAAAACAGTGTGGCAACTGAAATCTGCAAAATTATGCAGAACAATCTCTCTGTAGTGAGAATCTGTCACTACAATGATTTGGGGAGAGTAAGATTGCCATCATTGCTCTAGTCATGCTCACTGCAGCAAAGGACCCCTGATGACAACATAGTTCTAAAAGGACGTATAGTTTCACTTATGAGCCCTCAACCCTTTAAAACACCTGTGAACACTCGATTTTGTTCGGTCATCTAAACCAAAAAAAATCCAACATTGCATTTTATGCTCCAAAACATTTATTTTATTAGCTTTTTTTTTTTTCCACTCATTACATCTGAACAATAAAAAAATAAAAAATAATAATAACATAAAAATAAGATAACAAAAAAATCAAGTGCGGACACCACGTTATGGGTCCACTCCCTCTGCTCCTCAGTTCCCACTCTCCACTTCCTTCAGTTCCACTCGTTGCAAGTGATGGGCATGCTGCGCAAAGGACAAGCACTCTGCAGGAATGATGGGCTCACTGCCTAATTAGTGGAATGTGCAGCATATGGATGGGTTCACTGCCTAATTGATAAAGCATTCAGCAGCTGCAAAGGCGTGGGGGACAAACCCTGTTAGTTGTTTCTTCATCCTAAGAGTAGCATGGAATTGAAAGTATAATATTAAGAGCAAGCTTAGTATAAAGGGGACGAGGAGAAAATGAAGGGGGGCTTTGGAGTTTTTTTTAGGGAGCAACATACACGGGGACCCATCAATGCCATCTCCAAACTAGCTCCTCTTGACCATAGCTACTAAAAAACCATTCCTCCCAAGCTGCGACGATCACCAATTCTCCAATCCTTGCTGCTATTTTTGGTCCTTTGGAGAGCTAAACACATCTCTGCTCTCCATCCTTTTGCAATAATCAGAGAGGAACAGGTAAAAACTACTTCTCTAATATCAACAATTACAATCATTATCACCGCTGCCATAGCATGACCTTGAGCCCAGCCGCCACCAAAGATCGAGATCTTCGGCTGATCAAGCAAAGACTTCACGACCTCCTCTCTCTGCAGCTTCCTCCCAAACCACCCATGGCCGTATGCTCATGGCCTTCCCCTTCTCTCTCAGCTCGCAGATTCCCCTCTCTCTATCATCCCTTGCATGCTTGTTCTTCTTATTTTGTGGAAACGCACCTTTGTGAAGCCCATACCCTCTATTATTTTATTCTCCAAAAGAAATGAAACCCATACCCCCCGTGATAGCATTCTGGTTCCACCACGTTACTCATAGGATTCTTGTTAGTTTAATATTACTTGCATTACATTGTGCTTTGGTGTTTTATATTATTTTATTGCATTGCACATTGATATTTTACATTATTGTTATCACTTGTCACGTTGGTTTCTTGTTTGGTAGGACCCCATTTTGGTTTTGATTCTTGTTAGTTTTATATTACTTGCATTACATTGTGCTTTGGTTTTATATTATTTTATTGCATTGCACATTGATATTTTACATTATTGTTATCACTTGTCACGTTGGTTTCCTTTTTCTTTTGGGGTCAAGTGTGTCATGATAGTTAAGATAGTGGGGAGGGAGCCGAAGGCTTTCAGAGAAATTGTGGCTTGTGTTTATTTTATTAATAGTGTTAAGGGTTAAGTTGAGTATAGGATTGGGCTTTGGGATTTTTATTTTTATTCCGAAAAAAATACTGGGTTGTTTTTTTTTCAATGAAAAATGTTTGTGCTGTCTAATAAAAAAAAATGGTGTAAGCGTGAGTGTAAGTGTTTGGGTTTGTTATTAACTTTGTAAATAGATTTGGGTGGGGCTGCCTCTATTTTAGAAATTGAAAACCATGAATTACGGAACATTCATGTACTTTTGTTTCTTTTGATTATTTATGTTTGTGTTCTTGCTTAGAGAGGGGTTTGCATATTTCTTGTCCCAATATTGTCTGATCTTTAGTAAGCATTTGCGACCCCAATTACTTTAGGCCATGTTTTTTATTTTATTTTATTTTATTTTATTTTGTTCATAAAATTTTCTTCGAATTTAAAACGTTTTCATTAGAAATCTAAATTTAGTTTTATTGAGTTGGTATGCGAGGAGAAATTTTTTTAGATATTATAATTTTTCTTATGAATCTTTCAAAAAAGAGGTGTCGAAAATAAATGTATTTTCTTTCTTGTAAATAATTCGTAGTATACCCTTAAGCGGTTTTGTTCTAATCATTTGAAAGGAAATAAATAGTTTATGGGTTTGTTTTTCTTTTTAATTATTTAGTTGGTTGGGTGAATCTTGTTTAAAAGTTATAAATTAATCGTACCTTTGTCTTTCGTTAGGGAAGTCATGTTGATATTAGTGTTAAAAAATGAATAAAAATAAAAATGTCTTCCTTTTTAAATAAATTTTTTTTTTTTAAATGATAATTCATGCAATGGACAATGAGAGTGATTGAGTGGCAAATGTCATCTTCACTCTTATCGAATCATAAGGACTTATTGAGTAGCCCGGTGCTAACTTAAATCCCACGATGAAATTTCAAGGAAAATTTTATTAATTAATATAAATCAACACATAAATATTTTTTACAGAACTACGTGACTTTGAGTTCCTCATTGTCTTGGGAGGATACGTAGGAGCAGGCTATCCCTGTCAAGCCAAAATTAAATCTTCTTAAATTGGTTTAAACTGTAAATGTAATTATATAAATTAAATTCCTTGATTTATACATTTCAATTGTAAAATATATTTGTCTAAATTAATTCTTCTTAATCTATGTGTTTAAATCATAAGTATTTTGCTAAAGTAATTTTCTTCTTAATTTATTTTCTAGTTTATATGTTAAAATTGTAAATATATATTTTTTTTTTAAAAAAAACTAATTTATGTTAATGTATTCGTTAAAATTGTAAATATGTTTGTCAAAATTAATTCTTAGTTTATGTGTTTGAATCATGAATATATTTATGTAAATTAAATTTCTGGAATATATATGTTTAAGCTGTAAATATATTGGTGTAAATTAATTTATGTGTTTAAAATAAATACATTTTTTGTACATTAAACTTCTTGAATTTATATGTTCAAATCATAAACAGATTTGGGTAAATTTAATCTCTTGAATTTATATGTTTAAATTGTAAATATTTTGTGTAAATTATTTATTAGTTATTAAGATTGTAAATGTATTTTCTAAAATCAATTTTTCTTGATGTATTTATTTAGATTTTAAATATACTTGGCAAAATTAATTTTCTTAATTTATTTGTTAAATTGTAAATATTTTATGTACATCATTTTTAATTTATGTGTTAAAATTGTAAATATATTTGTCATAATTAAATCTTCTTAATTAATGTGTTTAAATTGTAAATATTCTTGGTAAATTAATTTTTCTTAATTTATGTGCTAAAATTATAATTTTTATCTTCCTTATTTGAATTTTAAAGGGGTTATTATTTAATCTGCATAATTTACTAAGGTATCGTCTAAGGACGGGTGTATTAGGGGTGCGTGGGATTAAGTTCTTACCCTTCTCTATGCATAACCGACTCCCGAACTCATATCTGGTTTTCAAACACTATTTTCATTGAAAAAATAGAATTGGTTTTTCCAAGATTTTCCAAATTAAATAAACTTGGTGGCGACTCCCAATTTTCAAAAATTATTTTTCACCGTCCCCGTCGCGATCCCTGGCTATGCATGCATGGCGACTCCACTGGGGACTTCAGTAAGAGAGTCAGGCCTATTATAGTTAGTTGTGCAAATTAAATATATACCCCATTTATTCTTGTTTTTCTTTCCTCACTTTATTTTGTGCAGTGTTTCTTGAATTCTCTTTTCTATAGTTTGATTTTTTTGATGTTTATATATAATATTTGTTTATTTGTTAAAACTCTAGGATAGACGACTATTGTTATTCTGTATATACCTGTGGTTTGAATTGTGTAAAATTTTCTTTATTTATTAAAATCTTAGGATAGATGACTATTTTGTATATATGTGTTGTTTGTATCTTGTTTTGCAGAGTGTCTCAGAGTGATAGGATCGGAAGGTTTGTATGCTCCTAGCACACACTTCACGATCACTTAATTCACACACTGTATTCTTGGACTCTATACCCGAGCCCGTGCGAGCCTAGGATTAGGGGGTTTCTTGACATTGCCATGAGGGGCTCCATGCTCACTTGGTAGTTGTTGGGACACCACTCAGATTGTTACTGGCCTTATGAGTCAATCATATTGAGAGGGCTTATCCCTACTTATGGTTGGTTCAGAGGTCGGATCCTTGTCCTGTGGATAAGGGCAATCTGGGGACCATGGTCATTAGAAGTCTAGACCCACCATGAATGTGTACACGTATAGTCAAACCTAGTAGCTACCACGTTAGGGATTTCGGCCTTAGAACATCCCACCCATTAGGTTTTACCCGACTAGGACAATGGGAGCATGCTTCTTTCATCCTTTTACACTGCACTCCTTTATGTTTTATTTTGATTGTTTCTACACCAAACATTGTTACATTGCATTTAAGTTAGCTAGTTCCTTATCTCATAACTTAATGTTGACATTCATTCTCAGATGTTTAGGCATTCTATTCATTATCACATGCATTCATTCCGTTCGTTTCTCATAACAAAACTTGTTTTTACATGAAATGTTTCTTTTCTTTAGTTGTGTTCACTTACATAGGTTTATGCATCATCAAATTCTCAAGGAAGCTTATTAAAATTTTCATAGAAGCATGCATTCTTATCTCTTCCATCTTTTTAATTCTACTCAATTATTTCATTCTTGTACACAGTGTGTGTGGTTTTTGATTCATCATAAGTTCAAAGCAAATGGATGCAATACCGATGAACACTAGCAATGTACATGACTGGAAGAGAAATATCAAGGTTACAAAGGACGAGCAATGAGCTAGAGAAAGTAAAAGAAATAGTTCAGTTGATGCCTCGTGAAGTCCGATCTTCTTTCAAGAATACCTACGGGTGCATATTGGATTTGTTGTCCATTCCGGTGGAAGCGTCGGCATTGAGTGCTCTCTCACAATTCTGGAACCCTTCTTTTTGTTGCTTTGAGTTGCCCGATCTTGATGCTGTGCCAACCATAGAAGAATATGTGGTTATACTGAGACTACCGATCCAAGAAAGATCAGGTGTATATCTATACCAAGGGCATTATGTTAATAAGGAAAACATTGCCAAGATAATCGGAGTTGATTCAGACCGGATGATAATGGAAGTAAGGGGGTCTGCTCAAGGAATCAGGAGAAGTTTGCTGGAGACTCATATGCAAACTTTGGCTCAACAAGGAGATTGGGATTTCTTCAAACGAACACTAGCACTGACTATCTATGGGTTGGTTTTGTTTCCATTCACGCCCGATGTCATTGATCAAGCTGCCATGGATGTGTTTTTCAAGTTCGAAATGTGTGGCATGAATCCTATCCCGGCCATGCTAGCAGATACATTCCTTTCTTTGGGGGTTTGTACTCAAAAGAGGGGGAAGGCTACTGTTGTTTGCCAATGCTATACGTGTGGTTCATGACTCATGTATATGCTAATAGCCGCATGGGCCTTCTTCCTAATCCGTTAGGGGACTTCCATCGCATACAGATAAAGTGTCAAGAAGCTCAGGCATGGAAAAAAGAATTCTCACAGATCCAATCAAACACTTTCAAATGGGTATGTCCTTGGTATCATGGAGACCGTGTTATCTACAGCTGTGGTGACTTCCATAATGTTCCGCTGATGGGTCCAAGGGGATGTATTTCCTATACACCTGCTTTAGTGCTTAGACAACTCCACTGGACTCAGACAAAGCCACAAGAAGAACAACTTAAAGTATTCGGCTTCCTATACCAGAAAGACAAGAGTACCCTGGAGCAAGAAAGGAAGATCAAAATGGCATGGAATGATGTCAAAATCTTAGGGAAAATAGAACTCGGCCAACAAATAAGTAACCGCTTCTCAAGAATACAAAGACTGGAGGAAAGCAAGAGTCGGAAAGATAATATCCCAAAGGATATTCCCAATAACCTAGCTCCCACGCAAACTCCAGAGTCGGCCCAACAGATGGAAATGATGAAGGCCCAAATGCGGTTTCTGGAGGAGAAAAAGGAAGCGGCAGACCTGAAGGTTGACATCCTTCAAGAACAATGCAAGAAAATGGCCAGAGAAATTGAGGCCCTAAAAGACGAATGTATTGAGGCAGCAGAAATCACCAAGTCCAGAAGGGCAAGGAGAAAATCTCAAGCATGCATCTGGCCAAAATCCAAGAGCTAGAAGGAGGACTCCACAAGCTTGTGAAGGAAAAGAATCAGCTGGAGAGAGAGGTTAGTAAGAAAAATCGCATGGTGGAAAGAGTAGAATTGGAAGTTAGCCAACGAGATAAAGACATTTGGAGCTTGAGAATGGAGGTCAAGAAAGAGAAAGGTATGAGAGAAAAACTGGAGGGACAAGTGAAGCACCTATCAACCATGTTGACACAGATCGAAAGCGTAAGGCTACTCAAGGATGGGCATCAAGAAACCAATATCATGATTTGTTTGTTGATGCAAATGTAATTCGGGAAGTCATGGAGAGAAAAGGCGTTAGAATGGGAAGAAAATGTGGAAAGCTCACCGGTGAATTGAGTCATTACATTCCAAATTTTATTTACCGTTTCGAGCAAGCCAAGAAGCAAATTAATAAGTTGCCACCAGTTAGATTGCCTCAAGAGGTGACAGAATTCATGGATTCATGCGAAAGGATCACTAAAGGCCTCAAGAGGAAGAAAATGAAAGCTTTGACGTAATCATCTGTCATGAGTCAAGGATTGTTGAATTTCATTGTTAAGAAAAGAGGATTGAAACTCATGAAATGTATCTTGAAACGATTTGTACTGTAACTTCACCCAAGAATGAATGAAACTTTAATGTTTGTACTTTCACTGATCACAATTGTGACTTCTCAAGCTCGCCAGATGCTCTCTATAGAGGAATAGATGTTCCTTTAGAAAGTAATCAATCACATTTTTACCTTGAGATAGTTCGTCCTTGTGTAAAAGTGTGAGAATGCTCAGACATATGAAAAGGAACCACATTGCTAGTGTTCATTAGATAGTACCTATAGAGGAGTGAATCCTCCCTTAGATTTGCTATCAACTGCACCTCGACTTATAGGGTGATATATCCATAAGAATGGGTGCAGGGCATCCTTGCTTTTAAAAATAAAAAAGAGAACTTTTGGACCTCTTTCGTTTGTTTCTTATATATATATATATATATATATATATATATATATATATATAAACAACATAAAACAAGATTTTAACTTCTCGACTTACGCAGTTTGTGAAAGCGCAAGATTCGTAACCATTGGGCGCCCAAGGAAAGAGGATACCGATCTAACTCGTGTTCATAACACTAGAGCTCGAACCAAGATGGCCGGCGGAAACACAGAACCAGGAAGGACTATCCCGTCTGCAATTACTTCTGAAGCGGGAAGAACTATTCCAGCTGTAACCACCTCGGCTATAATTACTTCTGAACCCGGAAGAAACTTAAGCATGGAAGTTGATGCAGTGAGAGGAAGACTGAACGAGTTGTCAAATAACCAGGGAAGAATGGAGGAGATGATGCGGGCTATGATGGAGTCACTCGACTTATTGAGAGCCCACCAAAACTCAGGAGGGGTACAACCAAGTGCTACGACGATAACCATACCTGTGGTATCGGATGCAGCTCTAAATGTCACGCAAGGGGTGAATGATAATCCCCGCGAACAACCACCACCGACAATGCCTATTGGAGAAGGATATCACGCGGTAGAGAATATACATGCTGAAAGGCATGGGCACGCTACCCACATTTGGGAGCAGCCTCCAAATGTCATCCCAAGGCAACTCTCTTCCTCGGGGAATAATCGTGCAGAGACAGAAAAGGACAAGTCGAGAGAAGAATGGATGGAAAAAATTCAGGAACAAATTAAGGCAATCCAAAGGCCAAATAATTATGGCTACATGGAGATTGAGCAACTTTGCCCTCCCATTAGCACGGTTGTCCCTAAAGATTTTAAAATTCCTGATTTTTCGAAATATGATGGAACTGGCAACCCACTCTTCCATTTAAAGAGTTACTGTACCAAGATGTCAATCTGGTCCAAAGATGAAAAATTTCTCATTAGCTTTTTCCACGAGAGTTTGACCGGACCGGCTCTAGAATGGTACATCCAGTTAGATCATGCAAAGATTTCCTGTTGGGAGAGTGGTGACCAATTCATGAACCAGTATAAGTTTAACTTGGAAATAGCGCCCAGCCGTGAACAGCTGGGTACAACGCAAAAGAAGAAAGATGAATCCTTTAAACAATATGCTCAGAGATGGAGAGCTTTGGCTGCTCAAGTGCAACCACCACTCATCCCATCTGAGATGTGTTCATACTTCCTAGCAACTCTAGGGTCTCCTTACATCGGGGCAATGGCGGGAGCAGCATACCGAGATTTTTCTGAGTTAATAAATCACTGGAGAAAGAATTGAGAGCTTGACTAAAGCCGCAAACTCCCGATGAGCAGTGAAGACACTAAGAGAGGATTCCCGCCCAGAAAGAAAGAGACGGAGGTAAATTATGTACAAAGTCAGCAGCCTTTTACCCCAAGATACGCACCAATGCACCCAGGACTCCATACAGCATCATACCATACCTCAAACTCTCCATACCCGTTTTACCAAACCACAAACACTACTCCGTATTCCCAGCCACAAATCAACAACATCCACATACGGCCATATCGACCCGCCCATTCAACATATCCAATCATACATCCTCGTAGCTTCCTAAGCACAAAGACTCGACCTAATTCTCAAAACCAAAATCGCAATCGCTTTCCCAACCCTACCACCTTTTCCAAAGTTAGCCATTTCCAATGCCGACCTTTATCAACGGTTGTTTGATGCTCATTTGATTTCACCATACCCTGTGCACCCATTACAACCTCCGCTTTCCGACTTGGTACAATCCAATCCTGACTTGCAAATACCATATGGATGTCGCGGGACATTCGATTGAAGATTGTGAAGGCTTTAAGACGGCAAAGGAGAAAACTAATTGCTTGTGGAAGACTGGATCTCCAAGAAGATCCAAAGCCCGATATTGTTAATAACCCAATCCCAAATCATGAAAGAGGAAGTCGTGTGAATGCCTTGGAAGTGGAGAAACAATTGATCAAAAAGGTTTTGAGTCTCCGAACACCCATGGAGAAAGTGTTTATTGCTTTGAAGGAAGCTAATTATAACATCACAAAGACTGCCTCTATGATGAAAGAAGAGGAGAAATATGATATGGAATCAAGATGTGCATACCATTGTGGAAGTCCTGGGACATGATATTGAGACTTGTTGGGATTTCAAAGTGCGTGTACAAGAACTACTCACTTTAGGTGTGATACAGGCAAAAGAAGCAGAATTCTGCTGAAGAGGTAAATGTGATTGAGCGTTTTGTACTCAAAGTGCCTCCACTTAATCAAACTCCAAAATTTGAAAAGATAGTGATCACTGTGAAGATGCCAACACCTTTCAGCTTATGAGGACACACGTCTTTGTTCCTTGGAATTATGAGACTCAGTCAAGACAAGTGGAAACATAGGAGAAACCTCAAGACCCGAGAAAACGAGGAAGTGACAAAGTCATGGAAGTAAAGGGAATAACAAGGAGTGGAAGAGTTTATGGGCCCAAAGAGTTGGAGAAGGGGAAGTTTGTTGATGAAGGTAACATTGACAAAAGCTCAGGCTCAGAGAGAAAAGAAAGAGAAGAGGAGGAGGAGGAGTTTTTGAAGATTATGAAGCAAAGCGAGTATGATATTCTAGATCAACTAAAGAAGACTCCCGCTAGAATATCACTCTTGTCACTAATCTTGTCATCTGAACTCCACCAAAAAGCAGTGTTGAAGGTGTTAAAGGAGGCCTATGTCAAGCCAGATGCATCATTGGAGAATGTAGTAAACATGGTGGACCCGGGGAAGCGTGTTAACATGATCACATTTTCAGATAAAGAGATTATATCTCAGTAAAACCCCAGAGCACTATACATAACTCTTAAATGCAAGGGTTACATTGTGCCCAGAGTCCTTATTGATGGAGGGTCGTGGCTAAATGTCTTGCCAAGATCAACCCTGCACTATTTGTCAATGAGTAAGGATGATATACTGCCACAGTTAATGGTAGTGAAAGCATTTGATGGAGCTAAGAAGAGCATCCTTGGAGAAATAACACTGTTACTTGAGATGGGCCCAAGCAGATTTGAAGTATTATTCCAAGTGATGGAGATTGAGTCGGATTATAATATGCTACTTTGGGAAGACCATGGATTAACAACGCTGAGCTGTCCCTCAACCTTGCATCAAAAGGTGAAATATGTGGAGAATGGAATGGTCGTTACAATTCATGGAGAAAAAGAAATCTTAGTGTCCAAACCAAGGGCATTGCCATATGTGGAGAATGTAGAGTGGTGGAGAGTAGTTTATGGCATAATATAGAAGTAGTAGGATTGAAACAAGAGCAAGCTAAACCCCAATACAAAGTCGTGTAGTGGCCCAGAACATGGCTAAGAGTGGATATTTGGAAGGCAGAGGACTGGGATCGTGTTTGCAAGGCACCCAAACCCTTATATCGGTCCCCGGAAAGTTCAACCGGTTTGGTGCTGGGTACAAGGACTCGTTGAACGATGAGATGAGAACTTTGAGTCCTGGAGCGAAAGAACAAAGTGGAAAAGTGAAGCAAATCCCTCACTTAAGAGAGACGTTTCATGGCCCGGTTGAAGTAATTACAGTTGGAATAGTTCACTCCCCTGGCCATTATACTACCATCAACATGGTGGATGCTGAGACGGCAGAAGAACTCAACAATGCTCATCTTTGTTGACAATGATGAGATGCTGATGAACTGGACTGCTGAACCAGTGATTGATGTTATTGCTGCAAAGTAATTTATTGGGCTGTATTAATTAAGATTTATGCTTTTGTTTATGCTCTTTGTGAGACATCGTTTAAATAAGCTTACATGATTTTTCAATAGCCTTCCTTTATGTTTTCCGTTTTGCTTCATTCCTTTTTCCTTTCTTTTGTTTTCTCCTTTCCCTTATTTCTTTACTTTTCCATTCCCAGCTCGTTAATTCGTGTTTGTCCTATGTTGTTCGTGATCCATTTTAGCATTCCAACCTACCATAATTACTTTCCAGGAACATGAATGACATAGAAATTTTGCCGCAAGAAAAGGAATTTGGAAACTTATCGATTGATTCTCTTGCTGCATTTGATTGCGATAACCATGAATCTGAAGAGGATGAGGGAGATATTGAGCAGTTTTCAAGCTTATTAGAACACACAGAAAGAGGATTTGATCTGGACAATGAGGTGATCGAGGTGATTAACATGGGCACTGAAGAAGAGAAAAAGGAGTTGAAAATAGTGGCAAATCCTGAACGTATAGAGATGATTGCGTTGTTTAAGGAATTCCTGGATGTATTTGCATGGTCCTATCATGATATGCCAGGATTAGACCCAGAGATTGCTTCACACAAGATCCCTTTGTATCCTGAAGCTGAACCGAAGAAGCAAAAGTTGAGGAGGATACGGCCCGATATGTCATTGAAGATAAAGGAAGAAGTGACTAAACAAATTTTGAGGCCGGGTTCCTGGAGGTTTCAAGACATACCGATTGGGTGGCTAATGTTGTGCCCGTGCCTAAAAGGACGGAAAAGTCAGGATGTGTGTAGATTATCGGGATTTGAATAAAGCTAGTCCAAAAGACGATTTTCCTCTCCCTCACATTGATGTCCTTGTTGATAATACAGCTAGAAGTCACCGATTTTCCTTTATGGATGGATATTCTGGGTATAATCAGATCCCTATGGATGTTCATGACAAAGGAAAAACTACTTTCATAACGCTTGGGGAACATTTTGCTATACTGAACATGCCATTTGGATTGAAGAATGCTGGTGCCACCTACCAACGTGCTATGGTTACATTGTTCCATGACATGATGCACAAAGAGATTGAAGTGTATGTAGATGATATGGTCGCCAAGTCTAAAGAGGGAGAAAGCCACGTGGCAGTTCTGCGAAAACTGTTCGAGAGGCTCAGAAAGTATAAGCTACGATTGAACCCTAATAAATGCATTTTTGGGGCATCTACATGGAAGTTACTCGGGTTCATTGTCAGTAGAGAAGGGATAAAAGTGGATCCTGACAAAGTAAAGGCGATACAAGAAATGTCAGCTCCGAATCGAACGAGAAGTGAGAAGTTTTCTTGGAAGGCTCAACTACATTGCTAGATTCATTGCCAATTTGACTAGTACATGTGAGCCTATATTCAAGCTGCTGCGAAAACATCAACCTGGGGAGTGGAATGATGAATGCCAAGAAGCCTTTGATAAGATAAGGGCTTATCTAATGAAGCCTCCAATTCTAGCTCCACCTGTACCAGACCGTCCTTTAATATTATACCTCACAGTGTTGCCCACGTCACTTGGGGCAATGTTGGGTCAATATGATGAGTCTGGTAAGAAGGAACAGGCAATTTATTATCTGAGCAAGAAGTTTAATGACTGTGAGTCCCGTTATCTGGCGATTGAAAAGACTTGTTGTGCATTAGTGTGGGCATCCAAGAGGTTGAGGCAGTACATGTTATACTATACTACCTGGTTAATCTCTCGAATGGATCCATTGAAATACATATTTGATAGTCCTCATGTGTCGTTGAGAATGTCAAAATGGCAAGTGATGCTGTCCGAATTTGATATCAAATATGTGACTCAAAAGTCTATCAAAGGAAGTGCAATTGCTGATCATCTAGCTGAAAATCCTCTTGAGGATATACAGCCTATCGTGCCTGAATTCCCCGATGGTGAAGTGTTAACAGTGGAAAAAGATGAGATAGAAAAGGAGAATGTATGGAGAATGTACTTTGATGGGGCTGTCAATATGAATGGATGTGGAATAGGAGCTGTAGTGGTATCACCAGCCGGGAAGCAGTACCCAGTTTCCATCAAGTTGGATTTTGAATGTACCAACAACATCGCAGAATATGAGGCTTGTGCGAATGGTTTGCAAGTTGCAATTGACTTAGGGATCAAAGAATTAAAGGTGTTTGGAGACTCGGCGCTCATAATCTACCAAGTTATTGGAGAATGGCGCACAAAAGATCCAAAATTGATACCTTATCAGAAGTATTTATCTCGACTAATTGAGCACTTTGATGATATATCATTTTCTCACTTAACTCGAGACAAAAATCAATTTGCGGATGCTTTAGCCACTTTGGCTGTGATGACTAAGTTGGAGATCCACGCAAATGTACAACCTATTTGCGTAGAGGTGCAAGATGAACCGATATACTGTGACAGCGTAGAGATTGAACCAGACGGCCAACCATGGTATCATGACATCAAACAATATGTTCAAAGAGGAGAATACCCGATTGGAGCAAATGAAGTGCAAAGAAAAACAATTCGAAGGTTGTCCATGCCCTTTTTCCTAAATGGCGAAGTCCTTTACAAGCGGAATCATGACACCACTCTCCTTAGATGTGTGGATGCTCATGAAGCTCGAATGATCATGATCGAGATCCACGAAGGAATCTGTGGAACTCACGCTAATGGGCACATGATGGCGCGCAAGATCCTAAGAAGTGGATATTATTGGTCTACCATGGAAAATGACTGCATCGGTTATGTTCGAAAGTGTCACAAATGTCAAACATATGCAGATCGAATCAATGCTCCTCCAGCCCATTACACAACATGGTATCTCCTTGGCCTTTCTCAATGTGGGGCATGGATGTCATCGGCCCGATTAATCCCAAAGCATCCAACGGCCATCGTTTTATTTTGGTCGCAATTGACTATTTCACAAAGTGGGTGGAGGCTGCTTCATATGCCAACATCACACAAAAGGTGTTTCTCGTGTTTATTAAAAGGACATTATTTGCAGATATGGGATTCCGTAAAGAATTATCACAGATAATGCTCCTAACCTTAATGGTGCCGGGTTCGAAAGTTCTTTGAAACTTTCAAGATCAAGCATCACAATTCAGCTCCTTATAGACCTCAAATGAATGGCGCAGTTGAGGCCGCAAATAAGAACATCAAGAAAATCGTTGCCAAGATGGTGATGAATTACAAGGACTGGCATGAAGTGCTACCATATGCTTTACACGCATATCGAACAAACATACGGTCAAGCACAGGGGCAACTCCCTTCTCATTAGTATATGGAAGCAAGTCGTATCTCCGTAGAAGTGGAAATCCTGTCCTTAAGGATTTTGATGGAATCTGACTTGGAGGAATCTGAATGGGTGAGGGCTCGATATGAACAGCTCAACATGATAGAAGAGAAAAGACTGGCGGCTATTTGTCATGGCCAGTTGTACCAAAACAGAATGGCTAAGGCTTTCAACAAGAAAGTTCGCCCTAGAGATTTTCATCCAGGGGATTTAGTTTTGAAGAAAATTCTCCCTAATCAAGAGGACGCACGGGGCAAGTGGGCTCCAAGTTATGAAGGTCCTTACATTGTCAAGCAGGCATTCTCAGGTGGGGCGTTGATTTTGCAAAACATGGATGGACAAGAATTGCCTAAACCGATCAATACCGATGCAGTCAAAAGGTTCTATGCTTGAAAAGATGTTGAAAAAGCCCGTTAGGTTGAAAACTCGAAAGAGCAACCTAAGCAAAAGTTAGGGTAAAACGAAAGAAAAAGAAAAAGAAAAACAAAAGAAAGAAAAAGCTCGTTAGGTTGAAAACTCGAAAGAGCAACCTAGGCAAAAGTTAGAGCCAAAAAAAAAAAAAAAAAAAAAAAAGATAAGCATCATCTCAAGCAACCTATACTGGGGCAATTTTTAGTGTTGAATTTGTCCAGTGAATCGAATAGCCCAAGAGTAAAACTGGGGCAATTTTTCAGAAAAAGGGTTGAAGACATCTTCATAGATCAGGGCTATGGTATTCAAATGTCAGAAGAAATTGATTGAATAAGCCACAAAGAACCGGAACTGGGGCAAAATTTCATGTTTTTCACAATCTTGTCTTTCACTTTTATGATTGTTCCCACCTTTTGTCATCCAATACACCAAGCAATAAAGATGTCTATTCGGCCACTCTTTTTATTTTCTCTTTAAATGCATGTTTATTTATGATGTCTCAAGTAAGTATAAATTTAAGTTTAAAGTTATACAACCTAATAATTCTTACAATAATACATCAACAATCAGCATCACACTAAGAGAATTCAGATATCTCAGTTAAGCTTGGCAGAAAAGCAATCATCATCCTAAAAAGGAAAGATGGGAAGGAAGTGAGCAAAGGTCTAGAACAAAGTTTATGCCAGAAGGTCCAGCGTGTGAATTACGAGTTTGATCGGTTATAGTCTTCCTTGAGACTTGCTTGTTTTGGTTACAGTTAGTTTTTCTGAAATAAACTGAAAATTGATGACTTGTGCATATAACCTCAAAAAGAGATAATGTGAAAATCATTGTTTTCCATGTTTACATATTTATTTTTTTCAGTTGGGCTCAGATTGCCGAATTTATTTTTCAGTCGGCCTCAGATTGTCACTTTATTTTTCATGTCGGCCTCAGATCGCCGCTTTACTTTCAGTTGGCCTCAGATTGCAAAATTTTTTTTTTTTTTCCAGTCGGCCTCAGATTGCCAAATTTATTTTTCAATCGGCCTCAGATTGCCACTTTATTTTTCAGTCGGCCTCAGATTGCCAAATTTATTTTTCAGTCGGCCTCAGTTTGCCAAATTTACTTTTTCAGTCGACCTCAGATTGCCAAATTTAATTTCTAGTCGGCCTCAGATTGCCAATTTACATTTCCAGTCGGCCTTAGATTGCCACTTTACTTCTCGTGTCGGCCTCAGATTGCCACTTTACTTTCATATCGGCCTCAGATGCCAATTTATTTTCAGTCGGCCTCAGATTGCCATTTTAATTTTCCTGTCGGCCTCAGATTGCCAATTTACATTTCATGTCGGCCTCAGATTGCCAATTTAATTTTCTTGTCGGCCTTAGATTGCCACTTTACTTCTCGTGTCGGCCTCAGATTGCCACTTTACTTTCATATCGGCCTCAGATGCCAATTTATTTTCAGTCGGCCTCAGATTGCCATTTTAATTTTCCTGTCGGCCTCAGATTGCCAATTTACATTTCATGTCGGCCTCAGATTGCCAATTTAATTTTCTTGTCGGCTTTAGATTGCCACTTTACTTTTTAGGTCGACCTCGGATTGCCAATTTAATTTTTCTTGTCGGCCTCAGATTGCCAAATTTACCTTTTCAGTCGGACTCAGATTGCCAATTTACTTTTTCAGTCGACCTCATATTGCCATCGTGATGGTTTTCAATTTCATGTCGTTTATTGACCCGTATCTGGTTGGTCACAAGATTTTGTTTAGATTTCTACAACCCACGTCAATTTTTCAATTTCTGTAAAGCCCCTGTTAGCTTTTCAGTTTGTGTCAGTCCATGTCAAATTTTCAATTTCCGTCAGCCCCGTGGACTTTTCATTGTTTATCAGCCGCTGTCGGCTTTTCATTGCCTGTCAGCTCACATCGTTTTTTTAGTTTCTAGTCAGCCCCTGTCGGCTTTTACATCATTGCATTACACATGCTTCTCATGAGCATTTAGTTTCTTTCGCCACTTGAATTAAATCTTTCTTGTTATTATCAATTTCATGCATTGCCGAACAAAATCAATGTTCATGTCTTTACTCATTCCTTATGAAAGCAATAGGCAAAAACTTATGTTTTTCGTATTCTCTTATAAGAAATGAGTAAAGAGGGGCAACTGTGAACACTCGATTTTGTTCGGTCATCTAAACCAAAAAAAATCCAACATTGCATTTTATGCTCCAAAACATTTATTTTATTAGCTTTTTTTTTTTTTCCACTCATTACATCTGAACAATAAAAAAATAAAAAATAATAATAACATAAAAATAAAATAACAAAAAAATCAAGTGCGGACACCACGTTATGGGTCCACTCCCTCTGCTCCTCAGTTCCCACTCTCCACTTCCTTCAGTTCCACTCGTTGCAAGTGATGGGCATGCTGCGCAAAGGACAAGCACTCTGCAGGAATGATGGGCTCACTGCCTAATTAGTGGAATGTGCAGCATATGGATGGGTTCACTGCCTAATTGATAAAGCATTCAGCAGCTGCAAAGGCGTGGGGGACAAACCCTGTTAGTTGTTTCTTCATCCTAAGAGTAGCATGGAATTGAAAGTATAATATTAAGAGCAAGCTTAGTATAAAGGGGACGAGGAGAAAATGAAGGGGGGCTTTGGAGTTTTTTTTAGGGAGCAACATACACGGGGACCCATCAATGCCATCTCCAAACTAGCTCCTCTTGACCATAGCTACTAAAAAACCATTCCTCCCAAGCTGCGACGATCACCAATTCTCCAATCCTTGCTGCTATTTTTGGTCCTTTGGAGAGCTAAACACATCTCTGCTCTCCATCCTTTTGCAATAATCAGAGAGGAACAGGTAAAAACTACTTCTCTAATATCAACAATTACAATCATTATCACCGCTGCCATAGCATGACCTTGAGCCCAGCCGCCACCAGCACTGAGATCTTCGCCTGACTGCAGCACTTCACGACCTCCTCTCTCTGCAGCTTCCTCCCAAACCAGTCCATGGCCGTGCGTTCATGGCCTTCCCCTTCTCTCTCAGCTCGCAGATTCCCCTCTCTCTATCATCCCTTGCATGCTTGTTCTTCTTATTTTGTGGAAACGCACCTTTGTGAAGCCCATACCCTCTATTATTTTATTCTCCAAAAGAAATGAAACCCATACCCCCCGTGATAGCATTCTGGTTCCACCACGTTACTCATAGGATTCTTGTTAGTTTAATATTACTTGCATTACATTGTGCTTTGGTGTTTTATATTATTTTATTGCATTGCACATTGATATTTTACATTATTGTTATCACTTGTCACGTTGGTTTCTTGTTTGGTAGGACCCCATTTTGGTTTTGATTCTTGTTAGTTTTATATTACTTGCATTACATTGTGCTTTGGTTTTATATTATTTTATTGCATTGCACATTGATATTTTACATTATTGTTATCACTTGTCACGTTGGTTTCCTTTTTCTTTTGGGGTCAAGTGTGTCATGATAGTTAAGATAGTGGGGAGGAGCCAAGGCTTTCAGAGAAATTGTGGCTTGTGTTTATTTTATTAATAGTGTTAAGGGTTAAGTTGAGTATAGGATTGGGCTTTGGGATTTTTATTTTTATTCCGAAAAAAATACTGGGTTGTTTTTTTTCAATGAAAAATGTTTGTGCTGTCTAATAAAAAAAAATGGTGTAAGCGTGAGTGTAAGTGTTTGGGTTTGTTATTAACTTTGTAAATAGATTTGGGTGGGGCTGCCTCTATTTTAGAAATTGAAAACCATGAATTACGGAACATTCATGTACTTTTGTTTCTTTTGATTATTTATGTTTGTGTTCTTGCTTAGAGAGGGGTTTGCATATTTCTTGTCCCAATATTGTCTGATCTTTAGTAAGCATTTGCGACCCCAATTACTTTAGGCCATGTTTTTTATTTTATTTTATTTTATTTTATTTTGTTCATAAAATTTTCTTCGAATTTAAAACGTTTTCATTAGAAATCTAAATTTAGTTTTATTGAGTTGGTATGCGAGGAGAAATTTTTTTAGATATTATAATTTTTCTTATGAATCTTTCAAAAAAGAGGTGTCGAAAATAAATGTATTTTCTTTCTTGTAAATAATTCGTAGTATACCCTTAAGCGGTTTTGTTCTAATCATTTGAAAGGAAATAAATAGTTTATGGGTTTGTTTTTCTTTTTAATTATTTAGTTGGTTGGGTGAATCTTGTTTAAAAGTTATAAATTAATCGTACCTTTGTCTTTCGTTAGGGAAGTCATGTTGATATTAGTGTTAAAAAATGAATAAAAATAAAAATGTCTTCCTTTTTAAATAAATTTTTTTTTAAATGATAATTCATGCAATGGACAATGAGAGTGATTGAGTGGCAAATGTCATCTTCACTCTTATCGAATCATAAGGACTTATTGAGTAGCCCGGTGCTAACTTAAATCCCACGATGAAATTTCAAGGAAAATTTTATTAATTAATATAAATCAACACATAAATATTTTTTACAGAACTACGTGACTTTGAGTTCCTCATTGTACCGGAGGATACGTAGGAGCAGGCTATCCCTGTCAAGCCAAAATTAAATCTTCTTAAATTGGTTTAAACTGTAAATGTAATTATATAAATTAAATTCCTTGATTTATACATTTCAATTGTAAAATATATTTGTCTAAATTAATTCTTCTTAATCTATGTGTTTAAATCATAAGTATTTTGCTAAAGTAATTTTCTTCTTAATTTATTTTCTAGTTTATATGTTAAAATTGTAAATATATTTTTTTTTTAAAAAAAACTAATTTATGTTAATGTATTCGTTAAAATTGTAAATATGTTTGTCAAAATTAATTCTTAGTTTATGTGTTTGAATCATGAATATATTTATGTAAATTAAATTTCTGGAATATATATGTTTAAGCTGTAAATATATTGGTGTAAATTAATTTATGTGTTTAAAATAAATACATTTTTTGTACATTAAACTTCTTGAATTTATATGTTCAAATCATAAACAGATTTGGGTAAATTTAATCTCTTGAATTTATATGTTTAAATTGTAAATATTTTGTGTAAATTATTTATTAGTTATTAAGATTGTAAATGTATTTTCTAAAATTAATTTTTCTTGATGTATTTATTTAGATTTTAAATATACTTGGCAAAAATTAATTTTCTTAATTTATTTGTTAAATTGTAAATATTTTATGTACATCATTTTTAATTTATGTGTTAAAATTGTAAATATATTTGTCATAATTAAATCTTCTTAATTAATGTGTTTAAATTGTAAATATTCTTGGTAAATTAATTTTTCTTAATTTATGTGCTAAAATTATAATTTTTATCTTCCTTATTTGAATTTTAAAGGGGTTATTATTTAATCTGCATAATTTACTAAGGTATCGTCTAAGGACGGGTGTATTAGGGGTGCGTGGGATTAAGTTCTTACCCTTCTCTATGCATAACCGACTCCCGAACTCATATCTGGTTTTCAAACACTATTTTCATTGAAAAAAATAGAATTGGTTTTTCCAAGATTTTCCAAATTAAATAAACTTGGTGGCGACTCCCAATTTTCAAAAATTATTTTTCGCCGTCCCCGTCGCGATCCCGGTTGCGACAACACCCCATGTTTGGGTTTTTTCTCCCCTAAATGGAAACCCCTTATTCCCAAACCCTTTACAACCTTTCCTCCCTCGATTCCACATCATTTATTCTTTTTCCAAGATCAAGGTAATTAGTGGTTTTATGGGTTTTTGTTATCTCCTTCTTCCCTATATCATGTTCTAGGTTATGGGTTATTGTTATTCTCTCATTCTTATCAAGTGAGGGTGCTTCCCCAATGTTGTTGAGTTGATCTAGGGCTAATTAGAGAGTATTAGAGATTAATCTAGAGTTTAGGTAGTTGTTACGGACATTGGTGCTCTCCTTACTCCTCGAAGCTCAGTTGGTGTTGGCATCATCTCTTCTGCCTCTCTAGGTGAGTGGATTCAATCATGTGACCTTTATTTTGGTCATTAGAGCTGTCTTCCTCACATTGTGGCATTATTGCATGATTTCAGAAATGATTCTAAAGAGATTATAAATTACTATTAGTTTTGTCAAGGTTATGAGATTTTGATTTTCGAATAGCATGAATTATATGTTTTAAGAGACTCATAGGACCATTTGTTGCTAAAATGACTTTTAATAAAGAGCTAGATTATGAATCTGATTATAGTAGAGATTTGTGAATTACCATGACGAGTTCAAGAGTAGAGCAAGGTATGATATAGCTTTTGAAAACCTATGTTATTATGACTTCAGAGTTTTCATGATTTAGAACCTTATTGGTTTTGAAGGATGATATTAGGATAATCTAGTTATAAAAAATATGCTAGCTTGAGATACGATTTAGAAATTCAGTCAAAAAGGGCTTTAGAGCATGGAGCCTCATATGATTCTTAGCAGTTAGTGGCTACATACTCTGTAGGCCTTGGAAATCACAATATCTACAAATAAGTGATCCCTTTGACATTATTTCATGGCCACGGTTATGCTAAAGTCAGATTGTCAGAGTTATGCGGACCCAGAGCTCTTAGAATATTAATAGTTTTAGGAGTTTTCATGAAACTAAGAAATGTGGAATTTCAGGATTGTTGATTGTATTTATTTTATAGTTGAGTTATGTATGATGAGATTTAGTAAGCAGTCAGAGGCAATTTTATTAAATAGTCATTGAGGCAATATTAGTAAAGAGTCATGAAAGCAATATTATTAAACAGCCATGAAGGCAATATTACTAAACAGTTGTGGAGGCAATATTTCTAAACAACCATAGAGGCAACATTAGTAAACAACCATGGAATCAATATTATTAAACAACCATGGAGACAATTTTTTTAAGACCAGAGAAGTTTGGGACCTATTGAAGTGCCCATAGAGTACAAAGATAATCACGAACAACTATGACTATTCTTATATATATGAATATGTTTACAAATTTAGAGTATTGGTATTTATGATTTAGAGAAGCTTATGGTTTTGTTTCAAAATGTTTATATATACATATATGGAGTTGTTTTAGAGTTTGTTTTAATATTGTTATTGTTATTATTATTATTATTATTGTTATGTTAATTTTCATGCATCCTGTTTTTATTATCCCATGAAGGGGGTTATAGGTGAAAATTCACTCACTGAGTTTTAGATAAAACTCACCATTCTCCTTTCTCCCATCACAAATATAATAGCTATTGCGGGTCCTTCTGGCCACCCTCTCCAATAGTAAAGATGCTAGTTGATAAGCCTCATTTCAGAGTGAAGTACCCTTTTTTTGTTATTCTTAGAGAGCTCTAGTGTCAATGCCGGCAGGGTCCTGAACCATAAAATTATCTGCATGTTTTGCATTATAATTTATGCTTATACTATATTTACATTAATATAGTTTATTTTGTATAGAGAGCAGCTCATTATATTTTGTATTACAGAAATAGATTTGGAGATTGGTTATGAACTTGTTATCCATGATGTTTTTGGTTTCTGAGAGATAGATTTATATTAGAAGTGAAATGACATTTTATTTAAAATGGTGGTTATTATTAATTAAAATGTGCACATAGAGACACTTAGTGGTCACGAGATTTACATGAGGATGGGACTCTTTACGTGCCGGTCACATTCCCAAGGTCATGACAGTTTGTGTTGAATGAGACTGAAAAAGCATCCCAAAGGTACTTATCCCTGTCTTGTAGTCGATTGCACGATGTTATTGACTACCGGATTTCCAAAAAATCTTCTCTGCAACACCAATGCCTTAGGTAACGTAATTGATTATAGTTGACCAATTTTACTTGCCCTTGGGTGTTGAAAAAGCGATGGTAGATATTTTGTTGGAATTCCAACACCATGAAAATTGCATCTATTGGTTATCTATAGCTCAAGATAATCACAAAATATTGAGCAAAAGTTACGTTTTGACATCATTAGGCTAGAGTTGTATTTCAACTCTTACCATCCAATTTTCTCCGGGATACTTTATGAAATAGAATTCGAATATGGAATCATAGTTGTTGATCTCCTCTTAATTGGATTAGGATATTTTAAATCAAGAGTATTAAAGGTAGAATTAATTGGGCCGTTAGTATTCAAACACATACGCATCCTAACGGAGGAAATCTCCAGGATAGAAGGTGAGCAATCAATTGGGTTATCATTAACCAATCCCACTAGCTTCAGGTTTTTTAGTAAAAGTTCCTCAACCTCATCTACGAGTGATAGTTAAGGCTTCTAAGGACACATTTCTAAAGATCCTATACCAGAAGTACCCAAGATTTACCCCACTTATAGTAGCATTTTGCATGCATGAAAGGCTAAGATTCTTCGTGCACATTAATTACCTCACAGGAAAATATAAGCGATGAAGTGATGAGTAAGCAAACCATCATAAATAAGAGGCCCATATACATGGCTTAATTAACAACTTGGCGACATTGTGCCATTTCCAAATTCAATCAACAAAAGACCATCATACATGTCTTGTGCAATAAAATGTAGGAAAAATAGGTGTTTTTGTTTGCATACTTTTACTCAAATATTTTAATTTCTCCTATTAAAATTTTTCTTTCTCAATTCAGTTCCTTATATTTTGAATTGTTTAAATTTTTTTCCCAAACCTTTCCGTCACATAACTAACAAAAAATACTGACATGGCACAATCCATATCATATCCACATGTGTGACACCTCAATTGTGTGAGTGTGCTGTTGGCATTCCATCAGTCATATGACGGAATAGTTATTTGAGGTCAAATTAAATATCATTTGAAACATGAGAGATCAAATTTAGAAAATGAAAATTAAGGGATCAAGTTAAAAAAAATCGAGCAAAGGTAGGAGATCAAAAATCATATTTGACCTAAAATACATAATTTGATAATTATCAACAATATCAAATAAACAAGATAACTACGATGTGAAATTATATGCTAAAAGATTTTCAACAAAAATACATAAATTAAATTAAACAAATTTAATTTAAATACACTAACAATATAAACTTTTTGGGCAAACAACTATCATTCGGAAATTGCATAGCATAATCACTTTTTATACTTTGACGTTTTTTTTTTTATTGCAAAGACAAATTAATTAACAACAACATTTTGGGTAGAGTCTCCAATTAAACTAGGAGTTGCCTTCTATTATATTATGACACTATTCACTATAAGTAAAAAAATTTATCAACAACAAAATTTTCAGTAGAGTCAGCCCTTAAATTAAAAGTTTCTCCTTATTAGATTATGATAATTTTTTTTCATTGAAACAAAAATTTAAACAATAAAAAACAATTGGCAAGTCTCCCCTTAAATTAAAAGCCTCTTAGTTATATTATATTAAACCAATTTTTACTGAAAACAACAAATTAATCAACACCAAATCGATAAATTCAAACAATTTAATCAATATTATATCCATTCTAGAGCACACCCTTTACTTCAAAGCATGCAACCAAACTAAACCATTTAAACAATAAAGTATAAATTTTCTGTGTTTTCATTTTTCAAGATTTTGTGAAGTAGATATTAAAAATACTGAAAATAATAAAATTCTATTTTTAGTTTTCATTTCATGTTTTTATTATATATTTTCTTTGCAAATTGTAAAATTTAAAACACAAAATGAAAACTGAATTAACCAAACGGGTTGTAAGCTTTTCCCTATCAGGAATCCGTTATTTTTCTTCTATTCCTATAAATCTATCCTAGAAAAGATAAGTGCTGCAGAAAATATGAATTTACACGCTACCAGGTATATTCACCTATACTCCAATTATTAACTCTAATTAATTCTCCAAACATGCTCTCTAATGAACTAAAGAAAATTAAACTAAGTTAACTAATATCATAAACTAACAATTTAGAGTTAAGAAATGGAATAATAAAATAAAGCTAAAATAAAAAATTAAACCAATTAAAATTGTTAGAATTGTACCTAAAGTGTAATGTCAGTCTCCCACAACGATGGGAGTCATTGGAAGACAATGAGAGGAGAAGATGTCGAGAGAGGAGAATGGTGGAGAAATGGGGAAGGAGAGAGGGGGTTTAGTTTTAATTCATCTAATCTCTTGCACTACCCATATATTTTTTGTCAAAAATAATTAAATTACTAGAACAAATCGCTTTGTTAATTTAATTACTGACAGATTTTCAAACCAATAATTGAATTAATGAAATGATTGGTTTCACTAATTTAAATTTTTGACCCAAAATTTGTTACTGCTGAAATAATCGGAGATACAAAGTGACACCAACGTCAACGTCCAAAAATTCAATTATCAAAGAATTTTGTATCATTAATATATTAGTTCAATTAATCATAATTTTTTATCAAAGTATATAATAATTTATCGACGAAAAATTGCATCAGTATATTATTATTTTAAAAAAATAAATTTCTTAAAAATATCAAATCTTCAATGGTAAAATTCATTGGTAGATTGTTATTTGATAAAATAAGAAAATAACAATATCAGTTTAAATCTCGTTACTTTCAAAATATTAATGAAAAAAAAAATACATTCTAACATTTTACCTAAATAAAGAAAAAGATAAAATATTTGATAGTAGTTGCTAAGGCCAATTGATGTTTTGTCTGATTGCTTTTTATATTATCTAAATGCGTCCTTTCAATAGATAAATAAAATTACTAAATTTATCGTGTTCATTCTAAAATTCGCTTTTTTTTTTTCACACCCTATTACTTGTTTTTCAATAAATAATAACAGGGGTTTTTTCGCTAATGAAATAATAACGGGTTTGGTAAATTGTTCCGGTCAAAAGAAAATAATAATTAAATTAAATCATTTGGACTTGATACGACTAAAGAAGAAGAGACACGTATGCCTACGTATGACACAGCGTATGATTACGTAATTTTCAAATTGAAACGAAAATTAACTTAAAAACATTTTTTATACTTATAATGTATGAAATATCATGCCAACTTAAATCTTATTTATTATTAAATATGTTATAAATCATATTTAAATAAAATTTATATATCATCTAATAATAAATAAATAAAAATCAATATAATATCTTATATATTATAAATACAAACAACAACTCTAATTAAGTGAAGTGACCCTTGGTTGAATTGTCCATTGCTGTACTTATTACTTCAGAGACGATTGCTTCTGTACGCCAGAAATCCCATACCGGTCGAAGCCTACTGGTGCGAAAATGTCAAGAAAGGAAAATCAACTAATCAGTAACGTAACCGTTGGAGAGAGACGTGGGGTAACGCTAAACAACTACAAGATATTTAACGGAAATGATATCAATTCTTATATAAAATTAAATAATATGACCACTAATTCATTCAAAAATTAATAATTATGACATGTTATTATGATAAATAAATTCTATTAAATCTTTTTTATTGTCTAATATTTTTTAAAAAAAGTTTAGGGAATTTCTCCAATATTTTTATATATAAAAATTAAATATATCAATTTTTATTTTATTATTTGTTATTAAAAATGAGTTGTGTGTTCCTCTAACGTAATTTATTAAATTTATTAAATCAATCATGATTAAATAGAAATCATTAAATATAAAAGAGTAGCAATATCCATAAATACCGAAGAAAAAACCAAAAAAATTATGTTCACAAAACATAATAATATTCCTTTGGGTTTTGTTATTCCTATTTCACCTTATAAATCACTTTTCCATATCGTAAAACAACTTTCTTTGCTCGCGAGTGTACACACAGACATATATTATTAACTTCTTTAAAAGTTGAAGAGTTTAATTTTTATATATTGAATTCATTATGCCACATAAGTAAACATGATTCGATCCTATGACTATTATTTGATAAATTATGCAAATAAAAGAATTTGATAGAAAAACTATCTAATAAAAGTTTCAAATTATTAATGTATTAAAATTAAATTAAAAAATGAGTTATCCATATCAATAAATAAATAAATAAGTGAATTATATTACTTCTATCGTACATAACAATTAATACAAGTTTTGTTCAAAGATTTTGACGATTATATATATTTTTCTACTGAGAAACTTATTAGAACTCATTTGATGAAAGAACAGCCGATGCTAATATTAACTTTTTAGATCTATCCTATATCTCCATGTTTAACGAATGCTTTACTTATTTGTTTCTCTTCTAATTAACAAATCTTTTAACAGGTCCCACTTGTATTGTGCACATAGCTTATAGATATTTTTGGTTTGCTAGGGTCTATCCCTAGATGAAACCTATGTTTATAAAAGGCCCCATGATATCTCGCTAAAGTTAGCAACGCTCGCGAAGTTGCCATTTGGTAACTAGTCTCAACACGCCACATATGTCATTTCCTTCCTTATATTAGAAACACTAAAATTTTCTAGCTAGTTATCTTGCTGCTTGATAACAAAAGACACGAAAACCCCACAACATGGATTTACTTGAACAAGCAAAAACCGCACTGGAACCATTGCCAGCGGCTCTCTTGTTGGCTATCCCAATGATTCTGCTGCTGGGTTTGCTGACACGAATTCTTCGAAAGGCACCATACCCTCCAGGGCCAAAGGGGCTGCCAATTATAGGAAACATGAACATAATGGACCAGATGACACATAGGGGTCTGGCCAAGCTAGCCAAGCAATATGGCGGCGTTTTGCACCTTCGCATGGGGTTCCTCCACATGGTGGCCATTTCCAACCCAGAAGCAGCACGCCAAGTGCTCCAATTGCAGGTATGTGCCTAAACAAAAGATGATTTCGCTCGGGTTTAAATATGTTTTAAATCTATGTAAAATAAGTGAGTGTTGATTTTAGCCTTAAAAAGAAAATTCTTCTGGTTTTAGTCCAAAGTCCAGAAACATTTGTGGTTGTTGTTAGACTACCTATATTAAAATGTTTCATAGGCTGATGAAAGGTTACGTTATTCAATTCTATATAATAGTTAATACTCACAAGTGACACACTAAAATCAAACATTTTAAAAATTATTTGAACTAAAACAAAAGAAAACTCTTTTCGAAGACTAAAAATAAAATTTCCTTATTTTACAGTGGTAAAAACATATTAGTTGTTAGATTAATTTAATTGACATTTTTTATAAAAGATAAAGAATGACTATATTATTAAAAAAAATTGTACTTCTAAAACTTAAAAAGTTGCAACTTGCAAGTAATCATATCGAATATTTAAGTGATTCAAAAAATCATAAATCCAAAATTCAACCAATAATAATCCATTTGATTTTAGTCCACATTGAAATAAGAGCTTAATTTTGATACATTGATAATGTGAAAAAATTTTATACTGTTATCCAATCAAATTCCTCCTTTTATATTACATTTTAACTAACAAAAATACAAGTTATATTAACCTTATATACTGACGTGACATTGTATAATTAAATCCCTATGTAAAACTTTTTCCTATTGTATCAAACTTAAATCCTTAAAATAAACTGATTTTTGTGGGAGCCAATTCTATCGATTCGGTTTAACTTTTGCATGATTATTTTATCAATTCATCAATTCACTTACATGCCCTCTAATTGCAGGACAACATCTTCTCCAACCGCCCTGCCACCATAGCCATCAGCTACCTCACCTACGACCGCGCAGACATGGCTTTTGCACACTACGGACCCTTCTGGCGCCAGATGAGGAAGATCTGCGTCATGAAGCTCTTCAGCCGCAAGCGTGCCGAGTCATGGCAGTCCGTTAGGGACGAAGTCGACGCCGCCGTCGCCGCCGTGGCGGCCAGCCTCGGCAAGCCTGTAAACGTAGGCGAGCTCGTGTTCAACCTCACAAAGAACATAACCTATCGTGCTGCTTTCGGTTCCAGCTCCAAAGAAGGGCAAGAAGAGTTCATTTCAATACTCCAAGAGTTCTCAAAGTTGTTTGGAGCTTTCAACATCGCGGATTTCGTTCCCTACATCGGTTGGATTGATCCGCAAGGAATCAACAACAGGGTCGTCAAGGCTCGTGGGGCATTGGACCTTTTCATTGACAAGATTATCGATGAACATGTGGAGAAGAATAGAAAGAAGGGTAAAGGTGTTAGTGTTGGTGATGGTGGTGGTGATGGTGACGTTGAAGAAGGTGACATGGTTGATGAGTTGTTGGCATTTTACAGCGACGAGGCTAAGTTGAATAATGAATCGGATGACCTACAGAACTCCATCAGGCTCACTAAGGATAATATTAAAGCCATAATCATGGTATGGATAATTCTGATTTCATTTTCATTTTCATTTAATTTATATATCGTATTGGTTTTTCTAGCCCCATCTATGGTCTTGTGCCATAAAATAACTTGATGCCAACTAAAGAATCGCACTTCTCTTAATAGTATAGGAGAAATACTTAGATGTACTGCATTCATTTATTAATTGATACATAAATTTTGTAGATTATTATTGTCTTCCACTTTTTTTATATTTTTAATAACATAGTTGATTTATCAATCAATAAATAGAACATAATAAATATTTTTTCTTGCTCTACAATCACCTAAAAATTTCTCAATAATATAGTGCTTTTCTCTCGGTATTTTTATTTGCAGAACAGGATTCATGACCAAGGATGGATTGAATCTTTAGAACTGGAAGATAAATTAATATTGATAAGTACACAATTGAGCTTAATCATATGCATAATTAACTAACTAAAAGATAATTTTATTTCATGTAGTTGGTAACATACGGGAGAGAATTGTGTGTCAGCAAATTGATTTTTCTACAAACTTGTTTTGGAACAAAATTAATTTAATATAATTGTGTGAATGACTCATTGTAAGATGATGATGACAAAAGGAAGAACATGTCAAACATAATACTTCAACAGACAAGCCCGGAGTTACTTTATCTTTAGAATATGATGCAGACACATATTCTTAAGCATAGACCCCACACAAAATAAGTAGCGGTCAAGTTATGGAGATACGAGAGAAAATATCAATGGTAAAAACATGATTTGTGCTATTTTTATGGAGAAAAATGTTATTGAGAGAATAATGCATGAGATATGTTTATTTATTTCAAAGCAGGTAAATTATTTTTCCAACCGAAAAAATAGGTAAATTAATTTTGGTATTTATTTTATTTAAAATTTATATTTTATTAAAATATGGTTACTTTTAAGTTTTGTTAATTAGTTTGTAGGTAAAAAGTTGGATTTGATACTTATAGCGTATAATTTTGAAAAATAAAATATGCAGTTGTGGTTGTTGATAAAAATTAATTAAAATTTTTAAAAAAATCAACAAGATATCATTATGTTTTTTATATATCATATATGTACAATAATTTATTTCTTTAATTTTTTATTAACAATTAAGTTTGTTTGATTTATTCTAAAAAAAGTATTGAAGAACACGAAAATGCTTTCGTAAACAACGTGAAAAAAGTAACAAAATATATTGATTTGTGTTTTGTACATAATAGCTTTGTTTTATCTCAATTTTTTAATAGCATCGTGATTGATTTCAAAACGCTACGTGACATTTTGACTAAATTGTGTTCATATTAACAAGTATTGCTGTTTGTACATAAATTTTTAATATTCAATATAACACTGCTTTCAAATATATATATAATATTTTTTCTGTCTCAATACATACATATATATATATATATATATATATATATATATATATATATATATATATATATACACACACTCATCCACACTTGATACTACTCATCTATACTCATATCTATATACTATGTTTATGTCAAATATGTCTATGTATAATATGTTTAAATAATATTTTATTTTAAAATAAAATTTGTACTTAATTAATAGAAGCAAAATTAAAGTATGTATAATTTTATAGCTAGAGATTTTTGTATGATTCAATTTTAATATTACATATTTAGACATACATTCACTATAAAAGTGAATTTTATTTATTTAAGATAAATTTAAAATTACCTGTTTCTAAATTGTGCGGATCTTATTGCATATATATTTAAATATGAGGTGCTATATTTGTATTAATAAAAAAATTGTTTCTAATATCCATATCCAATTATATTCATCCATAATTAGTAACGTGCGGTGAACCGGTGGTAACGACAATGGGTTGAAAAAAAAGATGGCATTTGAAGTGCGGAAATACTTACATGTTCTTAAAATATATTTAATATAGACCCCATGAATAATTATAATCATTTAATTTTAATTTAAAATACTTAAAACTTATATAAAATTAAAAAAAATATATGATTATTGATGTTCTTGGAGTACGCATTAAATATGCATTGGAACCAAAATATCTCCGAAGTATACAAGATAAGAAGGAGCTCCCTTTGCCACTTTTGGTGGGTTGGAAATTGGTGTCAATTCTCTATCAATCCATATCTAACGTTTATCTTTAGACATACTTAATACAGGCACCGCTCGTCAATTAATTAGAATACTCTTATTTTTTTCAACTCTTAATTTCTTTTAATCTATTTTCCACTTCATTCTCTTAGATTATGTTTATTTATGGGTAAAAATGGAGTAAAATTTTTTATAGATGACCCTAATTTTATGCTAAAAATTTATCTATGAAAATTTTTATCTCATTTTTATTCCCAACCAAACATTCTTAGTATTCCGAAAAATTCAATAAATAACAAATTTTCAGATTGATTAATTTTGATACAATGCAAATTATTATTAATTTGTAATTTCTATTTCTAATATTTTTAAGATAATGAATGATTAAGTCAAATATTTATCCTATTTTAGCAAGTTATAGAATTGAATGTTTATGTACTTTTTTTTTTCCTATCATTTTGGAGTAACTGTAAATTAAATCCTTTTCCTCTATTGATATCTATATTTCAAATTTTTTTTTTAAATGATACTGTTGATAACTACTTATATGACGATGCAACAAATGACTCAACGCAGGACGTGATGTTCGGAGGGACGGAGACGGTGGCTTCGGGGATAGAGTGGGCCATGGCGGAGCTCATGAACAACCCAGACGATCTCAAGCGCGTGCAGCACGAGCTCGCCGCCGTCGTCGGCCTCGACCGCCGCGTGGAGGAGTCAGACTTCGAGCGCCTCACCTTCCTCAGATGCGCCGTCAAGGAGACGCTGCGCCTGCACCCTCCGATCCCCCTCCTCCTCCACGAGACGGCGGAGGACGCCGCCGTCAGCGGCTACTTCATACCGAAGGGGTCGCGCGTGATGATCAATGCTTGGGCCATAGGGAGGGACAATGACTCTTGGGAAGAAGCCGAAGCGTTCAAGCCCTCAAGGTTCTTGAACCCGGGCGTGCCCGATTTCAAGGGAAGCAACTTCGAGTTCATTCCGTTCGGGTCCGGTCGGAGGTCGTGCCCCGGGATGCAGCTGGGTCTCTACGCGCTTGAGTTGGCGGTGGCGCACCTTCTCCATTGCTTCACTTGGGAGCTGCCAGATGGGATGAAGCCAAGCGAGATGGACATGAGTGACGTGTTCGGACTCACCGCCCCGCGGGCGAGTCAACTCGTTGCGGTCCCCACTAAGCGGGTGTTGTGTCCACTTTAAAGGGTCGAGAAATTGGATATACTCTATATTTAATAATAAAGTCGCATTTCAGGTGGGATCATTTTTTATCTAAAGTGCCACTTTGTTATTAGGCGTGAAACATATCCACAGCGTGATGCTCTAAATTTCTCTCTAAGGACACGCAAGATGAACTCAAAAGCATAGCAGATGATTGAAACGTTTCACAAAATCAACTAAAGACCAAATAAATAAAAAAAAAAGAAATGAAAGGTGAGAGAAAGGGAAGGGAAGGTAGTGATACAAATGGAGAAGAAGCATAATAGTTGAGGGGATAGAAAGAAAAGGAACATAATAAGAATGTGGGAGAATTACGGAATTAGGGTTATCTTTGTGTGTGGATATAAACTCATCTTTGATTTTATCATTTAATGTTTGAAAGCATTTATGTGGTTGTTGTATATATGTACTTCAATTTGTTGGTTTCAAATGCTTTCTTCTTTATTATTGAAGACTAAGTCTGCAATAGAAGTGAATAAACCATCTAAAGAAAGCGATTGGATTAAAGACGAGAATATTGTTTTTGTGAAATTGTGATTATTCAAAGAGAAATTTAAATATGTACCATTAATATCTTAATGTCATTATTGTTGAGCTCCAAGTTGACTAGCCACTAGGTCTAAATACCCAATCTATTATGTACCGTGGCAATCCTCTCTTCTTGAATTAGCTTTTAAAATGCATTTAGTTGAAGAGTAAAAATATGATTAAAATTTAACCAAAAACATATTGCTAAAAATTTTATGAATGAATTTCATATGTAATACTTATTAATAAAATTTGACTCTTATTTTTACTTCTAACCTCAACACACCCTATGGTTATACTTTGTTGGGGGTGTAAAAACACCATAAAAGTTAAATTCACTAAACTTAAACAATGTATCAAAGCCTTTTTGGAGCACCCACAAATGTTGTTGTGCTAAGTAGGTTGAACTACTTTTGTAATTGTTTGAGCAATGCTCTTCCTTGAGCTATTTTTGGAATAAAGTCACACTCACTCCTTCTTAAATTATTATTGTCTTCAACTTTTATTATATTATAATATGATAACCTTGTTTTCACATGCAAATAACAGGAAAATAAAAAAAACCTTTTCTTTATTATCAAAGTGTCCAAATATTCTTGGAAAAATTACACCAATTTCTCTTAAAATTTGGCAAAATACAAATTACACCCCCTCTATTTTTAAACTTTGAATAACAACACACCGAGTTTTGGAAAATACTACATCAACCTCCCCTACTAATAGGAGTGGCAAACGGCACGAGACCCAATCCCAACCTGCTGGTTGACTCAAATATGAGGCGGGCCGAATCAACCTGTATCAATTATATGGGCTAGAAATATCAAGCTGTCCCATTTTACGGTGGGTTGACTGGTTAACCCATCAATTTTTTATTTTTTACAACCTCCACACAGAGGAAGAAAAATGGATTGATTTTCTTTTTTGTCACAAACTAAACCAAACAACACTGTCCTATAGATCTTGTTGAAGGGAATCAAACCCAGAGCAAAAAGAAAAAAGATGAAACGGAAAACAGACAAAAAAAAAAAAAAAGGAAAAGGAAGAACGCGCTTTTGCTACTGCCTCTGTTTCATTGTTTTGTCGCCACCGCTACAGTTGTTGCCTGCGTTGCTTCCTCGCCACCACTCTTCCATCACCGTCAATTGCCATGCGATGAGGAAGAGGGGCAGAAACCGAGAGAGAGAAAGCCAACAATATAAACAAACAGTGCACCGGCTACGGAGGTAACTGTTCATTGTATACAAAGAATGCTGTTATAAACAGGGTAAGACGTATCCAATTGAAGTTCGTCCAAGATCTGTTGGGTAGCCCACAGATAAGAAGAATGGCCTTCAATGTGGTCCGTGACATCGACCTTGCAAAATCGAGAGAACACACCAAATTGTGAATGACGGACCTGCTTATTGAACATAAGACTGCAACAAGCAACAACTAGTAATACGGTAGCAAAGAGGAAGGAGAAACATATTACATTTTGGATCCCAGGAACAGTGACTGGTTGGATTCCAGATAATCCTTTCGTGAGTAGACTGCAAAACAAATAAATAAAGTAGAAATAATAACCTTTTACTCTGTCAAATAAAATTAATTCTTCTAAAATTATATGGTCTTGCATTCCATTCAAACATAATTTTAAACTGATCCAAACAAATTACCTGAACACAACATTTAACGAGTAATAGTGCCACATGAATATAACCCTATCATCTTCCCCTCCCTCCCCTCTAAAACGAAATTGGGGCAGACGCCAAATTTATAAAGGAAGAGCAGATGAGATAACCATTAACACGTATAAAAAAAGGTATCATGTATTTATATTTCTAACAACTCTCGAATTAATTCGTAAACTTGTACAATTTATGAGTGTAGATCCCTAAATTAAGCCAAATCGTTTAAAATCTCGAACCTAAGTGAACTTTACTAACTCGGGTAAGCTTGTGTGAATACGAATGAACTTACACGAGTCTAGTATTTTGGTTATGATCTAGAATTGAAGAACTTGACGTTACTTCACTTTCAGTATCATGGAATTCTGAAGTTACTTCTGTAATTTTAATTTGCATTTCATTGGTTCGTAATGATGATGCCAGAAATATCTTGTTTGTTTTATCATGGACATATATATTATATTATGCCTACATATTAAAAATTGGTTTTTATATTAAATTTTAAAACAAGTCCAACTCTTACAATTTAAGAATTAACTTTACATTTCGAGTTTACCCCAGCTTTACAAGTTTAGATAAACCCGAAGTTTAACATTATCTCTTTTCACCTTCACGGAAAAATTAAAGGTATAATGTGAAATTGGATGATGACTGTGACCCCATTATACATAAATAGATTCTTTCATGTGAAAATTTCACAAGACCTTATCATGTGTGGTATTTTTACTATTGCTTTGGAAGGTGGGGCCCTATTGGTGGGGCTCACTAGAGAATTAATCAATGGTAAAAGAACTATACATGACAATGTCATGTGAAAAGAGAGGATCTACTCCCCCGTGAGGCAGATATTGGTTCAAATCAATAGCTGAAAGCCAACCAACATAATGCAGTTCTCCGCAGTTAATTCAGTTCATGTTTAAAAATGCATGCCCGAAAAATGACTGTAGGTTATGCAGAGTCGGGCATCATGCAAACAAAAACATACAACTTCATGCTAATCTTTCCTTTTTTATTTCAGGTGTTTTTGTTTAAAATTTTTTTAAATGAACATATTTGCAAGCATTAATTGGTCAAAAGGTTATGTAGTGCAAACCAGCTCAAAGTACCTACAACTGTGGATAAATCCAATTCGAATTTGGCTCCTCTAAAGTAAGGAGATAGATAAAGTACAAAAGTCAAGTGTTAATCACCCTTAGATCATTTAATGGGATCCACATGCAATGGAAGTTATTCATCCAAGAGTAGTTAACCTGTTACTTTTACATTTTACCAACCTCCTCATTTTAAAGTAGCCAAATTCAATTCTATACTAAATTTTCATGTACCTGGCACGGAAGGCAACTCCAAGCATCCAGTCATTCCTTGAATAAGCATTTACAAATCTTCCTGCTACCATCTGCAGAGTATAATAATCTTATAAAAAACTTCATTCTCACAGAACACGAAAAAATTCTACTAGTTAGGGACAAGTTAAATCCCTCATCAACCTTTCGCACAGCTTCCCAGTTCTCATCCTTGATTGGGATGGGTGCTCCCAAAAGAACAACTCTTTCTACTAATTCAGCTGCCAAAAAACACAAGGCGCTCCTTAAAAGTCAGTAAGAAAGATATCATCTCATCCAACAGATCTACATGAAGAGAGCATCCAAAGGCATGAATGACATCATATGAACCCACCACTAGAGTTGAAAAGATAAAGCAACCGAAAAAAAAAAGTGCTCTCATTTGATATGCAGTCAAATAATCTAACATGTCAACGACAAACTAAATAAAGAGAAAATGGAAATAACTACCACTGTTTTCTGTTTCAGCCAAACGCAAAAGACACTTGAAAATAACTCTTGCCCCAAGTGAGTAACCTACAAGTGTCACAGGCCTGAAACTCATTGGTTAATAACCTTGCAACTTCTACAATTTTCTAGGAGCTGGAGTAAATAGAAGTTTTGAAATAGTCAAATACCTATTTCCCTGCAATCCTTTTAATAATACTTCAGCAAGCAACTTTCCTGCCTTGTCTGATCTGAAAAACAAAATCGACTTGGATAAGCAGATTCGAGTCTACACTAAGAATGGAAATGTTCAAAACAAATTATTTATCAAGATGGTGAAACCATGACATCCACAACATAGATTTTATACAAAAAGGAAAAACAGATGCAACCTCGGCATGCCAAACCACCTGGACATTTGTTTTGACTAAAAATGTATTGCATTTAACCCACACAGGATATGAGTATTATGTAAAATTTCATTTTGACAAGAATTCAGACTATCAGTAGCAACTGGTCCCTTATATTATTACTCTATTCCTCCATTACCCTCACATCTTCTTGAGTTGGTTCCTCCCATTCAACTTTAGTGTCATGTTCATCATCATCCTCATTATCTCTTTCAGTGTCTTTTAATGCAGAAATATTGTCAAACTGTTGAGAGATACATCATTTGAGTACATTCTTCTAACATAGTTGTGTAGAGCAAAACAAGCCCATATAAATTGAGGCTGAGTCTTGAGCTTAGTGTTTGTCATATCTTGCAAAATTCTCCACTCTATTTTGCAAACTCCTAAAAAGTTCTGTCCATAACACTCATCAACTTGAATAATAATAATTAAAAGCTTCATGATGTGATCTAAAAGAGGGAGTATTTTGTGATTTAAATGATGTCCTCAACTAAAGAACAAATGCACAAAGCAACGTGGTTGTGTGGGAGTTGGGGACGGCAAGCAAGAGTGAAAATGAGAAGAAAATTTTTGTAAAGGTTTGACAAGGAAAAAGGTTGTAATTATCAATAATAATAATGGATAGTTTTTCAATGTAATTTTATTAGAAACTAATTCTACTCCTACTTCTTTAATTACAAATTCTTTTTTTGGAAAACCAATCAAACACCCTGAAAATATATAGAAGTACCCTTCTTTACAAAAATAATAGTAAGTGTTTTTTCTTAAAAAAAGCCAATCCAAATGCACTCTTTATAGGTTTCATTATGAAACAAGTTATAATGTGGATTCTGAGGTGATGAATGGTTTGTACAAAGAGATGGATAAGCTGGCTCCAGAAAAAGAGACAAGGGTGAAAATCATTACCCAACTTGAAAAGTTTGACTAGGTAGAGGGAATGTTTGGATATGACTTGGCAGTAGTAATTGGAGATAAGATGCGGCCTGGTACTGTTTCTCATTTATATTTGTGTTTGGCTGTTTGCTATTTTCCTCATTATTAGCTTTTTTGTGGATTATTTTTGGAGTGGAATGCAATGAGTTGCCATACGTATACTAAGTCTCACTTGTAGTGCTACCTGATGTGAAAGGAATTGGAGTGTGTAGTGTGTTTGAATTCACTCTAAGAAGAGAAACCGTTTAGAGCAACCAAGACTCAATGCACTTCTATGTGTCAAATACAACCTTAACCTTGAGTCAAGGCAGAAGATAAGAGAAGAAAGGATAGACACATGATCCTATTTGTCTTTCAGACATCGAATCTGATTAGGAAGAGATCACAGAAAGAGAGGAGCCTTGCCTAGATGATATGGAGAAGTAGATAAATATTGGATGGATGTCCAAGAGTGCTTTAATATTGAAGGAGCTTCAAATAGAAAGTGAAAGGTAGATTGATGAACTTTTCTTAAATCTTATCTTCTTACATTACATAAGAATTTCAAAATTTACATCCTAATATTCTATATTTAGGACCAAGAAATCTCAATGCTGTGAGCAAGAAGGACAAGGGAAAAGGCATACAAATTGCGTAAGTTGAAGACACAAAAGATTATTGTGGTGATAAAAATGGAGATGAAGAGCATGAAGAAGTGGCAGTGGCTATGGATGATGATAGCACTCAAGCTATTCATGACTTTGATTAACATTTAGAGACTAGACTAGAGTCTTTTACTCTTTTTTGCTTCAATTTGATATGACTTATTATGATTATGAGTTTACTTAAGACCTGTGGCTTATTATTTTAGATTTTGGTATTAGTGGATGGATTTGATTTAGTGCTTTACATATACTGTTTTTGAGCATTTTTCTTTTTGTTTTAGGTAAATAATTTTGTTATTCAGGCTTTCATTAATATGCTTATGATTTGTACAATACAAATTGACTCACGATTCAAAAATTGTTCAAACAATTCATAATACGATTCACAATTTGACACTATGCTTGGCAATTATTACCAAAAAGGCAAATTAAGATAAAGAGAAACCAAAATCAACTAATCTAGTCATCATCCTCTCCTCCAATGTAATCATTGTTGTCATTGTTTTCTATTGGGGCACATCCCTCTGCCTCTGCTTCTCCTTCCGAATCTGAATCATCAAATTTAATATCTTCTTCCTCTTCTTTTGAATACTCTAGGTCTTCAAACTCTAGTTCTTCATCATCCACCACTACCTCTTTTCCTCTCTTGGGAACTCTACTAGTTGTTGCACCACTTGAAGGTTCCTTTCTTTTTTCACTTTGCCGCCTAGTATAAGTTCTAGGCTCTCCAACCCAACACCCTATACACAATTTCCCAATTTAAATTGTCATCATCCCCAAAAACCAACTTATCTCCAGCATCATTTTTCTTTTTGGGGATAACAGAAAAAATTTCATTATCAAGAAGAGAAGAATAATAAAAAGTGAAGAGGACAAAAGATTCTTGAAGCAAAAAGAAAACAAGAGAAAACATCAAAGCTTTTCAATCTCTTATCATATCATAGACGAAAACCCCTCTAAAAAAGTCATGTGCCTTACACCAAATAGATGCAAGATTTGCTTATCAGAATGTTTGTCATGAAAAATGCTAGAATCACGCTCTAACCAAATACACCAAATAACTGCAAAGACAGCACACTACCATAAGAATCTGGCCTCCTTACCTCTAGCATCGTTGTCGTCTCCATCCACTTTCCAATTAACCATTCATTATAGTCATCAATATCATTAAGTGAAATGGGGCCAATCACATCTAAGATTATGTCTCTACTTTAACACTTCGTTATATTTTACATAAACCAAGTTTTCCAACCTTCTATGCTCAAGTCTATTTCTTTTCTTAGAATGGATCCGCAATATCATTTTAATCTAAGTATTGATATATATTATTATAAGTATTAGGTATTAACAAAGTACCAAAATAATCAAAACGAAATGTTAGTTATATGCTCAAAAACACTCCAGTTACATTTGCATCACAAAGCACTACGTGTCAAGTTCAAAATCTTGATGGTAAACCGTTGCAAGTTTGGAGGTGAATGTGATAAGAACCTAATACTCATGGAGCAGTAATGAACTAGAATGGAACAATTATAAAGAAATATATTCTGGAATCAACACATGCTGCAATATTAGAATGATATTGAGCTTGAAGGAATGAATTACAAGATGAACAGTATTAAGAAATAGTAAAATAAGTATGGCACTTCAAGAGGCCAAATCTCTCCCAGGTAGCTCTTAAAGAGGCCACTACTCCCCTAAGACTTTCCCACTAATTTCCTGAATGAATCCCTCCATGCCCCTTCTCCCTACAAAATTACAAATAACCTCCTTTAACAAGATCCCACATAATCCTCACTTCCTTCCACTTTCTTTTTGCCAGCTTAGCAGTTGGTTATACAAGAGTGAGCCCCTTTACTCTCTTTCATCTCACATACTCACTAATTACAATAAGGCCCAATCCATAATTTCTCGATACCTATAAATACTCCGCCCCTGAAAAATCACCTTGTCCTCAAGGTGATGAAGCTTGAATGACACTGCCAAAGACCTTCCTGGGTCCCAAACCTCAAAAAAGGATGAGGAAGTTATGCTTGCAGTGTGGTAATGTGCTACAAGGTCGTATGAAGCTGTCTTAATTCCTTTGCTATGTCCTTAAAGTAATCAATACCAACAGCAACACCATATGTCTCAACACCCTCGATGCCAAAAGTTGAAAATTCCTAATATACTACATCTCTGACATCATTGCCCGTGTACTGTCATAGAGACCTCCCAGCCTATACCTTGTACATGCTTTAGCGAACTACACTAGTCTACATATCCTCAGCTCTTCCTCTTTGCTAATAACTGGACCAAGATCTGCACTGAGATCTGTTCCTGCATTCACTCTAAGTATTTTGGCACGTTGCACTAGTTACTTCTTCCCATCGCATTGAACCTCCCACTACAACAGTTGTGTTTAAAGCCATGTTTCTATCTCCTGTTGCACTAAATCTAGCAGGAATAACGACATCTAGAGTAGCATCTAAGCTAGCATCCGGAACTAGATGATTTATGCCACCTGCATTTGACTAAACACTCTTCCCTCTAGTAGAAGCCTTGGCATAGAAGTGCAATCCAGCCATAATTGGACCAAAAAATGACAGCTTTTATATCCTTATCACTGCATATGTAATTAACAATCTCGTGTGTTCCATGAACAATATTTAAAACGCCCTTTGGCAAACCAGCCTCTATTGCTAGTGTTGCAAGTATCATTGAAGTTCTTGGATTTTTCTCATATGGCTTGAGAAATAAAGTGTCGCCCCATGTAACTGCAATAAGGAATATCTTGCAAGTTAAAAAGGCCCACCTATCTCTATTAAAAAATTTCAATTCAGTTCCTTGATTTTCCTCAGGATCAACTTTTGCATCCTCCATAGAGTTTGTCATCAAAATTTCCCTCGGCCTTAACGCAAAGAAATCCCACACCCCCCGTTATAGCCAATGTCTGATTTTGTAATTGCTGATTGGCACGTTCTAGCTAGACTTGGAGAGGCCTAGTATGCTTTCAAAACCACTTTTCCAAAGACACCTACTTGGGCTTGACCCCAAATCATAACAATAGCAGTTTTTAGTTTAGTAGTATTAACCTCACATATTTGGGCTTAGCCGATTGGGTCTAGCAAATGACTCAACCTCTTAATTGCCATCTCATTCACTTTTGCCTTTTCAACTATCATTTGCTCAACACGGGCCACCAACCATTTAGAAAACTCATTCTCTTCAATTAATTGGGCTCAGTCCATTAGAACTAAAGCTAGTTCCAAATCTTCTCTTTTACTAGCTTCCCAACTCTCCTCTTTCACACAACCACTTGAGAGAACTTCTTCAATAGCTACCACAATTGACGACAACTCCGTTGTGACGATCGTGATGTCCTTGTAATCCGGCCGCTCTAGTGGAGGTAGTTAGGTCAGCAATCCCGAAATGCGAAACTCCTCCACCGTCATGTGCTCCTCTCCCTTCTTCGTCCCACTCATGTCCCCTCATGCGACAGTTCGTCCTGCCACCATCTCCAACGGTTCATCTGCCGCGACGATCGCAACAGCTTTCGAATCAAGTGGCTCCGGTGGTTCAAGCAATGGGAACTTAATCATCGTGTTCGAGAACCCAAGCTCAGTCACAGCTTGCATCCTTTCTGTCCCCGCCCGTCAGGCTAGGTTGGGCCAATCAGGTGGTTCCGGTGGTGAACATTGGTCGACCTCATCATCTTTACCAACATCAATGTCATCACTTCCTGGATCATGTTCATGCAACCTACTATCATTTTCCTCGCATGACCACACCTTCGCTAATTGCATGCAACGCTTCTCTCTGTCACCCAGGATCTGCCATGCAAGTGATTGACCAAGTCTCTGCTCCTTGCAACCCACAGAATGGTTGTCAAGCCCATTCTCAGTTTCCTCTCTATTTAAGTCTTCCTCAATTCTATCTAGAATTTGAAAACTGAGATTAATCTTCACCTCTGCCACTCCAACATCTTCCTTTTCCTCCTCAACCGTGTCTTCCCCTTCTTGCTCCTCAACCTGAATGCTTTCAAACGAAGCACCAGCATCAGGATACCAATCTTCCACGAAGGATCTTCTTCTTTGCCTCCAACACCTAGCTTCATCACTTTCCCAAACAGGTCGGAGACGTCACCAAGGGTGCCTTCCTCTTACTAGCTATTTAATTTTCATCAGAATATGCTTCATCCTCTTCATCTTGTTCTCCGACTCTGACCCCACAGAAGCAGCAACTCGCATGGTTTTCGGCACAGGGCTCTCAAGATCGGGAGCTCTGATACCATTCGATAAGAACCTGATACTCATGGAGCAGTAATGAACTACAATGGAAAAAATTAGGGGTGGCTCGCAGTTGGTGAGGATGGGTTCGTGGCAGTGACGAAAGTCAGTGAGGTTCCATGGTGGTGGCCGCCGTGAGTGGAACCGCCACGCCTCCTTCTATTCCTCATATGATTTTTAGTTTTTTATTGCCTTCTACTGTCATTTGTGTATATACTTTTTGGACTCTTTGGTTGTGTTTTGTTGTGAATGATCAGGTTTTGTATGGTTGGATTTCTTTTATTGCTTGGAATGGAATGTTTGGATGTGGTTATGATGATTATTTTTGCTGGTCTTTGGGCTGTGGTTTGAGTGTCTGGTTGTGGATGGTTTGGAAACTGGTTTGGCCTGTCTTTGTTCACGATTCAATGGGCATTATATCTGCATGGGTGAAGAAAGGTTTACTAGAGATTCTGGAACAGGTTGGCTGGGTTCCCTTTTCTTCTTCGTTTGTTTGGTTTGGTTTTTTTGGAATGGGTTACTGATGATAAAGGCTTTGGCTTTGGCTTTGTATTTCTGATAAGATTTTGGGATTGAGATGGGTTATTGATGATGACGATAAATGAATAAGTTATGGTTGATGAGGATGTTTGCTGTGAAGTTGTGGTTGTGGTTGTGGTCTTGGGTTTAGGCTTTATAGTAAAGCAATTTGCCAAACAGTTTTTTGTTCTATTAATTTTAAAAGTTGTTTTTTAAAAAAATTATCCAAACAGGTTTTCGATTTTTCACTATTATAAAACTGCTTTTGAAATTAAATTGTCAAGCAGGTTTTTCTGTTTTTAAAAAATGAACCTGAACTTGTTTTCTAAAACAGTTTTAAAAAGTTTAAGAACAAAAACACTTCCAAACAGGCCCCTAATATTTTGAAATTTCAAGCACCTTGAATTCAATAGATGGTATTAAGTAACTAAAACCAAGCAGAGGGTTTATCCCACAATCACGCAAGTTTTACACTAAATAGAATGAAGAGTAAAATATTAACCTGTTGATAGCAATTGTCCATTTGCTGTCTATCAAATCAGTTGCTGCAAGTAAGGCAGCTGGCCAAGCCAATGCAGTCAAAAGTGAGCTCAAGACGGTCATCATTGCCCCTCGCTTCATCAGCTCCATTGCAAGTCCTAATGCAAATTGTATTAATATTTACATCATTTAATACCTGACTTATATCTGAATAATATATTAGAAATAGCAGCCTGAAACCCAAACCAATTACTTGAAGTAAGCCAATCTTGAATTGCAGTGCTCACAGCAATTAGATTCTTGGACTCCCACTGCAGCGCATACCTAACTTTAGGCAAGGCAATACGGAAGGTCATTTTTTAAGCTGGGACCATCAATCAAAATAATATTAACAGCACAATGTTTTAAATCAAAACAAATTGAATGAAAATACAAAAACGATATCACTATAATAAGGTAATTTTTTTCTATCGACATTTTGCATCAACATTGTTGAGAGTGAAAGTGAGAGGATAGAAAGACATGAGAATCCGTGTTTCAACTGCACATCAAAGTATAGGATATATTATATAGACACTGAGCAATAAATATGAGAATATCTACACATATACGAGAATATTATATTTCCCTAAATATACAATTTGATATCCTAATTATCTTATTCACATATTCTAACACTGCCCCTCAAGTTGAAGCATAAAAATCATATGCACCAAGCTTGTACATAGATACTTATTCTAGGAACTCTTAAAGACTTGGTAAAAACATCTGCCAGTGGTTCATTTGAGTTCACCAAATTTGTGATGACATCTCCAAGTAAAATCTTTTTCTTGATAAAATTAGAATTGACCTCAATGTGTTTGGTCATCTCATGGAAATCTGAATTAGGGGCAATTTGCAATGCAACCCAATTATCAGAAACAAGTGTCATTTGCTTATTCTCCCTAAATTGAAGTTCTTTCAAAAGTTGCTTCATCCAGATAATTTCACATATGGTGGATGCCATAGCATGATACTCTACTTTAGCACTAGACATTGCAACCAAATTTGGCCTCTTGCTCTTCCAAGAAATAAAATTGCCTCCAATAAATATATAATAGCTAGAAGTGGAGAGAACCTGTCCAATTAGCAATTCAATACCTATCTATCTCAAGATGCCCTATAGCCTCATAAATAAGACCCTTTCCAAGTGCTGCTGTGACATTCTTCAGAATGTATGATAAACTTAGGAATTGACTAACTACAATCACCACAAAGCAAATATCTAGATGAGTCAAGTGATAGTGAGGTAATTCAAATTTCCCAACCAATCTTTGGTATCTACCTGGATTAGATGATGGCTCCCCCTAATTTGGTAAGAACATGACATTAGGAACCATAGGAGTACCATAGGCTTTACACCAACTAATCCTGTTTCTTCTAAGATGTCCATAGCATACTTTCTCTGTGAAAGGACTATACCATCTTTAGACTGTTATTTCAATTCCCATGAAATAATGAAGCTTGCCAAGGTCTTTGGAATGAAATGATGGCATAGGTCCTGTTTGACTTGCACTATGCCATGACTATAGCTGTCAATAATGACAATGTCATCTACGTACACAATCAAATAGATGTAGCCTTGTGGTGTATGACGGTAAAACACAGAGTCATCAGCTTCACTAAGAATCATAGCAAATTGCTAAACCATAGTGGATAATTTATCCAACCAAGCTCAAGGAGATTACTTAAGACTATACATAGATTTGCAAATAGACAAACAAAACCAGAAAACTCCCCAGAGCAATAAAACCCAGATATTGTTCCATATAGACTTCCTTCTCAAGGTCATCATGGAGAAAGTCATTATTGATGTCCAACTAATGAATTGTCCAATGGCATATAGTAGCCATAGACAAAAATGTCGAATGGAGATCATCTTGGCAACGGGAGAGAAGGTGATACCATAGAGCATTGAGAAGCTCAATAGCACCCCATCAGGACCCATCTTGACAATATAAATCCATCAACAACCAATCACAAATTTGCTTGGTGGAATAGAGACCAGTTCCCAAGTATCATTGTTTTGAAGTGCACATATTTCATCAAGCATATCTCGTCTCCACTCATAATGAGATATGGCCTAGAGATTTATGGATAGACACAAAAGAAAAAGAAGACAAATAAGCATAATTCAAAGAAAATAATCAATGATAACTCCAAGCAACATAATGAGGAGATGGGTTATGTGTAAAACGAATACTCAAGCTCAAAAGGCAAGGCCAAAGTCAGTGTAGTAGGAACCAGAGGAGAGTCCACAGTAACCTAAACGAGCTCTGAAGGTGATAATAGGTGCAAGGGTGGGGAAGGTGTAGAGTTGGCCAGCACTGGGAGTCTAGCTTGGGTGGTGGCTGAGGTGTTACACGATGACAATAAATTTCAATTGGCAAGCTAAGGGGACAGGCACTAGGACAAGAGAAGGTAACAACACACTACATTCAAACGGAAATGGTAAGGAGTAAGGGGCAAGCCCTCAGACAAAGGTGAAGGAAGTATGGTAGGTGACTCGAAGAATGGAACATCATTGAAGAAAGTGACATCAACGCAGATGAGATAACATATAGTAGGAATAAAACGATAACCCTATTGCAACTTAGTGTACCCAAGGAAAACAAGTTTGACAGACTAAGTATTGAGTTTGTCAAGACCAAGGGTAAGGTTGTGGACAAAACGAATTGGCTCAAAAACATGAGGAGGAAGGGAATATAGCAGTCCATCGGGAAACAATGTAGAGTGAGGATTTTGGTTACCCTAAACTGAGGACAATGTGTAATTAATCAAGTAACAAGCAGCAAGAACAACATCTCCCAAAAACTGAAAAGGAACATGATCATGAAGAAGAGTGCGAGTTGTTTCAATTTTGTGGCAGTTTTTGCGCTTTGCAACCCATTTTACAGAGAAGTATGAGCACAAGAAGTTTGGTGAAGAATGCCATGAGAAGCCATAAAATTTTTAAATTCATGAGACAAATATTCCCTAGCATTCTCACTATGTAAAGCACAAATAGGAATATTGAATTGAGTTTAAATTTCTTGATAAAAATTTTGAAAAATAGAAAACAACTCAATATGTTAGGCAATAAAAATAACTAAGTGCAATGTGAATAGCTATCAATAAAAGTAACAAACTATCTTGAACCTAAAGTTTACACAAGATGACTCAAACCCCAAACATCATAATGAATTAAAATAAAGGAGATGTAGCACAACTACTAACACTATTAGGAAATGTACTAAGAGTGTGTTTCCCAAATTGACAAGACTCACAAGGCAAACGAGACAACTCAGATAGGTTGGGCACGATTCTCTACAGTTTAGAAAGGCTAGGATGACCTAATTGGGCATGAAGGGCAAGAAGGTCTATGGTGAGAGAACAAACACGAGGTAGATGGACAGCCAATAAAGGCCATTAGACTCCCAGTGGGTGCTTAATCATCCGTCCCAAGCTCCGGCCCTATAGAAAAGCGGAGAATTTAGTAAAAGAAAATAGGCAATTAAGAGAATGAGTTAAATGACTAATGGAAAGAAGATTAAATGGAGAACCAAGAATATAAAAGGTCAAAATCAACTAACAGTGAAAGCAAGGGATGAGCAATGCCAACCCCTTGAAACTGTGTTTTAGAAACATTGGCTAAGGTGACAATTGGTAAATAACTAGAAGTTGAAAGACTAGAAAATAAAGCCTTATTACTAGATATATGGTCAATGGCAGCAGGATCAAGGATCCAGAGACCCAAAGAGGCAAATGAGATAGACAAACATAATGATACCCAAGTGCGCAACAAAAGCAATAGGGATGGAGTTCTAACATTGCTTATACCACTTGCAGAAATCGGCATAATTAGCTGGAGAAGGTTTGGACTGATGAAGGTTGTCAATGGAGAAAGACACACTAACATAACTACAAAACATAGGAGGCGCAATCGTAGAGATGTCATGGGGAGCACCTGAGGAGTCACCAACAGCCATGGGGCACAAAATCGAGGTAAAAATGAAAAGAGCAAAAAGCTTTCGATGACACAATGCACGAATGACAAAGCTAAGGACAAATTCGATATCAAGTCAAGTCCAATGATGGGTATAGCAGCCAAAGACATTGTCGGATGCACCCTCATGCACGGCCAAAGCAACGATGGGTGAACAGTGCATCAATCATTGTGGGAGGCGTGTGGCAAGGCATCTGAGGCCGGAACAGGACATAGCCACCTAGGTTGTGCCGTGCAAAGGGAGGCAAGTGCAGTGGTGGGGTCAAAGATTGGAAAGGACATCAGAAAAAGTCGCCAACAGCAGTGGAAGGCAGCAAAAATCTGCCTGCTAGAGGTGACGATACAAATGAGGAAGGGCCAACAAACTAGAAGGAAGACAATTGGCTAGAAACAATTTCACCAGAGGACAATGGGTCCCCCTAACGACATGAATTAGGGTTGCCTTTCTCTTTTAGGATCCAGAGACCATGTTGAGAGTGAGAGAGAGGAGAGAAAGACATGACAAAATGTGTTTCAACTACACAGCAAAGTATGGTAAATATAGACACTGAATAATAAATAAAAAAATATTTTATTTCCCTAAATACATGATTTGATATCCTAATTATCTTATTTATAGATTCTAACAAATATCAACCAATCCATGCCGAAACCACCTTCCATGACAAATGAGAATGTAATGAAGGGCAGCATTCACAATTGTACCTCTCCATGTTGTCATAATGTCCTTCCCATGGCCTTAAAAAATCTTCCTTCTCAAAGACAAATCCAGAGACAAAGATCTCAACCCCTAGCCTCTGCAAGCAAAAGTTCAACAAGAATCTAATTTGAAACAATAAATCAAATGCAAAATATCAATCAATAATATAAGAATGGTGAGACAAAGTTCACACCTGCATCAACAAACACAAATCATAACTCGATTGAAGTAAGGATAGTCACAAGAAAATAGGAAAGCAATAAAGACTTACACCTTGGTTATGGTTTTCTCCTGTAGCTTTGAATTCAAATTCATCAACACCGCCAACTCTTCTCGCCATTTTGCTTCCAGTAAGTCCAGCTCCAGCAGCTGGTAGAACAGATTGATACATAAAAAATTTAATCCCACAGGAAAGGAATGCCACTGATTAAAAAGTAGAAATAAATGCAAGTCTAGAGCTGATTTCCCTACAGATGCTAATTTTGTCACAATAGCAAATATAAACAACATGACTGCCAAAATGTCTTGTAAGCTGAAGATTAATAGGCACACATTCCACTCAATTACTTTCTAAAGTTAAAGACATAATCCTTTGCTTTCTATAATTCAAGGTAGCTAGGATCAAGATTTTACTTAGGATTAGAAGGGAGATACAGAATCGTAAAATGATGAATCGCAACATGGATCATAAGATCCTATAAAATAATGTTACATTCACATAATTTATATGTACAATGGCTATGCTATTTCCCCGCCTGCTGCCCATGGTTTTGGGTTGTTCACCACCAGCAACTCGCTCATGTCTTGATCACTCCCTCTATGGATCTATCTCTGCCATTTCACAGTTGGCTCCCCGTGGTTCTAGGCTTGTTCACTGCCAACTGCCCGTGGTTTTGGGCTTGCTCACAGCCGACTGCCGCTGTTTAGCTACTTCTGTCATCTTTCTTCTGCTTCCTTATTCCTTGCCTCTTCTCGTTGCATGCTAAAACGGGGTTGGGTCGAGAAGGAAAATGGGCAAGCCCAGCTCACCAAGATTGCCCGATTCCAATGCTTCCACGATCTTCCCTGACGATCCCACAGCAAGGCGGCAATGGCAAGCCCAGAGGTGGAATCGGAATCGGGCAGGGCTGCTAGGAGCGTGGGAGTTTAGGATCGTGTGATTTCACGATCTTGCACACAATCCTAGCTACCTTGCTAATATTAAAGACAATCTAGTGAAAAAGCTGAATATCCTCTGCTGAACTGGAAGTTATCTAACAGTTAGGGTAAGCAAGTCAATCAATAATTGCAGCAACAAAAATAAAATCATCCTCATTAGTCATAACCTGTTTATTGACTCAGCACTTTCTATCAGTCAAAACATAAATGTAACACAAAAACCACCATATTGTTAACATATTCAAAACCCCACATTGAATACAGCAGACATATAAGACATATGAGCATGTTAGTAGTGGAGTCAAAGATCCAGAAAATATCTATAAACTGCAGATGAAACTCAAAAAGAAAGGAAAGGAAAAATATGTCAACATAGCACCAGAAAATTCCAGCATACTCAAACACATTTAGGCAATAATATACCTCCAAAAGATGCAGCAACAGCGACAGAACCAGCAACAGTTCCTGCAGCACTGGCAGCTGCAGCAAATCCACTTGCTCCAATAACAGGGATCAAAGTACCCAAAGTTGGAGCCAAAGCACCAAGTCCTGCAGCAATTGCTGGTGCAGCCAACCCTGTTGGGTGCTTAAAATGAAAAAGAATCACATACAGGAGAAAGTCGACTCAACTGGAACTTGTATATTCCACAATGCAGTTAGAATAGATATTAAGGTCTCCATACCTCCAGTAACAGCCAATAAGGTTCCGCCAGTTACGGCAGCAGCACCAATAAGACCACGACGCTTCCATTTAGTCCACTTGCTTTCTTTTGATTGAGTTTCTTCTTTCTTTGATTCTTGTTCTTTAATGAAAGCCATTGCAGAACATGAGACCATGGTCTCAATGGCCTCCTACAAAATGAATGTACCTCTCTCTTAGAAGATATGGAACCAGTAAATGTGAGATTTAAATAACTGATAATTAAAAGCATAACTGCAATTTATACCCATGTACAATGTACAATTAGGTTCAACTTGAATGAGAGTAAAATAAAAGGTTGATGTATAGGCAATTCTTGTGAATCAATATAAACATTCAGAGACCATGGCACCCGTATCTCATGATCCTCAGCTCATAACAAGTTGTTACTCATTTACATAATTCCATTTTGAAAGATTCATAATACAAACCATTTTTGTCCACTTGATATTAAGCCAGGTTGCCAGCAACTGCAGAGCCACACGATGTCGAGCATCATAACCCTTTCTTCTCCGGGTATATACCTTGTTATCTTCACCTAAATCTGACAGACAAGCAGAGAGAAGTTCATACAGAACGGTCACTTTTCTCTGATCACTGAGCATCATTACCTCTTCAATCAGTCTATCATCAATTTTGCTATCAACAGATCCCTCGTTACAGACAAGGAAAGGGGAAACTGTCTCCTGAGTTTCCAAGTGCACATCTGTCTTTTCAGAATTAGGTTGAACATCATCAGCAATAGAAAATTTCTCACAACACTGATGCTTGTATTCAAGAAGTTTCTCTCTTTTAGACTTGGAAGAAACTACATTTTCTTCCATTCCAAGTAGTATACCATCAACAGCTTTTGATAGAGCAAGCTCTTGATCTGTCTTTTGTGAAGAACCATCATCAGATTCTTCTGAAAGTAATCTCAAGAACTGTAACATTAATAGTCCTTCAGTAATATATTGAGAAAAACTGATTGTAGAGCAAGTAACATAAGCAGTTACAAGAAAAGAAAGAGCACAAGTTGACAGTTGTTAGAAAAGGAACAAAAAACAACAGTGGAGACAGTAACACCAGCAGCAATCCATATCAAGCCACGTATAGTTCTATAATTTTTTGTGAAATGCTTCCAGTTGTATGTGTTATTCAAAAGAAAAAAAAGAACAAAAAACCTCACCTCTGTTTTTTTTTTCCCAAAACCTATGCTTCTATTGTTGTAGGCATAGCATAAATCCAAGTATAAATGGCAATAAACACAGTTCCTCCTACCACAACAGTTTTGTGTCATTGACACATTAAAAACTGCTCACAAACCTTCATCATATAAGAAAGATAAATAAACAACTAATAAACAATCATGTAATTCAAAGATACAAGACTTTAGACATGCATGTGATAGTCTGTACATCCGTTTTGGATGTGTCATTCTCGGAGGCATATCAAGCACACAAATATTAAACAACAATGAAAATGAGTTATAAGTTAAAACGGAACAGAACAAGTAGGGATGGACTGCAAAGGAAAGGGAAGGCATGTAACAAAGTTCCATTTCCCTTATTTTGAAGATTGATACGGAAACAAAGCTAATTTATAATGTACTGCAAAGTACTTATTTTTCAACTTGTAAAAGCTTTATTGCAACAACCCCCCCCCCCCTCTTTTCTCTCTCTCCCAAATTTGAATATTCGAGGGTAAGAGAAGGGCAATAGTTCCTTACAATTACGGTACTGTTCATAATTTTTGAACTCTCAATCAAAGGAAACTATTATCCTTCTCCTAATTTTCATTACATTCTCCTGATTCCCTGTCATCCATACACAATGCAAAAGATGTAGAGAATTAGCGGAAAATCTAACACTAAACATGCCGATCCACCTTTAGAAAATAAGACAATACATTGTTCAAAGCAAAGAAAGCATTAGAAGGCATAACCAAGAATGCATATTTTCTCAATATATAAGGAACAAGAAACGTACTGGTCCCACATGATGTGTAGCCGAAGAAGACCCAGCAGTTTCCTCTAGTCCAGGCCACGCTGAGGAATCAATATCCAGAAACCTGTCCAGGCAGAATGTTAGAACGAGTAACACTGAAATTTTAAAATTTTACACCACATGCCCTTCCCATTCCTCCGTTCCTCTCCAAAATCTAAACTTACAAACATACCATGAGGATGAGCTTGCCCAGGACTCAAGGCATGTATCCGGACTTATTGAATGTTTACAAAATTACTTACGGATGATCCACTCACACTCGCGATGTATGAGCGTAAAGCCGACCACCAACCTCGTTGGAAATTCATCAGTATTTATAGTTCTTACGGATCACGAGTGTATCATGCCGTTTTTTCCTTTTCATTTCATAGAAGTAAAATCAGTAAATCCTCAGTTTAGTTACTTCTTGTTCTCGATGTAAATACTCTTTCTCACAATGCAAGCAACGCCGGCAAGAGGGGAAGGGATATACATCGCACTGACAACAAATACGTACTTGAAAACGGGTCGGAGCAAGCCCGAGTTCTCGTTGACCCAAAGGTCCGGGTCCTCGGAAACAGAGTCAGTGCTGGAGCTGCTAGTGCTGGTTCGTTCGCCACCAGGGAGGGAATCGTCGGAAGCGGGTAAGGGTATAAGCTGGGTCTGGTGAACCTGGGCTTCGTGAAGGGCGAGCCCGAACAATGCTGCCGCAGCGTACCGCTGCGTCGGCGACAAGATCGACCTCGCCGTTGTTGCCGTCGTCGTCGACGTCATCCCGCTTTGGACTCGAAAATGGTGGGCGAATATTACAATGATGAGTGAACGCTGGTCTGCTTCTTTTTTCTGTAGGCTTATGGAGGGGAGAGAGGGGTGGATCGTGCCGTTCTGGGGTGACCTGGAATAGAAAATTGTGATCGATTTGCTTGTCTACGGTGAAAGTGACGGGCAGAAACGCCGTTGTTTGTTTCGTACCTTGACACTAGCGTCTTGGGTCTTAGATCCATAGTTTTAAAATTCGGGGGACAGGGTTACTGGGTCGCTGTTGAATCAGTTAAACTGGATATATTTAAATAAATAGATAAAAGTCTAAATAAATATAATAAAATAACATAAAGTATTAATAATTTAACTCATTTTAAAAATTTACATGTTTATATAAATATAAATAAAATAATGAAAAATGTATATAGTTAAGTATTAAGATATTTAAATCATAAAATATATACATTTAAAAAAGAAAATTATTTATTTATTTTATTCTACATGAGAACTAAAGCACAAAATAGCTACAAGTAAATAGGGTTGTAGCTTTTGGAAGCCTATTTGGGGAAAATGACCAAGAGATCCCACGTTAGCAAAAGAAGCCTATGATTTTATAAGCCCATTATGATTTTATACTTTGTTTTTAACTAAGTAAATTAATCCAACAAAGCTTACCAAAAACAAAAAAGGTAACCCAACAAACACTTTCACCCTAATTTGATATAGCTTCAAAGCTTTGACTAGTGACCACACACTCACGTTGCCACTCCATCCCCTCCCCTTCTGGAACCCTTCATTCTTCATTCTTCATTCTTCTTCAAAGCCCTCCCTCTTTCTCTTTCTTCCTCTCTTCTTGTTTCTATCACTTCTATGTGAGATGTGACTCTCTTTTTAGCCTTTCCTTTTACGATGGAAATGTGGCTTCCTTCTGGCCTTCCTTTTCGCAGTGTCAAATTGCCAAAAGTGGTGGCTAACCATTTGAAGCAGCAGCGAATCTAAGGTTGTAAAGATGCAACCGTAGTGAATCTAAAGCGATGATTAACAACCCAGCAACTCATTCTTTTTTGTTTTCCTGAGATTTGATTTGTTGAACTGGACAGGCCATTTTTTTTTTTTACAATTTTCTTTTTAGATTGTCTCAATCGGATGAACCATAAACTCGGTGAGTCACTGATTTTCTTGAAAAACCACCGAGTTGGACCGATTCACACTGGTTAGCACGCAAGTCCGATCTGTTGGCCTGCTCGGACCTGTCACTTGGTTGGTTCACTAATTCATCGGTCAGACCGGCCAATCCGATCCGAGTTTTAAAACTGTGCTTGGATTTTGAAAGGGTAGAGACATTTTATTTTTTATTTCTTTCAGAAAAGAAAAAATTTCATCTAACGACATTCGGCCTTGCTAAAGAAAGGTTATGACTATAGGCGAATTTTACTACATTAGTGTGTAGTGCATCAGGTGAGAAAAAAAAAAGGAGTGCACCATTGTCTTCTTCATCCAATTAGAAGTCAAAAAGTGGAAGGTTGCTTTGAGCATGTGTTTGGATGTAGTTTGGAGGAGAGGAGGTAAAGGCCAGCAAGGGAAGTCCCTTCTTGGCCATCATGCATAGTTAAATTAGTGTCATCCCAAATTTGGGGGTTTGAGGATAGATAGCTTGTGTTTGTACTATTTTAATTTTTTATATTTCATATCTATAGAAATTATACCCACAAAATCAAAGAATAAAAATGAAAAATAAAATTTACATTCTTTTCCATTCCACTCACTTAAATTATCAACTCCCAAGCAAGGGTGTGGCTACTTTATTCCACTCTACTCGTCACTTTTCTTCTCCATTTCATTAATGACCATTTCATTCCTTCCTCTATGAAACTCTCAATCATAGCCTAACTCTCCACTCTTCCACCACCACCCCCAAACCCTCATCTTCCACCATTGCCACTACTAACACTAACGATGCCATATCCTCCAGCCATGCTCAAAGTTGTTCACTCTAACTTTGATGCCACCACGCTCCGCCCATTAGGACAGAAATTGACATCCTCCACCATGTCGTTAACTCCCCTTCATCATCCGATCCGCTACCATGGCTCATTCGAGAACTCGTTCTCTGAAGGCGATCCGTGCTAGAGAAAGGAGAGTCAACCATTGCGACGATGTTGGTGAGTGGCTGGGTATCGATTATCAAGATGCAATGATGGTGGTGGTGTGGTGTTTCTATGGCCACGAGGTTGCCACGAGTTTGCCGCAATAGGAGTAATACAATGGCCAGGTGAGGCTATTTATAGAGAGCACGGTGGCTGGGCAAAGGAGAGGCGGTAGCGCGATCTTCCCTCAATGGAATAATCGGTGGCCAAACCACCTTCGTTGAGAGGTTGCTGTTGGTAAAAAAGTGCACGAGAAGGGAGGTTGAATCATGCTTTGAAGCTTTCTTCTAAATCTGAAACGTTTAACAAAAATATTGCCAAGCATTGAGCTTGAAGTGTAGCGAATTAATGGTTAGTTGTTTTAGAAAGTAGATATTTGAAACATGTTAATTGATAATGCAACTTTAATGGTACTTAAGCAGTAATTAACTTAAAGCACATAACGTAAAGACAAGAGATCAGGGAAGAAAAAAATGACATAAATATTTTTACTGGTTTAACCAACCTGCCTACATTCAGTGCTCAACATATATTGAGATTTCACTAACAACTACTTTCTCAACCTGAGAAAGTAAAGTAAATAGTCTTTACATTAGCCTTCCCAAGCTCTTATAGTGAACAGTAGACAACCCCTACTGTCACAAACCGAGTAGTTCTGAACCAGCCTCTCGAAACTGAACCAAATAGTATTGAACCAGCCTCTCCAAGCTAAAACCATGACATGCAAACAACTTGTATTGCCACGTTGCAAGTAGATCTTCCCAGCCTCTCCAAGCTGAACCATGATGACTGGAATGCATCCATCATACGTTGCGAGTAGTTTACTCACAACCTCTCCAAGCTGAATCGTGATGAGCAGATGCCTCTGTCATCGCGTTGCAAGTAATTTTACCCTAGCTTCTCCAAACTATGTCTCACTCTAATCACTAATAGATCAAGGTTACAAAGGTTATGTGTTTGGGTTTTCACTCAAACTAACCTACAACAATGTTTCCTTACAAATGTTCAATAAGACAAACCTAGGAAACATGAGCGACTTCTTTCTAACATCTATTCCTAACAAGAGTATACAAATTATTACAAAATATAGATAGAAGATTTTACACTTCAAGAAGATTGATACATATTATGATGAATAGCACAAGAAGTATGGAGAGATTTTTTTAGAGTTTTCACTCTTATATCTTCAACTCTCTCATCGGCATTCAAGCACAACATGTCCATTTATACTAGTCCTTCTTCATGAACGTTGCCCTTGATTAGATCTCCAAGTGACACATGTAAATCATCTATTGTGTCTTGAAACGTTAGTCTAAAGAGGTAGGCTGATAGTCTTGTCACATCGGTTGCAGAAGCTATTATATTGTAGAGGTTTCTTATGTCCCTTTTTCTTTTTACTTTCTGATCATGGTCTTTGAACTCTCCTTTTAGAAGTTAAGATGGTTGACCAATCAGGTAAAAGAGATGACACACTAGTTATAGAACTAGGTTTGTTTCGAGATTTGAAATTTAAATTTTGAATTTCCTTCCATTTCATGTATCATTCTGTGCTCTACAATTAAGTAAACTTTCTAACATGCGTAATCAATCCCTTGATCATTCTTCGATCTTCCAGTCTTCAATCTTAGCTTTTTGGTGCTAATTTATTTTTTATTGTGATGATTGTCGACTAAGTAACACGTTACTTCTAGAGTTGGCATGATTTCCTTATTCTTTAGTGTACTTTCTAAAATCCTGTGTTACTTTCTGAAGACTTTTTCCTTGGGTTTTTTGTTCTTGTACTGATCTGCTTCATTCCTTAAAGCATATAGGCGTTCTTTACATGATATAATGTTCACTTCATTTAAGCCCATTCTCTTCCACCGAGATAAAACATGTTTTCACATGCAAAGTGAAATTATTTTCTCTTAAGTCCGTGTAATGCACTTCGAAATTTACCTGTTAAGCTTAGTCAAGAAACTCAAGATAACCATCAGTCATTCTTCAAAATATTTTCTTTAAATTGGATTTATTATCATTCAAAACAATAAAGCTCATACTTTCTGAAGGATTACAATTCATCGCACCTCATTCATCAATCTGGGCAGGCTTATTTAAATGTTCTACAAAAAGAGGGGGGCAAAAAAAGCAAGCTAAAGATGTGTGGAGGAAGGGGAGAGTGCACTTGACCATGGTGATGCATGATCACCAACAACTGCATAGTCATCATCCCTGGTGATGATGGGGATTCCGATGCATCGGATCTTGATAGTACTCTTGTTAATGGAGACACAGTTGTTGCAGGAGAAATAGTACTATTGTTGTCGAAGGGATGAAGGACCTGCACGAGTAGTGCTACACACTCGGTGCTCTTAGCCACACTATTAAAGCGTGCTTATCCATATTTTTGGAATATGGTAATTGCTTGTGTACCACATTTGTTGTTTAGTAGAATTTGCCATGACTATATATTCCTAACAAATAAACCAATTGAAGTTATCTTGTGGCAACCACGTAAGGATAGAAATAGGTCAGGCCATTCATCGAACGACCTTCAACCTGCCCATATTCAGCCTAGTTTGGCACAACCTATTTAGTAAACAAGTTAGATTCGGGCTTTTCAGAAAGCTTTTTTAGCTAAAAGGAATATTATTGTGATGCACTGGGCATAACGAATATGTATGGAAGGAGAGGGTACTTGACATGCACTGTCATGTTGAGGGAACATGATGGGCAGGAGGAGATTACAAATACGAAAAACTAACAAAAGAAATATTTGGAAAAATAAAGAAGAAAAATCACAAACCTTCTTCCCTCTTCCTCCTTACTCCAAAGTCTATTATTTGAGAAAGCCAACAATCTGCTTTCCCAAACTCCTAACCACTCATCACCCTGAATTGTCTCAACCTTACCTCCTCCTCCCCTTTCTTCTTCTTCCACCTTAACCTAACCTTAGCTGCCACTTTACCATCACCCCCAACCAGCATAGGCGATGATGTTGTTGGCTAGCCGATCGAAGTGCAATGGTGATAGCTAGTAGTACCTTATGGAAATGCAACCGTGAAGATAGCGTGACGAGCTCATAGAGCTGGTGCGAGGGTAGGGAATGGTGTGGCAGTCACGGTGAGGCTACGACGGGGGATAACTTAGTGGAGGTGGAGAGTGCCACGGTCTTTCTCTACCTTTCATTTCTCATTCAGATCTGTGAATGGATTTGATCTATGGTTGTGAGATGTTTTAGGTCATGCATGGTTTTGATTTGGGAGTTTGATTTTAATGATTTTGGTCCTTAATTCTATTTATGTTCTGGGTCTAGTATTTGATTGTGGGTGAAATGTTTTTCTCAACACTAACAATGACACTTTGTGATAAATTTGGATTCCATCTATATATATATATATATATATATATGTAATCTTCACTGTAAGAAGCATTTATTGCAATAACACAACTAATTAAGCACTACATGGTTAATAAGATTGCCTAATAAAATATAACTAAATCAGTAATCCTAATTTGAACATTTGAAACGGAAATGCATTTTGAGAAGCTCTCTCGAGTCTAACATCTTTACCTTTATATGATTCACATATGCAAGTATTCTTCAACATCAGATACATAAAAAAAAAATATTTATATTTATATAATTGTATTTACTTTGAAGTTACTGTCAATCGAATAGAATATTTTGTCTAATCTTAAAATAAATTTAGTTTTATTTTTTTTTTAAAAAGTAAAACTAAGAATATCAACCCCTAACACCTTAGTTAAACTAAGAAACTTAATTCAAAGATTAAAAAATGTATATTATTTTGTAATCACTATTAAATAATATTGTTATGTAATTATAACAAATTAAATCAAATCTAAAATATAAAATTATAAATAAAATATATGTAATGTCTATTTATATAAATAAAATATTATAGAAACTTTATTGTGTTTTATTTTGTACTTTTAGTTTCTGAAATAAGTTTCATAAATTATATTAATTTTTACTACCATGTGTATTTTTCTAAAATATTCCTTCAATTTCATTTTTAGTCTCCTATTAAGCTAACTTTTCATGCACACTTATAATAGATAAATCATTTCGGCTACTGTATGTAGTTCATTCTGAAAAAAAATACAAAAATCTAATTGAAAGTTTATTCCAACAAGAGGGTCTACAATTATTTTATGTTTCTTTCATGCTACCAATATTGCCATGAGCATTAAATGAAATAAAACTAATTGAATTCTACATTTAAGGTAAATTGATTAATCATTACTCCATCATTCCACATTTTTTGTCATTGAACATTTGAAACGGAAATGCATTTTGAGAAGCTCTCGAGTCTAACATCTTCACCTTTATACGATTCACATATGCAAGTATTCTTTATTGCTCAAAAAGCATTTATTGCATTAACCTTTGAAAGCTAAATGCCATCAAATTTTTTGTTTACACCGTAATTTCTATATATTCTTATTTTGTATTCAAATATGCATTTATATGCTTTGAAATTAAAAACTGAAAGAAAATAATACTCAATTTATGCTGATTTTAGTTTGCAATTTACATTTAATCAAATACTTTCAAATCTCAAACTCAAACAAAGTAATATACAATCTACCCAAATTTTTTCAACAGTGCCCTTTGATTAGCCTTCCTTAACTTCAATCAAGTAATTAGTAATATCACTAGCCGCAACCATTCAAATATGCATTTATATGCTTTGAAATTTCAAAATGAAACAAAGCAATGCCCAATTTATGTAGATTTCACACTGAAATATGCATTTAAAGTGAAATACGAAGAAGCAAGGTTATTAGTCTTAAAACTGAAATATAAAGTGATTTATTAGTTTTGAAACTGATGCAATAAACAAGCACTTTCACATTGATCAAATTGAGCCCTTCATCTATATATATGCTTGGAAAGCTTGAAATGGGGTTAAACATTCATGGCCAGTTTGAAGAGCTACTTGAACAGGTATGTGTGAACTTCATTTTGAATTAGTACAACATATTGTTTTAATTTTTTTAAAATCAATCTTACATTTTTCTAACCTTTTAGGAGGAAGACTCCAACAAATGATGAATTTACATTGCTCAGCAATCTATCATTAAGTTCTGATGAATGGAAAATAAAAGTGTGTGTTTCACGACTATGGGACACTCTAAATATACGCCGAAAAAAGGAATTAATGAGCACAAATATGGTCCTTATTGATGAAAAGGTTTAAAATTTTTAATTGTGCATATTTCTTTATTATTTATTAATATATATTCTTTTATTTGATCTTAATCCTTTTCCATTAAGCAATTGTAAAATAGGTTCCCAAAGTATCTTTAGTACTTCGTTTAAACAACAAAGAAATCCATGTATCACAAATTATGGCGTAAATAATCATGCCGTGGATGTTGATGTGTTGAAAATTAATAGATTCTTACCATATGTTTTTCATCTAATTATATTCTTCTTCCTTTTAGAACAATTGCATACATGCTTCAATTGGAAAAAATATCACCCACAAATTCAAGAATATATTGAAAGAAGGAGAAATATATTCCATTGAAAATTTTGTGGTATCCAATAACAAAGAGAAATATGCAATAGTGGAGAACAACCCTTTTATGTTGCATTTCTATGCTACTACTTTGGTCAATAAAATTGACCATGATGACAACATAATTCGTCATCACATGTTCAAGTTTGTGAACTTTGAAGATTTGCAACATCGGTGTGGCAAAGCTGTCTTAACAGGTAACTTTATGATTACGCTTTCTATGTGTACTATTTTTATCATGTTTTTTAATTTATTAATAATAAATTTAATGTGGTGCCAATATATATTATACACATCTTTTTAAATTTAAAACCAATAGATGTGATTGGAGTTATCGTTGGTGTAAAACCAATTGAAGAGAAGACAACAGCTGAAGGAAATGTTGACACCTTGACTATTCATTTGCAAGATATGAGGTAAAAAATTGTGCAGATTTTTTTTAGACTCTTAACAACAAAAATCATGATCTAAGAATATTCTATCATTGTAATATACAATATCATGTACTAATATTCCAAATATACTTGACAGGGGAAACAAAGTGAAAGTAACCATGTGGGATGAATATGTTGCACTATTTCAAAAGCAAATGAAGACCAATGTTTCTGAAGATTCTAAAGTCAATATTGTCATTTTTTCATCCACAATAATTAAGGAATATGCAGGTATTATGATTTATGATTACACACATGCAATCACATACCTCCACTAGATTTTAAATTTTAATAAAAATATATATTTTTAATTGTAGGTGAATTGTCTATTTCTTCATCAGGTTCAACCAATATTTATGTCAACATAGACATACCGGAAGCTAATGAGCTCAAACAATCATTGAAGTATGTACTTTTTAATTCCATAATATGGTAATAATTTTAAATATTTAGACATTTTATTATATTAATGTATCATCACAGGGATTCTCCAAATTTATATTTACCTGATAACATTGAGATCACAAAGTTAGAGAGTCCTTCAAAGTTCAATAATATAAGGACCATATCCGAAATTTTATCTATGGGAATTGCAAAGACTAATATGGTAACTTTTCTATTTGTAAATTTATTCATTTTAATTCCTTTTGTAAATAAAGATAACATTTTTTAAATTTTTTTACTAGAATGCTACTTATTGTTGTGTTGCAACCATAGATGATATTTTGCTTAGAAACGGTTGGTATTATGTTTCTTGCCCTCATTGCAAAAGAAAGGTTTCAAAGTCATCTACAAATTTCAATTGTGATTTTTGCAACAAGACTGTTGAGCACCCAATGACAAGGTAATTATTATTTAATATATAATTATAATATTACATATTGTTGTCATGCCAATTTAATCTGTATGTTATTATTTATTGTGTTATTTATATATATATATATATATATATATATATATTACATGGAAGGTTTCGTTTGGAGCTTGATGTCAAAGATTCTACAGATTCAACAATATTTGTTTTATTTGATGAAGTAGCTGAACAATTAGCACAAGTCAAGTTAAATGACCTTACTGTAGCTTTTGAAAGTGTAAGAAGCTAAATAAATATTAATTTTAATATTTGACATTGTCACAATATAATAAAAAAAATGAACTACCTATTTATTTGTGAGTTCATTTAATATAGTCAAATATGGATGAGTCGAAGCTACCTCCACAACTCCTTAAAATTATAGGTTCTTCTCATATTTTTGAAGTGAAAATGAGCACTTATTTTGAGAGTCGTGGGAGGCAGAGTTTCACTGCAAATAAAATTTTGAAGCCTAAAGTGAAGGTAAAAATTATCTTTTAAATATAAATTGATAATATAATTTCAAAAGTTTTAAATTAAATTTTTTGGTGTTAATGCAGATAGAGAAGGAAGAGAAGGTAAAAAATTCAAGTGGTCCAACAATAGAGCCAAAAGCAAAGGTAACAATTTTCAAATAAAAATGATAATATAATTTTAGAAGTTTTAAATTAAACTTTTTTGTGTTAATGCAGCTAGAGAAGGAAGATAAGATCCAAAATTCAAATGTTCCACCAATAGAAAACACCTTACAAATAACCAACTCTTCAAATGAATCTTCAGAGTCAACAAAAAAGAAGAGAAGATTAAGGTATGACACATTATTTTATAAATGGATTTTGAGAAATATGTGTCAATCTTATGAAGTTTTATAACTTTTCAGGCTACAATATGATGATGAAGAATAGCATCCCAATGAAGAAAACGCTTGCAGCATTTAGAAGATTGAAGAACAAAATTGTAGCAATGTTTTTTAAGATTGTTTAGTGAATCCATTGTAATTAACATTTTGAAGTTTGGGGAAACAATGATAATATCTCTCTTAAATTAGTATTTATTTTTCATGTTATGCATTTTTTTTTTTTGGTCTAATGAAATTCTCCTACACTATCAATTAAAATTAAGAAAACTTTTATAAAAATTATATAATAATATATATGTGCCACTAAATATTTATTGAAAAAATAAAATTAATTATATCCATAAAATTCTGAATTTTATTAGTACAATTTTACAAGAATAGTATAAAATTAATTTGTTTCCCTTTTAACCTCTACTTTTAAAATGTTTTAATTTAGATATAAGTTTAGCCGCTATATATGAATTCCATTTGTTAGTTTAGTGGTTTTTTAAAATATTTAATGTATAACAAAAAAAATTATTTAGACCAAATAACTAAATATTTATTAAAAATGTATCTAATAATATATATAAAATTATCTAATAATATATACACCTCACTAAATATTTGTTAAAAAAAATAAAGTTAGTTATGTCCGTAAAATTCATTTACTTTCCTTTCAATCTCTATTTTTTTTAATGTTTTAATTTAGAATGTGTTTTTAAGTTTAAACGCTATATATGTATTCCATTTGTTAGTTAAATGCTTTTTAAAAATATTTAATGTATAATAAAAGATATTATTTATGACTAAATCAAAATTAAGCACCACATTATTCAAATCCTCAGATTTTGTGCCGTAATTAATAAAAGAAAGATCAAACGCCTCTGGAATATAGACAAATCTCTGGGAACGGAAAAAAGGAAAGTGTAAGGGTTTTTTTATTTTGGTAGCAAATGTTAAGTAATTATTAAATGAATAGTTCAAAAAGAGAAGCGACAGTTATGTTTTACATGATTATAATGGATTTTTATTTCAAAAATCGGGGCACAATGTCGGTTTCACTTCATTCATATCATCATATAAAAAAGAAAGATCAAATATTATGCTGAACAGATCAAATTCTAATGCAATAAATGCCTTCTTAATTGCATTACAAAATATTACAAATCTTACATTTAGTTTATAGGTTGATTCCACAATATTAATGCAATAAATGTCTTCTTAATTCCATTATAAAATATTACAAATCTTACATTTAGTTTGTAGGTTGATTCCATAATATTAATCAATAAATCCATTACAAAACTTAGAAACATAAGATTATACAGTTTTTATTCTGTTCATGGTATATTATTTTTTACTATCAATTCATAGGTGATAAATTGTCTTTTTAAATTTTGTAACTGCAATTATAGAGAACTTTCTACTACTCTATATATATTTAACCATAGAGATTGAACTAACTCCTCTTTAAATATCTTTGAAAAAACACAAACACAGTGCAAACATAAGGTACCCAAATTCTCTATTTTTTAACCTCTCAAGTTTTCCATTGGGAATCCAAGATCCATGGTGTGCAATGCTTTCTACCATACTCTTTGGATTAACCAAGAGTGCCTTCTCCACCTTTAAAATTGATCATTCTATCATCTTCTTTCCTTTCAGAAGGTAATTTCTTTTCTTTCAACACTTGGTTTTTTACTTTTATTTCTTAATTCATGTTAAAGTTGCAAAATTCCATGCAAAATATCGCTCTATTATTTACAACACAATTATCTTTTGCCACAACTTAATTTTAATCTTGTCCATTTGGAATCTAGAATCTAAGGTGTGCAGCCAAGAGTGCCTTTTCCACATTTAAAGCTGATGATTCCATCACCTTCTTTCCTTTTGCAAGGTAATTTCTTTTCTTTCAACACTTGCTTTGTACTTTTATTTCTTATTTCATGTTAAAGTTGAGAAATTCCATACAAGATATTACTCTATTATTTACAACACAATTATCTTTTGGCACAACTTAATGTTATGTAGATTTGCAAATGGAAAGAGTTTAAAAAAACACAAATGTTTAATTAACGAATTATTGTTGAAGAAAAATTATATAAATGGACAATTCCAGCATTGTAATTTCCATATATATATTCTTATACTATGAATATTTTTTTTTCCATTCTAATCTTGCTTTTATCAATTAACAGCAAATGCTAATTTAAATCTTCTACATTTTTACAAATATTTTGCTTTTTATTTTCCCCTTTTTTTTTATAGCTTTATAACATTATTATTCTCATCTATGTTAAAAATCAATCTTCCTTTAATGAGACATCCTTAATTTGAATTATTTCTAAAATTGTGAGGTGTACTATATATTCCCTACACATAACCAGGAAGCTGCAGTAGCTTCCACAACCAATAAAATATAAAAAATAACAGGTTAGTTTAGCTCTACTAAAATGTCATCATATAATATGTAGTTTAAAAAAGTTAAAAAAAATCAAGGTACTACTTATTTATTTACTTTAGGCTTTTGTTTTTAACTTATACCCCAATTATCTCTGCGTATTAACTCAATATTTATAGGACGTTGAAGCATACAGAAATCTCTCTACATGACAAATTAGATATAAAAAGAAAATTTAAATGTTTAAAAAAATTAATTTACTTAACAAAAAATTTAGATTCAACATTTATTTAGAAATACGAAGAAATATTGACATATATGTACGAAGAAAAAAATTATATTTTCACAAGTATTATTATTATTATTATAATATGTAAAATTTATCTTGACTTTGATTTTATGTACATTAAAAATATGTAAAAAATCTTATTATTTAAAAGTTATTTTCTATCAATGGTTTTATAAGTTAACTTCAATCACATCTTTATACAATATAATTTTTCATGAAAATATATATGATAATACAATTGCATCATAATTTTAAGGAAATTAATGATCAAAATTTATTAAACTGCAAATATACATTATCATGAGCTAAGAAATTAATATAGTTTTACAAATATTAATCTTAATTTAAATATTTTTTATAACTAATACATTACTTTTAACCTTTCTAGAATCATTATTTTTTTTTAATAACTGTGTGGTACTAATAATCTACTATTTGTTAAAATTAATTATGATAATGCATCATCCTTAAATAGAACTATTTTGGAAATTCCCAGCAATACTCTATAATCCATAGAATATATGTTATGTGGATATAGATATAGAATTTAAATTTTTAATTTTTTAAATTAAAACTATTTTTAATTCATTTTAATTACCGATTATTTTACATATATTATTTTTTATCTATTAGTATTTCATTTTACTATTTACCTTTTAATAAGATCATAGAACTAAAAAATTATTTCCGTTATTTCAAATTCTCACTTAAATTAAAATTACTTTTGTTATTATTGTTATATTTTTTATAAATCATTTTTAAATTAAACTAATGGTGATAATGCTATCTGACGTCCTTTCCTTCAAACTTAACTTGCTTCATTATAACAAAATTAGTGAAATATTTTAAGTTTATATTGTTATTAATATTAAGTACACGATGCATCATAAACAGGTTATCAATACAATAATAAGGTTACAAAATATAGAGTATAATTAAGGACCAAAAATAAAATATTAAAAAAAGAGCCAAAATCCAAACAAAAAAACAAAAGACTAAAATCAAATGAGTTATGTTATATTTATTGGGACCAAAAATATATTTCAATATTTTTTTATATTAACAGTTAAATTGTGATTTCTTAATAAATAAAATGAATGAATTTTTATATTAAGATATATTATTTAGTTATAATAATTAAAATTTGAATGTATTATTGAGATGAAATGACATATGAGTTATACATTGTATGTATAATTTTGAGTGGGTTTAGTCTAAATATTAAGAGAATAATTGTCAAAATATAAAAATGAGTAAACAATTATCAATCAAAGGGAAATCAATTATACGTGCTCTTTTGGTTATCAATTATATGTGTTTTTAACTAACAGAATATGATACATTGACTATTGAATTAGACTTGAGAATAGGAAATATTTATACTACTATATATTAACTATTAAATATATAACTCTTTTAATCTACCTCAATATATTAGAAATATATACTTAAATGAAGTTTTTTCATGAATGCCTTAATGTCATTGTATGGAATAATTTAAAAAGACTCTATTATTATTTTATATCCAACTTATAATTATTATCACAATTTTCTTGCAAATATTATAATTAGAAATATATAATTACAAAAATTTATAATTAAATCATTCTATGACCGAAGAAATGGAGAAACACAGAGGTTAAAATTTGAAGATTAAAATTTAGTATCTTATAAATTACAATAAATTGTTAATTCAAATCATTTTTGTAATTTAAAAAATTACTCTCACATTATTTTTATTGGTTCTGCAATTAATCTTTTTGGTTAACAACTTTATGCTATTAATTACCTGCTCTTTGTTAAAATTAATCTATTTATTAATGCATCATCCTTAATTAGAATTATTTGGCCAATTCTCAACAATATTACATATTCGGTAGACGCTAAAATATTGATGCAATGACTTCTATGGCTAAAGAAATGGACAAAGAAAGAGGTTAGTTCAAATACTTAACCTTCACTATGTAATTATATTTACTTACAAAGAAACATCAAACACTATTTATTTACTAAATATTTTTAATTATTTATTTTTTCTTTTCCTTTATATTGATGAACATGAACAACTTGCTTTATAAATTGAAAATATTTCTACTTTTTAAACCATAAATATACATTCTCATGAGTTGCCAGATTAATATAGTTTTATAAATATTAATCTCATAAAATTTACAGATTAAAATTTAGTATCTTACAAATTACAATAAATTGCTAATTGAAATTGTATTTTTAATTTAAAAAATTACTCTGACACGTTATTTCTATCCTTTTTGGGATTATTTTTTTTTTTGATAAATTTGTGGTATTAATCATAAGCTATTAGTTAAAATTAATTTATTTTTAAATACATCATCCTTAGTTACAACTATTTTGGAAATTTTCAGCAATACTGTATATTCCATACAAACTACAATATTATTGCAATGAATTCTATGGCAAAAGAAATAAAGAAAGACAAAGATCAGTTCAATTATTATTATTATATTTAAATTTAATCATATAAGTATGTTTAGTTATGAAAAAAAGGTCAAACACTATTTATTTGTTTAATGTTTTATATATATATATAAACATGAATAACTTAGTTTATAAATTATGAATATTTCTATCTTGCAATGGCAGTTCATTAAATTTATTAATCCAAACTATATCATTTTTTATTTCTATTAACTTTGAAAAAATGTTACAGGTCACAATGGAAGTTCCAAAACTTTTGCAGAAATTGCTCAAGGCATCCAACTTCAATCACATAAAATCTTTTTACCAAATGGAAAAATATAATTTTTTTGCGGACTTACCATTTCTTCAGAACGTGTGGACTCAAATACAGGTAATTTTATCATAAAATACTTAACTACCAAACATATTTCTGCTCATATTAACATTATGTTACCTCATAATTGCAAAAGTTTAACACATTAAATAAAACTTTCCATTTAAATTAAAATAAGTAGTCATTTTGCTATAATCTTTTTTTCAGAAGGCATGAATGTGTCAATTGAACCTGTCCAAGTAGGTGGAGAATGTCAAAGTTCCCGTTCAAGACTTCATCACCATCCAATTGGTTAGTATAAACAAACTTGAACAAATAAAATAGGTACCAAATCCAATGTGACACTCCTTAAAAAATGCAGGAAATAGTCCAAATTACTTGGATCTTGGCCACCCAAAATATCAATGTGAAAATTGTGGGAGCTCTATGTGGTATGAGGAGAGGATAGATAAACCACATCGACCGAGAAAACTAAAATATTCACTTTGTTGTCAACAAGGAAAAGTTAAACTTCCAAGCTTACAAGAACCTCCAGAGACTTTGAAGAATCTTTTGAGTTATGATGGGGGTCGTCGTTCGATCAAGTTTAGAGAAAAAATTCGAGTATATAATTCGATGTTTGCTTTCATATCTATGGGGGCAAAAATGGATAACACAGTCAACTCACGACCAGGTCCATATTTTTATAGAATTTTTGGTCAGAATTACCATAGAATTGGAGGACTCATACTAGCAGAAGGTAAGCAACCTAAGTTCTCACAACTTTATGTACATGATACGGAAAATGAAGTCCAAAATCAGTTGCGTTCCTTAAACAATGGACAAATAGCAAAAAATGTAGATGAAAATATTGTTCAAATGTTGAAAGAAATGCTTGACATGCATAATCCAATTGCCCAAGTTTTCAGAATGGCAAGAGATAGATTATCTGCACCTGATAGCAAAAATCTACGCATTAGACTATTTGGTATGAGATCAGGAGAATCACGACAATATAGTAGACTGACCTCGGCAGAAATTGCTGCTCTTATTATTGGAGATTTTGGTCAATCTGATGGAAGGAGAGATATAGTCATAGAGCATAAAAGAGATGGACTCCAGAGAATAAGTGAATTGCATCCTTCCTTCATGGCAATGCAATATCCACTATTATTTCCATATGGTGAAGATGGATTTCACTTGGACATTCCATATTCTCATAATAATAGGAAAAATAGCACAAGACGAGGTAAATTGACAATGAGAGAATATTATGCATATAGATTACAACAAAGAATATTAGAAGCAAAGACTCTTATATGTGGTGGTCGATTATTTCAACAATATGTTGTTGATGCATACACATCTATCGAAGAAGATCGATTGAGATGGATTAGACAAAATCAAGCAGTGCTACGCATAGAGCTGTATAAGAATGTTTGTGACGCGGTAGTTCGTGGAGATACTATAGCTGCTGCAACTGGTAAAAGAATTGTATTACCCTCTTCTTTTACAGGTGGACCTTGATACATGGTCCAGAATTATCAAGATGCTATGGCCATATGTAGAACTTTTGGAAATCCTGATATCTTCATAACATTTACTGCTAATCCAAAATGGCCTGAGATGCAATATATGCTTGATAAAGTTCCAGGACAATCTATTGATGACAGGCCTGATATTAAGACTCGAGTATTCAAGATGAAACTTGATCAACTAATGAAATACATAGTTGAAGAGCAGTGTTTTGGCCGAGTAATATCAGGTATGATGTAGTCTGATCTTATTTTTATATACATACACACACACACACACACACACACACACAAAACTCTTCAACACCATTGACTATGTTTATCATTCCTTCACTATCTTTTTATCTTTTGTAGTAATATATACAATAGAGTTTCAAAAAAGAGGTCTACCTCATGCTCATATTCTTCTATGGCTTCACCAAAATAATAAGTTGCCAACAACACAAGACATAGATAAAATAATTTCAGCAGAGTTGCCATCAGAAGAGGACGACCTAGAAGCATATAATGTTGTAGCACAGTTCATGATCCATGGTCCATGTGGATCAGCAAGCAAAAATGCACCTTGCATGGTTGATGGTTATTGCATTAGAAATTATCCAAAAAGATTTACCACTGAAACAACCATAGATAGGGATGGCTTTCCAACCTATAGAAGGAGGGACAATGGAAGACATGTGAAAAAAGGAGATATCAGCTTGGACAATCGATTTGTTGTTTCATATAATCGACATTTGTTACTCGCATTTCAAGCTCATTTGAATGTGGAGTGGTGTAATAAGTCTAAGGCGATAAAGTATCTCTTCAAGTATCTCCACAAAGGTCCAGATAGAGCAACAATTCTAATAGAAGAAAATGTTTCACAGCAATGCATAAGAAATTTATCAGAGATAAGACATGTTGATGAGATCAAAATATACTTGGATTGCAGGTAACTCTTCAAAATCTAAAAATAAAATAAAAATTAACATGTTATATAATTTGTTTTGTACCATCTTAGTTGTATGAATCATATTAATAACTCATTTTAATTATATATTACTTTTCAAACTTAGTCTATTAATTTACTTTGCATTGGCTAACATTTTTTTATTTTATTTTAAAAACCCTTTTATTTAATATGTATTATTACAATGTTTTCCTTAATTGAACTAGCGCTGCTCAAGTTCGCATATTTTTATATGTATTATCATATATTTATATAAATATTATTGTATATAATATAGAATAAAGCCAAATAAGCTTTTCTCATATAGAAATATCTAATAATTTCCATCTTTACATAAATCTCTAATTATAGTATACATTGTTATAACTTTGTTCTTAAATTCTAACAAATTGCAGATATGTCTCAGCATGTGAAGCTTCTTGGAGAATTTACAATTTTGATATACATTATAGAAGTCCAGCAGTTATGCGATTGATCTTTCATTTACCAGAGGAAAACTCAGTTATTCTAAGAGATTCAGAGCGTTTGTCATCAGTTATTAGAAGAGAAGGGATACAACAAACCATGTTCACAGAATGGATGAATATGAATTCAGTTAATTCTGAAGCACGTTTATTAACATATTCTGAATTCCCAACAAAATTTGTTTGGGATGAAAGAAATAAGAAATGGAAACCAAGGCAAGCTGGCAAAACGATTGGACAGATCTTTTATGCTCATCCAACATTAGGTAAAAAATATTGCTTTACAATTTTGTAAATTTATTATGCATTTTTTAATGAAACTAATGCAATAATTTATAGTTTAACCTTATAAATTTGGAAAATAAAAGATGAATATGATTATTGTAGATTTATTATTCCTTTTTTAAGTTGTTTTAAAGAGATCAAGGAGAGGTTAAATAAATTAATTTACATTATATTATTTTTTTAAAAGATGTTACCGTTACTTATTTCTCTAAACATAACTATTATATAAGCTAAAATATTTTTCTTTTAAATTTTTTTATAATGTTTAAACTTTAAGCAGATTAATTCTCACAATAATAATTACAAAAATAAAATATGATAGTTAGTACAAATGAGCCAAATTAAATATTTTAATACTTAAATATTTAATATATTTACATCATAATTGAAATTAATATTCACTTTATTCAATATCAAGTGAAAGATATTACTTAAGAATTTTGTTGAATATCATTCGAGGACCGAAAAATTATGAAGATATCAGGACAGTGGGCCATGTGACACATAAGACTTTCAAAGAAGCATGTTATGCTCTTGGCTTTTTGAATGATGACAAAGAGTGGAATGATACTTTGAACGAAGCAAGCCATTGGGCTATAGCTTCTCAATTGAGAGATTTATTTGTCACTATTCTTCTTTTTGGTGAAGTAGCAGATCTTAAGCAATTGTGGGAAAATAATTGGCAATTATTGTTTGATGATATTCTCTACAAGAAAAGAAGGTTATTTCATCACTTTGATTTACAATTGACTGATCGACAAATCCAATCATATTGCTTGATTGAAATTCAAAAGATATTGATCAAGAATGGAAAAGAGCTTTCTGATTTTAATGGACTACCTCTACCAGATACATCATCTATTGAAGCAATGGATAACAGACTCATCAGAGAAGAACTTAACTATAATGTTGAAGACCTTAAACAGGAGCATGAAAGGTGTCACCCATTACTTAATGAGCAACAAAGACAAATATAAAATGATGTTATCCATGCTGTGTGTACAAATATGGGAGGAGTTTACTTTGTCTATGGTCATGGAGGCACTGGAAAGACTTTTCTTTACAATACTATCATTGCAAAATTAAGGGCAGAGAAACGAATTGTACTTGCTGTTGCTTCATCAGGTAGGTAATAGTTTCTTTTAACTCAATATTTTTTCAAATCTTATTAGCTAAAATTGAAAAAAATTAAAAAGTATTATACTAAAAAAATTTTACATTTTAATTATGTCTCACGTTTACTTTCTTTTTACTCAGAATTTACTTATGCTTGATTTTGTTTACAATTATATAGGTATTGCATCATTACTACTTCTAGGAGGTAGAACAGCTCATAGTAGATTTCAAATACCATTAGATGTTTTTGAAGATACTACATGCTCAATTAAGCAAAACACTCAGCTTGCCCAACTAATACTTCAAACAAACCTCATTATTTGGGATGAGGCACCGATGATAAAGAGATTGGCTTTTGAGGCACTTGATAGGACACTTAAAGACATTATTGGCTATAGAAATCGAGACAAAGCATTGAGTCCATTTGGAGGAAAAACCATGCTTCTTGGTGGAGATTTTAGGCAAATACTACCCGTAATACCCCAAGGACAAAGGCAATACATAGTTCAGGCGTGTATAAATAAATCATATTTGTGGGATCATTTTACAATCTTTATGTTGACAAAAAGTATGAGTTAGTGACACTTCAGCTTCAGGTATAGTAAATTTTTCAGCACGTGAATTTAATGAATGGCTCCTATAAGTTGGTGATGGAAAAATACCAACAACAACTAGAGAGGGAGAAGACCTTCCTACATGGACAAAAAACACCAATACAATATCTTCTTAAGCTTGCCGATGATCCACTCAAACAAATAGTTGACAGCACATATCCAGGTTTACAACAACACATGCGGGATGAAGAATATCTTAGAGAAAGAGCAATATTGACTCCTTTAAATGACACAGTTGATGAAATCAATGGTTATATTTTCAATATGATTGAAGGTCAAACAAAACAATATAGAAGCTCAGATGAGATTGACAAAGCAATTGATAACATAGCAGAACAAGAGCTTATGTATCCAGTAGAATTTTTGAATACTTTAAATTTTACTGGGTTCCCAAACCATTGTTTACAACTAAAAGAAGGGATGCCAATTATGTTGCTCAGAAACATAAATCCTACATTAGGAATGTGCAACAAGACAAGACTACTTATTGTGAACTTAGGAGATTGGATCATAGAAGCAAAAATTGTTTCAGGAAGTAATATTGGTGCAAAAGTACTCATTCCGCGAATAGTTTTGACAGCAAAGGACTCAAAGTGGCCTTTCATCTTGCGAAGGAAACAATTTCCATAAAGGTTTGCTATGCAATGACAATAAACAAAAGTCAAGGCCAATCATTGAACCATGTGGGTTTATATTTGCCGAAACCTGTATTTTGTCATGGACAGTTCTATGTGGCATTATCAAGAGTGACTTCACCAAAAGGGCTGAAAATTCTCATACTTGAGAAAGATGACAAATATAAAGACTATACAAAAAATGTAGTCTACAATGAAGTGTTCAATGAACTTCCTCAATGCAATTATTATTGAAATGTAATCTCTATCGATCCATTTTTTCTTTTCTAATCATATGTAACTTTTAACCATTACAATAGCTTAATTTAACTATCTATTTAACATTTAATTAAAAAAAACCATGCAATGCACGTGCTTAATTTCTAGTATAATCATATAAATCAGTTGCAACTGTAGTGCATTAATGGAACGAGGGTATCAAAACTATAAAAAGACAGGGCCAAGGGGAAGATTGGTCTACATTCTTCAAGGTAAATATTGTGGCCTCCGTGTTTTTTTTAATAAATTATAACCAAGATAATTGCTTTCTTTTTGTTCTTAATTCATTTTATCATTAAGTCTTTTTTTTTTTTTTTTTGAATATGTGATGATTATGTCAGCATTATTTGTTTATTAAGGATGCATGTAGTTTTGATATCTAAATCAATATTTAGGGTTTTGTAAAAGAGAGTTCCAAGTTTCTGTATCTTCAAAACTAGGCTACAGGATACCATTTTGCTTTTGTGTTACATGTTGTTGTTATAGGTTCATTAGAGTGCTTCCAAAGTGAATAAGCATTGCAAGGAAACATTACTATTCAACCTTAGGCTAGTTAGAGCATCTACTTTTGGTGCAGCTTCTAATTTCATCCTGTAAAATGTTTCAAGCGATCTAGACTAACATGATCCAAGTATTATTCATTTTATCTTGAAGTTTGACTCCCCAATTCCCTTTAATTGTTTATTGTATTAATCACATAGCATTTGCTTCACCTAATAGTGCATCCTCAAGATACTAGAGCTCTTAAACACAAAAAAGATAACATATCAATCCTGAATGTTTTCAGCATCACGAGATTGAAATGACATAAAATATTAATCGCTAAGGGAAATAAGCAATTGATCTAATATCTTTCTCACTAAGTACTATAAGAATGTGTAAAATATAGTACTCCCAATAGAATTCTTTTTTTCACTTAGAAAGCCAATGGCAAGCTACTTTTATATGTGTTACAGCTGTTGCATATTAAAGTATTGATTATAGCTAATTAAATTAATGGAGTGAGTGCTTCTAGATGGATTTTCAATAACTAGAAATTATGAAACTTGTCAATTTGTATCTCATGCTTTTGAATTTTCTTTGTTTAGGTAAGGTCTATATTTGGTTGATCAATGTTTTGAACACTTCTTATGTGTGTAAATTGATGAAGAAATTAGAAATGGTAGGAGCTCGAATAAGAAGACATGTAATGGGGGTACAATTTCTTTTGATTTCACATCATGGCTGAGCTCACGCTAATCTATGTGTACCAAGAAAATGAAGTTGCATAGTGTTAGTCATAATAGGATAGTGAGTCACTGTAACTTCTTCATTTTGTAAGCTACAAATGTCATGTCATGTCTAAGAAAAAAAAAGTTGTCTTGTGTTTGGGAATTATATTTCTCCATTTTAAAGTATTAATTAATGTTGTAATGGTGTTTCAATTTCACAATTTATCCATGAATTCTATGTCACTCTAGTATGATTATCTATGGAATTTTATGATAGTGGCATGATTATTAACTGTTAAAAGTTTTTATTTGTTATAATTGAACCTAATAAGATTTTTTTTGTGGTTAAAAATTTTGTTTTAGCTTTACACTCATAGAGATCTTAGTAAGACAATAGTTTACACTTTCTGCATTATACTTGAGGCTTTGATAGTTTCTAGTGCCAGAGAAAAAAAATTATATTATCACGTCTATGTAAAAATGGCTCTTTGGTTACAAATACTTAGAACATTTTTCATAAGGCATATTTTGATTGCTAAGTAGAAAACTATAAATTCTATCTATTATCAATACTTCAGTGATTTGTTTAAAATATCTATGTTGTTTTCTAAATGCCACAAGAATTGGAACTTCATTGCTCTGTCTAGTGCTATTGGGAATCACTACCACACAAACATTCGAATGATTGTGTGCAAGCATGTGATATGCTAATATTTTCGAATTATGAGAGGGTTGATTTTCTCTCTAAGTTGATTCAAATTTATAGAATAATTGTTTTTGTGATTGATATTTGCCTTGAATATAGCTTTGATGGCGAATACCTTTTAGTTGACTATATAGACAAATTAAAGTTGGAAAGCCTGCTAAGAAGCATGGGCTAAAGCTTCACATTGATAGAGCCCATATTTGTATTGCATTGGTTGCAAGTAAATTCATGTTCTACACTCATTATTTGTTTATAGTATTTTGATCCTAATATTATGACCATTTTTTAACCTTAAGAACTTAAGGCAATCTCAAGGATATTTCTTTCATAAATGAGTGTTTTTTTTTTCCTTTAACTTGTTCTTGAAAGCAATCTTAACCCCTTCATTTTAATTGCTTTTTTTTCATGTAAATTAATGAAGCTCTCTCAGTAGAACAAAAAATAGTTATTTAGTTTCAATCACCTCAATGTATCATTTCTCTTGCACTGAGAAACTTTGTTCACTTGTACTAATTTAGTCCAACATTGCTCTTTTTCAATTTTGAATCTTGCAGTTGTAATGGCTTGTGGAGGCTTGTTGAGTATGAAAGAACTAGTTTTCCAGAACTTGTACAAATAATTAGTTTATTAAGAACCAAATCTTGACAACTAGTCACTTTAATTCCACATAATAAATCTCACTAAAAATGTTCAACCATGTTAATTTTGTTATGCTTTACTTAAAGTGAAATCTTTAAATTTCTGTGAATAAATAGATTCCCAGAGAGAAGGATTTGGATCCTCTAAAGTGAGAATCTCACTTTAGAGGATAAAATGAAGGGATTTTACCATTAGATCAATAAAGTAAAGAGGACCCCATTTCTAATTTTATTAATCCAAGGGTAAAATTCCTCACTGTACCTTCTAAAGTGAGATCCTCACTTTAGAGGATCCTTACTCCCAGAGACAGTATATAAGAATCTATAAGTGCTCATTTTCCACAACTAGATTCATGAGTATTTCAACCAAAATTCGAAATTATTTGTGCATTATTACACAAATATCCCAAGGCAATATAAAAATGTGGTGTACCAATGGCAATGCCTAAAGGCTTTGCATAATAATAGTATGTATAGTTGTCAATCAAGGTGAGACCCATGGATGGTCAAAAATAGTGGATAAAATGAATTAGTTGTTCCCCTTTTATCCTTGACTTAAATATTCAATTAATCCTTTATTGTACGGGCCTATTTACAAATGAGCCTTCAACTTGAAGAAATTAAAATCTGGCATTAAATTAGTGAAATTGGTGTTTTTACTTAGTTGTGTTGGTTCAAATTTAGGTTTGTCTTCTAATCCCATTGTTCAATTTGTTTTACCTTTACTCTGTTAACTTTAGGTAAATAGGACGAATAAAGATGAACCTTGATAGACAAATCCTATCTCGGTATTGTCCAGTTATTTTTTCTTATACACCCTCTGTATTTTGAATGACCTAATGTTCTTTTGTACTATTGCTTCTGATGTTTGTCTAATTTTTTTTTCTTGTTTTCTTGGTTTTTACAAGTACCTAAGTGGAGTACAAGGAATATGAAGATTTGTGTTACCATGAATGAGATATTTGAATTTAAAGTTATTTGTTGTGTTAAGTCCATATATCAATTTTTATTTCAATATAAAGATGATTGTTGTATAGTTTGGTTGTATTTTGGTTATTGTCTTTCAAACCATTGGATTTTTACATGTGGTAGGGTTTAGGTTTGTAATATTTGCGAATTTCTACCTTGTTCAAAAGAAGACTATTGATTATGTTGATGGTATTTTGATTTTTAATGATTCATCTATCTCGTTTGAACATGTTGCTTCTAGTAATAGAACATTATCTTATATATCATATTGCATAAGGTAGCTTAAACCATTTCAATGACACCTTGGGTAATGATTGAAATTTTCATGAAGAAATTTAATCAGGAGAAAGAAAAAGAAGATAAGCGATAACATTTAAATCCTCTTCAAAGGATAGTAAAATGTTTTGGAACTGCATTTAAAGTAATTTGATGGATTAATTAAGAACAAGTTAAGAACATTCCTTTGCTTTCTAAACTAATGGAGTGAGTCTACGATGCAATTTTTCCAATGATTGGTAAATGAGTAAAAAATGTTGGTAATTATAGTTAAAAATCATGGTAACCAATTTGGTAGTTATTCAAGTTTTGCATGAAGATTGAGTTAAAAAAATAAATTTAGATAGCTTAGGGCTCTAAATTGATAAATTAATTCTCAACACAACATCCAATTTGTGATTCAACAATAAAATAATTCAAAAATTTTACTAATATTCATTGGTAATCTTGCTTTAACATGTTGGAAATTTTAGTTTAAAATATTGGTAACATTTTCAAAAAGTTAGTATTTTTTTTTTTGTATCCAAAGAAATTGGAATTTGTATAAAAGATTGTGTTAGACAGCAAGTTTATCAAGCTTCTAGGCTTTATGAATTGATGAATCAACCCTTAAGACTAGATTCAATAAGTACTTCAAGACTAAAGAAATTTGAAATTTTTTGTGATTCGCGTTGATAAGTGTTGCTAATATGTTGGTAATTCCTTCTTAATTTGTTGGTGATCATTTAGAAAATGTTGGTAAGTACTTCCAATATATTGGTAACTCATTTTCAATTTTTTAGTGATCATTTGAAACATTTAGTATCTTATAATTTTTTTTTCTATATTAAAGATGTGAATTTATGAGAAATTGAGTCAAATCACTAGTTTAGAGGATGCATGGACTCTAATGACTCTAGATTGATGAATCAAGCCTATACACGACATCCATATTGTGCTCTAATGCCAAAATGATTCAAATTTTTTTCGATACAACTGATAAGCGCTTCGAATATGTTGGTGATTTATTATCAATTTGTTGATGATCTTTAAAAAAAAAAGAAAAAACCTAGTATATTGTTAGTTTTTGTTCATATAAAAGGATATAGAAATTCTATGAAAAATTAAGTTTGGGAATTAATCTAGAAGACTCATGTACTCTACGGTTAGGATATAGTCCATGAGTTCGCTGAATTAGTTATCTAACTCAATTTTTCATTAAATTCATATTTCCTTCAATCTAAATATAAACTTAAAAGATACTAGGTTTATTGAAAGAATATTACTAACAAATTAATAAAGAACTACCAACATATTGTAAATCATTACCAACATATATCAGAAATTGATAAAGAATTACTAACATATTGGGGACAATTACCAACTTGTATGAAAAAACAAAATTCAAATCATTTTGGTCTTGGAGCACTAATTGGATGTTTGTTGAGGCTTGATTCATCAATTCATAAAGCTCAACAGTTCGATAAACTTGTTTTCTATCTGAATCTTTTATAAAAATTCTATTTCTTTGAATATATAGAAACTTATGCACATTGGTAAGTGTTGCCATTGTATTAGTGATTCTTTATCAATTTCTTGGTGACCATTAAAAAAGGCTGCTATTTTATTAGTTTTTGTTTATATTCAAAGAGATAAAATATTTTTGAGAAATCAAGCTACATGACTAGTCTAGATGAATCCTGAGCTCTATAAATGGACGAATCGAGTCTCAATAGCAATGGCAATGAAATCTACTCAAATGAAAAGGAATATGCATCTAGTCTTATGTTAAAAAAAATGCATAAAGGAATGTAATTATCATTCAACCTTTTTCCATCAACTTAGTTATGGGCATATGGTTCATTCAAATAGGGTCCATCAAAACTCTCTTTTCTATACTATTGAACTTAGATTAACTTTTGATTTATGCTCTATTCTATTTTTCAATTTGGTAAATCTTTCAAATTCCAGCTTAGTTGCCTTATAACCTCCTTCATATGTAAAACTCTTGTCATGATCCTTGCTAACTTTGCTCATAATAACCAAAAGTCTATAGTTGAAACTTAAGCAAATATTTCAATCTTCAATTCCTCACATAATGACTTTAATAGCTAACTTACAACATTTCTCTTTATAGACAAATTACAACCAAACATAATACAAAGCTCCTACATAACGTGCATGCTTATCTTAATTTCACTATACTAATAGGGTAATAAAATTCTAAGTACTAAACAAAAAAAGAAAGATGAAAAATTGAATACAAATAGAATATACTATTGACCCAAACTACTCATGTGGGCAGGGCTTGTGATACATAATTCTCCAAACATCTATGAACTATATAATGAATTTACATCGCGGCTAATAATTTTGCACATTCTGATCCCCTTTACCCCTGGTTCCCCATCAATTGTAATAACTAATTGATATAATTCAATTGACTCTTTCTTTAGGTCATTTATAGTCATCAAATGTAACTTCTCATAAACGTATAGTAGGATCAGCGTCTTTTTCTTTCTATATTACTATCATATCCAAGTTCATATATAAATCAGCAAATTTTGTAAGAGCTTTGATTCTTTGGAATTGAGCATGCATTAGTTCAATCTAAAAAAAAAATTAAAATAGCCATAAATAATATGGCATATAATAATTTGTCAATTGGTGATGCCCCTTATCTTTGCCAAAATCATTAATACAAAGTGTTGAAAACACAAGAATTAATCAAGATTATATAGATGATAGAAAAAAGTTTGGATCACCACTATACATGGTACTGTTGATTGCATGTTCTTCAATTCTTTTGATATCTCAACTTTCAATCTTTGTCTTGGTTTCTCATATATTTCTGCATGCAAGTCACCAAATTCATGTCTTATCTACAAAAAGTAAAACCCTAAACTTGCACCTTAATTACATTAATCTAGAGCTTTTATAAAACTAGTTGTTAGTATAAATGGCTCCTCTATAGCACCTCAAATCTACACCTCATTAGGATAATATACCTTTTTCTTTTTTCTATTTTCGCATAGCCTTCAAATAAAGTAATAATAAAGTACACAGTCAAATAAATTATACAATCAGTAAAAACTAGAAGTGTAGAGCAACCCACACCGAAAAAAAGAAGAAGAAGAAGTTTGGAGCAAGACTTCAACCACTGTTTTAGTCAAGTAGCTAGAATGTGTATCACATTTATTAAATCACAGGGGTGCATGAATTTCAGATTTAGAACACCATGCCTCATTTACCCAAAACAAAACACTGAAAAAGAAAAACGAAATCAAGAAATTTCATAAAGGCTATCAAATAACAAAATTTTAATCTTCTACAAGTTCACTAGGAAATTCAATTCATCTCAATTCAAACTTCCACAATGCATCTCCATTTTTTGTTTCCAAACTACATTATTTAGAAACATCCACCTTAACCTGTACTATCTAGTCTTCCTTAGGTGACATGAGTGGCAGGTGCATTATGGTGTTTATAGTAAGAAATAACTTTTGGTTTTACATTAGTACCTACTAGACCCCACGCCTAGTTGATAGAGTATGTGCTAACAAAAGTTTTGGCCTAGTCTAGGCCTTGGCCACTTACATTATTTATGTAGCTATTTAGTGGTACTTAGCATTGTATGTGCAACCAATATAATAGGACTTGAAAAACTACAAGTACAAATACATGGATCTAGTAAGGTGAGGAGCAAGACACCTACCTAAACAAATGAAAATAAGGGTAAATGGTGAAGAGTGATAATTTGGAAAGCCCCTTTTACATTGAAATGAGCAGTTGAGTCACTCAAAAAGTAAGAAGAGGATTAAATGATAGAGCATTCACTTTACCTTATTCATCATCCTTAATCCTTCAAAACTACAACACCAAAAGAGGACTGCTAGCTTTCTTGTCAGGCATCCGAGCACTTTTATGCCTTGTTATAAAATGAAAAATAAAACTCATTTTTTATTTCAGCACATTCAACAAACATGTTGCATGCATCCTTTTATAATTGGACCCAATGTGTCCTTATATTTGATTAGTTATCATTAAAATGATTATACACAAAACCATTGAATTCCATTTAATCTCTCTAAACATAAACAATTAAACCATAAGTGAGGTGTGAAACACTTCAAAATACGGGAGGAATAGAAAATTGAATACACAATAAAACAATTAGCTCCTTGTTCCTAAAATCAACACAATAAAACAATTAGTTCATTGTTAAAGAAAAGAAGGGGGTGTCTGTAGTGTACACTAAGCTTTTAAAATTCAACACACTTTATCTTGTGTTGCCTTATTTGCTCAACCATTCAACCATTTTTGCCACCATGGTAGCTAAAATCTAAGGATAACACACTTGATTTTCCATTTGCTTTGTCTACTCTAAGTTCTATTGCTTTACTTTGTAGTGGGCAGGGAGTAATATGGGAGTGCTTGGGAGAGGGTTTGAGTGTTTGAGGTAAGGAGCCAAGGAGTGATTAGGTTGCCGTATCAAAGAGTGGTGAGTGACATGTTGATGGGTCTGCCACTTCTATCTATGTTTTGTCTCTTTTAACATCTATCTCTTTTACTATTTGTTTAGAAAGATTATCCTTCTGAATTGAAGTTGATTGAATGCCCTCTAAGTTCATGGAGTTTAAGAATGTTTGTTTTAAGCTCTTAGAAAGCAAAGTTTTATTTTGCATGATTCAACACATTTCTCATGCTTTTACTTTCACCTAACTTTGGCACTAGAGTCGGCCTCTAAGGCTTTATTTGAGAGTTTGAATGGAAAGGGAAGAGAAGACATTGGAGGGGAAGGAAAGGTAAAGGAAGGAAGGAGTTTAGACAATTAATTGTTTATTTGTTTGAGACTGCAAGGTATATAGAGGAAGGGAAGGGAATTGGGAGAATTGTGGTCTATATTTACAATTTTACCATTTCTTACAATATTAATTATTTTATTTTTATCAAATAATTATTTTAGTTAAAAATATATTTATATTGACAAAAAATAGAAAAACATATTATTTTTTACACTTTTATACCTTAATAATATATTTAATTATTTTATTTTTTAAATAATTAATTTTTTAAAAAATAGCTAATTATTTTGAAAGAAATTAAAAACTACTTCTCCCTCAAATTTTTTTCCTCTTCACAATAGATTGTTTTAAAAAATTATCTTTTTATTTTTTATCTCTAAAAATGACTTTTCTCATCAATATTTTAAAAAAGTTTATAAAAAAATTTCTTATAAAATTTTTAAAAATTATTATTTATAAAAATAATAATAATACCATGTAACAAATTTGTATGTACAAAAAAATTACAAAAAGGGACAAAAGAATGTAAATATCAATTGGATACGTAATTACAGTAACTTGCAAAAAAGAAATAACAAATACTGTCAGTCCAACGCTAGGGCAATTTTTTCATAATAATGTATAAGGGAAAAAAATTCATTAATTTAAATTCAAATAGTCGAACAATGTCAAGTATTAAATAAACCTAAATACTAAATCATTGGTTCATAAACAAAATCCATTTAAAAGCTACATCAAGAAGGACCACAGGTGTCCAAACACCTGTGCTCTTCAGTAGAAAATTTCTCTACACTTCAAATCTCAAAATAAGAGTCAGAGCTTCACCAATAACAATATGTGCAGCCCGATCTTCTTTGTCTAGAAGACTAGATAAATAAGATATTGAACTGCATCAACAAAGAATGCAATTATTTAGATCTCACACAGTGCGACAAACAAAAAAATAAAATTGTTAAGAGAACATTATAAATATTTAAATTCAATTCATATGTATTTTCACACCTTCATTTAGCACTTTATTCCAAGATACTTGAAAGGAGTTTCTTAGCCTCCATTGCTAATCCAACACAATCACATCCTCACCCCTTTCCCTTATCTAAACTAAAAAGTAAAACCCTTATATTCTAAATCTTCTTATAGTCAACTCCTCTTCCTTGCCCCGTGTACAACAATACACACATCATCTTTTTCAATATAAATAACCAATATGTCCAAATAGTTTCAGATTGCTATTATCCTCTCTGTCAAGTATAAAAATGAAGGCAAAGATGCTATACTCTTCCTAAGTAGCAAAAATGAATATATCAACAACAAGGGGTCAGTATTTTCACTAATATTACAAGTGCAAATTAAATCCACGTAAAAGCACTCCCAGGTCACCTACTATTAGCCATATAAAGTCACTTATTAGGTGATCGAATTGCACTTTAGCACATTACCTAAAACAAGTGCAGGAATGGATACAGAGAATTAGGATTGCTTACTTTTGCCAATTCTTAGAATTAAGCTTCAACTCGTTCACAGTAGAGAGGAGAAAGGACCAAGTAGATACTACAACAGCTATCAATGGAGTTCCCAAGATTAAGTGCACTAATTTATGGTATAAAAATTAAGTGCACCAATGTAGAAGGAAAAAGATGTTGATAATCTTCATATTTATTGAAAGTAACACAACTATTGTCTGAAAAATTTGTGCAGTCAATAAATTAATCTATTGTAAACCATTATTTGTTCATTATGCATATGTTAAAAGATTGAGAATCACTACTAGAAAAAATGCTATTATCGTTGAATTTTTCCTATTATTGACGAAAAATTTAATTTTCAATGGATTTTGACCACTGGTAATTACAGATGGATTTTGTCTTAAAAAATCCATTGCTAATTAGTTGAATATTTCGTCAGCAAATTCGTCAAGTTAGCCATTATTGGCAAATTTTATTTGATTGTTGCCAGATTATTTTTGTTGCTAATTATTGGATTTTATAATTTTTTATTTTTTATTTTACTGACGGAATAATCTGGTTGGTAATTATTGAATTTCATAAATTTTATTTTTTTAATACTGATAGTTTTTTCATTTGTATTTATAAATTTTTAAATCTAATTTTTTATGTTTTTCATTTTACTGACGAAAACATTCATCGGTAAGATTAAATTTTTTGTATTTTTTTCTTTAATTTACTAATAGAAAAATCCATCGGTAATTCCAAACATTGCAGAATTGGGCTCTACAATGATTTGATATCTCTATGGAATTGCATGGTCACTTTCATAAGGAAATGGTTTGGGCACCTTAAAGACAAGTGTTGGCTCAAAATTATAAACTTTAAAAACAGAGGGCACTTGGTAGACCATGTTAATGCTCTGTTTGATGCCTTTTGGTATCTCTAGCACCCCTAGTTTGATCATTCTTTCAACAAAGAGCTTCAACTCTGGACACTCCTCTATATGATGTTTTCTTCCCGAACACTCATAGAATAGATCATCTTCATCTCCTTTCATCGTCCTTCTTCCTTTTCTTCCTTCCACTTTTATTTCATAACCCACCCTTCTTAGCGCTTCCAGGATCTCCTTCATTGATAGCTTAGCATTCTCAACTCCTTGACTTGTATTCTTTTCACAGTAGATGGAATTCATTTATCCTCCACTGTGATTGGGGAACGGGTTATTTCTTATGTACGGTCTTAATTCTTCCTTTAGCTTAATGGCACCACGATTGATCAGACGCCAGATTGTACTTCTAAACCCATAATAATCTTTGACTGAGTGTTTGAGGAAATTGGAGTGATAGTCACAAGTTTGGCTTGAATTGTACCATCGAGGATATGGCGACACAAAGGTCTTTCCAGGACGTGAAGCTAGCAAGTTGTCTCCGCACAATCGTTTAAACAATTCAGCATTGCTCATGTGGAAGTCAGGTAAAGTCTGATTTTTCATCGGGGCCTATTGCTAATACTAAATAGTGGGCAAGTTGGAAAGGGATTGACTATCTGGCAGGTCAAGGGTGGTGCTTGGCGAGGTCTAGGTTTTATTGGTATATAAGGTTGTGAGTGGAAGACTTAGTTGGTTTGGTTTGGTTGAGGTGCATATGGGGCTTGGGTTGAAATAGCTCTAGAAAATAGGTATTGTTGATGTGGGTAAGATGGGTATTGTGTGTATGGGTAAGATGAATAGTGGTTTGGCCAGAAAATGGGTTGATGAGGTTGGGGATTAATGTAATTAAGGGCATTCTCCTTTTTCTTGAAGTAGGAGCCCTTTCTAGATTGGGACTTATTTGATTTTCGTATCACTAGGTCTATCTTACCTTCTTGAATATTATTCTCGATTCTTTCTCTGATTTCCTCCAAATTGACAAACTTTTTAACATGGGTCCTAAGCATGTTCTTGAAAAATGGACCCTCTAATGTGCGAATAAAGTAGAGCACGTCTCCTACTCTAACATTGCCGGTACAACCTTTCCAACCACAGCTCTCCACCTCTGTGCATACTCCTTGAATGATTCATCATTTTTCTTATTCATCCCCTTGAGTTGGTCTTTAGTAGGCACAGTATTCAAATTAAACTTGTATTGATTGGTAAAAGCCAAAGCCAAGTCTTCCCAACACTTGATTCGAGCCATGTCTAGTTGCATATACCATTCCCAAGCAGCCTCATCTAAGCTTTAAGGGAAGAAACTAATTAGGAAATTTTCATCTCGAGGCCACATACCCATCATGGTACAGTATATTTTCAGGTGCATAATGGAATTAGAGTTGCCATTAAATTTGACAAGTTCCGACATTTTAAAATCTTTGGGAATATTGACATTGGGAGCAAGGCATAACTCCTTAATATTCATAGGACCAAATGAACTTGGTCCCCTTAATGCTTGGAATTTCTCCTGCATTTTCTTCTCTAGCTCTTCTCTTAATTTTGTTCGTTCTAACTCCCTTGCAGTTTCATTAGTAGAGTCATCATTATTTTGCTTGTACACAACAAATCCCTTATCATTTTCATGTCCCGGCTAATCATCATGCTCAGCTTTCTCAACATTTTGTTTGGCCATATTTACAGTATCAATAATGAACTTCTTGAATTATAGTCCAAACATGGACCTCATCATGGCCTTAAAGTCGTCAATTTCTTGAATTAGATTCCTTTCTTGGGTCTCACTTTCTGTAACCATAGTCTTTTTCTTGTCTTTTCTCCTTTCATCATTCTTTTCCTTAACTTTCTTCGTTTCAACTCTGGATCGTAGTTTGTACAGCTCTCTAGCCATCGTACTAATATCAAATGAAACTTTCTTTGAAGGAGCAATATTTGACAATCCTCACTATTGTAAATAACAAATGAGGGCTTAAAAATCCATTAATGGCAAGGAATAACATCTGTATTTGACAGCGACAAACCTGATTCAAATCCTATTTAAAAGGCGTACTGTCCATAAGATAGGATATGTGATGGACAAAAGTATAGGGCACTCTTTGTCACAACATACCCAAAGGGCATCGGGACGAGAATGAAAACTAGTTTAAAATAACAAGAGTAACCAATTTTAATTTTGGCTAAAATTGGAAAATCCTTTTGATTTGTAAAACTGGTCTTTTTAAGAGTTTCAAAGTCCGAGAGTCTAATTATGATTAAGGGAATGGTGGAAATCTAATCCTATTGCACCCCTAATACATCTGTATAAACACGGTTACCCTCGAGCTCATTATGCAAATTAATTTATAACTTTAATATTTATTTTTCCCTCTAAAGTCATAACTACATAAAAATAAAATAAATGAAAGAAAAGGAAATTAAATTAAAAGGAAATACAATTTAATGAAAAATTAATTTTTGCTTGACAATTGTTGGCTATGCTGACATATCCTCTGGTACAATGAGGAACTCAAACTCACGTCGTTCTATAGAAAATAGCTGTGTGTTGATTGATTTTAATTAACCAATAAAGAAAATTAAAAAAAATTTCTTTAAAAATTTTGCTCTGCTATAAGATTTAAGTTTGCACTTGGTTACTAGATAAATTCTTATGATTCAACAATAATGAAAATAACATTTATTACTTAGTCACCATCTTTAATCATTGCATAGATAAAAAAAAAAATAAAAACTATTATTGAAAAGATTTTTTTCTTGACAAGAAGATAGATTTATTTGGATTGGAAAGAATTTTTTTTTTTTTGGTTTTGCCACAACCTCTCATTATAACATAAAAGGAACATAATAGAGTGATACATAGGACGAACACAAAAAATTTTTAAAATGAAAGTGATTGTATTAAACTAACAAAAAAAAGTTTTAGATCTAAAAAAAAATAAAATGAAACCAGTATGTCTTTATCTTTTTTTTTTTCTTAACAACAACTACACTAGCCCAAAGTTTGGTTTTAAACAAATGTTAGCATAGAATGCAAACCAAGCCCATAAGAAATCAAAAGAAACACTAAAGTTCATAAGAAATAAATGAAAAGAACAAAAGGCACTGGAAAAAAAAAAACAAAGCGTTAAGCTTCTGTTGGGTTCCATTTCAAAACAGAGGATTAGACTTTTGTTGGGTTTGGTGGGCTACAAACACATAGGGCGAGAGAGGGAAAGCGTTGCGGTGCTTGGGTTGTTGCGGGGAAGGAAGGTTGCGGTGGTGTGGCTGGCTGGAAAAGGAGGGCACGACGCAGAGGAAGAGAGAAAGAGAGGAAAAGGTGGCAGCAGTAGCTGGAAATGGAGGAAGCTTTACTTTGACCTATGTGCAGTGATGGAGGCACCTAACAGTAGTGAGAGGAGGAAGGGGAGCGCAGCATAGTGGCCACATGGCGCTGATGTTTTAAATATGAAAGAAGGGCGCGGCAGTGGTGCTTTGCGGCTCTCCCCTTCTGTTTCTGTCTTCCCTTTTCTTTCAATTTGAAAGATTTAGATCCATGTTTGGTTTAGTTTTAAAACTGAAATTTGTGTGGGTTGGTAGGCTATTGATGATGATGGGCATGTATGATCTATGTTTGTTTGTGATGTTGTGGATATTGTCTTGCTTGAGTAAGAAAATGAGGCTGGTTCTTTTTTTACAATGGTTTGGGTTGATAATGGAAAATAGACAATGGAAGAAAAAAATGAATTAGTGATTTACAAATCCTTTACCTATGGCTCTATCTTCCTTCCTGATTTTTTTTCCCTCTGTGCTTGTGGCAAAGTTGTTTTTTTATTTTTGGTGAAAAATAGTGATAAAAAAAATATTAGTTTAGGAAGAAGTTTAAAATCGAATATGTTAATCTCCTCCCTCCAATCTAATCATCAGTATATGAATTTACACCCAGTGGCAGGTTGATTTTTCCATATTTATGATATGATTTAAAGACTTTTATTTCCCAAATTATTTCTGATTTTAGGGGATTTGGTACTGACTTCGCTTGCCGATTTTTCTGAATTTTTCCTTTATTCGGCGAACGTGTTTTAGAACACAAGAAAAATAGTGCTGAAGCTCCTCATTTTTTTATATTATTTATTGTTAAAAAAATCAACAAAAGACAAAAGGAAATCGGTGCAATAAAAAAATTTTAGAAAAACAAAAGGGAAATGGTGGCCAAGAGGGCAGTTAGTGCACGCACCCCTCTCTTTTTTTCCTTTTTTTTTTAAGGCAAAGAGCTGCACTTTTTTTTAATATGTGAGAATAAAAAATAAAGATGAAAAATATCTTGGACAAAATGTGGTGTTTACAGTTACTCTTCTTTACTTGTTTCTTTTTGAAAAATATAAAGGTTGTGGCTTAATCATTTTGTTGTAAAGACAAGTTAAGATATGTACACATATTTTGTCCAGAAGATGTATGATGTTTTGAATGCGCGATGGTGATGTCGAAAGAATGATGACAATGATAAGTGCTTGATGGTAATGATGACAATGTGAAAGTTCTAAGGGATGCTACTAGAGAATCAATGCACGATGACAATGAATGCATGATGACAATGTGAAATGATGTAGTGAATGATGCTAGATGATTTCATGAAGGCAATGGATGCATGATGACAAGGCTCTAATGAATGATGCCAGATGACCTCATGATGAATGCACACCGCTAATGTCAAGTAGGGAATGAAATGTATATGACAACTAAATGCATGTAAAATTTAAGAGCATGTGGAAAAAAAAATGAAATTTAGAAAAATGAAAGTGAAATCTGTTGAAGTAAATGCATGTGAAATGTAAAAGCATGTGAAAGTGAAATCTATGAAAGCAAATGCATATGAAATTTAAAATCTGTGAAAGTAGAGTAAAAAAACGTGAAATTTTAAAATATGTGAAAATAAAAGTATGTGAAAGTAGAGTAAAGACATGTGAAATTTAAGATTTGTGAAAGCAAAGTAAAGATATATGCAATTTAAAATCTTATGAAAGTAAACGTGTATGAAAGTAGAGTAAAGGCCTGTGAAATTTAAAATCTATGAAAGTAAAAGCATGCAGAAGTAAATGTGAAAGCGAAATAAAGGCATGTAAAAGCAAAATAAAGACATGTGAAATTTAAAATTTACGAAAGTAAATGTGAAAGCGAAGTAAAGGTATGTGAAATTTAAATTTGTGAAAGTAAATGTGAAAGCAAAGTAAAGACATATAAAAGTAAATGATTGTGATCGATATTGAAAAGTAAATGATTGGGATCAAGACTGAAAAATAAATTATTGGGATCGAGACTGAAAAGTAAATGATCGGGATGGAGAAGTAAATGATCAGGATTGAGACTATAAAGTAAATGATTGGGACAGAAGAAGTAAATGAAGTGATAGAAGTAAATGATATGATTGTGATATTGCAAAAAAATGAATGATGTGATAATGTGAAGAAGTAAATGATGTGATAATTGCTGAAAAGTAAATGATATGAGAGTGCAGAAAGGTGAATGGTGTGACAATTGTGAAAAAGGAAAATGATGTGATAAATGCTAAAAATTAAACGATACAATAAGTGCTAAAAAGTGAATGATATGATAATTGTGAAAAAGTAAATGATGTGATGGTATGGAAAAGTATATGATGCAATCAATGTGATAATATAAAATATGCAAAATTAAATAGATGCTCAATGACTTATATATGATGCTTGCTCATGATAGATGACACAAAACCACGCAATGATTCATGTTGTAGAAAAGTAGATGTCTAGGGAAGATTGAATAATGCAATAATGATATAATGAATGATATAACTTGTGACCACTAAGCCTAGATGATTTGATGATGTAAATGATAAATGCCTTAACATGATGAGATGACATCACAAAGAAAACAAATTTGCCCCAGTTTGCGGCAGGAAAAATGTTGATGGTGTGAATATGATGAATGTCCTAGATGATTTGGTGATGAGAAATGTGTTGTTGATAAGAAGACACATGAGAAAGGGGGTTGAATCGTGCTACGTAAATTTCAAACTGAAAAAATTTATAAAATATTATCAAGTTTAGGACTTGAAGAACAGTGGAAGAATGGTTAGTGTGTTCAGAAGGTTACTTTCTGGATGAAGTAGTTTGAATAAATAAGCTAACAGTGAAAGACAACGATCTAAATATTTACATAGAGTTGAAAACTAAATTCAAATAAAAGAGAGGAAAGAGAATACTTGACTCAGAGAATTTATACTGGTTCGGCCAACACCTGATACATCCAGTTCTCAGTACACATTGAGTTCCAATAAACTTCTTCACTAAGGAATCACAAGTACAGGATAGTCTTTACCATAGTCTTCCTAAGCTTTTACTCCTGTCAGTAAACAACCCTTACCGACCTATAATAACAAGTAGTTTTACAGTAGCCTCTTCAAGCTATTTTCCTTTTGATCACTACTGGATCAGAATTACAACCAAACAGAGATTGATAATATAATCATACAGCTCAGCACTCAAGTTTTTTAATGTGATCTATTTAAACTAATTCTGCTTGAGTGACTTCTTCCTAGTAATTCTTCCTTAGAAGAACAAATAATCACCGGAGAATGTAGAAAGAAGATTTTGATATACAACGGATTCTAGTAATGAATATTTCCAACAGAAGTTTTTTTTGCGTAAATTTTTCTCTCTTCTTTATTTTTAGAGAAGGCTTAGTCATCTATATTTATAGATGATTTTCCTCTTTTTACCATTGCCTCTTAATCTTTCACTTTATCAACACGTGTTGAACATCTGATCGAGTATTGGAAATATAATCTAGGTAAGTAGCTCGTCTGGTGTCAAAGTTCCTTTTTCAGAAGCCGTTGATGAGTTGAAGATTCTAAAGACTATTAGAAACTATTTTTCCGCTTTCTGATCATGGTTTTTGAACATTCTGAAAAGTCCTTTTGTCATTTGATCGTGGGTACTGTAGAGATGATATCTTGACTTCAAGAAACTGATTTGATATTTGATTTGAAATTCAAATGTAGCCGTTTTTTCCCTCCATTTTGAGTTGGACTTTCTGATGAGCGCTGCTAGTTCATTAGCTATCTGTTTGTCTTCAATCTTTGATTTTTGACGATGATAACCACATGATTATGATGATTGAAGTTTGAGTAATACTTTGCCTCCAATATTTTGTACATTATCGTCATTGTAGCCTTTCTTTCTGAAGCTCAGTATTACTTTCTGACAACCATTTTCTTGATTCTATTTTGTCGGACCAATTTCTAACAATGTTTTGCTTAATGCACTTCTTGCTTCTTCATATTTTATCTTCTTTTCACGATCAAGGCCAAAAGCTTTGTGACATGAGATCATTTTCTCATGCTTTCTGTTTGTGCATCTTAAAGAAAAATCTGGTATCCTTACAACAGAAACTCAAGATGGTCATTAGTTATTCTTCAAAACATTTTCTTCGAATTGACTTTGTTGTCATTCAAAACAATTTTAATTCATCTTTCTGAAGGGTCCTAGAGTTTACAATCTCCCCCTTTTTTATGATGGCAAACCAATTTGAAGAAAATCTTTTGAAGAGATGATGAATGAAGTGGAAATGATAAATACATAGCAAATTGATCCTTCAAACATCATAACTTTTCAGTTTCAGTAAATTCTCTTCTTAAGGCATGATATTGATGATTAAAGCATTTTGTGGCCCTAAGAAGAATTTTATGAGCTTTACTCATAAAGGCTTAGAGATAGATTATAGATGCTCAACTTTTTGAGTATCTATTCTCAATATGTGAGTATCTACCTCCCTTCAATTTTGCTCTCTCTCTCTCTCTCTGTCTCTCTCTCTCTCTTAGAGATGTCTAGAGATAGATTATAGATGCTTATTCTTTTAAGTATCTATCCTCAATATGTGAGTATCTACCTCCCCTTTAATTTTTTCTCTCTTTCTCTTTCTCTCTCTCAAAGATGTCTATAGATAGATTATAGGTGCTCATTCTTTTGAGTATTTATCCTCAACTTGTGAGTATCTACCTCTCCTTTAATTGACGCAAGAGATTTTTGTATCACTTCTCCCCCTTTTGTTATCAGCAAAGAGAAGATGGGCAGGAGGTATAGAGATATTTGAGTAAATGAAAGTCATATGAGCCTTTAGAAGATCTTTAAATTTAACACATTTTTTTAATAAGCAGAAACGATCTTCAGCTAAAGGTTTTGTGAAAATGTCAGATACTTGACTTTCAATGTTTATAAATATGAGCTCAATGTCTCCTTTCTGAACATGATCACAAATGAAGTGATATTTGATATCAATGTGCTTTGATATGGAGTGTTGAATAGGATTTTTAGCCAGATTTATTGCATTGGTGTTATCACAAAAGATTGGGATTTTGGAGTATCTTAGGTGATAGTCATCTAGCTAATTTCTGATCCAAAGCATTTGTGTACAACAATTTGCAGCTACTACATATTCTGCTTCAGCAGTAGAAAGAGCAATGATATTCTGCTTTTTACAGGACCATGTGATCAGATTATTCCCAAAGAAGCAGCAACAGCCACTGGTACTTTTTCTTTCTACTCTATCTCCAGCAAAGTCAGCATCACAATATCCTGCAATATCACATGATGTACCTTTCTCATACCATAGTCCAAGATTAGTAGTGCCTGATAAATATCTGAAGATTCTTTTGATAGCATTTAAGTGTGATTGTTTTGGATTTGATTGAAATCTAGCACATATCCCCACACTTAATTGGATATTTGGTCTATTGGCTGTAAGATATAGTAGTGACCCTATCATTCCTCTATAGCTATTTTCAGATACTTTTTCACCATCCTGATCTGCATTGATGATTAGAGATGGATGCATAGGAGTACTTATTGGTTTTGCCTCATCCATGTGAAATCTTTTCAAAAGCTCCTTGGTATATTTTTCTTGATAGATCAAGGTTTCATCCTTTTGTTGTTTTATTTGTAGACCTAGAAAAATTTTTATTTCTCCCATCATACTCATCTCAAATTCACTTTGCATTAGCTTTGAAAAATTTTCACACAAAGAAAGACCAGATGCACCAAATATAATGTCATCAACATATATTTGTACTATTAGAAAATGATTCATTGAATTAAAAGTGAATAAGGTTGTGTCGACATTACCTCTTTTGAACTCATTTTGTAATAAAAAAAAGCTGCTTAACCTTTCATACTAGGCCCGAGGGGCTTATTTTAAACCGTAGAGAGCTTTTGATAGTTTATAGACATGATTTGGATGATCATCGCTCTCAAAACCCAGAGGTTGCTTCACAAACACTTCTTCAAAAAAAAAATCCGTTTAGAAAGGTAGACTTGACATTCATATGATAGAGAGTAAATCCTTTAAAAGTAGCGAAGTTAAGCAACATTCTTATGGCTTCTAATCTAGCAACTGGTGCAAAGGTCTCATCATAATCAATTCCTTCTTGTTGATTATAGCCTTGTGCAACCAGTCTCGCTTTGTTTCTGATAACTATTCCTGCTTCATCCAATTTGTTTCTGAATACCCATTTGGTCCCGATGATGGTCTTTTCACAAGGTTTTTCCACAAGAGTCCATACTTTGTTTGTCTTGAATTAATCCAGCTCTTCTTGCATAGCCTCCACCCACCCTTTGTCATTTAATGCTTCTTCAATGCATGCGGGTTCAATGGTGGAGATTAGAGCATAGTTTGAGGTATTCCTTAAGGAGGATTGAGTCTTCACTCCTTTAGAAATATCTCCTATAACATTATTTTGCGAGACAGTTTTAAGATCAGAGACTCCTTTGTAATTTCTGTGTTTATAGCTTTCTTCAGTTTCCTTTTCATCTTCAGGCTGTTCTTCCTCCCGTTCATCATTTCCTTGTGATGCCTTTGATGAAATTATCATACTTTCTAAAGAGAGTGAATCCTGGAGTTTGCTTTATGATGATTTGATCATTTTGGTTCTGAGTTTTCTTTGAGATCTAATCTCTCTAGAGCTTCTTCCAATTTAACAGCATCATCTTCAAAATCTTTCTTGAACTCCTTGAATTTGATATGAATTGTTTCTTCCACACACTTATTTCTTTTGTTATATACCCTGAAAGCTTTAGAGACAGAAGAATATCCTAGAAAAATAACAACATCAGATTGCAGATCAAACTTTGCAAGTTTGTCCCTATTGTTAAATATAAAACATGATGAACCAAAAATATGGAAGTACGATATGTTGGGTTTTCTACCTTTCCAAAACTCATAGGAGGTTTTCTTAAGAATTGGTCTTAGAAAGATTCGGTTTTGAATGTAACATGAGGTATTAACAGCTTCTACCCAAAAACCTTTTGATAAACCACTCTTTAAAATAAGTGTTCTAACCATTTCTTGTAAGCTTCTGTTTTTCCTTTCAGCAACCCCATTTTGTTGGGGAGTTTAGGGTGCAGAAAACTCATGAAGAATGCCATGATTTTCAAATTCTCCTCCATGATAAGATCTGATGGAGATTATTTGTGAGTTCTTTTCAGTGCAAACTCATTTTGCAAACAATTTGAATTTTTCAAAGACCTCATCCTTGGAAGTTAAGAAAAACACCCAGGTGAACCTTGAGAAATCATCCACAATTACCGAACAATATCTCTTACCTGTAAGACTAGCTATCTGAGTTGGACCGAAAAGATCCATATGAAGTAATTCTAAAGGTTTAGAGGTAGACATTTCATGTTTGTTTTGAAAAGAAGCTCCAGTTTGCTTGCCCTTTTCACAGAAGTCTCAAGTTGAGTCTTTGTCAAACCTGATCTTTGGCAAACCCTTAACAAGCTCTTTCTGAGATAACTCAGAGATAAGTTTCATGTGAGCATGCCTAAGCTTCTTATGCCATAACCATTTTTCATCTATGAAGGAAGATATACATTTAACATCTTGATCTTGAAGATCATCTAACAGCAATACATAGGTGTTATCATGCCTCTTTCTAGATAGTATGACTCTTCCTGAGATAGGATTAATTATTTTGCAATTTTGAGCATTGAAAACAACATTGAGGCCTTGATCACAGAATTGACTTATGCTCAGAAGATTGTGAGCCAAACCATCCACAAATAATACATTAGAAATTTGGTGAAAATCATCCTTACCAACATTTCCGATAGCTGTGACTTTTGCTTTACCTCCATCAATAAATTTGACTAATCCAGAATTCTTTGGCTTGAGGTTTTTGAACCATTTCCTTGTTTCGGACAGGTGTCTAGAGTAGCCACTGTCCATGTACCACTTGTTATCAGATTCTATATGTGTTCTCAGGCATACTTGCAACAAACACATTTTTCAATTTAGGTACCCAGACTTTTTTGGGTCCTTCTGAGTTAGTATCAATAAAATAGGATTTTCTGACCCTTCTTTTCATGAAGCATTTATCTGGAAGGTGCCCCCGTTTATAACAGATAGTGCAGAAGACCTTCTTTCTTACCTTATCTAGTTCAAAAAAGTTTTCTTTTCCTTTTTCAAATTCTTTATATCCTAACCTAGTTCTTTGAAAATAAGGCCTTTGACTTCCAAGGATCAGATCAAGATTTTTGAACCATTTACCATCTTTTCTAGATATGTCTTTAAAAGACTAACTATTTTCTCTAACTCAAATATATTTTTCTGATAGTCTCATTTTCTTTTGAAATCTTGATTTTTGACAGATTTAATTTATTGTTTTCCTCATGTAATTTTTCTTTTTCACTTTCTATATTTTCAAATTCCTTTTTGACATATTGAAGTTCTAAAAAAACTTTCTAATGCTTTTTCTTTAAACTATGATAATGGTTGAGTATTCTCATGTAGTTCTTCATACAGAGCTATTAAATCATCATAGGATAGATTTTAGTAAGAGTTATTTACCTCAGACTCATCTTCTGAGTTGTAGCCGACCATGAAGCATAAATCTATTATGTCTTATCGTCCTTCCAGGCTTTCTGTTCCCTCCTTTTCTTCATCTGAGTCACTCCATGTTTCTAGCATTCCTTTTGTCTTGCTCAGAAACCTTCTTAGTTTTGGACATTCAGGTCTGAAATGACTTTTTTCTCCATAGTTGAAACAGATGATGTTGTCAGGCTTTATCTTGCCTTTTTTGTCTCTTTTCAAGTCTTTTCTCCTTTTGAACTTAACTCTCCATGCCCTTGACATCTTCCTTACTTACATGGAAATTTCATCTCTAGCATCATCTTCACTGTCATTGTCAGATTCATCCTTTTCATCAAAGGTTGCTGCGATCTTCATTGCCTTTGCTTTGCTAGATTTAAGATGAGAGGATTTTAGAGCAATGGACTTGGGTTTCTTTATGGATTCTCCATGCAGCTCTACCAGAATTACTTGATGAGTTTTTAGAGATTCAATAAGAGCATCCAGACCAAGAGTTTGGAGATCTTTGGCTTTGGTAATGACTGTTATTTTAGGCAGCCATTTTGCAAGAAGACTTCTTAAGATTTTTCTAACAAACTCAGAGTTTGAATATCTTTTGCCAAAACCTTTTAGTTGATTTATGATATGCATAAATCTTGTGGTCATATCATCAATGCTTTCCTGATAAGTCATTTTAAACATCTCATACTGGTGGACCAGCATACTGATCTTGGTTTCCTTGACTTGATCAATCCTTTCGTGTAGCATGAGCAATCTATCCCATATTTCTTTTGCCGTGTTACAGGCAATGATTTTATCATATTCAGCTTTGCTTAAAGCACAAGTGAGCAAATACTTAGCTTTAGAATTTAATAGAATTCTGGCTTTGTATTGCTCTATCCATCTGCTCCTGGGAACTTATCTTGGTGTGGAAAGTGAATCATCTATTGTACGAACTTCTTCTATTGGAATGTAGTCACCTTCTTGGATTATTTACCATAAATCAAGACTTGTATATTTTATGAATAATTCCATACGATCTCTCCAATAAGTATAGTCTCCACCATCAAAGAATGGTGGCCTGTTGATCGAATGTCCTTCTGCTATATGAAGCTTTGTGTCATTGTTCTTTAGATCCTTTTGATTCCTTTGCAGTCGTTAGAATGCTCAACCTCTTAGAGACAAAGCTCTAATGCCAATTGTTAATAAGAAGACGCATGAAAAGGGGGGTTGACTCATGCTACATAAATTTCAAACTGAAAAACTTTATAAAATTTTATCAAGTTTAGAACTTGAAGAACAACGGAAGAATGGTTAGCATGTTCAGAACGTTACTTTCTGAATGAAGTAGTTTGAATAAATAAGCTAACAGTGAAAGACAACGATCTAAATATTTATACAGAGTTGAAAAGTAAATTCAAATGAAAGAGAGGAAAGAGAATAATTGACTTAGAGAATTTATATTAGTTCGGCCAACACCTGCCTACATCCAGTTCTCAGTACACACTGAGTCCCAATAAACTTCCTCACCGAGGAATCACAAGTACAGGATAGTCTGTACCGTAGCCTTCCCAAGCTTTTACTCCTGTTAATAAACAACCCTTACTGACTTACAATAACAAGTAGTTTTACAATAACCTCTTCAAGCTATTTTCCTTTTGATCACTACTAGATCAAAATTACAACCAGACAAAGATTGATGATATAATCGTATAGCTCAACACTCAAGTTTTTTAATGTGATCTATTTAAACTGATTTTTCTTGAGTGACTTCTTCCTAGTAATTCTTCCTTAGAAGAAAAAATAATCACCAGAGAATATAGAAAGAAGATTTTGATATACAACAAATTCTAGCAATGAATATTTCCAATAGGAAGTTTTTTTGCATAAATTTTTCTCTCTTCTCTATTTTTAGAGAAGGCTCAGTCATATCTATTTATAGATGATTTTCCTTTTTTTACTGTTGCCCCTTATTCTTTCACTTTATCAACATGTGTTGAACATCTGATTGAGTATTGGAAATATAATTTAGGTAAGTAGCTTGTCTGGTGTCAGAGTTCCTTTTTCAGAAGCTATTGATGAGTTGAAGTTTCTGAAGACTATTAGAAACTATTTTTCTACTTTCTAATCATGGTTTCTGAACTTTCTGAAAAGTCCTTTTGTGATTTGATCATGGATACTTGTAGAGATGATATCTTGACTTCGAGAGAGTGATTTGACATTTGATTTGAAATTCAAATGTAACTGTTTTTTCCCTCCCATTTTGAGTTGGATTTTCTAATGAGCGCTGCTAGTTCCTTAGCTATTTGTTTGTCTTCAATCTTTAATTTTTTACGATGAGAACCACATGATTATGATGATTTGAAGTTTGAGTAATACTTTGCCTCCAATATTTTGCACATTTTTGTCATTGTAGCCTTTCTTTCTGAAGCTCAGTATTATTTTCTGATGACCATTTCCTTGATTCTGTTTTTTCGGACCGATTTTTGTCAATGTTTTGCGTGATGCACTTCTTGCTTCTTCATATTTTATCTTCTTTTCACGATCAAGACTAGAAGCTTTGTGATGTGAGATCATTTTCTCATGCTTTCTATTTGTGCATCTTAAAGAAAAATCCGGTATCCTTACAACAGAAACTCAAGATGGTCGTTAGTTATTCTTTAAAACATTTTCTTTGAATTGGCTATGTTGTCATTCAAAACAATTTTAATTCATCTTTCTAAAGGGTCCTAGAGTTTACATGTATGACCTTCTATGATAAGATGACTTTGCACATGATGAATGATGATGAAACCTAGATGATTTGATGCTGATAAATTTGCCTCAATTTTGGTGTCCAAGCATCAGTTTTGGGAAGGCCTTTGTCTGATCTAAGATAAGCCAATTTGAAAATAATTTGCTTTACAATTTCCATTTTTTCTCTCTTCTTTCCCTTTTTTTTTTTTCAACTCCTCATTGATTTCATCTTTAGTTCCTAACCTTATCATGCTTTTAACTTTGCTTCTTTTGTCGATTTTGCCCCAAGTTTTATATGGATCGACATATTTGGTTCCCAATAGAGCAAACATTTCTCTTTCACATATTTTTTCTTGCTCTTTTTTTTTTTGTTGCCAAGACCATCCTTTTAGGTTTTCGATCAAGCGAGTTGTTTGTTTTTCTTCTTTTTCCTTTGGATTTTTCTTTCATTCTCTTTTTCTTTTGTTTTGTGTTTTCTCTAATTCTTGCCAAGACTGTCCTCTTGGGTTTACGATCTAGCAAGCTCCATTTTGGACTAAACATTGACTTGACTTCTTGATGTCTTGATTACATATGATGTGGATTTGATAATGAAGGAAAAAGAGGATAGATATAAGATATAGGTTGAAATGGAGGGATTGTATTTCAAAGTGCAAGATATTTATATGGTACAAAAAGGGTAAGAATGAGGTGGGAGGGATGTGCAATGTAGATTTTATTTAATTACTCATTTCATTGGTTGCTCGGCTACTCTCAGTTAGACTTCATGATCAAGATTAGAATCCATTGCTATGCTACAAATATGCCTTGGACTGTTAATTTTTCAATATGTAAGGATGACTCTTGTTTGATCAATAGTCATTTAAATGCCCTAGCCTGACATTGTTCATAAGCTCCCTTTTTTCTAATTCTGAAGTGACACACTTGTTCCTAGACTACACTTTAGGGGTTTTCAATCTAGTTTGCACCAGTGGACCTTTTCTTTTTCTTTTTTCTTTTTTTGCTCTAACTTTGCTTGAATTCTTTTTTTTCTTCTTTTTTTTTTTTTGAGTTTCTAATCCAGTGAGCATTTTGCTTGAATTCTTTTTTCTTTCTTCCTTTTTTCTTTTTTTTGCTATCAACAATTAAAAAAATTACCCCAATTGATGATTGAGCTACAATGTTTGGGGCAACATTTTACTTTTTGATAATTGGCTGCTTGACCATTTTCCACTAAGTCTAACACCTGAGAAGATTGTTTGCACAGCTTTGAACCTTCTCAAGATCATGATCGATCATATCCATTGTAACACGATAATCAATGAATGAGTTATCAAAATTATCTACAAGGGGTGGAGATGTTTGAAAGAAAAAATGGCTTTGAAAGAATGAAGAAGGAAGGAAAAATATGTGGTTAAAAGATGGAAGACAATGTGTTAAAAGAAACATGCACAATCATTTCATCATTTTCAAAAATTTAGATGCAATTTAAGGCTATAGCAACAGGCAATTTATTGCTCAAGTTCAAGTCAAGTCATGATTCTTATCCTTATTCCCTATTATCTCTTCATCAAAAGGAAAACCACTTCACATCTTCCAAAGCTCTATTTAACTTATCAACATCAAGCTTTAAAGCTAGGAATGACTTATTCAAATATGCTCTTCAGGGATTCTTCAAATCACCTCCTTGTCTTCTCACTCTCTTTAACCATGGCTTTCCTCTTTTATTTATTATTTTTTTGTCCCTATTTCTCTCTCTCTCTCTTTTCCTTTTCCCTTTTTTTTTCTCCTTTTTGACTTGCTCATTACTTTCAAACATATCCTCTTAGATCAAACAAAATTTCTCTTGGATAAGCAATCCCTAGAAGTGAAATGATACATTTATTATTTATTTTTATTTTTTGCAAAATGAAATGCTATCTATATGATGCATGACTGATGCATATTGAATGAAGCTTTTTGTTTTTTGTATGTATGCTATATACTGAATGATTTGGGAAGAAGATATTTTTTTAAGCTTATTGATGCATGCCATCAAGTGTGGAAAAAATGCATGATGCAAACTAGAGAATGGATAGATGAGAAATGAGAATGCATGTTCAAATGCTCTTCTTTTTTATTGTATGCATGTAGTTATGATATGTGAAAAGAAAGCATGAATGCAAGCCAATTGTTTGTTTTTTTTTTTTTGTATATATTATTTGGACTATTTATGCATGAATGCAAGCCAAATCTTTTTTTTTTTGTCGACTATGTGTGAAAAAAAAGTATGAATGCATGCTAAATGTTTTTTTTTTTTTGTGGCCTATGCATAAGAAAATGTATGAATACGTGCTATGCATGAATGCACAAAAATGAATGTTAAATGATTTCTTTTCTTCTTTTTTTTTTCAGATGATATCAATGTGATGACAATGTATGCCTAGATGAGTAATAAGGATGAATTACGCATGGGAAATATGAGAAAGTCACAATATGGCAACTCATAACTCTAGTAACAACATGAGCGAGTGAGTTAACGACTGTCAGGGAAGCCTCAGTCTCACAATAACAACGTTAAAGCCTCTTCTTGCCCTATGGTTTTCCAAGGCTCGGGTATAGAGCCCAAATAATGTATAAGGACAGTGATAGTGAAAGTGTGTATAGGGAGCATTCAAACCTTGTAATCTTAAAACTACTCTTTCTTGAAAAAGAAAACAACAAAACAATATATATTCAAGAAACGCAATTGACTATCCTAAGGTTTCAAGAAAATAAAATAAAGTCTCCTCTCCTAAGGTTCTAAATATATACAAAAATAAAAATCTTTATCCAAAGATTTGAAAAAACAAATATTCACAGATAAAATAAACCACTATTTACGGAAAAAAATATTTACAAAAAATGTTATGAAGGGGAAAACAAATATTATAAATTTATAATTATTTGCATAATTAACTCTAATGGGCTTGATTCTCAAAATATCCCCAGTGGAGTCACCAAGTTGTCACAACGTCCCCGGAGGATACCGTAATGAGATGATGACATGGGTTGAAAATGAATGGGAGTCACCACCAATTTTAATTTTGGCTAAAATTAGAAAAACCTTTTGATTTTTAAAACTAGTCTTTTTAAGAGTTTTAAGGTTCGGGAGTCTAATTATGACTAGGAAAGGGTGAAAACTTAATCCCATTGCATATCTAATATATTTGTATAAATACGGTTACCATATATCTCACTATGCAAATTAATTTATAACTTTAATATTTATTTTTCCCTCTAAAGTCATAATTACGTAACAATAAAATAAATGAAAGAAAAGGAAATTAAATTAAAATGAAATACAATTTAATGAAAAATTAATTTTAGCTTGATAGTTGTTGGTTATGTCAATGTATCCTCTGGTGCAATGACAAACTCAAAGTCACGTCATTCTATAGAAAATAACTGTGCATTGATTGATTTTAATTAACCAATAAAAAACATTTTTTCTTTAAAACATTTGCTCATTTACAAGATTTAAGTTAACACTTGGTTACTCGATAAATCTTTATGATTAACAATAGTGAAAATAACATTTATTATTCAGTCACCATCTTTAATCATTGCATAGATAAAAATAAAAAAATAAAAATTATTATTCAAAAGAATTTTTTCTTGACAAGAAGATAGATTTATTTGGATTGGAGAAAAGTTTTTTTTTAAAATTTGTTTTTTGTGTTTTGCAACAACCTCTCATTATAACATAAAAGGAACATAATAGAGTGATAAACAGGACGAACACTAAAATTTTTTAAATGAAAGTGACTATCTAAAACTAACATAAAAAAAAGTTTTAGATCCAAAAAACAAACGAAGAATGAAACCAGCATGTCTTTATCTTTTTTTTTAAAAAAAAGAAAAACTATACCAACCCAAAGTTTGGTTTTAAACAAATGTTAGCATAAAATGCAAATCCAGCCCACAAGATATCAAAAGAAACACTAAGAGGTTGTTTGCTTTTAGTTTCTAGTTTTCAATTTTCATTTTCAATTTTTCAGTTTTCCAGAATTTGTTAAAAAAAATTAAAAATTCTAAAAACTATAAATTTCAATTTTTATTTTTTTTTTCAATTTTTTTTTATAAATTCTGAAAACTAAAAATGAAAATTGAGAACTAAAATCTGAAAGCAAACCGTCCCTAAAGGAATTAAATGAAAAGAACAAAAGGCACCAGAAAAAAAAAAAGTTAAGCTTCTGTTGGGTTCCATTTCAAAACATAGGATTAGGCTTTTTGTTGGGTTTGGTGGGTTACAAACACAAAGGGTGAGAGAGGGATAGCGTTGTGGCACTTGGATTGTTGCGGGGAAGGAAGGTCGCAGCGATGTGACTGGCTGGAAAGAAGAGCGCGACGTAGAGGAAGAGGGAGAGGAATGGGTGGCAGTAGTAACTGGAAATGGAGGAAGCTTTGTTGCGGCCTATATGCAGTGATGGAGGCGCCCAGCAATAGCGAGAGGAGGAAGGGAAGTGCGGAGTAGTGGCCACATGGTGTTGATGTTTTAGATCTGAAAGGAAGGGCACGTCGGTGGTGCTCCATACAGCTCTCCGCTTCTATTTCTGTCTTCCCTTTTTCTTTCAATTTGAAAGATTTAGATCCATGTTTGGTTTGGTTTTAGGATTAAAATTTGTGTGGGTTGATAGGCTATTGATGATGATGGCCATGTATGATTTGTGTTTGTTTGTGATGTTGTGGATATTGTCTTGCTTGGGTAAGAAAAATCGGGCTGGATCTTTTATATATATATATATATATATATAATGGTTTGCCTTGATAATGGAACATAGACACTGGGAAAAAAAAAATTAGTAATTTACAATGCTTTACCTGTGGCTCTATCTTCCTCCCTGATTTTTTTTCCTCTATGCTTGTGGCAAAGGTGTTTTTTTTTTAAATGAAAAATAGTAGTAAAAAAAATTATTTTAGTAAGAAGTTTTGGTACTGACTTCACTTGCCATTTTTTCTGAATTTTTCCTTTGTTCGGCAAACATGTTTCATAAAACAAGAAGAAAAATAGTGCTGAAGCTCCTCATTTTTATTTATTTATTTATTTTTAAAAAAATTGAAAGAAGACAAAAGGAAATGGGTGCAATAAAAAAAACGTTTTTAGGAAAAGAAAACAAAAGGGAAAATGGTGGCCAAGAGGGTAGTCGGTGCACACCCCTCTCTTTCTTTTTTTCTTTTTTGGGGTTTTATTAAGACAAAGAGCGGCACTTTTTTCCTAATATGTGGGAATAAAAAATAAAGATAAAAATACCTTGGACAAAATATGTGTTCGCACTCAAATTGCTCTTATTGACCTTGTATACTGGTAGGCATCATCAGTAATTTGCCCTAATTTTAAATATCCCTTTTACATGCAAATGAATGCTTTTCCGTGAAAACAAATATTCAAAAAAAATTTACATATTGCTGATGAGTTTTTTACACATTTAAATTAAAAAATGGATATTATATATTTGTTCGGCTCTGCAAAGTATTACAGATATGTCCTATTTTGTATTATATAGAAATCAGCTTAAATCGATTTCCATATAAACCAATCACGCCAGCTTTACATTTGCAAACAAATTGGTTTAAACCAATTTTGATGAAACTGACTTAAATTGATTTAAGGGACATGTCAAAGTGTGTCAGTAGGTGGCAGTGTGTTACCAAAATTGATTTAAACCGATTTTAAGCTGTTTGGTTTCGCCCGCAATAATCCAACCAACAACAAAAGAACGCATTGGAATTTTAATTTGGCCCATTGGTACTGGCCACTACCTTACCCTTGTCCAGAGGTTTTATTTTACTTTTATTATTATTTAACCACAACAAAAAGATAAAGCAAGCTCTTTTTGCTCCACATGCAACTCTGCTTATGTAATTTGGCCTTTTTCTTGTTTGTTCATAAAGGGATTCAAGTCACATGTCCGCGTTTTATTATGCTTTTCATTTACATTATTCAAATTTAATTTTAACAAATTATTTCTGGAAAGAAGTACAATAAAATTAGAGGTGAAAGTATACATAAATAATGTCAATAACTCAATTATTAACATTTTATATATAAATTTATTTTTTTATACATTAATAATATATAGAAATTTTCTATATAATTATCTAATTTTATACATTGATAATTTTCTATACAATTAGATAATTGTATAGAAAATTTTTATATGTTATTAATGTATAAAAATTAAATTTATATATAAAATATTAATAATTGAGTTATTGACATTATTTATGTATACTTTCATCTCTAATTTTGTTGTACTTATTTTTCTCCTCTGAACCTTCTTCGAATGTAGAGACCGCTCTCAGTCAAATCACAGAAATAATTTGTTAAAATTAATTTTGAATAATGTAAATGAAAAGCATAATAAAACGCGGACATGTAGCTTGAATCCCTTTATGAACAAACAGGAAAAGGGCCAAATTACATAAGCAGAGTTGCACGTGGAGCAAAAAGAGCTTTCTTTGTCTTCTTGTTGTAGTTAAATAATAATAAAAGCAAAATAAGACCCCTAGACAAGGGTAAGGTAGTGGCCAGTACCAATGGGCCCAATTAAAATTCCAGTGCATTCTTTTGCTGTTGGTTGGATTATTGCGGGCGAAACCAAACAGCTTGATACACCAATTTTGGTAACACACTGCCACCCATGTTCCTTAAATCGATTTAAGTCGATTTCATCAAAATCGGTTTAAACCGATTTGTTTGCAAATGTAAAGTTGGTGTGATTGGTTTATACGAAAATCAATTTAAGCCGGTTTCTATATAATACAAAACAGGACTTTCAGAGCTGGACAAATATATAATATCCATTTTTTAAAATTTAAATGTGTAAAAAACTCTATTACTGACTCGCCATATCCTTAGCTTATTCTTGTTTTATTCCGATTTCTTATCATCTTTTCAGAACTAATAAAATTCATTGGGTGAATTACTGAATTTAGCTAGTATGAGAAAACATTATTAAAATTTTTGAAAATCTTTTATTGATATATTTTATTACTAATAATTAAAAATGTCTCATTTTTTTAATTGATCTTTGCTTTTAAGAATTTTTTTTTATAATTTTTTGCTTTTAAGATTTATGTGTGTTAGGTATGAGAGTAAAAATGATGTGAAGTTTTTTTTTTTTTTTAAATAATCTCCATGCAAATGTAAAAATTACATTGAAATGCACCCATAAAATTCTTTAATATATATATATATAGGTAAACTTAGGGTATCCACCATCGGAAGCAGTAATTATTCCCCTAGAGGTATAAAGCTCACTGATGTAAATTTTACCTATGATGATTGGCCATAAGTCCGTCTTCATACATACCACAAGGAATCCAATTAGCTACTAATTGTGCTAAACCTTTTTTTTTTTTTTTTAACTCTCATATTAAACACAATTTTAGTGAAAGATATAATAAAATAAATTTTATTTACTTAATCTTTACGTCATATTTTCATAATTATTTAAAAAGTCATACAATGAGAAATGAAAAAAAAAAACCAAACACCCTTTTAATTTTGAAACTTTTATAAATAAATAGTTATTATCAACAAAGAATCATCTACCATATTGGACCTTGACTTGTTAAGTGTTATCTGGAGAAGTACTTAACTATTTTTTAAAATAGTTTTCAACTTTTAAAAATAAAAGAACAGAAAAACTTGTTTGTTAGATTATTTTCCGTACACTAATTTTAAAAACCAAAAAACAGAACATGGATTTTAAAACCAAGAAATGCAGAACAGATAGAAGATGTTTTTGAAGACAACATGTTGGCAATTTTGTGAATTTGTGACACCTCTCTGATTCTCAGATCCACCATTTTGAGCATCTTGTTGAGCCATTGGTGGAAAACAACAGATAGGTAGATATGATGAGTTTGAAGTTGAGGTCTTCGGGTTTGAGCAACTTGTCAGCATTGGAGTTCTTGTAGAACACGACCGCACGCTTACTGTTGGGTTGGCCATCACAACTAACTTCCTCTTGCAACCATCAAACACCTCAAAACTCTCGTTCCTCACATCCACAGCATAAAACATAGGGAGAACAACGATTGAGGTGAGCTTGATGTCGCAGATTTTGAGATTGGAGAAGGAAATGAAGATGAGGATCTGGATCTGGATCCCAATGGATCCAAAGATGAAGATGTATGCAACAATGATAAAGAGGGCGGAGAGGACGATAACGAGGCCGCGGAGGAAGCTGCCAACCTCGATGGTAACAAGCATGAAGTAAGGGAAGGAGATTCGTGGATAAGAAGAGTCCCATTGAGGTCGGCAGTGGTGGATTCTTTTTAGAGTATGTTTGTGAGTTTGGATTTTGGAGGAAAAGGGAGGGGAGGGAAGGATTTGTAGTGTAAAATTATATTAGCAGTCCTCCCCTCCACTCTCTTCCCCTCCAAAATCCAAACTCACAAACATACCCTTAGTGTTTTTGGTTATGGAGAAAGAGAGGTACAGAGAAAAGGGAACACAGCAGAGAAGGCAACACTAGCCAAACACTTTTCAATTTTTTGTCGCTATAAAACTGTTCTAAAAACTAATTAAACAAACACATTTTCTTGTTTTATTGTTTTTTAAAATTGAATTTAAAATTATTTTGTTGAACAATTTTAAAAAACAAAAAACAATTTTAAACGGGGCATGTTTTGAAGCTGTTTTTCAAAACAGTTTTCTAATTTTAAAAATAAAAAATAAAAAAATCTTGTTTGAGATGCTATTTGTAAGGTTTTTGAGATAACCTTCAACTCCAAGAGAAAGAACTAAGAGAGAAGGATAGAAAACTTAGAGAAAGAGGAAACACCTTGTTCATTAATCTTCTTCCTTTCTTACAAATGAGAACAATATTCTATTTATAGAACCAATTAACCAATTGGGCAAACTAACTAACTCAAGGAGTGAGCATCTAACTATTGGGCATAACAATACCCTCCCCTTTAAAATCAACCTTGCCCTCAAGGTTGAGAAAAAAAAATTTAAAATCCTAATTACATTTACTAAATTGCTTAAAAAATAAATGGGACTACTAACTAACCTATCACACACATAGAAAATCCACCAGGGTCCCATTGCCTAATTGGACGGATAAGAAATTGGCTTGAGTCCCTCCCTAGCAACCGAAATGGGACTAGGGCCATGGAACAAAAATTATGATTTTCTACACAAAATAGCACCATACACCGCCCATTCTGATGGGCACACAATTGGGCTTGGCTAATGAAGTTCAGACAATAATTTTCATGAGTCTGCCAAGCTCTTGCCCTCACTTCTGCATCCCTTTGATCAAATTGGGCTAGGCCCAAAAATGTAAAACCCATCCCTTGCCCATGGAGCCCTTGTGTTGCATCAGTCCCCTTGCCATTCCAGTAGCTTCTCTCACAGACCCATGGCAGCTCTACCATGGTTGTTGGCCGCCCAGCCACAAACATGACACCGCAAGACCAGGGAATGCGATCATCACCACGGACCTGAGAAGCTTCACCGTCGCGCACAGGAGGAGCCTCACCACCGCGCGTGCCTTCATCGGCCTAGATCCTCCTCGTCATTTCTGTAACCGTCATCGCCGCCCCTGGGAACGCCAGTGTTGGAACCTGCTCGCTCCTGTGGATGTCACCGGCGGCAACATCCATGTTCTCCGCATGTGGAACCAGCACCGCGAGTTGTTCGCCTGTGACTGCCGGTGAGGAAACTTGAGTCATCGCCGGCCTTTGTTCTTTGCTGAGAAACCACGGCGCGGTCATTGTCGTTTCCTCTACCGCCAGAGCATCAAGATCATCTGCTTCAAGATCTGAAGGTTTCTTAGTGCAGCCATCCTCCTCTTGTGGTGGTGGTTCTCCATCGAGGTTGGCTTCCTCCTTTCTGACAAGTTTTGTCGCTGCGAGTGGATCTGTTGCATTCAGATCTGGATCGATGCCACTCGAGGAGCCAGCTCCACTTTTCAGATCTACGAAGGCTCTGCTTAGATCTTGATCCTTTAGAATTTCGGAATTGCTGTTGTAGATCCATCGTTTTTTATATGTAATTTTTGCTCCCCGATTTGAAATTCTTCTTGTTTCTGGAATTGTTATGGTTGATCTCTGGAATTTTTGAAATTATGTAGTCGTTGCTTCTGTTATGTGATTTTGTTGTAGAAATTTGGTTGGTTGGATTTCTGATGATGCTGGATATGTGGTTTGCTCGCATTGTAAATTCTCTTCTTCCCATTCAAGATCCAAATCTGAGACTTCGTTCTGGAAAATTTTTGGTAGGACGTGCCAGAAATTTGGTTGATAGCGGTGGAGAAACGCAATCTCGAAGGTCATCCATTTGGCAGTTGGATTGCGCTGCCTCCATAGCCGAAACCATTTCAGAGCTTGACCAGTAAAAGCTTTCTCCGCTTCCAACAGTCTCTGGGCTTCAGGTGTTCCTCTGGCATTCAGAACTGTCTTGCACAAATTGCCCACCAATAACCTTCGATCCCATCAAAAATCGGTAATTTCTCTTCGGAAGTGAGTGATTCTTCCAATGGAATGGAAGAATCTCTCAATGAAAGCACCATTGTAAGGTTTTTGAGATAACCTTCAACTCCAAGAGAAAGAACTAAGAGAGAAGGATAGAAAACTTAGAGAAAGAAGAAACACTTTGTTCATTAATCTTCTTCCTTTCTTACAAATGAGAACAATATTCTATTTATAGACCCAATTAACCGATGGGGCAAACTAACTAACTCAAGGAGTGAGCATCTAACTAATGGGCATAACACTATTTTCTTCCCATTGATTTTGTCTTTTTTTCAATTTTCAGTTTTCAGTTTTTCTGAAAATTGGAAATCCAAAAACAAACAGTGATTGAGGCGGTGACATAATTGCATTTTGAATGTTTTATCATTCTCAACACAGTTCGACTCTCACAACCACTAAAAGAAGACATTAAACTCATTTTTCAGAGAGTGGGTGCTGCATCTACCTTAGAGATCATTCATGCCTTCCTTCACTTTCCATATTCTGTAGCAGCACAAGAGAGCTCCTCCACCCTTGGCCGGCGCACGCGACCAAGATCCTCCACCCTCTGCCGAAGCACACGAGCTTGATCCACCGGCGAACGCAACCCAGTTCGTCTGCATGGTCCCCTCATAGAAATCTTTCAAATCTAGTGGCAATACCCATTTGCAAATAGTAGCAAGAGTCATGGGTATAAAGGGTTTAAAAATTTGAACTTGTTGGGATATCAATCGCTCACCCACCTTGGACTTGATGTTGGAGATATTGAGTTGAACCACAGGTGATATGGCATGTAGAGTTCGTAAGCGCAAGGGCTCAAGTTGAAGATGAAGAACAACACCCATAATAGAATGACAAAAGATTGAAACTTTCTCTCTGATTCTCTCTGTCTCTCAAACACTACGCAAATGCAAATTGAATCAACTCATAGGAAAGAAAAAGTAAGCAATAAGATGCCTTCGTAAATGACTCTAACCCGGGGTTTTCCATGGCAAATATTTTCCCTTCTTCAACTTCCTCCTTTTCATCTTCCCCTATTTTCTGTGGGCTTTATCTTCTTCTGTTTATACTATCTGACACTGACATTAGTTTATTAGGATTCCTTCTTTGTCTGGCAAGGTTAAAAGGTGATGGAAGATAAGATCGGAGCATAGTGTGGAGGTGGAGGAACAGTGTTTAATAAAATAAAAAAATTTCCAATATGATATAATACAATTTGTAAAACAATTTTTCATTTTATTAATTTTAAAAATTAATTTTTTAAAAAATTATCTAAATAGATTTTCTATTTTTTATCAGTATAAAATTATTTTTAAAGTTAACTTATCAAACAACTTTTTTTTAAAACAAACTTAAACTTATTTTTAAAATAATTTTTAAAAATTTAAGAATAAAAAACTTCCAAACAAGCCCATAATTCTATTCAATAATGATACATAAGTTTTATAAGTCATTGTTATCTCTCATTCTTCTTGGATATTTAATGTGATTGTTAATGTGCTATTTATTAAACAGAACAAAACATATACGTTTTCCTACTTTTAGACCACCCGATAATTTGTTGTGTTATTCGATATTTTTTTTTCAATCCACTTATTTTTTATTTGTAGTGTTTGTGAATCCGTATAATTTTTATTTTTATTTTTATCTTATCTTACCATTGGGAACCCTTTTTTTCTTTTATCTTTCACTCTTTTTATTGATTTAATTTAGTTAATCATTCATCAATATTTAACTCCGTGGATCGTCAATACTAAAACAGATATTAGGAGCATAATAAACGATATACTCTCTATGGAGTTGCTTCCCATTCTATAACCCATTCAAATGTCAGCTGGCACGGCGTTAGAAACCTGAACTCCTGAACCATAGTATTTCCAACCTTATCTAGTGCGGTGTGCCACCAAACATTGCGGTTATGAATTAATCATCGTTGATTCCTCAGCCAAAGTAGAAATATATTACTATCAAACTCGTTTTGCTTTTACGCAGGTTCCACCATGTATTGTCGATACATTGATTATGGAGTTAAGCCGTCGAGTCGCATTCACTTTCCTTCTCAATACCCACAGTCAATTTTGACTAGAGGTGTCAAAAATTTGGCCACTGTTTAGCCGCCTTAAAAGTTCATAAAAATGGTATGACGGTCATCAAATTAAAATGAGCTGAAATAATCAATCCAATTCATTTTAGGACAGGCTGACGAGGTGGCGGGCCAGCCCATCAAAAAATTAAAAAAATTTTAAAAAAAATAATATGTTAGTGTTTCTCTTAATTTTTTTAAAAAAAATTTTTACATAATAATTTTTTATTTATATATATCTAATATTTTAAAGTCCATAACAATTATACACCAACTTTGATTAACAAATGTTATTGTTAATAGTGTTATTTGTGATTTATGAAACTGTTTTATTTTTAAATTTTAATTTTGAGTAAATATTCTCAATTGTATAGTGTTACTGTATTAGTGAGTATATATATTTTTTATTTTTTTTTGTCTTAAGTCACATTTTTTTACTTTTTTTTACTAATATATATATATATATATAAAAAAGAGACTTGGCTCACAGGCCAGACCCACCCCAACCGGCCAAAACCTGCGGGTTAAGCAGGACGGGTTTGGCGGGTTAGAATTTTTTGACGGGTTCAAAATTTTAACCCAATCCATTAAAAATGACGGGTTTGGTGGACCAACTCGGCGGGCTGGCCCGTTTCGACCTCTAATTGTTACTAAGTCACTTGGCCATTGTGGAGTCAACGGTCACTTTCTGTCACCAAAAAAACCTCACTTCTGGCTTTGAGTTTCCACACAATAAATTAGCTTTGTCTGACTTAGCTTTAGGCCCCTTTTTTTTTGGGATAATCACGTTTGAAAATAATAAAGATAAAAAATTTATTTTTAGGTAAATTATTTTTAAAAAATTAATTCATGTTTAGTTTGAGTATATTAAAAGTAAGATGAATGGTCTTTTGCATCCGGACCAAATCAAAATTTAAAGGAAGTATACATTTTCTTGCTACAGTTGTTATGTTAATTTTTATTCTTTTTATTCTTATTTTTTATTTTTATTTATATTTCTATCACTTTTTCTTTTATAAATTAATTTTTTATTTTTTTAAACTCTAGCAAAAGTATATTCATTTTGAATAAATTTGGAAATGCATATCTTATTCCATATATTCTTTACATAAATTTTCAATTTAAGGACTAAATTGGTATTTAAATATATATTAAAGAACTAAATTTTTATTCCTTTTAAAAGTCGAGTGACCAAATTAATACCTAGCATCTTTGAAGGGCTAATTGATATCTTACAAATCTTCAAACGACGAATTTGATTGTGTACTTACTCGTATCTTTTAAATATTATTATTTTTCATAATTTAAAGTTCTTATTCGTTCATTTTTTTTTAAATGCCTTATCTCTTCTATTAACTTTTTTTTGGTGTCAGATCCAAGGCTTATATTATAAAATGCAATGGGTAATTCTCTTGAAACATTGAGTTCACAAATATGAGTTTTATCTCTTGTCAATAGATCATTTCCATACTCACTTTTAAGAATAGAATCCCTGACTACATGCTGCTTAGCTAGCTACCATGCAACTATGTTAGGTCTAGTCGTTTCCATTTTAAAATTTAATCATTAACTATCTAACGATAAATGTATTTAAATAGTACTATAATTTTACTTAACTACTTATATCTCAAAATTAATTATCCTGATTATATTATATTAATATATGATAATCAATCGGCAAGTGCACGGAATCGTTCATGTAGTAAAACACGGTGAATGAGTATCATCCAACGAGGATAGAGTTACCAAGCAACAGTTCACCAGTTCAATTCCTATTGAGAATATTGTAAATTTTTTTATAATAAAGAATGTTAAATGTAAGAACCAAAAAACAAGAAATGAATAGTCAGGGATCAGATTTCACTTGACTTTTCTAATAAAACTTTAGTCTCTTAGTTAACCAATTTCTAATTCCTCACTTGATGGTTGAATTTCCAATTTGATCAATAACTAATTCGTTAACTTATATTAATCCTCCTCTGTCTTCTTGAAATTCCCTAATTCCTTATATCAATTCCAATAAGTAAAAGGGTATACAATAGGCAAAATGAAATTCTCAAATAACCACACTATCAACATCATCTATTCCTAGATAGATATTAATAATGGTGTTCATCACATGACCCAGCACACATATGAATTTCCCAATCCAATACATGAGCCCTAAATCAAGGTATGAGTTTTCACTTTTTACAAATTATGAAACCAGTGATAATCACTCAAATGTAGAAAAAGAAACTTGAATCAAGAAAATAAACAAAGATAACATCATCCAAAACAAGTTACATTATCACCTCAACAGAAATGTTTAACTATACATGAGAGAAAAGAAAACAAAATAGACAAATAAAGAAAAGAGTGCATCGGAAACCTAAGATTTGAAGTGATGATGATTCCTCAATCTCTTCTCCTCTAATTGTCCCCTGTCTCCTTTCTCGAGTTGGAGAGTGTTTCTCCCTAATTCTAACCTAACCCTCATGAAAAAGCCCGTGTCTCAATATTTAAAACGTGAAGATATCAAATAGATTGTGTTGTGGGCATTGGAATGCCAAGATTGGGCGTTGGAATGCCAAGATTGGGCGTTGGAACACCAAGAATCAGCCAACAACATCAATTTGTGTGGACATGTAGGTGTGTTGCGACTTCGGGTTTTGGTGTTGTGACGCCATAATACATATGAGGATGCTCTTCTGTGGGCGCTGGAAAGCCTTCTTTTGGCATTGTGATGCCAGAATTATGATGCTTCTGCTTCATTTTGCAACTTATCCCTTAATCCTGAAAATGAAATGAAAAATTATACTAAAACCAATATAAGTTCTAAAATATACTAAACATACAACAAAGCATACTAAAATTCTCAAAACTCCAATAAAAGACAATCATCAAAGGTTAATTTGGATGCTTAAAACACTTTAAATATCAACGTATTGATGGAATATCAATATATAATAACATAATATGTGTTAAATGGCTTAAATACATTTATAATCTCCATAAATATAATTTGTTTGAATTTTAATTCATAAAAAATATTTATTTTTGGTCCATTTTTTCTAACATTTTAGTTTATTTTTTTGTATCTTTGTCATTCTAAAATTCTATAAGTATTTTAGAATATATCTTAACTTTTTAAAATATTAAAAATTTTATTTTTTTTCATCTTAAAACTCTTCTTTTGGCTCATATAAATATCACTATGTGTAACCATGTGAGGTTAACAACAAAGCCTAAAAACCAAGATGTCAAGAAAAAGAGAAATTAAAAGTCATGAAATAATTTATAGAGACTAATATATATATAAAAGGTAACATTGTAAATAAGAGCAAAATGTTGTCATTAAAAAGAATTATCAAAATGCATTTAATATTAATTTATAATATAATTTTTATTCGCCTAAAAACCAACTTAATATGTTAAGATAGATTTAATGACTTTAATTTTATAACATACATTATAAATATAAAGTTAAAATTCTTTTAAATATTATTACCGAAAATAATATAAAATTAAATTACTTAATTATTAGTTTTTAAATTTGGGTCTCTTCATTGTACTTCCGCGGGTGTACGTATGTATGGATGATTTATTTCGTATTAAAAAAATTAAACAAAAAAATTCTCTTTAAAATATGTTTATCTCAGAATTTTCTTAAAGTAAAATAGGTTAATTAAAATATACGCTCTATTATTTAAGAAATAAAACACTACTATTGTTAGATGTTTAATTTAAACAAATTGTGTATACACGAATAAGATAAATCGTTCTAATACACTTGTAGTGTAAAATATGTATTAACATTTTATTAAATGTGTTTCATTTTCATAATAATTCTTTAAAACCTGCAGATATATAATACTATTTTAAAATTTTAATTAAAAAAAGTTGAGACTGATAGTTTTATGAGCAAGACATAAAATGAGTCCTGTTAGACGCGCCGGACCATATACTCCAAGAAGATCGCTGAATTTTCCATAATGCACTTGCTTCAACCTCATAAATTCTTCTAGTCGGTGGTAGTAATAGCTTCCCATCACCAAAAGTAGGAAGAGGATATTGACACTTCTATTTATTTAATGTCACTCCTCATTTATTATATTTATGTGTAATATTCCTTAAATATTCTTAATAGAAATCTTATTTTATAGCTAGTTAATTTTTATTTTCACAGTTAAATTAAATTTTATAGTCTAGAATCTCCATTATCTATTATAACTCCTTTTTTATTAATTTTTATTAGGGTTGAATACAAAACTAAAGGGATATACCATTTATTACTTTTATCAGCATTGAATTCAAAATTGAAAGCATATATTTTTATCAATTACCAAATGTAAATGGTAATGATTAAACATAATACCTAGCTTTAATTTGTGCTCATTTTATGATATGCCAAATACTATTGTAAGAGTTATACATAAACATTAAGTCATTTTTAATATGATTTTTATATTTTAAAAGTAAATAATAAAATATAAAAGAAACATTAATCCGAAAAATTGAAATATATTATTTATATATATATATATATATATGTATAAATTTTCTAAAAAAAATTATGTAAACACAATTACTTGATTCTCTTTGTTGGTGAAGAATCATATTGAAGATGAATTAATATTTTTGTACAATGCATAAATCATTCGATGTTTACTTTCTTTTTCTATTGTCAAACTCATATATGCTTAATATTAATTTTACAATTATTCCATATACGTTTAAAATATCAAAGTAGCAATGCATAAAAAATATAAAATACTTAATTAAAAGCATTTAGAAATTATATAAATAAAAAAATAAATAAATTACAATAGACAATGGAGATTTTACCACATAAAATTTAATGTAGTTGTAAAAATAAAAATTAGCTAAATATATTAAGAACATTTTAGAAATGTTATGCATAAATGCAATCAATGAGGAGTGACATTAGACAAAAAAGAGTGGCAATGGTCAATTCCCCAAAAGTATCTTCTTTGTAATATGGCATTCTTTGGGCTTAGATCTGAGAGCTTGGGCTGATTTATGTATTGATGTGTGGTTGGCTTCTTTGGTGCGACGTGATAATTCGACTCTTCATATTACAACACTTTGGTGGATATGGCAAGCGCAGAACTAGGAAGTACTCAACAATGAGGTTTGACATCCTATCTAGATTTCTCGTAAGATTTGGGGTTCTATGGTGGATGTCGCTAAGGTTGCATCGTCTCCTTTAGTTACTCCAGCTCAATAGCAGCGGTTGGATAGGTGGACTTGCCCACCGAGTTGGCAGCATTAAGCTTATATAGATGCGTGTATGCAGCTCATGTGAGGGCGTGGTGGATTTGGGAGGGGGGGTGGATGATTAGAGACTTAAACGGGAGCTGGCTCAGGGGGTTCTTGTGCAGGGCTGAGTCCGTCAATATTACTTGGGTGGAGTTGTTGGCTATTAAGGAAGGATTGCTCTTTGATGCTTGGAATCATGGATAGAAGAGGGTGTTTTGTGAATCGGATTCTTTGGAGGCTGTAGGTTTAATTTCTACTTCTTAGAGTTTTCGGGCTCCTACTTTGCAAAGTCTCCTTCATCAAATTAAGGATTTTATGCATCGTGATTGGTGGTCTCTTTTCGTCATGTCCTCCACTCAGCTAATAAAGTGGCTGACTCTTTGGCTAGGACTAGTGTGGTGGATTGTGATTATTTAGTTGAGTGGATTCAGCCATTAAGGGGTATTGTTAGCTTGTTCATCATAGCTAATAATTTGATCAATTAGGTGTTTTCCTATTTTTTTCTTTCTTTCTTCTTGTACCCAAAAAAATAAGGATGCCTCTCCCTACTATACTGCTACCGTTTTGCTTTGGTTACTATTGACAATCATGTTAAACTCAGTCACTTGCAACATGATGAAGATTCACTGCAATGAGCAGGACATGGACACACTGCTAAACTTTAAGCAAGGAGTTACGGATCCTTGAGGCGTACTCTCCTCATGTAATGACTTGAATAAGCTCCATGCAAATGTAAAATTACATTGAAACTCACCCATAAGAATTTTTACCATGTAATATATATGTGTGTGTGTGAAGTTATGGTATTCACCGTAGAAAGTAATAATTATTCCCTTAGAAGCGTAGAGCTCACTAAAGTAAGTTTTGCCTCTGGTTGGTCATGAGTCTTTCTCCATATATATTACAAAGAATCTAATTAGCTACTAATTGTGTTAGACCTCTTTTTTTTTTTAACTATCATATTAAACACAGTTTTAGTGAAAGATATAATAAAATAAAGTTTTATTTACTTAATCTTGACATCATATTTTTATAATTATTTAAAAAATCATACAATGAGAAATGAAAATAAAAAAGACCACCAAACACCATTTTAATTCTGGAACTTTTATAGATAAATAGTGATTATCAATAAAGAATTATCTACCACATTAGACCTTGACTTGTTAACTGTTATCTGGAGAAATATTCAAATACTTTGAAAGGAAAAAAAATGTATTTTTTTTTTGTTATGTTCAATAAATGATTCATAAACTTTATGGCTCATTGCTGTCTCTCGTTCTACTGGCATATTTAATGTAATTATTAATGTGTCATTTATCAAATAAAACAAAGGAGATACATTCTCCTACTCTTAGATCATCCAAGAATTTTTCATGTTATCCGATATATTTTTTTTCAATCCAATTAGGATTTTATTTGTAGTGATTATGAATCCGTACAAATTTTATTTTTATCTTATCTAACAATTTGGAACCCTTTTTCTCTTTTATCTTTCGCTATTTTTATTGATTTAATTTCATTAAACATTCATCAATATTTAACTCATAATTACACTTGAAATTATAGGCTTTTATCCGTGGATCGTCAATACTAAACAAGATATTAGGAGCATAATAAACGATATATACTATATGGAGTTGCTTCCCATTCTATGACCCGTTCAAATGTCAGCTGGCACGGCGTTAGAAACCTGAACTCCTGAACCATAATATTTCCAACCTTATCTAGTGCGGTGTGCCACCAAACATTGCAGTCATGAATTAATTCATCGTTGATTCCTCAGCCCAAGTAGAAATATATTACTATCAAACTCGTTTTGCTTTTACGCAGATTCCACCATATATTGTCGATACATTGATTACGGAGTTAAGCTGTCGAATCGCATTCAGATTCCTTCTCAATATCCACAGTCAATTGTTACCAAGTCACTTGGCCATTGTGGACTCAACAGTCACCTTCTGTCACCAAAGTCACCAAAGGTACCTCACTTAGGTTTGAGTTTCCACACAATAAATTAGCTTTGTCTGACTTAGCTTTAGGTCCTTTTTATTTTTTTGGATAGTCACCTTTAAAATAACAAAGTTAAAAAAAATTACTTTTAGATAGATTATTTTAAAAAAATTAATTTTTTTTAGTTTGAATATATTAAAAGTAAGTTTGAGGTAATTATTTTATTTAAATATAATAAAGTAAAATTATTGTTGATTAGTTATTAATGTGGGAATAATAATAAAACTTTATCTCAAAAATATTATTTCCTATGATATCAATGACTAATCTGATCGCATTTTGTTTATCAATGGTCTCTTGTATCTAGACCAAATCAAAATTGAAAGGAGGTCCGAGTCATGGTGGTTGAACTACTTATCCTTGTGGGGAGAGAGGATGCAACTACGAACTTTTTTTTTTTCTTTTTTGGATTGCAACTATATAAACTATCATTACACGCACTTTGTGTACATTTTTACTTTTTTTAATTATCTATTTATTGCGTAGTATACATTTTCTTGCTACAATTGTCATGTTAATTTTTATGCTTTTAATTCTTATTTTTCACTTTTATTTATATATTTCTATCACTTTTTTTATAACTTAATTTTTTTATATTTTTTTAAACAGTATTAAAACTTGTTTTGGTTTTATGCAGGTTCGATCATATTCTTGATGCATTCATTACGGAGCTAAGTGGTCGATTCGCATTCACTTCTTTCTCAGTATCCACATTTAATTGTTACTACTAGTAAGTCACTTGTCCATTGTGGAGTCAATAGTCACTTTCCGTCACCAAAAACACCTTTCTTCTAGGTTTTAGTTTGCACACAACAAGTCAGCTTTGTCTGACTTTAGGTCCTTTTTTTTTGGGGATAATCACTTTTAAAATAATAAAATTAAAAAAATTACTTTTAGATAAATAATTTTTAAAAAATTAATTTGTATTTAGTTTGAATATAATAAAAATAAATTTAGGAAAATAATTTTTATTTAAATATGATAAAGGAAAATTATTTTTGATTAGTTATTAATGTGGAAATAATAATACAATTTTATCTCAAAAATAGTGTTTCCTATGATATCACTCTTGATAGTAATGACAAAACTCATCGCATTTGGTTTATGATCGGTCTTTTGCATCTAGACCAAATCAAAATTGAAAGGAGGTCCTAGTCATGGTGGTTGAACTTATCCTTCAGTGGGGAGAGAGGATGCAACTATAAACTTTTTTTTTTCTTTACTTGATTGTTGATGCATTCATTACGGAGCTAAGTTGTCGATTCGCATTCATGGCCTTTCTCAGTATCCACACTTAATTGTTATTACTAGTAAGTCACTTGCCCATTGTGGAGTCAACAATCACTTTCTGTCACCAAAAACATCTTTCTTCTAGGTTTTAGTTTCCACACAATAAATCACGTTTGTCTGACTTTAGGTCCCTTTTTTTTTTTGGATAATCACTTTTGAAATAATAAAGATAAAAAAATTATTTTTAGGTAAATTATTTTTAAAAGAATTAACTTATGTTTAGTTTGAGTATATTAAAAGTAAGATGAATGTTCTTTTGCATCTGGACCAAATCAAAATTTAAAGGAAGTATACATTTTCTTGCTACAATTGTTATGTTAATTTTATTCTTTTAATTCTTATTTTTCATTTTTATTTATATTTCTATGACTTTTTCTTTTATAAATTAATTTTTTATATTTTTTAAAGTGTAGTCAACGTATATTCATTTTTAATAAATTTGAAAATCCATATCTTATTCCATATATTCTTTCCATAAATTTTCAATTTAAGGACTAAATTGGTATTTAAATATATATTGTAGAACTAAATTTTTATTCGTTTTAAAAATTGAGTGACCAAATTAATACCTAGCATCTTTGAAGGGCTAATTGATATCTTAAAATTCTTCAAACGACTAATTTGATTGTGTACTTTCTCGTATCTTTTAAATATTATTATTTTTCATAGTTTAAAGTTCTTGTTCGTTCATTATTTTTTTAAATTCCTTATCTCTTCTATTAACTTTTTTCCTTTTTAAATCCAAGGTTTATATTATAAAATACAATGACTAATTTCATTGAGGCATTGAGTTCATAAATGAGTTGTATCTTTGGTCAATATATTATTTCCATACTCATTGTTAAGAATCAAATCCTTGACTACATGCTACTCAATTAGCTATCAACTATGTTAGGTCTAGTAATTTCTATTTTAAATTCAATCATTAGGCATCTAATGATAAATGTATATCTCAAAATTAATTGTCCTAATTATATTATATTAATATATCATAACATAATATGTGTTGAATGGATTATATACATTTATAATCTTCATAAATACAATTCGTTTGAATTTTAATTCATAAAAAAATATTGATTTTTGGTCCATTTTTTTGTAATATTTTTATTTATTTATTTTTATCTTTGTCATTCTAAATTCCTATAAGTATTTTAGAATATATCTTAAATTTTTGAAATATGAAAGAATTTATTTTTGTTCATTTTAAAATTCTTCTTTTGGCTCATATAAATATCACTATGTATAACCATGTGAGGCTAACAACAAAGACTAAAAACCAAAATGTCAAGAAAAAGAGAAATTAAAAGTCATGAAATAATTTATAGAGACTAACATATATATAAAGGTAACATTGTAATTAAGAGCAAAATGTGGTCATTGAAAGGAATTATTAAATATATTTAATATTAATTTATAATACAATATTTATTCTCCTAAAAACCAACTTAATATGCTAAGATAAATTCAATGACTTTAATTTTATAACATGCATTACACATATAAAGTTAAAATTCTTTTAAATATTGTTACCAAAAATAACATAAAATTAAATTACTTAATTATTAGTTTTTAAATTTAGGTCTCTCCATTGTACTTTCGCCGGTGTACGTATGTATGGTTGATTTATTTTGTATTAAAAAAAATTAAACAAAAAAATTCTCTTTAAAATATGTTTAGCTCAGAATTTTCTTAAAGTAAAATAGGCTAATCGCTCTATTATTTAAGAAATAAAACACTACTATTGTTACATGCTTAATTTAAACAAGTTGTGTATACACGAATAAGATAACAAACATATTATGAATTTATCGTTTTAATACACTTATAGTGTAAAATGTGTATCAACATTTTATTAAATGCGTTTCATTTTCATAATAATTCTTTCAAACCTGCGGATATATAAATCTATTTAAAAATTTTAATTGCTATTATATAGAAAAAAATTGAGACCGATAGCTATAGAATGATGTTATGGAAATAATAAAATTATACAATAACTATACATCACACATTTTATTACCATTAGATGTTATAAGTGAATAGGATGAGTGGGGGCCACATATCATATCTAATAGTGATAAGATATGTGGTGTATATTTATTATACAATATTATTATATACCAAACATTACCAAAGTGATATGATTAAGACATAAATATGAGTCCTGTTAGACATGCCGGACCATATACTCCAAGAAGATCGCTGAATTTTCCATAATGCACTTGCTTCAACCTCATAAATTCTTCTAGTGGGTGGTAGTAATAGCTTCCCATCACCAAAAGTCTCTTCTTTGCGTGCAATCAATATGGATGCCTTTCCCTACCATACTGCCACCGTTTTGCTTTGGTTACTATTTACAATCATGTTAAACTCAGTCACATGCAACATGATGAAGATTCACTGCAATGAGCAGGACATGGACACACTGCTAAACTTTAAGCAAGGAGTTACGGATCCTACAGGCGTACTCTCCTCATGGGTCACCACAAAAGATTGTTGCCAGTGGACGGGAGTTCAATGCAACAACACCACACGCAGAGTCACTGAGCTCAGCCTCCCTTGTCATACAATCCCCCCAACTTATGGTGATATTGACAAATCACACTGCCTCACAGGTGAACTCGATCTATCTTTGTTGGATCTTGAATTTTTAAGCTACTTGAATTTGAGCAACAATGACTTCAGGGCCATCCAAATTATTAATTATTCTATGCATAGCCAGACATCCAATCTCCGTTATCTTGATTTATCATTAAATTATGATCTTCTCATTGATAGTCTCAGTTGGATTCCCCGTCTTTTCTCCTTGCAATATCTCGACCTTAGTGGTATTTATCTTCACAAAGAAACTGATTGGCTTCGGTTGGTGACCATGCTTCCTTCACTTTCGGAGTTGCATTTGGAGAGCTGTCAACTTCAAACCGTCTATCCATCTCTTAAGTATGCTAATTTTTCTTCACTTGATGTTCTGGATCTCCATGACAATAATTTTATCTCTGAGTTGCCTAGTTGGATATTCAATCTTAGCCGTGATATCTCCATTATTGACCTTAGCTATAATAATATCTATGGCCAACTACCTAAAACGTTGCCAAACATTCGTAGCATTAAATCGTTGCTTTTCTCTGGAAATCATCTGGAGGGACCCATTCCGAATTGGCTAGGCCAACTGAAACAACTGCAAGAACTTGATCTGTCTGATAATTCATTTTTGGGTTCAATTCCCGCAAGTTTGGGGAATCTATCATCCTTGACTACATTCGATCTCTTTTCAAATAATTTGACTGGAAATCTTCCAGAAAGTTTGGCGAATCTCTTCAGCTTGGAGGTGTTTGACGTTTTTGGTAATTTCTTGTCTGGAAATATCTCTGAAAGAAATTTTCATTCTCTTACAAATTTGAAGCATTTAGACATAGGCTCGCCGGCCTTGATCTTTGACTTTGATCCCGAATGGATCCCCCCTTTTCAACTTCAAGTTATTTTGTTGGGATATGTGAGTCCCAAACTTCCTTCATGGATGTATACACAAAGCTCTCTCAAAGCTCTAACCATTGTGCACTCAAGGGTTTCATTTGAACCTATTGACAAGCTTTGGAAGTTTTCTGCTCAACTGGAATTTTTCTCTTTAACAAACAACTCGATAAACGCTGACATGACAAATGTCCTGCTAAACGCTAAAGTTATATGGTTGAATGCAAATAATTTGAGAGGTGGTGTGCCTCAAGTATCATCCAATGTAACTATTTTGGAATTAAGTGAGAACTCTTTATCCGGATCAATTTCTCCTCTATTGTGTCACAAGACGAAGGAACAAAGTAATTTAAAGTATTTGAAGGTTTATTATAATATTCTATCTGGAGAAATTCCGGATTGTTGGATGAATTGGAAATCATTGCTTCACATTGGCTTGGGGGCCAATAACCTGACTGGTAAAATTCCTCACTCAATGGGTTCCTTATCTAATCTAATTTCATTGGATCTAAACAATAATACATTATATGGAGAAGTACCTCTCTCATTGCAAAATTGCAAAAAACTGTGGATCCTTAATCTAGCTGAAAATATGTTTTCTGGAGCTATATCAAGTTGGATGAGCCCGAATTTAAAAGCTCTTCAATTGAGATCCAATCAATTTAGCAGTAATATCTCCACTGAGATATGCCAACTTCATTCTATCAAGATATTGGATTTCGCAAATAATAGGCTGTCAGGAAAAATACCTAGTTGTTTGCACAACATGACAAGCTTGGTTTCTGAAGATTCTTCACTTGATAAGTTCTTCATCCACATCCCTGTATATGGATTGAATCTTTCAATGACATATACTTTTAATCTTATGTTGTTCATAAAAGGCTTGAAATTATATTATGCAAATTCAATGTATGCTATGGACATGTCAAGCAATAGTCTGTCAGGAACAATGCCATTAGAGTTATTTATGCTCACTAGATTGCAGTCTTTGAATTTGTCCCACAATCAATTAGTGGGAATGATACCACAAAAAATTGGTAACTTAAAACAGCTAGAATCCCTTGATCTCTCGTGCAATCGACTTTCAGGACAAATTCCTCAGTCAATGTCTGGCATATCTTTTCTTGAAGTCCTGAACCTCTCATTCAATGATTTCATGGGCAAAATCCCATCAGGTACCCAACTTCAAGGTTTCACAAACCTTAGTTACATGGGAAACCCTGAACTTTGTGGACCTCCACTCACAAAGAACTGTACACAAGGTGAAAAATCGCACAATACAAGCCCAATGATAGCAGATAACAAGGATGAAGAAGTTCCACCATCATTCTACATGGGTTTGGGAATTGGATTTGCCATGGGATTCTGGGGAGCATTGGGTGTCATTTACTTCAACAAAAGATGCAGGCATGCATATTTCAAATTTCTAGGCCAACTATGTGACTTGTGTGTTGGAATCTACTAAGGTACAACTTTTTGCCGAGCTTTTAGTTGAGCATTTATCGTTTACTTAAATGGTTATAATTGAAATCTTTTCAATAAAAAACAAACAAGCTAAGATTATGGGCGCGTTTCTTTCAAATGTTTTTTTGATAAAAGAAGTTATTTGGAACAACTTCTATTTAAAAATAAGAAACAAGTTAAAATAAGTTGTTTAATTTTTAATTTTTAAGTAGAAGCTAATATGAATAGATTATGTAAAAAGTACCTTTTTTTTTAACCAAAGAAAATATCACTTTTCTATCATAATGTGAGATAAATGTATCCTATATTGCAGTAATGTACAACATTTGTTAACTCGAGTTTTAACTGTGCTTTTTCTATTTTTATAACCTGGCTAACATTCCTTAACCCTAAACCCTATACATATAGGAAGAAATTGGATTCCGCTAAAAGTAACCAAAAAAACACTCCCAATTTCTTTTCCATGAGCAATTCTTGAAATCCAAGCTGTACTAACTACTAAGCTTTATATGGTATATATTTTGACTATATTGAAACTTAAAAATTAACAATCCTTACTAACCCTTGCAAGTTGCATCCACTTAATTTGAACATAATTTGCAGGTCGTTGGTATGCATGCTTGGACTAGATTTCACCAAGAGGTTACCACGAGTTGCATGCCTTATATATGTTAGGTTTTCAGTTTTTAGTTATTTAGCCATTTCAAACAGTTCTGTGTCCGCTGTTGGATCTGCGATGTTGTAAAGTTGTACCGTTTCTTTACACTAGGTTTGTGAAGTGTATTTGAATATGCTTGCATGTGTAAATCTTATTTCAGAATACTTAAAAAAACACATAAGTAGGAAGTATCCCCTTCTGTCTGGTTAATTTTCCACTTGTATGACATACTAGCATATAAGCCTGTACGTGCAACGCACAAGGGCAAATGCCTGAAATTTCGTATGGCCCAAGTTTCTTTGGAAAAAAAAAAAAAAAAAAAGAAACCCCACAGAGAACAATGATGTTGTACTACGTTTAATAGGAAAATAGGCAAATGCTGTACTTAATCAGAACACACACAAATACTCTGAAAAAATTATACTCACACAAATACCCGGAAAAAACACACACTTGAAAAAGTCAAATACATTGTTCCCACAATACAACCTAGGTTAGTCAAAAGACAATATATTAACAAGATTTGTTGACACTAATAAATTATATGCCACCTTTAGTTTTGTTCAAATAAGGGCCTATTCAATTGTCTTAAAATCATATTAAAATGCTTCACGATACAAAATTAAATTCCATGTAAACATCCATTGTAATTAGCGTGCAACTATTTGATACTTATAAAAGGATCAACAAATATTAAATCCCTCATTTTTTGTTGGTTATTCTAAATCATTTGACGATGATGAGTTTTCAAAAAGGCCACTTTTGTCACGAAGCATGTAACAGCTCTGGTAAATGTGAAATCGTACTCTTGACCTGCCAATTGCTATTGGACGGTTGGATCAACTTGGTTAGGAATCCTACGCTACCCCAATAATTTGATATAACCTACTACAACTTGAGTAGTAAAACAATTTAATTCTTGTCCACTCTTAGTAAAATGAATCATGTAGGCGCATATAAGTATATTGATAGTCCTATAGTAACTATTAACAAATTCATAAAAAAAAAAATACAACTATTAAATATATTAAAATGGTTTAGTACAACATATATAAATATCCAGGGTAAAAAACTTAGTGAATCATGGACTTATAGATACAAAATGTCAAAAGCTTATTACATCGAATTGTTACCTAATCACATAATTGAAGCTTTCTCCAATTCATTAAGAACCTGAAGTCGAGCTAAACAATGTCTTTTTTCTATGAAAGTTTACTGCAGCACGGCATTATAAATATGAACTATAATGAAATAAATCTCTAAGGAGAGAACCTTTGTGATTCCTCAAAACAACCATATCACTATTACATTAAAATGGGAATTATCCAATATTAAGCATCTCAATGACCACATCCAGCATCCCGGCCCATTTTCCTTCTATGAGTTTCATACTGGCTTAGCTTTGCTTACAAATAAATAAATAAATAAATAAGTGAGGAGCAGGCAAAGAATTGAAATACAAAATTAACCCAAGAGATCAATACAAAACTATATATAAAGACCCTCTTGGAAAATCAAACAGAAATCCATGACCAAAAAAGAATAGTAAAATCAATGCTTAGATTGACCATGCTTTTGGGGATCCATAGAAGGTGATATCTTTGTGAACATTCATCTTTATATATATAACTTCGAATTCTATTTTTTTTATGATCTAAACATATCTATTTTTTTTTCTTCCTATATATATATAACTTCGAATTCTATTTTTTTTATGATCTAAAAATATCTATTTTTTTTCTTCCTATATATACATATATATAAGCTAAAAGTCAACTACAAAATATTTAAAGGTAACACTCTAAAGAAGAAAAAGCCCATAATTAATGATATTAAAATACAAATTTTAACCATGTGTCTCCACAGTTAGTACTATATATGCCATTTGTCTTTGAAATCCATTGTCGTCATCACTAAAATTCAAAAACACAATCTATATCATAACATTTAAATGGGCTAGAGATCTTTCTAATCAATAAGGGCTAGAAATTTAAATAGAGAATGATCTACAGCCATTATTAAACTTACGCCTAATACTTACACCTCACTAGATGACAAAATTAGAGTATGGAGATTGTATGATTATGAAGGGGCAAAGTGGGAAGAGAAAAGAAAAAACAACGTCCCCTCTCTCTCTTTGTATTGTTTTTCTGTATCTCACCCTCCATCATTCCAAAAGCTTCCATTCTCTCTCATGTTTCTCTCTCTAGTTCTTCATTGTTTATAGGAAGAAGAAGAAGAAGAATAAGAATTAAGATCTGTGAATAGTGCACAAAACTAATCCTTACGGATGAAGGCTTAACCCATTCCATTTGATTTTTCATGTGTTTTTTTATTTATATCCCCAAGACATTGATGATTTTTTTTTCAATTTTTTCAACAATAAAACAAAATGAGAATGACTCTGTTAGAAGTTGAGATTTGTTGTTATTGTTGGAAACTTGAGTTAAATAATTGTAAATATGTTTTACGAAAAGTTATAAACCAATATGTAAAAAATTATGAACCAATAGGCAAAAAAATTATTGTAAACCATATGAGGATATATACTAAACAGGTTTAGGCTTAAATGTAAAATCATATGCAAAAAAGTTGTAAACTAATATGCAAAAAATTGTAAAGTAGTAGGAAAAAAGGTTTAAACTAATAGACAAAAAGTTATAAATTGGTTTAATCGTGTTCCTACAAAAATCATCATGACACTAAAATAGTGACATGTCCCTTTATTCTAATGGCACATTATCCCATCACGTGTCTTCTTCATTCATCACACTCTTTATTGCATCATATTTTTCTTTAAAAAAATATTTAGTAATTATTCTTAGTTATTTTAAGGTAGCTCATGCTAGTTGTATTTTATTTTGTTCTTATTTGAAAATTATATTTAAATTTTCATTATATATATATATATATATATATATTTAAATTTTTGTTTTATACACAATTCTTATGTTGATATCAGATTTATTTTTATTGTTTTATGTTTTTTTATGTTATTTTTACTATAATTAATAAAATTAAAAATAAGTGTAATTTTAGTAAAAGAACATGGTGAAAAAAAAGAACTTCAAAGATTAGCAACTATAAATTATGGACAACTTTTGTTTAGTATTAATTGTAAATCAGTTTACAACTTTTGTGTACTGGTTTACAACTTTTTATGTACAGGTTTACAACTTTTCGTATACTGATTTATAACTTTTTTGGCATATGATTTTATATTTAATCTTAAACTTATTTAGTATGTGTCTTCAATTGGTTTATGAAAAGTTATGAACCAGTACACAAAAAGTTGTAAACCAGTAAGTAAAATATTGTAAACCAATAGGGCAAAAGTTGTTAACCAGTATGCAAAAATTTGTAAATCAATTGAGAACACATACTTAATAGGTTCATGATTAAATATAAAACCAGTTATAGAAAAAGTTGTAAACTTGTACACAAAAACTTATAAATCGACTTACAATTAATTCTAAACAAAATGTTGTCAATAATTTACAATTGCTAATATTTGAAGTTCTTTTTTCCACCATGTTCTCTTAATAAAATTACATTTATTTTTAATTTTATTAATTATAGTAAAAATAACATAAAAAACATAAAACAACAAAAATAAATCTGATATCAATATAAGAATTGTGTATAAAATAAAAATTTAAATATAATTTTGAAATAAGAACAAAATTAAATACAGCCAGCATGAGTTATCTTAAAATAACTAAGAGTTATTACTGAATATTTTTTTTTAAAAAAATATGATACAATAAAAAGTGTGATGAATGGAGAAGGGACGTGATAGGATAACATGCTAATGGAGCAAAAGGACATGTCACTGTTTTAATGTCATGAATGATTTTTGTAGGTACACGATTAAACTAGCAGTTTATAACTTTTTATATACTGGTTTATAACTTTTTGCCTACTGATTTACAACATTTTTGCATATTAGTTTATAACTTTTCTGCATATGATTTTACATTTAATCTTGAACCTATTTAGTATGTGTCATCAATTGGTTTACAACATTTTACATATTGGTTTATAACTCTTTACTTACTAATTTATAACTTTTCGTATCACACATCTACAATTTTTAACTCCAGCTTCCAAGAATAATAGTAAATCTCAATTTCTAGTAGAGCCATGTTCAGTTCATTTTGTTGCTGAAAAACTAAAAAAAAAAGTCATCTATGTCTTGAGATATAAACCACAAACATATGAAAAATCAAATAAAATGAACTAGCCCTTCATACGTAAGGATTAGTTTTGTGCGCTACTCTACATATCTTGATTCTCTTTCTTCTTCTTATTCTTCTTCTAAATGATGAAGAACTGGAGAGAGAAACAATACAAAGAGAGAGAATGGACATTACTTTTTATTTTCTTTTTTCTATTCCCACTTTGCCCATCCGTAGTCATACATTCTCTATACTCTAATTTTTTTCATCTAGTGAAGTGTAAGTATTTGGTGTAAGTTTAGTGATGACTGTGTATAATCCCTTATTTAAATATACTTCATGGCATTTTTATGCATAATTCACAAATCAAACCTTTTCTTCACATCTTTGCATGTATATGGGAAATTAACGTTTTTCTCTTGCACCATATATGTCCTCTTAGTTTCTCATCTCAACCAACTGGTTAAAAGCCATAGAGAGTTAGTGATCAAAGACTTGCAAGGAACACCCATGCTTATTCTAAATGGGAAAAACAATGCGATGTCATATTACACTTCCACATACACATGTATTCACATTTTGTTAAGAAATTAAATAGAATTTCACATGAAAAAAAGAGCAAAATAAAATCAATGCTTATTAGTAGCAATGAACCTGATCCCCTGAGCATAAAACCACAGCCAACAAAGCTCCCCAGTAAATGAGTAATTCTCTCATCAAGAACAAATTTTATTTATATTTGTTAAATTAAAACCCTTCCAGGTTATAGCTAGAAAACAATTGTACACCCTCAACTCAATTTAACAGCTAAAAATTGTGATATATTTTTTTTCTTTAAGAAAAGTAGGGGAATGTTGACTCCTGTTATTAAACTCGCCTTCTTTTACAGTTGAAAAGAAAATGTTATCTGCATCAATTTCAGTAAAAACCATTTAGAAGGAAAATATCAATTAAAAATATTGACTAAAACAATCAATTACACAACCACAATGGAAGATTAAGATTGCATAGAGTAAAAACTTCTTATACACGATTATAAATGATTTAGTTGTCAAATTTACATATATGACCTATCGATTATTCTTATACAAACATGAATTTTCTAAAACCAAAAATAACTTCTTCTAGGATTAACCCTACAATTTAACTTAAGGCATACACAGAACAAATCAAAACTAAAGCACCTTGGATATGCTTCCTATAAGATGCAGGACAACTCAAACTAAAGAAAATAAGCAATTATTTACAACACTTGGAAGCTCTATAAAAAAAGGTATCTTAAAACTAAATGCAACTAAACTTGGATTTCTTATATTGCTAGCCTGGAAATTAAGGGTACGTTTGTGAATTTGGACTTTGAAGAGAAAGGAAGGAGAAGGAAGGACTTGTAATATAACTTCACATATTACAAGTCCTTCTCTCCCCTCCCATTCCCTTTAAAATCCAAATACCTTAAGAAACAAATTTAAAAAACAGACAAAACCCCCCAATTTAGTCCATCGAAAATTTTAAGTTAGACAAATTGATCCTTGTAAAGTAAAATACTCTCAAATTGGTTTCTACAAAATTGAATAATTGGATAAATTAGTTCTTGAAAAAAAAAAGGACCTCCTAATTAGTCTCTGAAAAAGTGAATCGTTAGACAAGTTAGTCCTCATAACCTAAGTTATTAGAGGAACTAATTTGGCTAATTATTCGATTTTGTAGGGACCAATTTGTCCGATTTAAAATTTTAAAAGGACCAATTTGAGAGTTTTATTTTTTAGGAACTAATTTGTTGGATGATTCAATTTTATAGGGACCAAGTTGAGAGTTTTTGTTTATAGGGATCAATTTGTCCGACTTAAAATTTTAAATGGATTAAAATGGGTGTTTTGTCTTTAAAAAAATACATGCTTTAGGGAATGAAAAATAACAAATATGTTTCCAAAATAAACAGATGAGATTTCCAATCATTAAGATGTTGAAAAACTATGTGTTCTTACCTAGAAATGCGGTAAGAGTGCAAGTAGCTCCAACGTCCATGAAAATAGGGGGTGAGGTACCTGCAAAGAGACTCCGACACTCAAGTCAGTGAATGAAAGAGGCATAGAGTGGTAAAGAATAGCATGTAATCAGCTTGTCGAACCTGGGGGCGTAGATCCCCTTATATAATGTGATGTGACCCCGTGATAATTCAGGAGATAATTAATCTACCCTGAATATAGGAGATATTGCTTTGATTCAGTAGATATTATATATATTCCATTTGTAGGAGATACGATATAATATATGAGATATGATAATAATGACAAGAGATAATAAGAGATATAGAAAGATCTTGTACGTATGGGATTTAGGAGATATCCTCAACTAAATCTTGGGAGAATCCGTGGGGGATGCTATGTCACGTGGGCAAGTGATGGGACCCCTTGGAAAAGTTTTCTAATATTGGGCTGAGGACTGGGGCCCATATTTCTAGTCTAATACATTATGCAAACAGAAAAAAAAAAAAACAGCATAGGTGCAAAGATACAAGTATTTTTCCAAGATAAAGCATATGAAATTTTCGATCTTTTAGACGTCCAAAAAAAAAAAAAAATAGCAACGCAAATAGAAAACAAATATAACAACATAAGGAAAAGAACTTATGCAAAAATACGCTTAAATCCATCATCATCCCAACCCCCAAACACCCACATGCTACTCTAAATCTATTTTCTTATATTAGATTTGGAAATTATTAAATGTTCAAATCTGAAGAGAAAAAACATAGAATAAATGTGTAAGAGGAAAACCACTATAAATGGCATCAAAATATAAATATAATATCGTCAAGAGAAAAGAAGAAGAAGAAGAAAGAGCAATGAACAACAGTATTAAATATCTTTGTCTATAGACCAAACTTATAACTTTTAAACTGAACGAAGTCGAAGAAGCTTGCTTCTCCCACTATGACTAAATGAGAAAAGGAAAGAAGTATTCAGTGAAATATTTTGTCAAGTCTCTCAAGGGAAAATAGTGTCACCCCAAATTTGTAGCTTAAAAGGAAGGAAGAAGCTTAAGCAAACAACATTTATCTTCAATTTATTAGTGTCTTGGCAAATGGAGAACCAAAAGGTTTTCCCATTAAAAAGAGAACAACTTAGCCACAAACAAAAGTTGATAGTAATAAATTGCAAAGAACTTAACTATTTTTACGAATCAAATAAGACAAATTCTGTTGTACTCCTAACAAAATATGGTGTACACACACCACGCAGCACGCACCAGATAATTTAACGAGAAAGATTTGACACTGTATCATTGCTCCACTAACTTACCATCCACCATAGTAATCCCTAATCCTTCTCTTCCACAACTCCACGATCAGTTCAACCCGCCGCCCCCACAAACTCCACCTACCTTCCTCACTTTCATTGCCTCATCGTCTGCTTGCCTCCTCTCTGCCACCAACCAAGCAACCCATACAGCCCCTAGACTTCTCAGCTTTTCGCATGGACAATAAACAACAAGGCACCATCATACAAGACAAGCGTGAGCAAAAGGGAACACATGAGTCATCTCCATAGCGAAATTAATCTAAAACAAATTCAATTGACCGATATAAATTCCATTGCTTTACAACTTAGGACTTTTGCCGCCTCAGAAATAATGAAATTCCATGAACAAGAAGCCCCCATAAAAATTTGATACTCTAAGGCTGTCGGATCGATCAAAAGTGATTCTCTAAGCAACCCATTGTTTGTTGTCGCAACTGAAAAGTCAAGATTGAGCAGAGACAACAAAGACGACGCGCGTGCGGTGGCAATGGTGGTTGGTCGCAGTAGATTCATGTGCTGGGCAGTAGAAGTGTTGGTGCTGAAGCAACTGATGAGGAAAAACGAGGTTATTGGCGTAACTTCCCCAGCGTCATAATATTGATGGGGAGAGGAAGGTGGCAATGGTGTTCATTGCTCGCCGGAGAGAAAGGCGAGGGTAGCATCAACAGAGGGAATTAATCCTGTCGGCATAAATGGTGGATAAGGAAAAGTCAAAAGGTCTAGGCGGAGAAGGAGAGGATAATTGGATAAAATGAGTTGGTGGTTGTGCTTGCGGCGGTCACTATGATTGCAGCCATTACAGTTACTAAATGCATAGTGGCTATTGCGGTGTGATTTTTATTTTTATTTTTCACAAAATACACAATAAATAGAAGTACACCAATTGTAACATCAAAATAATAAGTTTTCAATATATTTGACACAAATTTGTTTCTCCAACATATTCAAATTCAAAATTTTCTATGTTTTAAGTTGCTATAATTATGATCAAGTCACTACTTGTCTAATCCCATTAACAATTTTACAATACTTACTCACAAAAATAAACCATAATTAATAAATTTAACATAATATTTTAATATTTAATTATATATTTTCATATAAGACTATAACCCTCATTTTTTTTATCTAAAAACTATAACTCATTATATTTTAGAAAAACAAAAAAACAAAAAAACTCATTACTTGGACCCATACAACAGCCAACCATGCATCCCGAAAAAAGAAAAGGGAAAAAAAAAATAAAACCACCCTAACCCAAATTTCAACGACCCACAACCAAAAAAAAGTTAGAGACCTAAACCCACCCCAACACAAATCACTTACCTACCCCACTTTTCTATACATTTCATCTTCTTCTTTCTTTTTTTCTTTGTTCTATAATATTCAATCAAGGACTAGCACCCCAAAACAAACCCGCATGAAGCTTCAAACTTTAAGCCATTATCAACACAATCCCAAGCATTATTTCACCCCCATAACTAAACTTCCCTCAAATCCACCCTCATACATTTCCCCTCTCGGATTCTTTTATTTGTTTGTTGTCCATTGTCCGCCCCTAACCTATACAAGTAGCTATTGTATCCCCCAAATCTCCACTCCATATTCCACCATCACATGATTAATGAAGTCATGCAAGAACAGAAATGGATACTAAATGTTTAGGTTAGTTGCATTTTGTTGCAGTCGCAATACCATTGTGATGCAGTTTTCTTTGTGATTTCAGATCATGCACAATTGCAGTCCAATGCGCTTGCGGGCATTGGCACAACCGCAATATTGCCACCGTATTACTTGTTGCATATCGCAGTTTGAATTCCTGGTTTTTAGCATGCCTTGCAAATTTGATAAGGAATAGTGAAGTTTAAGTGGTAAATAGAGGAAAGGACATGTGAAGGTATTTGGTAAGAGTTGTTGACCAGTAGAATTTTAAAATGCTCCTTATAAGTTAAAGAGCACCATACTTCCTCCTACAAATTCAATTGCTAATTGCTGCGGCTAACCATCTTGGGTTTTTTATGAGAGGCAACTAATAGCATCAGTAAACTAGCCTTGTTTGCAATTATCCATCCATTTTCCTTTGGTAGCAGACCCTGACGCCTTTAGCAGGAGGAGGTGGAAGCCCTTCAAGCTTAGTGGTTATGCCCCCCATATCATGCCCTCCCCTACAAAGCTCATAATCCAAACTCCAATCATCCTTTCTTTAAAAAGGCTCTCCAAGATGAGAAAAAACATGTCCATCGGATCACCACTACCAGATCCTTGTAGTAGGGTTTGATTCAAGGTGCCAAATCCACCAAAATCAATGTATGGAATAAAGAGATGAGAGATACATATATGAAAACAATGTTCTCTAGCATTTTTTGAAAATTGGAAGGCGCCATGTTTGAGCAAGTTGTGAGTGATAAGTTATTAACTTGTATAAGGAGAAAATATTATTTTGGTTCCAAACTTAGCATAGTGCTTAATCTAGCAAGCCTCACATTATGTACGTCAAGCTAATATCTACTGCTCATTTGAGTTTTCTTGTCATGAGATCCATGCTTAAATACTTTCCTTAATGTGGTAATGATGTTATTCAATAAGGAGTTAGGTAAGTTGGGATTCCAGACTCCCCAATCATGCTTGAGGGAAAAATTGTAGAGCTGGATTTTGAAGCATTATGAAAATCTCCAAAATCATTCTCTCCCAATAATTATTGTTTTGAAGTTTAGCAAATGAATTTAAACTACCAATACTGGATTGCTTTAATCCAATGATACTAAACAAAGAATTAAACGGACAATTTGGATGGCAAAGGACCAAGAACACTGGCAATTTTCCTGGTGGCATGCATTCCAATGCCAGAGAACTTGGCTTGGTCCACTAATAGTGACCCAACATAGTTAGTTAGCAACTGGATGTGGAGGAAGAAGTACCATAGTCTTCAACTCATAAGAACCACTTTAAAATTCACCTAGCCAATAGCATTTACCAAATGCCTCCACATGTCATCTCCTCCATTTGCCACATACGCACTTCACTATTCCTTATTACATGTGCAAGGCATACTAGAAACCACTAAATGAGTTTTGGAAAGTGTTTGTTGTAATCTATACACTCTAGGCAATATCAATGCTCTAACAGGATCAGTGGTGGTGATTTCTTGGTGTATGGTTCAATAAACTTAGGTCGATGTGCCATAGAATTTACCATCAAATAACCTAATTACTTGGAAACGAAAATCTTGTTAACATGTCCCTCATTCTTAGAAGACACTTTTATCAATTATAGTAGGCACATCACTTATCTTCTTCAAAGCCTTCTTCTTGGAAAGAGCAAGGGATGCCTATTAAGCCATCTCCTACCACTATAAAAACAAATAATATCTAATACACAACTATTCCCATATCCTAGACTAAAGTTTAGGAAACAAAACTAAATAAGCTAGTAAACTGTGGCCCTTAGTCTCCATGTTCGAGTTAGTTGAGATTGCATTTACATGGTGTGAACAATTTCATCACTCCACTTTAAGCTTACAAACATCCAGTCATGCCTTCAAAGTCCTTGATGTTTGTTAAGTTGCCAATTTCAGAATAAAAAACAAATGGTGGATTCTCACTTATAGTTGACAGTCAATGCCTTATGCTATAGTTGCATTTAACTACATTTTATAAATGTGGTTAAAAAAAAATAGTTATGTGGCAAAACATGAAAACACTCATAGCTCCACTGTTAGTACCGCTTCATTACATTAGGCTCCGACCATCATGATTGCCACTATATCGGCTTCAACCACCGCATTCGTTCCCTTCCTCACCACGATCTCTGCTTCACACAACCACTCCACTGACTACAGACAACTACTCCTATGAAGACACCTCCACTCCATCGTGAATGTACACACAGAACCACTAGGGTCACCACCCACCAAGTGACGCGACATTTGCAGTGACTTCTTCCAATGACACCCTTCGTCAGTGGTTTTGATGGCTTTCCTCCACTGCACGTCATCATTGGAGTTGTTACATTGATTGAAGACACCAAGATGGCACCACCGTGATCATGTTCTGCCTATTTGCCTCATATTCTGCCACAAGTGGATCTGCCTCCCTCTTATTGAGATCACTACCAGTAGTTGTCGCTATCTTTGTGTTGCTGGTTCTATATCTGGAAGTCTTTGTTTAGTTTTAGATCCTTTAGGTTTGCTGAATTGTTGTAGTGGATTTGTTGTTTCTAATTTGTAATTGCTACTTTTCAATATGAATTTCTCATTGAATCTAGATTTTTTTGTTGTCGTTGACCTCCATCTTGATTCATTTATGGATTTATTGAATTTGAAACTTGGATGTTGCAACTTAGGGTTTTCAGAGAATGGGGGAAGGGGTGGTCATAGTTATGGCAGAGGAGGGAGGAGATGGCATCATGGTGGTAGGGGTTCATCGGAGGAGGTAGCTGTGGTGGAGGTGGGAAAATGAGGGTGGTAGTAAAGGAGGGCAACTGAGAGTGGGTGGAAGGCCTTATACATGCCAACTACATCACAGCCATTAACCAACACATGTAAGAGATTAATCACCAAAACAAATTACTCCAAATAATTAAAGTGGAATTTTTTCTATGCCACATATAAATAAACACATCAACACAAAAATACTATTAAAAAAATAAAAAAATTCTGCATCTAAAGGTCAAGGGAGTAAATTTCTTCCATTAAAAATTAAAGAAGTTTCATATTGATTACAAATCCAATTCCGGCTTTAAACCCTTTGAATTTCCATAAATACCACCATCAAGGAACAAAGAAGAAAAAGCTATTATTATTGGAGATAAAGAAGAAGCCATGTTGGAATTGCAAGGAAAGAAATACGCTAGAAACATGAAATTAATAAAGAGAGCTTGAATCACGAGAAAGTAGAAAGAGATGCTAAATTATGGAATTTTGATAGAGAAAGTCAAGAGATAAAATGTTACTTTGATATTGTGTGGGATAACGATTAGCCTAAAATCAAGTGAAAGAATTGTTATAGATAATTTTCATTATTTCTATACCGGCAAATCAAATACTCTTGATTTCTTGAAAAATTACTCCTTGATGTTTATCCCTTTTCAATTTAATCAGTGGGTGGTGGTTTATGGGAAGGTATAGCAAAACTTATCAAGTAGGAACAAGAGCACAATGTCGCTGCCGCACCACTCCCGTCAATAGAGCTCTCCTTCCACGTTGTGTTGCACATCTACCGGGACAATCATGAGGAAGAAAAATCCATGCTTCAGCCAGGATTAAGCCACCATTATCGTCGAAAAAGTTGGGGAAGGAAGCTATGTTTGAATGGTGGAATTTTCAAATTGAAGCTTTCTTCCATTGGCACTATTCACAGAATGAATTCACGGTAGCTTAATGATGCATTTCAAATTGGGGGAGAAAGTCACCATTCATCTTAAATTTGTGTAGTTCTATTACCCAATTTGTTTCAACTTTCTATCATTTCAAGCATCCCTTCTTAGCTGTGCATCGAGTCCCGTGTGCTAGCATGAGTATGTTTGGTTGGGAGTAAAAATGAGGGTAAATTTTTCATGAATGACATTCACGTGTAATTTTACACATGAAACATGTATAGAAATTTACACCTTATTTTTACTCTTAATCAAACATAGATAAGATAAAAGTAAAAAAAAAATAATAATACCTTTAGTCAGTGAAAAGTGGAGAGGATGACATTTGATAGTGAACAGAGGGTGTGAAAATGGTATCAAACCAACGAAGAAAGAAACTAGAAGCCCGAAGAAGCTTGAGAGAATAAGCTTCTAGACTAATTTTGTAACACCCTAATATTTAATTCAATATGCTTAAGTCATATTCGAGATAATTACTAGATCACCACACTTTTGATTTTGTTTACTTAACTCTTTAAAATATATTAAGCAGAAAATAGTGGTAATATTTTTATACACTTGAAAACTGAAAAATAGAAGCCTTGCATGTAATGTACATATGAATAACTAGTTGCAAAATAAAAATAAATACCTATAATCATTGTATACAAAGTTCACATCATAAAATTAGCTCAACAATCAATCACTTCATAATTATTTAAATAATTAAATAAACAAGTATTATAAATGGTCTAGATTCAAAATATAATCTCAAATAAGACAGTAATAAATGAAATGTACTAGGTCTATACTAATAAAATTGAATATGCTAAGCTAATCTCCTAGCATGTGTTCCATTGCTTGGACTTCAACCTTAGGATCCTTACTTGGAGACGACACGGAAGTAGAAATAAGGATTAGAGCTAGACAGCTTTTAGTAATAGTATTAGGTGTCATCAAAGTCATTCCCAGTTATTTTAGTTTGTTATAAAAATATGAGCATACATAAACATTCATTTTACATTTTTTTTTAGAAGTCTTCAATCCAAAGTGATCGTGTCTATTGAAGCATGATCTTTATGTCATGGATTCAATATTACATACATTTCATGTATGCATGATAATATAAATGAACATACGCATAAATAAAAAATTATATTCAGTTAGATCAAGTGTGTTATTTAATCTGTTTGTTTTCTTTATCTTTTTGTATATGTCTTTTTCTTTATACATCTATTTCTCTATGCATCTCTTTCTTTATTCACCTAGTTTAGCCAATTAGTGAACTCATACCAAAAGTTGATCGTCATTGATAATTACAGTAGGGATAAATAGGGTGTTGGAACAGTAGAGATCACCTTCCCTTTCTAATATGACTAGTGTCTGAGGGAGTCCACCTTCTCGCCAAGTAACTAGGGACTAAAAGATTACATCCAATATTTAAGATCACTTTCCCTTCCTTGTATAGCTAGGTCGAAAGAGTCCGCTTTCTACCTATGCTAGTAACTAGGGACCAAAAGGTCATTATCCATCACCCTCCCTTATCGAGGATCTACCCTCAGTTACTGTCTGATATCTTGATTAATGTTTATCATGCATAACATTAACATAGGAGTGTGTTACAATGCATAAAAAAATAAAAGTAACATAACATCCTCATTCAACACAACTTCAAGGCATGACAACATCAGATCATACATACCTTCATCATTCATAACAATAATAGCATTCAATGTTATAGATAAATTCATAATTCACAAATCTGCAGTTTGTCATATTCACATTAACTCACACCTGCAAAACCTTAAGCCAAAACCACAATGTATAAACACCTCCAAAAATTATTATTATTATTATTTTATCTTCAATAATCGAATATAGGTTTTAAGCATGTGTATGTTTCCATCTACAATCTATTTTTATTTCTTCTGTATGTCATTTTCTTCAAAGCCTTACTTATGAACAATTCAAAATCCAAACCTTATGTGTACATTCAAGAATTATACACTAACTAACAATTGGTTTGTCTTTTTAAGGTTAAGATTATGAACATATTAATGTGTCACTTAAAGAGATGCCGAAAATAAATACTCTAAATTATTTTGGAGTTTTGGATGCTAGTAAGGAAACACCTAACTACTAAGAGTTTTGTTACATGAGCTTTTAATAAACCGTAACCTTTCATGATCTCTAGAGGTATTATTAAATTCTCGTGTTTAAATTTTTAATCCTATATATAAAATTATAATTTGTACTTTGCTCTACATTAAAATCTTGTTCCTATATTGTTTGAATTATGTTTGCTACTTTTTTTCATTTTTGTATCAGTTACTTCTTTAAGTGTAAGTATGTATTTTTATTACGCTAATTTAGAAAGAAATGTAATAAAGCTAGACATGAAAAGAAAGTACTTCACCTAAACTGAAAATTATGTTTTGACAGCATTGCACACTATATAATAATATGTGAAGTCAGAATTAAATTTCATAATATGTATTATCAATTAGTTATGAGCTGATTTATATGCATATTATATATTTCATGAAACACATAGGTTGTAGTTAAAATGGTAGTTATTCCTAAGCTAACATCTCCTTTTTAAAATTACATTCTTCGATAATTGAATGCATGTGTGTCATACTTATGTTTCTAACCAAGATCAGATTTTTTTTTTCTTGTTATTGTTTATCATCTAACGTATATCTATCACTAAGGAAATTGATTGGTTTAGAAAACAAGTTTATGAAGACAAAAGGAATGCTACAATACTTAAGAAATCTAAATAACACTAGAGAGCCAGAAAAGGAATCCTTCATACAACATTAAAAATTCTTAAAAAAATATGATCATGATCATATAGGAATTTTAAGAAAGAAACCAACCTTAGAATGAACTCTAATCTTGAGATCTAAGTTGCAGAAGAAATTTTCCTCCTTCAACAAAAAGGGCTTCAAGATCAAGAGAGGAAGATTGCGAGTTCTTTCTTTGTGTTTTCTTTTTTTCTTTTTTATAGTGTATTTATCACCTTCGAGGATTAGAGGGTTAGGAAGAATTGATATTTAAATAGAGAATGAGTGATAACTGATAAGAGGATTTTTAGGGAGAATAATAATAATAATACTATTATTATTATCAATTTTTTATGAATTAGTCTTAAGTTTTGAATCCCTTCCTTGTTTATTAACTTAATGTAGAGATTTGGAGAAAAATTATCATTTACATTTTGAAATCAATTTTGATATTCAGCCATACTAGTACTAGAACTCTAAGTTGCTGGAAATACTTTGCAAGATGTTCAGATAAAATATATCATTTAAGCTTTACTTACACGTCATATTTTAACATTAATTATTTTAATACAAATTAAAAATGATCAAACACTCAAATAATGAAACATGTCATGTAAATATGTTGATAAAAAGAAAATTCTATCGACACACACAGGGAGAGCTTCGCATACATATGTTTGTAGTCTTTGTAAATATATATTTAAAGTTAATTTTGATCAGTATGTTAATAGTATCTTTTAATTTAAAAAATTAGTCATTATTCCCGATAAAAAGAATCAAGCATCCCCCTAATTTTTGCATGGATCACCGAGACTTCAAACTGGTGCGGAGGTGGTTTGGTTTTCAAATTTTGATCTACTTTGAATTGTTTTTAGATGCATTTTAGTCTAGACTCATTGGAAATTTGAATTCAAACATTTTAGAGCTCAATTGAATAGTAATTATTAATAAAAGAAACTAATATTATGGACATAGACTACTTGGTCATAACTTAGTGGGTCCCTAATGAGTCTCTAGGTTCTCATTTTAATTTGTAATTTCAATTTAATAAAAGTATTAATTTCCAATAAATTATGATTTTACCATTATTTTGTTGTTTTTCTTATTTTTCCTAAGTTTTAATCTCATTAACTTAGAAACTACCATATAATTCATAGAACATATAATTAATGTCCCTAATTACTAATAAAAATGAGCTAATTACAATAATGGAAATATGGGGACATTACATATTTCATTGATTAGAATAAGAGCTCATAGCTCACGCTTACATGGAGAACTAAATTATATACACACTAGTTTTATATCAGATAATAGTATACTACAATCATGTATTGGTAGCTACCTCATACTTATCTACCAGCTGCGCATGACTAAGCTAACAGACTAATAAAACTTAACTAACAGATTAATGATTATCTAACCACCCTCCTTTCTAATGGTCAAGGTAGTTAGGTTAGTTGGTGAGTTTGGATCTGGTAATACCACCCACAAGCTAGGTTGTGAAAGCCTATAAAGCCAAGCTTGGAATGAAGATAGAAGAATGGGCTAGGGGCAAAAGGCTTGGTGAGTATATCGGCAAGTTACTAAGATGTGGAAATGGGAAGAAGATGGATAAGCCCGGATTACACCTTATCTCTTACTACATCGCAATCAATCTCAATGTCTTTTGCCCTTTTATGAAATACTATATTAGTAGCTATGTGGGGGGGGGGTGATGGGATAGGCATTTGAAAAGGGAATATGGAAATCCTTTAGTAAATACACTAAGCATTGTACTTGACATATGCTTGGGCAAGAAACCTATACTCTTCTTTAGTAGAAAGATCTACCAACTGTTACTTACTTCTTACCTTTCCATGAAATGAGAGCATTATTACCAAGGAAAAAGCAATAATAACAAATGGATCTTCTGGTGTCAAAACATGCTGCCCAATCAAAGTCAGCCAAACTTTTCAAACCGAGGTCTAACTTAGTAGGAAACCACAAGCCAATAGAAACAGAATTTTTGAGATACCTTAAAACTATATGAGCTGCCTAATGTTGACTGAGAGAAGGACATTCTTAAGATTGGCTCAGCCTGCCGACTGTATAGCTTACATCAGGCCTTGTATGTGTGAGATAAAGCAGACTTCTAATAAGCTTCCTATAAGATGAAACATTAGGAAATACAACATTTGAATATTTTCATAGCTTTTATGTGTAATATATAGGTGTTGTGCTTAGCTTAGAACCAAGCATGCTTGTATCTTGGAGTAAGTCAAGAAGTATTTTCTCTAATATAAGGCAAGACATCACCTGCTCCTAGTAATCTCTATTCCTAGAAATTACTTGAGATGAACTAGATCTTTGATTTTGAATTTGTTAGCTCCAGAACCCTTCAAAAACTTCAATGCTAAATGTCTTTAATGATAATATACCAAGTGCTAAACATTTTTAATGATAATATTGTAATATCCAGAATGCTTTACAAAGTATGAGCTTTATTGTTTTGAATGACAACAAAGCCAATTTAAAGAAAATATGTTGAAGAACGACTAATAATTATCTTGAGTTTCTCGACTAAGCTTAACAGGTATTTCCAAAGTGCATTACATGGACTTGAGCAAAAATAATTTCACTTTACATATGCAAACATGTTTTATCTTATGGAAAGAGAATAAGCTTAAACGAAGTGAATATTATATTATTTAAAGAATGCTTACATGCATCAAGGAATGAAGCAGATCATTACAAGAAGAAGAAACCAAGGAAAGGGTCTTTAGAAAGTAACATGCGACGTCAGAAAGTATACTGAAGAATGAGAGAATCATGCAAACTCTGAAAGTAACGTGTTACTCAGTTAACAATCATCATAAAATAATTCATCATTAAAAAGGAGTAGATTGAAGACTGGAAGACCAAAGAATGATCAATGGATTGATTGCGCATGTCAGAAAGTTCACTTTACTATGGAGCACAGAACACTACAAGAAATGGATGGAAATTTAAAATTCAAATTTCAAATCTGTAGTCAAACCTAATTTTATAACTGATATATCATTTTTTCTGCCTGATTGGTCAATCATCCTAGTTTCTAGAAGGAGTTCAAAAACCACGATTAGAAAGTAAAAAGAGAGATGGACATCAAAAACCACCTTTACAATACAACGGCTTTTGCAACTGATGGGACAAGTTTGTCAGCCTACCTTTCTAGACTAACATTCCAAGACACAACAAATGATCCATATGTGTCACTTGGGGATCTAATCAAGGACAACGGTTGTGAACACCATATTTTGTCCGAATACTCTTTATTTATTTTTATTATTTTAGTTCCTCCTCTTGTCGGCCTAATATTTATTTTTCTTCTTTAATAGTTTAGGCCCTTAGCCCACCTCATCCTATTTTGTTTGCTAATTTGTTGTTTTGGCCCATTTGAATAATATATCAAAAACCAACCCAGCTTTTACCCCTCCTAGGCTTGTGCTCATTAGCTCATGAAAAAGGGAGAATCTGATTTTGGTACAAATCAAAAAGAAGATAGGGGCAATCATGCCATCATAATCAAATTAAAAATCACAATCTCAATGGAATTAAATTTGATCCCAAATCTACATAAAAATGGAAAAAATCAATCCAACATTAAGGGGAATTGGAACACACAACATAAGTATAATAAGATCACTACAACACTGTAAGCTGTGGTTCTGGGATAACAAAAAGAGACAGAGCAATTAGAAACACCAAGAGCAACAGGTAGCAGAAATAGGGAGCAAGAACAGGGGTTCATCTTTCACTATTTTTTTTCTTTCTATTTCTGTCATCATCAACATCATTCAACCATTAAAAAGCTAAAAGGGGGGAATGGAAAGCATAGAAGGAGGATGAGAGGAAACCATGTAACACCCTCCCTACCATCAAGCTATGCTTAAGTCATAACCTTATAGTAAGTGGTTGTTACTTGTTAACTCTACTTGATCTTAAAGGTGTATATATAATATTTACATATGAGCTCGCTTTTGTAATGAACATAAAACACTTTATCTTGCCGTTGCTAAATTTGAACAAAAATAATATATCAAAATTTAGTAATTGTATTAACTAGTGACAAGTCAACAGTGTCCATAACTAAGTCAAGCCCTTACCCTGGTTCATGCAAGAACCTTCTAGTCTAGGTAGGGTACTACTCAAAAATCATTAAAAGAAAAATAAAGATACTGACTAAAATTCTCTATAGATGGTCCCTCAAAATTTCTAGACCGTGATGCCAAAGTGAGCTAAGATCTCCATCATCATGATCTAAAAAAATGATGATAGCAGGAATGAGAATCAAAGATTCTCAGTAGGAAAAACACCCGTGTAATACATAGTGACATCTGACATAGTCTTAAAATGATTAAATTGTCTTAGATTCCTCCTAAAATAATTACTTTTACTTATGCTTTCTTTTATCTAACATAATATTCTGAGTATAAGTTATCCTCAACTATATAGTCCCATACCTATACAGTCTTAGAATTTCTCTTATTCTGGTTGTCCATATAATACTTATCTCGTTTGCTTCATTATTTCTTTATCATAAACTCATGAACAACTTTAGGCTTTAGAAAAGAATTACTTATGATTTTTTGATATACTTCTCTTTTGATGTATTGTCTGTGCTGCAACAACTCATGTTACAATCTGATATACTTCACTTGATATAGTATCTCATACTATATCCTGATATAGATCTCAACACATTCTCTTCTCAATACATCAATCTCATTTCTTCTTTGTAATGCCTTGTGTTATAATCTAATATAATTCATCCCTTTAACATGATATACTTCATTTCATTTCATCAATTTCATTTCCTCTTTGACATGATCTTGCTTTTAAAGTTTAGGCTTGATAATAAAACTCATAGGATTGTTCTGATATACTTTTCTTTGGATCGTACTGCCAACGATGCAACACTGTCATGTTACAACCTGATATAGTTCACTAGATGTAGTACATCTACTCTATCTCATCTAGATAGCCTTGCTATTCTCAGTACATCCCTTTCTCATAACGATGTAACTCCGTCGCGATTACAACCTGATATAGTTCTAAGGGCGTAACACATCTACTACTACTCGTGAATCCATGAGCTTACCATCAAACAATTGATTATTACATAAAGCTTCTTTTCTTGATTTCCCTCTCTTTGTGTGAGATTTATTTTCTTACATTTCCTCTCTTCTTGAAGCTTGGTTTCTTATCCTTGTCTTTGAGATTTCCTTGAAATTTCATTAAATTCTTATGAGATACTTCCTTAAAGTCTCTTAAATTCTTATGAGATATTCTGTTTAAAAAAAATCTCTTGATATCTTATGAGATATTCTATTAAAATCTACTAAGTACGTATGCGATATTCAGTAAAATCTATTAAATATGTATAAGATATTCTGTTAAAAGTCTCTTAAGTCTTATGAGATATTCATATTATGTTCCAAATCTATCTTTAATTTTATGAGACTTTCTGAAAACAAACAACTAAATACTTTACTAGATTTTCTGTAAATCTATTAGATTTTTATAAGATGTTCCCTGTAAAATATGGTACATTGTTATGATATTTTTCTGCAAAGTCTACTAAATTTATACTAGACTTTTCATCATCAGAATTTTCTGTTACATCTCTTAGTTAGTAATAATTCTTATAAATTTTCCAGCACCTAAATTCCAATACCCAAGATTTCATAATAATCTAAGTACTCAAAATTATATAATTCTGAAATAAAAATTCTGGTTCCAAGAATAGTTTCTGAAAAATAAAACTTCTAAAATAAAAACTTAGGTTCCAATATGCATGATTTTATCACAACTCAAGTAATCATAAATCCTAGAATCAACCAATTAACAAACTTATATCTATTGCCTCCTTTATATTCATCCAACTCATATATATATAAATCTTGAAGATAAATTTCAGATTTCATAAAATAATTTCAAACATATCTTAAGGATTTATATTAACAAACTAGCCAAACAATCACCAAGCAATAGACTAGAATTTTCCTACCTTTTTTTTTCCAAGCTTTAGCTAACTTTCTCTAGCTTTTTCTCCTCTAATTCAAGGCTTGAAATCCATTTTCCAGCACCTTAATATGCTGATGTCTGGATAGTTTTGATGATGAAAAATATGGTTTTGGCTTGAGTTTGATGTAGAAGATATGTTCTTGAAATAGTTTATATGTATATCTAAGTGTATCATTGAAGAACTTGAAGGTTTCATGGAGTTTCATGAAGCAAAAATGGAAGAAAGTGAAAGGAAGGAGAAAGAAATGTGTTCTGTGTCTAACTGAGAAGGAAATGTCATTGTCTTTTCTTTTTCCTTTATATAATATAGCAAACTGGGAGAGAAAGTAAGGAAATTAAAATTTCCTAATCAATTTGCCTTCTATCAGTATTAGAAATATCCATATTTATTTGATTGTTCTAACTAACAATTTATTTGAGATATGATAGTGTCCATTAATTTGATTAATCTCGATGTTTCGGTATACCGGTTATTACCATTTCGGTGTACCGTTTCTTATCATTTCTATACTCGATTGACATAAAAAAAACTTTACCAGGTAAAATTATCCTTTTAGTCTTATTCTAATTTTTCTATGTCCTAATATCATTTATAAGATCTCATCCTATATTACTGATTAAAATATTATTATTCTAATTTTTTATTAATATTTAATTTTTTTTTACAGAATCCTCGTATTGTTTCGATCTTAACCATGTCTGTCGGAATTTTTAAAATCCCTATTGATTACTCACAATTAATTATTTTATCACAAAAATACAAATAGGCGAGTCGTTATATTCTCCCCCCCTTAAAATAAATTTTGCCCTCAAAATTTAGTATTCTCATGTACTTGATTCTAACTTCTACGCCTATTCCTTGGATTCTTCTTTGCCTCATGCAACCTTTACGTAAGAGACGGATCTTCCTCAAACATCAAGTTCTCGTAGTCATATGGATTCAGATTCTAGTATATGACTAGAATCAGAGTTGAATTTTTGAAGTTAACACATGGAATACATCGTGAATCTTTGACATATGTGGAAGTAAAATTATCTGGTATACTACTGAACCTATTCAACCTTCGATCTGAAAATTATCTATAAAATGAGGATTTAGTTTTCTTGAAGTGTAGAAATCTTCTTTTAAAATGGTTAGCGTGGTGTATGCTTTTATGTGTAAGAGACGTAGGAAAGAAGTCGCTCATATTTCCCAAGTCTATTTTATTGAATATATGTAAGGAAACTTGAGTGTAGGTTAGTTTAAGTGGCAACCCAAACACATAACCTTTATAACCTTGATCTGGTAGTGATCAGTATGAGACATAGCTTGGAGAGGCTAATGTAAAATTACTTGCAAAGCGATGATAGAGGTGTTCTATCCATCTCGGTCTAGCTTGAAGAGGTTATGGAAGAACTACTCGCAATAAGAGGACAGAGGCGTTCTGTCCATCTCGGTCCAGCTTGAAGAGGTTGTGGAAGAACTACTCACAATGAGATGACAAAGGCATTTTTTTTAATCACGGCTCAACTTGAAGAGGTTGGGAAGAACTACTTGCAATGTGACTATAGTAGGTGTCTACTAGTTGCGGTTTAGCTTGGAGCGGTTGGTTCAAGAATACCCGATTCAGCTTGGAGAGACTAGTACAAAATTCTCGATTTGTGACAGTAGGGGTTGTCTACTGTTCATTGTTGAGAGTTTGGGAAGGGTAATGTAAATACTATCCTGATTTACTTTCCCAAGTTGAGAAAGTTGTTGTTAGTAGAATCTCAACATGTGTTGAGTACTTGATGTAGGCAGGTTTGGCTGAACCACTGTAAAAATATGTGTAATTTTTCTTTTCCTTGATCTCTTATCTTTATGTTACACGCTTTATGTTAATTATTACAGAAATATTGTTAAAGCAGCATTATAAATAAAATGCCTAAGAAATCTAATTTATGAAATAGCTAACCATGATTCTGCTGCTCTAAATGCTTAAAGTTTGATAGTATTTTTTATAAACGTTCCAAATTTGAAGAAAAGAGTAAAGCACAAAACAAGTCTATTTATGTTTACATACTCAGTTCTAAAACGAGATTATTTTCATGATGACATGTGCAAACATGTTTGATCTTATTTAAAGAGATTTGAAACCCAATGAAAGTGAAAAATAAATCATGAAATGAACAATTCTACGCTCAACGTATGAAAGAAAATTCACAACAAGAAACCAAGACTTAGATATTCATAAAGTAACATGTGACTTTAGAAAGTGCAATTCAAATGAAGATTTCAATCTAACTCTGAAGCAAAGTGTGATTATCATTTTCAATCATCATGATCATAAACATATATTCATAACAAGCTTTAACTGAAATATAGAGGATAAAAGTGAAGTCCGAAAATTGAGGCGGCACTTCAGAAAGCATAGTTCACTGTAAACAGTGCACTTTACATAAATGGGAGAGAAATTTGAAATTCAAAATTTAAGCCAAACCCAGTGAAGGATTGACATGACCACTCTTCTGTCAACTTGGTCAACTACCTCAGCTTCTAGGAGAAAAAGTTCAGAAACCTCATTCAGAAAGTAAAAAGTAGCTTCTGAAGGTGGACTCAGAAACCTCTACTACACAATGGCTACTGCAATTTCTCTAACGCACTGAGCTACTCCTCTAGACTTCATTTCCAAGACACAATAAGAAGATCAACACATGTCACTAGGAAAATAGACTAAGGGTGATGGTCATAAATGAAGATAAAGTATAAAAGGAGATGTTGTGCTTACAACATAGAGACGTTTTGCTCACCAACTGTGCAAAAACACTAAAGAAATTTCTTCTCATCCTTTGTAAAACTATTATAGCTTGTAATCAGTTTCATCTCTGTAAAAATCTTCTTTTGACATTCTTAGTAGATCATACGTTCTTCCTAGGAAGAATAGATAAAAAAAGATGTCATTCATGTTTTCAGCTCTAACATTGTTTATCCTAAGAAAACTTGAGTGTTTGATAGTTTGAATGATACAACCCAAAGACATCCTTGTAACCCAATCCAATAATGATTGTTGTAAGTTAGCTAGTAAAGGCTAAGTAAAGACTACTTGTAATTGATAGTAGAGTGAGCTTGTTGTCATGGAATTAGTTTGGAGAGGCTAGTCAAAGGCCACTTGGTGTGATAGCAAAGTGGAGCTATTGGTCATTGGATAAAGCTTAAGAAGGCTACTATAAAGGCTATCTAACTTGCTCAAGTTGAGAAAGGGTGTTAGTGGAACTCAACAATGGTTGAGAACAAGATGTAGGTAGGTGGGACAAACCAGTATAAAAATCTCTGTGTAGTATCTTTTCCTTCCTTAACTCTCTCTTATTTACTATTTCATGCTTATTATATTGTGTTATTTGGAGAACCTTTTTCAACGCATTTTTCATATCTTTGTTATAGTTCAGAAAGTTACTTTCTGACATATACTAACATTATTTTCACTGCACTTCAAGTTCATACTTGATAGTACCTGTTTGAATTTTTCAGAAACAAAAAAGGAAAGAAAAGTCCAAGCATGATTCAACCCCCTTCTCATGCACTTTTGAGTGGATTTTACTTTGTATGCTATGTTCATATTCATGCCTTATTTATTGAGATCCTCTTGATTGTTGGTGTGAAAGCTTCCTATTGTGCCTCTAGGTTTTTTGGTTTAGTGTATTGTCATCCATGCCTTGGTCTAATTTGATTTTCACATTAGGATATATAAAAGCTTAAGTGTGGGGGAGTTTGATAAGGGGCATTTATGCCACTTCTCTTACTTATAAGCCATAGCTTTTTGCATAAGTTTTACTGTGCTATTGATATGAGAAGTTAGGATATTCCTCTAAGTGGTTGAGTAATCTAATGACTACAGAGGCTAAAGATCCTAAGTAAATATGGCACAAAATATTCATATTGCAAAGAGACACTCCATAAAGATGTCACAATTCTTTTATTGTGGAGACTATGTGTAACACCCTAATCTTAACCCAATACTCTAGAACATATTAGGCTAATCTTTAGGTTATTACTTCTTAGTCTCAACTTTTTAATAAAATACTTAGCGGAAATTACGGGTAAATTTTTTTTTTCTTTTTGAAAACATAAATGAAGTGAGAGCCGCGAACTTAACTAGTCGAATGACAAAAACATAAAGCACACGTAACAATTATCAGAAATCATAGAGTAAAGCATATAACCAAAGAACAGTCATGATAAAAAGGAAGCATTCCATTAATAATATAATTAAGGTACATAAGTAGTCATACCCTCATGGAGACGGGCAGAGCTTGTAGTACAACGGAAAAGGAAATACAACAGAAAACTAGAAAGCAGAAATAAACCATAACTACCTAAGTGCACCTATGGTGAATAACCTCAAAAACAAAAGAAGGTTTATCCACTCTACATGTGGTGTGTGCACTAAGCCTCCCCTACGACGTCAACTACTGGAATTCGGGAAACGATGGCGAGTAACCGATCCATGGACGCGGAGCAGCAGGAGTGGGAACACGTGAAGACTGTGCGTGAGCTCCTCGGTAGGGGCGTCTCTCGGCTCGCCTCGCTAGCCTCGGCTGTGTAACAGTCTCCTCGCTCACATCTCGCATGAACTAAGGCGTAGGAGCAGAGCTTTCACTATACAGGTGCATCGGTGGGTCCTCGGATGGGTCATCCTCCGAACTCGGGGATCGAGGCACGTAGTCCTGGAAGTCTCGAGGCATCAAACCACCAGTATACATCCGCAGAATCCTCTCGTCTCCCATCCGGGCGTGCTCAAAAACCATCGCTTCGTCGTAAGGTGACATCGAGGAGAAATGGTAGCTCCGTACAGGATGTGCGAAGGGGCGTCCAAGGAACATGAAGACTCGCATGGTGCACTACCCCTCAAAATGATATGACCCGTGGTCCGGGTCATAGTGGACCTCCCAAGTAGGCAAGTCAATGAAAAGCACGAACGTCACCATCAGTCTCTGAAGATGTGATGGAAGAAAGAAGAGAAAGGAGTGAGAATTCTTGCTAAAGAATCTCAGTAGGAGTCTCCTATCCTAGGGTTACACCGTACACATCCTCAGGAACTTTGGGTTTAATTATAAAATAGTGATTATGCATATAAGGTTCAATTTAGGGTTTTCCGAACTAATTATCCAAGGTCCATTCCTTTTAGCATGCATCTTGATGTTATGAATGCAACACGTTATATCATGGATGCATGTCAATACTTGAGCACATAAACATAAATCATGTGGCATAAGGGCATATAACTCTCAAATGAGATCATTCCTCAACATCGTGACATCAATCATGGTACTTTAACATATAAGCCACCCTAAAAATAACTAAGTTATGAGCTCATACCTCAGCTAGTCGTCACTAGCTCTTGCTTATTATCTGAATAAGCGAAACATAAATAATAATCTCGACTCACAAGTACGGGTAGGGGGCAGGAATCATCTCTCTCTGGGATTACCCTCTTTGAAACGCTTTGCGGGCACTAGGCCACAGCAATTTGTCCGCTTTGGTAGGCTGCATCTACTCATACCTTCACGGATTTGTCTCCCCTGGGGGTGCTCGGCCGAACCGGTGTCACCCAGGTGAGCGCGTCTCAGTGCTTTGTCACATAAAAATCTCCTGGGGGTGCTCGTCCGAACCGGTGTCACCCAGGGTTTTCAACTCATATGATACTCATAAAACATTTCTTTCAACCCTTTAAGGTTTGACGGAAATTCGGCAGCATAACAGCTTTTAAACCGAATTTCCTTCAAATTGTCACAAGCTAATCCACACATCATGTTCTCATGAAATCTCATGCTATGATAAACTTTAACATTTCATCAATCATTTTCTCATGCATCAAGCACATCTCATCATATCATTGCATCATACAACATATCATAGCATTAACAACTTCTTAGTGTCTTATGCATTGACCCTTAAGGTCCTCAACTCACATTCTAAGTTATAAATCATCAAACCTAAGCTCTCGGGAACTTATAAGGTCTTAACTAAGTATTTCTCACCTCACACTATGGTCAAGAACATATCTAAACCTCAAGAATGCAGAATTCATATTCCTAACTTTACGGGTACCTAGGAGTCACAACAATGACCCTTTCTAAGTCCGGTTTGCTCCTAAGGCATCAAGATCAAGTCCTAAACCATTTATGAGGCATTCCTACGCATTTAAACTAATTTAAATCCATGATTAGCATTACTAAATCTTGCTGGACAGAATCCAGAAAATTCAAACATTAAAGGATCTAGAACTCTCAAATTAATTCTTTTCTAGTTTCTAACTTCTCTTATCTTTCACATATGAGCTTTACCATTAATTACTCAAACTCAAGCATATTATCATCATTAACACAGCTCATACAGTGGCAAAATAATGGCAAGGCAGAACCGAAACAAACATTCTCCATAAAGGCATAAAACACAATTTCTAAAGCACATAAAATACTAGTTTATCTTGGAACCTTTTTAAAACTTTCAAAACTCATTTATAAACATTTTAACATAAAAAATCATAAGAATATTTAAGAGGGCAGTGACTAAATCAACTTTGTCTCAAAAGGTCCTAAATTCATAAAACTTAGTTCTACATATTCCTTGTACTCATAAAAGCTTAGAAAAAATATGAAACATAGTTTTCAATACTTAGAAACATCAAAACCCCTTAGGGCCGAAATATGAACCAAAGGAAATAAATATTTTTAAACCTTTGTTTGAGACAACCATGGGCAAGTCTTTGAGCTATAGGTTCATTTAAGTGATGACATAAAAATAAACATACTCATGCACTCATTTTAGATTCCATTAGAAAGTAAAGTGATAGCATAAAATAAATATGGGGTGCAACCTATTATTATCTTTGATATTTAGTAAGAACTTGAAATATAAACATGATAATGCATAGCTTGAAATATAAATATGATAATGCAAGTTCATTCGTTATCTTGGTACTTAGTGATAGCAAGGAAGTAAACATGATGAGCAAAACATAAAATAAACATGATGCAAGGTTCATTTTATGTTTAGCTAGAGCTCATTCAAGACTTTAACAAAGTAACAACCCAACATATATCTCATTACAAAGAGAGCTCTAGAGTTCTTGAACCAAGTTCCCAAAGGAACCATGAAGTTCTTGAACATCATCATCAAGCTCAAAGAAACAAACTTTCTAAACAAATAAAACCTCAAAGATAAAAAAGGAAATGGAAAACCGAAATATTAAAGAAAAGGAAGCAAGGAACCGAAATCAAAATAGCAAGAAAAGAAAAGGTGTTCTTGAGTAAAAATCATGTTTGAGTTAGAAAGTGAAGTTGAAACTCAAAGAAAGTAAAACCTCAAGCTCTAGAGGTTCCTTTGAGATGAACACATAGTCATTATCTAGGAGTCCTCATCATTGAGCTATCATGTGCTCATCAAGGCCTCATGGCTGAAATCTCAAGAAAGAAAGGAACCAACGGAAAGTTTCAAAAGAAATCCAAGAGAAAGCTAGAGAAACTCATTTTTTTAAGAAACAAAGTTTAGAAAACACTCCTACCTAGAGTGAAGACACAAAGCTTGAACTTTAAAAAGGAAAACAAGATGATGAGCTCCTCCTTGAGGTGGAAAATGATTCGGCCTTGTGGAAAGGAAAAGAAAGGAAATGTGTTCTTGGTGGGCTTGTGTTTGAGAATGGAAGTTTAGGTGTTTGTATGATGATCTAAGGTGGTGGGGGTGGTGTTTCAAGGTTGAGAGATGATTATGAGATGAAGAGAGGATGAAGATGGAGATGAAGAACAAGAGGAAACTCTCTTGAAACTTAGAGAGAAAAAGAGAGAATATAAGGAAAGCTTAGAAAAACTAAAAGTATGAAAATGAGCTAAAGTGTTTGCATGTGTTTCTAGGCAAGGTATTTATAGAAAATGAAAACAAATGAAGGCTCAAAGGGAGAGGAGGGTAACTGTGTGGCTTTGGAGGGAAAGGAAGAGAAAATATCTCTTACACAAGGTCATTCAGGCATGGTTTGAAGTATGGAAGCTATGCTACAAAGTATGGCTTGATGTGAGTTAATTTCCTATCAATTTTGAATGAAATTAGGCTTCTAGAAACAATGCATGGCTGGAACTTTTCCAGCCACAAATAAATGGAGAAAATGGGCTATTTTAATTAGTTATTTACTTGGAAAATCAAGCTTGATTGAAAGTTATAACAAGGTATGGTATATGTGACTTGAGGTATGGCCTTGGAGTGTTGAAAAATTGAACATGTGATGCATATGGGGGCATGGGGTACACGGCCAGGTTCAGGCAGCATGGGTGGGAGAGAGATTTGATCATCTAATGGTGTGTTAATGATAGGTATAGATGTGTATTAGCTTAGGTACAAGGTTAGGAACAATTAAGCTTAAGTTTAGGTGACTAAGTATGAGTATTAGGAATTTTATGACAAGGTTAGGAGTGCTCATACATCATTAAAGAATTAAAAACTCATTTGTGAATAAACAATGTGTAACACAATTCCATGATTTAAGGAATTTGAAAGAGAAAATACTATTCAAGATTCCATGACTAGGAGTCTTGAAATTAAAATATGATTTTAAGTTGTAATTAAGCACTTTTAGGTTCTAATAAACTTTAATAAATTATTTTGACTCAAGATTAATTATGGAAATTAATTAACCTTCGATTAGAGCCTAATATTGCTTAGGTTTGCTTAATCATGCGATTAAGCGTAAAAACACGAAACTAGGGGCAAAACCGTAATTTCGCACTAATTTCGCCCGGGACCTCCGGGACCAAAAATAAAGTCATTGTCTACATAAAAATGCCTTTTAAAACCATTTGGAGAAGTTTCGGGCTCATCCGGCACTTGCAAATAGGTAAAACACCGCAGGGGCGTTTTGGTCATTTTGACTTGAAAACTCGAAAAACGAGATTTTCGATCCCGAGAAGGTACACAAGTCATCTAATACCCTTCCAACATTGAGTTTGCCCTTCGAGTACTGCCGGACCGGCTTTCCTTGAATTCCGGGCCGAAAGTGACCTCAGGGGCATTTTGGTCATTTTCACTAACAGAAAATCGGGGCGTTACACTATGCGTATTGAAGAGATAGAATGGAGTTGTTCATCAAATACACAAGTCTTGACTTATGGAAAATTATTCAAGATGGAGACTATGTTCTAACGGAAGAAGTTCCCGGAATTGAAGATGCACTTTCCACTTCCAAAGAAGTCCCTAGGAGTATATGGACAAAGTAATTAGTTGAACTCCAAGGCTAAGTATCTATTCACGTGTGTATTAAGCAAAGATGAATATGACAAGATTATTGCTTGTGACATGGCCAAAGAGATCTAGGACAGACTTCATATATTGCATGAAGGTATTGATCAAGTCAAAGGGACAAAGATCAATATGTTGATTTATCAACACGAAATGTTTAAAATGATTGAGTAAGAAAGTATTGATGACATGACCTCAAGGTTCATCCACATTGTAAACCAACTGAAGAGATTGGGCAAAAGGTATTCTAACTCTTAATTGATTAGAAAAACTCTAAGAAGCCTCCTTACAAAATGACTGCCCAAAGTCACAGCCATTACAAAAGCCAAAGACCTTCAAACTCTTGGCTTGGATACATTTATTGGGTCCCTCAAAACCCATGAGGTTGTGCTTTCTGAGGTTCATTGTGAAACTATAAAGAAGAGCAAGTCCATGGCATTGGTATCCACACACAAGAAGCAGACCAAGGGAAAAATGATGAAAGTTGCTGAAACATCAGACAAAGAAGAAGAATACCTAAAGAATAGGATAAAGATGAGATCTCTATGCTTATAAGGAAGATGTCCAAAGCTTGGAGAAGCAGAATAAAGAGAAGAAAAGACATTAACCTCATAAAGGCAAGGGAAAACTAGAAACCGTTACTTGTTATAACTGTGGAGAAAAGGGACATTTCAAACTTAACTATCCCAAGCTCAAGGGTCCACCGAGAAAGTTTTCATCCAAGAAGAAAGGGATGTTGGCCACTTGGAAAAAGTGTTTGTAATGTAAAAGATTCTTAAATTACCTTTGTAAGATCAGATCATGGAGAAGAATTTGAAAATCATGTTTTTGAAGAGTTTTGTGGAAAACATGGCATCTCTCACGAGTGCTCTGTGTGTAGAACTCCCAGCAAAATGGGTTACTGAAAAAAAAAGAGCATAAACTTGTAAGAAATTGCCAAAACCATGCTTTTAGAAAGTGGTTTATCAAAAGGATTTTGGGCAAAGGCTGTAAAATAGAATCTTTCTGAGGCCAATTCTCAAGAAAACTCCCTATGAGCTATAGAAGAATAGAAACCCAACATATCATATTTCCATACTTTTTGCTCATAAAACCTCATAAAGTTTGATCCTAAATTTGATGATGGGGTTTTCTTAGGATACTCTTCGATTTCAAAAGCTTACAGGGTATACAATAAAAGAGTGCTATGCATTGAAGAGACTATCTACATCAAATTCAAAGAGCTTAAGAAGTACTTCGCTAATGATCTTGAAGAGCTAGAAAAGAGCCTTGAGAAGCTAAACCTCAAGGAACCATCAGAAAGCAAGCAGATGAAAGCATAATCTTTAGAAAGTAAGCTCCAGAATAAGAACTATTCAAAAGGCTTATTTAGAACTCCAAAGCCCTCAGAAAGTGACATTTCTAAGCATGAAAAAGAGTTATATGAAGATAAAAGAGAAGTTGAAGAACATCAAGGTTATAGAAACCACAGAGGATTTTCTGATCTAAAAATAGTTTCTTACAATAAGTTCTAGGGGATATTTCAAAGGGTGTGAGAACTAGGTCCTCCTTTAGAAATATGTCCAACTATGCTTTCATTTCCACCATTGAGCCTGACTGCATTGAAGATGCTTTGAATGATCAAAGCTAGATGGATGCTATGCAAGAAGAATTGGTCCGGTTTGAGAGAAGTAAAGCATGGATGCTTGTGGAGAAGCCTAAAGGAAAAACCATCATTTCAACCAAATGGGTGTTCAGAAGCAAGCTTGATGAAGTAGGGAAAGTCATTAGAAACAATGCAAGATTGGTTGAACAAGGTTATAATCAATAAGAGGGCATTGATTATGATGAAACATTTGCACCAATAGTTAGCTTTGAAGCCATAAGAATACTACTTACTTTTGTTTCTTTCAAGGGATTCACTCTTTACCAAATGGACGTTAAGTTGCATTCCTAAATGGATTCCTCTCTAAGGACGTGTATATAAAGCAGCCTCCAGGTTTTGAGAGTGAAAACCTTTCCAATCATGTCTTCAAGTTAGAAAAGGCACTATATGGTCTGAAACTAGCTCCCCAATCTTGGTATGAAAGGCTAAGTACTTTTTGTGAAGTTGATACAACCCTATTTACTCTTGAGTAAAATAATCACTTTCTGATAATTCATATATATGTTGCTTAAATTATATTTGATGCCACTAATCATTCTCTTTTTGAAAAGTTTTCAAAATTGATGCAAAGTGAATTAGAGATGAGCATGATGGGCGAACTCAAGTTTTTCCTTGGACTTCAAATAAAACAACAAAAGGAAGGAACTTTGATTCATCAAGAAAAATATGTAAAAGAGCTTTTGAGAAAGTTTAATATAGATTAATCAAAATCCATGAGTACCCCCATGCATCCATCTCAATTCATCAATGTTGATGAGAATGGTGAAAAGGTATTAGAAAGTGGAATGATTGGTTCACCTTTGTATATTAAAGCAAGTAGACTAGACATTCGATTAAGTGTGTGAGTTTGGGCTAGATTTCAATCTAACATAAAGTAATCACACTTAAATACTATTAAAAGAATCTTAAGGTATTTATCCAGTACTACTAATCTTGGTTTATGGTACGAGAAAACTACATCTTGTGATATTATAGGGTACTGTGATACTGACTTTACTAGAGATAGAGTAGAGTGAAAAAGTATCAGTGGATGTTGTTTTTTCTTTAGAAAGAGTCTAATCACCTAGTCATGCAAGAAGCAAAATACCATTGCTCTCCCCACAGCTGCAGCTGAATATGTAGTTGCTGTAAGCTGCTACACCTAGATGCTGTAGATAAGGAATTAACTTGAAGATTATCGCATGAGATATTCCAAAATCCCTATCTTTCATAATAATACAAGTGCTATTAATCTTGCTAAGAATCCTATCCAGCACTCTAGATCTAAGCACATTGATGTGAAACATCATTTTATTAGGGATCATGTTCAAAAGGAAGATGTTGAGTTAATGTTTGTGAATGCTGAAGACCAAGTGTCTAATATATTCACAAAATCATTGACTGAAGATTGTTTTTGCTGCTTGAAAATGCTTTTGAACCTTAAAAGTTTTTAAAATTGCATAGCATTCATGCATAAACATCTCTGGACATTTCCTTTCATGGCTCTAAACTGAAGCCCAAATGAAGACATCAGTTTACAAGACCAAAGAATCAATTTGTATATCTAGAAAGTCAGTTTGCAAGCTTAGAAAGATGATCAAATGTTTAGAAAATGGGTTATATGGTCACACTGGGTTCATAATTTGAAGATGAATCAGTTATGGAGAAGCAGTATTATTTTGTTGGTTCAAAAAGTTGAAAAGATTTAGAAAATGGTTCCACGTTTTAGAAACTACAGAAAAGTGAAAAATGCAGGATAATTCCTACTCTTTTTGAGTTTCTCTCTCCCACGTCTCCTCACCTTCTGACTTTATGTCCCATTATTTAAATAACTTCCTACTCCTCACATATCATACCTTACTCCTTTGTTTTCACTCAAACACTTTCACCCAAAACCAAAACCGTTTCACATTCTTGTACATCTTTCTCTTCTCTACAACCTTCAATGTTTCCTCAAATCCTCAACCTTTTTCTCTCAATCCTCTCATACCTAACCTCACCATGGCTGAAGGCAAACTCTTTGACAGAAGCATTGCGCATATGGGAACACTCCTCATGTACCAAGAACCTATTCGATAGTAGCATTATGCTGATAGCTACTCTCAAATGAAGTGGCTCTTGGAAGTTGCTTTGTTTGCCTCTGGTGTGGAGGTTGGTAGCTTTTCTATTGAAATAGGGGTTGATCGTGTAGTTACTAATTTGAGGAATCCTCCACTTCATTTTAGATGATCTCTCTACCTTGTATTATAGGTGTTGTAAAAGGATTGTAGTGTTGCTATCACTGCTTCTAAGGTCTCACTGGAAAGAGATTTTGTAATAGAAATATTTGTGGCATTCTCTTGTAGCTAATGGCAAACATCTATGGCATGGGTATGGGTTTAGTGGAATGCAATGGTGGTTGAGAATTGGATGTAGGTAGGTTGGCCAAACTAGTATAAGAACTCCTATGCAATATCTTCTCCTTCCTTGAATTTCTTTTATTGACTGGTTTGTGCCTTTCATATTGTGTTTTCTGGAAACCTTTTTTAATTTACCTGTTTAATAGTTTCAAAAAGTTATTTTCTGAAGTATACTGACAATTCACTTCAAGTTCATACTTGATAGTATCTATTTGGGTTTTTCAGAAATGAAAAAGGGAAGGAAAGTGCAAGCACGATTCAACCCCTTTCTCGTGCACTTTTTAACCTACAATTGGCATCAAAGCTCAGGCCTCTAAGAGGTTGAGCATTCTAATAATTTCAAAGGACAAAGATCCTAGGGATAAATGGCACAAGACATCTACATAGCAAAAAAACACTCCATAAACAAACCACCATTCTTTGATGGTGGGGTCTATGCATATTGGAGAGATAGAATGTAGTTGTTCATCAAATACACAAGCCTTTACTTGTGGAAGATCATACAAGAAGGAGATTATGTTCCAATGGAAGAAGTTCCTGGAATTGATGATGCACCTTCAACCTCCAGAGAAGTCTGTTGGAGTAGATGGACAGAGCAATAGAAAATTAGAGTTCACTTGAACTCCAAAGCTAAGTACCTACTCACCTGTGCACTAAAGCAAAACTGAATGTGATAAAATCATTACTTGTAACACTACCAAGGAGATCGGGATAGACTATACATGTTGTATGATGGCACTAATCAAGTTAAAGAGACAAAAATCAGTATGTTGGTCCATCAATACAAGATGTTCAAAATGATTGTGCAAGAAAGTATTAATGACATGACCATGATGCACATTGAAAACTAGCAAAAGGGACTGAGCAAAAGATATTTTAACTTTGAAATGGTTAGAAAAATTCTAAGAAGCCTTCCTACAAAATGGTTGCCAAAGTTCACAGCCATTACAGAAGCCAAAGACCTGCAAACTCTTGGCTTGGACATACTTATTAGGTTACTCAAAACCCATAAGGTTGTGCTCTCTGAGGATCATGGTGAATCCATAAAGAAGAGCAAGTCCATGGCCTTTCTATTTGCATACAAGAAGCAGACCAAGAGAAAAGCAATGAAAGTTATTGAACATCAGATGAAGAGTCTGAAGAAGATGGAGACGAGATTTCTATACTTGTGAGGAATATGTCAAAATCTTGGAAAAGCATAATAAAGAAAAGAAGAGACATCAATCTCAGGAAGGGAAAAATAGGCAAAGGAATACTGGAAAGCATTACTTGCTATAACTATAAAGAGAAGGGACACTTCAAAACTAACTACCCAAGACTGAAAGGTCCATAGAGGAAGTTTCCCTTGAAGAAAAAAGGAATGCTAGTAACTTGAAGTGAATTAGAAGAGTAGAAGGACAATTTAGAAAGCCAAGATGAGCTGAAAGATGTTGCAAATCTATGCTTTATGGCTAACCATACTTCAGAGGGAGAATCTAAGGTAAAAAAGTTTGAACCTGATCTTTCTTATGATGAATTACTTACATCATATGATGAGCTGTTAGAAAATTCTCAAACCATCTCCTCTCACTATCTCAATATGAAAAAGAACCATCAAAAAGTTATTTTAGAACTTGAAATGGCCAAATCAAATGTTAAGAATCTAAGGCTTGAAAAGAATAAATAAAAATAGAAAACAAAGTTTTAAATGCGAAGCTCAATGTCTTAGAAGTTGAAGCCACTGAAAAATATCAAAAGCTCATAAAGTTATTTCTTAACTTGAGATGACTTCAAAGCTTCTTAGATCTGACCTTGAAAAAATGGTTAATGGTTCAAAGAATTTTGAACTAATACTTGGAAGTCAAAGGCCATATTTTCAAAAAACGGGGATGGGATATGAGAGTGAGATGGATGAGAGAGGAAAAACAATCTCATAAAAGAAAGTCAAGAATAGAGTCTCTTGCACTTTTTATCATACAAAACGACACCCGCCTGACAAGTGTTTCATGAGGAAGAAATCTATCAAATAGGTTAGAAAACCACCCCACAAAAGGCTAGCCCCAAAAACCCTAAGAAAGTCTGGGTACCTAAAGTAAAAGCTATTTTTGTTACAGATGTGTCTGAGAACACAAGTTGACTAAGACAACAAATGCTACATGGATAGTGGCTGCTCCAGACACATGTTCGGATCCTAGAAATGGTTCAAAAACCTGAAGCCCAAGAACTCTGGATCAGTCAAATTTGCTGATGGAGGTCAGGCCAAGGTCACATGTATAGGAAATGTTAGTAAGGATGACTCTCACCAAATTTGTGATATTTTACTTATTGATGGTCTGTCTCATAATCTGTTCAGCATGAGTCAATTTTGTGACCAATACTTTAATGATTTACTTAATGCTCACGGTTGCAAAATTGTAAATGCCACTTCAAGACAAGTCATTTTTTCTGGCAAGAGACATGATAACACTTATGTGTTATTCTTGTATCCTTCATAGATGATAAGTGATGTGGCATAATAAGCTTGGACATGCTCATATGAAGCTTATTTCTGAGCTATCTCAAAAAGAGCTTATTAAAGACCTGCCAAAGATTAGATTTGACAAGGATTCAACTTGTGATTTCTGTAAAAAAGCAAGCAAACCAAAGCTTCTTTCTACAACAAAAATATAAGTTTAACCACTAAGCAACGTGAGCTTTTACACATGGATCTCTTTGGACTAACCAAGACTGCAAGTTTTACCAGGAAAGATATTGCGTGTCATAGTGGATGTTTCTCTAAATTCACATGGGTTATCTTCCTAGCTTATAAAGATGATATGGTTTTTGCAAAACTAGTTTGTATTGAAAAAGAATCTCAAATTACCTCTACAAGATCAAATCATGGAGAAGAATTTGAAAATCTTGTTTTTGAAGAGTTTTGTGAAAAACATAGCATCCCTCATGAATTTTCTGCACCTAGAACTCCCCAACAAAATAGAGTTGCTAAAAGGAAGAGTAAAAGCTTACAAGAGATAGTCAGAACCATGCTTTTAGAAAGTGGTTTGTCAAAAGATTTTTGGGTATAGGCTGTAAACATGCCATGCTACATTCACAACAGAATCTTTCTAAAGTCATTTCTCCAAAAAGCTCCTTATAAGCTATGAAAGGGTAGAAAGCCCAACATATCTTATTTTCATATTTTTGGCTTATCTTGCTTTATTCTTAACACCAAGGACAAGTTTAATTCTAAATATGATGATGGAATTTTCTTAGGACACTTTTGGTCTCCAAAGCTTACAGGGTGTATAACAAGATAACACTATGCATTGAAGAGACTATCCACATCAAATTCAAAGAGCTTAAGAAGGATTTTGCTAATGATCTTAAAGAGCTAAAAGAGAAACTTGAGAAACTGAACCTCAAGGAACCCTTAGAAAGCAATCAAATGAAAGCATAATCTTCAAAAAGTAAGCTCCAAAACATGAACTCTTCAAAAAGCTTACTCAGAACTACAAAACCTTAGAAAGTGATATCTCTAAACATAAAATGGAACAATGTAAAGATGAAAGAGAAGTTGAAGAACATCAAAGTTACACATGAACTACAAAGGAGTTTCGAATCTAAAAGAAGTTTCTCATAACAAAGTTCTAGGGGACATTTTCAAGGGTGTGAGAACTAGATCCTCCCTAAAAAATGTATCCAACTGTTCTTTCATTTCCACTATCGAGCCTGATTGCATTGAAGATGCTTTGAATGGTCCAAGTTGGGTGGATACTATGTAAGAGGAATTGGACCAGTTTAAGAGAAGCAAAGTCTGGATGCTTGTAGACCATCATCGGAACTAAGTGGGTGTTCAAAAACAAGCTAGATGGAGCTGGAAAGGCCATTAGAAACAAAGCAAGGTTGGTTGCACAAGGTTATAATCAACAAGAGGGAATTGATTATGATGAAACATTTACACTAGTAACTAGACTTGAAGCTATAAGAATGCTACTTGTTTTTACTGTCTTCAAGGGATTCACTCTTTATCTAATAAATGTTAAGTCTGCATTCCTAAACAGATTCCTCTCTAAGGAAGTGTACGTGAAGCAGCCTCCTTGTTTTAGGAGTGAAAACCTTTCCAAACATTTCTTCAAGCTAACAAAGGCACTTTATGGTCTAAAATAAGCTCCTTGAGCTTGGTATGAAAGGCTTAGTACATTTTTACTAAAGAATGGGCTCAAGAGAAGTAAAGTTTGTAAGCTTCAGAACCGTTCAGAAAGTATGAGCTATATTGTTTTAAATGATAACAAAGTCAATTTAAAGAAAATATTTTAAAGACCGACTAATGGCTACCTTAAGTTTCTTGACTAAGCTTAACAAGTATTTCCAAAATGAATTACATGGACTTGAGCAAAAAAAATTTCACTTTACATGTGCAAACATGTTTTGTCTCATGAAAAAAGAATGAGCTCAAACAAAGTGAATATTGTATCATGTAAAGAAAACTTACATGCATGAAGGAATGAAGTAGATCAATACAAGAACAAGAAACCAAGGAAGAGCCTTAAGAAAGTAGCACTAGACATCAGAGAGAACATAGAGAATGAAGATATCATACAAGAACTGATACCGATGTATTACGCAATCTTCAATCATCACAATCAAAGACCATTTATCATCCTAAAGCCAAGATTGATGATCAAAAGACCAAATAATCAATGAGAAACTGACAACGCTCTTTCAAAAATTGACTTCACTAAAAAGGAGGGAAAATTTTGAATTTTGAATAACAAATTGAAAGTCAAACCCAGTTCTCAAACAAGCACTCCATCTCTTCAATTCCCTTCAGTCAACCATCAAAGTTTCTAGAAGAAGAAGTTCAGAAAGAAAGCTTAGAAAGTAGAAAAGTAGTTTCTAATGGACTTCAGAAACTTTAACTTATCAATGGCTTTCTGTGAAAAAGCTCTAACACCAGACAAGCTACTCTTTTAGATTATGTTTCCAAGACACAAGCTGATGATCAGTACGTGTCAATTGAATAGTAGATCCAGGGAAACGATCATAAAGGGAAATCATCTATCAATAAAATGTTGGGCTTTCCAGATGGGGTGAACAGCGACAAGAGTTGAAACTCTGTACAATTTTTTGCTGTGAAGTCTATTATTCCCTAAAATAAGTTCCTTAGGTTATAAAAATCTTTTTTATAAATTCTTAGGTTGGTCATACATTCTTATTAAGAGGAATCGATACAAAGAAGTGAAATATATTTGCAAGTTTATTTAAATAAATAATTTGAAACGGCCAGCAATAACCGTTTGTATTGTAACGTTGTGTTTTCATTTGCCATGGCTTTGTTGTGTTTCACGTATAGTGATGGCAAAAGACACATCCTTTCATAAAACAATAAATTACAACAATGATTCATGCTATGCAATGAAAGGTCACAACCTTTGGATAACAACATGTTTCATGCCATGTAATGAAAGGTCACAACCTTTGGATAACAACGTGTCTCTTAATTGTGACCATTTGCATCTGATCGTGAACTTTGTATCCAATCAATAATCAACTATAAATAATCCCCATTATTGAACAAGTTTCACACTTTTACTTTGTGTATTATGTGAGTTCAAGAGTTCTTTAAAAGTTCAAGAGTGAGGGAATTTCTTGTTATCGCTAGACAAGAAATTTATATAGAGGTTTCATTGTATCCTGTGGGAGTATCGTCATCAACCCATAGCAACTACGTGTGGGGGCGAATATCTCTCTAAAGATAGCGATTGATTTCGTGCCTTGAAACCACAATATTCAAGTTCTAGTGTATCATCTTCTACACTATATACTTAACAATTTTAGAGAGATATTTTTCGAAGATGACTCAAGATCAAAATAACACTTTCAAGGTCATGAATCAAGAGTTTGTCAAAGTAGATTGGTTCGATGGGACAAACTTCAACCGATGGAAGGACAAAATGATGTTTTTTCTTTCGGTGCTAAATCTTGCTTTTGTGCTTGATCTAAATACAACACCAATTGCCAATGTTGTTGAAGATGCAACCAATAAAGAAAAGGAAAGGATTGCCCAATTGAAGAAAAAGCGTGATGAGGACACTTTTGCATGTCGAGGACACATTCTCAACACCTTGTCAGATAGACTTTATGATCTTTATATGTCAATTCAATTGCCATTAGAGATTTGGAGGTCTTTAGAAGAAAAATACAATAATGAGTGACAAGGTATGGATAAATTTATCATGTTGAAGTATTTTGAGTTTAGTATGATTGATAATGTGCCTATCATGGATCAAGTTCATGAGTTACAAATCCTTGTAAGTAGACTTTGTGATCTAAAAATAATGGTTCCTGAATCATTACAAGTTGGAGCAATTATTGCAAAATTGCCTTCATCTTGGAATGATTATAGGAAGAAACTCCTACATCTTGGAGAAGATTTCTCTGTTGAAAGATTACTAAGGTATTTAAGTATAGAAGAGGAAACTCGAAAACGTGATGTTGTGTATCTTTCTCAAAGTTCTAAAGTGAACCATGTCGAAGAAGTGAATGCCAATAAAGGCAAAAGAAAGAAATCCTTCGTGGATACCAAGCAAGATAAAAAGAGACAAAGAGAATGCTACCATTGCCACAAGAAAGGGCATTATATCAAGGATTGTCGACTTCTGAAAAAGAGTAACAACTCAAAACAAGCGTCAAGTTCTAAGGCCAACTTAGTGGAAGAAAAAGACTTGGTTGCTATGGTAACCGAGGAAGTTCAATGCATGCACATTGGTATGATCACAGAACTTAACATGGCAATGCATGGAAGATCCCATGAGTGGTGGCTAGATTCTGGTGCTACTGTTCATGTTTGCAATGACCACAATCAATTCAAGATATACGAAGAAGTGAACAACCGAGAGGTGTTAATGGGAAATGACAATTCAGCCAAAGTGTGCGGTCAAGGAACAGTAGAATTGAACTTTACATCTGGAAAGAACTTAAACTTGGTTAATGTACTTCATGTTCCAGATATAAGGAAGAATTTAGTCACTGCAAGTCTCTTGTGTAAAAGAGGATTCAAAATTGCGATGGAATCCGATAAGATTATCTTGCTTAAGAATGATATGTACATAGGAAAAGGATATTGTACTCAAGGCATGTTCAAATTTAGCATTAATGATATAGTGAACGATTCTCTGTATGTTGTTGATTCTTGTGATTTATGGCATAGTAGACTAGCACATTTAAATTACAAGTCAATTGAATATATGCAAAAACATAATTATATTGATCTTAGTAATAAGGATTTTAATAAGAAATGCGAAATTTGCATACAATCCAAAATTACTAAGAAACCATATCCTAAAGTTGAAAGGAATACACATTTACTAGAACTAATACAGAGTGATATTTGTGAATTAAATGGAAATATTACTAGAGGAGGAAAAATGTACTTTATAACTTTTATTGATGATTGTTCTAGATTCACTTATATGTATTTGATAAGAAATAAAGATGAAGCATTTGAAATGTTTAAGAAATATAAAATGGAAGTAGAAAATATGCATAATAAGAAAATAAAGGTTCTTCGTAGTGATAGAGGTGGAGAATATTTTTCTAGTGAATTTGATAATTTTTGTGAATTACAAGGTATTGTGCATGAATGTTCTGCTCCATATACTCCGCAACAAAATGGTTTAGCGGAGAGAAAGAACCGTACCCTAGTGGATATGGTTAATTCAATGCTACTAAATGCTAAAGTACCTCACAATTTATAGGGTGTGGCATTATTGACGGCATGTCATATTCATAACAGGATACCGTCAAGAAACAGAAAGGTTTCTCCATATGAAATATGGAAAGGAAGAAAACCAAACTTAAAATATTTAAAAGTGTGGGGGTGTTTAGCCTTTTATCGTGTTCCTGATCAAAAGAGAACTAAATTGGGGCCAAGAGCCATAAAAGGCATCTTCATAGGATATGCTCAAAATTCTAAAGCATATAGAATTTTGGACTCAGTGTCCAATATAGTTGTTGAATCAAGGGAGGTGGAATTTATTGAAAATAAATTCATTGGTGATACAACCCCCAATTTGGAATATTCCTAAAAGGATATAGAAGTTTCCCAAGAAACAATTATAAATCAAGGCAATAAAAGTCTAAGTGACAATGAATTATTTGAACTGAGAAGGAGCCAAAGAATGAGAAAAGAGAAAGACTTGGGTCCCAACTTTATTTCCTCTCAGGCTTTAACCTTTTTGGTTGAAGGAACTAGGGATTCTGTGATAAACAAGATCCCCATTATTCTAAGTGTAGAGGGTGATCCTCAAACGTTTAAGGAGGCAATGGGCTCTAGAGATTCTGCCTTTTGGAAAGAAGCAACAGATGACGAGATGAACTCAATATTATCTAATAATACTTGGGTCTTAGTTGATTTGCCTCAATGATCAAAGCCTATAGGATGTAAGTGGGTATTTAGAAGAAAATATTATATAGATGGTTCACTACAAACCTTCAAAGCAAGGTTGGTAGCGAAAGGGTTTAGACAAAAGGAAGGTCTAAACTATTTTGATACCTACGCACTTGTGGCAAGAATGACTTCCATTAGGACTCTTATAGCATTAGCATCCATTTACAAGCCTCATGTGCATCAAATGGATGTTAAAACAACATTTCTTAATGGAGATCTTAATGAAGAAATTTATATGGAACAACCGGAAGGCTATGTGCTACCCGGAAATGAAAAGAAAGTTTGTAAACTTGTTAAGTCTTTATATGGCTTAAAATAGGCGCCTAAACAATGGCATGAGAAGTTTGATTATGTGGTGTTATCAAATGGCTTCTTACATAATAGTGCAGATAGATGTATATACTCCAAATTTACTAAGGACTATGGAGTAATAATTTGTTTGTATGTAGATGATATGCTAAGTTTTGGGACGAATTTAGAAGGAATTCGTCAAACAAAGGAGTATCTAACTTCTAAATTCAAGATGAAGGATTTGAATGAAGTAGATACAATAGTAGGCATAAAGGTGCTTAAACATGAAATTAGCTTTGTTTTAAGTCAATCTCATTACATCAAAAGGATATTGGAAAAGTTTGAGCATCTTGAAATTAAAGAGTCCAATACACCTTATGATCCTAATTTTAAATTAGAAGAAAACATAGGGAGACCTGTAGCACAATTAGAATATGCAAGTGCTATCGGATGTTTAATGTATGCAATGCATTGCACCAGACCACATATAGCTTTTGCTGTGTGCAGGCTATCAAGATTTACAGGAAAACCAAGTAGTCAACATTGGAAAGCTATAATAAGAATTCTTGGTTATCTCAAGAAAACTATAAACTTGGGATTACATTACAGTAATTATCCTGCTGTATTAGAAGGCTATTTTGACGCTAGTTGGGTTACAAATCTAAGTGATAATAAATCCACTTCAGGATGGATTTTCACCATAGGTGGTGGAGCAATAAGTTGGGTCTCAAAGAAACAAACATATATTTCACATTCTACTATGGAGGCTGAGTTTATAGCTTTATCAGCTGCTGGTAAAGAAGCGAAATAACTTAGGAATTTGTTATATGATTTAGAGTTGTGGCCACAACCAATGACTGCCATTTCGATCTTCTGTGATAGTGAATCAACCATGTCTCGAGCACATAACAAGGTTTATAATGGAAAGTCTAGACATATAAGCTTGAGACATGAATATGTGAGGCAATTAATAGGAAATGGTATAATTACTATCATATATGTGAAATCCCAAGGGAATTTAGCAGATCCATTAACTAAAGGTTTGTCAAGGGATAAGGTCAAAGAGACTACTCCTAAAATGGGATTAAAACCTATAATTGTTAAATAATGGGAACCCAACCTTATTCTAGTAGAACACTAGTTTCAAGGTTTAATCGGTAACAACAAATTATTTAACAATTGGAGCACTAAGATATAGGATTTAGTGCTATATATATATAAAATTAGGAGGGTGAGTTAAAACTCTTAATGGATTGATAATATTAATTTATCAAAGGATTCCACCTATGTGAATATAGGAGTGGTGCTGCTTTGGTTGAGAATTTTAGAGGTTTTATTCTCATAAATATTCATGAAACCAGGATGAGCACAAGGCCATAAAAGTGCTTAAAATTAACAAATTCTTGAACTTGATAGGAAATTATGTGTGTGAATTTTCGGTACGAACACAGAGAGTATATGTTTAATCAATTAGACACCTATTACTCTGTTAGAACCTTTAAAGTTTACACTAAAGGAATATTTAATCCTTGTGATATATTCTTTATGCATAAATTTGTATAATTTTTTAAACTTGTAAAATAGTGGGGGATTGAAATATATTTACAAGTTTATTAATTATTTATTTAAATAAATAATTTGAAATGGCTAGCAATAACCATTTGTATTGTAACGTTGTGTTTTCATTTGCCATGGCTTTGTTGTGTTTCACGTACAATGATGGCAAAAGACACATCCTTTCATAAAACAATAAATTACAACAATGATTCATGCCATGTAATGAAAGGTCACAACATTTGGATAACAACATGTTTCATGCCATGTAATGAAAGGTTACAACCTTTGGATAACAACATGTCTCTTAATTGTGACCATTTGCATCTGATCGTGAACTTTGTATCCAGTCAATAATCAACTATAAATAATCCCATTATTGAACAAGTTTCACACTTTTACTTTGTGTATTATGTGAGTTCAAGAGCTCTTTAAAAGTTCAAGAGTGAGGGAATTTCTTGTTATTGCTAGACAAAAAATTTCATGAGGTTTCATTGTATCCTGGGGGAGTATCGTTATTAACCTATAGCAACTACGTGTGGGGGCAAATATCTCTCTAAAGATAGCGATTGATTTCGTGCCTTAAAACCACAATATTCAAGTTCTTGTGTATCATCTTCTACACTATATACTTAACAAGAAATCACTCAAGTTGTCTTAGGATTATTTTCATACATTCATTTGTGAAGAAACTTGAGTGCATGATAGTTTGAGTTGTCAACCAAACACTAAATCATTTGTATCCTGATCCAGTAGTAACCGGTGAGAAATAGCTTGAAGAGGCTACGACAAAACTACTTGCAACGTGACTGTAGTAGTTTTCTACTAGTTGCGGTTTAGCTTGAAGAGGCTTGTAAAAGACTACCCGATTCATCCTAAAAAGGCTGGTTAAGAACTACTTGGTGTGTGATAGTAGGTGTCGTCTATTTCTCACTAGTTGGAGCTTAAGAAGGCTATTGTAAAATCTATCTGATGTTTGATTTCTCGGGTTGAGAAAGATTAGTGAAACTCAGTGGTTGTTGAGAACTGGATGTAGGCAAGTGTTGACCGAACTAGTCTAAAATTCCCGTGTAGTATCTTCTTATCCCTCTTTTGCTTATTTTTTATATTCAAAGCTACATAATATAGTTTTATTAATATTTATCATTTCAGCTTATTTTACTTTTATTATTTAATTCAGAGAGATACTTACTAGTGTTGAGATCTCATCTCCATCATCATCTTCAGAGTCATCATCAGACTCGTCCTCTTCATAAAAGTTTTCAGCGATTTTCATTGCCTTCCTTTTGCTTGACTTATGATGGGAAGATTTTAGGACAATGGACTTGTTCTTTTTCATGGATTCACCATGCATTTGTGCTAATACTACCTCATGGGTTTTGATAAATTCAATAAGTGTATCTAAGCCCAGAGTTTGAAGATCTTTGGCTCAGTAATGGCTATTATTTTAGGCAACCATTTTGTAGGGACACTTCTTAAGATTTTTCTAATAAGCTTAGAGTTAAAATATCTTTTGCCAAGACCTTTCAATTGATTTATGATATGCATAAACCTTGTGGCCATATCATCAATGCTTTCCTGATAAGTCATTTTAAACATTTCATATTGATGCACCATCATACTGATCTTTGTCTTCTTGACTTGATTAGTTCCTTCATGCAATATGAGCAATCTGTCCCATATTTCTTTCAATGTGTCACAAGCAATAATTTTATCATATTCAGCCTTGCTTAGTGCACTAATGAGTAGATACTTAGCTTTGGAGTTTAGTTGAATCCTGGCTTTATGTTGCTCTGTCTATCTGCTTCTGGGGACTTCTTTTGATGTGAATGATGCACCATCTGTTGCGGGGACCTCTTCAGTTGGAACATAATCGCCTTCTTGGATTATTTTCCATAAGTCAAGACTTATATATTTTATAAACAGCTCCATATGATCTCTCTAATAGGCATAGTCTCCACCATCGATAATAACCAAGAGTTTTATACTGGTTTGACCAACACATGCCTATATCCAGTTCTCAGTTACTACTGAGTTTCACTAATCTTACTCAACTCGAGGAGATGAAAACACCGGATGGTCTTTACAATAGCCTTCCCTAAGCTCTTACTAGTGATAATAAACAACACCTACTGACACACACAACAAATAGTTTTGCAATAGCCTCTTCAAGCTATCAAACTTCCGATCACTATTGGATCGAGGATACATACTTTTGGTGTTTGATGTTTAGCTCAATTATCTTTCACTCAAGCTTCTTTTCGAATGGATAAGAAATGAAAAATCTGAAATGACTTGAGTGACTTCTTTCTATTAATTCTTCCTCGGAAGAATGTGTGAACAATCTGAAATTACAAAGAAGATTTTAAGTGTACAGAGGAACTAACAAAAAGATTTGGGAACAGATTTTTCAGCATCTTGGCTATCTTCTTCAATCTCTCTTTTTCCTTTCTTTTTTTGGCTTGATACCTCAATCACCTCTATTTATAGATGGTCTTCCTTTGTTACCGTTAGCCTTGATCTTTTGTCCAAGTGACATGTGTTGAGCATCGGATTGTGTCTTGGAAACATAATCTAAAATAGTAGCTCATCTAGTGTCAAAGCTCCGTTGATGACTTGAGGTTTCTAAGGTCCATAAGAAACTACTTTTCTACTTTGTGAGCATGGTTTCTAAGCTCCTTCTTCTATATGCTTTTTATAGTTGACCAAAGGCGCTAAAGAGATGATGTGCCATAAAAAGACTGGTTTTGATTTTTGATTTCGAATTTCACATTTTAAATGCTTTCCCTCCCTTTTTTATGAAGCGAACTTTCTAAAGAGCATTGCTAGTTCCTTATTGATTCATCTGTCTTTTGATTTTCAATCTTGACTTTTTTGATGATGAATAATTCATGATTATGATGATTTGAAGATTGAGTAACACGTTGCTTTCAGCTTTTATATATTATCTTCATTGTAGGTATACTTTCTGAAGTCTCGTGTTACTTTCTAACAGCCATTTCCTTGGTTCCTTGTTTTTGTTTTGACGAGTTTTATTCCTTTATGCATATGAGCATATTTTGCTTGATATAATTTTCACTTAATTTAAGTTTATCCTTTTTTTACGAGGTATAACATATTCACACATGCAAAGTGCAATTATTCTTAATTAAGTTCGATAGTACACTTTAGAAATACCTGTTAAGCTTAGTCAAGAAACTCAAGGCAGCTGTTAGTCATTCTTCAAACTATTTTCTTTAAATTGGCTTTGTTGTCATTCAAAATAATAAAGCTTATACTTTCTGAAGGGTTCTAGAGTTTACAGAAGGAAATGTTGTGCTTACAAAGTAAGAGATTTTGGCTCATCAAAATGTTGAAATGCTGAAGAAATTTCTTCTCATCATTTGCAAAGTTAGTATAGCTTGTAATCAATTTCACCTTTGTAAAAATCTTCTTTTTACGTTCTTAGTAGATCATATGCTCTTCATAGGAAGAATAGATAGATAAAGTCATCCAAGTTTTCCAGCTCTATTATTATTTATTATATGAAAAGTTGAGTATTGGTTAGTTTGAGTGATTAAACCCAAACACAAACCTTTGTAACCCTGATCTGATAGCGATATCTATGAGTTAGCCTGAAGAACCTAAGCAAAGACTACTTGTAAGGTGATAGTAAATAGAGCTATTGGTCACAGAGTTAACTTGGAGAGACTGGTCAAAGACTACTTAGGTGTGACAATAGAGTGAGCTATTGGTCACTGGCAAGAACTTGAGAAGGCCACTGTAAATACTATCTAACTTTCTTGGGTTGAGAAATGTTTTAGTGGAACTTAATGGTGGCTTAGAAAATGACTTAGGCAGGTTGGTCGAACCAGTATAAAAATTCATGTGTAATGTAACACCCTAATAGAACCCCCACTATGCTTAAGTTCACATTTGGATTCTATTAGTTGTCACTTATGCCTTGCATTTATTTTCTTTTGAAATTAACTTAGAAAAATAGTGGAAGTTTTTTTTTATAAATAAATTAATTTTTTTGAAGACTTAAGCCTGTAACAAGAAGTGAAATACATAGCGCTTTTATAGATAATAATCAAGTTACATTGCGCACTTAATTAAATAAGTGGAATAAGAGACTAAGTGTAGAACTATTATCACATAAACTGTAATATAATCACTTAATACATAAGTCACAACAGGGCATATATCATACTGATAAGTTATTACAAATAACAATATAAGTTTTACTATGACTAATTGTTTCTCACAAACTATAATGTAACTAAAGCTCGGAATGCTCCTACTTGAAAAGTTTGAAATCTTCACGCGCTACGTCCTTCCTCAGCTACAGCTTCGTTGCTTTAGGTGGACACATTTGTCTCTGGTAACGACAACGGAAAATAAACATAGGAGTGAGAAATACATGATTTCTCAGTAGGAGTTCCTACTTGTACTAAAAGTGTCATCGTTGTTATCCCAGTCACTTCGGGTTTATTATAAAAAGGTGAACAGGTAAGGATTCAATTATCAAACTTTCACAAACGTGATTAGCCAAAGTGTAGTTACTTTTAAACTAATCTTGATCATTAGCAGAAATATCCATTCAGTATTTCATCAAGCATACATATAAGCATATCATGAAAAACCACTAATAAGCAATAATCATTTAGGAGCTGCATGCATTTCATGATTACTCATTCTCAACATTCACTTGTTTAGTGATCATCATCTTTCATTTATTTCATCAACATATTTCTTAATTACTCACGGGATGAATGCATCAATGCCTTAGACCACCCTAAAAGGGTAATGAGCTCATACCATAGCCGTCGCCACAACCTTTTAGTTTTCTTTCCGTTGCCATGATCTCAACGGTTTAGGGGGTTAAGCCGTGAGTTTAGCTCAAGTCCACTTTTCCAGACTATCATTGCTACTTTTTCAGGTTTTACTTTTATTCTTACTGAGTGAAATCATCAATACCTTAATCCTCAAAGAGGATTGACCAGTGAGTTGGTCTATTTATTATTTCATTTGAAACATGAATGTATGCACATTAATAAATCATGGCACAGTCAATCATTTTATCATTATCATTTCATATCTCATCAATACATTCACATTTCTGTATATCACTTCATGTAACATAGACAATATCATGTAAATTTCATAGTAAACATTCTCATAGATAATTCATATTAAGCAACCTAAGTTATCAAGTTAGGTCTCTAGTGTTCCTAATAGGTTATGGATATCTTGGTATTATCTTTTTCTCTTAGTCTTCTTTGTACTCTTAGTATTTCCATTACTACATTAATACCCTTTAAGATATTTTTAGAGGTTCTTTATATATTTTTATTATGACTTTTATATATATCTCCTGAAGATTATTATTCTACTTAAATTCTTAAAATTATCTCTTTACAAGACTTGAATATTTTATTTAGAGTTCTGACATCTTTTAGAATAAAATTTGTAGCACTATCATCTTAGATTTAGTGTAAATCAACTGTAAATTGTGCATAGTAGGATTCCCAGGAAAGAGAGGTGGGTCACAATGGACACACTTAAATACCAAGTCTTTCCTTAGCCAGAACCTTTCCAAATTGCACTCTCACAGTATCACGCTACCTTCAAGACTTTCTCAGCACACTGTCCCGAAATTATATCTCTCATTCTGTATTTTCGTGGTGTACAAATTTATGCATAGCATACATAAGTGTGTTTGTAGATGTGTTAGATTTTCCACAAAGTTGAAATCAATCCATTTGCATTTTTCTAGAGTGAGTTACACCTATTTTACTACTACAAGGTCAGATTAAGAGTTTCAGTCTTATGCTCTATTTTAAAAATTTATATCTTGGGCTAGGAAACTCCGTTTTAGGTGATTCTTTTTGGAGAGTATTCTATAATGAGTCTAGGTTATAAAAAAAATATTTTCATTTCGAGATCCTTCATATTTTATGAACACTAATTTTCGAAGTAACTACTGCCAGAAATAACTAGAAATTCCAGCACCTGCCATGTTCATGTCTTAAGTTATCTTTATTAACTCAAGTTTCACATACAATCTTTTAAGTTATATTTGAGTTTGATAACATCATAAAAGTACTCATAGCATAATAGAATATGTTGTGTTTTCTAAAAATATAATTACTCAAAACTTTTGACAATAACTCAAGTTTGAGGCATTCTATCCATGAGCAAAGTTAGAAGCCAACAATACTTGAACAAATAAAGAAGAAACTCCTACCTCTTGTGTAGGGTCTAAAAAGGGTCATTCTCTTCTTCCTTAAGCTTTGAACAAGAGTCTTTGGAGTGGATGACCCTCCTTGAATCTTGGCTCTAGAACTTGAGTGCTTAAGAAAATATTTCTCACTAGAGTTAAAGATTGTAACTCTTGTGAGGGCTAGTGAAAGTTTGGACTTAGGATTTAAGTGTTTGGATGAAGTTTAGAGGATCAAGAGAAGTCTTTGAAGAACATAAGAAGAATGATAGAATAAGAAAGAAAGAACACTTAGGGAGTTTCTGAATTGAAGAGAGTTTGAGGAGTATTTATAGTGGAAAGATTAGAGAAAAAAAACAGAAGAAGGAAAGCACTTGGAGCATGATTTATGGAAACATGTTGGCTGAATTTTGGGATGAAAATGCTCCATGTTTTGTGCAAACATGTTTCCATGTTTTGTCAAACATGTTGGATGAAAATGCTCCATATTTTGTGCAAACATGTTTCCATGTTTTGTGCAAACATGTTTCCATGTTTTGTGCAAACATGTTTCCATGTTTTGTGCAAACATGTTGGATGAAAATGCTCCATGTTTTGTGCAAAGATGTTAGTGGAGATTTTCTAATCTTTAGTGCATGTATGTGATTCAGAAATGTGTATGATGTATGTGGTTAAATTATTGTGTTCTCATCTTAATCCAATGGCTTAGATTCATTCTTGTCTAAAGACAAGTGTAGGGATTTGTGCAAATGGCATTGTAGTAATTTCTTTAACTAAAACAAGGATATTTTTGTAATTAGACAATGATAGTGGTATTCTTGTAATTCCATTCATAGAGTAAGGGTATCTTCGTCATTTAACAAGGCAAGGGTAGTTTGGTAATTTCTTTTACATAGCAAGGGCATTTTCGTAATTTCCAATAAGTGATGGCATTTTCGTAATTATTTGCATTTTTCTCTAGACATACTTAAGTAGTCTATTTGTTGTGTTTCATAACATTTGTCCAGATTCTATTGGTTTTGCTATCGATAATTAAGATTAATATTTATCTTAGTTATAAATTTGGGGATGTTACATGTAATATCTTCTTCTTCCTTAAATCTCTTTTATTCACTGCTTTGTGTCTTTCATATTGTGTTTTCTGGAAAACCTTTTTTACTAACTCCTTTAATAGTTTTAGAAAGTTACTTTCTGAAGTATACTATCGATTATTGTTGCTGCACTTCAAGTTCATACTTGATAGTATCTATTTGAGTTTTTCAAAAATGAAAAAAGAAAGAAAAGTCTGAGCATAATTCAACCCCCTTCTCTTACACTTTTTAACCTACAAAAATTACTCCTCTATGATGGAGATTACAAAGCAAAAGCAATAGAGTACTGAAGTAAATGCAAGAAATTAAAGAAAAATGCAGTAGAGAAGAGTTAGTTTGTTTCACTAGAGGAACATGACATAGTAGAGAGAGCAAAAAGTTGACTAAACTTATGCTACTTTCTCTAAATAGTAATGAATGCCTCAAATTTAGAGCCTTTCCCTATTACACCATCCCCAAATTTGCTAAAAAAGAGCCCAAATGGGTAAAAATTGCAAAAAACTCATTGAAAAATATGTAAGAGAAAAATTTGTATACTTGTTGATTTTTATACTCTATCCATTTTAATATATTTGTGAAAAACCAAACAACACATGTATTAAGACAATAAAAAAAATCTTGGTAAATGTATAAAATTATATGAGTTAACAAAATTATTCCTCTATAAAATACAAATTTCTATTAGTACTACACATTCTATTTCTGAAGTGAATTCTTGCCCTTACACTTGAGTGATTTGAGTGAGACAGATTCTTGTGAGACCCCAAGTTAATCATTCATGTTCCTATTTGATCCATGTTTGGGCGAAACTCTTATTCTGATATTGAGTGCGCCAATTTAAAGCTTTTGTTATTGTGTATGTTGATCATGTTGATTTCAGTGTTATCTAATTCGAACTTCTTGTAAATATTTCTTTTTTTTAGTTTACCCACTAGCAATTCTTCTCTTTCTTTGTGCTTTTCTTTTTTGCTTACTGGTTTTTGAACTCCTTGCATGAGGACATGCAATTGCCCAAGTGTGGGGCAGTTGGTAAATGCATATTTTGTAAATAATTCTCCTTTAACACTAGGCAGTTTTGCATACAATTTGCGTACAATTCTTATTATTTTGCTAGGAAGTAGCAATTAAATCCCTACACTCAATGCTTGAATATCCCTTTAATTCATTAGCTTTATGCTTATTTGATGATGTCATTGATGAGTTCTCTTACTTTTGCAAAAAGATTTGTGGATTTTAAGGGACCATCTTTGAGAATATGGAGATGGCGCTTAGGGGCATGCTTTGAAGAAGAAGAGTTAAGAGGAAGCCCTCGAGTCAAAGAAGGGGAGCTGGCCCCTGAACATCATTACTACAGGAAGGTTAGGCCGCTGCAGCGAACCTGGGACTTGCAATATCCTCATAAGCCAACACACCCTTTGCTGCGATGAGCTTTGGTCACTGTAGCAAACATGTGCAAAGAAGCTGCCCTGTAGATTGAACACAGCTTTGCTATAGCAAGCGCTATGGCCGAAGATAGAAATTTAAATATTGTGATTTCTATCAACTTGGGCCATTTTTTTTTTCGCAATTTTGAGGATGATATAATGAGGGGAGGCTCAAAATCCAAGGCATTTTTTGCCATTTGAGGAAAGAAACCAAGGTTTAGCTTGGAGAACTCTCTTTTCTTTCTTCTATCTTGTTTCTTGAATAGCACACTCTCTACATTTTTAGTCAATTTTCTTTGTTTTCTTTTTGAAGTTCTTTTAGTTTTTACTATTCTTTTGCTTTGTAAGCTCCTTCATAGACGAGTAGTTTTCTTGCTAGCTTAAGGGATTCAAGAGCTAGGGTTTATGCTTTGAAACATTTTGGTTTTTAATGGAATGCTTTGTGTGGTTCTCTTTCGCCTCTTGTTTTCTCCTTCTCTAATCATGCCTATTAACCTAATATGTATGTTGAGTGAAGCGCTTTTGTTATGCATGTGGTTCATGATTTGTAAGCATGCATGACTAAGCTAGTTGATTGAATGCAATCTAATTGATTGATTGGAAGGTATTTACTTGATTAAGAGGGAAGAGTTTATCCCTGATATATGATTAAGCTGTGGTAAATGGTGCTTAAGCTGGCTTATGCAATTAGGTATTATGATAGCAATTAACAAATTTTATGTATTAATTCTTTCCTTGAGAGTTGATTAACTTTTAGGAGAATTACTTGTTGATTGTGTGATTGCATAATTAACAACATAGCTTCTCACCAAGTGTTTATCTTTTTGCATATGACAAGTATTTCTTAGTTTGAAAATCCCCTAGGCTGGCTTTTTTATCATTTTTTTTCTTTACTCAATTGCAATTTAATCCTCATATGCAACAAGCCTCCCTAAAAACTCCAATTAATTAGCACTACTTCCTTGTGAGATAACCTGTGTTGCATACCACTATATTAGTGCTTTAGTGTAGCTTGATTTGGGAATTCATTTTCATTTTAAACCTAGTTTTGACAGTGACTATCCACCAAGGCTGAAGGAAGGTAGCTTCCCCGACCATTTATGCCCAAAGATTTTTTTCAATACTATATATTAACATATACATATTTTTCCTAAAAAGTTATTGTATAATTGTATATAATTATTGTGATTATTAGGGAGTTAATATATCTTAGGGTTAAACTATAGTTTAATTCCTAAAACACTTTTGTTTAAACACCCTAGTCATTAAAAGATTAAATGCATATACTTTCATTCTCAAAAGGATTCATGTTGTAATATATTAATCTCTTAACAAGAAAATCATAGACATTCGTACATAGAAATTTCATATATTAAAAGCCAATGTTTTTTGGGGCCAAGGATAAATATGTTAAAAGTTCAATCTTTCAAGGACTAACATGTTACAAATCAATATTTTTAGGAAATGTGTATATAACTTTTCTATTATTAAGCCCATAGGATTAGGCTAGTAGTGAGAGGCTTAGATAGTATACATGAGGCGATAGGTTCAAATTTTATTACTTTCAAATTCTGGTGTATTAAAAATATTTTTTATTATCAAGATTAATGTATTTGGCATAAAAACATTTGAGGATTAATGTGCATAGATTTAACCTTTGAGGGGTGTTTGTTTCAAGGTTTGAAATTAAGTTCATAGAAATGTGATTTCTGGGAATGATATTCCTGAGAATATTATTATTGAGTATCTTTAAAAAATTGTTTGTTTAAAACATTCCTGAGATTATTTGTTAAGATTTTTTAGAATAAATGTAAAACTTGTTTGTTTTATAATCTATATTCCCGAGAATATATGTCATAATTTCCAAAATACCCTTACACAATCATAAAAAGAGAAAAAGTCAAATAATTGAGAGATTATTTAGTAATTGAACTTAATAATTGTGATTCCCAAGTCATGAAAATCTTTTTCTATAGAATAATTAATACCCAGGAAATTTTTTATAAAACTTGTAACTAATGTACAAACACATCATTCTCAACTACCTATTTCCAGAAATAATTAAATATATCTCGAAACAAAACTCCATTAAGGACTAAAGTGTTAAAATAGAAAAGATTTTAGGACCAAAGTGTAGATACTGCACATCCTACATGAGAGAAAAAGAAGTCCACTAAAACAAAATAAGTCCAAAAGGTTTCTTAACCTACTTCACTCACTTTTTTTTTTGTCTTATCTATTTCCTTCTCAAAAGTCAAAATAGAGAATCCCCTATTTTTCATAACTATGTACTTATATACAATATTGAATCAAAATTAAAAAAAAAAAAAGTTAAACATTGTCAAGATATTTTAGTTCTTAATTTAATTTTAACTAGAATGGGGCTGCAGGGTTTAGACTTTAGCGGCTGCCTAAGCCCTTACTCGGTTGGCAACCTTGTTATCCGTTGTAGTTAACACTTCACTGACTCTCTCTCTCTCTCTCTCTCTCTCTCTTTCTCGCGCTCTCTCTCTCAATTCTCCAACATGAAGTAACCCAACAGGTCCAACACTGCCTGAACAGTTTCCCCTCTTTTTCTTCGCGAAGGTACAGCTTTTCACTATTCTTCTCTTTTGCTTGCTTGGTATCAATCCTCGTTTCCATCCAATTGTATATGATGCAATTATTCAATATTTAAATTTAACAACTCTTGTGCATAACTAATTTAATTTCGTCCTTTTGGGTTTGTTCTTAGAATACAATTTCTCTGTACACGTGTTCAATACTAGAGAGTTTGGATAATAGGCTGTTAAAGAAGGAGTTTATTCTGACCAAAGTTTTCCAGTCCGAGGAAAAATGCTTAATTCAATAAATTGAGTATTGATTATATTATTATATTGGCATCTGTTGGATTGTAATGCATAATTATCCTATTTATCTTTATGCATCCAATTTGTTTGCCTCTTTGTAAAATGTTGTTAATTGCTTCTCTTTTTGTTCGAAGCATCAAGTTGAGACCTCAATTCTCGCGTAGCATAATATAAAAGGTCATATTGACATATTGTCAGAAGATTTTTTGCAATAATGACTGTATCTGGGTTGAGTGGTAGTCCCTCGAGATGTCTGCAATTACTTCCTTGCCGCTTGAGTTCACAGAATGTTCGGGTTATGGCCTTTTCTGAGGCTCGGCTTGGGAGACGTAAGCAAGAGATAAAGTCTCTCCAGGCAGATAGGTATGCCTTATTAATCGTTTAGTTACCTGTTGAACTTGATATAAGTCTTGTGCTATGCTGAATGGAAAGCAATTCATTATTTTTCCTCGCCTTGTCATTTCACAGGACAATGTTTTCGTCTCCTAGTTTTAAAAGCTGCACGCGACAAGCTAAATTGGTCACACGTGCCATGGATGCTTCATATGGTGATATGGCAAGTGAATCTTCTGGTAAGTTTTCTGCCCTGATGAAGCTTATCTTGTATTTCATGATACAGAAAATCTCATTGAAAGGGGGGTTTATCTTGTAAACTAGTACATAAGTGGGGTGGTAATTTCGTCATTTTCCAGAAGCTGTAGATTAGCAAAACTGAAATGATATATTGAAAATCACCCTGTGATCATTGTGAATGTTTGGTTCTTTCTTGGATGCTAGACTAGGAGTTTGCTTGTGCTCTTGTTCATTGGTTCTTTCAATTTGAGTCATTCCCTTCGGTTTCATAATTTCTTAATTGTAAGTACATCATTCATAGCTATTTCCTCTGGGTGTGTCCGAGAAGCTGAACAGATATAATGAATATAAAGTCATACCTCAGAAGCTGGAGAGGCTAGGTAGGGGGTTTGATGGTGGGAGATCTAGGAGGGAACTTTGTATTAGTTTAGCAACTGTTTTAGGAAGAAAATAGCTAAAACATAGATAGTGTGTCACTCTTTTTCTTCGGATCCCAGGCCTTTATCAAGAGGCTAGCAGTGCCTGGTTCTGGAAAAGGAAACAGAAAAATATTATAGAGAAAGAAGAAAATAGCCTAGGGAGTTAGAGATTGCCTCTCCCGCATTTTTTTTCCTATCTTGCCACCCCCTTGCCATGTAGGTAAGGTACTTACAGCCCAATACCTTCTTCTGCCCTTCACTCGTGTTTCTCTCACAGTTCAATATATAGTGTTAGATATAATGTGTTTGGCCCAAATTTCAAGGGTGAAAACCCAATACTCATTGAAGAAAGCTACTGTCTGTGGCTGGTTTATTTGAGAAGGAAGAAGGGCCAGTTAGAGAAACTGTTGGCCAACAAACTTGAAATTGTGAGGCATGAGAAGAATGGAGATTCCGTTAGAGGAAAATATGGAATGATGACATGTGTGCAGAAGGAGGTTTGGCATCAGGCCAGGAGTATAAACGGCTTATCTCTGATGTTTTTGGTTTGGAGCAGCCCCGTGAGTGGACTAAATGGCATAACTGGGTAGATTTTTGGTACAATACGAGTTTTCAGGTGTCAGCGGGAAAAGCACCTTTTGATATTGTTTATGGATGGAAACTGCTGACAATTCATCAGTTCTTACTTGATATTGTTTATGGACGGAAACCGCCGACAATTCATCAGTTCTTATCTGGTGAAACAAGGGCGGAACCTATAGAAGAAGTGTTACTGAAACAAGATGAGATTCTCATACAGCTGCAACACAGTGTGCTGCGAGCTCAGCAGAATATGATCAAATATGCTAATCAATGCTTCTGTGATGTCAGTTTTGCAGTGGGAGATCAGGCATTTCTTAAACATCACTCTTATGGACAACACACTATGGTTACTAAGATAATTCTAAGTTGGCGGCCAGGTTTTACAGTCCTTTCACTGTCATAGAAAAGGTAGGCCCAGTGGCATATAAGCTGCAACTACCTGAGGGTTCTTGGGTTTGCCCTGTCGACCATGCTTCTCCTCTCAAGAAAGTGGTGGGAGAGCATCTTGCTATAGCAGAACCCCTCTTGAATTGGAGATGATCTTGGATTGGCAGAATGCATCTTGCTCCGGCAAGACGGTGCTGATATTCTTGGGTCAGTGGCATGGCAGGGCTATAGAAAAAGCAACTTGGATTGACAAGGATGACTTTGCAGACTAATTTCCTAACTTCAGCCTTGAGAACAAGGCTGAACTTGAATCCAGTAGCAATGATAGATACAATGTTTTGAGCCCAAATTTAAAGGGTAAAAACCGATACTTACTGAAGAAAGGCCACGTAAGTGGCTGGTTTATTCGAGAAGGAAGAAGGGTCATATAGAGAAGCTGTTGGCAAATGACCTGGAAATCGTGAGGTGCGAGAAGAATGAAGATTCTTTTGGAGGAAAATCCGGAAAGGAGGACACATCTGCAGAAGGAGGTGTGGCAGCAGGGTGAGGAGGTCAAATAAGAAAAGTGGGGGATTTGTAGGGGCAGTGAATATCCTCTGAGTTCTGGATTATAGCTTGGGGCAAGAATTATCTTGCACAGGAGCCCCTCCTAGATCAATTTTAGGTAATTATGAATTTAACATAAGGAAAAGAGAAAGGCCAGACACAAATAATACTTAAGATGTTATTGATAGATGATGTAATACCAAACACTAGCCTAATACCTTTATTTATCCTAATGGGTAGGGTCAAATAATAGTACTACTACTCTACTAGTATGAGGCCAAGTCCAGTAAGAATAAAGCTAATAGCTCTCATTAGACAATTCGACCAAAAAATATTAATAATAATAATAATATGACAAATCAAGAATCCTGAAATTTTCTTCCTCAATTAGAAGACTAATTGAGTCAACAATGTATTATGGATATATTTTACGTCAATTTAAAGATATTCTACGTATTAAACCCACAATATAAAACAACCCATTTTGATGGAATTTATGAAATTTGGCAACTTAACATCTTTGGTTTTATTCCTTAGATATAAAATACTTCATGTACCTCTTCCTAATAGGTTATAATTTCGAGAGAGATGGTTTATGATATGATATCAGAGTCTCTATGATCGTGTGTTTTAGAGTTCGGTCCTACTTACCCTCAATTTTTCTAAATAAAAAGTTAAGCACAAGGTAAGATGGGCTTATACATTATCCAAACTTCAAGTCCAACAAGCTCTTGAATGAGGAGGCATATTAGATATAAAACCATTAATGTGTCTCTAGCAACTTAAACTTTTAGGATGATTCAAGACAGCACCTCTTATGAGAAAACGGAGATCTAAGGTGGCTCCATCTTGTTGATAGCTCTATATCTCTTAACACTCTCTTTTATACTTCTAATTCCTAACTATTCAGGCCCATTAATTATAGGCTCAGTACTTAACAATACTCCCCCACAAGAGATCCACCTTGTCCTCAAGATATTCACAAATAATTTGCAGCAAGGTCCCATTGCTTGAAATATAAAAGGCTAAACCTCTCCTTTGCATTTGTGCCCAATCCTACTACTTCAAAGATAGTCTCTCTTGCTGCAATGAGCTGGACCTTGCCTTTCCATAGTGAAAAAGATAGTGCCTTCTGAATTGGGCTTAACCTTTTGAGTTCAAAAGATAGTTTTCCACTACTTGTCCCTTTTAAGTTGGACATGGCCCATCAACTTTAGTTAAGAGTTTCTTTTAGCAAAATCCCAATCCTTTTCCCTTTTAATTCGGGCCTGGCCCATACGGTAAAACATTGGTGTGTTTGGTATTTGGGTAAAAATGGGGGGAAAACTTCTATGTATGAGCACTATGTGTAAAATTACATGTAGAACTCATCTATGGAAATTTTCCTCTCAATTTTACTCCACACCAAACACACTATTTTGACTTAATTTCCAAGTTTCCCCTTGTGCCACCTCCTTTCCCTTCCCAATTCCTTCTTTGTGAAATTGGAGTAGCACTGCCCTCTTTGCTTGTGTCTCAATTGTTGAAAACTCATTTTCAGCCACCCCAACGAAGTAGTGGCGATTTCCTAGTCTTGTCCTATGCTATTCTTTTCTAGTGACTCCCTTTACCCATCTTCCATGTAGCAGCGACTATCTGTTACTGTGGAGGCTGTGCTAGTGTCAGACTATGTCAACCTGACTTCTGGTTTGCTCATCCCTACCTCTACCAATGCACACAACTTGCTCCTTCAAGTCTGTCTCCCAATCCAGTGGCGATTGCTGCCTCGATTCCTATAGCTCCGTTGATGTACACCTGTCTCTTTGGGCAACTGCTGTACACCTTGATGACTCACACATCGATTTGTGTTCCCTAATCTTCTCCTTGCATGCCCAGTTGCTACACAAGCTCTCTTCCTCCATCGTCGACCACTTCTTACCACCACCTAGAAATTGCCAGGGTCATGGTTGTTGCTTCCATTCCTGACCCGGGCAATACCCATTGGCTATCACTCAAGATTCTTAATTCTTGAACAAATCATCTCCTCTTCCTCCCTCTTGCACTCTCTTGTCCCCGAAGTCCTTTTGCCAAAACATGCTCCTTGATTCCCTTGAACATCCACCCCCATCTCCATTCCCCATTCCACCATGGTTGCAACTGCTGGAAATGGGAAATATACATTCTTATTGCAAATAATATTGTACTCATTAGTGTCTCTTTATATACAGTTTGTTGCTGAGTCCTTCTATGCTTAGGCAATTCACAATCAAATTATTAGAATTATTTTACATCCTTCTCTATTCTCAAGTGCTAAAATCAAGCCCCTTGGTTGGGCTCTTTGACCTATGCATGAACTCAACAATGTTTGTGTTGATCACTGCGAATTTCACATCAATAGTGGCTGCTTGGGTTGCCTCTCTTTCTTTGTTGTGTCTTTCCTCATCTTGCAACTCTTGGATCGCTTGTTCCCCTACCTTGCTTCCATTCTAGTATTTACCATAAAGCATTCCCTATATGTTCGCCTACCTCCTACACTTCTGAACTATCTTTTATACTTCTAATTCCTAACTATTGACACCAATTAATTATCGGCCCAGTTCCTAACATAATTAAGCGAATCAAGAATATGAGAAATCAAGAATTCTTAGATTTTCTCCCTCAATTAGATGACTAATTGAATCCACACTACATTCTTGATATATTCTACATGAACACTAAATCCACTAGTTGGTGCCTGCCCGATATTTCGAGGGACAAATTGGTCCTTCATGATTTGAAAGTTCTTCCGTGGTCCCTCACTTTTCACAAAAAGAGATACGTTAGTCCCTTTGTTAACTCATTATTCCTATCATGGATCATTTTTTTGAAAGCTTAAGCTGATGGATAAAGGTACATGAATGACTTTATGTCTAACACACCCCCTCATTCGAATGCCTTTTTTTTGGCCTTGAAGCATGTACATTTTTTCATAATGAGGGATAACAAGGATTGAAGTCCTGACCAGTTGGTCATGGGGGCTCTGATACCATCTTAAGGATTGAATGGACCTAACTTAACCCTAAAAGCTACCTCACAAGGGGAAGGGATAAAGACTGTCGTGACCATATCCTTAATCAATGTGGGACTCTACAATTGCAAGACTTGACAAAAAAACACACAGGGTTCGTTAAATAGTTGATTTGACTCTCTGTTAAGGTCCAAAATGACATATTACTAATCTCTTTCGTCAAAATGTCTTTATTTTGATCTTTTTCACCAACTATGCTTATGCATCATCAAACCTTAACCTCACTTATTCTCCAGTTTCTTCTTCATTTTCACATATTTCAAGCCAAAATGATGTTGTTTAGTACTATCATGGAGTTTAATGGAGCTACATCAACAATTTAATGAGTCATGCGTGCTTTTTTGTCAAGTATTGGAATGAGGAGTTAACATAGGATCTCATGTCTCCTTTTATGAAAAGTGAGGGACCACAGGGGAGACTTTCAAATCCCGAGGGACCAATTTGTCTTCCATAATATTAGTTAGGGACCAACTTGAGGATTTAGTCTTAATTTAAAGATATGCTCAATATTCTCTTAGATTTCTTTTATTGTAATGTTTCCTTGTTTGGAGAATATGTATGCAGGGAAGATGGTTGTTTTCTCTATATATAGGAGTGTCTAGCAGACTTCTTGCCTTCTTCGTCACCCCTGCCCTTTCTGTTTTTCTCTTTTTTGATTTTCTTGTTTAAATCTGTAAAATATGTTTACTTACATGTCTGAGTGGAATTGTTTGACTTGAAAAGAAAGAACAGAATTACTATGACTGAGTATAATTTTTACCGATGATAAACTAATACAAGGAATATACAATATATCGACAATTGACAATAAATGGTAATTGTGTCTGATACTAATTTCCCTAATTTAAGATACTAATATGTGTAACGTATCATCCTAATAAATGGGAATAAGAGAACAAATCTGTACAAAATAATATACAATAGAATACACAACACTTCGTATAACATGATACCTCTTATGAATTATTTTCCACCTTTTGCATATGATTGTTTAGCTGATTATTTTACTGCTTTTATTTTATTTTATTTTTAACTATTCACATGCAGCTGTTTTTCCGAGAATTAATGTGAGGGACCCATATAAACGACTTGGAATAAGCAGGGAGGCTTCTGAAGATGAAATTCAAGCAGCAAGGAACTTCCTAATTCAAAAATATGCAGGGCACAAGCCAAGTGTAGATTCAATTGAGTCAGCACATGACAAAATTATCATGCAGAAGTTCTATGAGAGGAAGAACCCAAAAATCGACATTAAGAAAAAGATGAGGGAAGTCAATCAATCTCGGTTTGTTCAGGCTGTCAGAGGCAGGTTTCGTACTCCATCCACAAAGTTCATAATTAAAACATCACTGGCGTTCTTGTTACTTGGAGTTCTGACTGTTCTTTTTCCCACTGAGGAAGGACCAACAGTTCAGGTAGCAATATCTCTGATTGCTACAATGTACTTCATATATGAACGGCTGAAGAGCAAGATCCGCACCTTGCTTTATGGGTATGTAAACATAGACATGACTAATTCATCAGATTTTATATATGAATCTACACCTCACCAATGATATAATAGAAAAGTTAAAAAAGAATAATTAGAAGTTAAGAGAGAGAATGTTAGGATCCCATTAATTAATAGTTAGTTAGTTTACTGTAAATAAAGAATGAGGATTAGTCTTTATCTTTTGAGCAATGATATATCTTCAGACACATCTTTCTATAAATCTTCCTACTTACTGAATGAGTTTGAGGTTTAAGGTTTAGGGAGAGATTGGGGGCTCCAGAATTCCCCAAGTGTAGAGCATTCTTGTGTCACTCAGTTATGGTTCTTGTTGAGTCACCAAGGACATCAACAGAACAATGGAAGCACTCCCAGTGTTTGATGGGGTTAATGCCCTAGCCTCGGAATGGGAGGTGTTGGGTATTATTTTTTGAGCGCGAGAGGTTTAGACTTGAAGAACCAGAAGGTAGAAGCACATGGTTTAGAAGATGTAGGACCTGCACTTAGAGGACAACATTACTAGTGGTATGTGTGTTGGAAGGAGTGGTGATGGAGCACTTGCAGTGAGGCAACTGGCAACGTTTGTAGAAGCACCGATTTGGATTCAAAAGAACGAGACTACAACGGAGAAGACAACTAATGCAAGGACAAGAGGGGGAGACTAAGACGATAAAGGATGATGGGGCAAGGTTGCGGTCAACTAACAAGAAAGATTCATGTGCAACTACAACTGCCGGTGGGGTTTTTCGGTGGCGACTCTGGCGGTGAATGCAGCGGCCACTGCTCCACCGAGTGTTAGAAGAATAATGAAGGAGTAATAGCGAAGTTGTCAAAGGAATTAACTGGTCATCCGATGTCATTCCATGGGCATTGACTAGTGGGGTGTATGTACAAGCAGAGATGGAAGGCGCTATAAGAAGCTTCGTGAAGGAGAAGAGAGGTGTTAGGGCAAAGATGCTATGACCGATGGGAGCTCATTTTCTGACAAGATGGGCCAAGTCCAAATTTGATCTAGAAGGGGTTGGAATGCTGCTATTGGGGATTGTATTTTGGGCCCAACCTTATTTGCAATCAATAGTGAAATGATTGCACAAAACATTACAAAAACAATGAAGGGAATCAAAGTGGGGGCTGCACAATCCAGCCCAAATCATTGCAGAAGGAGAGAGCTTTTTTGAAGGAATAGAAGTGGGCCAAAATGAAACGGTAAAATTTTGTGCCTTATTTTTTCAAGACATGGGGGATCCTGGTGGATTTTGAGAGTAAAATTTTTTACCTCCACCTTGAGGACAAGGTGGATCTCTTTGCTTTTCTTTCCTTCTCCTTTTGAGGGGGCACTGGTATTATTAGGATACCATTAGTTAGTAGTTAGCCAGAGTTTGTTAGTTTACTATAAAGGGAAATGAGGATTAGTCTTTGAGTGTGTTTGGAATGATTAAAAAATGGAAATGATTTGATTTGTAAATCAAATCTTGTGTTTGGATCTTTTTTAAAAAAAAAAGAGAAATGAGTTGATTTATAAAATCCATGTGATTTCCTTCCTTCGTTTCTAGAATCCTACAAAATTTGATGGGATTTGTGTGGAATTGAATTGATTTTAAAATTTCAAGACAAACCAAATCAATTCATTTCCATTTTTCAACCATTCCAAACACAATAATGTGCATTTTAAACATAAGAATTGATTTCTAAATCAAGTCAATTCCATTTCCTATTTAATCATTCCAAACATAAGATTTAACTTACAAGTCAAATCAATTCAAGTAATTTCAAATCTAATCAAATCATTTCCATCTTTTTATGATTTCTAACACTACCTTTGTCTTTTAGTCATTTGGACATTCTTGGGAGACTGGGGGCCCTTGAATTCCCTCATGTGTTGAGCATTCTTGTATTATTCAGTTAGGGCTGTTGGTGAGTTACCCACGATTCCACCAATAACAGATATCCGTTCCATTCATTTTCTTTATTTGATACCAGTGGTAAACAGAATTTTTCAGTATTCTATGAAAAAAATGTTTAGTCTCTGTTAAGAAGAATGGATGGCAATTGGTGTTTTCGCATGTGCTTAACGTGGCATTAGAAACTATAGTCATAGGAAATAGTTAGTATTAATTATCTTTCATAGAAACAATGCATGTATCTAGTCCATAATGACTATATATAGTACTTGGTATCAATACCTATATAGTTAAGCAAGGACATACTGAATCTAAACTATTCAGCCACATATCATTCAAATACATTTTTCTTATATTTTTTTCTATTAATTCAACATGGTATCAGAGCGATACCTTCCACCGTAACCTGTCCATCACTATTCTGCTGCTAAGTTCCTAACTAAAATGTTGGTACTCCATTGTTAATAGTCAATACTCCAAACTTATAGCGAGGATGATAGACTTCCTGAAATGAATGTCAATAATCACTATGCCATTCTCCCTTTAAAAGTTGCATTTCTGGGTTTCCTTATGTAAATTGGTGCTTTGTTGTGCAGGGCTGGAGCATTTTTGGTTTCGTGGCTGTTGGGAACCTTTTTGATGGTGTCAGTAATTCCTCCTATTCCAATACTCAAGGGACCAAGGACATTTGAAGTGATGACATCGTTGATAACATATGTTTTATTATGGGTTTCATCGACCTATGTTATATGAGGACTAAACTATGTATCTCAATTTGAGTTGGATTTTGAGCAGTAGACCAGTTTCTGGGCTTAGTAATGGTAGTTCACAAAATGTTTTGGCTTACCTCATTCAGATGTCAAATTATAGTGCTTTTTCATGGGAAAAAAAAAAAGAAAAGAAAACTTTGATATATGTGCCAAATTTTGGTGGATGAGCGGTTTGTTTCTATCTCGGTTAAATATTTATATTAGTGAACACGGTGGAATTTAATGGCGTGGAAATGAGTATTCAAGTGCCATACGGATGGAAAAGTTTAACTTCCATTTTTACACGGTTGGATGGGCACTTCTTTTTTGTTGGTCTAAAAAATTTTACTCAATTTTTAGTTAAGTCCTTATAGTTTAAAAATTTGTCATAAAGCTCTTAGGTTAAATAAAGTTTTGTAATTAAATTCTTAATGTTATTCATTGTTACAAAAATTTGATCTTAAACAGGATACTTCATGAATATTCCTTTTTCTTCTGTCTCTTTCCCCCATTCCCTCCACATCATTAGCCTTATAATTATGCTCCATTCCACTACTGTAGCCCCCTCCATAGACCTATCTGCCACGAAGCAACTTTGGAGGCTTCATCAAGGGCTTCATAGTGTGCCTGCATAATGTTCACGATCTTCTTTGTTACCATAGTTGTCATGGCTCTTGCGGGGCACCCTGAACTCTCCATTTACAAGGTTGTCTTCCTTTTCATGGATTTGATTTACAAGCGCAATGAAATGGTAGGGCCCACGCGCATGGTTTCTAGCTAGGTAAGCGCGAAAAGAAGCAAATGGAGGCCAAGTCCATGTCCAACGTTGTGAGAATGGACCTGAATGGCATGGCAAAGGAACTAGAAAGTGGCTCCATCATGTTATCTCTCAAGATATCCTCCACGGTTGCATTCGAGTCTAATTCACTTTCCACGTGAGGGGAAGGTGATGGCTAAAAGTCAAATAGGACTGGAAGCGAGCAGAAGTGAGCCTAGCTGGGTAAAGCTCAAGCTCGGGTCATTAATATTTAGCCCGACCATGACTCAGCTCATTATCAATCGAGTCTAAAATTCAAGCCTAAGTTCGGTTCATTATAAAAGCTCATTGAACTCGATCTAGTTCATGAGCTGACTCATTTGAATGTGGATTAAACTTTTTGGCCTACTATGTTAAAATTTTTATTATAAATACATAGCCTATTTTTAACACAATTTACATACCAGACATAAGATACAAAAAATTATCAAGTTACATTAATTGTTCATAATCAGCATAACATATACAAATGATAATAAATACATATATATAATACATAATATATATACTCACGAGCTAATAAGCCGAACCTAGCAAAACTCAAGCTCAGCTCATTGAGCTGTTAACGAACAAAGCTGGAACAGGCTCAGAGCTAGCTCAACTCACTTTCAGCCCTAGTATTGAAGGTTGTGTTTCAAAATAACACCAACAATGGTGCGGTGATGAGATTGAAGAGAGGCCAGCTGTGGTTAAGTATGGTGGAAATGATGATATTGAAGAAGATGATGGTGCATTTAGTGTGCACTATACCAAGTGTGTGTATTGACACTCTATACTAGTTTTAGCCATGGATTTCTATTTTATATAAATTAAGTGGTTTAAATCAAGAGGTGGGTGGTGCACTTGGCTTCATCAACTACATCATAACGTTGACCAAATGTTTTTGTAATTGTGAATACATACAAGGATTTGATTGAAATTTTTTTCACAATCTAAGAACTTGATTATAAATTTTTAAACTATAGAGACTTAATTGAAAATTGAGTGAAATTATAAGAATTAACAAAATAATTAAACTTTTTTAGCATTAAGTTGGATGGACACTTTGTTTAAATATAAGCATGATCAATGTTAGAGTATTATTAATCGTCTACTGTGGACTCTATGGTACAATATTTTGTCATGGCAAGATAGTTATTTGGTCTGAATTGTCTTCACCGTTAATATTCTTTATGCTATAATAGTAAAAAAAATTGCACTTGAAATTAGTGAGGTTACATGAACAATTTTCTTAAATTTTGAAGGAAATAAAATGAGCTCAAAACTTAGTATATTTATGAAAAATGTCAAAGAAACTATAACCCCAAAAAGATTGGAAAAAACTTGTTCTAGCTCTAGGTATGTATGATGATGCTCCTCTTCTAGTTATACAAAATAACAAATGTACTTTAACCGGAAAAAAAAAACAACTATACAAAACTCTTTTTTGGCATCAATTTAAAATACAATTATATATTCGTTATTCAATGTTCAAAGACATGATGATTACTTCATTTGATAAAAGCTTATTAATTTTGCTAGAAAATTGGAACAACCAACTGACAATAGACTAAAGACCAGTTTTTTGAGGCACTAAATCAATTATAGTGCATGGCTTAAAAACAATACTACAACTCTAAATTTGTCCTTGATTAATATTGCGAGGAAAAATCAATCCCCCCAAACGAGGAGTTGCACAATGTGTGGGTGAAATGCTCCGCCAAATGCATTTACCCACAATTTCAAATGCATTTAGCCATGATGCACCATATTTAATCTGTGCATAGCAGAAAGTGCCGAACTTAAAGCATATGATAGAACTCTAACATGCAAAACCATCCAATAAAATGTCAATTTTAAAATAGTACGTGAAATTAATAATAATAATAATAAAATAAAACCTTTCTTCATGTATTGTAAAATTAATATTATAACAAAATAGTTTTCATGAATTTTAGAATATACTGCATAAGTATATAGAGTAAATAAAATTTAACTTAAGGAATATTGTAAGATTTGAACCTTTATTGACCTTCATTACACTCATGATTATTGATGTTACCGGTCATTTGACCTGTGCAATGCCAGGAGGTTAATAATAGATAGTTTGTTGACCATAATTAAAAATAAATAATAATTTATTTAAATATATGTTATAAAAAATTGAATATATAAATTTATTTTTAAAATAAGTAAATAATTAAATAATTAAATAAATGAGAAAAATATAAATGTGTCATTTTATTTGATATATTATTTTGAATATCATGTTTATAAAATTAAAAAATCTCAGTATATAACCTTACTAACAATAAAGAACTTATTTTATGAAAATTTAACACAGTTCAAAAACTGAAATTGTTGAATAATAAAAGCGAATAAGTGATTGATTTTATTATATTATGAAGCATTTATATGGAAGATAATAGATATCTATGAGAAAGGGGACATGTCCCCATTATCTTCCATCATTATTTAGAATTTGGCCTCTCATCCCGATCCCGATCCCTGTACATCACGAGTCCCTATTCTCTTTTCCTAACAGGAATTTAAATCTCTACAGATATTTACAGATTTATTAAAAAATTTCAAAAAGAGAATAATTTTAAAAATACTTTGAATTTTAAACATAAATATTCATAATAATAAATATTATACTAATCCAATTAATAAAGATAATTAAAAAATGAATGTGTGCTAAGGTTATATATATATATAAGTGGAGGGGATGTATCTAGTGAGATAAGTAATTTTATATGAGAGTTGGAGGATTAAATCCAGGTCGTATAATCTTACATTTTGGGACTAAAAGTTATTAAAAGATCAGATAATTACTTAAAAAAGTCACATGACTTTATATTTTAATCCTGATCATTAACGTAAGATTTGATAGTCTAGAGTTTGCTCATCCCACTCTCATAAAATTACTCTTCTCACTTGATCCTCTTCCTATAAGTAGATATTTAAATCATTTATACAAATAGGGAATTGGTGGGTTTCAGTGGGCGAGGACATCATTCCACATCCCTACCCTGTTTAACAAATATGGACTCTGCCCCGTCCCCATGAAGACTTAGCCTGCCCTTATTGCTATCCTCTTTAGGGTAATTTTCACAAGTATCCATTTTAGTAAGTATTTTTTTCATCGCTAACCATTTACATACTTTTAGTAAATTAAAAAATTTAACTTATAAAAATATAATTTCATATTAATAAAAGATAATGATTAAATTTTATTTATGTTATTTTAATTACACCTTCTTTTCTTGTGCATCCTTTTAGTAAATTAAAATAGCAATTTTAAAATATATATTATAATTAATATACTATAATTAGTAAAAAAAATAATAAATAATCCTAATTTATTTCATCTAATTTATTGGAGTAGCATTAATTACATGATTATTTTCAATAAAAAGTAATTTAATTATTCAATTGTTAAAAAAATTAATAAATAATTAGTATCAATATCAAAATAGTGTAAATTATGGAATTAAATTTTAATAAAATATTTTAATGTTGAAAAATTAAAGTCTCTTTTTAAAAAATTAATATAAAAAATTATGGAAAAGATAACTATAAATATTTAAGTTGCAATAAAACAAATATGGTGTAGTTGTAGGTTGAAAAGTGCACAAGAAAGGGGGGGTTGAATCATGCTTTCACTTTTCTTGCCTTTTCAATTTCTAAAAGCTTTGAAACAAATACTATCAAGTATAAACTTAAAGTACGATGAAACTATAGTCAGTGAGTATCGGAAAGTGACTTTCTGAACTAATAAATTAATAAAAATTAACTAAGAATTGTTTTCTTAGAAAAACAATAATAATAAGCATAAAGCAGAAAATAAAGGAGGTTCAGAGATAGGAGAGATACTGCACAAAGCAGTTTATACTTGTTCAGCCAATCTGCTTATATCCAGTTCTTAACAACCCATTGAGTTCCACTAATTAACCATTTCTCAACCTTGAGAAAGTTAGGGGCCTATTTGCTTTGCTGGAAATAGTTTTTAGTTTTCAGTTTCTAATTTTCAGTTTTCAGTTTTTGTGAAGGAAAAACTGAAAAAATTGAAAACTGAAATTGTGGTTTTCAGTTTTTTCAGTTTTTCTTTCACAATGATCTCTACTGGATTAGGGTACAAAGATTTTTGTGAGTTTGTTTACTCCAACTATCAAACACTTAAGTTTTCTTAGGATGAAATAGTATGAGTTGAAAACTTAGGTGACTGCTTTCTAACTATTCTTCCTAGGAAGAAAGTATTATCTAATAAGAACATAGAAAGAAGATCTTTACAAAAGATGTAGGAGACTTCTTTCCTTTTTCACCAGGTCTTGACCAAAAGTCATGAGTTGTAAGCACAACATCTCATTTTATACTTGATATCTCATTTATGACCATTGCCCTGACATGAGGTGGTATAGGAGCATACATTCCTTACCTACAAGCACATATGTGCTTCCCAGTCTAGGTCGGATTGAAAACTATACCACAATGAATACCTTTCTAGCCCTTGCGCTTAACATAGGGCATTATGATTTCATTTGGCTTGTGAATAATTGAGTCAGTAGGGTACTTGGTCATGTCTCCATCATTGATCCCTAAGGAGCAAGCGCAGTTGGGTGAGGAGGTGCAGATAAACTCTTTACAAGGAGCTTCGACAACATTTGAAAGTCCTATAGGGCTAATCTCCTTAGTGAAATTTGTTATGAATGTCTTTAGGGATGAGTTAGAAGTGCCCTTCATTTGAGAGTGAAAAGTTGTTAGCATTCTAAGGAAGATTCATTCACCAATCTCCAGGAATTCCTCCCACCCTTGGAAAGAAAAAATCTCTTTGAGAACAAACATTTCTTCAAGAAGCTCCCTTCTTAAGGCCTTTCCCAGAGCAACTTTCCTGATGGAAAAGTTAACATGTTGATCCTGTAACTCTAGATCATCATACATGTGAAAAGGCCCTCTTTTGGAAATGGTGCGGTCCAATAGCTTTCCTTCTGCCGTTTGCTATTTTGGTTTGAGAATATTGAGGCGAAATGATTAAGAGTTGGAGAACGATGAAGGTAACTGAAACAACATTTACAGGAGAGAAGGTGAAACGATTTTGGTTGAGAGAAAATTGTGTGAGGTTGAAAGTGAAAGGGTTTATATGGGATGTGTGAGGTGAGGGAAGTTATTAATATGATGGGACATAAAGTATGAAAGTTGAGGTGACATGGGAAAGAGAAACTCAAAAATATAGGAATTATCCTGCTCTTTTTAATATCTTCTAGAATAAGTGGTTTTTGAATAATAGAACCATCTTCATTACTTTCTGAGCCAACAAATAGTGTCTTGAGTCTTCACAATTATAATGGATCCTCATTAATGAAAGATCTTCCACATTTTGAGCTCATGTTACTTTTTGACTCATTTTATGAACCTTTAACCTTCTTTCTAAGCTTGCACACTAGCTTTCTGAGCCTGCATATTGATATTCTGAGCTTGCCTTGATGTCTTCGTTTGGGCCTCCTTTCATAGTCTTGATGGTGAAGACTCCAAAGATGTTTATGCATGAATGCTATGCAGCTTTTAAAAATTCTAAGATTTAAAAGCTTTCTTAATCAACAAAAGTAATCTTCAGCTAATAGTTTTATGAATATATCAGACACTTGATCTTCAATATTCACAAACATTAACTCAAAATCTCCTTTCTGAACATGATCTTTAATAAAATGATGTTTAACATTAATGTACTTGGATCTAGAGTGCTGAACATGATCTTCAATATTGCCCTTTTTACTTGCTTCTAAATCAAAGAATAAATGTAAGGATAAAATAAAAAGAAATTAATTAGAATAAATGAATGAATGAATTAAGATAAAAAAGTCAAACAATAGAATCAATAAATGGGAGTGGCTATTACCACTCTCAAATGCCTATTGTCACTTTCACTTTAACTCATTTTTAGTTGGTTTGTCTATAATGTTCTTCTTCTCATATCTTAATCAAAATAATAGTTTAATATTGATTATTAATCATGATTTTGACTTTATTTCTTATTGTTATTAGTACAAATTGTTAAATTATTTAAATTATTTTACCAATAACAAAATGGATATTTCTTTGAAATTATTTTTTATTGAATATAAAAGTACTAAAAATTAATTTATGTAATATAATCATTCAGATCCAAACATTAAATTGTTTGTTTAAACTTTTGGGTACTATAATGATCTAAATATAATAAAAACGACCATTTATTTGAAAAATATTAAGTAAAATAAATAACAATAAAGGCAGACTAATAAACTGTAATATTCAATTTTAATATACAAACAACTTAAAAAGAATTACAATGTACGATATACACATCAATTCTTTTAAAATGCAGTGTTAATATAATTAAATAAATATTAAAGAAACATATAATACTAAAATATTTTATTGACCAATTAGGATTTGCTATTTTTTTGCTATTTATTTTTGTTTATAAAAATAAGGCAACTTGATGCTGTGAATTAGCTAGTCACATTAAATTAATTTTTATTACTTCTTTTCTTGTAAATCTGATGTATTCATAATTTAGTAATTATCTTTAATGTGATTGATTGTACTTATTATTAATTTATAAAATTCATTCTTATATTGTCTATGTATTATTGAATAAAAAGCTTTTTAAAAAACAATTTAATACATAAATATAAATAACTACATGAGATAAGTTCATTATAACGTCCTACTTATAATATGTAGTGAATAAATATTATGAGAGTAACATTAAATATTTCGAAATGATTATTGGTTTAATTAATAATAATTTTTCAATAAGATAATAACTGATAATCAACGTGCATGTTAAATTGTTATTTTGATTTGAGAAAATAATACAAGGTACGGAAAATGTTCATATGAAATATTTTATAAAAGACGTGTTTTTCTTTTTTCTTATTTTGTGACTATATAACTAGTTATATGGTGCAATGGTTAGTCAGTACAAGAAGAGAAACAGTCTAGCGATACTGAACATTTAGGACACCACTTTAGTACCATTAGTCTTGCCTACTCAATTCAATAAAATTCCCTCAAACTCCTACCTCTTTTGAATATATGGTGATGTAATAAATTCCTCATTTTATTTCTTGATTGGTATAACTCTCCCTTGTTTAAATTCTTATTGATGGTAATATGGGGAAATATATCTATAAAGACAATTTAGACAAAGTAAATAAGAATTAATGAAAGTAAGAGTGACAATAGCTATTTAAGAGTAACAATTGTCACTCCATGAATGAGAAAATAAAACAAAGCATTGGAAAAGTTAATGAGTATAAAATTAGCGAATTGAACATAATTTATATTTATATATTATATAATAGAGATACAAAATAAACTTGTGTAATTAAATAAAGTTTATTTTCATACCTCATAAAAAAACTATATGAAATACTATTTTCACAATAAACGAAAAAAGACAAAATAAAGAATTATTTAAACTTTTTTTTTATACTTATAAAGTTATATTGTTGGTAGTGAGGTATGAACTTAGAATCTCATATATATTACTCAAATCCCTTGTTACTATACCAATCCAATGGCTTTGAATTTTTTATTTTGTTAAACGAGTTGAGCTAAGTGGAGGAATTTAGACTAATAAATTGAGTTTTATTTTATTTTTCAAAATCCTCAAATTCCTATCATACAAATGTTAAATTGTAAAAACACATAAAGTTTATAAAAAAAATTTCTTTGTACCAAATGATCTGGTACTAATGTTAACTGATGATTGTGAATACAATATTTTTTCCATTTTTTGTTTTATTTGCATTACATAATTTCTCAATAATTGATAGATTTACTATTTAATTTAATAAAAAAAATGTACTCTTTAATCTCTCTTGAATCAAAGGGACTATTTTTGCATTTTATCTCTTTATCTTTTTGCTTTAATTTATAATGAAGTAATAACTATGAAAAAGAGAAAAATAACTTTTCCATCTCTGTTTATTTAACCGTAGCATGTTTTATTCCTCGAAAAAAAATTATGAAAAAAATGATGATGAGCTTATTTGCAATCAAAAGTTATTTAAAAAGAAAGAAAGAGTTGGCAGCGTATCACTTAGGAGGGAAAAATGATAAAAAAGAAGTAAAAAGAAAAGGAGAAGAGACTAGTAATATTATACGAAAAATAAAATTGTAAGAGTGCACACCATTAGATGTAATGAATGAGTAGGATGAGTGGGGACCACTCATTACATCTAATGGTGATAAAGTGTGTAATATACATTTGTTATGTAATTTTGTTGTTCCTATAACATTACTCAAAGAGACAATTGTTCTATGTTGTTTCTACAAATAGTATAAGCCAAACTTGGTTTTCCCTCCTCTGCTTGTGCTGCTAGAAATTTAGTTATTTATAATTCCAAGATCATCCATATTAAATCATTAAGAAAATTAGAAGACTAGATGCGGAACCATACCTGAACATCCATAGGAACTGACTGGTGTTTGGACATGTAGTTATTGATCTTCCAAGTTAATATATATTCTATAGAGATGTCAGCTTTCCTTTTTCTAATGATGGGATGTCAGAAAGAGATGCATACGTATACCTTAAGGATCATAACCTTTTATAAATCTGTAAATCATAGTTTCTAATTCAGCCCGTCATAAAAATAGTAATTAGGTAACGTGATATCTACAAATAATAAACCTAAACTTAATTAGACGATTTAGGCCCATTGACTTATCCTTATCATATCACTTTAATTTAGGCCAAACTTTATAATAGCACACAATATATAATTAAATACAAGTTCACAAATGTGAACACCATATTTTTGTTTTCAATTTATTGTTATTATTATTATTGCTATTTTTTGTTTTGTGTGCATTTGAATTTAAATTTAATTTCAACTAATAAAAAAAAATCAATTTAAATCCTAACTGACTTAACCCTAATTAACCCCAAAATCTCTCTGCTTTGCTCTCTATATAATAATTAACCAAAAAAAAAAAGAGATAGAGGGATTCACCATTCACCTCCACTATCACTACTACCATCTTCTCCTCATCAAACAGCAAATCACAGCCTTTTCATCCCCAAGCTAGCAGACATTCATTCATCATTCCCTTGATTTGCCTCCATCACCATCATCAAATTTCCATCTTTGATTCTATTTCTCACATAATAGTCACTAATTCATCATTCTTTTCCATTGAATCCATCACCACTATCATAGCCCATCATCATTATTATCATCACAACCCTCTCACCAAACCACAATCCTTTCATCATCAATCATAAGCCATCATCATCAATAAACATCATTGCTATCATCATCCTCATCTTGGATCTTATTTTCTATTATCATTCTCATCTCAGATCTTATTTTTTATCATAGCCACAATCATTATTAGCTTTGCATAGCCTTCAGAACCACTGCAATCACCATCTCCACAAAGCCACCACTATCACAGTAATCATCTTTAGTGCTACAATTGTGCCACTTTTTTCTCATGGTTTTGTTTCTTCTTTATTCCTACATTACAGTGATCAAGTAGGTGTAATCTTCTTTTTGTTCACTTTTTTTATTTTAGTTTTATTTTATTCCCTTTTTTTAAAAATAATTTGTAAATTAAAATTCTTTTCATAAATAAAATCAATCCACACATTTTTATCTTTGTTTCTTAATTAAAATCCATTAACACACACTAATTTTCTACAAGAACGACGTGACTTTGAGTTCTTCATTGCACCAGAGGATACGTCAGCGTAGCTAACAACTATCAAGCCAAAATTAGTTTTTCTTCAAATTTTGTTCTCTTCTTTTATTTATTTTTTTTCTTTTCTCATTTACTCATTTATTTATTTGTATATAATTATTACATGTTTTGGGGATAAATAAATATTGTTAAGTTATAAATTAATTTGCATAATAAGCTATAAGGTAACCGTATTTATACGGATGTATTAGGGGTGCAGCGGGATTAAGTTTTCACCCTTCCCTAATTATAATTAGACTCCCGGACTCAAATCTTTTTAAAAGACTAGTTTTGATCAAATCAAAGGTTTTCTAATTTTGGCCAGAATTAAAATTGGTGGCGACTCCATTTTTAAATTTATTTCTTTTTTTAGGAATAAATTTTTGTTGTCATTTTGTTATGACGTCCTCTGGGGACGTTGTAACAGTCTGGTGATTCCACTTGGGATTTTAGAGAGTCAAGCCTATTAGAGTTAATTATGTAAAATAATTACAAATTTATAATATTTATTTTTCCTCCTCATAACACTTTTGTTTTATTTTTGTAAATAATTGTCTTCCTTTTTTGTAAATAATTGTCTATTTTATCTGTAAATATTTATCATTCAAACCTTAGGGTAGTGGACTTTTTTTTACTTTATTTTTATTTTTTTATATATTCTTTAGACTTTATTATGTAGTTTTTTGGCGTTCAATTTCGATGCTCCTCACACACAATGCACAATCACTTATCTCATACACATTTTTGGGTTCTACACTTGGGCCTTGGAAATCTATAGGGCTAGAAAGGGTTTTGACGTTGTTATTGTGAGGCTTATGCTTCCCTAATAGTCGTTGATTCTTCCGCTCAGATTGTTACCAAATATGCGATCCACCATATTGTGACGTTCATATCCCTGTGGTTGGGCTCGTAGAGTTGGGTCCTTATCTAACCAATAAGGACAATCTGGGAACCTTGACTTTTAGGTACATAGATCCAACCCAAAAAATCACACAGTAATAGATTATGCCTAGCGTTATCCAAATTAGGGTCTTAGTCTTAGAAGTACTCAATCATTGGGTCTCATCCTATTAAGACACAAAGGAGCATCCTTCTTTCTTTTCTCCATCTCACATATCATACACCCATTTCAAACATACATGCATACATGTAACATAAATTTTCATTTAGCATACATTTACTTTCCTTCATCATAAAAAAAAAATAAAATCATTTTCATCCATTCATTTTCATTCAAGCATAGTCAACATTCATCATAAAAAAAAAAACAACATTTCACATGCATTTTCATGCATTCAGAATATATAGCATGCATTCATACATCACCCATTCATGCATACATCACATTGACATCATCCATATAAAAAAAAGGGGTCATTTGACATTCATTTTTATGCATTTATAAAAAAATGGCATGCATTCATGCATAGTACACATTCATTAAAAAAAATCTTTTTTGTCAACATGTCATGCATAATTCATCTTTATTACTAATTCATTCATTTATCACATCCATATGTAAAAAAAAAAAAAAAAATACATGCATTTTCATGTGTTCAAAAAATATAGCATACATTCATTCATGCACTTTCTCTCACCCATAGCCCACATTCATAAAAAAATTCATGTACACATAGTCCACATCCATAGAAAGAATTTGCCATACATTCATGCATATATTTCCTTAGAGGAATAGTTCAAGTCCATAAAAAATATCAGGCATTCATACACACATCATCTTTCTCATCCATAGTTCATATAAAAAAAAATCATTCATCCCATGCATTCATGATATAACATATATCCACAAGTCAAAAAAAAAATCCAATTGACATGCATCTTTTTTTAAAAAATATTTGGCATAAACACATAACATGACATTTTCTCTTTTTTAATTTTTTTTTGTTTTCATCATTTCTCATGGTTAATTTATTTTTTTTTCCAAAATACAATTCAAAGGTTTGCTGTCTCCAAGCATTGCTCTTTCTCAGAAAACTTTGTTTGATCTTAGCAAAAGGAGAAAAGAAAAGAGGGTCATGGTTGCTGAAAGAAGAAATCTGAGTCAAGAAATTGACGATTTGAAGACCATGATGCTTGAGCAGGGGGTCATGTTTAAAGAAGCTTTTGAGATTACAAAGAAATTCAAGGAATGTGCTGGAAATAACAATGATGATGCAAACAATAGCAATGCAATCCCGCATATTGAAGAGGGGAGCAGATGCAAGATCACAATAGAGATAGAGCGATTGAAGCTTAGGGAAGAATTGGAAGAAAGCATGCAGGAGTAGTTTTGAAAGTTGCAAGGGCCTAATCCCTATGGCCCCATGAGTATCAATGACCTATGCCTAACTCCAAATGTCACCATTCCCAAGGATTTCAAGATGCTTAAATTAATCAAATTCGATAGTAGCACCAATCCTATCATGCACCAAAATAGGAATGTGGTCTAAAGATGAGAATTTACTAATTAGCTTCTTTCCTGAAAGTTTGGATGGGACTGCATGGGAGTGGTACATGCAGATGGATCAAACACAAATTAGATGTTAGGACGACTTGGCTCAAGCTTTCGCCAATCAGTACAAGTTCAATTTGAATGTCTCACCTACCAGGGATCAACTAAAAGGGTTGATAAAGAAAGAGAATGAGACGTTAAAAGACTATGCCCAAAGGTGGAGAACTATGGCTGCTAAATTTGTTCCACCATTGTTAGAGCAAGAGATGTGCTTTTATTTCATTCATACACTAGAGGGTCCATTCTTCAAGAATATGTTGAATATGTTGGGGACTCATGTCAAGGAATTCGTGGACTTGGTGGAAGTCAGAGAAAGAATTGAAGCAAATATCCAAGAGGGGAAGATGGAGTTAACAAAAGATGAGTCAAGTAAGTCACAATCCAAACAAGGGTTGTTGTGTAAGAGGAAAGAAGACACAGTGAACTTTATACAACCACAACTGCTGTCCCAATCCTACAAGCCTATTTTCCACCCAAATCATTATCCATCCTACCAACACCTACATTACCCATCTTCCTCATCTTTTTCACCCCCCATAGACTACCCACCTTAACCATATTAAGCCAATTACATCTCCTCCCTTCAACCATATGCACCCTTCAAAGCCATACCTCACCAGACCATACCTCCAAATCACCAAGCAATCCCTTTCAACACTGCTAACCCTAGGCCATCAACAAACAAATGACCTTTGCCTGACTTCAATATGAGCAACTTTGAATTATTTAAAAGCTTGTGCGAAGCAAACCTCCTCACTCCCTCCCCTGCGAAGGTTGCAGTACCACCATACCCAGCTGTACAATTCAAATCATATGTGTGAATATCATTCCAATACCCATGGGCACTCGATCAACTATTGTAATGGTTTCAAAGATGTTGTATGGCTTCTACTTGATGCAAAGACTATTGAAATGCCAAGGGCAAGGAAAGAAGAGGATCACATTGGAAGTGGTGGTACCTGAATATGTTGTTGAACACGGTTACAGCTTTACTAGTCTTGTTTTTTAGTTTGCTTATGTCTTGAAATTTGTTTATGATTATGCGTAGTTCTTTTTTAGTCATTATATCATTTGTTTTCTTTCTTATCATTGTTGTTCCTTCGCCTCATTCTCTTTTTCTTTCATTTCTTTAAGACTGAGAAGACCCATGAACTGATTCTTGTGTTACGATGAGCTTGAATGATCATGATCATGATGAAGATCCTAAACTATGCAAGTGATTTGGTCAGATGTTGAATATTGTTTAAAAAAAATGACAAATCAAAATGTCACCATCAACTAAGGGATCCTTTCACACAACCTTGAATGTTTTAGTCGAATGACTTAGTCTTCAAGTGTCATACCAAGTAGACAACCCAGACAAATATTTGTGCCAGACACTTAGTCAAGGTGCATATTATGAGAAAATTAAGAAAAGGCTCGCTGGATTGCAAATCGAGAAAAAATAAAATAGTCCAGGAAAAAGTTAGAGCCAAAAAAACAAAGACAGAAAAGGAGAAAGACCTCACTAGATTGAAGTCTCAAAAAAAAGAAATGACGGTCTAGGCAAAAGTTAGAGCAAGAAGTATTTGCTAGGTTGAAAACCCAAAAGGGCGACCTGGAAAATGCATCAACTGGGAAAGTTTACCAACAAATGCTTTAGGGAAAAAAGGCTCAAACTGGGGCAATTTGATTTGGCAATAAATGATTAATGAAGAAGCATTCGACAGAAGACAAGGAGACATCTTTCACATACAAACTTGTTGGTCACATAACAAAGGGTTGCAATCTTGGTCAGGACTTTAAGCTCAACGTAAACAGGATATCAGTGAAATGGGTTTATCGATTAGAATGGCACTTTTTCCAATCTTTCACACCTTACTCTTACTCATCTACCTTTTCATCGAAAAAGTGCATTCTTTCAAGGAATGCATTTTGTTTTCAACATCCTTTTCTGGAATCACGTATAATCATACAAAGTCAAGAGACATTGAAAAGTTCAAAAAAAAAAGAGGAAAAAAGAAGCCCGCTAGATCGAAAACCTGAAAAGACGGTCTAGGAAAAAGTTAGGGCAAACAAAAAGAAAAAGCTCGCTAGATCGAAGACCAGAAACATTGATCTAGGCAAAAGTTAGAGCAAAATCAAGTCGAACTCCAACATAAGAGAAGAGCAAGAGTTGAAAATAAAATCCATGAGTAGTCTAAAAATGAAATATAAAGTCAATCGCAATGGCTCTTTGAACAAAATGGCTCATTTGGAATCAGACTAAGGTTTTACAAAAAAAGCGATGCTTGGATACGACAAACTGGGGCAATTGTTTTTCTCTTTCATAAAGCATGTCATCATCATTCATTAAATAAAAAAAGGGGGCAATTTTCTTTCTCTCACTCTCTCTTTATCATTTTCTCTTTGTTAAATTTTTGCTTCATTAAACCATCTAAGTTTCATTATCATCATATCATTCATTATGTTAAATCATCTAGGTTTCATCATTCATCATATGCAAAGTTTTTAATCATCAAATCATCTAGGACATTCATCATACTCATACCATCAATATTTTCATACCCTAAACTGGGGCAATTTTTGTTTCTCTCTCTGTAGATTTATCTATAACATTAGGGCATTCACATTTTCAATCACTAGATCACTTAGGACATTCATCATTTTCATACCCCAAACTAGGGGAAAAAATCTCTGTGTGGAGTTATTTAATCATTTTAGGACATTCATCATTTACACTATTAAATCATGTAGGCATAATTATCATAGTCATTCTATCATTCATCATATCATTATCGCATCATTTAACCATCCCTAGGCATTTAATTTTCTACATCATGAACCATTGAACTTTTTGTAAGTATCACATACCATAAGGAGACATCACATATCTCATCATGCATAGATCATTCATTTTCATCAATCATGGCATTTTCTACAATTTCTACAAGTCATTTTGTTCTTTCAACACCACACGGCATTTATTTTCACATACTTTAATCACAATAGCTATTTAATTTTCTATATTTTTCAGTCTCAATCATTTATTTTCCAATCTCAATCCCAATCATTTATTTTTCTGTCTCAATCCCAATCATTTACTTTTCAATCTTGATCCCGATCATTTATTTTTCAGTCTCGATCCCAATCATTTACTTTTTAGTTTCGATCCCGATGATTTATTTTTCAGTCTCGATCCTAATGATTTACTTTTCAGCACTGTCAATTTTATTTTTCACATGCTTTCAGCATTGTCAATTTTACTTTCACATACTTTTATCACTGTCAAGCATTTAATTTCACATACTTTCAGTACTGTCAATTTACTTTCACATATTTTCAGTACTATCAAGTCTTTGGCTTTATATACTTTCAACACTATCAATCATTTACTTTCACATACTTTCAGCACTGTCAATTTTACTTTCACATACTTTCAGCACTATTAGACATTTAATTTCACATACTTTCAGCACTGTCAATTTACTTTCACATATTTTCTACACCATCAATCATTTACTTTCACATACTTTCAGAATTGTCAATTTTATTTTTCACATACTTTCAGCATTGTCAATTTTACTTTCACGTACTTTCAACACTATCAAGCATTTAATTTCATATACTTTCAGCACTGTCAATTTACTTTCACATACTTTCAGCACTATCAGATATTTAATTTCACATACTTTCAGCACTATCAATTATTTACTTTCACATACTTTCAGCACCGTCAATTTATTTTCACATAATTTCAGCACTATTAGACATTTACTTTCAGCATTATCTTTTAGCATTATCAAGCATTTAATTTCACATACTTTTAGCACTGTCAATTTACTTTCAACACTATCAAGTCTTTACTTTCACATACTTTTAGCACTGTCAAACATTTAATTTCACATATTTTCAGTACTGTCAAGTATTTACTTTCACATACTTTCAGTACTGTTAGTTTTTTACTTTCACATACTTTCAGTACTGTTAGTTTTTTACTTTCACATACTTTCAACATTGTCAATTTACTTTCACATATTTTCAGCATTGTCATGCGTTTGATTTTCACTTATTTTTATGCATTCACTTTTCACACACCTTTCAGTTTCCACATGCATTTAACGTTAGGTTAAAACAAAAATATATGTTCATATTTTTACTAGTTTCTTACAACGAAAATATCAAAAACTATTGTTTTTATATTATCTAAGTAAGAAACAAGTAAAGAGGGGCAACTGTGAACACCATATTTTTATTTTCAATTTATTCTTATTATTATTATTGCTATTTTTTGTTTTGTGTGCATTTGAATTTAAATTTAATTTCAACTAACAAAAAAAAATCAATTTAAATCCTAACTGACTTAACCCTAACTAACCCTAAAATCTCTCTGCTTTGCTCTCTATATAATAATTAACTAAAAAAAAAAGATAGAGGGATTCACCACCATTATAATTTTGCCTCCATTATCACTACTACCATCTTCTCCTCATCAAAAAGCAAATCACAGCCTTTTCATCCCCAAGCTAGCAACATTCATTCATCATTCCCTTAATTTGCCTCCATCACCATCATCAAATTTCCATATTTGATTCTATTTCTCACATAATAGCCACTAATTCATCATTCTTTTCCATTGAATCCATCACCACTATCATAGCCCATCACCATTATTATCATCACAACCTCCCCACCAAACCACAACCCTTTCATCATCAATCATAAGCCATCATGATCAATAAACCTCATTGCTATCATCATCCTCATCTTGGATCTTATCTTCTATCATCATTCTCATATCAAATCTTTTTTTTTTTATCATAGCCACAATCATTATTAACTTTGCATAGCCTTCAGAACCACTACAATCACCATCTCCACAAAGCCACCGCTATCACAGTAATCATTTTTAGCGCTACCATTGTGCCACTTTTTCCTCATGGTTTTGTTTTTTCTTTATTCCTACATTACAGTGATCAAGTAGGTGTGATCTTCTTTTTGTTTCACTTGTTTTTATTTTAGTTTTATTTTATTCCCTTTTTTAAAAAATAATTTGTCAATTAAAATTTGTTTCATAAATAAAATCAATCCACACATTTTTATTTTTGTTTCTTAATCCGTTAACACACACTAATTTTCTACAAGAACGATGTGGCTTTAAGTTTCTCATTGCACTAGAGGATACGTCAACGTAGCCAACAACTATCAAGCCAAAATTAATTTTTCTTCAAATTTTGTTCTCTTCTTTTATTTATTTTTTTTTTCTTTTCTCATTTACTCATTTATTTATTTGTATATAATTGTTACATATTTTGGGGATAAATAAATATTAAGTTATAAATTAATTTTCATAATAAGCTCTAAGGTAACCGTATCTATACGAATGTATTAGGGGTGTAGTGAGATTAAGTTTTCACCCTTCCCTAATCATAATTAGACTCCCGGACTCAAATCTCTTTAAAAGACCAGTTTTGATAAAATCAAAGGTTTTTCAATTTTGGCAAAAATTAAAATTGATGGCGACTTCATTTTAAATTTATTTATTTTTTTAGGAATAAATTTTTGTTGTCATTTTGTTATAACGCGCTCCGTGGAGGTTGTAACAATAGATTCCTATAATCTTCCACTTGGACACATGTATATATACACAAATTGTATATTAAATTGTAACTTTATTAGCTCTAAATTTTCTATCATGATCAAAACATCTCCCAGCAATCTCATCCATCAACTATGTCAATATAGGATCGTGGCGACTTTCGTTACATATATCATAACTAAATCCATCAATGGTCACATATATCAACACAATCAAATGACACAGATCAAATATAGGTGTGTAGCATGGAAATTGCATGTAATGTGACCTAACATGTCTATTTCCAATTTGTCTAACCTTATTCCTTATGAGATCATATACAAGATAAGTCAGAGTGAAAAAATCAAAATCAAATACTTTATTTCTGTAGAAAATATCCATAAATTTAAGGTTAGTTTAAAATATATGAGCATCCAAATACATACTCCCACCGACACAACATATTATATAAAATGATATTACACCCATATGAGCAATATGCTCATGAAAGACCTTGGATGTTAGCCCCTTAGTAAGCGGATCTGCAACTATGGGGTTTATGTTAATATGCTCTATAGACACTTTTATCACTATGTATAATATATATGGCTACTAACATATTGTCAAAAGTAACTTAAGTAGTCTTTCAATTTCATCTATAATTTGCAGCCCTATGACAAAATTTCATAGCCATATTGTATGATTGGATGCCTCATAATAAGCTTTAAACACAATTACTTTACTGGAAAAGCAACGAGTGTTTGTTTAGCACTCTTTCAAAGATTACTCATCCAACAAGTATATAATTATAGCTTAAAGTGAACCTATAATTGCATTTGCATCTAGTAAAGTCAGAGTTGGAATAGCTAGTGATCTTTAATCTTATTCGACTTCCCACGCGTAAACATGTGATGTTTTCTTCTTTGAAGATAACACAGGATTCATTTTGGTTGATATCCAATAATCCATTGTTGCATTACCAAAATACCTATCTATCATCCCAACAGTGTACACAATATCCAAACATGTACAAAATTGAGCATACATTATAATTCCCATTGCAAAAGCATAGGAAATCTTCTGTATTTCTTCAATTTCAAAAACCATTTTAAGGGCATTGATTGAACAATCTTCTGTGAGGGAGACTAAATATATCTCCCTTAGTAACAGGGGTATATCTTGATTAGCAATTTTGCATGCCAATTTTCTTAACTATTTTCTCAATACAGCTCTTCTGTGATGATCCAAGAATACATCAAGGGCAATCTTGACGCATCTAATCCCTAATACCATAGACATGTCCCCTAGATTTTTATTTCAAATTGTTTTTATATGAATTTCTTATATAAACTAAATCATAATTGGCAAGCAGTATGTCATTGACACATAAAACCAAATAATGTAGGTACTCCCACTAAACTTTGGCATATACAATAATCAACCTCATTTATCTCAAAACCAAACATAATAACCAAGGATTTGGCAAATGATTTTGGACATTATTCACATAATTCATCATATCAACCATAGCATTAACTACCATGGTAAGATTTGATAACCCTAATGTTTTTACCTTGATTATCAAAATAATCCTTAAATATTGTAACGAGAGAGATAGGGTGAATGGCTTACCTCGTTACCTCAGTATTTTGGAGATCTCTAACCCAAGTCTTTCTTGAGAACCTTTGACTATAGCTGGCAATGGTGGGGGTACCTGTAAGGACTCCACCTAGAGAATGAGTATATATTTTGGCATGATGTAAGTATGATGAAAAGAGCATATATCATACTTGGAGTTTTCAAGGGATATTTATAGGAGGACTAGGGGGCGGTTACCTGGAGCTAGAATGTTTTCACCTCATGCTCCCACATCGCATATCCATGGTAGTAGGGAGAGTGGGATATCGGAATCTGTGCCCACATGTCTTGGCCTTTTATCTTCAGGCCATAATGGTGCATTGTTTATGGATTCTCCAACTCTGGGCTTCCATTATAGGCCTTTCACTATGGATCACTTGTTAGGCTTGGACTATTGTCTGTAGTAGTGTCCCCAGCCCGATTAAGCAGTGGCTTCTGGGTTCCGAATCGCCGAGCTTAAGGGTAAGCTAAATAAGCATCAAGAAGCTCGTGAAGCTCAAGAGACCAAGCCAAAAGAGGATCTTTAGGCTTCAATTAAGAGGCTCGAAGATGCAGAAGCCACAATTTCTACCCTCTGTGTCCAACTTTCTGCTTCTGAGGATAAGCATGCTGAAACAATCTCTAATTTCCAAGATGTGTTAGAAGAGATGTTTGGCAATGTTATGGGTCAGGTTACCCATCTTGCTCCTGGACTGGACTTTGGGTAAGTGAGGTTATGGAGGAAGTACGACCCCAAGTCCAGGTCTATTTGCTTAGTCTCGAAAATGGAGGCAGCAAAAAGTGGCTTCGAAAATGCGTGCAGGGCTACTGCTAGTATCGGGGCTTCGGGTGCTGGGGACACCAAAGATATGGTTACCGTTGAAGAAACAGGGACCTTAGTATTTTCTTTTAATGTAAATGTGCCTTTTGTGGACTTATGAAAATTGTAATTTTGCCCAAAATGGGCTTTTTTGGAACAATATTGTGCCTTTGCTATATCAAGCATTTTATTCCTGATGTTTTAATGTCTTATGCGAGTAGGTTATGTTTTCCATACTCTAACATTACTTAGCCTTATATATAATATCTTCATGTATTAGCGGCTTTGAGAAGTGGGCTCAGGAAGGGCATTTGACATCCATCTCATATTGAGAGGAGAACGTTGGCCCAACAAAGCACTTGTTGTGCGCAGTGTGACCTCGTAAGGTTGGTTCTTAAAGGGATCGCATTTAGTTGTGGGCTTTGGACCCAATTACTTTTTGGGAGTCGGACATCGGAACTTTACCGAATGGATATCGAGACTCAGAATTCGTAAGATAAATAAATAATTCCAAACGTAATTGATACTCAAGAGTTGAAGATTGAAACGTAATGCTTTTTCCTTTTATGTTTAGGACTCGGAGACAAGACAAACATTATAAGTTTTTATCCTTAAAGCCTCATTAAAATCCTCCTTGGTAAAACCCATGAGGAAAAAACCCAAGGTAGGGAAAAATAGTGCTCGGGAAGTAAATGCCACCAATTACAAAGATAAAACTAGAGTATGCAATGTAAATGGTATAGAAAATTTAAATACATTACTAACAAATAATTTAAGCATCGAACTTAAACAGAGAACCTTTGAAGATTGGAAATATTCCATGACCTCGGTATCTCAGAGCCTTCCAACGTTTGTAGCTTGTAAGCCCCCTTTTTCAAGGATCTCAACAACTTTATAGGGGCCTTCCTACATTGCTGGAAATTTTCTATGTCCAGGGATTATGAATCCAATATCTGGAATTCGGAAGACGAGGTCACTGAGGTGGAATTTTCTTGGAAGGACTTCAGAATTGTATCTTGCTGCAACCCTTTGTTTGATAGCGACTTCCTTTAGGTGTGTCTGTTCTTGGAGCTCAATGAGGTGGCCTACTAATGCGTCAAAGCCTTTGCCTGTTTGAATCTTCAGAATAGATTATGCATCAAGGGCTTGGTTCTTCCACCTTTATGGGAACCATGGCTTCAACTCCATAACACATTCTGAACGGGGATTCCAAAGTGGTAGACTAGGGGATTGGTCAGTATGATCAAAGAATGCTCACTAATTCCTCCACCCAAGCGCCTGTTGCCTCATCTAGCCTTTTCTTTAACCCATTCAGGATTACCTTGTTAACTGCTTCTACCTGGCTATTAGCTTGGGGATGTTCAACCAAAGTGAAGTGATGCTTAACCTTGTAACTAGCGAGGAAATTTTGAAATCTTCCGTCTACGAATTGAGTTCCATTATCTAACATGTAACACCCTAAATCTTAACCCAAGACTACTAGTATGTCCTTAGGTTAATCTTTAGAATATTACCTCTTGGTCTCATCTTTTAGAAAATACTTAGCGGAAATATGGGTAAAATTTTTCTTTTTAGAATTTAAAATCAAAGTGAGAGCCACGCACGAAACTTTAAGGGGAAATCATAGCGAAACATATAAGCAAAGCATAAGAAACACATCATGTCATGGGAACATCAACTGAATCATAGATATATATATATATATATAACGTGCCTACCCAAAGAGGCAGGACTATTTGATACATCATGAAGCAAAATACAACTGAAATGTAATACAAGGAAATCATAAAAAGCAAATACAAAAGAAACTACCCCCATACCCATGTGCACCTAAAGGGGACAACCTCATATACAAAAGAAGGTTTGACCTCTACTATGTGGCGTGTGTGTGCACTAGCTACTACCCCTCCTATGACTACTCCTGTGGGTCCGAGTACTGTGGGGTCGAGTCGATCCACTGGCGAATCTCGGCGGGAGTGGTCGAGCGCATCATCGGGGCATGTCCACCGCGGCGAGGGCGCATAGATGGCCGTCGAGCCAACCTCGGCTGGACCACCGTCTCCTCACTCCCAGCCCTCATCGGTGGAGGAGCGGGACTGGAGCTCCAACTGTACATGTGGGATGGCGGGTCCTCGGATGGGTCCGTCTCCGAGTACTGGGGACGCGGCACATACTCGGGGTACTCGCGTACTGCTGATGTCTCGGGCTCCATGCGGAGGATCTGCTCATCGCGTGGTCTCGCTCGCTCAAAAATCCCGTTATGACGGTAAGGAGCGATCGGGGTGAAGCGGTAGCTCGGGGCGGGTGCGCGAAGGGTCGTCCCATGAACATGAATACTCGGCGGTCTGGCGACCCTCAAAATGGTATGACCCGAGTGCTGGGTCATGGTGCAGCTCCCATACCGGGGTGTGGATGAAGAGTACAAACGTCGCCATCTGAAGATATGTGGAAGAAAAGAGAGAGGGAATGAGAATCTTTCTAAAAGAATTCTCAGTAAGGTTATCCCTACCTAGGTGTCATCGTCACATCCTCAGGAACCTTGGGTTTATTTCTAAAGGGTGTGCATACATATAAATTCCTTTTAAGTTGGTTTCCCAAAGAGGTATTTTATCCAAGGTCCGTCATATTTTATAATGCGTCTTTATAACTTAAGCAGAAATATACTAATGATATGAATGCATCATAAGGTAACCCAAACAATAGAATGACTAGGAAACATTATAACATTGGCATAAGTATAGTTTATGTGACATTGTAAACTTTAACTTTCATCTCATGGGGCCGCCCTAAAACTTCTCTAGGTTATGAGCTCATACCTTAACTAGTCGTCACTAGTTCTTACTTATCCTATGATAAGCGTAACATAATCCCGACTTAAAGTACGGGCTGGGGGCAAATTAAGGATCTCCTTTCTAGGATCATTTCCTCTTTGAAACGCTTTGCTAGCCACGTGGGCCTCGCAATTTGTCCGCTTTGGCGAGCTGCATCTACACATACCCTCACGGATTTGTCTCCTCCTGGGGTGCTCGGCCGAACGGTGTCACCCAGGAGAAGCGCGTCTCAGTGTTGTGTCACATTTATATTCTCATAAGTATTAAATCACAATTACCTCATCATTTATCATATTCATTTTTATCATGCATTCTCATATAGCTTTTTCATAACATATATATATCATCACATGAAACTTTCTCATAACATTCGTCACATAAAACTTTTGCACAAACATCATCACATAGTCATATCTAACAATCATCCCCATAAGCTCATAGACATGTTATGTTATAACTCATAGTGTTTTAAACTTCGATTCTTATGAGTCTTAAACATGCAAATTAATTATCCTTAACTTCTTTATACACCTATAGTTTGACAATTAATGAGTTATACAAATTTTATGCTCAAGAACTAATCCAAATAGCACTAAGCAGAATTTGGACAGCTTTATGTTTATGTGATTACGGAGTTCTAGAAACTACGGTTTAGATCTTTATCTCACATTCTAGGTTATTGATCATCAACACCTAGTCTCTTGGGAACCTATAAGGTTATAACTAAGTATTTCTCATCTCACCCTATGGTCAAGAACATCTCTAAACCTCAAGAGTGCAGAAATCAAAATACTAACTTTACGGGTACCTAGAAGTCACAATAATGACCCTTTCTAAGTTTGGTTTGCTCCTAAGGTTTCAAGATTAAGTCCTAAACCAATTATGAGTCATTCCTACACATATAAACTAATTTAAAATCATGATTATTGAATCTAAACCTTGCTGGACAGAATCCAGAAAAATGAATCTTTAAGGGATCTAGAACTCTCAAATTAATTCTTTTCTAGTTCCTAACTTATCCTATCTTTCACATATGAGTCTTAACATAATTATTACCCAAACATAAGCATATTAACATCATTAACACAGCTCATGCAGTGGCCAAACATAGCAAGGCAGAACCGAAACAGAAACTCCATTTAAAGGCATTGAATCATAGTTTCTAAAGCACATAAAATACTAGTTTCTCTTGGAACCTTATTAAAACCTTCAAAACTCTTTTATGAACACTTTTATCATCTAAACTCATGAAAATACTTAATAGGGCAGTGGCTATGTTATTTTCATCTCAAGAGGTCCTAAATTCATAATACTTAGTTCTACACATTCCTTATACTCATATAAGTTTAGAAAAATTATAAAACATAGATTTCAATACTTGAAAACATTAAGGCCTCATAGGGCCGAAATATGAACCATAGGAAATAAATGTTTTAGACCTTTGTTTGAGATATCCTTGGGCAAGTCTTTGAGCTCTAGAATCATTAAAGTGATGACATAAAAATAAACATGCTCATGCACTTATTTTAGTTATTGCTAGAAAGTAAAGTGAGAGCATAAAATAAATATGTGGTGCAATATATTATTATCTTTGATATTTAGGTGAGGACTTGAAATATAAATATGATAATGCAAAGCTTGAAACATAAACATGATAATGCAAGTTCATTCATTATCTTGGGATTTAGTGATAGCAAGGAAATAAACATGATATGCAAAGCTTAAAGTAAACATGATGCAAGTTTCATTTTTATGTTTAACTAGAGCTCATTTAAGACTTTAACAAGATAATAACCCCATACAATATCTCAAAGATCACAACACAAGAATCGAAAATCATATAAAAGAGAAAGAAAGTGAAGCTACATCAAGTTCTTTATTAAGTACCCAAAACCCTCATCTAGAGACAAATCTCTAGAACGTGCCGGCCAACTTTAAGGTTGACAAGGGTAGGCTTGGGCTTTTAGAAATCCTTAGATTAATTTTTCTTAAGTTGGAAAACCATGTGAGCTAGATAACATATAAATGAAGTTGTAAGAAAAGGAAAACTCAAGCTTTAGAGGTTTCTTTGAGATGAACACAATGTCATCATCTAGAAACTCTCATCATCAAGCTATCATGCTCAAATCAAGGCCTCATGGCCGAAAATGAAAGGAAAGGAAATACAAGGGAAAGTTCAAAAAGAATCCAAGAGAAAACTAGAGAAAAACACTTTCTTGAGCAAAATAAAGTTTGAAAACAAATCCCTACCTAGTGATGAAGATAAAAGCTTGATCTTGAAGATGGAAATGAGATGAGCAACACCTCCTAGGATGGTGATGATGATTCGGCCTTGATGAGAGAAAAAGAAAGAAAATGTGTTTCAAGTGGAGTTGTGTTTGAGGTGTGGTGTTTGAGAGGTTTGATGATGGTTCAAGGTTTTGGGGTGGTGTTTGATGGTTGAGAGGTGATGATGAGATGAAGAGATGAAGAAGATAAAGATGAAAAGAAAGGAAGAACACTCTTGGAACTTTGAGAGAAAAAGGAAAGACTAGCAAGACAACTCTAAAACTCTAAACTTTGCAAATGCTTCAAAGTGCAACAAGGCTAACACAAGCATCCTATTTATAGAAAAACAAAACCATGGAGCTTGCAAATGGAGGGAGTGGCCGTGTGGTTTGGAGGGAAAAGGAAGAGAAAATATCTCTTACACAAAGTCATTCAAGCATGGTTTGAAGTATGGAAGCTATGCTACAAAGCATGGCTTGATGTGAGTTAATTTCCTATCACATTTTTATGAATTTAGTCTTCTAGAAACAATGCATGGCTGGAACTTTTCCAGCCACAATTAAATGGGAAAAATGGGTTGTTTTAATTATTTATTCATGTGGAAATTCAAGCTTGATTGAAAGTTATGACAAGGTATAGTGTATGTGACTTGAGGTATGGCCTTGGAGTGTTGAAAAATTGAACATGTGATGCATAATGGGGGAGAAGGTTCACGGCCTGGTCTGGTTCAGCAAGGGAGGAGGTGAGTTTGACCATTTAATTGTGTGTTAATGGTAGGTTTAGATGTGTATTAGCTTAGGTACAAGGTTAGGAATGATTAAGCTTAAGTTTAGGTAACTAAGAATATGATTTAGGGAGTTTATGACAAGTTTAGGAGTGCTCATACATCATTAAAGAATTTAAAACTCATTTATGAATAAACAATGTGTAACACAATTCCATGATTTAAGGAATTGGAAAGAGAAAACACTATTCAAGATTCTATGACTAGGTGTCATAAAATTAAAATATGATTTTAGGTTGTAATTAAGTACTTTTTGGTTCTAATCAACTTTAATAAATTATTTTGACTCTAGATTAATTAAGTAAATTAATTAACCTTCGATTAGAGCCTAATATTGCTTAGGTTTGCTTAATCGTGTGATTAAGCGTAAAAGTACGAAACTAGGGGCAAAACCGTAATTTTGCACAAATTTTGCCCGGGACTTCAAAAATTAAAACTGAGGTCATAGAATACATAAAAACGCCTTTTAAAACCATCTGGAGAAGTTTCGGGTTCATCCGGCACTTGCAAACGGGTAAAACCCCACAGGGGCGTTTTGGTCATTTTGACCCGAAAACTCGAAAAACGAGATTTTCGATCCCGGGAAGGTTCATAAGTTTTCTAATCCCCTTCCAACATTGAGTTTGCCCTTCGAGTACTGCCGCACTGGCTTTCCTCGAATTCCGGGCCGAAAATGACCTCAGGGGCATTTTGGTCATTTTCACTCTAACAGAAAATCGGGGCGTTACATAACACAATGGATTCTAAGCTACCAAATCTAGTAAAGATATTTTTCCAAACAAATTTTCTGCATTGGACTGCTATGATCGTAGCCAATGTTTCTGCTTCCACCCACTTTGTAAACTAGTCAATTGCTACGATGAGGAACTTAACCTAACTTGGAACTAACGAAAAACATCTAAGCAAGTCAATTCCCATTTTGCAAACAGCAATGGAGCCATAATTGTTGTGATTTCTTAGTCGGGGCTATGTGTAGCTAGGCATGCTCTTGACATTTGGTGTATTTTTATAAAGAGTGCCATATTTCTGAGGATGGTAGGCCAGTAATATCTTGCTCTGGTGATTTACTGACAAAATAGACCAGTGTTTGGCTCCTTTTGGTTTTCGTCATCAAGGCACTGGCTATTGCATTTTATGATACAGCTAAATACAAGATCAATTGGGTTCTAGGGTCCGACTTTCTCAGGATAGGCAGGGACTCGAGTATTTGTTTGAAATGTAGGAATGCTTTCTTATATTCCTGGGTCCATTCAAAGTCCTTCTTCTTTTTTAATAATTTGAAAAATGGGCTAGGTTTTAGTGCTGATGTTGCCAAGAATATTGATAAGGAGGCTAACCGGCCAATGCACCTCCTTTATGGAAGTCAGACTTTACATCTCAAGGATTACTTTACATTTATCTAGAATGGCCTCAATTCCCCTATGGGTGGTCATAAATCCCAAGAATTTTCTGACCTCAACTGCAAAAGCATATTTGAGGGGGTTCAGCCTCATACTATATTGTTCCTGGGTGCAAAAGACTTTTGTTAAATCTTCAATGAGTATTGCAGGGTCTTCCATTTTAACTAGCATGCCATCTATGTATACCTTCATCAGGCCACCGATGTGTTCACGGAAGACTTTATTCATGACCCTTTGATAGGTGGCCCCAGCGTTCTTTAATCTAAATGGCATAACTTTATAACAATAATTTGCTGTGGGAGTGATGAATGCTCTCTTCTCGTCATCTTCTGAGTTCATCGAGATTTGATTATACCTGGAATATGCATCCATGAAAAACAGGAGTCGATAGTTGGAAGTTGCATCAATAAGTCTGTCAACGCTTGGTAATGGATAAGGATCCTTAGGGCATGCCTTATTCAAATCTGTATAGTTGACGCACATCCTTAATTTCCCATTTGCTTTTAGGATCATGACCATGTTTCCTAACCATGCAATTCTCCTTATGGTTGACATTGTTGTTGTTGCTCGAGGTTCAAAAAAGATGGTTAGATTCTCTACAGATGGCGCCAATTTAACAAGAGAGATAGGGTTAATAGCTTCCCTCATTACCTTAGTATTTCAGAGATCTCTAGCCTAAGTCTTTCTGGAGAACCTTTGAGTATAGCTGGCAATGGTGGGGGTACCTACAAGTACTCCACCTAAAGAATCAGTATATATTTTGGCAGGATATAAGTATGATGAAAAGAGCATATCTCATACTTGGAGTTTTCAAGGGATATTTATAGGAAGACTAGGGGTGGTTACTGAGAACCAGAATGTTTTCACCTTATGCTCCCACGTTCCATATCCATGGTAGTAGGGAGAGGAATCCCGAAATCCATGTCACGTGTCTCAGCTCTTTATCTTCAGGCCATGATAGTGCATTGTTCATGGATTCTCCAACTCTAGGCTGCTGTTATGGGCCGTTCACTATGGATCACTCATTGGGCTTGGACCATTGTGTGTAACAAATACCTTTAACTTATCCAATGATTCAAACTTCTTGTAAATCAGATAAAGGTATCTATAACTTAAAGATCAACTACGAACATAAAAAATATTGTTGATCCAGGAAATCATATGGAATAATCCACAAATGACCATATAAGTTCAAAGGTGTCTGAATATTTGGCGATATCGAATCTCTTTGTAATTGTTTATTTTTCTTTAATACACACTTATTTGAATAGTAAAACCATAATCTATCCACCAAATGTGTCAAAAATTAACTTTAAAACAAACAGAAATAAGAAGTATATATTTCTTTTACATGCAAAAGTTATATTTGGCAAAATCATTCTTTATAGATCCAATAGTCCAATAAAAGTTGCAGCAGTTGAATTCCTTATTTATTCTTATTGTTGCTTCTAAGGTGAATTTTTTGCAGTTTTATCCTTTTCTTTCATGCTTTTGTCCTTAAAGGTACTTGTTAATGAACATTTTCAATCTTTCTTTTTTTTTGTTTCACACATTTCTTCTTTTGGCACAAAAAAAAAAAAATATAAGCATGACTAACTAATAGATCATTTGTCCTTTTGGTAGTTGTAACTAACCCCACGACTAAGTAAATTGTGCCAAAAAAAAAAATCAAAACTAAGTGCATGAGCATATCACAAGATAGCTCCAACTTTAATGCCTTATGTTTTGAAGCAATATGAAACATTTTCATGATTCGCTCTTATAGATTTTATTTTATTTTTTTATACTTTGTGAAAAATAAATTTGACAAAACCATACTTGTTCCAACCTTATAACTTTAAACAAAGCCTCCCCTTTTATTAAAAAAAATTAAAAAGTAAAAAAATTCCTTAAGAGATTTCTTGGCATTGAATACCTTTTTAGACATAATTCCCTTGAATAGTTCTAGAACTTTATGCTTCATCGTCATAAGAGTCATGCAATTTAAACATCCCCTTTCTCAAAATCATTTTTTTTATATAATACTTATTGGAAATTTTATCTATAAGAGCAGTAGGTTGTTCAATCCTTAGTGCATGGTCTAGACCAAAGTAAGCAAGAATGATCATTACATTCTTTTTATATTCCTTAAAGTTGTTCCCATTTAATATAGTAACATACTGATATCTGCAAATACAACACAAGAAAATATAATATTAAAATAAGAACAAAATAACATACTCACATGAATTCAAATAAACTCAAATAATGGTAGGGTCTATCACAAGATAATTAGCACAATATTAATATTTAATTTTTAATAGAAATATTAACTTGTAAGTGGTACTCTCAATGCACTAATGAGTATTGATAGTAAATCTCATCAAACAACAAGTATATCTTTAGACCGATTTATTGCCTCCATAGAACCTAATAACCATCACATACTCATGACCACAAATGTGCATATAATTCGGCTAGATATAGATCATCCTTTGGGCCGGTCAACATTTGCATGAATTATATTATATGTGTAGTAATCAAATGTTGATAAAAAAATCCTATCAAACAATATGCCTATATTTGGACTGGCTTATCATTAACATGGAACTGACAATCACTACATATTGATTACCACAAGTGTGTGCATATAGTTCAGCCAAATACTAATTTTCCTTTAGGTCAATCAATATTTACAGAATCGACAGGCTCACAATCATCCTTATTGTTTCCAAAATAAATTGATTTAGACAAGAGAGACTACTTTGGTAGTATATTGTTTTAGTCAATTAATTTCAAAATCCGTGGAATTGCTACCAAATTCTCTATGTAACAAGAACTCAAATATACATACGTTCTTGATACAATTATAATAAAGGAAAAAGTAATGTACTCCATAAAAATATATAAATATGTATTACTCCAAATACCAACAAGAAAAATCCTTATTTGTAAATGAATAAATAATTAAATCTTTTACTTTACCCATCACTATGCCAAAATAAAAGTTAGACAAAGGCGCAACATATGTTCCAAACAAAAGTTATTACACTTTTACTTTTAAGTGAAAAATAGAAAACCAAACATTAACAAATCAACCATTTCTCAATGATTTAATTATGGATTGCTCATATACCACTTGTTAAAAATTTAGTTATTTATAATCCCAAGATCATCTATGTTAAATCATTAAGGAAATTGGAAGACTAGATGCAAAAGTGTACCTAAACATCCATAGGCACACAATATACAATTATATACTAAGTCCACAAATTCTTGCATGTGCTTCCTCCCTTTTGTTCCAATGCATCTTAGAAAAAAAAGAGAAAAAGCACATAGTGCACAACACAAACATATGCAAACACAAAGGCACATTACAATTAAATTCAAATAAAACATAATAAAAAAATTGGAGTACAAATGGGATGGAGTCTCTTGTTGGGACTGGGAAGAACTTTAAGAGAGCATTGGGAGCTGAGGAGGCCGTAGAAGAATAGGAATAGAGGGGTGGTCGCTCTCAGGTATATATTGTTATTGTATCTCAAATGTAGGCCATGTCTATGCTTATGTTTGTTCTGAAAGAATGAAACACCAAAACACATTGTTATTGCATCTAAACTGCTTCAACTATATGCAAGTTATACTACTTCAAACAACATGAAAATGTTGGCCACATCAATGCTTTTTGTTCTGAAAAAATGAAACACCAAACACAGATATTGAGCAACAACTCATTCACAATATTACACAAATCCTTCACACAGCCAATCCCTTATCACATAAACTCTCTGTCACTGTCCCCTCACAAGTTCAATGGCAACAATGATTGTTATAATTGTTACATGGTTATAATTATCATATATTTTGTTAGTTTAATATTTTTGTAACTATTTTCTCTCTAGTTTCATTATTCTTGGATCAAATAAACATCTTTCTATTAGCATTATTGAAAACTAATGATGTGGTACTATGACTTTGATATTTCTTTTTTTCATGTCCCTCATTAGCTTGTTTGCTTTGGTTTAATTTGTTACTCATGAAATATTAACAACAAAATGTTACATTTATATGTGATTCAATTAAATACTTACATAGGTGAGTTTATTTTGTTTTGGAAGTAGCAACATCAGTGAGAGAACACTGTTGGTGAAAAAGAAAATGAAAGATGGCGACCATGTTCCCATATGAAGAGCTATTACTTTTTCTAGCATTTCATGTAAATTTAATATATCTTTCTACTTAAATTTGTTAACTTTTGTAAGATATGGAAAATGTTTCTTGTTATCCTAACTATCTACGCTGCTTGGGAATATCCCATTGAAATTGAATTCTTTGAAGAGCTATGAGGAACATTATCTGTCATAGACTATGTGGTGAATGGATTCTTTGCTATAAATATAGTTCTGACCTTCTTTGTGGCATACATTGACAAAAGTGCTTACATGTTGGATAACGATAAAAGAAAATCGTCAAAAGATATGTAAGAAAATGTTTCATCGTTGATGCTATTTGTATTATTCCTTTTCAATCATTGGTCAAGATTCTACTACTGCATTTCAAAATATGGGGCTATATATTCAACATAGTCTGCATTTTTTGTCTTCGAAGAGTTTGTGCTCTGCTTTAAAGGTAAATGCTAACTTCAAGTTTGCATATATATATATATATATGGATTCTATTGGATAGATTATAATGCTAATACTATGTCTCTAAATAGGATGAAAAGAGTAGAAAGTGCAATTATTTCTTCATGCGGTGTGTTAAGCTTATCTGTGTAAGTTTTATAATTTGGATGTTGTGAATTCTACAAAGAAAGATGATTTGATGCAAGTTTAACGAACTAATTGTTTGAACATTATTTAGGTTACCCTTCTGTTTGTTCATTGTGCTGGATGTGTTTATTATCGTATTGCGGCAAGTTATTGTACTCCAGGAAGGACATAGTTGGAGCATCAATGGATGATTTTCTCCAGCAAAGCCCTGTGGACAAGACATGTCATGGCTATCTACTAGTCCCTGACCACGTTATCCACCATTGGTTACAGTGATTTTCATCCAATGAACTCAATGAAGATGATTGTTGACATATTTTATATGCTCTTTAATCTTAGACTAGGGTCATATTTTATCAGTAATATGACCAACTTGGTTGTCCAGAAAGAAATTTGAACAAGAAAATTATTTAGTAAATTATGTTGCTATGAATGAATTGACTACATTGAATAATTAAGACATTTATCTTATTATTAAGATGTAAAACTTGTAAGCATCTATGGACTTGTATATGATTATATATTGTGGCCCAAATTAAAGTGATATGATAAGAACAAGTCAATGAGGGTCGTTATGTATGGGTTTACTTTGTGTAGATACAATGTTATCAAGTTACTAATTTTGTGATGGACTGAATTAGAAACTAGAGTTTATAGAGTTATAAAATATTATGGTCCCCAAGCTACATGCACGTTTCTTTTCCTGACATCCCATTATAAAAAAAAGGCGAGTCATCATCTCTGAAGGACATGTATCAACTTGGAAGATCAATAACCACATGTCTACACACCAACCAATTCCTATGGATGTTCAGGCAAACTTCCATTATGGTCTTCCAATTTTCTTGATGATTTAACATGGATAATCTTGGGATTATAAAGAACTAAATTTCTAGCAAGTGGTATCAAAGTAGTCCATAGTTGAATCATCAAGAAATAGTTAATTTGTTAATGTTTGGCTTTTTTGTTTTTGATTTAAAAACAAAGTGGAATAACCATTGTTTTGCATATGTGTTGGGCCTTTGTTTGAATTTTCTTTTGGCATGGTGTTGGGTAAAGTAAAAGATTCAATTATTTGTTCATTTACAAATAAGGATTTGTCTTATTGATATTTGGAGTACTACAAATGTATATATTTTTATGGAGTACATTCATTTCTCTTTTATTATAATTATATTAAGATGTATATTTCAATTCTTGTTAAATAGAGAATTTTGGTAGCAATTCCATGAGTTTTGAAATAAATTGACTAAAACAACATGCTACCAAAGTAGTCTCTCTTATCTAAGTCAATTTATTTTGGAACATAAGGATGGTTATGAGCTTGTCGTTTCTGCAAATATTGATTGGCCCAAAAGAAAATCAGTATTTGACCAAATCATATGCACACACTTGTGGTAATTAATATGTGATGATTGTCAGGTTCTTCCATGTGAACAATATAGGCTTATTGTTTGGGAAGATTTATTATCAACATTAGATTATTACACAGATCATTCATCTGGATGTTGACCCTAAAGGAAGGTTTATATCTGGCCGAATTACATGCACAATTATGGTCATGAGTATGTGATGGTTATTAGATTCCATGTAGGCAATAAGTTGATCCAAAGATAAACTTGTTGTTTGACAAGATTTATTATCAATACTAGAGCACCACTTATAAGTTAATATTTATATCCAAAGACTAAATATTAATGTTGTGCTAGATATCTTGTGATGGACCCTAATATTATTTGAGTTTATTTGAATTCATGTAAGTATGTTGTTTTGTTTTGATTTTAATATTATATTTGCTTATGTTGTATTTGCCAATATCAATATGTTACTATATTAAATATGAACAACTTTAAGGAATAGAAAGAGAATGTAATGATTGTTCTTGGCTACTTGGATCTAGTCCATGCACTAAGGATTGAACAACCTATCACTCTTATGGACAAAAGTTCCAATAATAACTATAAAAAAAATGATTTTGAGAAAGGGGATTATTTAAATTGCACGAGTATTATGACCATGAAGCATAAAGTTATAGAAACATTCAAAGGCGATATATCTGAAAAGGTATTCAGTGCTAAGAAATTTCTTAAGAAATTTTTTTTATTTTTTACCTTTTTTTTAAATGAGAAAAGGGGAGGCTTTGTTAAAAGCAATAAGGCTGGAACAAGTACGGTTTTGTCAAACCTTTTTCTTATCTTTTTTCATAAAGTATAAAAAAATAAAAACATATAAGAGCGTATCATGGAAATGTCCTATATTGCTTCAAAAGTAAAGGCATTAAAGTTGGAGTTCTCTTGTGATATGCTCATGCACCTAGTTTTGATTTTTCTTTGGGATAAATGCATTTACCCCTTTAAATTTTAGGTCATGTGAAATTTACCTTTGACATCACAACACCTTAAATTTTCCAAACTATGCAAAACACTCTTTAGTATAATTTTGGCAATTAATAAAAGTAAGAATGATGTGCACATAACCCCCTTGAAGTTTTTAATTTGCGCAATATGACACATTGTTCGTGAATACTATGTGCAATTAACCCATGATATTTTTTTTATTATGTGCAACTCAATACCCTGGTATGACTTGAACTTTTGGGGTTTTTTATACAGTTTGAAAAGTTCAGGGTGTTGTAATGCATTATTTGAAAAGTAGGGGGTTTTTTGCACAGTTTGGAAAGTCTAAGGGATCATAATACACATTTTGAAAAGTTAAAGTTTAAATTGCACATGACCTCAAATTCAGAGGAGTGAAATGCATTTAGCCTTTTTTCTTTTGGCACAATTGACTTAGTTTTGGGTTAGTTACAACTGCCAAAAGCACAAATGGTCTATTAATTAGTCATGCCTATTTCTTTTCTTTTCTTTTTTTATTGTGTGCCAGAAGAAGAAATGTGTGAAAAAAAATGAATAAAAGTGTTCATTGGCAAGTACCTTTAAGAACAAAAGCATGAAAGTAAAAGGATAAAGCTGGAAAGCAAAAGGATAAAGCTGCAAATAGTTCACTTTAGAAGAACCAACAACAGGAATAAATAGCGAATTCAGCTGTAACTTCTATTAGACTATTGGACTTATAAAGAATAATTGTGTGAAATGTAAATCTTGGCATGTAAAGAAATATATACTTCTCATTTTTGTTTATTTTAAAGTTAACTTTTGACACGTTTGGTGGATAGATTATGGTTCTACTATCCAGATAAGTGTGTATTAAAGAGAAACAAACAATTACAAAAAGATTCAATATTGGCAAATCTTCATACATCTTTGAACTTATATGGTCATTTGTCTATCATTACATACGGTTTCCTGGAATGATCAATAATATTTTTGCTATTCATAGTCAATTTTTAAGTTATAGATACCCTTTATCTCATTTATGAGAATTTTGAATCATTGAACATGTTTAAAGTATTTAAGGATTATATTGAGAATCAAGGTAAAAGTATTAAGGTTATCAAATCTTACCATGATAGTTGATGTTATGGTAGATATGATGAATTATATGAATAATGTCCAAAATCATTTTGCCAAATCCTTGGAGGAATATGGTGTCATCTTATAGTATATCATATTGGATGCTATTTTAGCATGAATGGTGTTGGTTAGAGATAAAATAGAACATTAGAAGATATAGTACGAGTTATGATCAATCATACTATCCTACCAATATCACTCTGGAAAAATGCATTAAAGTTGCAGCCAATATTGTTAATATAGTCCCAATAAAAGAAGTGACCAAACCTCCTCATGAATTATGGACTAAAAAAATTTTAGTATATAGAATTTACATATTTGGAGTTGTCCAATTGAGGCAAGGCCTTGTAGGCCAACAAAAAAGAAAATGGACTAAGGAAATGGTCAATGGATACTTAGTTTAGATAATTTGTATGGTCTTAGGGGTATTAGTTATATGATCCCACAATTGGATCAATCTTTCAGATAGGAATGTTAGTTTTTTGAGGATATTGAGTTTGGAGAGAAATAAGGTTATGAATAATATTGAAAAATTTCCCCAATAAAGGTTAACAAGGTATTCTTGAAAACAAACTCAATAACCTTAGGAACAAATGCCATCAAGGTAATCCACTAGAGAAAAGAGAAGTGTGGTTCTTGACAATTGTTTTATACTTCTCCAAGAATATAAGGAAGACAATGGATTGTTGGAAGATGATCTAATCGTTTTTCATCATACCATGAAAAGTGTTGACTCTTGATTATGAATTGATGCCATGAATGAATAAATTAAGCTAAAAAAGATAATGACATTTGAGAAATCATCTCATTACCTGAAGGTTTCTCGGATTTGGATCCTCTAAAGTGAGAATCTCACTTTAGAGGATAAAGTGAAGGGATTTTACCAATAGATCAATAAAGTAAAGAAGACCCCACTTCTAATTTTATTAATCTAATGGTGAAATCCATCACTTTACCTTTTAAAGTGAGATTCTCACTTTAGAGGATCCTTACTCGTCTCGGATTTGGATCCTCTAAAGTGAGAAATCCTTACTCTTGAGTCTCATTGGTCACAAATGAATAAAAAGAGGTTGATTATTGTATTTCCCGTGAAGGTTTGAGTCTCATTTGATTATTATATACTTGTTGGAAAAGCAATATTTGAAAGAGTGCTATGCACACACTTGTTGTTTTTTCAGTAAAGTAATTTTGTTTAAAGCTTATTATGAGACATCCAATTAGATGATATGGCTACAAAATTTTGTCACAAGGCTGTAAATTATAGATGAAATTGAAAGTCCACTTAATTTATTTTTTACAATATATTAGCAGCCATATATATTAGGAGGAGCATAGAGTGATAAGAGTGTCTATAGAGCATATTAGCATAAACTTCATAGTTGCGGATCCACTTACTAAGCGACTGACACCCAAGGCCTTTCATGAACATATTGCTCATATGGGTTTGATATCATTTTATATTATATGTTGTGTCAATGGGAGTGTGCATTTGGATGCTAATATTTTAGACAAACCTTAAGTTTACGGTACTTTCTTTAAAAATAAAGTATTTGGTTTTATTTTCCACTCTGATTATATTATATATGATTTCACAAGGAATAAGGTTGGACCAGTTGGAAATAGACATATTAGATCACATTACATGCAATTTCCATGGTACACACCCATACTTGATCCATGTCATTTGATTGTGTTGATATATATGACCATTGATGGATTTAATTACGATATATGTAATGAAAGTCACCTTGATTCTATATTAACATAACTGATGAAGAGATTATTGGGAGATGTTTTGATCATGATATATATAATTTGTGTATATATATATGTATGTCCAAGTGGGAGATTGTAAGAATCGGTGGACTTTTATATAATTGTATATTATATAAAGTTTGGTCCAAATTAAAGTTATCTGATAAGAACAATTCAATAGGCCTAAATCATCTCGTTAAATATTGGCTTATTATGTGTAGTAGATACCATGTTTCCTAGTTACTAATCTTATGATGGGCTAAATTAGAACTAGGTTTCATGGTGTTATAAAAGGTTATGTTCCCCAAATTATACACATGCCTCTTAGGATTATAAAGAACTAAATTTCTAACAAAACTTTGACGTCTATAATTAATTCACAGAGAGGCACCACCCAGATACTTTCAAGTTGTGCTCGAAGGAACGGATTGCCTACTCCTTTGCAAGACACTGTGCATAAACATCTGCATTTGAAGTTTAGAACCGACTGGGAAGGATTGAAAGAGCAAGAGGCTCTTGATTCTTTCCCTCAAGCCATCAGATCGGGTATCTTGCAACATCCTTTTTATTCTCTGGTTGATAATGTCTATTTATTCCGTGGAGTTTCAAGTGACTTAATTTCTCAATTGGTAATCATAAAATTTTGCTTGTAATTAATCATAATTTTTATCTTTAATTTTCTTTAAGAGTCTGTTTTGTTTGATTAAACTTTGAAAGGTCTTGGAAACCAAAGTTCAGTATTTTCCACCCAATGAAGATGTTATCTTGCAAAGTGATGCCCCAACCAATTTCTACATATCGGTCACTGGTGCTGTGGTAACTGTCTAAATTATGTTTGTAAATACTAAGGAGTTTTTTATTTTACACGTGGTTTCTAATGCCTTACTAATTGACAGGTCCTGCGAGTTGTTAGGAATGGGCTTGAAGAGGTAGGTTGGATAATTATGCATAACTAACAAGATTACTTAGTGGAGTGGACCTACGAGTTTCTAATGACCTGGTCACTGATTGCAGCTACCTCATGGAAACCCAACTTATGCTGATCTCCGCAATGAGATTGGTGTTGTTGGACAGGCATATGCTGGTGATCTTTGTGGGGAAATTGGTGTGCTTTCCAACAAGCCACAACACTTCGGAGTTCAGACAAGGCAGTTGAGTCAGCTATTGAGACTAGATAGCAGTACATACTTCAAGATTCTTCAAACCAATCCTAGCAATGGAACTATAATCATGAATAATTTTCTTGGAGTATGCTATTATTAAAATAAGTTGTTATGTATTTTTTTCAAAGTATCTTATGTTTATATTTGATATTAATATCTTGAAATAAAAATAATTTATTGATTTGAAAAGGAAATTACTGGAAAACTTGAATCTTAGTTCATGTGGGGCAGTATTTGAAGAAGAAAAGGAACCCAATCATGAAGAGAGCTTTGGATGTGATTGAGAAGAAATTAACTTGTGGAAAGGTGGAGATACCGGAGGTTTTTCTTTTTGGTAAGCAGATACCGATGGATTTGCCATGTGCAATAAAAGGAAATTATGATAAGTTGTTACTTCGTTTGTTGGAGGAGGGTTTGGATCCAAATGGACCTGACATCCACGGAAGTATGGCTTTGGTGGGTAAACAACTCTTTTTTTTTTTTTTTAATTCCTCTGGCTGTCAACCAAACTTCTTATATTTTTTTAACCTGTGGTGTTAACTTATTCTTCTTGTTACAGCAGCATATAGGAGCGTTCGCAGGGAATGAGAATTGTATCCCGATTTTGATAGAGTATGCGGCGGATCCTAAGCTCAAAGGTATATAAGTCTTGCCCAGCAGCTGGTTCTTTCCTGAAATAGATGCAACTGGTTTGTCTTCATTCTTATTTTTACCCCGATTCATTGAGTTCTTCAAATTCTCAATTTCCCTGCTGCAAACCTAGCCTTTATTAACAACCATGAAGGCATTAAAACCATTATTAAGTCCACTAAAAAGTCTAAGGCAAAAAGTTATTTCCATTATAACTTTACTATGTATAATATCAAGATCATCATCATAGCTTGTCTAAAAGTCGGGTTGACCCAATCATTTATTGGGTCAAGTTCAGGTTTCAAAAAATGACTCAATCTAAAAATCAAGCCGGGTTGGGATTTGGTCAAACCCATCTCAATCTGTCCCTTGTACACCCTTAACTAGAAGTAGAGAAATATTATTTTTACTCACAAATTATAGAATACTGTACTGATACATTCCAATCTATTATTATATGAAATGTGAACCTCTCTTAATTTGGATCTCATACATTGTGAATCCAAACAACATTAATTGAGGAAATAACCTATAAACCACCCCTGTAGTAAGGAGGGAACAGAGGGAAAAGATGAACACCTGACAATCTTGCCCTTACAAGGTGTTTTATTAACAAGTGGTGTCTTTATGATCAGAGTGCTGACAAATTAGTCTCTGATAAAACAATGTGTCGACAAATTAATACTTAAAACGTTTCTTTTTGGTATCACAGATAGAGTCCATTAGCAATAACAAAATTGACCATTAAGAGTACCACAGGCTAGTAAAACATCTCTAAAGGGACTAATTTATCATCACTGATCTTTTAAGGATCAAAATTGTAGTTTACTCAATCAAAAAGTGGTTGTCATCCTGCGTGTTCCTGGCAAGATTCCGGGAGAACCAAGGGATATAAACAAAAAAGGGTAGGAGTACGGCTATCATTGACGATAATATTATCATGATACAACTCGATTGGAGAAAGTCCTAAGGAAAGACATTCTGTGTTCTGCCTTGCATTTGGTCAGTTTATACAAAAGGTGATTAACAGCAACATATTTCATGGAGTTGATAGCACTCCCTTAAAGGAAGAAACACCAGAAATAAGTTATCATACATTATGCATCTTGCACGTGTACAATTATATGAAACTCCTGCCTGTGTCCTGGCACTGAGATAGCCACAAGTCCATGTGCTCTACAATCTTCTGCCTTACTTTGTGAACTGCATCAGGGGAGGTGCAGTTCTGTGCATTACCTGGAAAGGAAAATTCACAATCAGAATGTAGCTTGATGCAGCACGATCAGTCGATCGCATATAGGTGTAAAAAGCAACTATGCACATTTGTGTGCAGTGGCATGAAAATAACTAAATCGATCACATAATTTGCTTTCTCCTTTCTGTCTATTACTATTATTATTAGGCAAAATAGGCATTTTGATCCCCTACCTTTGCTCGATTTTTCATTTTGATTCCTTACATTTTATTTTTCTCAATTTGGTCCCTTACATTTCAAAATTCAAATCATTTTCAGTTTGATCTGAAATTACTCTACTCACATAACTAATGGCCAATGTTGACGTGGCACAACCAGTGCTAACACGGCACTCATGTATCTGATGTGGATTGTGCCGTATCAGCATTTTCCGTTAGTTATATGACTGAATAGTAAGTTGGGACCAAATTGAAAATGATTTAAAACATAACAGACTTAGTTGAGAAAAATAAGAAAATAAATTGAAAAATTGAGTAAAGGACCAAAAAGCTTATTTTACCTTATTAATTACTATTGATTTTCATCTTTCTTATAAGCATGAGATATGTCTGTTGATGCATTGGAGAAGGAATTGTAGTCATCATGCAGTCGACAAGCTGACAACTGATGACAATACAAAATTAACTCCCTAAAGATTGCAACATTTTGAACCATGAAAATTTTGCATGTTCTTAATTGGCAGACTGAACGTACAATGACAACAATTGTAGTGAAAATGTAACTCATACCTTCAAGGACCAAAGGAGATTGAGGACACCCTCGCATATCAGTTCCATGGCCACAATTATAACATGTGGTAATGTAGGAAGGCACTGAAAGGTTTAATAATAATTTGGCAGAATTCAGTGAATAGAAGTACAGTAACAGTAACTGTTCCATGCACAGCATTATGTGTTTTATAATCACATCACGTAATTCAGAACTCATTTCCTTTTACCCCTTTGTTAAATAACAAACCTAAATGAATACTACCAGATCCTATTTGAGCATAGTAGCCCAATGTCACTTATTTCACTTTCAAACCACTGAAGACAGGAAATTACATATTACTTAGCACGACTTTGATCGGAAATGAACCACTCATTTGCCACTAGGTAGCCATTAAATGAACAATGGATGTTGAATTTAGAGAAAAACATTCTTGACATTGTAAAATTTGTGGAAAGATACGAGAGGAAGGGAAGTGTGAGAGAAGAGAAACGAGAAAGTGTGGCAGAATTCTTTAGGCCTTAGGTGCTTGCCTTTGCTACATAGGTGTAGATACCTAGCACTATATATAGTCATATGGGGTAAATACATGCATAGTTTCTAGGATAGATAATAAATGCTAGCTATTTCCTATAAGTATATTTCCATTGTCGCATTAAGCACATGCTACAACACTAACTACCGTCTATACATATTACAACAATGATGAAAAGGAATAAATTGGTCTTTACGGTGTCCTTGAATTTGTTCATTTCTACTATACCCCAGACAAAAGTTTGCGGTTGGTTGATCCCTTAGGAGTCTTTACTAGCAAATCTCATTAGCAGTTCTGAAACCATTCCTTAAATTCAACCTGTTTCCTCCTAGATAAATCTATTTGGAAGCCCAAATCACCCTATAAGGTCAAATCCTTTATTTGGGCAGCTGTGCTTGATAAAGGGGATACCAATTGCAGGTTTGAAGGCCTCATAAGGCTATTTCCCTTGATGTGTGGGTTACGTGCAGGGTGAATTCAGAATCAATACCTCCTCTTCTTTTGGCACCATCCTGTGGCTGACATTTTGTTGAATACTTTGTTTGGTATCTTTGGCAAGTGTTGGATGGGTGTGCCATGCAATCTTAGATCAGTTCCTTTTGACAAGCTTTGTGGGTTTTGGGAAAAAAGAGGAATAATCTTTGTGACCATGTTCCCACTATTTGGAGTATTTGGTTGGAACATATTTCTCGTGCCTTCAATGACATGTTCTCAGATAAGCAAGTTCTGTGGGATAGGATTAGACATTTAACCTATATTTGGTGTAAAGCTCATAGTCTTTCTAGAGAACTTACCCTATGTTTTGAGATTGGAAAGCAATGGTTCATTGATAGTTTTTCTCTAAGTTTTGGTTCTTGTATATAGGATTTCTTGTCCTCTTAACCTTATAATTTCCTATCTTATTCTCAATATAATAACTTTATCAAAAAATAAATAAATAAATAAAAGACTGAAAAGGATAAGGAGTGTTATTTACTAAATTGATAGACAACTCACAATCAGGGGATGAAATTTGTTTAGATGCATGGCGCCAAGGATCCTGTGAGCCATTAGTAAATATTATTTTTGAACCTGCCATGAGCATTGCATCAGTATACATGAAGTGAAGTCAAATTCAAGATGATTGTATAATGTATGTTCAGAGTAAAACCATAACAGAATGTTAAACGCGTATTCCAAACAGACATAACATGAAATAAAGAAGAAAAATCCATATTTAAAATGACTTTCTAAGTTCAGGTTCAGCACAAAAATTACAAGGCCTGATCAAAATAATGTTTAGTCCTCTAATAACATGAATGAAACTTATATATAATAAATAAACTCGAAGCAAAACAAAAGAGTGGTGCTTATCAAATTTTGCATACATTATTAAACGAAAGGGAAAAAAATTAACATAAATATTTAGGCATAGGAAAGTTTCTATACCAGCAATTCTTGTGCCACCATAATAAAGATTAGTTGTGTCAACCTCAGGAAAGATGCCATCTCCAAAGACATTTTTGCAAAGGTCCAAATGGTATCTGCAATATATGATTAACAACTTTATACAAATTAACATCATCACAAAGGAGAAAGATCCAATAAATAAAATTATTAGATAGTTTAATTTTGGTGCATTGACGGTGTAAAACTCTTAAAGACTTTCATCTAATCAAATTCTTGCATTCACATGACATTTGAAGTAGTGGGTGTGAGAGTTAATGCTAACTACTAATATGATAATACATAATTGGATGATAGTGTAAAATTCCTTTACATTGTTAATGCAATATAATAGGATGAGGAACTTGCCTTGTGTCCACTTTTGAGGACCGTACACTATCATTTGAGGGTGCCACCTGAAAGTATGCAACTTCAGTGCAAACCTGAAACCACCATAATCGAGCAGAACTGTCTTCACTTATAGCAGTCTGTTTCAAGAAGTTCTGATCATACGTTCGTACATCAACAGCAAAGGTTCCAAGGTAGTATTCTTTTACGTATTTTGCATAAGCATCCTGTATATTGAATTAAAGTTAGATGCATCAGACCAAATTGACACAACTAAAACCCAGTTGGAGAGAAGGGGGGGTGGGGATCATAAGCATCTGACAAATGAATGTACAATCAAATGAAGGTAATCATTGACTGAGATGCACCATATATGTGTATATTATTTAAGACAAACAAAAGTGACTCTTGATTTCGTTGTAAACATAATTGATTAGGCTATAAATAAGTTGATGTGCTGTGTAACCAAAATAGGAAATAGGATACTGATGTCCAGTTAGTCAATCTGTAAATCCCAAGGAAGCACCGATACGACACGTGATACGGATACGACACGACACGGACATAGGGACACAGTGATTTTACAAAATATACGATATGACACGGTTATGATATGTAACATAATAAAACATAAAAATAATACATTATGATGAGAAAACCCAAATCTAAGCACTCTTATGGTTAAAAAATACCCCATAACTAAAAATTGACAAAAAAAAGAATTACAAGAATAAAAAAATCTGCACAAGTTTTTATCAATAAAAAATAATGAACAAAAATTCGCATAATGAAAATAGAGTTTGTTACTATGTTTGTTTGAGTCAAAACTATATCAGGGGCTCTCGAAATAGAGAGATGAAATAGAACAGCAAGACACCCCTTAGATAGGGGTGTCCGAGTATCGCCAAAGTGTTGGTGTCGTCAAAGTGTCTGACGCTGGTGCGGCAAGATTTTTGGAGTATCCGTGCTTCTTAGCTAAATCCAAGGGATTTGATTATGTACCTAATTGTGTGTGTGGGTGTGTGTGTGTGACACACACATACATATTCATGGACTTCTCGTAAGTTGATCTACACTCAAAATCAATGTTTCAAGCTTATATCTAGAGCCTATAGACAGAGGCAACCCTAAACCCTGTGCATTAGGAATACTCATTGTCATCCTCTGAAACTCTTCCAACAACTGTGTTGTCATTCCGGTTGGCCAGCCTTGTTGCTGTATCATCACTCAGCCTTGGCTGCAGTTTGTATTCCTAAAAATCCTGTTCACCAGTACAAAACTATGAAAATGAAGCTAGATTGTCATTTTATCAAGAAAAAATGGAAGCAAGAATTCCAAACTTGGTCCACACCCCCACTCATATCCAACTCGATCCACACCCCTACTCATCTTCTTGGAATCAAGTTTCAATTATTCTAATCAAGTTTGAAGATTTAAAATCCCAACTGGGAATGATCAACATGTATTCATTAGCTTGAGGGGTACAGTTGATTCTTGATCTCAATCCCCAAAGTATCGGAGCCTGATTTGTTAATATTTATTTGAAGCTTCCCTTTTATGGGTGTGTGTGGTATGGGGATAAAAGTGAGGAATAACTTTTCATGGATGAACTCAGTTAGAAATATGAAAATATTCAGTAATATCTCCGTTATATCTTAGAATATTTTATATCATATCTTAGATTGGTATATGTTGATAGCATTATGTTTAAATTTTATCTTTGGCTTATAAATAGAATTACCTCAGTGTATTATTATATCACAACAGATCAGATATATTTTCATATTATCTAGAGTTTTCTCTATTTTCTTCCTTAATTTTAACAAGGTATAGAGGTTATCATCTACCATGACCTATGTCTTCCGCTGTAGAGATTCCAATAATTTGGAACTCATTTGTACTATGTTTTTCCCCCACTATAATTTAATAGTTAATTTTTGTTTTTGTACCACAATTGCTCTGCCGAGTAGTGCTATTTGTACTCATGGGATGTGGGACACCGAATCGATTCACACTCCATCCACTATTAGATAGGACGTGGACCCCATTCAAGTAGAGTACACACCTCATTCAATGGTAGATGGTGTGAGTCAACACAGTGTCCCACACTTAATGAGTACAATTATCATTTCTCTTGCTCTGCCTATCAAGCCCTTCAATTTTGCTTCTAGTTTGGCACTATTTTTTTCCTTCCGACAATTTCAAACATCAAACCACCACTATTTTTGCCGCCGACCACTTTTTCGGAGACTTTTCCAACCTCCACTGCTGTCATGCATCACTCCAACAATCTTGGCCTATATATTCGTCACTGTACAACATCTTCATCAGCCAGAACTGCCACCGCTAGCGACATTTCCGGTCGAAAGACCTACCATCAAGGTTGCCTCCTCCGTGAGGCAAAACCCCACCAATCGTATTCTGTTCTCGTGATTAACACTCCTCCAATAGCATTTGCAACACTGTTCATCTATCACACTTTCCTGCGCACGTGGTGGCACGTCCAACATCTTCGGCCGTTGAAACCATTGCCGAACTCGCATGACCACCCTTTCTCCGGATTTGCCCTTGGTTGTGCTTCCTACCAACCTCCTATTGTGAATCATACCAATGGTAATATTTGTCTTTCACTCAGTCATGCTGATGATATGCTCTTATGGCTTCTTTGGATCTCCAATTTTTGAACTATTCAAGGTTTTCATATGTTGTTCTTGTGATCTATTATTGCATGTATACGAAAGTTCCAACCATCACTGCGCCTCTTCTGGCCTTCATTGCCGGACCATTTGAGTAGTTTACAGCCTTAATTGCTGTTTGGAAACTCCGCTAATAGTTGTGTGTTTCTTATTCCTAGTCATGCAATTCTCCAACGGTTTGGTCAACTTGAAGGCATTCCAGCTGCCTTGTTATGTTATCTTTTTTCAAATGTATCCAACATCCCTGAGTTGCCTCACTAATATTCAATGGAGTTCATTTTATATTTTGAGGATTTAATTGCAACAAGCTAAAGCTTAGTAAGCTTTAACTTGAGGGGGAGTGTTAGAAACAAGGAAATATTTAATAAGGTAGCGTTTGTTTACTGTCTCTGAGACAGTAATACAGAGACACTGGAGACACAAACTTGTTTGGTGGTGGAGACAGAAATAGGGGATAGAAAAATTTTCTGTCCTCGGGATAAAAAAACACAACTTCTATACCTCTAAAATGTGGGACAGTGGGGACAAGATACAAAAACAGAAATTTAATATTTTTTTCTTCCAATAATACCCCTATATATATTTATTATTTATATCTCCTTCTCCAGTGTCTCTGTATTTCTGTCTCAGAGACAGTAAACAAACATTACCTAATATCTCAGTTATATCTTAGAATATTTCATACATATCTTAGATTGATTTAGTTTGATTTTATCATTATGTTTAGATTTTATTTGCACCTTATAAATAGAATTACCTTAGTGTATTACATATCACATAATATCAATATATTTTTATATTATCTAGAGTTGTTATTCTCTCTGTTTTCTTCCTCAATTTCAACAAACTCTATATGTAATTTTTACACATGGAGTTCATCCATGAAAAATTTCAATCCCATTTTTACTCTTGTAAGAAAACACCTGTTTTAATTTCTTGTTTGTTAGGTAAGGCTTATACTAAAGAGATTAGGGATGTTGTTTCCTAAATCTCTTGACAGTAATTTGTTTCCTTGTTTAAGAGATTTTGTACTAGAATGAAGGAGATTCAATGGCAGATCCATCTCCATGCCTTCTCCAATATATTCCTGTGCATTGGAATAAAAGAATCGAAGTATCCCTATCTCAAAACTCAACATTATGATGAAGAATTATACATGACTATAAATTGTGATGCAGAGTGACAAAGGAAGAAAATTATCAAATTGAAATGGATACAAAGAAAAAACAAACAGATGAGGCTTGTAAGTTATATTATTATTTTTTTTAAAAAAAAAACTATATAAGGAGCTAGATAGCACATACCACCAAATCCTCTCCCGCCTTCTTTGCTTCAACCAGAGGCTTGCATACTTTATCTGGATTTCCATATTGAAACTGCAGCATAAAAAAATTCCGGGAAAACACATAAGGAATTTGAATACATGAGATTGCAATGCAATGTAAAAGAGAAACAGCTAGAATCAAATCAATTACCGCTATGGCAGCAGCATCAGCCAGTAAATACATGAAGTCTCCATCAATTTCAAGCTGCAGAATAGGGAAAGGTCAAAGGTCAACAGGCAATGTGAGAATCAAATTAGAAACTCTGATGGGGACCACAATTCATGCTCGGGGACAAACTATAGTACACTTTTTCAAGGTAAGAGCAACATAGCAACAAAGCATACATCAGCTGCATTAAAAAATGCCTTCAATTCTCTTCCATTGGTCGCAAGTTTCTGTTCAATAAGTTGAGTAGTTTCTTGTAATGCTGCTTTACATTCAGCACCTGCTGACTCACCAACCTGCATGTGAAAATACATGACTCAAACAAAATTTGACTTACATAAAAGTTTGAATGGTTTATAGCATCTACGCTTAAAAACAAAAGGGGAGAGCCACGAAATAAAAGTCACAGTATTCACCTGCTGATCAAATTCTGTGAAGTTTAAAACAGCAAGAACAACTGCAGAACTTGCAAGGCTTCCACATGTTAGATGGGGAAACTTAAGACGGAACCAGGCACTGAGAGCTCCAGGGTATGAAATACCAAAAAAGAACCAGGGGTTTTCAATTTTTGTTCGATTAAGCCTTACATTTAACAAATCCTACATAAAAATATCGCAAAAATGACAACAATGTAATAAGCACCATATTGAACAATAGATTATTCATGAATTTGACTAATGCCATCATAAAAACATGAAGGGAATTGAAAAAGCAAACAGAATAAAATATTCTGCAAGCGAATATTATTCATAGCCTCTATTCTCACTTTCTCTCCTTCCCCATCTAAACTCTACAATATCAACAATGTCAATGCCATTGATAATTCCTAACCTTAATCAACATTTGTTATTCACATTTCGACAAATCCCTCGCAACAAAAATTTACAAGCTTTTAACAATTTGAGTATAAGAATCATATATTGAACTAGGCCAGTGCTTTGCATGACCTGCACATGTACAGTCATCTATGAATTTGTAGCAAAGAACTACCTATAAATTTTCTCAACCAATTTTCTTAGATTGCTATTTACTGCCTTCATTTCTTCCAAGTTGTCTTTACCCATAAAAGCAGAGGAAAAAAAAAAAAAGTGACTTACCTGATAATACTGGCGAAAAACAGCCAAATCAAAGAGTGCCTGCTTGGAGGAAAGATATTTCAAATTTTCTGTTGCTAGAGATTGAAAAGGAGAACTCTTTCCATAATAACGATGCTCAAGAGAAACTATGGCTGCTCCAAACTTCTTTGCCAATACCTATATGTGTAACAAGGCATGAAGGCTTGATTATATTGATATGATTTCCTCATAAAAGTCACATCACTTTTTTTGGAACTAAATGAAAAGCCAGACTTATTGATCACAATAATAGATAGCGCTTTGTGCCATGCTACAACTTATGATCTAAATTTTCAATCTTTATCTTCAGTCTTCCTGAATGCAACATATTAACCAGCAAACTGCAAAAGCCATTAAAGAAAGAAGATATTAATTAGGAGTAAGAATAGCAACTTACACCTATATAGTCATTCGCTATCCCATTGCATGAACCTTCACCACAGATGACCAAGAATATCAGTCCATCTGGAATCCGGAAATAGTCGAGGAACTCATAGTAACGTTGCTGAAATTGACGGTGATCCTACAGTGCAACACAAAATTATGCACAATCAACAGCATCAGAAATTGATAAACACAAGTAGTGAATACATGGAACAATATGATTTTTCAAACCCCCCAAAAAAAACAAATAGCAAGGGCTTAATCTATACAGTGTTATTTCTAACACCCAAAAGTGGGTGTCCCAGTCCCAAGACATGGTGAGTTAATAAGATAAGTGAGAACCACGATTACATCCAACAGTAATAAAGTGACTATCTTTATGTAACACCCACTTTTAGGTGTTAAAATAATATTTTTCTAATTCATATTTATTTCTTGCAAAATAAGAATAAAACCCAAGTTCATCTTTTTAAAAAAAAAAAACGAAAAATCTGATACATTATTTCCTCTCAAATACAAAACACTAACATCATCAGAATTAAAACAATGTCAAAAATATAACCTTTTTTCAGAACCTAATGTGAATGGTGGCTAATGATCAATATGACCTTTGTTTGTGAATTTTAAATATCACATTGGTAGTTTTTATTTCTCATAACTGATATGCCACACGCTGGCAAGAGTTGGCAACATAGGTCACGCTAAAAGGTTGTGGGATTCAATCCCAGGAAACTTTTTCCTTCCCAATTTCTCCTCCTTTACCCTTGCTCCCACCATGTGCTTACTAAGGGCGTGTTTGATTGAGGGATAAAAGAGTATAAAATTTACATTAATGAGCATCATGTGTAAAATAATATATAAAGTCCATCCATGTAATTTTTTACACCCTATTTTTATCCTCCAACAAGTTTAATTTTGATGTATAGACACTAAGCTAAAGTAGGTGCAGAAGTTAACCATGTCTACTAATGTCACAATACCACGGTATAAAAATTTCTTAACAGGGTGTTTGGAAACCTCTGGAATTCAATTCTATCAAGAAATTGAATTGAATTTCATGGTTTGGAAGTAACTTAAGTGAAGGAATTAAAATCTCACGAGAATTGAAATCCAACAAAACTAAGGAATTGAAATCAAACCCAACTGGGTGCGATTTTGTGTGAGAATTGAATTCCAACAAATGAAAATACCAAAATAACTTTAGTTAAATGTAATATTTTATTCCTAACCTATTAATGAAGGATAAAATAGTAAAAATAATTAAACTAATTCATTTTAAGACTCATTTCAAACTAAGGAATTGAATTCAATTCTTTAATTTACTGACTCATTCCAAACATAAGAATTTAATCCAATTTCATACGGAATTCAATTCAATTCAATCTCATTAAAAGTTTCCAAACGCCCTATAAATGTATTGAATTTAATAAATTTAATAAATAATAATAATAATAATAATAAATTAAATTGACTTTACCTTAGTTTGGTAAGTTGTCCTAATTAAATTGACTTTAAATAATAATAATAATAATAATAATAATGGACATGACATTGACTTCCCCAAATTTTGGTAATTTGCCCTAATAATAATGGGATGAAATTCCTCTGTCCCCAAATAGTGTCCCTTTCCTATTTTTCCAGTTATTTATTGTCATATGAAAAGATAAAAATCAAAACTACAAGTTATCATATATACAATATGTATCTTTCCCATGTCAATAAGTAATTGGGGGACACCCTCCGAGGGACATGAGATTTCCATCCAATAATAATGATAATGATCTAATTTACTGTCGCTCTCTAGCTCCGGCTCCAGACCTAGGTTTTACTCATCTTAGCCAAGCGAACCACAAGTTCGAGCCATGCGCATCAAAAAATCATAGGAGAACTAATTTGCACAAGAAACTGTCAAAATATTTCACCAGAAGTAGAGAGAAAAGTACATAGGGAGAGAAGTGATCGAGGGTCTGATTGAACCAGAGCTCCTGATTGGTGAGAAACCTGCCGGCAGACACTTTGTTGAGCAGCGTACGAGGTGGCGCGATTCCGTAAGAGACTGCCGGAAAGCACAGAAACAGAATCAACGATGACGCCGCAATGATCAGCCAGCCCTGCCTCCCCGTTGTGTTCCTCATCGGTCTGTATGTTATTTGCTTGCTTACTACTACTTCCTAGCTCACCCTTCACCTTGTCTTGCCCTTTTAAAACGCGACCATGTGTCGAGAAAATGGAAATTGCAGTTGGTCACCAAGCCCAAAAAAGGCCAAAAATAAATAAATAAATAATAGAAATCGCAGTTAACTTGTGGTAAATATTTAAATGTTTTGTGAATCACGTGGTTACTTTATATCAAGGAGTACTATGATCCGAGATTTGCGTATCAATTATGTTTAAAATTAAAATTGTTTTTTATAAGGATAAGGATAAAGACCACGATAAGGGAATTTTGCAGATCTAAAATAAAAAAAATGTAAAACTTCACATTTCTCCCATTTTAAAGGAAACTTGGAATTTTTTTTTATTTTATACATAAGTCATACTAGGTTAGTGCAAATTAACTTTTTTATATAAGTCATTTCAGGTAAGCGACTTATGTGTTGTGCAAGTCACTCCAGTTTGGTATGACTTATGCACGACTCTCTCCTCAAATTCAAAGTTTTTCTTCATACCAATTCAAATGTGAATTGCTCCGAAATGTGATTCAACTGAGTACCATGGCTGAAAGCTGTTGTATATCAGTTCACTATAATGGTGAGATTTCAAATACTACAGAGGGAGTTCACTATAATTTGTTCGTCCAACCATTGTTTTTTTGCAGTTGGAAAGGAGTATATTACAATAGTTAGGCCAAGAACATAACATGCAAATTATCAAGATACTGTACAGGTTGCCCATAGTGATAAGACAAGGATGTGATCAAGTGTACAGGTTTTCCAATTTGTAGTGACAATTATGGGAGTATGATGTTCATTTTTCAAGCCCGATTTCTAGAGATTCATATTATGGAGATATTCATGACTTTGCAAGAAAGTCAGTTCAACTCTTGAGGTTCCAATCCCCATCAGTTAGTTGTTGGGACTTCCTGCTCCCCAACCCCAACCTATGAGCCTACCATAAATATCTCTGAAGGCCAAAGAGAAAATACTAGAGTATGGTGGCAAGTCCAAACTTTTGCACAACTTCCTAAACCATTGGACCAAGGTGAGCCTATTGCGTGTTTTGACTATTCAAATTTCACTAAGCATAGTGAAGATGCAGAAGAAGAGCAATTTGATGGGCCTGTACACAATGAGAATGATGAAGGATCTGACAGAGAGGTAAAGGAAAGCGGTCAAAACCAACCCTTGATGTCATAGTCCTTATAGCAGTCACAGTCCCAAGAACAGCATAGTCACTATTCAACACTGAATTTGGATGCAATGAATCCTAACAGTGTTGGAAGTGGGCCTACTAGAAGTGTTGGTTTGGATGGAAGAAGAAAGCTAGAAGTCAGACAATTGTTCAGGGACAAGGAAGCTGTATTATTTGCGATAAAGAATTATAACATTCGAAGATCAGCTAAGTATAAAGTTTATGAGTCAGATCACATAAAATACCACATTAAATGCATGAAGTTTGGTAGCGAGTGCAATTGGAGTATTTCTATTACTTATCACCGAAAAATGCAAATGAAGGAAGTTCGAAGGTATAATGGACCTCACACATGTGTATTTGATTCGGCTCTGCAAGGCCATCGGCAATTTGATAGTGATGTTATTTGTGCTAGTATATTGTCAATGGTGGAGAAAGATCCAACGTTATCTATTAAAGTACTGCAAGGGGCTGTGTAGTCAAGGTTTAAATTCAAGCCAAAGTACATGAAGGTATGGTATGCAAAATAGAAGGCAATTGCAAAGATTTATGGCGACTGGGAAGATTCCTACAAAGAGCTTCCAAGATGGCTTCTTGGTCTGCAGTCTTTTATGCTAGGTACTGTTGCATGTTTTTACTAATATTATTATATTTCAAAGTTATTATTATTATTATTATTATTATAAGGTTAATAAATTTGTTGATTTGAGTAAGTCTATATATTATCTTTCATTGGTTTGACTGAGTCTACTATTATTATTATTATCATATTTCTTTTTTTACTAGTCTTAATCAAATAAAAATTAGTGCTATTAAATATGTGCTATCATTAAATGAGTGGTATTAAAGCAAATAAAAATTAGAAATATTTTAATGTTATGTGAATTTACTTATGTTGTTCCAATCATTTTTTCCAACAGGTACAGTAGTCCATCTATTAACTTAACCATACTATGTGGATAATATTGTTAATCAAAATCGTGTGATGTTCCACTGATCGTTTTGAACATGCCCACAATGCATAAAGGTGTTCAAATATTGGAAGCCTTTTATTTCAATTGATGGCACACATTTGTATGGTAAGTATAGTGGAACACTGTTGGTAGAGATTGCCTAAGATGGTAACTCTAACATACTACTTGTTGCATTTGCCCTGGCGGAGGGAAAGACCAAGGAAGGATGGTCTTTTTTCTCGAGTAATCTTTGACAGCATGTCACCCCGCAAGAAGATATTCTTGCAATTTCTGACAGACATGGGTCTATAAAAGTTGATTTGAATGTGGAAGGTAGTAAGTGGCATCCCCCATTGACTTATTATGTATATTGTATTCGCCACATTTGCTCGAACTTTGACTCTTCCTATGTCCACGGCCACAACAGAATGGGCATTTTTAGCTATGAAGATTATTAAAACAAGACTTCAGAATAAGATAGAAAATGATTTTCTTGCATATTAAATGATTGTTTACATTGAAAAGGAAATTGCTATAAAGTTCAATTCAGATATGACAATTGATGATTTTTATACTATGAAACATCGTCGAGCACAATTAAAAAAGTAAATGTATCAAGTACATATTGGACCTTATGTGCATATAATTGTTTATATTGATCTTAAATATATGTGGATGACTTATAATTTGTTAGTGATTTTCTATATTATATGTGTTTCTATGTGATAATTAATTTTAATTTTAATTTATATTATACATGTTAATTAATTTGATCCCTTCCTTCAAAATTCCTAGCTCCACCCTTACTTCCACCAAATTGGAAACCTCTTACTTGAGGAAAGACAAATGCGACCCTTATCCTCGGCAGTGCTATAGCAATGGCAAGCTGGCCCCGCTCTCTCTGACGACGTTGTGAAGCCAGCACCAGGCACCACCACACAGGCTTTTCTTCTCCGACGACGAGCGGTTGTTGCAAGATTCTCGAAGCCAGTCCGTAGCTCCGTCACATCCTTCTCTTTCATTGTGAGCCTGCAATCTCAAGCAATGTCGAGCTACCTCTCTCGAACAGTGCGGTGTCAAATGCAAATGCTAAAGCTCATTGTCAACCTAGTGGAGCGGATCAACGTCCCTGGCGATGAGCAACAACAACGTGAAGTGGATGTTTGTTCAATTTGTAAAGGATGTGGTGGACGATCGTTACTTAGACATTCAAAAGTGAATAAGTGGATGTTCATTTGAATATCTATCAAATCTAAGAGTAAAGAAAGTAGATAAATAAGAGTGAGAGTCATAGATTAATACAATGAAGATAAAATGAGTGTCAAATAGGACATCTACATTTTGAATTTGAATATATATGTATATATACACAAACTAGACGGTACCTATGTACTATACAAAAATTAAATCCTTTTAAAATTATTATTGATTTAAATATTCTTTAATAATTTTATTTATAAGTGCTGGCGGAATTTGAACAAAAAATCTAGGAGGACAAGGACTTTATCATGTAAATTGATCGGCTATACTTAAATTAAAATTAACAGTGTACTGTATATATAAATTTTAAAGCAAATAACAAACACGACAAATTTTAATACATGTATAGATTATCTATGGGAATAAAATGATTTCAATAATCAATTATAAATATAATTTAATTTTAATAATTATTTAAAAATTAATTTTATGTTCGTATGCGTTAACTTAAAGGCAAAGCTTAAATTTATGTTCGAATCGATTTTTTAATTTTAATGTGCAGGTATATACAGGAAAAAATAAACCAAAGCTATCTGTATTTATATTTCATAATTTGGATCTCTACATACTATTTTTATTATTATTTTTAATTTTTTCATATATTGTAATTCATTAGAAAAATTAAAAAGATAAATAAAACTGATAGTAAACACAAGCCATTAGAATTTGTATAATGGTGATAGTAGTATACATAAGGTCCTAGGTTCAGATTTTATTATAGTCATTTGCCAAATATATATGGAGAGGATCAAGTCAGAGAAATGATACTATATGAGAGAGTGAGAGAAGCAATTTTCCCCCGTGAGGGATCCGTTTATTCCATGAGTAAGTATATTACACTTAATTCAATATCTTTTTATTAACAATATATTTTATCAATCCAACCGTAAAATTACGTGATATTATCTTAATAATTAAGTATACAAAATTTATGAAAAATTGGATACTAATAGAAACACAAATGCATGTTCACTCTTTCTTTATTTTGTTTATATACTCCCTTCGTACTTTATTATTAGTCTCTTTTAGGCCTTGTTTGGTATATACTGTATAGGATAAAGTATGATAGAATTAGATATTATAGTATAAGGACGGACAGTATAGTATAAAAATTTTATTATATAAATTTTATCCTATCTAGAATATGGTGTGCCACATGAACGGTTACGAATGAGCATGCGGGTGGCGGGTGGGAAGACAGGCGACAATGGGCGATCGGCGACTAGCGAGGGATCCATCGATGACCGGTAGGGGGTGAATGACGATTGGTGGCGGGTGGGGATTAGATAATTTCAACTTACAAACATTCTTATAAATTAAAACGAAGGGTCGTGGTTATTTCTAGGTGTATGCAAGAATTTGTTGTTCGTCATGCAAGAATTTATTATGAGAGGCTGCCTTTGTGGCGCGGCAGTTACATATATTCATTTGAACTAAAAAACGCACAGATAAAAGGTGCATATATATTATGTTGAGCAGAGACTGCAACTAACACTAACAAAGAGGGAGACGCCATCACTTCTCCTCACAATTTCAACACAACGCAAACACTTGGAGAGATCATGTAGTCATATCCAGAAACGAAAAGCACACTCGTGAAAGAAAAGAGTAAGAAGTAAGAACCATTCATGCTTTCTCTCTTCCTTTTCGCCTTTTCACTCTCATCGATTTTGCTTTTCCATTTTCACCCTGCACATCTCTGCAGCTCAAGAATTTTCGATTTGCCTTCGTTTTATCTTCTCCTCATTTCCTCTTTGGAACAATGTCGTTATGGTTTTCTACTGGAGATCGCGTTTGCAGCTGCGCATGTGAACTAATTTTTCAACTTCTTTGTTTTTTTTTCGAATTTTCATGCAATTTCGTTTGGTTTATTATTCTCTACTCGTTTCTGGATGTTGTGTTGCTTTTGAACTTCAGCTTTGCGTTCTTTCCCACCAATATGATTAGTTTTTTGAGGATCAAGTTTCACATAATTCGTCGTAGTTTAAGTTTTTTTTTTTTCCTTTTTTTAATAATGACCGACGCTGATCGAATTTGATGTTGTGTGGAGTTTGGTTTATGGTGAAAATGTGGATTTCCTTGCGTTTGAACGATCGTAGTACATACGTGGAGCTCGGATTTTCATGGGGGGCCTAGTGTTCTGATTTGGACGGTTCCTTCGGAAACAAGAAAAATTTGCTGTCAGTGTGACGGTTCGTGTGGGTGGTTCTTCATTCTAGTTTTTGTAGTAGCATGTGTGAATCATTTTGCTCTCTTGAAATTAACAAAACAGATTTAATTCTATATGATACAAATTATTCAAATTAATCACGAGTAAATTAGTTGCTTGGGACTCTTCTAGCTTGAGTAGAGAGGTCTTTAGTTTTAAGCTCTGGATATGCAGATGCATTAAAACTAGGGAGATAGAGCTTTACTGCTTTATTAGTCCTATTCGACTTGATACTTGTGATTTCGACCAAAGAATTAGTCTGTTAGATGCACTTTATTAATTCAAATTACTCCTTCAAAATTGCAATGCTATTTTTAGGAACTATTTTTGACTTAAAATTTAAAATTTAGGAGTTAATTTGATTTATTTTTATTTTAAAAATTAATTTGACTCATATTTTACTATTTGAAAAACTAGAAAATTAATTACATCGAAGTGTTTAACAATTACAATTCAGCATTACTCCACTTCCAGTATGATAATAGCTGCATTAAATGAAATATGAAACTTTGCAATTCGGCCTGTTTCTTGGATTTGTTTTTAAAGTAATACTTATTTTTTTTTTATTCATATTCTATTTCTAGAGTATTTTACTATGTTCTGTTTGGATTTTGTTTTATGGACTAAATTTAGGAGAACTGAAACCACTACAACAGAAAAAAATGCTGGGATTTTTAGTAAGATAATTACATCCAGTCAATTATATTTATTTTTTAATTTCGGTAATCCATTTTCAGACTTTCATTTCTGAATTTATCAGCTCATGAAGTTGGTGAAGGATTTTCCTTGACAATTTGACTCCCCTGTCTTTGTCACCCTTGGTTATTTCTTTCGAAAGTTCTAAATTTTGCATGTTCCGACGTGAGGGACAATTTGACAGTCTGTTCCCGCTTTCGTACGTTCCATAGAAAACAGAAAGCATTGCATTTTGGAGTCAAGATTACAGGACCTTGTGGTGTTGGTCAATCACTATTTTATTACCGTATCTTACATCTCTGAATATAAAATTAAAAATCAAATTATCTGTCTTTCATATATTTTTTTTTTTCCTTTGCTTGTTTATGGCCGAATGGATGGGTAAACTTTGATTAGTTTGTTGATGCAGACAGATAATGATTTGGAATTGAATGCATGCCAAAGTGGTATTTGGAATGCTCTGAATTCATGACATGATCGCATTGTCATATCTGGAATTGAAGGTTTAGGGAAAAATAAAAGAAAAAGAAACATTTGAGGAGGAGAGAAATGGGTTCCATTGCAGGGGAGGAGGAAGTGCAAGCCCCCACAGACCGTGAGGAGAAAATTCTTGTCTCTGTTAGAGTGCGGCCTCTGAATGATAAGGAGCTTGCCAGACATGATGTGTCTGATTGGGAATGCATTAATGACACCACCATCATATACAGGAACAACCTTTCAGCTTCAGAGAGGTCTCTTTATCCAACAGCCTATTCCTTTGGTACGAAGAGGCTTACTATGTTTTATATAAATGCTTAGAACCGAAATGCAGAGAGCTTTTGACCCAAACTGTTTTTCTTTTTAGTGAAAAATAAACTAGATCATTTGAATAGAAGTGCAGACACCTAATTTGGTCTCTAATCAAAACATTGGGGGGATAAAATAAGCTCTAAAGACTTGAAACTCTAGGCGAGCTCCCTCACCATTTAAATGGGACATTTTGGTCCCCAAACATGCAAAACAGGAAACTTTGATGCCTCCAATTTTGTCATGCATTTTTAGGGGCCAAAATATCTCGGAATGGCGAGGAGCTTTGAGTGGACTTTCAAGTTTTACTCAGTCCCCTGATATTTTCATCAAGGACCAGATCGGAGCTTTTGTCTCTAATTTAATTCTTACAATGCAGTTCGGAGTGTGTATTTTTGGTGTGTTTGAATGATTTTTCATTTATAGGTTTGAATTGACATGGAGAATGCTATATGATGAACACTTACCATAAGTTACCGGAATGTTGTGTGCCTCGGTCTTCGTTTTTTCAGTCTTGTATTTTATAGTTTTGTTCAGATGAATTGTTTCCATTCTGCTTCAGAGAAAATTTATGTAATATGTTGTAAATCTAGTCGAGCCTATGCTTTCAAGTTGAAGGTGGGCTCCATTACTTACATTATATCCATTTAGCCATTCTAAGAAGAACGGTGTTTGGCTTTTATGTGTTCAAGATACATGGGTTGAAAACAAAATTTGCTTCCGTCTTCTGATTTGTCTTGTTTTCCTCTTGGCTGCAGACCGAGTATTCAACGCTGATTGCCCTACAAGGCAAGTGTACGAAGAAGCAGCAAAGGAAGTTGCTCTTTCAGTTCTCAGTGGGATCAACTGTGAGTTCTTTTCCTTTAATTATCTGCCTTTCTTCTTTCATAAGCATTGGCATCCATGGAACTTCAATATTAACATCTTCGTTTTGTGTTTTGGGTATTTGTCGATCTATTTGATCAGCAAGCATTTTTGCATATGGACAAACAAGCAGTGGAAAAACATACACTATGAGTGGCATAACTGAATACACTGTAGCAGACATCTTTAACTATATTGAAAAGGTAAATGACATCTGAACACATCACACTATTTCATCTTTCTCAAAACCATATTTTAATTTGATTTGATCTCGTACAGCACAAGGAAAGGGACTTTGTTTTGAAGTTTTCAGCATTGGAGATCTATAATGAATCTGTCAGGGACCTCCTTTGTGCAGACAGTACACCTCTCAGACTACTTGATGATCCAGAGGTAAGTATCTTCTTCTTCTTGAAATAACTGGTACGTGCACATTTTACTAACACTTTGTCACTTCAACAGAGAGGGACGGTTGTTGAGAAACTCACCGAAGAAACTTTGCGTGACTGGAATCATTTTACAGAGCTTATTTCTTTCTGTGAAAGTAAGGACGGTTTGGATGATTCTTGATTGAAGTGATTTTCCAAGACTGTTTTTCTTCATCTGTTTTCGTTTTTGCTTTCTTTGTTCAGATAGAGGTGACTGCATATTTATCGTACATTTGGTTGCTTTTGTTTCCAGCTCAAAGGCAGATAGGGGAGACATCCCTGAATGAAGCAAGCTCTAGATCTCATCAGATTCTTAGGCTGGTATATATGTTCCTATTTTTGTGGAAAATACTCTGAAGTTTTATAGTACATCATTGCTTAATTTCCTAAATAATGGGTTCTTCAGACAATTGAAAGTTATGCACGTGAGTTTCTGGGAAATGGTACATCAAGCTCTCTTGCTGCCTCTGTGGTATGACTGATTCACTCGGTTACAGAAAATTATACAAGGAATACTTTATGATGTTAAAGAACATCAAGGAATTAAAAATGTAAATTTTGTTGTCATGGATACAGAATTTTGTTGATCTTGCTGGGAGTGAGCGTGCATCCCAAACCAATTCAGCTGGCACAAGGTTGAAAGAGGGTAGCCACATAAATCGTAGTTTACTAACTTTAGGAACTGTTATCCGCAAACTAAGGTTAGCTTGTAAAGGTTGAATTTCACTATTTGTTTAGTTTTCAATTAAATGTAGAATGTGTCCATAGTGTTTCAAACTTAACCATGAGTTTAATGTTTTGCCCCACATACAAATTTTGGTTAATTTGGGAAAGCTATAAGATTAACTATTTCAATAATCACTTATTTCTATAATTGTTTTTTTTTTTTATATAATCGAATATGTGGAAAGTGGTTTCATGATAATCTGTTTTGTTTAGATGATATGAAAAAGATCGCTTTTGTATAGTATATTACTAAAAGGGCATCAAATGATTTGTTTATGTTGTATAATATTTGATTCTTAGGGTCAATTTGGTAAAAGCATTAAGATTCTAAAATAAGCAACATTTGGTTATAATGAAAAAAGCTTCGAAAAGTTGTTCATAAGTTGTTTTTTAGCTTAAAATTACTCAATTTCTCTTGCTTTCAAAACGTGCTACTGATATTGTTCACGTTTATAACGATACGACTCTGGCTAAGTGCGATTATTTTAGTCCTTCAAATAAGTTTGGTTTATGAATCACTGATCTTTCTAATGGTATCACCAGCAAGAGAACTACTAATATGAAAAAAAGACATGGACTGCCTTTCCTGTCACAACTCACTTTTACTTATGTTTATACCGATTAAACGGTTTACCATACATATCTAATTAACTATATCTACGTAAGTAAATATTTCTTAACCATACGACTCACTCTGGCTACATGAGATTGTTTTCCTTCTTATAATGGCTTGTGGTGACTCCTTAGTCCCTCTTCAAGTGAGTTTGGGGTTATGCTTTATCGTTTTACTGATGTTTATTTTTCTCTTCACTGTCTTTCCTGTCTAAACTCACTTTTACTGATGTTTATATTGATCAAATGATTTACTATATATATCTACATCTATACAAATAATTTCTTCTTTACATTTGGCACAAGTAGATTATAGGTAGCAAGTATTGAAATGCCCCAATGATTTCCTTCCATATAAAGCCCCAAACTCCAGTGCACTCCTTTGTCACGAATATACACTCTTGTATGCGTTCGTCCTTAGCCAAGAGGATTTTACAGTTACATAGTTTACTGCTGTGGGAATTATGAGCATGTGAAACTCTGGGACTAGTTTGGTTTTGTCTTCGTCTTTTTTTTTCCCTTTCCGCCATTAACTCATTGAATGTATCAATACAATCTGCCTGATATATTAAGAATCATTTATTACAGTTTTTGGAAAACATTTCTTTCATTTTTGTCTTATAAAATTGAATTTGATATCAGCAAGGGGAGAAATGGACATATTCCTTTCAGAGATTCAAAGTTAACTCGTATCATGCAATCCTCATTAGGAGGCAATGCTAGAACTGCAATAATCTGCACCATGAGCCCTGCACGAAGCCATGTTGAACAAAGTAGAAACACCCTCTTATTTGCAAGTTCTGCTGGAGAAGTTGCAACTAATGCACAAGTCAATGTAGTGATGTCCGATAAAGTGTTGGTCAAGCAATTGCAAAGAGAGTTAGCTAGACTGGAAACTGAGATGAGAAATTCAGGATCACCCCACCTTAAATCTGGTTCTGCAGAATTGCTGAAAGAAAAAGAACTTGAAATTGAGATGGTAATGATCAAGACTTTTGCAGCTAAAGTTCATTACATTTTTTATGTTTTAAATAGAACCTTTTCTACCACAGATATCAGGGCAACAACTCTAGAATTCCATATAGGTAGATTAATGTAAAATGGGCACAAGTTTACATAAGGATAAGCTTTTTCTCAAAAGCATATCCTACTGTTTGTAAGGTAGTATATGCTCTCCTTTGAGTTTCGTTTCGACTATTTCTTACTGCTCCAGCCTTGTTTTGTCCACAACTTATTCTGTATCCACTCTAGTGCTTAATCTCTTTGCTATGGCTATCTACTTCTAGATTTATTTACTTTTTAGTTTGAATTTCTCTTTTCTCGTGTAAAGCTTCCACCATAAGTTGGCAGTAAAATTTACTTGATTCTTAAATAGGGAAATTTACAATGACCTCTCTTAAGTGAGATTCACCCAAGCTCTCTTCTATTTGTAAAATTTTCTCTAAAGGTACCTGAGTTTGTAAAATCATTGTACCGCTTCCCTTACATTGCATATTACATTTAGGGGAGATTAGTATTACCTAAACAAATAGAGAAGAGTTGGTATGAATTTCATCAAATCTCATAAGAGGTTAGTATAATTTACCCTTTTTAAATATGGTACACTCCCATTCACTTGTAAGCTTGGATAGTGCTTATTCTTTGATAATCACATGCTTTCCTTGTCATTTGGAATATTTCTGCTTCTGCTCAAAATTTGACAGATTAAAAACTGAATTCTTCTAACTTCCTTTTCTCTCTGTCGCAAATAATGGAGTCATTTGATGCTCCAAGCATTGAAATTAATTTGGTTTGTGGTACCCCAATTTTACACGTGTTTTCTTGGATTCTGGGTCACCCATCACTTTCAGACATTTTTTTGTGAGTTGAAATATTGGAATTTATATAGATTTTCCTAGGTCTTGATGCTCTAAGAATATGCTGACTCATTTTTCGTTTGCTTTGCTTTCCTGTGCCAACATTTTATGGCAAGCATCGATTATAAAGTCTTCACTAAAGATCATTTCTAGTATTTTCACAAAAATTTCTGTTTCAAACTCATCCTTATTCCATCGCTAAACTAATCTTCTTTTGACCTCAAATATTTCAGTCTGTGACATGCCTCCAACATATAGATAAAAAAAACGAGCTTTGTGCATGAGGGTCTCATTCTAATATCTCACCATGAAACAGTCACTTCTAAACAAATTTCTTTTAGCCTTTTTGTTACCTTCAAATGTGCTTTCTTTATATCTTCGTACCGTAATCGCTTAATATGGCTAAGAGAACCTTTTTAAGAGCTTGGACAACCCTTCCCCTAGAGCTAGCTTTTGGAGTTGAGTTAAACCCACTCAATTCTTAAGATAGTATCATAACGTATCATATAATTGTTATTATTGCCCCCATAAATGTCTAGTTCTACAAACTTCATGTCCCAGATATCCAGTCCAAGGAGTCCCTCTCCCATGAGCTAATTTTTGGGTAGAGTTAGGTATACTTAATTCTTAAGAGTAACCAAACATTTTTGTGCAACCAGAGTATTAGTTTTTGGTAATGTGTGTGGAACGAGGACATCATAATCTCCTTACTTGTGAGCATATGTTTATTTTCAGCTTTAAATATGAACTGTGTTATTCCCCTTCTGTACTTGCAGCTGAAGAAAGAGGTATCGGACCTGACTTTGCAACGGGACCTTGCTCAATCTCAAATTAAGGACATGCTTCAAGTTGTTGGAGACGATCTATCCTCCAGTGAATTAGTAAGTGTATTTGCCTACTTAAAAGCATTAAAGGTATGTTTGTGGGTTTAGATTTTGGAAGAGAAGGGAGAAGAGGGGAGGACTTATAATATAATTGTACACTTTAAGTCCTCCCCTCCCTTCTCTTTCCCCTCAAAATCCAAACTCACAAACATATCCTAAAGATAGTAATTGGTATTCATTTTTAATCTAATTTACGTTCATCCACAATCTCCAGGAAAATGTGGATCCTAAATATCCCAAATTGCGTGTGCGAAATTCATGGGACTCTGAAAATCAACCAGAGGAACCAATATCCCAAATTGATGGTTTGGAGAGCCTCAGATCTTTTGATGCATCTCTATATTCGGATGGACACAGTTTTAGTTCTGATGAGAACTTCTTCCAACTTCCTGACCTGGAAAAGAATCTTCCCTTCAGAAGTGCTTCCCCAGGGTTATCTGTTGTAAGTCTTGATGCAGAAAGGAATGATTCGGATCAGAGAAAGATTGAAGAAGAGCATGATAAGAATTTAGGGGACCAAGTTACAGGCATTGAGTCAGAAGGCCTAATTACAAACACATGTACAAACTCAAATACAGCAGATTTAAATCCAAATTTATACGCAGATTCTATTGCATCATCTGCCGGGGCAAATACAGCTGTTTCAGGATTCGTAGATGTTGATAAAGACACAGAAAATCTAGAGTTGTCCCCATCTGGGTTAAAGGAAAACATAGTACTGAACAGCCTTCACCAAGATTTCACTCTTCTGTCACAACGGAAAACATCTCCATTGCCGTCTGAAATCAGTGCATCTTGTTCTAGAATAGTGAAGTTGGCCAGAAGCATAAGTTGTAAAGCAAGTCTCATGAGGGATTCATCTCCAGATTGGTTTGATCAGGAAGAAATAATTCAGAGCACACCCCCAATAGGGATCATCGAAAAAGACTTCGCTGAAAGACTTGCGGGCTTCCAAAGGAAGCTGTATACTCTAAATTATAATGGCAATGCTGAGAGGCTGTCATGGTCTAGTTATGGGAATCCAGTGGGGAGTCCAGCTGTTGGTTTACAGAATGTGAAATCAGCAACTGATGGCGGGGGTGCTTTAGCTCCAGAAATAAAAGTAAATATAGAGCTTGGAAGTTCAAATCTACTCGCAAACCATGAGGTATCCTTCTATTATGCTCCATCCTTTCTTTCTGTGCTTCTTCATATTGGTCTAATTCCCAATTTTTCATGGCCAAATATCGGTCATTGGATTTAATTGAGGAAGTTTCCAAACATCTAAAAATTTGTTTTTTGCATTTTTTTTTTCTTTCATAACGAGATTGCTGTTGTAATTAGCATTTATATATTACCAAATGACTGGCTATTTTGAAAAGTCAGCCAATGATTCTTTAACTTGTTTGCATGACAGGTTCCACAGACAGGATTGCAGTCCATTTCTGCAAAGAAATTCAAAGATGTTGGCTTGGACCCAATGCATTCTGATGAAGAAACACATTCAGACTGGCCCTCAGAGTTTAAGAGGCTGCAAAGAGAGATTGTCCAACTCTGGCACGCTTGTAATGTTTCATTAGTTCACAGGAGTTACTTTTTCCTTCTATTCAAAGGGGATCCGTCAGATTCTATCTATATGGAGGTAGAGCTGAGAAGACTGTCCTATCTCCGGGAAACGTTCTCCCAAGGGTATCAGACCCAGGAAGACGGACGAACCGTTTCCCCTGAATCAAGGTAAAGTAATTTGCAAGGGCGTGTTTGTTTACTTATTCCATTTTATATTTCCATTTTTTGTGCTCTCTATTTTTAAAATTTTATGAAGTAAATGCCGATAAAAGTAAGAATAATAAAATCTTATATTCAACTTTCATTTTTTTGTTTTTACTATTTCTTTGACAAAATTTTAAAAGCAGAAAATACAATAAATGAAAATAAAAAATAAAAAACATAACCAAACAGGCCGTAAGAATGTGCAACTCACAATATAAAACTGAGTTCCAACTGAAACAAGCTCATGTTCGATGGATTCAACCGACAAAATGAAAACTGGTAAAACAGAAATTGTATAACATATTCATGCATAGATGTTTTATTAGAACTCTATATTGATTGTTCACATGACACAAACTTCACATTTTGCGTAATAACAAAAACTCACAACGTGTTTCTTTTGCAAACAGCATTAGATATCTTCGAAGAGAGAGGCAGATGCTGAGCAGGCGAATGCTGAGGAGGCTATCAAGATCTGAAAGAAACAAGCTCTACACGAATTGGGGTATTAATAAGAGTTCAAAGCATAGGAGGTTGCAGTTAGCCCACCTCCTGTGGTCTGACACAGAAGACATGGACCGCAGTAGGGAGAGTGCAGCCATTGTTGCAAAGCTGGTTGGCTCAGTAGAGCCTGATCAGGCTTTTAAGGAGATGTTTGGGCTCAATTTTGCGCCAAGGCGCAGAAGTAAGAAATCTTTTGGTTGGACGGCAACTATGAAGCGAATTACTTCGTAGGAAGTTTGATTTGGCCATGTAAAAATGAAAAATTCCATAGGAAAATTCGTTTTGTTCTCCATTTTATAAACAATCTGATTTGATGTCTATTGTATCTTCCTAGCTCCGTGTGTTACTGATTGTATAATAGTTTTTAAATGGAGATGCAATTCCAATGTTACAGATTTCTTCATCTGCGGTAGAATGTAGACTCGTGTTCGCCTAAAATTTAGTACCAAAGTATGTGTCGTGGATGATTTTAGAATAAGAGATTAATTTCAATGTATTGACAGTATTATTTAATCATGTATAGCTAAATCAGTATGAATAATTGAATCTCATATCCATTACTTAAAAAAAATCATGCAAATGAGATTTCGTTAGATGACAATGTAAAAAAAATTTATACTAGCTGTGAATCAAAATTAAACTCTTAAAATAAATGCAAATTGACAGAAGAAGTTACAGTTTTTATTTTATTTTTTAAATTTCAGAGTGAATTCAACATAAAAATGAGTTTATTGCTAATAATAGATTATTTTTAGAAATGTTTTTTTATAGGAGTTACAACTGAAACATAAATAATCATATGGAAAAAAATATACTAATCATTTAAAAACTTGTCCAAATTGAATTATATGCATGTGATTAGTGTGATATCCCAAAATAAAGAAATTATAATTATTATGAATTATTATTATTAAGTGTACCTAGCATTATTATTATTTAACATTATAATTACTAAGTATAGCTAGCATTATAATTATTATTATTAAGTGTACCTAGCATTATTATTATTTAACATTATTATTACTAAGTGTAGCTAGCATTAGCATTATTATTATTAAGTGTACCTACCATTATTATTATTTAACATTATAATTACTAAGTGTATCTAGCAATATAATTATTATTACTAAGTGTAGTTAGCATTATTATTATTTAACATTATAATTACTAAGTGTAGTAAGCATTATTAATATTTATTATTATTATTAAGTGTAGACAAATAGCACTAATATTATTCATGATTATTATATTTGTGTATAAATATATGAGTGTAGGAGTGTGTATGTGTAAGAAATGTTTAGTTTCATTTTGCTAAGTTTTGCTTCCACCTCCTCTAAGTCACACCTCCTTTAAACCAAACCTCTTCTTGGCCGAACTCATCTCTTGTCAAGCTCATGATCTTCATGACCGAGTTTCAGTGAGCCTAGCTAATCCTCTCTTGGGACGTTGTGACGCTCATTCCTTTTAATCTATGAGATTGGTTATTTGTACCATTCCAATACTTCAGAGTAAAGTTATTAGTAGAAGCACACTCACGACTACCAACGGTGAGTGAGATTAAGCTCCTAATCATACTTTTGGTCATTATTAATATTTTTCCATATTATATAAATTATTTATGAAATTTTAGAATGATTTATGTCAAGAGAATATATTGTTATGATTATGCCTGTTTTAGAAATATTATTACTTTTACAGTTATCATGAAAATTAATCATTTTAGCAAAACTCATGGGACCATAATTGATACCTTGCGTGTTATAGAATATTTTTTTCCTAGTTTATGAAATTGTGAGACCTCAGTTTAATGTTTACAGTAGAAATATTGATTATCATGTTTTCAGACTATTTATTTCCTATGAAGATTTTAGAATATTAGATATGATTTATTGAAAGTATTGAATAAAGTATAATTCATCACAATTGTCAGATACATATTCTATTGATTACTGAAATCACTATGTCTACAAGCTGGTGATCCCTTGGGCATGATTTTAGAATCTCAATTATGCTACAGTCAAATTTTTAGAATTATATGAATTCAGAGCTTTTATATTTATTTGGTTTATGAACAAATTATTTTATATTAATTAGTAAGAAATGATCAATGAGTTAACTATCATAGGATTGATCGTTAACCTTGGTACCAAGTGGTCCGCTAGAGGACTAGCTCACCCACAATAAGGAACCTAGTGAGGTGTCCATTTATGGGACCTAGTTAGGTGCCCATCAGATTAGCCATTGGCTCAGATTTAGCTATTCAGCTCAGATAATTATGTACAAAATAATTCATGTTTCTCTACTAGTTATTGTCATAGATTCAGTTAATTTATATATATATATGTAATATATTTCACATCAGTTGCATGTATATGTTATGTATTTTGTTATTGTCCCATGTGGGTTGTGAGTGGAGGCTCGCTCACTGAGTTTTGATGAACTCACCCCTTTCTTTTCCTTTCCCTACTGAATCTGACATTTCTGATTTCAGTTGTACCACAGGATCCTCCGTAGTAGTGCTACAGCTTCCTTGGTGAGCTTCGCTTTGGAGTGGAGCTTATTGTCGATTATGTCAGTCTAGTAGTGCTCCAATAAATTGTGTAGGCAGGATCCCCAGACATGCATGATATTATTTCCAGAATTTCTGTTAATTGTTTTGTTATGTTTGGCTTTGGCCTAGAACATGGATTTTATGCAGATTTATGTTCAGAATTTATGTTTGGAGAACAATTTCATATTATTGAGTTTTAGTTGAACTTGTGATATTTTGAATAAATTTGGATTATTTATGCATATTAGTCAGTTACGTTACCAGAGGTTTCTGTGGGGACCCAAATCCTCACGTGCCGGTCACACTCCGTAGGTGGGTCGTGACAAAGTGGTATCAGAGAAATAGGTTTCCCTACATATTATTAGAGCAAGTGTCCACAAATAACATGGCATCTACGTAAATGGAAGCGCGCCCATTTGCATTGATGTGGTGCTATTTGAGGCCTTTAGGAAAAATTCAGTTTTGTCTAGGTTCAATAAGAGTTTGTCTTTTCTTGGCACTCATGATCTTGTCATATGTCCTCGATTTCACAGTATAACCATGCTACCTGTACACTCATCACGCCTTCGCCGTCGCCGTAGGAGCGACACATCAGGTAATAGTGCCTGCCTTAGAGCTTTTGAACAGATGGTAACAAATTTGACAGATGTGATGGCCAGATAGCTAGAAGCAACTACACAGCCGCCTCCAGTAAGAGATACAGATGACTCAGCCTTAGAGCGTTTCAAAAGAATGGACCCACCTACTTTCAACAGGCGTCTGACGAGTGAGGATCCCCAGGAATTCCTTAGGCAGGTGGAGAAGATAGTTGGTGTCATCCATTGTTCTTCGGAAAGAGCGGTGGAGTTAGCTGGTTTCCAGCTTGGAGGCCAAGCAGAGTTATGGTATCATGAGTTCCGACAGAGGTATGGAATTGCTAGCTCTCTATCTTGGAAACGATTCAAGGAAGCCTTCATGCGAAGATTCATAACAAAAAGCCGCCAAGCACAAATGATTGAAGAGTTTTTGAAGCTCCGTTTAACTCCAGGCATGACAATTACTGAGTATGATGAGCGTTTCACTTATCTTGCACAGGCAACCTCTAGCATGATACTGACAGAGACAGCTAGGGTGAGACGTTTTGTTCAGCGTCTGCCAAGAGACTTATTCCTCAACTTGCAGCCTCACGTCGGGACCATGGACTATGCCCAGGTGGTAGACACAGCAATTGGTCTTGAGAATGGTCTAGTAGAGCGAAAAACGATGTCAGAGGCCAACAAGAAGGCCAAGGTTCATGCCTCTTTCTCGAGCGGAGCAGGTTCGAGCAAGGGTCACCATCAGCAGGGACAACAGCGGAGTCAGTCGGGTAGGGCCACCTTTTCAGAGCCCATCCCGGCACGTTCAACTATATCACAGACTCTGAGTAGAGGGGGTAGTCAGTACAATGGACAGGGTTCATGGTAGTCATATCCAGTATGCCCGACTTGTGAAAAGAGACATCATGGTCAATGTTGGTTTGGCTCTTCAGTATGTTATGGATGTGGCCAGCCGGGTTATAAGCACGCAGAATGCCCGATGTTTCAAAGAGCTCCTAGCCAGAGGTCAACTAACCCCTCCACATCAATTCAATCTCTTTAGTCGACAACCCAGGGCGGTGTCATCGCAGCGGCAGGCCGTGGGGTCATGAGTAGAGGTCCTGTTGGCAGAGGTACAGGCGGAAGAGGAGCAGGCAGTAGAAGCCAGGGTAGTGGAGGACAACCCCGTCTATTTGCGATAACCTATCAGGATGCGCAGGCTTCAAATGAAGTAGTAACAGGTATGACAACAGTATGATCCTTCGATGCTATGACGTTATTTGACTCGGGGTCTACCCACTCTTATATATCCCCATTCTTTGCTGTACGGTTTGGAAGATCCCTTGAGGATCTTGACGAGCCGTTTTTAGTAAGGGTACCTTCAGGAAAGCCCATCCTTATTCAGAAAGTATATAGATCATGCACAGTCAAAGTTGGTGACATGGAAGCGCTAGCAGATTTGAAAGTGTTGGACATGTCTGACTTTGACGTTATTCTAGGCATAGATTGGTTATCCCCATGTCATGCCTTGATAGATTGTTATAGAAAGGTAGTGGGATTCGAGGTCCCAGGTGATGAACCAAGAGAGTTTCTTGGCACAAGATGCTCAACACCAACGAGCTTAATATCAGCTATGAATGCGCTACGATTGATAGATAGAGGTGATTATCAGTTTTTAGCTGCAGTCAGGGATGCAAAGGCAGAGATACCAAGTTTGGAAACGATTCCGGTGGCTAATGAGTTTCCAGATGTATTTCCAGAAGATTTGCCGGGTATGCCACCAGAGAGAGAAATAGAGTTTGGGATAGAGCTTGAACCAGAAGTTATGCCCATCTCTATACCCCCGTATCGCATGGCTCTAGCAGAATTAAAAGAATTGAAAGAGCAATTACAGGAGTTGTTGGACAAGGGATTCATATGGTCAAGTACCTCTCCATGGGGTGCTCCAGTGTTGTTCGTTAAAAAGAAAGACGGTTCGATGAGAATGTGTATAGACTATAGGCAGCTAAATAAGGTGACGATTAAGAATCGATACCCTTTGCCCCGTATAGATCTTTTTGACCAGCTTCAAGGGGCAACATGTTTTTCCAAGATTGACCTTTGATCTGGTTACCATCAGCTAAAGATTAAGGATGAAGATATACCTAAGACGGCTTTTAGGACTCGCTATGGACATTATGAGTTCTTAGTGGTGTCCTTTGGGTTGACCAATACCCCAGCAGCCTTCATGGATTTAATGAATAGGGTGTTTAAACTATTTCTGGATCACTTTGTGATTGTCTTCATCGATGACATCTTAGTGTATTCCAGAAGTAAGGAGGAACATGAACAACACCTGAGAATAGTTTTACAAACCTTGAGGGAGAATCGGTTGTATGCCAAGTTCTCCAAGTGTGAATTTTGGCTAGATCAAATGGCATTCCTTGGACACGTAGTGTCGAAGGATGGCATCATGGTAGATCCAAAGAAGGTGGAAGCAGTGCAGCAATGGCCTAGACCTACAACAGTTTCAGAAGTTCATAGTTTCTTGGGCTTGGCAGGATATTACAGATTTATCTGTTCAAGATTTCTCGAGGATTGCAGCACCTATGACCAAGTTGACACAGAAGAATATCAAGTTTCAATGGACAGAAGAGTGTGAGGAAAGTTTCCAGAGGCTCAAAACATGCTTGACCACGGCACTAGTTCTTGTACTACCTTCAGGTTCAGGAGGTTTTTCAGTATTCTGTGATGCTTCTAGAATTGGACTTGGCTGTGTCTTGATGCAGCATGGTCAGGTTATAGCATACGCCTCGCGGCAACTTAAGAAGCATGAGCAAAATTATCCTACCCATGATTTAGAGATGGCAGCAGTGATTTTTGCCTTGAAGATTTGGAGACATTACCTGTACGGAGAGACTTGTGAGATTTTCACAGACCACAAGAGCTTGAAGTATATCTTTCAATAGAAGGATCTGAACCTGAGACAGCATAGATGGCTTGAGTTGTTAAAAGATTATGACTGTACGATCTCGTACCACCCAGGGAAGGCAAATGTAGTGGCAAATGCTTTAAGCAGGAAGTCGGCAGGCAGTTTGGCCCACATAGCGCTAGTAAAACAACCGTTAGTAGAAGATATCCACAAGTTAGAAGCTGAAGGAGTTTAGTTCGGCCTTAGTGAATCAGGGGCTTTTCTAGCTCACATCAAGGCTCAGTCAACCTTGGTAGGACAGATTAAAGCACAGCAAGGTGAAGATCCGAAACTAGCTAAGTTAGTTGAGGATGTTCGTAAAGGTGAGAATACAGAGTTCTCAGTTGATACTGAGGGAGTATTGCACCTTGGAAATCGATTATGCGTTCCTGCTATAGATGAGTTAAGAAGAAAAGTAATAGAAGAAGCCCATGGTGCAGCATACTCAGTACACCCACGATCAGCTAAGATGTATCAGGATCTAAAACAGTTGTTCTGGTGGGATGGAATGAAGAGAGATATCGGTGACTTTGTGGCTAGATGCTTGGTATGCCAACAAGTCAAGGCTGAACACCAGAGGCCGGCAGGGTTACTTCAGCAGATAGATATTCCAGAATGGAAGTGGGAGAGGATAACCATGGACTTCATAATCGGGTTACCTCGAACCACCAAAGGGTTTGACTCCATATGGGTAATAGTAGATAGAATGACCAAGTCAGCACACTTTTTACCAGTAAAAACTACCTTTAGTGCAGCACAGTATGCTCAGTTATATATCGAAGAGATAGTCAGACTCCATGGTGTCCCAGTATCTATTACATCCAACAGAGGGTCCTAGTTCACTTCACGATTCTGGAGGGCATTTCAAGAGGCCCTTGGAACACTTGTGGATTTAACCACAGCTTTTCATCCCCAAGCAGATGGTCAGTCAGAAAGGACAATACAAACCTTAGAAGATATGCTTAGAGCCTGCATACTAGATTTCGGAGGAAGCTGGTGTGATCACCTACCCTTGATAGAAAGTCTCCCATTAGGTGGTTTGAACTTGGCGAAGCTAAGTCTTTAGGCCCGGACCTAGTTCAGTAAACCTTAGAGAAGGTCCTATTGATTAGAGAACGTCTCCTAGCAGCACAATCTAGGCAGAAGTCAGATGCAGATAATCGTCGACATAACTTGGAGTTTGCGATTGGGGACCACGTGTTTTTGAGAATATCCCCCACGAAAGGAGTAGTGAGGTTCGGTAAGCAAGGAAAGTTAAGCCCTCGTTTTATTGGTCCGTTTGAAATCTTAGAAAGAGTTAGAGCGGTGGCTTATAAGTTGGCACTGCCTCCCAGATTATCAGCCATACACCTAGTGTTTCATGTTAGTATGCTCAGAAAATATATGCCTGACCAATCTCATGTGCTCACTTCACAAATCGTCCAAATTGATGAGAACTTGTCATATGAAGAGGAACCAGTTGCTATCGTAGATAGACAGATTAAGAAACTTTGCTCAAAGGAGATAGCCTCAGTAAAAGTTATCTGGAGGAACCATTCCGGTGAAGAAGCAACTTGGGAAGCTGAGAAAGCTATGAAAATCAAATATCCCCATCTATTTCCATCTCAGGGTACGTTGTTTAGATTTGGGGACCAAATCTCTTTTAAGGGGGGTAGTATGTGATATCCCAAAATAAAGAAATTATAATTATTATGAATTATTATTGTTATTATTATTTATTATTATTAAGTGTACCTAGCATTATTATTATTTAACATTATAATTACTAAGTATAGCTAGCATTATAATTATTATTATTAAGTGTACCTAGCATTATTATTATTTAACATTATTATTACTAAGTGTAGCTAGCATTAGCATTATTATTATTAAGTGTACCTACCATTATTATTATTTAACATTATAATTACTAAGTGTATCTAGCAATATAATTATTATTACTAAGTGTAGTTAGCATTATTATTATTTAACATTATAATTACTAAGTGTAGTAAGCATTATTAATATTTATTATTATTATTAAGTGTAGACAAATAGCACTAATATTATTCATGATTATTATATTTGTGTATAAATATATGAGTGTAGGAGTGTGTATGTGTAAGAAATGTTTAGTTTCATTTTGCTAAGTTTTGCTTCCACCTCCTCTAAGTCACATCTCCTCTAAACCAAACCTCTTCTTGGCCGAACTCATCTCTTGTCAAACTCATGATCTTCATGGCCGAGCTTCAGTGAGCCTAGCTAATCCTCTCTTGGGACGTTATGACGCTCCTTTCTTTTAATATGTGAGATTGGTTATTTGTACCATTCCAATACTTTAGAGTAAAGTTATTAGTAGAAGCACATTCACGACTACCAACGGTGAGTGGGATTAAGCTCATAATCATACTTTTGGTCATTATTAATATTTTTTCATATTATATAAATTATTTATGAAATTTTAGAATGATTTATGTCAAGAGAATAAATTGTTATGATTATGCCTGTTTTAGAAATATTATTACTTTTACAGTTATCATGAAAATTAATCATTTTAGCAAAACTCATGGGACCATAATTGATACCTTGCGTGTTATAGAATATTTTTTTCCTAGTTTATGAAATTGTGAGACCTCAGTTTAATGTTTACAGTAGAAATATTGATTATCATGTTTTCAGACTATGTATTTCCTATGAAGATTTTAGAATATTAGATATGATTTATTGAAAGTATTGAATAAAGTATAATTCATAACAATTGTCAGATACATATTCTATTGATTACTGAAATCACTATGTCTACAAGCTGGTGATCCCTTGGGCATGATTTTAGAATCTCAGTTATGCTACAGTCAAATTGTTAGAATTATATGAATTCAGAGCTTTTATATTTATTTGGTTTATGAACAAATTATTTTATATTAATTAGTAAGAAACAGATCAGCGAGTTAACGGCTGCAGGATTGATCGTTAACCTTGGTACCAAGTGGTCCGCTAGAGGACTAGCTCACCCACAATAAGGAACCTAGTGAGGTGTCCATTTATGGGACCTAGTTAGGTGCCCATCAGATTAGCCATTGGCTCAGATTTAGCTATTCAGCTCAGATAATTATGTACAGAATAATTCATGTTTCTCTACTAGTTATTGTCATAGATTCAGTTAAATTATATTTATATATGTAATATATTTCACATCAGTTGCATGTATATGTTATGTATTTTGTTATTGTCTCGTGTGGGTTGTGAGTGGAGGCTCACTCACTGAGTTTTGATGAACTCACCCCTTTCTTTTCCTTTCCCTACAGTTTCAGTTGTACCACAGGATCCTCCGTAGTAGTGCTACAACTTCCTTGGTGAGCTTCGCTTTGGAGTGGAGCTTATTGTCGATTATGTCAGTCTAGTAGTGCTCCAATAAATTGTGTAGGCAGGATCCCCGGACATGCATGATATTATTTCCAGAATTTCTGTTAATTGTTTTGTTATGTTTGGCTTTGGCCTAGAATATGGATTTTATGCAGATTTATGTTCAAAATTTATGTTTGGAGAACAATTTCATATTATTGTGTTTTAGTTGAACTTGTGATATTTTGAATAAATTTGGATTATTTATGCATATTAGTGAGTTACATTACCAGAGGCTTCTGTGGGGACCCAAATCCTCACGTGCCGGTCACACTCCGTAGATGGGTCGTGACTATTAGTTAGTTGATTGTGTTTTCTAAAATGACTAGTAATTAATGTTTATGCATTGTCCCATTCCACTAACTCAAATTATTAAGATCTATCAAATTTATAATTATATTATAGTCATCAAATACAAAAGGGATGAAATTATAGTCATCAAATTTATAATTATTAAGATCTATTAATAGTGTTATAACAAAATGAGTAAAAGAATTTCACATTTTAGCCTTTAGTGACCTATTTGATGTCACTCAACTTTTAGATATTCTATGCTAGAAATAAAGGAACTAGTCTGCAACTTTATCTTATCAAAATAGAGCCAAATCAAGGGAGTGATATTACCACTCTCAAATGACTATTTATACTTCTTTTTAATTGCTTTTTATCTAACTTTACTATCATATCCTTTTACTTATTTATTAATCTACCTGACAAAGTAACATTATATTTTTTTTTTGTAAATAACGTTATATTATTACTATTATTATTATTACTATTATTATTATTATTATTAATTAAAATTTTATGTAAATTTAAATATTTTTGTTTCAATTAAAAATAACCTTTTTATCTTAAATATTATCAACTATTCATTTTATATACAATTTATTGATTAAACAAAATTATATTAGTTTAAAAATTTAGTTATATAAACTACTTATATAACTCACTGTTATATATACTATTAGATAATTATTATAGTTCAAATGCATTAAAGAAGTTAATTTGATATTTTAATATAAAACACTCGTGTTAAATATGTTAATTTCACATTAAAATAGAAATGCAAGATCATTAAAAATTTAATATTCTATCATCAGTTTAAGCATTGAATATTTTCTAAATATTTTGTTAAATTAAAATGTAGTTCATCTTTTACTAATTTATGCTCTCATAAAACATGATCAATTTATAATTTTCGTTCCATAAAAAAGTTTCTTTTATTGGGTTAACAATCACATATTTTCTCAATTTTATATAAAAATATAAATTAAGTATGACTTAAAAAATTGAAAGATAGTTTCTTTTCTTTACGAAATAAAAATGAACTTAAAGCGAAGGACAAGTGTTTTAAATATTATAAATATTCACTTTCAACAAAATAGTAGATATATGTGTCATATTTTATAATATCATATTTTATAATTTAATATTTATTATACTATTTATATAATTATTATATTTATAAAAATTTAAAAAGATAACTCAAATATTTATATCCACATAATTGTACAAGTACATTAATTTTATAAAGAACTGACAAAGGGATGAAATTAATGATAAAAATAAATTATTTCTTTTACCTGGAAAGAAATAATACTATTAGAGGTCAAAATTCAAAGACAACAAATTAATAATAAACTCAGTTTTGTGACCAACTGATGGAGATTGTTGCCTACCTTCTCAAATTAGAAAATTAATTTAATGCTAAATTGTACCAAGAAAATGTAGTAAAAGGACATAGCCTAGATCATCTCTCAATGAGGCTTATTCACTAAGGAAAACTTAGGGGTTTTGAGAATTAAAGCAAAGCAATTAAAATTAAATGATAATGCCAATAATAAAGAGGGCATTAGTGTAAGGTATTCCTAGTATTAGAATTAATTATCATTGACCAAATATTGAATCCATTAGTGGGTATTAATAATTAATTACTGGCAATTTTACTAGTAATCAATCGATCCCTAAATTTTGACCAATGTAAATAATCAATAAACGATATTTTAATTTCTTTAGAAATTAAGGTGATTTAAGGTACCAATTGCTATAGCCTAACTACCAATCGAAAGGTCAATTCTAATGTTTCCCCAAAAATAAACTAATAGATCTATCAATTTATACTAAATAATTTCCCTAAACGACGATCGTTAATTTAGTTATTTCAATAAAAATTATAGCAATCACTACAATAATTATAAAAATAGAAATTGCATAACATTGAGAAAACAAATGCATTTAATATCAAAAAAGGGTCTCAAACATCATCCCAATCCATTCAAAACCCTATACTAGTAAGAAGATTTACCCCTCCATCTCTGGAGGATTATAATAATAAAAATAAGATAAAACCTGAAAATAATAACAACAATCATTGCCACAATCTCTAAGACAAGCACCTTTACTAATGGAATCCCTAAGAGAGAGAAGAATAGAGGAAAAGAAGATGTGGAGAGAGAAAGTCCTAAGCTATAGCCAAAAGTGAGTATAAAAACTAGAGTAAAATTTTGTGTCGATCCCTTAAATACTACCCCCTAAAATAGCCCAAGGTGGGGTTAAAAAACATATAAGTGATCTGTAATCCTACTATTTCACTTGCGTTGCAGTACTCACCAAAAAATTCATGGTTGTTGCTATGTTGAGTGGTACAGTGCTAAATTGAGGGATAGTTCCTTTTTTTGGGGTAGTTCCTTTAAGGAAAAGGCAATGGAAGAGTGAACTTCTGGTCTATGATGGCTTTTGTTGAGCATTGCAGCACTGTTTGAGTGCTACGGTGCTCTCCATAATCATTCTTTGTTGCTACTTTCCTTTGGCTGAGTGCTGCAACACTCACCCGAATGCTCTGCTGCTGCTGAATCTCCATCTTCACACTTGGCTGAGTGCTTTAGCATTGTTTGAGCGCTGCGACATTCAGCAGAAGCATCTTAGGCCTCATTTATGATTGTTTTTCCTCTATAGGCCTTGGTGCCTCAGAAATTTTTGTCCTAGATCTCAGGGTGATTGCACAAACATTTCCCCTTGGATTGGGCATGGTCTGAGAGGGTAACTAGGCAGCTTGGGCCTGCTGGCTTGAACTATTTTTCATTTGGGCCATCTCTTCTCTTGGCTGGGCATTCTCTTTTCTTATTTCTTACATTTGCTCCATCATAATCTTTATCATCTTACTCATAGTAGGATCTGAAGATGGAGGCACATGAAGGGCCAATTGCCTCTGTGATGTGCCAGGCACTTCTGCTGTGAAGGTTGGCCTTGTCTCATATTGGGGTGGTTATTCCAATTTAGGTTGTATGTGTTCCCAAATGGAAACTAGCTTGGTGGCTCTGGAAGGGGTTTGTTGTTGCCACCCCAGTGGTTGACTCATCTTACAATGCTGGGCATATATCAGTGTGATGGTCATGTGAAGTATATATGCCACAGATCTTAGGAACCACTGGAGCTGCTTCCTGGCTCACCAACAATTGTTGTATAAGGCCAGAAAGTTTCCATAAGGTCTAGGTCAACACTAGATTCTTTGGTTGGCTTACTTCATGGAGGCCCCTAGTAGATGTGGCTACCTTAGAATGAAATTGCTGAAAGTTTGCAGCCATATTCTCAATCAAAGCATGGGCCACTGCTAGAGTCTTATTAAGAAGAGCCCCTCCACTAGCAACATCTATCATACATCTATTAGTAGGTACCAACCTCTAATTAAAAAGTACTGAAAGAGGAGTTGCTCTAGAATCTGATGACTAGGCCAGCTTGCACAAATGAGCTTGAAACGCTCCCAATATTTATGTAAAGTCTTATTAGTCTGATGGATTTCAGAGATCTTTTTTCTGATAGAAGCTACTCTAGAGGCGAGAAAATAATTTTCCAGGAAAAGCCTCTTTTTCCCTGTCTTGCTACAATTCCATCTGGCAAATTAAAGAACTAATTTTTTGTGGCACCCTCTAAGGAAAAAGGGAATGGTCTCAGTTTGACATCATCCATCTCCACCTATTGGGTCTCATGCCAAAGAACATCATGTGCAGCTACTTAAAGTGTTGGTGGGGGTCTTCCCTGCACAGTCCATAGAACTTGGGCAAAGCATGAACCATATACCCCATAAGCTCAAAATCATTATCTAGCTTGGGATATGTAATGGCCAAAGGATGTTGGGTGAAATCAAGAGTGGTAAGCTCCCTTAGTGTATGCTAGCATTCTCCCATATTGTCAGAATCACCTAAAATAGGAAACAAAGGATCCTAACACTCATATAGTTCCACTTGTTGATGCTTTTCCTGTCTGATCCACGTTAAGGTTTTCTCAGTTTCAAAATCAAGTGGTAGTAAATTGCCAATAGATAGGGAACACCTCATATAAGAGAACAGCTATTTTTTTTTTCAGAATAAAATAAATAGTAGAAAATAAAATAAAAATAATAAATAAATAAAATTTGGAATAAAAATACAATAAATATAGTAAAAATAAACAACAAAGTTCTAATGGCTACCCAACAACGATGCCAAAATTTGACATAGATTGTCATCTATCTCCTCAAATTAGAAAATTAATTTAATGCTAAGTTACACTAAGAAAATGTAGTAAAAGAGCACAACTTAGGTCGTCGTCTCTTAAGGATGTTTATTCGCTTAGTAAAACTTAGGGGTTTTGAGAATTAAAGTAAAGAAATTAAAATTAAATTATAATAGCAATAATGAAGAGGGCACTAGTGCAAGGTATTCCGAGAATTGGAATTAATTATCATTGACTAACTATTGAATCCATTAGTAGCTATTAATAATTAATTATTGGCAATTCTACTCATGATTAATCGATCACTAGAATTTGACCAATGCAAATAACTAATAAACGACATCTCAATTTATTTAGAAATTACAATGATTTAATATACCAATTGCTATAGCCTAACTGTCAATCGGAAGATTAATTTTAATATTTTCCCCCAAACATAAACCAATAGATCATCAATTTATGCCCAAAGGGTTTCTCTTAATAACAATCACTAATTTAGTTATTCCAATAAAAATTATAGCAATCGTTGTAATAATTATAAGAATAGCAAGTGTAGAACATTAAGAAAATTAATGCATTTAACATAAAAAAGGGTCTTAAACATCATCCCAATCCATTTAGAAACCCTCACACTAGTAAGATCTACTCCTCTTCCTCCTCCATCTTTGGAGGATTATAATAGTGAAAATAAAATAGAACATGCAATAATAGTAATAATCCTTGCCACAATCTCCAAGACAAACACCTTCACTAATGGAATCCCTAAGAGAGAAGAATAGAGGAGAAGAAGATGTAGAAAGATGTAGAGAGAGAGTCCTAAGCTATAGCGAAAAGTGAGTCTAAAAACTAGAATAAAAGTCTGTGTCAATTCCTTAAACAATGCTATCTAAATTAGTCCAAAGTGGGGCCAAAAATAGATAAGTGATCTGCAATCCCGTTGTCAAGCGCTACAACATTCTCTAGAGAGAGTGGCCCAAAAATTCACGATTGTTGCTCTGTCGAGCACTGCAGTGCTAAACTGAGTGCGCTGTAGTACTCATTCGAGAATGAACTTCCATAATTCTGTTCCTTTTCAGCTCCAAGTTACTTCCCAAGAGTTTCCAGCCTTGTCTTTAATATTTTGCACTTGATCCAAAGCTCCTGTGCTTCAAACTATACTCAAAGAGATAAGTTAAATGCAACAAGTTTTAATTCAATAATTATCCCAAATTTAGTGCAATAACCAATGATTTTATAAAAAATACACAATGATGAATAAATCAAAATCCTAAGTATTTCCATCAATAATCTCAATTAAACTCATGCAAAAAGCTAAGATTTAGTAGTAAGATAAGTGGTATAAATACCCCTTATCACCAACCCAAGTAGTAACTATCACAATTAAAAAAAATTAATCGTAGATTACTGCTTTAATTGACAAAAAAAAAAGAAGAATGACATTTTGGAGAAACTAAAAAATAATAGTGGCATAGGAGTGGCATGGCAACAACCAATTACCAATTCAAAATGTATAACACCATCTTCTTTCCTAAAAAAGAAGTGAGGAAAAAGATTGTGAATAAGGACTAACATGATGTCATATTCTAAGTTTTAGGATCTTATTTAATGAATTAATAAAAAAAAAGGATCTTATTTAATGTCACCTAATACTTATTAGCTAAGTTAATGTCTCATACATCTTTTAAGTGTTAAAATTAATATTTAGTTTAGGAGATTGCTAACCTCCATATCTTAATGTGTAGGTTGGCATTGAGATAAGCATCCTCCACATTTCACTTTAGAAAAACAAAAAAAAAAGTCAACATTCCTTCAAATGGAACACATTTATATTTGTTCTACTATAATTAATGGATAAATCATCCTTTTTACTGCACAGTCCCTCTCCTCCCACTCTTCCACGCGCTCTCACTGGTAATGGGTCTGTGGTCTGCATTTTTTGGTTCACGCCTATTCATCTTTTACTGTCATGTTTTTTTGTTTTGCGCTTCCACTATAATTGCTGCCTGTTCATAGGGGATAATTTATTCAATTTCTGTGGCACTTACTCTTTCAAAGCCACTATGAGAACCCTTTATTCCCTAATTGCAAGAACTTTTAAATGCTAAATACAGTGCTTTTTTGGGTAAGGACTACATACAGTGCTTTGAAATTCATTAATGCTTTTGGTAAGTTGAATAGGAAGATTTTAGTTTTAAGCCACACCGGACTACTTTCTCAATCTTTTTTTCATCTTTAGGGTAATAGTGTAGTTCAAACCCCCCCTTCCCCCCTCTCCTCTTTCTTTCCCCCCTCTTCTATTCTTTCGCTTTATTTCTTTTTTCTTTATATATAGTTGTTACAAATTAAGGGCGTTTATATGTGTGAGCGTTGATGGCTAGCTTTCTGATATTTAAGTTCACAGTTAAAATATGTTGTTTCATGGATTAGATATTAACACAAAGAAAAAGAAAACCTTCCCAGGGTGTTTGAAAACCCCTGAAATTCAATTCTATCAATAAATTGAATTGAATTTCATAGTTTGGAAGTAACTTAAATAAAGAAATTGAAATCAGACCAAAATGGGTACGATTTAGTGTGAGAATTGAATTCCAACAAATGTAAATACCAAAATAGGGAAATTATTTATATTATGATGTATGGATTCAACATTGCATCAAATATTATTTACAGGAAAATATTATGCCGTTATGGTTTGTTAATGGCGAGATTTGGACTCTTGATGATGATTAGCAAAACCCGCCATTGGCGAGATTTCAACTTTGGCACAGACAAGACTGCAACCCAAACCCTGCCATTGGCGGGGTTTCATCCTGGAAAGCTCGACTTCAGATTAGACATCACCTGCCAGCATGAACTGGACTTGCTGGACAGCTCAAAGGCTGCACACTACGCGTGCACATTGGCCTCTGCTGGAAGGATTCTTTCACCCGTGAAAAATTGCTTGACGTGGGCAATGTAATGGAGGTCACTGTGACTTGCTTAATCTCATGGCTCTATATATATGTAGTCTCCTGCTTGATCCAAGAGGCAGCAACTAAGAGTAAAGCTGAGAGGGTGAGCGGGTAGAGATAGAGCTATAAGAGGTTTTTCACTCACTTATTTGAGTTCCAAAAAGAGTTAAAAAAATATTTTTAAATTGAAAAGATGGTGAAACCCGATGAAACCATGGATTTTACAAAGCATATTTCAGAAGATATCCTTCATCACAATGTAAGTGATATATTATTTTAATTTAATTTTTTTGCTTACATTTTCTATGAAATTTAGTTACCATAAATTATTTAGGAAAATTGTTATTTTTTAATTTATAATAATAATAAAAATTTATACTATCTTTTGTTATAAAATAAATAAAAGAAACTTTAATTTAATAATCTTTATGATTTTATAAAAATATAATCTTCTGCTTGGTAATTTAGAAGTTGTAGTATGTTATTATTCTATATTAGCTTTTGGCATTGTTATAAACAAAACAAACATGCATGTTTATTAGTTATTCTTATTATATAAGTTTGTATTATAAAATACAAAAATTGGCTTTCTAGAATATAATAATTTAGGAATTTTTATTTTTAAATTTACAAGAAACTTTTTTATTTTAATTATGAAACTATTTTTATTATAATTTGTTTTTAGATTTCTATAATTTAATAATTTTTGTTAGCAATGAATTTTTTTAAATTTTAAAAATTACAGTTTTATATTAATTATTTTTAGTATATTAGCTATTGTTAGATAATGCAGAAAACTATTATTTAATAATATTTATGATTTATAATTTCAAAATTTTTTATTTTTACTACTAATTAATTTACCATTTTTTGAATTTTAAAATTTATTGTTCTATATTATTTTTTTATCATAACAAATTTCATTATTAATAATAAAAAGTTGGAAATTAGTAATTTTTACAATTTTAAATTTTAAAATATACAATTTTTAATTTATTTTTTTATTATCAGTAAAACTGAAAAATAATTAATATAGGTAAATTCGGAAAACAGTAATATACAATTTAATATACGTCAATATTTTTATTATTAATATACAATTTTATTATAACACTTTTCATATTGGTAAATTAGGAAAACAGTAAAACAATTCCTAGGTTTATATTTTAAAAAATTAATGGTTTTAACACTTGAAATTAGATTTAATCTTTATTTGTCATTGGCACTGTTATAAAATAAAATAAATTAGCATTTTTATTAGTTATTATTATTATTATTATTTATTGTAAAATGCAAGAAATAGCTTTCTAGCATTTGATAATTTAGGAGTTTTTATTTTGAAATTTATAACTTTTATCAGTAATGAGTATACTATTTTTAATTTTAAAAATTTCAATTTTTTATTAATTATGTTTGTTATATTAGCACTTGTTAGAAAATGCAAGAAACTATCATTTAATACTCAATTATTTTTATTATAATAGTTTTATTACAAATTAGAAAAATGAAAATTAATCATTTGTAGGGTTTATTATTGAAATTTTAAGTTTCTAACACTTGGAATTGAATTTGAATTTAATCTGTATTTGTTATTATATGAAATAGGAAATGAGACTGTTGCGGCCTCGTTTTATGGTCTTAGGTCCACCGAGAAATGAGATACGCGAGTACTTGAGGGTTTCAGGCTTGCTCTACTTTTCAGAATTGAACCACATAGACATTAACTCAGTTTTGATTTCTGCACTGGTCGAACGATGACGGCCAAAAATGCATACGTTCCATTTTTCTTGCGGTGACTGCACAGTGACATTGGAAGATGTCGCTATGTTACTTGGGATCCCCATTGCTTAGGATCCCCGTTAACGATAATATTGTCATAGGAAAGACTGGAATAAAGTCTACGGAGTTGATGGACTTGTGTGAGTCCTTACTTGGTGGTCGGCCCCTAGAACAAGTTGTTACCGGAGGTGTTCTTAGCATGAGATGGCTAGATGCACATATGATACAACTTGGCACTCATACCAATTTGCATGTCTGGTGTCAGGCTCGGGCCTATATATTGGCCTTGATAGGCCATCGATTAATGCCTGATAAGAGCACATCAGAGGTGCATTGCAAATACTTGCCATTGCTAGAGGATATAGAGAACTTGCGACACTATAGTTGGGGTTTCGCATGCCTGGTTGCGCTCTATCGGGGATTATGCCATGCTTCACGTACGGGTGTTTGTGACATTTCTGGTTGTATGATATTATTGCAAGCGTGGGCATATTTTAGGATACCATTTTTGGCTCCTATACCAGTTAATCCGATCAGTTTTCCTTTTGCATCGAGGTAAAAATTGGATCTAATTTATTTTTGTTAAAATTGTCATAATTTTTTCTAATTAGAATGATATGTGATAGATGGATTCATCCAAACTTTCCACCAAATGGCAAACAAAAAAACCATGGATGGCTAAGATAGGGTATAGATGGTCTCCAGCCTTGTACGGTATGGGCAAAATGTTACTAACTAAATTGTTATTATGTTCCATTTAACGATGTCTGCATGTGTCACTTATTTATCTTATTTATGTTATTCATGTTATTATGTATTGCAATTTGTGTGCCGACCGTATTTGGACCCTTTACTTGATGCTCTTGTTCCAGAAGCCATTCGCAACGAGGCACCATTGTGGTCTTGTGTTGTTCCACTTATATGCTTTGAGATAGTTGAGTGGCACAGTGCTGATCGCGTAATGCGACAATTCGGCTTGCAGCAGCCTATTCCCGTAGAACTTGAAAAGCTTGATGGTGTGCACAATAAAGATCTTCGAGGATGACAGGGGACAACTGACTGGAGACGTAAATGGCATCGATGGATCTCGATGTGGAATGCTCGATGGGAACTCCAGTTGCAAGGAGAGCCTACTCAAGACTACAATGGCACTACTCATTACTGGTTATGATATTCCTTTCAACCTTTTCCTAAAAGGTTGTCTCAAGAGTAGCAACAGCCACCCCTTCAACTATCTTCCTCACTATCCCCCCCCAATATTCCCCTTATCACCACCATCACCGCGACCACCCCCATTGCCTGCCCAACCGATCAGTTGCAATGAACAAGGAGGTGGATGGCTTTATCTTCTGTAGCCTGCCCAAGAGCCTCACTTTTATACGGATCCATAAACCACCCAGGTTATAATTTGTGTTACATTTTATCCGCACCTTTTAATTAATAATATATAATTCATTACTTACTTTTCTTTAATTGTACTTGTTATGTGTGTTGTGTAGATTGCCTAGACCCAGGTGGCACCATCATGACACTCTGTTGACACTCCTTTCTTTCAAGGTGGTCATAGATCAAGGCATATGGACCCATCACGACACTCTGTTGATACAAGAGTCTTCCACGGTGGGATTTCTGGGGCACCTCCTTCACAATTGGGGTTTATCAATCAGTTTGATTGGGATTTAAGCCAATCTTCTAGAGATGTTAGTCAATCATCCACTCAGGGAGAGGCCGGTCAATCTTCTTACTGGACACAACTTGATCTAAATGAGCAACTTTTCTAATAGCAAAATGTGTATGTACCTCAGATGGAGACACCAGCTTTCAGCTGGACATTTCCACAGATAGGAACACCGTTTGATATGTACACTAATCCCAGCATACAATCTCAAAGTATAGGATACCATGGAGATGTACAAGAGGTTGAGAAAGCGGGAGAGGGACAAAGATGTGAGGATGAAGATAAGGCTGGGGGTGATTAGTGTGAGGATGATACGGGAGATGGCAATGCAGGAGAGGGACAAGGATATGAGGATGAAGATGAGGCTAGGGGTGATCAGTGTGAGGATAATGTAGGAGATGGCGATGAGGATGGGGTTAATCAGGGTGAGGATGATGTGGGAGATGGCGACATAGGTGAAGGTGATCAGGGGGGAAGTGACCAAGGCATGATTGATTTGAATAAAAAACCAGGAAAACAAAAGCGAAGCATTATAGGTAAGGGGTTTGGAACAGCTGTATCGGTGGCTACTAAACTATATGAACATGGCAAGTAATTACGAGCTGCTCCAAAATCGCCTGATAGATACTACCCGACCCCTCTTCGGCATGCCAAGAACCCGCGTCCACGCAGGCCATTTAATCAATCATAGTTATTTATCTTTTTTCATTTGAAAATGACTAGTATTTGTATTTATTTAGTTTGTTTATATTTGGTATTAATGAATGTTTGTATGAACTATTATGAATTCACTTTTAAAATAGAAGAGTGGCTAATAAATTTTGAATATCTTTTATAATTAGATATTCTAAGCATTAAAAATTTGTATATCTTTTATAAACATAAAAAAAAATTGTCCATAATTATGTTTAATTCAAATTTTTTATGTCAAGAATAATTTGTGTAGTTTATTTTTATTTTGTACCATATAGACAAAAAAGAATTGCCAATAGCCCCTCCTTTAAAATAGAAGTAGATAAAAAGCAATAACTTGATAACACAAGTACACACATCGGTAATAAAATTAATGCAAGTACAACATATCATAATTAAAAATAACACAAGTACAATACATCGTTAATAAAAGATACAATAACCAACCTAAGATAATACAAGCGCAACACATCAATAATAAAAATAACCGAAGCACATCACTATGAACTAGGACCAGCGGCATATGACAGCGACTGCGACTATGTCCCTCACCACGACAAAGGCCACAATGCCATGGTCCTCGCATCTCACTAGAATCCATTTCATTCAAATAACGGGTAGATTTAGGTCGATATTTCACTGTGCGCTTTAAGGTTGTGTTAGGACAAATCTTTGGACCTTTGTATCGGGGCCATGAACTTTCGTGTCCCACGATCCCAAACTGTGTCTGGTACACTTTGCAAATCTGTCTCATCCTATATACATCATCAACATATCGGTGCTAATCAAACCTCTCGCCATCACAACAAGCAATCACATGGCAACAAGGAAATCGATGTACCTAGAAATCGCCACAGTCACAAAATCCGTGCCTCAAATCAACCCTGTATTCTTGCTTGCTAGGTCGCTCTTTGACAAGGAAGGACTCATAATGTCTATCAAAGGTAAGGATGTCCATGTTTCTGCTTGCTTGCTGGTTTTCTCGAAGTCGTGTTATGACAAATTCCTAGAATTCATGACCAGTACTTTGCCGAGTAAATGCATCCCACCCTTTTCGAGTAAACAACTCAGCTAGGCGGAAGTATGTTGCTCTAACAAGCACTGTGATAGGTAAATTTCGAGCACCCTTTAGAACAAAATTGATGCACTCGACTAGGTTGGTGGTCATATGCCCCCACTGATGTCCACCATCAAATGTCTGGACCCATTTTTCTTGCGGAATTTCATTGAGCCAACTAATATAATTTGAGCGACGTTCGTGCATCTGTTCATAGCGATAATTAAATTCACATTCAGTCCTCGAGTACCTTGCAAAAGTTAATGTGTTTGACACGCTGATTATCGAATATCATTATCAAACCTTTATTTCAGACAAAAGTAAGAGGAAAATGTAAATTACCTATGCTCAACACAAGCCTATGCAAGAATGGCGCCTTGAATCTGCGCAAGAAATTGGCAGCGATGTGCTTAATACAATACATATGGAATGCTCTCGGAGCTTCCCACTGACCATTGTTGTGAGCTATTGCTGCTTTAATTGACTCGTGACAGTCAGAAATAATTCCAACTCCATCACGGGTCACTACATGTCTGCGTAGATGGTCTAGGAAAAAATATCATGCTTCTGCAGTCTCACCCTCGATAATTGCAAAACCAATTGGCAATATATTCTGATATCCATCCTGTGCCACTGCAACTAGAAGAGTTCCTTTATATTTCCCATACAAATGTGTCCCATTTACCTGCATAAGTGGTTTACAATGTTTAAACGCTTCAATGCAAGGACCAAAAGTCCAAAACACTAGGCGAAATAGCCGAACACTTAGCACTAAATCATCTAAAATAGCATGATAGGCCTCTATAGCATCAAACATGACAATTGACCCAGGAATAGCAGCGCACAGTGCTCCACACCATTCTGGGAGCTCTGCATATGACTACTCCCAATTACCAAAAGCTTTTTCGATTGCCTTTTACTTTGCTGCCCATGCTTTTCGGTACGTTGTCGTGTATCCATATTGAGACTTAACCTCTGCAATCACAGTTTTCACTTTAAGAGATGGGTCAGATTGTATCATGGGCTCAATAAACTATGCAATTGTGTCTGAATCCAACTTTGAGTGATCCTATGAATTCCTTCCTGAAGTGCAAGTATGAGGTCCATTGTACTTCCTAATTTTCCAGAAACCTTTATTCTTCCTTAGACTAACTCTAAGAAGCCATCTGTAACCTCTCTCATGGTGTATGCATCTGCAATAAAATGTCTTCTGTTCTGACTCGCATACCTTGTAGTCCACTGCTTTGTCTATGCTGTACCTTTTAACTGCTCTTATAGCATCCTCCCTACTATTAAACATTATTCCAACTTGAAATTCCCCATCAGTAGCAGATCCACCTACAAAGTATTGATTATGAAAATTTTGATAAAAAGAAAATAAAAATATATGTAATAGTTGAAAAAATAAACTATGATTCTATATTTCAATAGTTGAATACTCATAATTGCTAGTCAACTTTGATAGAAAAATTTCTACCAACTTTAATAATATCATTATTAAGATTTAGTTATTCTAGTAATTTACAATAGTAAAAACTACTTTGAAATTTATATAATAAAACAAGTAACATATTAAAAATTTCAAAGTTAGTGCTACAATGTATTTATTATGAAATTTTTTATAAAAAGAAAATTAAAATTTATGTAATAGTTGAAAAAAATAAACTACGATTCTATATTTTAATAGTAGAACACTCATTATTACTAGTCAACTTTAATAAAAAAATTTCTACCAACTTTAATAATATCATAATTAAGATTTACTTATTGCTAGTTATTTATTATAATAAAAACTACTTTGCAATTTATATAATAAAGCAAATAACATTAAAAAATTTAGAGTTAGTGCTACATATCGATGTTTGCATACTCAGGAAACTCAAGTGCATGCATAGTATCCAAATCCAAGACGCGCATGAAAGACGGTTCCTCATTCAGATGCTGCCTAGCCACATTGCTTGAGATGCCTTCACCATTTGCATCATTCTTCATCTTCCACACCATCTTCTTCACTTCTACAGTTGTCTTCATCACTTTTTTCCAATTCTACTAAATCTCTGCTCGGAAATAGGCTCCACTCGAGTTCTTCATTTTGAGCAACTTCTTCAAAATCAACATATAACTCAATGGGAGAAGAAGAATTTGAATGATATCGCTAATGTGTCATGAACATATGTTGCATGCTATCTTCGTTATTTACTGGAGTTGCCTGATATTGTACGAAGCTGCCAAAGATGGAGACCGGACATCTATATCTTATTGCCGATACTGTTTTACAAATGCCGCTATCTATGGACTGATTGAGTCCATCCACTAGCTCCATATACGACATCGTGTATGGAATAGAAAAACATGCTGGATTTTGACATGTAAATGTCACACCCTCACTCGTGTTTCTAAGAATATCACCATTGAAATATACCATTATATTTGCCATATCACTCATTTTTTCACTCTATTTTTCATGCAACTAGAACATTCTCTTTTTTTTTTTCACACTCACAACTGTAGGAAAAAAAAAACCTGTCCCACTACACTTTCCTTCTCAATCAGGTTCCCATTGTAGTAGAATGAGACATTTTCTCACTCACAAAACTTGTATTTCGTTGGAAGGAGCTGCACCCCTTTATATAGAGCTCTCAATGATCGTTGGGAGCTTATGGTTTAAAAAATAATTTTTAATTGATGAAATCTCACCATTGGCAACTTTTATATTAAACAATTAGTTTTTTTTTCAAATTTTGGTTGCTCTGTTCTACAAGAATCGTTTAAAAAATATATTTTTTATTTTCGAAATGTTGCCATTGGCGACTTTTGGATGAAAAAAAAAAATATTTTACTAGCAAAATCTGCCATTGGCGAGATTTCGTTTAAAAAAATTATATTTTATTATATATGATTGATGTACCGCAGGGTTGGTTAATTTTATTATTATTATTTTTTTTTTACGAAATCCTACCATTGGCGGGATTTCAAAACCTCATAACTATGTAATTTACCGAACTAACCCATTTCATGGCAAAATTTGCCTCCCCCCACTATATTGAAAAAAATGACCCACCAAAATAACCTTAGTTGAATATAATGTTTTATTCTTAATTTATTAATAAATGATAAAATAGTAAAAATAATTAAATTAATTCATTTTTAAATTCATTCCAAACTAAGGAATTGAATTGAATTACTTAATTTACTTATTTATTCCAAATGTAATAATTCAATTCAATTCAATCTTATTAAAAGTTTCTAAATATCTTGTTAATGACGAGGCACAATAAACGCAAAAGCCAAACGGAGAAGAATAACAGGGAGAGCGTGCAGGAGGGTGGGAGGAGAGAGAGTGTGCAGCAAAAAGATAGTGTATCCATTAATAATAGAAGAAAAGATTTACAAATCCATTTCAAGGAATGCTGGTTTTTTTTTTTTTTTTTTCCAAAATGAAATGTGGAGTATGCCAACTTATACATGAAGATGTAGAGATTAATAATCCCCTTTAATTTAATGCAAGGATTTAATTTATGTATCTTGATAGTGTAAGTTTTTTACACATTTATCTAATTATATATTACCACATGAGTTATAATTGCTGACTTTCTCTCTCACTATTTGAAAAGTAATACAAATGAAAGATTTTGATTGGTTGACAATATAAAATATTTTATATTATCATGATATCAAAATTAAACTCGTAATCTAACTATTAGAAAATTTAACGTGATGTCACAACTTTGGACCAAATCAATACCACATGAATATGTTAGAAATCAAAGTAGATTCTTACTCATAACTAAAAGCTCTTAGTCACGTTGATCATTTCAGAGTGATCAATTCTCACAATTATCTAGCAATGTACCAATCTAATGAGCAATTCATAGACAAATTTTGATGAATAAGAGAGAGATTTGTGAGCGTAGATTCGTTTTCATGTTAACAACAAAAGGAAAAGAATCCAAGGGAAATTCGCTGCATTTGTGCATGACATTTTACATGAATATTTTGGGAGTTAATCCTCACTGTAAAGTTTTTGATTGATAGTATAATTTTATACATACTAGATACTACCTATAAATTTTACTGTTTTGTTATGCCTTCTTTTAGTGAAGCTGCACATTTTACTGCCTCTTGCCTCAAGGTGATAGATAAGAGCCCTTACCTTCTTAAGGCACCTTTCGCCTTTGACTATGTTGATTAAAACACTGAAATTCTTATTAGTAATTCATGCTAAAGGCATATTTGATTGAGGGATAAAAATGAAAAAAAAAAATGTAATAGACAAGGTCCATGCACCTTATTTTTACCCTCAATCAAAACACACCTTAAAAGAAGGGTCGGTGAATGTGGGAGAGGCATTTGGAAGGGTAGAAAATAATACTACAATTTATTAGAACCAAAACAATCATTTGTAATATTACAGAGATCTCTAATCCAGTTTGACTCGAGCATATAATTAAATACAGTGACGGGAAAGAAAAGTTCGATGAGCTTTATTCTAGGGCAACCTGAATTTTATAACGAGTACATAAATTAAATCACAGAAGCAAGACAAAAAAATTTCTAAAAAATTCTAACATTCAAAATCTCTGCTTCTGTGTACTTCAAGTCCACAACCGATGGGAAATTTTATATTAATCAGCCCTGGATTGGCCAGCGCGGGAAGAGAGGATGATGCCGACAATAAGACCATATAACGCCAATGCCTCAGCAAAGATGAGAATAAGGATCATTCCAACAAAAAGCTTTGGCTGTTGAGCATTTGCTCTGCAAAGACAGATTTCATCATGTTGAGTACAATTCATTAAAATAAAGATTATGGGGGAAAAAAAACAATTATTGGTCATGTACACCTTAATCCCTGAAATGAAAAAAAAATAAAAAAATTGCCAACTAATCCCCCAAACTTTTTTGAATAAGCACTTTAGTCCATTTGTTAGGGTTTTGTCAGTGGTAGTGCACTTTACCCCCTTGAACCTTGGGTCATGTGCACTCTAATCCCTAAACTAAAATACAAGTGCAACATTATCCTCTAAACTTTCTTTAACTTGTACCATTTCTGTCAACAATGGATGAAAACTTAACAAAAGGACTAGAATACACAAATAGGAAAGACTGGAGGATCGCATTGCACATTTTTTCAATTCAAAGACAAAAGTGCAGGTATAGTTATAGAGGGTAAAATGGAGACATAAAATTATTTATTCGGATGGTACTGAGTTTTGAATAAACATCTCAAACTACGGTTGTCACCACGGTTGTCACCTCAAACTACCCAGATCAAGTTTTCAAACCAACGATACCATCTCAGTGATCTCAACTCTTGAATTTATGTTAGCAAACCATAAGATCTCTCTCAGTCATATAGACGATAGACCTGCCAACTTGGCAAACCGATGTATTTTCAACAGATAGGGCATTTATAAGCAAACAAAATTTTCATAAATTGCTTATGGAAAGTTTGGTTTAGCATTTGGCACTCCAAAACCATGGCCTAGGGCTTTCCAAGCACTTAAACAAACATGCTATTGACTTATACACCCTCCGCCCAATTATGCTAAGGCTACGCTGTCTGGCCTATTTGGCAGTTGACTGAATATCAAGAACATAATATTAGCGAAAAACTAATGGGACAATTAATTCATTCTGTGAGAGGAGTAATAATTTACGAGTACCGCTATATGGCTCAAACACTTTCAGTTCAACAATTGACAAAAACCATTTTACAAAGCACAAGGAATGGATGAGCATACAAGTGGGAGAGAGTGAAAAACAGTAACCACTATTCTAAATGACACATCACTTTCGCACTTGTTCATACAACTACTTTTAGTAAAACTGACCAATTTCCATAATTTATTGACCAACTTCTTGTAGTGAATCTCAAGACAGAAACTATGGCAAATTGATGAGATAACTTGATGTCTCACTTATAGTCAAAGGACGTTGGTTGTAAGGATGAAACATCGCAACAGAGTTAGCTGGTTGTAAAGGAAGGAAAAACAAAAGGGACACCAGTGGCAGTTAGTCTATAAGGAGGAGGGAAAATGGGGAAAAGGGGATTGAGACTTGTGTAGAAGGATAAAGGAGAGTTGAGGGTCTCTTAAACAACATCCTGGAAGCATATCTGTTCTCCATTCTAGGGTAACACCGATCCAGGAACTCGATTGAATAAACACCATTTTCTAGGTTCCTGTCCATTTTCTGCGTGGGGATTGAGACTTGTGTAGAAGGATAAAGGAGAGTTGAGGGTCTCTTAAACAACATCCTGGAAGCATATCTGTTCTCCATTCTAGGGTAACACCGATCCAAGAACTCGATTGAATAAACACCATTTTCTAGGTTCCTGTCCATTTTCTGCGTGGGGTGTTCGAGAGACACTCAACTCTCCTAATTCCTTCTAATAATTACTAACCCCAATTTCCTTCTTTTCCCTCCCTTTATAACAGTGAACATCCTCTAACAATAGGAGGGTCTCTATCATCACTCAGTAGAAAATATTAAGTTTCTAATTAACTTCTAGATAAAAATAATTACCGAGACAACCAATTATGCGATCTTTACTAACTCAGCTGATCAAAAGAGAGTGCACAGCAGGGGAATGGCCACCCCTTGTCCCTTCACTAATTGACGATTGGTTTTCAAGAAAGGATGGCACAACAAACTTCGCATTATTGGACAACTAGCAAGCAACTAATAACATCCTATCATCATCAGCACAACTCTAAGCTGAAGCTAGCAAGCAATTACCTTGTCTCAATGAATCCAAAAACTAAATCACTCACTTTCGTAGTTTTCTTCACCATTATCATTTATAAGTTGCCTATGTAGCGAGTAAGCACAACAAACAACCTATAGTTCTATATGTACATTGTTCCAATTCATAGTTGTCAAAAGACCAGCTGAATGATGTTAGAAACCACACAGATACAGTAGAAGATAAAGGAATAAGGAAATAATAGTGAGACAGAATGCAAAAGATGAGAATGTATATTAGAGCACTAAGCAGCTCTTACTCTCCAAATGCCCAATACAGCCAAAGCCTAGCTTCCCTACCCCTCACAACCCAACAAATATACCCTTTTCCCTCAGCAGAATCATAACAAACATTCCTATACCTCCCTCCTCAGCATGACACCCATGCCTGTGTAGTTAGTTAGGAGTGGGTCCCATCAGTTCCCACCCTTCCAGCCCCCGACATAACATTTCCCAAATTGCCCCTAAATTTCTTTCTTTTATACACCTTTAATCCCCCAGGAATTCTATCTCTAACAAATGACTTTAAATCTAGAAAAATGCAAATTACACACTTCAACGCGCATCTGCTCACATCCCTACATATATGGAATTGTGGACAAAATCATAAGGTAAACTGTAGATATTTAGGCGGGACCATTATATATGGTGAAAATGAAAAGGAAAATTATATCTGTGCATAGCTATCTTGGATAAATTGTAATAGGTGAATATGTATATTCATAATGGGGATTTCATGTCGGTTAGTGGGGAATTGGTTGACTGCAATGATAAAACTGAAAATGATGTCATCCAGATTCCCTAATCACATAAGTGATGCCCGCTTACTTATGCATGAATCCCCACCACATACCATCCATATCACTTTACCCCCCCCCCAACCCCAAAAACAAAAAAAAATTCAACGTGAAATCTCCACTATTATGGCATGTATTCCCATATGCCGATAGAGATACTCACATCGAGTATATCTAAATAGAAATATTATCTGTACTCAATGCATAGGATATTGTGTCAATTCACATCTCATTTACCATTAGATAAGATTTGAACCTTTCTTGAATGGGGTCCACAACTCATCCACCAGGGGATGAGACTGGTGGATGAGTTGTGAGTCGACACGGCGTCAAATAACATAACTCAAAAAAAAAAAAAAAAGTGAGGTCAGGTGTATGTAAGTATGTCTGTGTACCTTTACTCCCATGTCTAACACTACTTAGAAACATTTCAATTCAATCGTACTACCGGCCTTAATCAATGCCAACTTCAAATGCAAAGCAAAGACAAATAAAAGAACATAAATTCCCACACCTCATTAAAACATACACGAAATAAGAGAAAGGAAACAGAAAAAATAATAATGAAAAGAAAAGAGAGAAGCAAGCAAGATACCTAACACCGGCATCGCCGACGATACCGATGGCCATGCCGGCAGAGAGGCCAGCAAGGCCACATGCAAGACCGGAAGAGAGGTGGGCGTAACCGTCAAAGAGGTAATAGGATTTGGCCTTTGGGTTAATCCCCGTACTGATGATAACCGCAATGATTAAACCGTAGATACCCAAGACACCAGCCATTACTACGGGCACTATGGATTTCATCACAAGCTCCGGTCTCATCACGCCCATCGACGCAACACCCACCCCGCTCTTCGCGGTGCCATAAGCAGCTCCCATACCTGTAACAACAACAACAAAACAAAAAGAATGAAAAAAAAAAAAGATGGTCAATTTCGGCAATTAAAGAAGACAAAAGAGAAAGATTCTAATGATCATGGTGAAATATGAGTGATTTCATTTTTTGGTTGTTTTGTGGGGTGGGGGTGAAGAAGAAAAAGAGGATCGAGAAAGCGGTTAGTTAGTTAGTTACAGGAGAAAACGAGGGCAGCGGCGGCTCCGAGGAAGCCAAAGAAGGGAGCGGTTTCGTCGCCGCTGAAGCCAGCCATTTCCGTTGCGTTTATTATACGATGAGATGAGGAGGAGACCAAGCTCTGAGTTTGCCCTCTGGTCGGGATTCGGCAGTTTTCCTCTTCTAAATACAGAGAGTAAGAGAAATGCCACAGGGACAACAAATCCCTACAGCAAGTGCACAGCGTAATGCCACGGTGGAAGAAGAAGTCAGAAAGCTCGTGCACCGTGGGGATTAAAACTTTTATCACACAGTAGACCCCTCTTTAGTTGAAATATCTCCCACTCACTCGTCACTCTCAGCTAAGAGAACACTATTCGCTCATCATTCTTGGTCCCTTACACAAGCCGTTTGGATATTTGAATGGGATGGAATCGAATTATTATATTTAAAATGAGTTAATTTAATTTTTTAATTTAAAATAAATTTTTAAAAATAAATTAATTTAATTATATTTATTATTTTATTTTTATTAATATGTCAGGAATAAAATATTATATTTAAATAAATTATTTTAATATTTTTATTTGTTATTTCACACTAAATTATATTCTTTTTGGATTTGATTTCAATTGTTTGATTCTGTTACATTTCAATTATATTGAGATTTCAATTTCTTCCTTGCTTCATTCATTTGTTGATAGAATGGAATCCCAGTTTTCGAAATGCCCAGTCATCACTCTAAGCTAAAAGAATCGAATCCTTCACCCACTCATCATTCTCTGTCACTCACTGATTAGCGAACAAATGGGAGGTCATGATGGTTTTGAATTCAAGCTATGCTTGAAAAGTGAACAAGAGGAGTGTTTACTGATATCAAGTACTGAAAGAGAAGACGACGTTCCTCCGCTAATTGCTTTGCCCGCTAAGATCTCTCTTTCCTAGCGCATAGGAAGATTGAATCGGAACATCAAAGGACACTGTTCAGAGTGAAACTGAACTCTCAGGTAAAAGAACCGAATCCCTCACTCACTCATTGAATAAAAGCACCAATTTTCTTCTTCTCTTATTCTCGTCTCTAGTCTCTAGTCTTTTAGCCTTGTAGCTCTTATGTGCCTGAAGTAATGGAATATGTTCGAAGTAATGGAGTATTCCATTCTATGTATTTTGGCTTACTCTGAATGAAAAGAAAATAAACTTGAATTGGTAAATGATTTTAAGGTATTACGTATATCCTTCTATTTTTGTTCTTTTGTGAACAAAAGATGTGTGTCAGGGGCCATTATTCCATATAGCCTTCTAGCCAAAAAAAAAAAAAAAAAAGGAAAGGAAAGAAAGAAGGGTAAATCTCTTGGTTATGAAATTTGACTTACTAAAATACACTGCTATTGAGTTTCTTGCAAAATTGCAATGGGGGAGGGGGTATGGAGGCAAACAATCCACTGTTTGCAGATGATGAAACATAAAATAAAATATAAAACACGAAGGTGAAGAATTGAACAGTGAATTAAGGCGAGAAAAAATCAGCAAATTATGTTCGCACGCTTTAAGCTTATTAAAAATTGTCACGCACGGCTCAATTTTTAACAAAAAAGTTATATCTGAGCCGTCATTTTTAGAGGGATGAGAGAATGATCTCCACGAGCAACTCATAGATAATTACAAATTATTTCATCTACGCATATAAATTCAATAACATCTTCTCTTTTGACCAACCCACTATCCTCTCTTTTGTTCTATTAGACTAATTAATTTTCATCAAAATTTTCTTTCTCCTTCTAGTCTCTCATTATGTTTTCCCATTCCCACCTTATAGCATTCTCTCTTTCCGTTCCTCTCTTGTAACAGAAAGGAAAAAAAATTGAGTGAGGAAAAAATGAGTATTGTTATTATAATAGTATATTATAATGGTTATGTATTTACAAATTCAAATGATGACATATTTTTTATAAGTGAGAGTCTAGTAAATGTTTTTATTGCATACGCTTTCTCATTTGCGGAGCTAGAGAATGCTCTTTGTCAATCTATAAATCCAAACACTAGAAAGAAAGTGACATCTATAAAATACAGATGTCCATCCTCGATTTTTAGCTGCTTCATAAACTATCAAGCAATTCCAATCACTAATGATGATAGCATTCAACAGATGTTTTGCATACATCAACAACACTAGCCAAACAATTGTGCCATTGAATTATTATATGTTGAATTCGAAGAAGTTGTTGCTCGAAATATTGCTTATGAGTTGAGCACATTTGAAGAAAGAGAAGTAGTATGGGAAAAAAGTGATGAAGAAGAATATAAAAGTGGCGATGATGATGATGTGAATGCTGCTACAGGTGAAAAGAACATGCCAAACACAGTGGCCAGACAATATCTAAACAATGAGCCACCTTGCATGCCTGCATTAGATCTTGAAGCTATGAATGCTCCTGAGTTTCATAGTTTCAAAACATGGGTATGTACTGCTAATTGTTGAATTAATTTAAATTTTTTTATCTAATGTGTGAAAAAATGTGATAGATTTTTTTTTATTCTTATTCTTTTTATTGTTTAATATTGGTGCTTAGTAGGGGCTCCTATTATCAATGCTAAATTCTTTATTGGAATGAAGTTTAACAATAGGGAGGTTGTAATTAAGACAGTTAAAAAATATAGCATAGATAAAGGAGCAGATTACAAAGTTGAAGAGTCAGAACCGAAGGCGTTTTATTGTAAATGTGTACAATATGGCAGGATTGTATATGGCATCAAAGGGCCAGTTTAAGGAAGAATAAGGATTATTGGGAAATTAGGAAGTGCAACGAACCGAACACTTGCACGAGATCGAGGCAATCGCAAGACCACTCAAAGTTGGATTCTGACATGATTGCACAATTAATAGAGCCATTGGTAAATTCCGATTAATCTATTAAAATAAATTCTATCATTGCAGAGGTTCATTCTTGGTTTGGGTACATGACAACATACTAAAAAGCATGGGTAGCGAAGCACAAGGCAATTGAAAACGTTTTTGGTAGTTTGGAAAGCTCATTTGAAGATCTCCCACAATGGTGTATGGCAATGTGTACTGCTGATCAAGGAGCAATTGTTCAATTGGATTCTATAGAGGCGAGCAGTGGGGGTGAGATGGTGCCGAACACTTGAATATTTCGCAGTTGTTTTGGACTTTCGGTCCTTGCATTAAAGCATTCAGATACTGCAAACCACTTGTTCAGGTAGATGGGACACTTGTATGGGAAATATAGAGGAGCTCTACTGGTTGCAGTTGCACAAGATGGCAATAAAGACATATTGTCAATTGCTTTTGCTATAATCGAGGGTGAAACTGCGGATGCGTGGTCTTTTTTCCTTATCAATGTGCGCAGACATGTAGTGACTCAAGATGGAGTTGGACTAATTTCTGATCGTCATGAGTCCATCAAAACTGTAGTAGCCCGAAGCAATGGTCAATGGGAACCTCCAAAGGCATTCCATATGTATTGCGTTAGGCATATCTCTGCTAATTTCTTATGGAGATTCAAGGCACCCAACTTGCACCGCCTTGTTGTGAGCAAAGGTAATTTATATTTTTGTTTACTCTTGTTTTAGAAGTAATTTTCAATTATTTTAATTACTCATATTGTCTTTTGGAGGATACTCAATGGACCGAGCAAGAATTGAATCATTATTATCAATGGATGCACGAACGTGGTCAGATATATACAGACTGGCTTGATGAAATCCCCAAGAAAAGTGGGTTCTAGCATTTGATGGTGTATATCGATGGGGGCATATGACAACAAACCTAGACGAGTGTGTAAATTCTATGTTAAAAGAGGCTCGTACTCTTCCCATCACATAACTAGTTTGAGCAACATACTTTTGGAGTGCTGAGTTGTTTGTTCAAAAAGGTAATGCGGCATATGCATGAAGAAATGCAGGTAAGCTTTTCTCAGAAGCTGTGGCAAGGCGATTGGAAGCAAACGAGAAGGCATCTAAAGATTTTATGACCGCTTATTTTGATGTACAGCTTCAAACCTACCACATTAAAGAATTGTCTGGAATAGGAGAATATAGAGTTGATATGAGGCAGAGGTATTGTGATTGTGGGGATTTTCAGATAGATCGATACCCTTATTATCATGTGATTGCTTGTTGTAATAGCTCTCGCCCTGATTGGAAAGCTTATGTTGATTATGCATATAGAATGAATTCCATATGCAAGGTGTGCAAGAATTAGTTTAGGGTTGTGGGCCACCAAAGTACATGACCTTTGTATACAGGCCCCAGGATTTGCACAAACCCTGCTTTAAAGCGCACAATGACGGGCCGACCCAAATCTACTCGCTACTTGAATGAAATGGATATGCGTGAGATGCACAGACCACGACGTTGTAGTCTTTGTCGTGGTGAGGGACACAGTCATAGTCGTTGTCCAAACACTCCTAGCTAAAGTTCGTAGTGGTGCATCTTGTCACAGTTGTAATGGTGTCATTTTCAATTGTTGTTGCCTTGTGTTATTTCATATTCTTGTTATTTTGTTGTTATCTTATCTTACTAATGGTGTTGTTGTAATTCTACAAGTGGATGCACTCTGGTTTTTATTGCTAATGATGTTAAATGTCAAATGGTTAGAATAATTAGGACATAGATCAATTTATTTAATAAGTTTATTTGGCCTTGTTAAGTCAATTAAAGTTTCTTTTAACTAAGATCCTTTCTGAAAAATATAAAATAAATTTAATTCTAAGGAAAATTTGATTTGTAATGATTCAATTGTTTTCAATGGAAAATTTGTTTTGATTTCTGAAAATATGAGTATGATTTAAATGGAAATGTTTGAATGATATTTTAAAATGATTTTAGAATGAAAGAAACTTTGATTTTTTAATTTCTGAAATCATTGTAATCGATTACCATGGTGGTCATGTGCCCAAAATTCGAAATTTCTCTTGTTGGTAATCAACTAGCAACTTGACTATTGCCAATTTTCAAAATTTGAACTGTCTAATCGATTACAAGTTCATGGAACACATTACCAAGCCCACAAATGTGCAATGGGTGTGTTTTAACACTTTTTAACATAGAAAAATATATTGCAAAGATCATTTTAACAATCATTCTCATTCATCATTCATTGAGGCCACTTGAATAACAACTAACCCCTTTATATGCTTTCCCTTTGCCTTTTGGTTTTTTGATTATTGGTGGGGTATACTTGCTAGTTAGTTGGGGATCTTTGCGCAAGTTATATCTACTTGCACCTCACCCACCTTGTTCCCCTACATTGTAAGCTCCCTCAGCTTAGTCTTCCTCACTTACATCCCCTACTCTAGCAGACCCCTTAGCATGACTTCCACTACCCAACTAACTTGCATAACTTACAAACCCCCCAGACTGATTTGTATAACCTGCTAACACCCCAGATTGGCCTGCATAACCTTCAAACCCCTAGATTGACCTACATAACCTACAAGCCTGATGGGTCACATTCATGCACCCATTTTATATCCTAACTCTAAATATTTTGTATTGAAATTGTGTTTAAGTGGTGTTTAATTGTTAAGTTTAAATTTAATCCTCAGGTTGCATTATTAGGTGATTCCATAATTTTTAGTTATATTTTTAATAAATAATTATACTTGGATGTTTCTTATGCTTTTACTATTTTGTTTGAGCTTTGTTTAGTATCAGGAACTGCTAATGGTGGGAAAAGCAAGGAAACAATCTTAATGAACCCCCCTCCAGATGAAGAATCGGACAAACCATGCAAGGTAGGACCGCTATAGCGGTCCCAGACCCCTATAGCGGTCAACAGAGAAGGAAAAAATGGTTGCAGCGCATTCAAGCAAAGGAAGGACCGCTATAGCAGTCCCAGACCGCTATAGTGGTCACCAGAGGAATAACAAGACAGCAGCGTGTGCGAGTAAAAGCCAAGACTGCTATAGCGGTCAAACACCGCTATAGCAGTCATAAGTGGATTTGAAAATTCCCGTGTTCGCTGACGTTCTGGGTCTCGACGTTTAAACTCCATTCTCTTTGTAATTTAGGGGGGGAGTGTCGGCAGGGAGTTTTTAGGTTTTGGGGGATACAAAGAACTCTCTCTCTCTCTCTCACTCTCTACCTAGACTAGGTTTTTGACATTACTGTTCAATCTCAGTTCTTCTTATTGGAATTTACAAACATCTTTGATTGTGAGACTCTTCCCATGGAAGAGTAACTTCTTTCACTGTGCACAAGGGTGACTGAAGATTGGAATTGTTCACGAGATTCTCGTACCTTATTCGTTAATTATGGTTGATTTCCCTCTTCCATTTATCAATTCTCTCAATTATCGATTGTATGGATTTATGCAATTTGTTTTTGTTAGAATTGTTTCCTTGACGTGGTGTTTATCTGTAAGGGAAGGAATTGGGATTAATTTCGTTAGAAATTAGGTTGCTATAATTTTTATTCAAACTGAATAAAGTTCATAGGATCACGATAATAAATTACTAGTTCCTTAATTCTGTTAAATTCTTGATGGGAATGCGATTGTATAGCTGTTAAGTAGAATGCCATTATTGTGTATTTACATTTTAATGGAAGCAATCACCACCATAATTTTATCTTTAGAGTCAATGAATGAACAATTCTAATCCGAAGGAACCTTTGTGCAAGTAATCTCTCTTATTAGTTTTTCTGTTAATTTCACTTTTGCTTTACAACGTCAACAACACCCCCTTGCAATTTGAATCAATTTAAATACTTCCTCGTGAGATAACTCGGATTGCACTATAACTACATTTTTAGTGTAATTTGGTTATAAAAATTATTTTTAATTTGTCATGGGTTGCGACAGCTCACGTCAAAGCCCCCCAGTGTGACCTCCATAAATTACTAACATTGTGGCAGGATCTATCTCCCATTACTGAATTGGGGGAAACATAAATGGAAATTGAATATGTGGACAATACACATTTTCTTCTTGCACGTTAAGTGATTGATGCACATCCAAAGCTACCTCCCTTTGGACAAGCGTGAACCTATCCGATGGTGGTGGTAGCGGTGGCGATGACAATGGCGGCTAAGGTGGTGGGATTGCATCATCCTGATTTAATGGTGTCAATCGTAGAGGCACATGAGTATTATCCCTATACCATGACAAGTATGCATTAGTGGGGCGGTAATCAATGGGGTTTCCCTGCAAAGGCTCTCCTACCAGCGGATGGTCTCCCTGCTGCATCCACATCTCCACCCACTGATGATGCACTAATAACCAATCAAGGTTTTCCTCTTTCCCTCCTCAAATCTTTATTATGAGCCCTCCCTAGATTTGGATGTGGATTAGGAACAGATTGGCAAGCCCAAATTGTCACCTCACGCAGTCAGACAGGTGCCACTTTATGATCTCAAAGCAAATTAGAGGAACAATATTGCTCCACTATCCCTGCACAATCCAAATAGAATATAGAATCACAGCCTCAACTTCAACAGTCCTATATGATTGTCATATAATCTACAATACAAAAATAAATTACATTAGATATATGTAAGAAATATCAACTTTACATGAAATTGAAAATTGTTTTAATTGCTATTTGTAACTTATCAGATTGCATGTCATCTAACATCTGTCTTAAATGTAGATGATTTGCAAGACCTGTTCCATGAGGATAGAATGGGTGCAACCATTTGCCATAAAACATACAGATTTACTACAATTATGGCAATATCAACACAAAATAAATCAAGAAAATTTTTTACCTGGAAGCTAAGGGGAAGCTGAGAAAATTGGGTGGGACTAGCACATGAGTCAAATAAGGCAACCTACTCCATGCCCATGCTTGCAACAAAACTAGAGGACTGCCAATTTGCTTTGTAGTTATGCGTGTTGCTCGATCTAAATTGCGATAGAGACAAGCGAAACACGTAGAACCCCAGTTAAAAGTCCCAACACGGCTAAGATCCTCCAACAACTGTAATTATTTTCCATGGACCTCATTGGTGGTCTTATCAAGCAATAAAGAAGTGCCTATGGGGGCCAACATATACCTGCGTGCACTAATTTCTATTGATATTGGGTCATTTCTAGTATCAAGATCTTTTATATGATGTTGCAACCAATTTAAATTGATTGTACCTCTATTAAATACGTGTGGATGAGGCACATCATTAAGCAAACTAAAACATTTCAACTGTAGTTGTTCAACACTACTATATGTAAATCCACTAACTGGTGAAACATTAATAGGGAGTCCAAATTGCATATTGACATCTTCTAATGTCACTGTCATTTCTCCCTATGAAAAATGGAAAGTGTGCGTCTCTGGCCTCCACCGTTCTACCAAAGCTTTTATTAGAGCTTCATTCAATTCCACTCGACCTATCTATGCAACATGGTAAAAACCAACACGCTGTAGGTGCCCAATAATTGCATCTTCCGGTGGATGATTAAAAAAAGTATGACGAGGCTCGAACTTTCTTTCTTCTTATTTCAAGTAAAAAATAAATAATTATTAATTACAAAAAAATTTAATTATAAAAATTTATATACGTAAAATGAATTAAAAAAAATCTAAAATTTACATTTAGAATAGAATTAAAAATTTATATTAATAAATAAGTATGTAAAATGAAGAATAATAAATAAAATAATATACATACATAAAGAATAGAATATTAACTTAATAAACTAATTAAATTAATAATAAAAGTAGAAAGATTAAACTTACATATCCATTAAAAATATGAACTGCAATATGCTCATTAGATCCATTATTCTATCACGTTGTCATCTGGGCATTTTTTTTTAATATTTCTCCCTTTTTTCAATAAAAAAAAAATACTCTGCTCTGTTCTTCCTCTTACTACTGAAACTATACTTGCAGCCACTCAACTAATATTGATATGTTATACGCACTCTCACAGCTCAACAAAATGCAAAGAACTCTCACCAAACTCTCTTTTTTATAATATTAGTAATGAAGAGCAATAATTGTGATGGATTACACTATTCATTCACGAATTGCTTCGTGATGTGATTCACTCACGATTATTTTTTGATGAAAGGAAGCATGAAGACACATGTTAGAGCGGTGAGGCGGGCCATAGCTTCGCATGTCATTACACCAGGCACCCTTGCAGGTAGAGCAGGGAAAGGAGTTTGCGCCAGGCACAAGAGATGCGTTGTCAAGGAAACGAGTAAGTTGGGCACAAGCGCACAGCTCTGCATGAAACCAAACCAGCACATGAGCAAGCTGGGTAGCAGGGAAGGGAGTTTGCTACCAGCGAATTAAGGTCGCGATAAAATGCACAATTTAAGGGTAGTGAATTGCGTACCCCTCTTTGTTTTTTGTTTAATCTGGATCACAATCCGAGACCAGCGAATTGTGTTTCCTAACCTACATCACCTTAATTACACCATAAGCAACATATTTGAATATTAAACAGTTCTAACCTCCAAATTAAAATTAAAATACCAAGAAAGACAGCACAGGATTGAATTATAGATTGTTATGGCAGTATTTTGGTTAAAATTTGCTTTTGTATATTTAATTTTCAATTCATGTCCTTTTCCAAAATTTGCTTTTCCACGTCTTCACACTAACTTTTATGTATTCTTGGCCTTAATGTTGGTCTTGGGCTAAGAAACCTTCCACCACTTACTACATTGCATTACATTGCTGACAAGTTGTCACCCTTGGACTAGAGAATCATTAATGGAATAATCACTTCTACAACAAGCTGGTTTCCTAGAAATTTATTCAAAAGATTCCCCTCATGACAATTAAATTGTTGTTTATGATTTATTCACAATGTAAATAATAAGCTTTTGGCTTGTGATCATCATGTGATTATTAAATTACCAATTTCTAGTTTTCAGAAGACTTTGAGCTTTTTTTCAAAGTTATTAATTGGATTTATGTCATTGGTTAGAATAAAGAGGAAGATGAAGCTGATAGTTGGAGACAAAAAGCAGCTAGTGTTTTCTTTTTTTTTTTTTTTATCAAAATTGGAAATAAGAGTTTACTTTAGCACTTGGAAATTGCATTGCCAATAGAATCACAAGTTTGGCACGAGCAAGCCTTGTACAACTTCAAAGATGAGAAGTTTCCTCCACTTAGTTGAAGATAGAAAGTTGCCACCAATGGCTTTCTCAATCTTCACCCCACAGTTGATAAAGGCTAATGTTTTGTGATAGTTGAATTGTACCATGTTGAATTGTGCCATGTTTACTGCTCTATTAAAAAAGTTAAACGAAGCTGGAAAGCAAAGCTCTATGTTGAATTGTACCATGTTTGCTCCATTGCATTTACGTGTGATTGTAATTATCCTTGAGTTTTGTACAATTGATTAGTGGGAAAGGGAATATATATTTCAACAAATCGAAACATCTATTTGTTTCATTTTATGATGGTTTATGATTTCACGACCTTAAAAGGCTTGTTTAGCTGGAGAAAGAAACAATAGCTTCCCCACGAAAAATAAAACAAAGAAAAAGGAAGCTTAAGTGTTGAACTATGGCCAAGTTGTATAACTTGGGATTAATCTCAATTTTATCATTGTTCGCAACAAATTTATATTAATTGTTAACTTATACAGAGTGAGTACATGAGTTTTTCTTTAGAAATCTTGATGGCAAAGAGTTATTACAAGGTTTTTCCAAACACAAAAATAGCCACAAGAACTCTTGCTTGAACTCATTATCAATATACTAAATTGGGTTTTTCATTTGGTAGAGAACTTGTTATCTAACACAAATTTACGCAAGAGTTATATTTTTTTCAAGATCATCAAGACCTAAAAAATTATTAGCATTCTTCCAAGTTATCAGCCTTTTAAACTAAAATTATCAACATTTGCGAGCCACCTACTAACTAATAGCAGGAAAATTTTTAACTCTGTCATAATAACACTAAGTGTATTTTGTTAAGGCTCACTTTAATTTATAGGGCGAAGGAGTTTCTTATCTTATTATCCAATGCAAATTTGCATAAGAATTATACTTATTGTTTACACTATTAACTAAGACAGCTAATCACTTGTTCACAACAGGCTCATAACTTCGATCTCATGCAGGTAAGTCGTTAAGATTTTGATAAAGAGATTTTTTGTGCATTCACATGCAAAGAATTCATTAGGGGTGTACCCTAATATGGGTTTATATAGCCAATAGATTTTCTCACAAAGGGAGTGTAATGCATTCTAAAATGCTTCAGCTCACTTTCACATGGGATTACTATATATGTATATGCAAAGTAAATGTCCTTATAAAAAATTTAACTATTTGCAAACATAACGCCAAACTTATTAGCATATTATAAAGAACTTATCAACAAAAGTGCTTAACTTTCTAGGTAAAGTAGTACCTATGTAAAAGTTATTCCAACATGTCAAGTTAGTTCGAAATTGCTTAATACATTTTATGTAGATATATAAATTAACACAACAAATACCTTGTAAATGTATGTAAATAAGAGGTGTTTGATCACAACCTTATATGCGTTCGATTTGTTTGAAATTCGACATGGACAATTAAAATAATATGTAGTTATAATTTAATGGTTAGACTGACAAAAAACTACATTCTATTAAAAGTTATTGAAAGTGTAAGTATGCCAAGTCTTATACCGATGTCACTGATTTGTTGGACCGTGTTCTTTTTGTGGAGGGAGAAGAAAAACAAAATTAAAGTGGGAGCAATTTGGTCATTTTCTTAGGTCTTGTTAAAAAAGAAAAAAGAGACAAAGAAGGGGGTGTGGTGTAAAACCACAAACCCCCTCCCTCCCTCAAACTCTCACTCTTCTTCTTCTCTTTCTTCTCCTTCTCCTTCTCCTTCTTCTCCTCCTTCTCCTTCTTCTTCTCCTCCTTCTTCTCTATTTTCATTTTTTCTTCCACTTTTAACCAATAAATCACAACTAAATCATCAAAACTTGATATTGTCTAACTTCCAAAATTTAAGGTAAGTTTCCAATCTCAATCTCATCCTCATTTTGGTTACTCTAGGGTGTATCCTAAAACTAGTGAGCTATTAAAAATGGTGGGTAGATATATGTTTGATATTTTAAGTATAAATTTAGTGAGTTGAAAGCTCTAATATTAATAGATTGTAGTGGGTGGTGTCAAGACTTAATTTTTCTCTGATCCTTTAGGAATGCTAGGTTCCATAAGTTGGAGGGATTTGTTCAATGGGCTCTCTAATTGATAAATTATTTTGAAATAAATTATTTTGAAATAAATTATTTAAGCTTGTCAAAATGCTTATGTTTGCTAGATTCTGTTGACGCGGAACGAGCTACTCCTTTTGGAGCTGTTAGGGAGAAGTGTAGTTGATCCCTTTGTACTGTGAGTGACTATTTACATAGTGGTGGTATTCTACATTATATTTATGGGAGAAACTAACTTATTAGATTTGATAAAAAAAAAAAAATTTATTCTAAGCTACTTGGATTATTCGGTTAGTTTGACTAGTTGATTTTCTTAAATATATTCGTTATTAAATATGATTTGATGATTTGGTTAAAATTGTTGCTAGCTTTCTTTGTTGATTTTATAATGCCATGATTTTGCTATATGTTATTTCAATGTACATTGGAAAAGTTTATAACATTGGATACTTGCAAGGTTAGATTAATATGAAGATTGAATTTCAGATTAGAATAAAAATTTATTTAGGAAAACCATGATGGATTCGAAGATGGAATTACTGCTAGCCATAGCGAAGAGAAACAAATGGCAATACTACTTGCTATAGCAAATAGATATAATGGCAACACTGCTCGCTATAGCAAAGAGAAATAATGACAATACCGCTAGTCACAGCAAAGAGATATAATGGCAATACCGTTCGCCATAGCAAAGAGATATAATGGCATTACCACTTGCTATAGCGAAGAGATGTAACAGCCTATGTGCATATAGTTTCTCTTAGTGAGATAAAATTTGAAAGAACCTTATTTGAGAAATAATAAACCTTGTTATTAACGGGTTAAGATTACTTCCCATATAAGATTTATACTTTTTATGTATCCCTCATGAGTATTTAAGTATTTGATGATGACGTTGATTTTATGTGAGAATAAGAAATTGGAGAAAATAGCGAGAAAGTGTATTTAGTAATTTATTTTTGAGATTTTGCTTAGAAATAAAATTTTGAAGAGTATTTATTTTCAAACTGTGGAAGAAGTATAGAAAGTACGGACTATTATATTTTTATTATTAGCTTTTGGAAATGTGTATGATTTATAGCCTATCCTTTTTTATATTACATACTTGTGAGTTGATTGGTTTCTCATTTTGGTCCACTTTGTTTATAGTCCTTATTGTGTGTGTTTGACTCACCCTTCCCTTTTCCTCCAGATTTTTAGGTAGATGAGTAGCAAGTTCCTGGGACTGCTGGTTGCCCAAGATATTCTTTTTGGTAGGCCTCTATTGTCAGTTGAGGCATTTTGGCTATTGACTCTAATATTTTGCAGCTATAGGACATAGGTTAAATATTTTGATTTATATGTAAGAACAAGAGTTTAAGCATGAGCTTTTGTATAATTGGTCCTTAGTATGTATATAACTGGAATGTACTAGTTGTTGAATTTGGATTATGATGCTACATTGTGTAACATGTTAAACTTGATATATGGGTTGTTAGGTTTTTAGGGGAGATGCTGCTACATTTTTGGTAGCTTAAGTATTTAAGTTTGTAATTTAACCTAGTGGGACCATACTTTTAGGCTTACTAGGCTAGGTCAGTTCATCTAACCTGTGTGCCGATCACGGCCTAAGATTGGGTCATGACAAAGTTGGTATCAGAACTATGGTTAGTAGGTTATGTCGTCCTAATGGCTACAAATATTTGGGCAATTATAGAATCTTGCTTGTAATTTGTGTGCCCGGGCACAACGTACAAGTAGGAAGATATAGGTGTCCATTGTTAAAATGGAGCCTTTTGATCTAGTTGTTAAATTCTATTTGGTGTTATCTTTGCAATTCTCATATGATGATTAGATCTATTTTCTTATCTCCATTTATGTCCTAGGTGGCGATGCCACCCAGGAGAAAACCTACTAGGAAGCTAACTACTAATGAGGCTTCCACACAACCTCATGCAGCTGCCACGAGAGGTGGTGGGCATGTCGGCCACCATGCTAGACATACACGGGGTGGTGCAATGCCCCAATTCCAGGTTCCGAGAGCTACACATAAGGATCTTACACTAGCTAGTCTAGCTACAGGTATGGATAATGTTCAACAGTCAATTCAACAATTGGTGAATGCCTTTGGAGGAAATCGACAGCCTCATGTAGATCAGAATTGGGAGGATTCAGAGTCTAGTCAAGAGATGGCAAATGTTAAGCAGCCACTAGTGCATTGTTAGGGGCTAGTGGTTTCTTTGTCTTCGTTTACGAGGCATAACTCTATAGTATTCAGTGGTTCCGACTCTAGTGAGCAACCTAAGAGGTTCTTAGAGGATATGGCTTGGATATGTAGAGCTTTGGGATGTTATCCTACCCGGATGGTTGAGTTACGAGATGCGGCAAGAGATTGGTATGAGACTATGCTTCATGCGAGGCCTGGAAGATCACTGCCTCGAGTATCTCGATGTTTTCCCGGAAGAGTTACCGGGATTACCACCTGATAGAGAGATAGAGTTTTACATAAGTTTTCTTCCAGATACCTAGCCAATATCTATACCTCCGATCCATATAGAATGGCTCTAGCCGAACTAAAAGAATTGAAGGAACAATTGAAGGATTTACTTGATAAGAGCTTTATTCACCCAAGTTGTTCTCCTTGGGGCGCATCAGTGTTGTTTCTTAAGAAGAAGGATGGTTTACTCCATTTGTGTATTGACTATTGACAGTTGAACAAAATAACAGTGAAGAATAAGTATCCATTTCCTCGTATCGATGATTTATTTGATCAGCTTCAGGGATCCCAATGTTTCTCAAAGATTGACTTGCAATCTGGATATCACTAGTTGAAGATAAGGGGTGAAAATATTCCTAAGACGGCTTTTCATACTCATTATGGTCATTATGATTTTTTAGTTATGTCTTTTGGGCATACCAATGCACCAACAGTCTTTATGGATTTGATGAATCAAGTCTTCAAGCCATTCTTGGATCACTTTGTTATTCTTGGATCATTTTGTTATAGTATTCATTTATGACATCTTAGTGTTTTTCAAGACTAAGGAAGGGCATGAACAACACTTGAGGTTGGCCTTGCAAACCTGAAGAGAACATAAGCTATATGCTAAGTTCTCTAAATGTGAATTTTGGTTGGACAACTTGACTTTCTTAGGTCATGCTGTGTCTAAAGAGAGGATAAGTGTTGATTTTAAGAAAATGGAAACAGTGCAGAATTGGCCAAGACCTACCTCTTTGACTGAGATTTGTAGTTTCCTTGGACTTGCAGGATATTATCACCGATTTGTTAAGTATTTATCTAAGCTAGCAGCACTATTGACAAAGTTGACATGGAGGCAAGTTAAATTCCAGTGGATTGATGCATGTGAGCAAACCTTCCAATAGTTCAAGAGTAGTCTGACATCTATCTCAGTGTTAGCATTGCCTACTTCTGGTACTGTGATGCTTCTACAATTGGCCTTGGCTGTGTGTTGATACAACAGGGGAGAGTGATTGCCTATGCTTCTAGACAGCTTAAGAAGTATGAGCAAAATTATCCCACACATGATTTAGAAATGGCAGCGATGGTATTTGCTCTCAAAATTTGGAGGCATTATTTATATGGCAAGACATGCGAGATTTACATTGATCATAAAAGTCTTAAATATATTTTTTAGCAAAAGGACTATAATTTAAGGCAAAGAAGGTGGATGGAGCTCTTAAAATACTATGATTGCACGATTATGTATCATCTATGAAAGGAAAATGTGGTGGCTGATGCCTTGAGTAGAAAGTCTATGGGAAGTTTAGCACATATAGTTGAAGTTAGAAGGCTAATGGTGAGAAAGTTCCAAGAACTTGTTGATAGAGGAGTGCGTTTGAAGTTATAGGTGCACGGTCGCTTTTAGCTAATGTTCAAGTTCATTCTATCTTGTTGGATGATATTAAGATTAATCAAGGAAAAGATTTCATTTAGAAGGAGGTTATGGAAGAGGTCCAAGCAAGCAAAGCTTTAAAGTTTGTGGTTGATTTTGATGGCATTTTGTGTCTTGGAAAATGCCTATGTGTTCCTAATGTGGCATATTTGAAGAAAAAGATATTAAAGGAAGCACATCATTCTTCTTATACTATTCATCCAGGTTTTACAAAGATATCTCCAGACTTCAAAGAGTTCTATTGGTAGAAAGGAATGAAAAAGGAGGTAGCTGAGTTTGTTTAGTATGTCAACAAGTGAAGACTGAACATCAAAAGCCTGTAGGATTGCTCCAACAGATCGAAATACATGAGTGGAAGTAGGAAAGAATCATAATGGATTTTGTTATAGGATTGCCTAAAACTGTGAGGGGTTATGATTCAGCTTGGGTGATTGTAGACTGATTGACAAAATCTGCACACTTTTTACCTGTGAAGACTATTTACACAACAGCTCAATATGCCAAGCTCTATTTGGAGAAGATTGTATCTTTACATAGAGTGCCAATATCTATTATATCTAATCGAGGGTCTCAATTCACTGCCCACTATTGGAAATCCTTTCAGATGGCATTGGGAACTGGGTTGGACTTGAGCACTGCTATTCACCATCAAACTGACGGTCAGTCTAAGAGGACAATACAAATCTTAGAGGACATGCTTTGTGCTTGTGTCTTAGATTTCAAAGGTAGTTGAGACCAATATTTACTGTTGATGGAATTTGCATACAATAATAGTTGTCAATCCAATATCTAGATGGCACCATTCAATGCTTTATATGGAAGATGTTGTAGATCCCCAGTTGGTTGGTTTGAGGTTGGGGAACCCAAAATTTTGGGTCTAAATTTAATTCGAGAAGCTATTTAAAAGGTTCAATTAATTCAAGAACACTTGGTGATAGCTCAGAGCAGGAAAAAATCTTATGCAAATCGGAGATGTCGACTTTTAGAGTTTAGTGTAGGAGAACACATGTTCTTACAAGTTTTTCCCATGAAAATCTTGTTGCGATTTGGCAGGAAAGGGAAGTTAAGCCCAAGGTTTATTGGGCCTTTTGAGATATTGGAAAAGGTGGGGCAAGTAGCTTATCGTCTAGCTCTTCCACTAGACCTTTCAGGAGTTCATCCAATTTTTCATGTTTCGATGCTTTGGAAATATGTCCATGACCTTTCTCACATCATACAACGTCAATCAGTTGAGCTTGATGAGAACCTATGCTATAGTGAGCAACCTATAGCAATATTAGATAAGCGAGTGAAGCGCCTACGATCTTAGGTTGTTACATTCATGAAGGTTCTTTGGCAAGGACAATCTGGTGAAGAAACCACATGGGAACCTAAAGCCATTATGTGAGAAAAATATCCACATCTTTTTGAAGTACAAGGTTAGTAATTAAATTGAAATTCGAGGAAGAATTTCTTTTGAAGAGGGAGATATTGTCAGACCACGTTCTTTTTAGGGAGGGAGAAGGAAAAACAAAATTAAAGTGGGCGCAATTTGGTCATTTTCTTAGGTCTTGTTAAAAAAAAAAAAAGACAGAGAAGAGGTCGTGGTTTAAAACCACCAAACCCCTTCCCTCTCTCAAACTCATCGTTTCTTTCGCTCTCTGCTTCCTTTTCCTTCTTCTTCTTCTTTTTCTCTAGTTTCATTTAATTTCTTCCTCCATTTTCAACCAATAAATCACATAGTTGTTAATTTTTGTCATTAAAACTTGATACCCTCTAGCTTCCAAAATTTAAAGTAAGTCTCCAATCTCAATCTCATCGATTCTCACTTTAGTTACTCTAGGGCGTATCCTAAAACTAGTAAGCTCTTAAAAATGGTGGATGGATATATGCTTGATTTTTTAAGTATAAATCTAGTGAGTTAGAAGCTCTAATATTAATAGGTTGTAGTGGGTAGTATCAAGACTTGATTTTTCTCTAATATTTAAGAACCTTATGTTATATAAATTGTGGGTTTTGTTTAATGGGATCTCTAATTGATAAATTGTTTTGAAATACATTATTTAAATTTGTCAAAATACTTATGTTTGCTAGATTTTATTGACGCAGAGCAAGCTACTCCTTCCAGAGCTGTTAAGGAGAAGCCTAGTTGATCCTTTTGTACTGTGAGTGGCTATTTACATAGTGGCAGTATTCTAAATTATTTTTATAGGAGAAACTAACTTATTAGATTTGATAAAACATTTTGTTCTAAGCTACTTGGATTATTTGGTTAGTTTGATTAGTTGATTTTCATAAATATAATGGTTATTAAATATGACTTGATGATTTGGTTGAACTTATTGCTAGCTCTCTTTGTTGATTGATTTTGTTGTATGTTATATCAATGTGCATTGGAAAAGTTTATGATGTTTTATACTTGCAAGGTTACATTAATATGAAGATTGAGTTTTAGATTTGTAAATTGTGTTTGATAAAAATTTATTTAAGAAAATCATGATGGGCTCTAAGATGGAATTACGGCTAGCCATAACAAAGAGAAAAAAAATGGTAATACCATTTGTCATAGCAAATAGATATAATAACAATACTGCTAACTATAGCAAAGAGATATAACGGCATTACCGTCTGTCATAGTGAAGAGATGTAACGGCCTATGTATATATAGTTTCTTTTAGTGAGATAAAATTTGAAAGAAACTTACTTGAGAAATAATAAACCTTGTGATTGACGGATTAAGATTACTTCCCAAATAAGATTTATGCTTTTTATGTAACCCTCATGGGTATTTGAGCATTTGATGATGAAGTTAAGTTTATGTGAGAATAAGGAATTGGAGAAAATAGTGAGAACGTATATTTAGTAATTCATTTTTGAGATTTTGCTTAGAAATAAAATTTCGAAGAGTATTTATTTTCAAAATGTGGAAGAAGTATATAAAGTATGGACTATTATATTTTTATTAATGGCTTTTAGAAATGTGTATGATTTATAACCTATCTCATTTTATATTACACGCTCGTGCGTTAATTGGTTTCTTTTTCTTGTCCACTTTGTTTATAGTCCTCACTGGGTCTGTTTAACTTACCCCTCCTTTTTCCTTTAGATTTTCAAGTAGTTGAGTAGCAAGTTCCCGGGATTGCTGGTTGCCTAGGATTTTCTTTTTGGTAGGCCTCTGTTGTCAGTTGAGACTTTTTGGCTATTGACTCTAATATTTTGTAGCTATAGGACATGGGTTGAATATTTTTATTTATATGTCAGAACAAGAGTTTAATCATGAACTTTTGTATAACTGGTCCTTCGTATGTATATAACTGGAATGTGTTGCCTATTAAATTTGGATTATGGTACTACATTATGTAATATGTTAAACTTGATATATGGGTTGTTCAGTTTTTAGGAGAGATGCTACCGCATTTTTGGTAGCCAAAGTATTTAAGTTTGTAATTTAACCTAGTGGGACCATACTTTTAGGCTTGTCAAGTTAGGTGAGTTCATCTAATCTATGCACTAGTTATGGGCTAAGATTGGGTCGTGACATGATTCCTCCTATATAAGTATAGCCAAATTAAAAAATAAATTTATATTATAAAAATTCTTTTATTTTGATAGGTTATAATTAAAAAATGGTTGTATAGGATAACTTAAGATAATGAAAAACTATAAAATATGTGAAATGAGAAATGAATTTATTTTGAAAATGAAAAGTATAAATTTTAAATTTTAATTTGAGAAAATAATGGATTTAATTTTTTTTAGAAATTTAATTCTACATTAACAACTTAATATAAAATTATAAGAACTAAAAGATAAAGTAATTTATGTTTTTCTCCTTTCATTTATGAAGGAGAGTAATAAATTAATTTTTTAGAAAAATTCAACCAAACAATTTCTTATAATAACACATTAATATCAGAAACAATCACAACACTATAAAAAAAAAAGGGAAATAAAGGAACCCGTTTGATGATTTGCCTCATGAGCTAGCATTAGATGGAGTATCTGTATGTTACAATCCTTTTTGTATATAATTAGAAGTAACGCTTAAACTCATCACAAACCATCAACAAATCGGAAGGTAGTAGAATGATGGAGCTAGTAATAATTATTGATAGAGAAATGGGAAATTATTTGTGAAAATGAGAGTTTTTAGTGATTTCCAAGGATTGAGAGTTTATGAAGCTCATAGACTGGTGAGGAAAAGGTCATGGAGGAAAGGTGCGTCCACTGTTCACTTTTCGTGCTTCCCTCCTAGCAAAATGAGGAATTATTAGCCAAAGGAGTTCTAGAGTGAGTTGGCTTTTTTTGGCCCACGGTGCGCTCCAAACATATCATTTCTTTTGAATTTTGTATCTATGCGCTGGTCATGTATACGCTGTGCAAATGTTTAGAGGAATGAGAAATACTATCTTAACATCTAAAAGTGGGTGTCTAAAATAGACACACACTTTATAATCATTGGATGTCATGAATATCCTCATTTATTTTTAACATTCATCACATCCAATGATTATAAAGTGGGTGTCTATTTTTGACATCCATTTTTGGGTGTTAAAAATAACTTTTCTCTTAGAGGAATTGTTGTTTCTCTGACATTTTTGAATCAAAACCAACCCTACAATATGCATCTTGACCGTTACACGGACATTGTCATTTCTTTTTTTTTTTTTTTTTCTTTTTTTGGTTCTCCACATTTCTCGCATGTCCAAATGACGCGGACAAGTCTCATGGATCTTGTAAGTATTAATCTAGCTGCCCATATACGCATCTCAGTTTCTAAACGCTTGACATTTCACAAACCCGAAGAATTGAATTTAGTGTGTTTCTAAGGAAACCTTCGAAGTTTGAACAAGGCAATGCCGTCGGCGGAGGACTACGAGGATGCTAGGAACCTTAGGAAGCCACTTGTCAACAACAACACTGGAAATAGCTCCATCTTTGTTGTGATCTGCGTCCTGATCGTTGCTTTGGGTCCTCTCCAATTTGGTTTCACGGTAGCTTGCAATCTATGATAACACACTTCACCTTTTTCTTGCATAATTTGGATGTAAGCGAGACACTCATTCTATTACTATTGAATGTAATGAATATGTGAAAATATAGTGAAGATTATCATCACATCTAATAGTGATAGAGTAAGTATCCCACTTAAATACCCAATTTTTAACTATAGGAATAATATTTGTTATATATACATATGTCTTTCTGTCCTGCGCTTTTGATTAAAACTGGTTTTCGTTTCTCTGTGGTTTGTTCATTATGTTGCTTGCAGTGTGGGTATTCTTCCCCAACGCAAGAAGATATGATTCGAGATCTTAATCTCTCAATTTCAAGGGTATTTAACTATTTATTTAGTCGAATGATATTTATTGTTTCCAAAATATTCTTCGGGCACTTAAAAATAGATGTGCCAGAGACATTTATGCGATCACTTCAGATCCAATAATGATGGAATTGAGAAATTAATTTTTAAGTATTAAAATGTTCTTTTAAGAATACTTTTTTTTATTATTATTATTGCATTACTAATTTGCTGAATATATTATTGGGACAGTTTTCACTTTTCGGATCTTTATCCAACGTTGGTGCGATGCTGGGAGCAACTGCCAGTGGTCAAATAGCAGACTACTTTGGGCGTAAGGGGGTATTATACCGTAACCACACGTTTTGATTTTTCTTTGTAACAAAAAGAAAATTATTATTAAAATTCCCCATTTTAGAAACTCGTTTATTCTGAGATTTTATTTACCAAAACTAGAACCATATTTTCCCTTTCGAAAAGAATCAAAATTTTCTTTTCATCTCCGTAGAGTTGAAATTTATGTATAACTACGAATTTTTCATGTAAGATTCTTAGTTTAAAACTCCATTCCCACTTTTTTTTTTTTGGGGGTACAGAACTCCATTCTCATTTTGTAAGAATTGTGTGTTTTTTCCCCCTCTATGTAGAGTTTTAACATGGACAGGTCATCTTTCGGTCTATGATGGACCATGTAGGAAATTAGGAGAAAAAGAGTCCCTAAATGTTTATATGACATCTGAAGTTTATATGCGAGTTTCACTTTACTTTAATTTAAAACATTAATTAACCATTCAATTATTAAAGGTAAAAGTGATTTAAGTGGTCAGTCTTTAAATTGAGTTCAATACATAGAGATTAATTTAAGTAGCCAAACATATTAATACAAATTATAGTTTTCAAATAGAATAATTTATATTATTATCTACAGAATTTAGGATTTAATCTATTAATTTTACGAATTAAATTGAATGATGCCGTACAATTTCAAGTGATAAAATCTATGGGTTTCCTTGTATTCAAAATCCTCCTCTTCACTCTCCATGGATGGTCCTATCGTCCTGTGTGCACCTTTCCTATGCCACAAATAAACATGTTAACAACAATTGAAACCCAAAAGAAAAGAAAAATGTTTGATGTATAATAAAATACCAAAACAAACTTACATTATTACTATTTCTCTTCTCTATTTTAATGTTTTAAGTTAGTTGAATTATTCGGTGGGTCCTCAACTTTTTAGAAAAATTTCTTATAATTTTAAAATTTATAATTAAGTCTCTAGACATGAACTTCCATTAAAGATGACCGTTAAAAAAGGAAAATATTCCAATATGCCTTGCATGCGTCATTTGAGTTGAAATGTGATTTCATCACATTAACCCTAATGATCTTCTACATCACTTTTTCCTCCATTTAACTCTCTCAAATATTTTACCCTTTCAATTTCCTGCAACAATACAGCACTTTCACCCAAAACAATTATTTTATCCAGTAGTCTAGAATCCCCAACTCACTTGCTTCTACCAAAGCCTCCATTTTTAGGTGCCAAACACTCGGTTAATTAGCGGGGTTGAGTTGTAACGCACTCATTGCTAGCTGAATCTAAAATTTTAGGACAAAATCTAAGAAAGTCGTTGCATGCTACAGCCTCCTGAATAAACTAATCAGAAAGGGTACATACATATTAGTACATATTGATCCCACTGTACATGTGAATCAAATCTCCCACACAAAATTAATATACATGCATATTTTGGTAGCTTTGAAGATATGGCTAGCTTGCTTGCTTTATCAAGCAAAATTATTGTTTATAATAATAAAAATCCCAAGCTTGTTTCTCCTACAAAAACCAGCAAAAAAATGGGTAATGAAAAGACGTAACAGAGATTTAGTTCCATAATGATAATCGATCCAAATAATTAAGGTCAAACTTTGAATAGTAAAGGTTTAAGGAAAAAGGTAAAAAAAAAAAAAAAATTGGAATGTTTCAAACCATGTGAATCTCCGCAGATCACTAGAAATTCTTTGACTCTTAGTAAAAAAATTATTCAATAAACGCAAAAGATATTACTCTTTTAAGGTCAAGATTGTTATTAATTTCCTGGAATTCCAAAATGAAACAAAGACAGAGTTGTAAAATTTTACTGTACTTCAGGCTAAAAGCCCACTCTTAGCTATACAATTTCAATTTACAAGATCATCAATTGAGCCATAAACATTTTAGAATTAATAAAATGGAGGCAAAAGTGGGGTGGAAGATGATTAGAATTAATATGATGAAACCATATATATTTCAATTCAAATAACACATAGATAGCATATTGGAATATTCCATTATTTTTTATGATCCTTTAACGAAAGTTTTTGGTTAAGGACTTAATTACAAATGCTTTGAAAGTTTAGATGTTTGGGGACCCAATTATAGATTTTAAAAGTATAAGAACTTATTTGAATTTTTCCAAAACGTTTAGAAATCGATAGAATAATTTAACCTTTTAATTTTGCTGGGTCCATTTCCCTTGTTTTGTCTTTTTATCTATGATATAAGTTTGTTGTCATATTATGTTGTACATGAAACATCTATGCAGGAGTAAGAAAAATATTATTTATACTCATAAGATAGGGGACACCGTGCCGACTCATATCTCATTTAAATGAGATCCACATCCCATATAATGGTAGATGAGATGTGAGTCAATACAGTATCCAATGTATTGTGAGTACAAATTAAATAACATAACTTATAAAAGTAATAATGATGATCGAAACCGAAGTCAACAAAAATTAGTTCATTAAATCTCATCCATTCACATTTGTGAAGTATAATGTAACAATACTTGTTATGTGGTCCATCCTTGTACCAAAAGATAGCATATCCATCTTAAAAGCTCCTTTTCCCATACTAAATTATCTTTACGCTTACTAGCGCCAACGTTGGCCAGTCTCCTATCCGTCAAGCCTTTCTTATTATTAAATGTATATATATTGTTAATATAATTTTTTTTATATAAACATTCAATTATATATTATTATATTTCAAAAATAATTGCTTAAAAAGAAAATAAGAGTTGAAAGAGGGGAAAAAAAGAGTTGGAGGAGTAAAATGGGAAGAAAAGTTGGGCATAATTATTATATTTCGATCCCCTTTATTATTTATATAGATATAGATAAAAAAAAAACTCCAGTATACCTTGCTATATATATATATATAATCTTTTCAATGTCAGGAAAGGGAGTAGAGTGACTTTTGTTTAAAATTACAAGCTATGAAATTTAAATTTGAAATTTACCATTAGGGCATTTTGAATTGCAGTCACTAATAGTCGCAGCAGTCCCAAATATAATTGGATGGCTAGCCATTTCTATAGCCAAAGTAAGTACCAATGTTTTCATCCAAGTTTAATTTATTACTTTATAATGAGATGTTACATTATTTATTTACTTCTTTTGCTAGGACTCATCGCTTCTATTAATGGGAAGATTGCTGGAAGGTTTTGGCGTGGGAATAATCTCTTATGTGGTAATCTTGACTTGCTGGTAGTTCTTTATGTTATGCTATCTTGTTTATTGAATAAGGTTATTTTAATATTTAAAAGTGGGTGTTCTATTTAAACACTCATTCTATCACCATATATTAAGCACCCTTGTTGTTTTGAAGATCTTGAGTAAAAATAGACATTAGAAGAAAGATAAATTTGATTCCACTTTCGATGCATCATATTATATATTATAAATTTATAATTCGTTAATTATGTATACCCTCATGGTGTTGATTTAAGTGAAATGGGCTTGCATCACCTAAGCATGTAATCTTGATTTCAATTGTTTAGTTTATCTGTATAGAAAAAACATTCGTAGGAGGATTCATTACTTAGTAATTTGATTCTTTCACAAAGATTTGCCTCTCATTAGTAAGATACGCAGAAGACTCTGATAAATAAAAATTATTTAGTTATTATGTATTTGAAGGTATTAAAATATTTTAATGGTGACAATACCTTTCAAATGATGAACCAATTATGTAATAATGATATAATAAAATATGAATTACGTTTTACTGTTTGGAAAAAAATATTAAATCCAACGAATTTATTTACCACTTTCATTGTGTTTCTATTTTCTTTCTCAAATTTATGAGAGTGTTTGGAATGATTAAAAAATGAAAATGATTTGATTTGTAAATTAAATATTGTGTTTGGATCATTAAAAAAAATAAGATATGATTTCATTTGCTAAATTCATAAGATTTGTTTTATTTTAGTCTTTAAATCCTATCAATTCCTATCAAAATTGATAGGATTTAGTGGAGAGTTGATTTGAATTTACAAATCAAAGACAAATTAAATCAATTCAATTCATATTTTAATAATTTCAAACATAGTCTCTTAGCTTGAATTTTGAATATAAAATTGATTTTTAAGTCCATTCAATTCTTATTTTATTTAATCATTTTAAACATCATAATTGATTAAATCAATTTAATTCCTAATTTATTTAATAATTTTAAATACAAGACTTAACTTATAAATCAGATTAATTCAAATAATTTCAAATCAAATTAAATCATTTTCAAATTTTAACCGTTCAAAACATTACCATGTATTGAGGCACCGAAACATTATATAATTAATTAATGTATTGATCTTTCTTGTTACGTTTAGGTACCTGTTTATATAGCAGAGATATCACCTCGAACTATGAGAGGTAGCCTTGGATCTGTTAACCAGGTTAACTGCATGTTGCTTTGAAATGGAGCCTTACATGCGTTATTTGTCTTCTCTTCTCCAAAATTAATTCATGTACCTTTCCTACAGCTCTCAGTCACGATTGGGATAATGCTAGCTTATTTCTTCGGCCTTTTTATCAAATGGAGAATGCTTGCATTATTAGGTGAGTTCTTAACTATATCCATCTAAAAATTGCTGCACATTACTACTATGAATAGAGGCACGCATAGACATTATTAGGTGAGCCTTTGATATCATCTTGGAAAAACTCCAATGAACATTATTGTTAAATTTAGAAATAGGTCCGTTTTTAGAATTGAAATTTTTGTGTAGAATTTTAAATTTTGTATTTAATTTTACTATAGAATTGTAAAATGATTGTCACAAACTAAATGAAAAGAAAGAGCTATGTAGAATTTATCGAAGAGAAAAATATTTAATAAGTTTATGAATTGACAATTCATAATGCATATATTAGGAATTAATAAGAATTCATTTGAATTGTTTTTGAATTCCATAAAATTCTATTTTAGAATTATGATTCCAATTCAATCCTTTACATCAAACATGAAGATTGAATTTGATTCGTATAATTCCAATTTCAAACTTAAATTTTGTTTTCAATTCTAGATGCGACACGAGGCACAAGAGAATTACAAGAAACAAGTAGGCTAATTTTTTGTTAAAATTTAAATCACAAAAAGAAAAACCAAAAAAACAAACGTGCCTTGAAAAGACGAAGTCCACAAAAAATGATTGAAGTATTAAACCCTCAAAATCGAAGAAGCTAACAAACTTCAATTGAAATAACAAGGAAGCTAATTAGAGTTAGCCCCCCTCTCTAATAGATGCCAAAGCTTGTTGCCTCCATCTCCATGGACAAAAGTTCTGTTCATCTAGCTTGAATGACACTATATTTCAGAAGTTTTTGATGGTGAAACTTGTGCTCTAAGCTTGGCTATTATGCACAACAGAAGGGGAGAATGAATTTTCAGACTCCATGGATCTTTTTCAGCTCTGATACCATATAATGGTATAAGGCCTAGAGATCTTGATGAAAGGAATCAAAGAGGGAATGAGAGAGATGAAGCTATGAGCAAGAACTACATTCACTGTTGTAATCAATCATAATGCCAATAGATTCTGCACGCGGCTTTTATACAGAGATGGTAACTACAATCAGGTGTATAACAGAAGCTAAACAATACTAACTGATCGAAACATAATCACTTTCTAACTAATCTCAGTTACACTAACTAACTCTTATCACAAGCTATACTCTATCATTAAGGTAACAAGCTGCTTAAAAGACGGTGACCATAACTATTTCAGTTTGACACATGCCCTATTATCTTACCCATTGAAACCTTGAACCCTTTCTGAACACCTCTTTGATGTTTGGTCTTATGTTGTTTGTGATCCTGTACACTAGCTGGCTCAGTTTGATCTTTCACTAATGGTTTGATTGTTGGTTTAACCTTTATCCTTATTAATCCCCACCAACGTTGGTGTATTAGTCACTCATGTGTTAGATTGTTATTCTCATTAGGTTAAATGTCAAACCATTCAAGTTACGTACTCTGCAAATTTATTTTTTGATACTTAATCCCATAAAATGAGGTTGCACTATCTTGGAGTTTAATAAATCCATATCATCAGATGAGTTAACATAGAGACTAATGTGTTTCCCATAATATTTGTCAATGATAAATATTGAGCGTTGACTTCACTATATTCAGGGTTCTTTGGCGAAATCCCTTGGGAGTATTAATGATAGCTTAGGATTCAGATTTTAAGTTGATCTATTCTAAATATTGTTATTTGTGCATGTATAAATATCAGATAAAGTAAACAAGCAAAAACATCATTTATATAATCTAGATAGTTTTAACATAAATTAACATTTAGATCACAAGCCTCCCAATTGGCAAATTGAAATAAAGCTTGTAAAAGCACTCTAAACAAATTATATGAACCATTTCATACATGGCTATACCAATAATGAATCTCTTGTATAGAAATGAAAATATGTATACTTTTGGACAATAAAATTATAACAACACATTTCATGCCAGGGAAAATGAAGAAAAAATAATTTATTGAGATGATAAAACATTTTTCTATTTCTTTGCAGGTGTTATTCCTTGTGCAATATTAATACCTGGGTTATATTTCATTCCAGAATCGCCCAGATGGTTGGTATGTATCATAGGAAGTGTATAATATTAATTAGGATTTTGTATATTGTAATTTTGTTTGTCACGTACGTACAATTTGATTTCTAATTTTACTTGCAAGAGAAGTGAGATGACAGAACCTAGAGGAACCAACATTTAATTATTCTGTTACCTTAATTTTAGATTTATTATTTACATTTTACTTTACTATCTAGGCCGAAATGGGAATGACAAAAAAGTTTGAAGCTTCTTTACAAGTTTTACGAGGATCACATGTTGATATAACCATGGAAGCACAAGAAATACAGGTACCTGTTCAAATTTATACACGTTTCTTGGGTACAAGGTTAGCCGGAAGGTTTACAATTTAGGCATACAAACTAAGGGGTTGCTTGCTTTTAGTTTTCATTTTCAATTTTTCAGGTTTTCAGAATTTGTGAAGGAAAAACTGAAAATTCTAAAAACTATAAATTTCAGTTTTCAATTTTTTTAGTTGTTCCGTCATAAATTCTGAAAAACTGAAAAATTGAAAATAGAAACTAAAAATAGAAAACTGAAAGCAAATAACCCCTAATACTTGACATGTGTTAGATATGCAAGTCGTGCTAGCATATCATCTTTCTTTATTAGCGCTAACATATGTCAATCATTAAATTTTATTTTCGTGTCAAACCTTATTGAAGTTCTCTTACCCAAGAAATTTTCACATATATAGACTATTATGTTTTTCTAGGTTCATGAAATTTGACATCTTTATATATTATGCAAAACTTGGGCCAATTGTTCTTGGACTACAAAGTTTAGGTAATTAACGAGAGATATGTTCATCGTGTAAGGGATCATTGGGATCGAACAACAAAATAGATACTGTACAATTAGCAGATCTCAAGAGGAGAAGATATTGGTTTCCATTAATGGTACGATTCCCTTTAATTTGCAATGCCTCTCACCGCCTTCCCTCTCTCTCCTCTATGATTGTGTTTGGTTTTAATTTGTTTGGCTGATAATTCAAATTGCTTCCTTATGATTTCTACTAAATTGTTGCATATGCGCCATGCAGGTAGGAATTGGATTACTTGTGCTCCAGCAACTTTCCGGTATCAATGGGATTTTTTTCTATTCTAGTAAGATATTTTCTAGTACAGGTAAGTGGTTAGATAATTTTTGTATTACTTAATTGTCAATTTCGATGTCATGTTAGATTTATGTGAAATTGGTTATTGCTCATTGCAAATCCCATCCATTTGATTTAAATATTAAACCTTTATGTATTTCATGTCTTGAATTTTGATGGTTCCTCTTGGGATAATAGGAATTTCATCCAGCGATGTGGCTACATTTGGACTTGGAGCTATTCAGGTGAAAAACTATACTCTAGAAAAGGAGAAAAGACATATATGCTTTTGTATGAGTATTAAAATATTAAAATTTTCTCATTTTTTAATATTCTACATGTGAAGGTCGTAATGACTGGGATCGCTACTTCGTTGGTGGACAAAAGTGGCCGAAAGATACTTTTGATAGTGGGCACTCATTGCAATTTGCTTGTCGTCAACATCTAATAAGATTTCTTTATCTATAGGAAAATTTATAAGTGAAAGTTTTAATTATCAATAATGTTTTATAGGTATCATCCTCTATAATGACGCTTAGCCTCCTTCTTATTGCTACAACATTCTATCTGGAGGTTGGTAATCTTACTCAACCTTAAACTTCGGTTCAAAATTGGCATTTGATTAGTGATGTTTATATTCATTGGCGTTGCTTCCCTGAATCAGGGAGTCGTATCAGATGATTCTGATCTTCATAAAATGTTGGCTATTCTCTCAGTTGCAGGCCTAGTGGTATAAATTTATTGATTTGGTGTGATTTTTCTTTATGCTCACGCTTTAAGTAAACTAGCACTTTGTCAGTTTAACTAACTATTTCTGTTTAGGTTTTGATCATTGGCTTCTCTCTAGGCATTGGACCAATCCCTTGGGTTATAATGTCCGAGGTATACCTATTTTCTGCGTACAGAATTCCAATATGCTTTGGGTCCTTTTGTGATTTTCTTTCCTAGGAAAGATTATGGAGGTTTTGTATAGAATAATTTTTAATTTTCATTTCTTATTTTTTAGATTTTATGAAGGAAATACTAAAAATCATGAAAATTATAAAATTCAGTTTTCAGTTTTTAATTTTTAATTTTCGATATTTTCTTTATAAAATCGAAACATGAAAACTGAAGATGAATTAAATTGAAAATTATTTTCTAAAACCAAATGCACGCATATAGCCACCTATTGCTTATATTTATGAAAATAGGTAATTACTTTGTATGAGAATTTACCTAGCCACTTTCATAACTTTAAATTATGAGTTAATTTTTTTTTAAAAAAAGAAGGAATATCTACTTGATGTAAGAGTACTAGAGGGAGCCCAAAATTTGAGAAAATGAGGAAATAACGAGGAATGAGATAAGCGAGATTTCGAAAAACACAATAGCAAGCCATGAGCCAAAACCTTGGGGTATTGAGTATATGGGTCTTCATACTTATATGGTCCTCACTTAATTCATTATTAACAAATATTAGACTTCATCACTCACACTTGAAAGTCGCCCATCATAATAAGCTTTTTTAATGTCTACAAGGAATTGTGGCCAATGCTCAAAGGGTCAAGACCAAACCCAAAAATCAACTATAGACTTTGTAGCTTGTTTTCGGTGACTACCAGCCTTTAATGATAAGTTTGGACAAAATGTCCAACATGGTGGCTGCACATCTTTCAATTTTCGATGCACACCAATGATAGTCAAAAGGCATAATAGATTTGGTTTGAAAATCAATATCAATGCATTGAAAAAATATGCATCCAAGCTCTATAAATTGAGCTTTCATTCGAACTCAGTACACAACACAACAAAGAAACCAATCCACCACCTCCTTACTTCAATGTAATAGAGTAGAATTATTTGTTCCGTGTGAGTTATTCTCTTTTGTGAGTTGAGAGCATATACCAGTGAGAAAAATACTGTGAGATATTCTGGGTATATTTGGGATTTGGGTTGAGTGGAGTGTGTCCACCTCTTTTGTATCTCCATCATATTTCCATAGTGAACTATTTGGTTGTCGCCTTTGTACGTGGACGTAGGCTTTAAGCCAAACCATGTAAATTCCTGGTGTCATTTATTTTACACTTTTGTATATTTATCTTGCGTCACTCTATTTGTGCTTTGTCAACCCGCCATTTCACAACAAACTGGTATCAGAGCTCTTATAAAGTTCTGGGCTACTTTGTTTAAAAATGACTACTGCAAAATTTGATATTCAGCAGTTTGATGAGCGCATTAATTTCGGAATGTGGAAGGTCCATATGATGGCTATTATTGTACAGCAAGGTGTAAAAGTAGCACTTTCTGACAAGAGGCCTGAGACAATGAAGGAATCTGAATGGGAAGATGCCGATCAAAAGGCTTTTTCTATTATTCAGTTATATATTACAGACGATGTGCTGCAGGAGGTCCTTTTAGAGAAAACAGCAAAATCATTGTGGACCAAGTTAGAGTCATTATATATGACTAAGACGGTGGCTAACTGTCTCAGTATTTTGCAATGTCTGCATATGCTCAGTATGATAGAAGGGATATCAATCGGGTCTCACATAGCTGAATTCACGTCACTCATCACAGACTTGAAAAATATGGACGAGACATTTTCAAGTGAGCAACAGGCAATGATATTGCTTTGTTCTTTACCTCCTTCATGCAAGCACTTTCGTGAAACACTCATATATGGTTGCGAAACCCTCAAAATTAATGAGGTTAAATATGCACTTTTAAGTCACAACAAAATAAAGCCCGATACGAGTAATCATGATAATACTGCATCTGGTTCGGTTGCCAGAGGGAGGTCAAAGGAGATGGGATCGAGTAGTAGCAAAGGAAGGTTTAGATCTAAGTCTATACATCGTAAGCCGATATTGCAAGAATGAAGGACACTAAAGAGCAGAATGTCCAAAATAAAAAGAACAAAGATTCAAGTGATGCAGTAAGTGTTACTAAAAGTACTGATAATGTTTTCGCAGTATCAACCAATTCAATTGGTGATACTTGGATGCTTGATTCTAGTTGCTTCTACCACATATGTCGAAACCGGGATTAGTTTACAACTTACTGATCAATAGACAGTGTCGTTGTCCTTATGGGGAATCATATGCCCTATAAGGTCATAGGCATTGAAACAGTCCAAATTAAGATGTATGATGGAATTGTGAGAATATTGACTGATGTTGAGTACATACTAGACTTGAAGAAAAATCCTATATCATTGGGCGTCTTCAATTCTTAAGGTTATAAGTATTCTGGTGAAGATGGAGTTTTAAAAATCTCCAAATGTGCTCTTATTACGATTAAAGACAAGTTAGTCAGCAGCTTTTATTTACTTCAAGGAAGTACAATTGTTGGTGCTAGCTCAGTATCATCCTCATCAATTCAAATTCAGATATTACTCGCTTGTGGCATATCCGTCTAGGGCATATGAGTGTAATAAGAATGTCTATTTTGAGCAAGCACGACTTGCCACTTGATCTCAAAATTGGGAAGCTTAACTTTTGTAAACATCGTGTTTACGAAAAGCAGACCACAGTCAAGTTAAGCACTGCTATCCACAGGACTAATGGCACAGTGGATTACATTCACTCTGACTTATAGGGCCCTATGCCTGTTCCATTAAAAGGTAGTGCTAGATACCTATTGACATTCATTGATGATTTCTCGAGGAACATATGGTTTCATTTTCTGAAACACAAGAATGAAGTGTTCCATACTTTTAAGAAATGGAAAACGCTTATTGAGAACCCGTTCGGCAAGAAAATCAAGCGCCTCCAAACAGATAATGGTTTGGAGTTCTATGAAGGTTAGTTCAACGAATTCTATGAAAATGAAGACATAGTAAGACATCATACTGCGCGAACAACTTCACAACGAAATGGAGTGGCAGAACGTATGAATAGAACTCTTTTGGAGAGGCCTCGTTGTATGCCCTCTAATGCTGATTTGTCAAAAGAATTTTGAGCTGAAGCTGTTAATATGGCTTGCTATTTTATGAATCGGTCTCCATCAACTACAATCGATCTGAGTACTCCTATTGAAGTATGGTCTGATGCTCCTGATGATTACTCGAATCTGAGAATTTTCAGTTGTCGTGCATATTCTCATATTGATGATGGAAAGCTTGAGCGAAGGGCATTAAAATTTCTTAGATATGTAACTAGGGTGAAAGGTTATAGATTATGGTGTATAGAACCTAAGTCATCCAAATTCATAATCAACAAAAATGTCAAATTCAATGAATCATGCTTCATCTGAAAAAGGAAATTGGCGATATAGAGAAAGACCAAGATGCTAGCAAGCAAGTGTAGTTTGAAGCTGAACCACCAAAGTAGATAGAAAAAGATCCCTCTGATCAACCTATTCAAAAAGAAAAACAAGATATTGTTGATGCTATACACGACAATAATTGCAGCATTATAGCCTTACTAGAGATAGAGAAAAAAGGCAAATAAAACCACCACAAAAGGTATGGTTATGCAGACATAGTCTCTTTTACATTATTAGTGGCAGAGGATATGGAATCAGAAGATCCCACCACATACCATGAGGTTATCTTGAGTGAAGAGTCTGCACAATGGATTGCTACGATGTGTGAAGAGATGGAGTCTCTTTATAAGAACCAGACTTGGGAGTTGGTGAAACTGCATAAAAGACACAAGGTCGCTGGTTGCAAGTAGATCTTCAAGGAAAAGAAAGGATCCCCTGGAGTTGAACCGACTCGTTACAAAGCATGTTTATGAGCAAAAAGGTTTTAGCCAAAAGGAAGGAATAGTCTTCAATGAAGTATTCTCTCCTGTTGTGAGACATAGCTCCATTCAGGTGTTGCTCGCTATGGTTGCACTATTTGACTTAGAGCTTGAATAGCTCGATGTCAAGATAGCTTTTCTTCATGGTGAGCTTAAAAACAGATCTACATGTAGCAATCGGAAGGTTTCATTGTCAAGGCAAGAAGGATCATGTATGTCTCCTAAAGAAATCATTATATGGCTTAAAACAATCTCCTCGCCAGTGTACAAGAGATTTGACAACTTCATGTTAAGTCGCGGTTACTCAAGGAGTGACTATGATTGTTCTGTTTACCACAAGAAGCTCTCAGATGATTTGTTTATCTATTTGTTGCTTTGATGATATGCTCATTGCTGTTAAGAGAATGTTTGAGATCAAGAAGTTGAAGGAGCAACTCAGTGGTGAATTTGAAATGAAAAACTTGGGTGCAGCTAAGAAGATTTTGGATATGGAAATTCACAGAAATTGACGCATTGGCAAATTATATTTTTCTCATAAGAAGTATATTGAAAAGGTACTTGAGCACTTTGGGATGCAAAATACAAAGCCTGTAAGTACTTAGTTGGCAGCCCATTTCAAATTATCAATTGCAAATTCACCATAGTCTGTTGAAGAGGAAGAAGACATGTTCCTTATACTAGTGCAGTTGGAAGCATCATGTATGTTATTGTATGAACTCGACCAAATATTTCATATGCCATTAGTGTTATTAGTAGATATATGGGGAATCTTGGTATGATGCATCGGCAAATAGTGAAATGCATACTTCAATATCTTCAAGGCATGACAGATCTTGGCTTAGTGTATTATAGGAGTTGTAACACTGGTGGCAGTGTTAGTGGTTACATTGACTTTGATTATGTTGAAGATGTTGACAAAAAGAGATATCTGACATGATATGTCTTCACGCTCTTAGGTAATGCAATTAGTTGGAAAGCGACTTTGCAGTCTGCTATTGCATTATCCACTACAAAAGCCAAATACATCGCAGCAGTAGAAGCAGTAGTTTAGTAAGCAATTTAGGCTTAGAATAAGATGTTACAACTATTTATTGTGATAGCCAAAGTGTCATACATTTGATAAAAAATTAAATGTATCGTGAGAGAACCAAACATATTATTGTCAGATTTTATTTTATTCGAGAGATTATTTCTCAAGGTATCATTGAAATGAAGAAGATTGGTTTCTCAAACAATCCAGCAGATATGTTAACAAAGTCAATCACTGTTACTAAGTTCAAGCATTGCTTGGACTTAGTTGACATTCAAAATATGTGAGTTTGCCTTTATGGGCACACTGGAGAAGGTAACTTCAAAAACTTAAAGATGAATGAAAAATCAAGCCGAGGTGGAGATTTGTAGACTTTATGGCTTGTTTTTGGTGCCTACTAGCCCTTGATGATAAGCTTGGACAAAATGTCCAACATGGTGGCTGAACATGTTTCAATTTTTGGTGCACACCAATGACAGTCAAAAGGCAAAATATGTTTGGTCTGAAAACCAATATCAATGCATTGAAAAAGTATGCATCCAAGCTCTATAAGTTGAGCTTTCATCCAAACTCAAGACATAAGACAACAAAGAAACCAATTCACCACCTCCTCACTTTAGTGTAATAGAGTAGAATTATTTCTTCTGTGTGGGTTCTTCTCTTTTGTGAGTTAAGAGTATACACCAATAAGAAAAATACTGTGAGGTATTCTGGATATATTTGGGATTTAGGTTGAGTGGATTGTGTCCACCTCTTTTGTATCTCTATTATATTTCTATAGTGAAATATTTGGTTGTTTCCTTTGCTCATGGACATAGGCTTTAAGCCGAACCATGCAAATTCCTGATGTCATTTATCTTATGTTTTCGTATATTTATCTTGTGTCACTCTGTTTCTACTTTGTGGGCCCGCCATTTCACAACATCAACTAACCATTATCTCTAGTCTCTTTTGTTACATTTGGATTATTAAGTGTCTATATTTTCTAGACAAACGTCCAATAGTGATTTCAACACTTTAACTACTGTAACAATGTTCATAAATAGAGGAAAGTTAGCTCTAATAAGCACTCACATAACAAAGTAGAGAGACCTTTGGTGTTCCTCTTTTAACTTCACCATTTCCTTATTGTCCTTTCTTGAGATCTATTCTCTAATAATACAATTTCACACTTTGGGGGTTCCATTTGAGTGTTAGCCATGAAATTTTGTGTTAAAGTTTGAATGACACAAAAATACTTGATAAATTACTTTGGCTGAGTTTAGTTGAACTAACACAAATTTAACTAAGTTGAATTAGCTTAATCTGAGTCTTTATTTGAGTTGATGACTTGATTTAAAAACTGGTATTCATATTTAGAAAGTTATATAATCATGCCCGTGATCACAAATATTCAACTTAGTTACATCGTCGAAGTCAAGCATTTTTTTTTATCATTTTACATTTGTTACTTATATATTTGAGTGGATGCACAAAGTATTCAAGCTTAAGAGATCCTACAAATCATTTAAGATTTCTCCCCAATTGCATAGGCCTAGTAACTTAAGGTAGATAGTACTTTGTAATAATGAACATTCCATATATATTATAATTAGGAACTGATATTGCTAATCATGTGATTTTCAGATACTTCCAAAAAATATTAAGGGCCTTGGTGGCAGTGCAGCTACCTTTATGAATTGGTTCACTGCTTCGTTAATCACATTGACTGCCAACATACTTTTAAATTGGAGCAGTGCAGGTCCCATTCTCTTTCTCTCTCTACCCCCTTAAATTTCATACAATTTAAAAATATTTGATAATTTATCCTTCAAATTTAGTTTAATATATGATATTTTTTTAAAGTATAATTGAGTAAATATTGATTATTAACTTATATGCATTATTATTAATTTTTGTTCTTGAAATTCGAAATGTTTGATAGTCAATATAAAAATCATATAATTGAAGGATCTAATTAATTTAATTTAATCATTATAAAAATTATTAAAAAGAGTAAGAGTATATGTGTATGTGAGAAGTGAACAGTATAAATTTCGAGCCTCTAAATGGAATTGTATGGCTAATTAGACACCCAAATTAAAAAAGAAGCATATGACTCGACCCTCAAATTTTTTCCCCTAATAAATCACTACTTGTCAATTCTCACTGTTGTGACCCCATCCCATTACTCCATCATTAATTTCATCTCTCTCCTTACCATTCATCAAACCCACCACTTTTCAGCAAAGTGAAGCCGAGATTAATTTTAAGTTTGAATGTTATTTTGATGTGAGAAATAAGAATGATACTCTCGGTCTTTAATAAAATTTAATGGTTGAGATTAGACTCCCAAACTAAAAATGAGGTTGACCAACCTCTCAAAAATTACTCCTTCCTTCACTCCAAAATCATTCCTAGTTTTTAACCATTAAATTACTAATGCAACATCTCACAACTCCTCCATCCTTTCTTCAAGCACATCTTTCCTCTCGAACAATTGCCCTTACCTATTCAATAAATTTCTCTTGTCTCTCAGTCCAAGTGGGCCCTTATGCGTACCTTTCAACACCTCAATCTAATCCAACATTATAGATCCCAAAAAAAGTTCTTCAAGACGAGGCCTTGATAAGGGTCTTTAACTTTTCAATGGTTGATGCGATTGGGATTATCACATACTATGTAGAAAAGTGGGGAGTTTAATGAATGGCAAAGATAGAATGAAATTAAAGATGGATTAATGATAGGCGGTGAGGACAATGACATATAGTGATTGTACTGGAAAAAAAATTGTGGGGTGGATCATACTTGTTTTTAATTTGAGAGTTTAATAAGACTCTGTTAATGTTCTCTAATAGGGTGTCTCTACTTATAAAAAATATTAGCCAATTTTTTTTTTTTAGTTTGGTAAATAGAAAAACTAATAAATTGTTTTTGCTCCTAACTTTTAAAAACCAAAGGTGCTTTTAAGAGTACCTCATGAGCTTTTTTTTTTTTCAGAATTGATTTGTGTTATCTAAAACTTTCTAAAACTTAAAAAATCTTAATATAACCTTACTCTAATTCAACGATAATAAAAAAAAGAAATTGTTCTCTTTAATATCTATATCCATATCAGCCATGCATTTTGGAGCCTAAGAGCAAATTCATGTTACTAAACACTACTATCATGGATTCTCTCAATTTCATCATTATTTTGCCAAACAATACTTCAATGTCTTTTTAAGAGTAGCTTTTAGAGAGCTTAAAGGACCCATTAACTTTGAAAAAGCAACAATACTATGAAAACAAGCCTTAGAGGCTCAAAATATAGTTCTCACTTCTCACACATATATCATTCTCACTTGATAGTGTATGTATATATAGGATTTAATTTCTATGTAATGTCAGCGTAAGAGATTTTTATATAATCATCCAATCATATATTAGCATATTAACCATAATAGTTGACTTTGTTATGTATTGTATGAAAAGTTATGCAAATAAAAGATGTTAATTGGATATTGATAGTGTAAGTATTTTATACTATTGTCAGTGTATCAAAACTAAACTCACACACACACACACACACACACACACACACACACACACACACACACACACACACACACAGATATATATATATCACCTTGTATGTAACCTTAGCAATACCATTAAAATAAGAAAATGACTCACTAATAATACATAATAACTACTAAAATAGATTGAGTAATTTCTTTGATTTAAAATGCCTATGTATGGGTAAGCCTAATTATGTAAATTCTGGTTGTGATCAGGAACATTCGCAATTTATGCAATTTTTTCCGCCTTCACTATTGCTTTTACACTACTTTGGGTTCCCGAGACCAAGGACAGGACCTTGGAAGAAATTGAGGCATCATTTATTAGATAGTTTAGATTATTTTTATGCTGATTATATTTGAGTTGGTATGGAGTAGGTTCGAGAAAATACACATCCATGTTCATTTTGTTGTTGTTTTCGGAATAGTAAGGCTTCACTTTTCTCAAGATTGAGTTGGATGAATATACGAGGGAATATTGACAGGATAATAACCTTTTTGAACTTTTGACCTAAAATAAGAATACTATTTATCTATTACTATTCTCATTTTATTATTTTTATTATAATATTCCTAACCTACCCTTAATCAAAATTTGTGTTAACTCTTGTTTATTCTCACCTATATTTAAGTTCAATCTCTTATTTACCCTCACGCTTAACTGTCATCACTTACCCTAAAAGAAAAGTTCAACTATTAGCTTGTTTTTGCCCGTTGGAAACAACTTAAATTTTGTGAAACAAGTTTTCTCTAAACTAGAGTAAATTTAGCATTAAAAAAGAAAAAAAAAAGCTTCTTTTCTAGAAAACAATCAAATTGCACAATCATGATTGGCATGTTCATTCGAACTTAAATGTGCTGGCCTCTCTTTCCCACTCACTTGTTCAAAGTGTGTTGTATCTTAATATATTCTTTTATTTTTGTAGAAGATATATATGACTAAGAAAGTTGGATATAAGAGAACTTACTCAACACAGTCCACTATTTACAACATTACTGTACTTAGTACTTAGTATTTACCATAGGAAAAATATTACTTTATTTTCTATTTTATTTTATATTTAAAAATTTTCATTAATAAAATGACAATGAAAATATTACCACCAATATAATATTAAATAAAAATTATGATGAGAATAATCTATTTCAATATTACAAGCATTATATGGCAAATTTAAATAGTTACATGAGCATTACATATTTAAATCATTTGTGAGATTTGATCAAACAAAAATATATATAGAAATCTCTTCATATTATATTTGTACACGAATAATACATCAAAATTTTATTATGTTGTAACTTCAGGAAAAAAAATCAAATACTTCACTTGAAGTTTTCATGCAATATTTGCTATTGCAATAACACAAAAATATAAACAAAAAAAAATGCTAATGAGATACTTGATTTAATTAATTAAAAAAACATATGTCTAATATAGATAAGCTCATGTAAATATCTAATATAAAACACTTCAATTTAACTTGTAAAGGTTATCCATAATATAGTCTTGGTTTTATTTTACTATTAATAAATAAAAAATAGTTGATTTTTATGCTTAAGATTAATTAAAATATTTATTAAATATAATTTGAAATATATGATGACAACAAACATGAGTTGATCCAACTTTTCTGTAAAAAAAAAAAGGGTTAACACAACTATTAATTAATTAAGGGTAATTTAGGAACATTAGAATAAAAGCATTAAAAAGAAAGTAGTAATAGATAAAATGGAGTGGCTATTGAATTGGGGTTCTCATTATTATTTAACAATTCATTTTGACAAATGTCGTCTCCAATTAACAAATTTTGAGTGTTTTTAGCCTAGTACTTAAAATGTGTGCACGTATCTTGACCTTGAGTTAAACTTTGTCATAGTGTGTAGTTATGATCAAAATAAACATATAAAATACACTGAGTTGATATGGAACATACAATTAAAATCATTTGACAGAATTCAATTTTGGCTCACTAGAAAATTTTTTGATCTCAATATATAATACCTTGTCATCATAGGAAATCTTTGCAAGTTCTTCGGCTTTTTTTTTCTGGCATGTAATAGTTATTGGTCTATAAAGTTTAGCCCACGAAATTTTTCATGATTTCTCATGAAAACTTTTGTCTTTCAATGGAATGAAAAGTTGACAGCCCTATTAAAAGCACTCATGTTATGGATATGTCTATTTGTTCCATCTAAAATTCCAAGGTGAAAGTGCTTTGAAAATATACATCAATGAAATATAAAGAACTGGACAAAAAGACACAAAAGAATGTCACAACTTTTTCAAAGGATTCTACTAAATGAGACAAATAAAAATTTATTGAAAATCCTATGTAGTTGGCATCAAAATTTATTTATGGAAAAACTATTAGAAAAAACTACTATTTTTGTATCCATGATCGTATCCCAAATAAGATTAAATTTGGTAGTGTAATAATTGATCGTGTATAAGAGAGGGTGTGGAGATTCAATTCCATCATATCACCTCATAAATCTATCTTATATTGGTTGCCTTAAAATAATTTGTGAAAATTTATTAATAATTATTTTATGTGGATTTTGGCTCTTATTGTTAATAATAAATAATTATCAACAATTTCTTCATAGGTCTCAATTCAGAAAGTGCAAGCAATTCCTTTTTTGGATTCTAAGATTTCAAAATTTTATTAAAAAGAGTACTTAATTTCAACAATAATGATTTTTTATATATATTGCTTTTGCCAATAAATAAATGAACGTTAACTGACAATAAGAAATAAGAATAAATTTCATAAATATAAGTGAGAGGTGAAAAAAAAAGAATAAGAAAAAGAGAAAAGAGAGAAAGAACAAATAGAAGAAGAAAGAAATGAAAGTAAAAGTGAAATGCAGATAAAGTACAAGAAACAAAAGCTTTAAGAAAGTAACATTGTCATTATTTTTATAAGTACGATATTGAAAACTAGAAGAACAATGATGAGCAGAGCAAATGAGACTGAAGATGAAAAATGATAAAATGAATGTGAGTTCAGAGAATTTTACTCGGCTTCCTTTGTACTTATTCATGTCATTGCAACTATGGAGAATGTAGGGTGTGCAAGTGTATTTTGGGGACTGAACTCTCTTTTACATTGTCATTACTATTATTTTAATAAACTAATTCGACGTTATCAGAATATGCCAAGTGTCCTTGACGGTTATTTGATCTAATGTTTCAAAAATGTAACGTTCAATTTGAAATTGATAGTAACTGTTCCTTATTCTATTTCAAGAATGCTTCCCTCTAGCTTGTAAGCTTGGCAACTGTCACATTTTCCTCATACTCAATATTCAATAACTACCTCAAACTTCATCAACATGCTATTATGTCAAACTCACATGCAAATGGAATCTTGTCACAGGCCATATAAACTAAAACTTACTCAAAACTTCTTCTAGTTTTCAAGGATGAACAATGAAAACTTCCCAATAATTTTTCAAATTAAATTTTTTATACTTTGAATAATTTTGCTCCTAGCACCATGTTCAACTTACTACCTAAAACTTTCAATGTAGATTAGTTTATTGATACTTTGAATTTCTAGCTTAATAATAATTTTGACAATTCTTATCATCTTGTATCCTCTTAAAACATTAAAATTTATCTCCCACATTGTGTTTTGTTGGAGGGTGGAAATGGAGAGAAGTTTTTTGACTAAGCTCTATATATGAAATTATACTTGGAGTTCATACACTAAGATTTCTCCCCCAATCAAGTCATAGGAGCATTAAGAATAGTAATAGAAACACAAAAAAGTGATTTTCATTAAACTAAAAGGAATTCAATACATTATCATCCCAAGTAAGTTATATGTTTGTTCTAACACTTTGAAGCAAACAAACATGATCATAATATCTAGATAAGTGTATCATGAACATGAATAAATCAAGAAAAAGGGTAAAGGATAGAAGAGTCAAATACATAAGTGTCACTTGACCTAGCCACCTCACCATAACTCTGTTTTGATTTCTCCATAGGTACATAATTTTTATGATCAACCCCAAGATTAGTCAAAAGATGCTTATTCAATCTCAAGAAGCATTGATTCTACTCTCCTATCTTGTTCTGGCTTTCATTAATTAAGTCTTAATCGTCAACCAGGAGTTACGCATCTCATATCACCAAAATTACTCGAGTTTTTCAATCACGCATGTAGAGACATGGGATCAAGACAAATGTCACAAGGGGCTCTTGGTACGTTCTACTAGCAAGCAATTTGTTCATGTCTCGGTCTTGGTCTTCTCTAGTATTATTCATCATCCTTTTGAAAGTTGAAACTGTTCTTAATCACTTTATTGTGTAACAATCCAATTATACAGCAATACATCCTAAAAAGGGAAAAGGGAAAGAAGTAAGCAAAGTTACAGAAGAAAAGAAAGTTTATGCCAGAAGGTCCAGCGCGTGAATTACGAGTTTGATCGGTTATAGTCTTCCTTAAGGCTTGCTTGATTTGGTTACGGTTAGATTTTCTGAAACAAACTGAAAATTGATGTCTTGTGCATATATAAAAAAAAAAAAGAAAGAGAGAAGATAATGTGAAAATCGTTGTTTTCCATGATTGCCAATTTACTTTACATTTCATGTCGGCCTCAGATTGCCACCATTTAATTTTCTTGTCGGCCTCAGATTGCCATCAATTTATTTTCATGTCGGCCTCAGATTGCCAATTTACATTTCATATCGGCCTCAGACTGCCAATTTACTTTCATGCCAGCCTCAGATTGCTAATTTACTTTTCAGTCGGCCTCAGATTGCCATTTTCATTTTCATGTCGGCCTCAGATTGCCAATTTACTTTCATATCGGCCTCAGATGCCAATTTACATTGCCGGCCTCAGATTGCCAATTTACTTTTCAGTCGGCCTCAGATTGCCAATTTATCTTCCCGTCGGTCTCAGATTGCCAATTTACTTCCATGTCACCCTCAGATTGCCAATTTACATTTCATATCGGCCTCAGATTGCCAATTTACTTTCATGCCGGCCTCAGATTGCCAATTTACTTTTCAGTCGGCCTCAGATTGCCATTTTCATTTTCATGTCGACCTCAGATTGCCAATTTACTTTCATATCAGCCTCAGATGCCAATTTACATTTCATGCCGGCCTCAGATTGCCAATTTACTTTTCAGTCGGCCTCAGATTGCCAATTTATCTTCCCGTCGGTCTCAGATTGCCAATTTATCTTTCAGTCGGCCTCAGATTGCCAATTTACTTTCATGTCACCCTCAGATTGCCATTTTACTTTTCCATCATCCTCAGATTGTTCTTTTACATGTACAGATTGTCTAAAAGTGTCATTTTTCCGATTAGTCTTCTAACATTTCTTGTAACTTGTGAATTTGGGTCAAATTGGTTAGCCATTGTTCTTTGAGTGATTCACACATGTTTGATTTCTGAACCGCATCATCCCATGTGACTTTTCTTGAAAGTTTACGTCATTTTTGCTCGGATTTAGATTTCATTGCATTGCATGCCTTGCTGAACAAAATCGATGATCATGTCTTTACTCATTCCTTATGAAGACAATATTTAAAATTCAAATTTTCATATTCTTCTTATAAGGAATGAGTAAAGAGGGGCAGCTGTGAACACCTAATTTTGTCCGGCTCATAAATAGAATAAATAAATTTTTTTTTTGCATATTTTATAGTTTAAATAGTTTTTGCATTTATTTCCTGATTATTATTATTATTATTCAGCCCATTTTCTTGTCAATCCATGTTTTTTAATCCATCCTATTTCTTGTCAGCCCACATTTCATTAGTCCATTAATAAATAAATAAATAAATAAATCCAAAAATATAATAATAAAAAGGGAGAAGCAGTCCGTGACACAAGAAACAAAAGGAAATAAAACAAAGAAGAAAAAGGAAGTCAAGCTACATCATGGTTCATGTTTCCCATTGACACAATGATGAAGGTTGACAAAATTATGGGTGTTTTCCCCTTTGCTTGATTACAGGTGACCCGGTACCACACTAGCCAGCCTGTAAAAAGAGGATCAATGATAAGCAGTGACCACACACATACATTCATCAGTGACACTTTAAGAGAGATATGGGGTGAGAATCTGAGCGGAGGAAGCTCACCTTGCCATTAGCATATGAACCTGTCACATAAAATTGACCTCACAGCCATTATCATTCTTCCAAATCTTGAGTGCCAATATCATCGCTCTTATTATCATCCTTAAGCCACCCATTTAACTCTGACCATTCGTTTGACCCTCATTCTTTCTCCATCATCAACTTCAAACTACCCCATCAGAAACTAAACATTCCTAGCAAGTTCCAGCAGTACAATTCAGCAAAAATCAAACATAAAAAAAAGCAAGTATAATAACCATTACCAGTATTAACAGCAGGTATGTATAGATATACATATTCTTAGAATACCAGATAAACAAAAAAGGATAAGCAGAGACCAAACAGAAGAGGAGGTGGTGTCACGGTCACCATCGCCGGCTCCTTCTCTTCCCTTTCCTTTCCACATCGCCGACAACCCCCCTCCTTTCCCCTCGCGTGTGAACCCAGCCAACTCCCTGCTCCGTACTACTGTGAATCTTCTTCCCTCTCGTGACACAGCGTCATCAAGCCGCCATTTCTTTGTCATCGTAGCGTAAACTTCCTCCCAGCTAGCCCCGAAGCGGCGCAAAGTGCCTCTAGCCCATTTCCTTAAACCCTCCTCTTTCCGGCCACCGCACCTCAGTTGCCCTCCCCTTTTACAGTAGCATCGCGACCCCCCTTTAACCCAGTCACTGTCACGCCCAGCCCCCTTTCTCTACTCCCTCTGCCAGCACATCATGCACGATCCCTCTGCCTCCCCTTCCTCCGTGGCCGCGGCTTCACCTTCTTCCTCTTCTCTTTCCCCCTGCCTCATATCTCTCTCTGTCCTTCTCTCTCAAAGTGTGCGTGTGTGTTTGCAAAATGAAAGACAAAAAAAAAAAAAAACAAATCCCCATCCTTTTGTTCCAGACCTTTCCCGTATTTCCTTTTTAGTTTATTGTTTTTATATTCTTCTATTTAATTCTTAATTTTGTCCTATATAGATGTAGATGGGTGGGTTTATTGGTTTCAAAGTTTTGGGCTGTTAATTATTGGGTCAAGGGATGTTGGGCTCTTCAATTTTTGCACTATTGCTTGGTTTTTGACTCTTTTATTCTATAGTTTACGTTAGTGATTGGGTCAAATAATGGTGGGTTGCATTTAGAATTCTGGGATTGTCATAGGTCCGAAATTTAAAGGCTAAGTAATGGAATATCCCTATTTGGGTTTGCTGAGGTCATTTAGAAATTAAGCTAAATCCAAAAAAAAAAAAGAGAGATTAAGCTAAATTAATTATTGGGCCTACATTAATGTGTCTAGACTTTGTATGTACATATCAGTGGACGTCATTTTTGGGATTAGGAAATAAAGGAGATTTTGATTATTTATTGTTATTTTAATTTGAATTAATGTTATCTCATTTTTATTAGATCAGATTATAGTTAATGTTAATATATGTGTAATGCATGTGTACATGTTAGTATTAGTGTGCATATCCTGAAAAAGAATTAGGTTAGGAATAGAATTAGGACAATGAAATAAAATTTGTAAAATTAATCTAAGGAAATTAGGACAAAGATATAGGGAGTTGTAACTTTATTTGATTTATTTTCTGTTTTAAAATAATTGGATTTTGGGGTCTTTCGCTTGAATTTGAGTTTATTGGTTGAATTAATGTTTGTTTTATCCGTTTTGAGTTTAAAATCAATACTTAGGCATTTTATTTACCTTTTCTTTATCATTATTAATCAATAAATTGTATTCTCAAAAATAAGATTAATTTAGCCGTGACAGCTTGTTAATTTTATATTCTGGAATATTTTAGCTGAGACAGCTTAATATTCTAAGAATTCTGTTTTAAAAATAAAATAAATTAACATAATAATTACAGAACTACGTGACTTTGAGTTCCCCATTGCACCAGGGGATACGTAGGAGCAGGTATTCCCTGTCAAGCCAAAATTAAATTTTCATAATTTTTATTTTACTTTTAAATTTTTTTTATACATTTTATTCTTTAAAATTTAAATTAATCAATTATTAGTTAAATATTTTATTTTCAAATAAAGAAGTTAGTTTAGCCGAGACGGCTTGTTAACTGAATATCTTGGACATCTAAGTTGTGACAGCTTGATGTTTCAAATTTTCAAGCTAAAATTAAATTTTATGATATTATTTTATTCTATTTTGCATGTAAATATTTTTGTTCATTATTATTATCATTATTGTAAATATTTATTTATTTACTTATTATTATTATTATTATCATCCTCCTCTTTCTTTATTATTTTAATTTAAGTTAATCATTGAAATGAATGTATTTTATTTCAAATAAAGATGTTAATTTAGCCGTGATGGCTTGTTAACTTAATATTATGGATACCTGAGCTGTGACAGTTTGGTACTCCAAAATTTCCTTATTCTAAGAAAGATTTTCTTTTATAATTTCCTTCAGATAAAGGTGTAAATAAATATTTTGAAAGGTTATTAATAATTTGCACAATTCAATTAAGGTAACCGTAGTAATACGGATGTATCAGGGATGCTGCGAAAATGAACTTTTTGCCCTTCCCTGTGCATAATCGACTCCCGAATTCAAATCTGGTTTCAAAGATCATTTATTCAAATAAAATGGTTTTCTTCCATGTTTTTCCAATTTAATAAAACTTGGTGGCGACTCCAATTTTAAACAATCTCATTTTTCGCCGTCACGTCGCGATCCCGGTTGCGACAGATGGCGACTCCACTGGGGACACTGTGAGAGTCAGGCCTATAATAATTGATTGTGCTTATTGTTATAACCTCATTTTTTTTCTTTTTGTCTTTTCATTTTATTTTATTGTTAGTTGTCTATTATTCTCTTTCTTTTAAATTTTGTTACCATCATATTTGTATATATTTTCATATTAAATTCTTTATGACTACCCTAGGATAGAAAACTTTCATTCTGTTTGTATATATTTATTTTTGTTTCTTTGCACTCTAGGATAGAAGACTTTTATTCCATATTGTCTATTTTGCAGGTATTGTCATGGGTAGTTTTAGGATTCCAGGTTTGTATGCTCTCCTCACACACAACACTCACACTTTAATCACACACGAGTGGGGCCCTATACCTGGGTCTGAGTACAACTTGAGATAGGTAAGAGATTGTGTAGTGGTAGCCATTTTGGATGTTCATCCTGTTTGGTTATCGCGAAAATCTCGTCTAGAGTGTGACTCTTTTGTGAATATTCCACACCTAGTGGTTTACCTGCTGTTGTGGATAATATTATGAAATGAGCCTAAACTCTAGAGGCCGTAGAATCCTGAGTATATAGATCCATCTGTTGCAAGTGTTCACAAAGTAGAATAACCATAGAACTATAGACTGACCTCCAGAGCTCAACTCAAATAGGACACAAAGAGAGCATACTCTTTCTTTAACTCACTTTTTTGTACATAAATTCTTTAAAATGCTCAAAGTATTTGTTATTTCCTTTTCCTTTTAAATGAAAAATCATCACATTTTTTGTTTTACCAGGTTTGTTAGAGAATCATATCAAAGTCTTGTTGTGAGTATCTTTGGAAAATGGAAACAAACATGAGATCAAACAATCATGAAGGGGAAAAATTAAAGAAGACTTTACATCTTAAAGCTAAGAAACCTGACATAGAAGGTCTGAGATCCCTAGGTCAATTATTGAGTATGCCACAACGCCTTTCTCTTGCAAGGAAGTACGGAAAAATTTTGAATCTGTTAGAGGTGGAAGAACAGGTAGAGGCAATCACAGCATTGGCACAGTACTATGATCCTCCACTCCGGTGCTTTACCTTTCAAGACTTCCAGTTGGCACCAACTCTTGAAGAATTTGAGCGAATCTTGGGGTTACCACTAGAAGGGGAAAAACCTTATCACTACCAAGGTCATTATCCTTCTTTACATACCATAGCAGCTGTCTTAAAGGTCAATGTAAGGGATTTGCATGAAGCTCAAAAGCGTAGAAATGGGATCAATGGATTCTCAAAGGATTACTTGGAAGGACATATGCACCGCTTAGCTGAAGCTGAGGATTGGGACACTTTTTCATATATACTAGCACTCACTGTTTATGGCACTGTCTTGTTTCCAAATATTGAAGGCTTTGTAGACTATGCAGCTATTGATGTATTTCTGGCTCGAAAATTTCATGGTCATAATCCTGTTCCAGCCCTCTTGGCAGATGTTTATTGTACCTTAAATTTTTGCTATGAGAGGAATGGCAAAAGAATTTTATGCTGTCTACCAATGTTGTATGTATGGGCCACTACACACATATTCCAAAGAAATTACAAGGCACCCTGTCCGATTGAAGATCTAAAAATGCATCGTATTAAGAAGAAAAGCGGACAAGAATGGGCTCAAGACCTGGCCAAATTAAATGAAAAGGTGATCCGATGGTACCCTTGGTGGGAAGAGGGGCAGATTTTGATTTATCAATGTGGAAACTTCCCAAATGTACCCCTCATGGGCACTCGAGGATGCATAAATTACAACCCGGTATTGGTATTGCGTCAACTTGGTTACCCTATGATGGGACCACCTTCTGAGGCTGCAATCACTCCATTTGTCTTATATTACCTAGACTTTGATAATTTTGGCCTACTACAGAAAGTTCGATCTGCTTGGAATAAGGTTGTCAGAAAAGGAAAAGAACTGGGAGTTAGAAGCTGTGCAGTGAAAGAAAGCTACAGTCAATGGGTGAAAAACAGGGCTCAAGAGATTAAGCTGCCATTCAGAATTTTGATAACCGCTCCTCCTAACAAAGAATCATCCTCATATTCTGATGAAAATAAGGGGATCAGAGAAATGAAGGAGAGGTTAGATAAGATCGGGCAAGAAAAGATGCAAATTGAGGAAGAATTGAAAGGTGTTCACTACAATTATGCAGTTCTGAAACGAGAAAGTGCCGAAAGAGATCAAATTTTGGAAGGAACAAGTAAGAAGTTGAAGATTGGGCACGGCTACATGATGAAGACCAAGGAATGCCTCCAAGCTGCTAATAAAGAGCTAGGGCTTCGAAGGCAAGAGCGTGATCGAGCATTAGCTGAAAACCAACAATTAAAGAAGCTACTTCAAAATGCCAAAATCGCTGAGGAAGCTGCACTAGCAGGAGGGGAACAAATAAGCAAGAAATGAGAGAGATAAGAAAGGAATACCAGAGGAAGATTGGGGAACTAAAACAATACATGAAAGATGAGACCATGAAATTTCAGGCTGCCTTAGGAGAAGAAAAGAAAAGAGTTATAGATTTGGAATTTGACGTGCAACGCCAAAGTCATGTCATTCATGAGTTGAAGATTCGTTTTTCAAATTTGGCAGGGCTAGCTAACACAGCAATAGAAGATGTTCCAAGATACTTGGAAATAGCTGAGCAAGAAATTATCCCTTTCAAGACCCCAACTGGACTTCGCAACTTTGTCAATTACTGCAAAGATTTGGTTGGAAGGATGAAACAAATAATTGCCGAAAGAAGTTAAAGAGGCATTATCTTTTGGTGATGATGTTTTTAGGGATCGATATCTAGCTTTATGATGTACCTTTTTTGTCATTTTGGGAATAGATGTAAAAAAAAAATATACTCCTATGATGAATGGATGGTTGTTTCATTGTTATGGTCTTATGGCAATATCCATTAAAGATAACTTAGTACCTTTGAACGAGACGCTATGGGGAAAAGTTGTAACTGAAGATACTCACATCAAGACTCAGCACGATTGACAATCTCTAACAAATTGCAATATTTTTATCTTTTTACTTAAACTATTTTTTTTAATGCAGGTAAAACATCGCAACCATTGGGCGCCCAAGGAAAGAAGATGCCGATCTAACTCGTGTTCATAACACCAGAGCTCGGACCAAGATGGCGGGTGGTAATGGTGACCCAGCTGTAAATGCTTCCGAATCGGGAAGAAATTTAAGCCTAGAAGTTGATGCAGTAAGGGGAAGGCTGAATGAAATGTCAATTAATCAAATAAAATTGGAGGAGATGATAAGAGCTATGAAGGAGTCAATCGACTTATTAGGAGCTAATCAAAACCGAGACATGGTGAATACGTCGGTCGATGTACAACCAAATGCTGCAATAATAACTATACCGGGGGCATGAAACGCGACTATAAATGTCACTCAAGGGATGAATGACGGGGATGGGATTCCGAATAACACTCATGGGCAACCACCACCTACAATGCCATTAGTGATCCCTATTGGAGAAGGCTATCGTCCCTTAGAGAATGGTCATACTGATGGGCACGGGCATGCTACCCCTATTTGGGAGCCACCTCGTGTTGTCATCCAAAAGCAACCATTTTCCTCGGAGAATAGCCATGCAGAGGCAGAAAAAGGACAAGTTCAAAGAAGAATGGATGAAGAAGATTCAGGATCAAATTAAAGCCATCCAAGGGCCTAGCACTTATGGCTATATGGAGATTGAGCAGCTTTGCCTTCCCATCGACGCAGTGGTTCCGAAGGACTTCAAGATTCCTGACTTCTCGAAGTATGATGGAACAGGTAACCCTCTGTTCCATTTGAAGAGTTATTGCACCAAGATGTCAATCTGGTCTAAAGATGAAAAGTTTCTCGTTAGCTTTTTCTAAGAAAGTTTAACCGGACCTGCTCTAGAATGATATATTCAATTAGACCATTCAAAGATTTCTAGCTGGAGAGAATTAGTGGCCCAATTCATGAATCAATACAAGTTTAACATGGAAATATCGCCAACTAGAGAATAGTTGAGCACGATGCAGAAAAAGAGGGATGAATCTTTTAAGCAATATGCTCAAAGGTGGAGAGCTTTGGCTGCTCAAGTGCAACCACCACTTATCCCATCCGAAATGTGTTCGTACTTTTTGGGAACATTGGGATCTCCTTATATCGGAGCAATGGCAGGAGCAGCATATAAAGATTTCTCTGAGTTGATCACTGCTGGAGAAAGAATTGAGAATCTAGCTAAAACTGGTAAACTTCCCATGAGCAATGAAGACACAAGAAAAGGTTTCCCACCCAGGAAGAAGGAGACTGATGTGAATTATGTGCAGAGTCAGCAACCCTTTAATTCAAAACACGCACCAGTGTACCCAAGATCCCAAACACCACCATACCAAGCCTTAACCACTCCTTATCCATTTTACCAAACCGCACGAACCACAAATACTATCCCATACCCCCAACCGCAGGTCAATAATATCCACATACGACCATACCAACCAGCTCGACCAACATATGCCTATAACCCTACCATGCATCCTCAGAACTACCCAAACACCATACCACCATGACCAAATGCCCAAAACCAAAGCCGTTCCTGATTCCAGAATTTGTCACCTTTTCCTGAACTATCCATTTCAAACGCTGATCTCTTTCAACGATTAGTTGATGCCCACTTGATCTCGGCTTATCCTGTGCGCCCATTAGAACCACCATACCCAACTTGGTACAACCCGAACGTTACTTGCAAATACCACATGGACATAGCAGGGCATTCAATCGAAGATTGTGAAGGCTTCAAGACGACAGTAAGAAGACTAATTGCTTGTGGTAGATTAGACTTTCAAGAGGAGTCAAAACCAGATATTGTCCATAACCTAATGCCAAGTCATGAAGGAGGAGGCCGGGTAAATGCTGTAGAGAAAGAAGAACTCCTGATAAAGAAGGTTTTGAATCTCAGAACACCCATGGAGAAAATTTTTATCAGCCTGAATGAGTCTGGTTACAGTATAACAACATCTGCTCTAACAATAAATGAGAATGAGAAATATGACATGAATTCAAGCTGCCTATATCACCGTGGGGCCCTTGGCCATGACATAGAAAATTGTTGGGATTTCAAGGCTCGGGTACATGGATTACTCAACTTAGGAGTAATACAAGCAAAAAAGGGCCTGAATACCCCTGATGAGGTGAATGTAAGTGAACCGTTTATACTTCGAGTACCACCACTTAATGTAGCTCCTAAGCCAGAAAAAGTGATCATTACTGTCAAGAAACCTACACCATTTGAGTACAAGAGTACACATACTGTGCCTTGGAATTATGAGACTCAGGTCAAGACGAGTGGAGACATAGGGGAAACCTCGAAGGCTCGAGAAAATGAAGAAGTGATTGGTGTCATGGAGGTAAAAGGAATAACAAGAAGTGGGAGAGTTTATGGGCCCGGAGAGCTGGAAAAAGGGAAGTTTATCAATGAAGGGTATGCTAGAAAAAGTTCAGATTCAGAAAGGAAGGAAAAGGAAGATGAAGAAGAAGAGTTCCTAAAGCTAATGAAGCAAAGCGAGTATGATATTCTAGAGCAATTAAAGAAGACTCACTTGAATATCTCTTTTATCATTAATCATGTCGTCTGAACCTCATCGAAAGGCAGTACTAAAAGTTTTGAAGGAAGCTTATGTCAAGCCTGACGTCTCATCGGAAAACGTGGTGAATATGGTGGATCCAGTGAATCGTGTTAACATGATTACGTTTTCAGATGAAGAAGTTGTTTCACAAGTCAACCCACGAGCATTATACATAACCCTCAAATGTAAAGGATACATAGTGCCCAGAGTTCTCATTGATGGAGGGTCGGGATTGAATGTCTTACCTGTGTCCACTTTAAGCTATTTATCGATGAGTAAGGATGATATACTGCCACAAATGATGGTAGTGAAAGCTTTTGACGGAGCGAAGAAGAGCATTCTTGGGGAGATGGTGTTACTACTGGAGATTGGCCTGAGCAAATTTGAAGTGTTATTCCAGGTAATGGAAATTGAGTCTGACTACAATATGCTGCTAGGAAGACCATGGATTAACAATGTCGGTGCTGTCCTTCAACCTTGCATCAGAAGGTTAAATATGTTGAAAATGGTTCGGTCATCACAATCCATGGAGAGAAAGAGATCATAGTATCCAAACCAGTGGCATTGCCATATGTTGAAAATGTAGAGCTAGTGGAGAGCAGTTTATGGCACAACCTGAAGCAAAGAGGCCTGAGACAAGAGCAGGATAAGGCCCCAATACAAAATCAAGTAGTGGCTCACATCATGGCCAAGAGTGGATATCTGGAAGGAAAAGGCCTAGGACCATAGTTGCAAGGCACCCAAACTCCAGTATCGGTGCCAGAGAAGTCTAACCGATTTGGTCTAGGATATGAGACCTCTCTGGATGACAAGATGAGTGCCTTGGCTTTGGAACAGAATAGACAAAAAGGGAAAATGAAGCTGATTCCTCACTTGAAAGAGACATTCCCTGGTCCAGCTGAAGTGATTATGGCCGGTGAAGTTCGCTCCCTTTGTTATTTCTCCACCATCAACACCTTGGATGCTGAGAAAATAGAGGAAAACAACAAGATTCATGCCGCCAGTAATGATGAAATGCTGAGGAACTGGACAGCTAAACCAATGCTTGATGTTATTGCTGAAAAGTAATTAGTTGGGTTGTGTTATTCAAGAATTATTTATGCTTTTGTTTATACTATTCAGAGACATCATTTGAATGAATTTGCATGATTTTCAATAATCTTTCTATATGTTTTCCATTTGCCTCGTGTCTGTTTCTATTCCTTTTGTTTTATCTTTTTCCGTTATGTTTTTCCCTTACCACTTCTAGCTCGGTAATTTGCGTTTCCCATGCTGTTTTATAATCCACCATTTGATTTAGCATTCCAATCCACCGCAATTACTTTCCAGGAATTTGAATGTCATAGAAATTTTGCCACATGAAAAGGAATTTGGGAGCTTATCAATTGATTCTCTTGCTGCAATTTACTGCGATAACCATGAGTCCGAAGATGACGAAGAAGTTGTTGAGCAGTTTTCAAACCTACTGGAATACTCAGAAAAAGGATTTGGCTTAGACAATGAGGTGATAGAGGTGATTAACATGGGCACTGAAGAAGAAAAGAAAGAGCTGAAAATAGTGGAAAATCCCGAACGCTCAGAAATGATTGCATTGTTTAAAAACTTCCTTGATGTGTTTGCATGGTCTTATCGTGATATGCCAGGATTAGACCCGGAGATTGCTTCACATAAGATCCCTTTGTATCCAGAAACTGAGCCGAAAAAGCAAAAGTTGAGAAGAATGCTACCTGACATGTCATTGAAAATAAAAGAAGAAGTGACTAAACAGCAGGAGGCTGGATTTTTGGAGGTATCAAGACACACTGATTGGGTGGCCAACATTGTGCCTGTGCCTAAGAAGGATGGAAAAGTCAGAATATGTGTTGATTATCGGGATTTAAATAAGGCTAGTCCAAAAGATGATTTTCCTCTCCTACACATTGATGTCCTTGTTGATAATACAGCTGGAAATCACCGATTTTCGTTTATGGATGGATATTCTAGGTATAATCAGATTCCCATGGATAATCATGATAAAGGAAAAACTACTTTCATAACTCTGTGGGGAACATTTTGTTATACTGTCATGCCATTCGGATTGAAGAATGCCGGTGCCACCTACCAACGTGCTATGGTCGCATTATTCCATGACATGATGCATAAAGAGATTGAAGTGTACGCAGATGATATGGTCGCCAAATCTAATAAGGGAAAAAGTCATGTGACAGTTCTGCGAAAGCTTTTCGAGAGGCTCAGAAAATATAAGTTACGATTGAACCCTAATAAATGCATTTTTGGAGCTTCTACAGGGAAGTTACTGGGATTCATTGTTAGCAGAGAAGGGATAAAAGTGGACCCTGACAAGGTGAAGGCGATACAAGAAATGTCTCCCCCCCGAACTAAACGAGAAGTGAGAAGTTTTCTTGGAAGACTCAATTACATTGCTAGATTTATTGCCAATTTGACTAGTACTTGTGAGCCTATATTCAAGCTGCTGCGAAAACATCAACCTGGGGAGTGGAATGAAGAATGCCAAGAAACTTTTGATAAAATAAAAGCTTATTTAATGACGCCTCTAATTCTGGCCCCACCTGTACCAGGCCGTCCTTTAATATTGTACCTCACAGTGTTGCCCACATCTCTTGGGGCAATGTTAGGACAATATGATGAGTCCAGAAAGAAAGAGCAGGCAATTTATTATCTGAGCAAGAAGTTTAATGACTGTGAATCCCGTTATCTGGCGATTGAAAAGACTTGTTGTGCATTAGTGTGGGCATCCAAGAGGTTGATGCAGTACATGCTATACTATACTACTTGGTTAATCTCTCGAATGAATCCATTGAAATACATATTTGATAGTCCTCATGTTTTGTTGAGAATGTCAAAATGGCAAGTAATGCTGTCTGAATTTGATATCAAATATGTGACTCAGAAGTCCATCAAGGGAAGTGCAATTGTTGATCATCTAGCTGAATATCCTCTTGAGGATATACGGCCTATCATGCCAGAATTCCCCGATGGTGAGGTGTTAATAGTGGAAAAAGATGAGATAGAAGAGGAGATTGTATGGAAAATGTATTTTGATGGGGCTGTCAATATGAATGGATGTGGAATAGGAGCGGTAGTGGTATCACCACCGAAGCGATGCCAGTCTCCATCAAACTAGACTTTGAATGCACCAACAACATTGCAGAGTATGAAGCATGTGCAAATGGTTTGCAAGTTGCAATTGACTTGGGAATCAAGGAACTAAAAGTCTTTAGGGACTCTGCACTCATAATCTACCAAGTTAATGGGGAATGGTGTACAAAGGATCCGAAATTGATACCGTATCAGAAGTACTTGTCTCGATTAATTGAGCATTTTGACGATATATCATTCACCCACTTGACTCGAGACAAGAATCAATTTGCAGATGCTTTGGCGACCTTGGCTGTGATGACTAAATTGGAGGTCCACGCAAATGTACAACCTATTCATGTAGAGGTGCAAGATGAACCGGTGTACTGTGACAGCGTGGAGATTGAGCCAGATGGCCGACCATGGTATCATGACATCAAACAATACATTCAAAAAGGAGAATATCCGACTGGAGCAAATGAAGTGCAAAGAAAAACAATTCGACGATTGGCCATGGTCTTTTTCCTAAATGGTGAAGTCCTTTACGAGCGGAATCATGACACTACTCTCCTTAGATGTGTAGATGCTCATGAAGCTCAAATGATTATGACTGAGATCCACGAAGGAATCTGTGGAACCCATGCTAATGGGCATATGATGGCACGCAAGATACTAAGAAGTGGATATTATTGGTCTACCATGGAGAACGATTGCATCAGTTATGTTCGAAAGTGTCACAAATGTCAAACATATGCAGATCGAGTCAATGCTCCTCCAGTTCCATTACACAACATGGTATCTCCTTGGCCTTTCTCAATGTGGGGTATGGATGTCATCGGCCCAATTAATCCCAAGGCATCCAATGGCCATCGTTTCATTTTGGTTGCAATTGACTATTTCACAAAGTGGGTGGAGGCTGCTTCATACGCCAATATCACACAGAAGGTGTTCATCAGATTTATCAAAAAAGACATCATATGCAAATATGGGATTCCAGAAAGAATTATCACAGATAATGCTCCAAACCTCAATGGTGCTGAAGTTCAAAAGTTCTTTGAAACCTTCAAAATCAAGCATCATAACTCAGCTCCTTATAGGCCTCAAATGAATGGTGCGGTTGAAGCTGCAAATAAGAATATCAAGAAAATCATCGCCAAGATGATGGTGAATTACAAAGACTGGCATAAAATGTTGCCATATGCTTTACACGCATATCGAACCAATATACGGTCAAGCACAGGAACAACTCCTTTCTCATTGGTATATGGAATGGAAGCTGTACCTCCCATAGAAGTGGAAATCCCATCCTTAAGGGTTCTAATGGAGTCTAACTTAGAAGAATCTGAATGGGTGAAGGTCCGATATGAACAGTTGAACATGATAGAAGAGAAAAGACTAGCAGCTATCTGTTATGGCCAGTTGTACCAAAGCAGAATGTCTAAGGCTTTTAACAAGAAAGTCCGTCCTAGAGATTTTTATCCAGGAGATTTGGTTTTGAAGAAAATTCTCCCTAATCAGGAAGATACACGAAGCAAGTGGGCTCCAAGTTATGAAGGTCCTTACATTGTCAAGCAAGCATTCTTAGGTGGGGCGTTGATTTTGCAAAATATGGATGGACATGAATTGCCCAAACCAATTAACACTGATGCAGTCAAAAGGTTTTATGCTTGAAAAGATACTGAAAAAGCCCGTTAGGTCGAAAACTCGAAAGAGCGACCTAAGCAAAAGTTAGGGTAAAATGAAAAGAAAAAAAAGAAAAAAAAAAAAGAAAAAGCTCGTTAGGTTGAAAACTTGAAAGAGCAACCTAGGCAAAAATTAGAGCAAAAAGATAAGCATCATCTCAGGCAGCTTATATTGGGGCAATTTTGGTTGAATTTTTCCAATGAATCAAGCAAGATTGAAACTGAGGCAATTTTTGAAAAGAAATGGTTTGAAGACATCATCAACGATCATGGCTATGGTGTTCAACTTGCTGCAAGAAGTGGATTGATTGAGCCACAAAGAACTTACATTGGGGGCAAAATTTCATGTCTTTCACAATCTTGTCTTTCGTTTTTATGTTGTTCCCACCTTTCAAACATTTATCATCCAATACACCAAGCAATAAAAATGTTTATTCAGCCAATCTTTTTGCTTCCTCTTTAAGTGCATGTTTATTTATGATGTCTCGAGTAAGCATAAATTGAAGTTTAAAGTTATACAACCTAATAATTCTTACAGCAATACATCCATGGCTAGCATCACACCAAGAAAATTCAGAAGTTTCAGTCAAGCTTGGTAGAACAGCAAATCATCATCCTAAAAAGGGAAAATGGAAAGAAGTAAGCAAAGTTACAGAAGAAAAGAAAGTTTATGCCAGAAGGTCTAGCGCGTGAATTACGAGTTTGATCGGTTATAGTCTTCCTTGAGGCTTGCTTGATTTGGTTACGGTTAGTTTTTCTGAAACAAACTGAAAATTGATGTCTTGTGCATATATAAAAAAAAAAAGAGAGAAGATAATGTGAAAATCGTTGTTTTCCATGATTGCCAATTTACTTTACATTTCATGTCGGCCTCAGATTGCCACCATTTAATTTTCTTGTCGGCCTCAGATTGCCACCAATTTATTTTCGTGTCGGCCTCAGATTGACAATTTACATTTCATATCGGCCTCAGATTGCCAATTTACTTTCATGCCAGCCTCAGATTGCCAATTTACTTTTCAGTCGGACTCAGATTGCCATTTTCATTTTCATGTCGGCCTCAGATTGCCAATTTACTTTCATATCGGCCTCAGATGCCAATTTACATTTCATGCCGGCCTCAGATTGCCAATTTACTTTTCAGTCGGCCTCAGATTGCCAATTTATCTTCCCGTCGGTCTCAGATTACTAATTTATCTTTCAGTCGGCCTTAGATTGCTAATTTACTTCCATGTCACCCTCAGATTGCCAATTTACATTTCATATCGGCCTCAGATTGCCAATTTACTTTCATGCCGACCTCAGATTGCCAATTTACTTTTCAGTCGGCCTCAGATTGCCATTTTCATTTTCATGTCGACCTTAGATTGCCAATTTACTTTCATATCGGCCTCATATGCCAATTTACATTTCATGCCGGCCTCAGATTGCCAATTTACTTTTCAGTCGGCCTCAGATTACCAATTTATCTTCTCGTCGGTCTCAGATTGCCAATTTATCTTTCAGTCGGCCTCAGATTGCCAATTTACTTTTATGTCACCCTCAGATTGCCATTTTACTTTTCCATTATCCTCAGATTGTTCTTTTACATGTACAGATTGTCTAAAAGTGTCATTTTTCCGATTAGTCTTCTAACATTTCTTGTAACTTGTGAATTTGGGTCAAATTGGTTAGCCATTGTTCTTTAAGTGATTCACACATGTTTGATTTCTGAACCGCATCATCCCATGTGACTTTTCTTGAAAGTTTACGTCATTTTTGCTCGGATTTAGATTTCATTGCATTGCATGCCTTGCCGAACAAAATTGATGTTCATGTCTTTACTCATTCCTTATGAAGACAGTATTTAAAATTCAAATTTTCATATTCTTCTTATAAGGAATGAGTAAAGAGGGGCAGCTGTGAACACCTAATTTTGTCCGGCTCATAAATAGAATAAAGAAAATTTTTTTTTGCATATTTTATAGTTTAAATAGTTTTTGCATTTATTTCCTGATTATTATTATTATTATTCAGCCCATTTTCTTGTCAATCCATGTTTTTTAATCCATCCTATTTCTTGTCAGCCCACATTTCATTAGTCCATTAATAAATAAATAAATCCAAAAAAATAATAATAAAAAGGGAGAAGCAGTCCGTGACACAAGAAACAAAAGGAAATAAAACAAAGAAGAAAAAGGAAGTCAAGCTACATCATGGTTCATGTTTCCCATTGACACAATGATGAAGGTTGACAAAATTATGGGTGTTTTCCCCTTTACTTGATTACAGGTGACCCGGTACCACACTAGCCAGCCTGTAAAAAGAGGATCAATGATAAGCAGTGACCACACACATACATTCATCAGTGACACTTTAAGAGAGATATGGGGGGAGAATCTAAGAGGAGGAAGCTCACCTTGCCATTAGCATATGAACCTGTCACATAAAATTGACCTCACAGCCATTATCATTCTTCCGGATCTTGAGTGCCAATATCACCGCTCTTAATATCATCCTTAAGCCACCCATTTAACTCTGACCATTCGTTTGACCCTCATTCTTTCTCCATCATCAACTTCAAACTATCCCATCAGAAACTAAACATTCCTAGCAAGTTCTAGCAGTACAATTCAGCAACAATCAAACACAAAAAAAAAGCAAGTATAATAACCATTACCAGTATTAACAGCAGGTATGTATAGATATACATATTCTTAGAATACCAGATAAACAAAAAAGGATAAGCAGAGACCAAACAGAAGAGGAGGTGGTGTCACGGTCACCATCACCGGCTCCTCCTCTTCCCTTTCCTTTCCACATCGCCGGCAACCCCCCTCCTTTCCCCTCGCGTGTGAACCCAGCCAACTCCCTGGTCTGCGCTACTGTGAATCTTCTTCCCTCTCAGCAGCACCGCGTCACTGGCTTCGCCCAGCTGCTGTCATCGTAGCATAAACTTCCTCCCAGCTAGCCCCGAAGCGGCGCAAAGTGCCTCCAGCCCATTTCCTTAAACCCTCATCTTTCCGGCCAACGCACCTCAGCCGCCCTCCCCTTTTACAGTAGCGTCGCGACCCCCCCTTTAACCCAGTCACTGTCACGCCCAGCCCCCTTTCTCTACTCCCTCCGCCAGCACATCATGCACGATCCCTCTGCCTCCCCTTCCTCCATGGCCGCGGCTTCACCTTCTTCCTCTTCTTTTTCCCTCTGCCTCATATCTCTCTTTGTCCTTCTTTGTCAAAGTGTGCATGTGTGTTTGTGTGTGTTTGCAAAATGAAAGAAAAAAAAAAACAAATCCCCATCCTTTTGTTCCAGACCCTTCCCATATTTCCCTTTTAGTTTATTGTTTTTATATTCTTCTATTTAATTCTTAATTTTGTCCTATATAGATGTAGATGGGTGGGTTTATTGGTTTCAAAGTTTTGGGCTGTTAATTATTGGGTCAAGGGATGTTGGGCTCTTCAATTTTTGCACTATTGCTTGGTTTTTGACTCTTTTATTCTGTAGTTTACGTTAGTGATTGGGTCAAATAATGGTGGGTTGCATTTAGAATTCTGGGATTGTCATAGGTCCGAAAATTTAAAGGCTAAGTAATGGAATATCCCTATTTGGGTTAGCTAAGGTCATTTAGAAATTAAGCTAAATCCAAAAAAAAAAAAAAGAGAGATTAAGCTAAATTAATTATTGGGCCTACATTAATGTGTCTAGACTTTGTATGTACATATCAGTGGACGTCATTTTTGGGATTAGGAAATAAAGGAGATTTTGATTATTTATTGTTATTTTACTTTGAATTAATGTTATCTCATTTTTATTAGATCAGATTATAGTTAATGTTAATATATGTGTAATGCGTGTGTACCTGTTAGTATTAGTGTGCATATCCTGAAAAAGAATTAGGTTAGGAATAGAATTAGGACAATGAAATAAAATTTGTAAAATTAATCTAAGGAAATTAGGACAAAGAGATAGGGAGTTGTAACTTTATTTGATTTATTTTCTGTTTTAAAATAATTGGATTTTGGGGTCTTTCGCTTGAATTTGAGTTTATTGGTTGAATTAATGTTTGTTTTATCCGTTTTGAGTTTAAAATCAATACTTAGGCATTTTATTTACCTTTTCTTTATCATTATTAATCAATAAATTGTATTCTCAAAAATAAGATTAATTTAGCCGTGACGGCTTGTTAATTTTATGTTTTGGAATATTTTAGCTGAGACAGCTTAATATTCTAAGAATTCTGTTTTAAAAATAAAATAAATTAACATAATAATTACAGAACTACGTGACTTTGAGTTCCCCATTGCACCAGGGGATACGTAGGAGCAGGTATTCCCTGTCAAGCCAAAATTAAATTTTCATAATTTTTATTTTACTTTTAAATATTTTTTTATACATTTTATTCTTTAAAATTTAAATTAATCAATTATTAGTTAAATATTTTATTTTCAAATAAAGAAGTTAGTTTAGCCGAGATGGCTTGTTAACTGAATATCTTGGACATCTAAGTTGTGACAGTTTGATGTTTCAAATTTTCAAGCTAAAATTAAATTTTATGATATTATTTTATTCTGTTTTGCATGTAAATATTTTTATTCATTATTATTATCATTATTGTAAATATTTATTTATTTACTTATTATTATTATTATTATCATCCTCCTCTTTCTTTATTATTTTAATTTAAGTTAATCATTGAAATGTATGTATTTTATTTCAAATAAAGATGTTAATTTAGCCGTGATGACTTGTTAACTCAATATTATGGATACCTGAGCTGTGACAGTTTGGTACTCCAAAATTTCCTTATTCTAAGAAAGATTTTCTTTTATAATTTCCTTAAGATAAAGGTGTAAATAAATATTTTGAAAGGTTATTAATAATTTGCATAATTCAATTAAGGTAACCGTAGTAATACGGATGTATTAGGGGTGCTGCGAAAATGAACTTTTTGCCCTTCCCTGTGCATAATCGACTCTCGAATTCAAATATGGTTTCAAAGATCATTTATTCAAATAAAATGGTTTTCTTCCATGTTTTTCCAATTTAATAAAACTTGGTGGCGACTCCAATTTTAAACAATCTCATTTTTCGCCGTCCCGTCGCGATCCCGGTTGCGACACCCCCGATAATTAGTCATTCACATTCACAATCTCCACCTCTTCTTCCACCCTCATCTCCTTCATCTTCCACACCCAACTTTTTTTCATCTGTTTCTTCTGCATCAAACCACCCAGTCACCCTCTTATTTATACACAAAAAAAAAAGAAAAACATAATCAATATATGAAAATGCCATTGTCCTTTCCTTGGACTCCCAATGCCTTAACCAGACCCACCTTAATGGAAACTTTGTATATAATTAGGGCATAGTGCCATTTGAATCATGTTGGATTTAATTTTTTATTTGCTTGAAATTTGCTTTTTGCTATCAATTAATCATGTATGTTGTGTCATATTTGCCATATTTGGTGATTAAGTTTGTTATCATTTCTTAATATATTTCTTATTTTTTTCTTGATCACTTTAATGAGTTCTCAAGTGTGGGGTATTGGTAGGATATTTTTTCTTTTCTTATAATTGAATTTTAGGTGGTATGGATCCTAATAAATGGCTTAATTCGAATCAATGGTTGTTCGTATAATGTGCTAATATATTTGCTTTTTTAACAAGCTTTTTTTAAGAGAGGTTAGTTGCTTGCACTATGTCTTTTCTTTATATGTGTGTTGTGATTCAAGAGGAAAATAGTAGACAATGCCTTGTGCAAAGTGTTAAGGAGAGAGTTCACAGATAGGCTAGTCAATGATGATATTGCTTGTCTAGAACATCTATGTATGAATGTACGCACTTTTTCAGTATTATGTAATGTATGTTACAAATAGATGGACAATTAAAAGAGGATGTGATGGTACTAATTTAGGAACAAGTTGCCATGTTCTTACACATTTTAGCCAATCATGATAAAAATCAAGTGGTAAAGTTTAAATTTAATTGCTCTGGTGAGACAGTTAGTAGATACTTCAACTTATTATTAAATTCCATGTTAAGATTAAATAAATTTCCACTTAGGACACCTAATCTTGTTCTAGAGGACTATAATCATGATAGGTGGAAATAGTTTAAGATAATGAAAATAATTTTTTTAAAAACTTTTATTTTCACTACATAAATGGGTATTATTATATGAGGGATAGATAATTTAGTCCCACCTATGTGTTAAAGCATCAAATGGCCTAGTCCATCATCTATTACTATTGGATTTTATTTGAATGACTAGATTTAAAATTGTAACAATTATACAAAATTATAAAATAAAGTAATGTCTTCTAAATTAAAAATAATAATCTCAAAATCACCAAATTAACCTTTTCTCTATACTTAATTTTCCTTTCAATATTTCATCGAACCTCATCATCACCCACTCGTTGCCAATAATTCTTGCATCTTTTTTGTTACATGAGTTCAACATCTTCCTTAGGGTTGATGGTTGTCAAGCACAAAGATTGAAAGGGTTGGAGAAAATAAATTATGGGATTGAATTAATTTCAAGACACAAACTAGTATTCAACTCCCTCCTTTTTCAAGTCTTAATCTTTAGTTACTGTGTGACAGGAGGGTAAAGGTGAACACCACCTGAGATAATAGTTGGCTTGATGAACAATACACTTTTGATACACCACCTGAAAGCATGAAGAACATCATCTTTTTTTGTTCACTGCTATTATATCTTGAAACAAACCGAAAAAGGCTTGCAAGATTAATTGATAGTTAAGTACATTGTTTGGAGTTTAACCGAGTTTCAAATTGTATTGTTGTGTGTGTCCATCCACCTATTTATCTTAGTCTTGTGTTCCTTTGCCTTTCTGGCGACTTCAACTATTGCAGTTTTGTCATGGAGTTAAAGGATGTGGCTTCGATGGTTGAAACTATGGAGCCAAGTTAAAGAATAAGCTTCTTTACTATAGTTGAAATGGGAGTGGGATAGCCAAGGAAGGTGATGAGTAGTGGTGGGGTGAAGAATGATGTGGTTTGGTTGAGAATGAAGGTGGTTGAATAAAAAAATTAAATATTAAGATAATGATAGTTTAGTAATTTAATAGTAAAATTAAAAGGACCATTAAATGAGTTCAACACATGTGAAGACCAAATTAACCATCACCTATTATATGGGTTGTACCAATCTTAGAGCCTTAGATGGTACTTATAATAGATTCAATGTACCGAAGAGTAGCAAGCCAAGATATCGAACTCAAAAAGGTGAAATACTTGCAAATGTATTAGGAGTGTGTTCAAGAAACATGAAGTTCATATATGTTTTTCAAGGATAGGAAGGTTTAGTTTCAAATGATAGGATATTGTGACGAGATGCAATCACTAGAATAAATGGGCTTAGTGTTCCAATTGGTGAGGCTGCTATACTAGCATTGATTTATTTAATTAATTTTTGAGGTTGTATTAAGTGTGTAATGATATTTTCAAATTGGTTATTATTATCTTGTGGATGTCTGATATGCCAATATATAAGGGTTCTTAGCATCTGATAGGGGAACTCAATATCATCTTAATTATTGAAGATGTGGATGTCCTCAAGAACTTTTTCACATCAAGCATTTTGCAGCTAGAAATATAATTGAAAGGACATTTGGGTTGTTGAAGGTTCATTGGAAATGATTATAAGTCCATTATCTTATCTAGTTAAAACCCAAAACTGAATTATAATTGCATGTTTTTTGTTGCACAATTTAATAAGGAAGGAAATGTTTGTGGATCTAGTAGAGACAGAGATGGATAATGTGCTCAATAATAATGATGATGAGACAAAAAACGAATATGATGGCATACAAGATGAGTGTGAAGATAACATACAAAATATTGAATAAAATGAAACATAGTGTTTATGGCGAGATGAATTAGCAAATGAAATATTTTAAAATTGGGCATCTTGTAGGCTCACTTGTAGAATGCTAGCTTTAAGGTTCAGATAATTGTACTTATGATTTTGATTTTGTTGTTTGAATTATGGCTTATGATTGATTTGTATTATTTTTGCCCTGTAATTTTGATGAAATAAGTTGAAGCCTTATACTTTTGCATAGGTTATATTTCTTTGTTCTTGTTTAAGTGAGAGTTTATTATTATGTTCTTATTTGTTGCATGTTCACTTATTATTAGGTATGAACTCTAAAAGCATGCGACAAGCCAGAACTTCTAAAGTTAAAAGAGAGCGTTAAGCTTGGTCAGATGAAGATAACTTATTAGAGGAGCCAGTGGCAAAAAATACATGAGAAGATGTTGAGCAATTCAAACAAGGAACATTGGCGTCGGTACAACACAATTAGAAGTGAAATTTTCAATCACAAACATTAAAGTGAAGCCTCATATTGAATCTATTATTGGAAGGTTGAAAAATTAGTATGGTGTAATATATGATATGTTGAATACTAGTGGTTTTGGTTAGGATTATATGAATAAGAAACTTCTGGTTGATGATGAAGATGTATGGGAAAAATATATTAAAGTTCTAAAAAAGTATTTTATTTCTTATTATTTTGATTTTACAATGTATCTATGTTTTGCTAACTTGGTTGATTTTTGTAGAAAGATGCAAGCTTGAAAGCCTATAGTAAAAGGAATTTTCCTTATTATGATAAGCTTGTTGTTATATTTGGCAAGGATTATGCTAATAGAAACATGTGCCAAAGCTTCTACTGGTGTAAAGGAGAATTTAGATAGGCAAGAGTCTGTCAATGTTAACAATACACCTATACAAGTTGAGGATTATGTGGATTTGAGTGATGATGACATCCAATATATTAATTATTCAGTATCTATGATCAAACTCAACAAGTTGAAAAAAAAAAACATGTAAGGAAAAGGACTAGTGGGGGAGATTCAATTGCCAGTAACTTAAAAGTAGCTTAAAAGAATTTTGCAAAAACATGGTTAAAACTTTAGAAGGCATGACTAAAAGGTTAGCTGCTATGGCTAATAATACAAAGTGTATGAACAATTTCCATGAGATGCAAAGGCTATTGCTAATGATGGTGGAGGAACTAACTCCTAGAGAGCATAATAAGGTTGGTTGTATGCTGATGTAAAATCCCAATCAAGTTTATTTATTTTGGGAGGTTTAAGGGTGAGCACAAAATCCAATTTGTAAAGGATTTGATGATAATATGTAGTAAGCATAATATGCCTTTTAGTTTTAAAAATGACTACTGTTCCAAAAACAAAAACAAAAAAACATATTTTTATTTATATTTTGGTAGTACTTTGACTCAAAAGTTATTGGCTTTATTGATTAGAGTAATATGTTTAGTTGTGAATTTGGATCAGTATGGTATTATCTATAAGTACTTCATGAATTATTTCTTTTTGGTTTGCTTTTTTAGAAAAGTTGTATCTTTTACATATTTTGCATACATTTGGATGTGAGGAGTTGTCACATGCCTCATGTATTAAAAAATATTAACAAGTTCAAGAATAAGTAATTAGGTTAATAACAGTTTTTTATGGGTGTATATCCATTTTTCATTAATTTTAATGATACTTGTGCTAAAAACTAATTATTAACAAGTTTATATATGAACATATTTTTGTCCATAAATTTACTTTTATCCTATATAGGTTTATACAATGACACAACAAACATTGGATATGATAAAAATTCATATGATGAATTGCTTATACTATACTATCAAATCTTATACTATCATATCTAGAGGTATTCAAAATCGATTCAAACCGAATTAAAATTGAAAATTGATCCAAAAAAATTGAAAACTGATCAAACCAAATTTAATCAATTGGAATTAGTTATTAATTTGTGAAAACAAAACTAAACCGATCGATTTTTTATTCTTATTTCCAAAATCGAACCAAATCAAACTGAATCAATAACATGTTGCATTAATAATTTTATTTATTAATTAGATGTATTATTTATAAAAATTTCCTATCCATATCTAAATTTGTCTCATATTTTAACTCAACATATAGAATTTCAATTATACATTAATTCTTTTAATTTGATCAACATAATTTTTTATCAAATCTTCTATCATTTGTTTAATTTATTAGTTAATAGTATGATATTTTAGCATAAATTTTAAAAATTAGCTTATATCGTATAATTATATAGTTTTATAATGATGCTTACTATAATGTAATGTTGTTTATAATTACTTTTTTCTACATTTTATAAATTTTATAGTAAAACCAAAAGTCGAACCCAATCGAACCAAAATAAACTTTATTAATTAGATCGGTTCATTTTTACTTCAAAACGGAACCAAAGCAAATCGCAAACACCTCTAATCATGTCTAATACTATTAGACATTATCTTATACGATGCACCAAACGAGACCTAAGTAAATAACGATAAGTTTAAAACACTAGCTTAAGAAACACTGCAAGATACATAGAGCATTGATCCTTGATTCAACTAGTCACAAAGCACATATTATGCAACCAACAAAGTTGTTAGAGAAACCTCTACTAACTATTTCACAATTCAACTTATAAATCTCTATGTATTTAATCAACAAAGAATTGATTAGAAAATTAAGACCTCAACCCCTAATGAACATCATTAATTTAAAAGCCAATTGCATTGATTTGGATTAAACTTAACCCAGTTCTTCAATTCTGAAGAGGTTAATTCTACATCAATGCATAGTCAACATAATCTCAACAAATTAAACCAATCACCAATCCATACCATTGAATATAGAAAATGAATGGAAAGATTAAGTAGGAGAGAATTGAAGAAAATATTATATATGCATTGATGAAGAGCAAAAGAAATCTCATAATACATCCATGCTCTTTTGGTAGCTCAATGAGCTAACTAAGTTTCCACTCTTCCATAGAAAGGGAGGTGACATGGTCAAAGAAGCAGAAAAATAAATAACTATAAATGAAGAAAAAGATGGAAGCCAAACAGAGAGTTAGAATGAAAGTAATAAGAGAGAGAACTCCTAAACCTAGCAAACATTTCTAAAATGAGGTGCTCCCCCCAAAAAATTCCCTTATGAGGGCCAAATTACGTAATTAGATATTCCTAAACTGGGCCAAAACTAAGAAGAACCTATTAATCCAAATCTGTCAGGAAAACAAAAATTATGCGGACATACAAAAAAAAACATGTTGACATACAATTTGATATTGCATGAATGTAGAGGAAAATGTACAATGTTGAAAATCAAAGTGCTCTTGCAACTTTCCTCATTTTAAGGGTAAGGTGATTACATGTAAGTGTAACCAAAATGCATGTATATGCAATTTCTCACTCTACCTATGAAATGTAAAATTGCTATAAAGCACAATTATAGCTCACAACTCAATACTGATCCATCATAGGACAATTAAGCATAATTTAGACCACAACTACATTAAATATGAGGTAAATAAGTGGTCAAATAATTCAACACATTAAGGACCTACATGCAATGTTACTCACTAAGGAGGTCGTGCCTTAAAGGTACATCTCACCATAAATCATAATAGATAAAACATACTGAGGCCAACCTACTAATGCACCAACAATAATACTCAAGCTTTTAAACATCCTTATTACCTTCTATTGTAAAGTTCTAAAACATCTTTCCTTGATCTTTCTTAAAGCTCCTATAGCTCCTCTTTACCTGATAAGGAAGCTACAATTCTACCTAATATCTCTATGTTTGGTATCAATATGTTTGAACGTGTTAATGTAAAAAGACAAGGCTGCCTCCACTCATAGGGATGTTGTAACACCCTAATAGAACCCCACTGTGCTTAAGTTCAAATTTGGATTCTATTAGTTGTCACTTATGCCTTGTATATATTTTCTTTTGAAATTAACTTAGAAAAATAGTGGACGTTTTTTTTTTCTTTAAATAAATTAATTTTTTGAAAACTTAAGCCTGTATCGTGAAGTGAAATACATAGTGCTTTTATAGATAATAATCAAGTTACATTGCGTACTTAATTAAATAAGCGGAATAAGAGACTAAGTGTAGAACTATTATCACATAAACTAGAATATAATCACTTAATACATAAGTCACAATAGGGCATATATCATACTGATAAGTTATTACAAATAACAATATAAGTTCTACTATTACTAATTGTTTCTCACAAACTATAATGTAACTAAAGCTCGGAATGCTCCTACTTGAAAGGTTTGAAATCTTCATGCGCTACCTCCTTCCTCAGCTACAGCTTCGTTCCTTTAGGTGGACACGTCTGTCTCTGGTAACGACAACGAAAAATAAACATAGGAGTGAGAAATACATGATTTCTCAGTAGGAGTTCCTACTTGTACTAAAAGTGTCATCGTTGTCGTCCCAGTCACTTCGGATTTATTGTAAAAAGGTGAATAGATAAGGATTCAATTATCAAACTTTCACAAACGTGATTAGCCGAAGTGCAGTTACTTTTAAACTAATCTTGAACATTAGCAGAAATATCCATTCAGTATTTCATCAAGCATACATATAAGCATATCATGAAAAACCACTAATAAGCAATAATCATTTAGGAGCTGCATGCATTTCATGATTACTCATCCTCAACATTCACTTGTTTAGTGATCATCATCTTTCATTTATTTCATCAACATATTTCTTAATTACTCACGGGATGAATGCATCAATGCCTTAGACCACCCTAAAAGGGTAATGAGCTCATACCATGGCCGTCGTCACAACCTTTTAGTTTTCTTTCCGTTGCCATGATCTCAACGGTTTAGGGGGTTAAGCCGTGAGCTTAGCTCAAGTCCACTTTTCCAGACTTTCATTGCTACTTTTTCAAACTTTACTTTTATTTTTTTTCCGTTGCCATAATCTCAATGGTTAAGCGTAAGCTTAGCTCAAGTCCACTTTTCCAGACTTTCATTGCAAATTTTCCAGGCTTTTGCTTTTATTATTTCCTTTGAAAATGAATGTATGCATATTATCATGTAATCATAATAAATCATGGGCAATCAATTATTCATCCTCATCATTTCATAACTCATCACCATACATTCACATTACTATAATTCACTTCATGAAACATGGATAATATCATGTAAATCTTATAGTAAACATTTTCATAAATGATTCATATTAAGCAACCAAAGTTATCAAGTTGAGTTCCTAGTGTTCCTAAGAAGTCATGGATGTCTTAGTATTATCTTTTTCTCTTAGTGTTCTTTGTACTCTTAGCATTTCATTAATACATTAATGCACTTCAAAATATTATTATAGGTTCTTTATATATTTTTATTTTGGTTTTCATATAACTCTTGAAGATTATTATTCTACTTAAATTCTTAAAATTCTCTCTTTACAAGACTTGATTCTTTTATTTATAGTTTTGACATCTTTTAGAAGAAAGTTTATAATTCTCTGTATACTTGTTACCTCAGCTTAATAAAGGTAGTTCCAAATTCCTAACTCATCAAATTTTAACATTTACATATTTGGAATAGTGTAAATCAACTGTAAACCATGCATAGGAGGGTTCCCAGGAAAGAGAGGAGGGTCACAATAGACACGCTTAAATACCAAGTCTTTCCTTAGCCAGAACCTTTCCAAACTGCACTTTCACATTACACTATCCCGAAATTTATTTCTCATTCTGTATTTACGTGATACAAAGCTTTATACATAACATACATGGGTATATTCCTATATGTGTTAGCTCTCCAACAAAGTTAAAATCAGTCCATTTGCATTTTTCTAGAGTGAGTTACACCTATTTTACTACTACAAGGTCAGATTTAAAGTTTCAGTCTTAGGCCCTACTTTAAAAATTTATATCTTGAGCTAGAAAACTCCGTTTTGGGTGATTATTTTTGGAGAGTGTTTTATGATGCGTCTAGTTTATGGTAAAAATATTTTTATTTCAAGATACTTCATATTTTATGAGTATTAAACTTCGGAACACCTACTGCCAGAAATAGCCAAAAATCCAGCACTTACCATTTTCATGTTTTATGTCACTTATTTTAACACAAGGATCACACAACATATTTCAAGCATCATTTGAGCATGAAAACAACATAATATCACTTTGGAAGCAGAATGGAACAAGGGGTTTCACAAAATATTTATACAATATCCCCTTGAAACATTTTTATCAACAAACATAAGCTTGATGGCATCCTAACCATGAGCAAGGTTAGATGTCATCATGGCTTACACAACCAAAGTGAGGGCTCCTACCTCTTGTGTAGGGTATAAAAAAGGGTCCTTCTCTTCTTCCTTAAGCTTGAACAAGAGTCCTTGGAGTGGATGACCCTCCTTGAATCTTAGCTCTAGAACTTGAGTGCTTAAGAAAATATTTCTCACTAGAGTTAAAGATTGTAACTCTTGTGAGGGCTAGTGAAAGTTTGGACTTAGGATTTAAGTGTTTGGATGAAGTTAAGAGGATCAAGAGAAGTCTTTGAAGAACATAAGAAGAATGATAGAATAAGAAAGAAAGAACACTTAGGGAGTTTCTGAATTGAAGAGAGTTTGAGGAGCATTTATAGTAGAAAGATTAGAGAAAAAAAACAGAAGAAGGAAAGCACTTGGAGCATGATTTATGGAAACATGTTGGCTGAATTTTGGGATGAAAATGCTCCTTGTTTTGTGCAAACATATTTCCATGTTTTATATAAACATGTTGGATGAAAATGCTCCATGTTTTGTGCAATGATGTTAGTGGAGATTTTCTAACCTTTAGTGCATGTATGTGATTCAGAAATGTGTATGATGTATGTGGTTAAATTATTGTGTTATCATCTTAATCCAATGGCTTAGATTCATTCTTGTCTAAAGACAAGTCTAGGGATTTGTGCAAATGGCATTGTAGTAATTTCTTTAACTAAGACAAAGATATTTTTGTAATTAGACAATAATAGTGGTATTCTTGTAATTCCATTCATAGAGTAAGGGTATCTTTGTTATTTAATAAGGCAAGGGTAGTTTGGTAATTTCCTTTACATAGCAAGGGCATTTTTGAAATTTCCACTAAGTGATGGCATTTTCGTAATTCTTTGCATTTTTCTCTAGACATACTTAAGTAGTCTATTTGTTGTGTTTCATAACATTTGTCCAGATTCTCTTGGTTTTTGCTATCGCTAATTAATATTTATCTTAGTTATAAATTTGGGGATGTTACATTTCTCCCCTTCTTATTAAAAATTTTGCCCTCAAAATTTGATACCTGTGAATAGGTTCGGAAATGCTTTTCGCATATCTTCCTCGAGCTCCCATGTGTGCTCTTCCATTCCATCTTGTCCCCAGGCTACTCGGACCAGAGATACAGATTTGTTTCTCAGCTGCTTGATGCCATGATCCACGATCCTCATCGGTGGTAATTCAAAAGTTAACTCATCTTTTAATTGTATAGTTTCTGGCTCAAACACATGGTGGGTCTGACTGATACTTTCTCAATTGGGACACATGAAAAACATTGTGTAAGTTAGACAAATTTGGAGGTAATGCAATTTGGTAGGCGGAGGGACCTACCTTTTTGAGGATTTGGAAGGGTTCTAAGAATCTAGGGCTTAGCTTTTTGACTTTCATTGCACGACCTATACCTGTGGTAGGAGTAATTCGCAAGAATATGTGTTCTCCTTCTTGAAATTCGAGAGGTTTCCTTCTCTTGTCAGCATAGCTCTTCTGCCTACTCTGAGCAGTGAGGGTTCTTTCCCTAATTCTCCTTATTTGTTTGGTTGTTTCTTCTACCAAATCAGGGCCCAAAATACTTTGCTCTCCCGGGTCACACCAACAAAGTGGTGATTGACACTTTCTACCATACAAAGCCTCATAGGGTGCCATCCCAATGCTAGTGTGGTAACTATTATTATATGCAAACTCAATCAATGGAAGCTGTTTGTCCCAACTTTTTGGCTGGTCTAAGACACATGCTCTTAGCATATCCTCAAGGGTTTGAATTGTTCTTTCTGATTGTCCATTAGTTTGAGGGTGATAGGCAGTGCTTAGACACAACCTTGAACCAAACGCCTTTTGCAAAGCTCCCCAAAATCTTGAGGTGAACCTTGGATCCCTATCTGAGACAATGGTTTTGGGTACTCCATGGAGCCTTATTATCTCTTGGATGTATAGCTGAGCTAACTTTTCCAAAGGGTAATTTGCTCGAATGGGTAAAAAGTGAGCAGATTTGGTCAATCTATCCACAATTACCTATATGGAGTCATGTCCGGTAAGCGTTCTTGGCAATCCCATCACGAAATCCATAGATATTCCTTCCCACTTCCATTCGGGGATTTCGAGAGGTTGCAGCACTCCGGAGGGTTTTTGATGCTCTATCTTCACTTTTTAGCATACCAAACATTTTTGCACTATATTTGCTATATCTGCTTTCATCTTTGGCCACCAGAACATCCTTTTTAGGTCATGGTACATCTTGGTTATACCGAGGTGTACACTAAATTGACTCTTGTGGGCTTTTTCCAAAATGCTAGCTCTCAATTCTTCTTTTGCAGGTACACAGATTCTCCCTTGATATCTCCACACTCCTTCCTTATCCTGGACAAACTCTTTCAACTTTCCTGCTTCGACAAGGGTTAAGGTTCTAAGGAAATCCTCATCTTCCCTTTGAGCTTGAATTATTTGACCCTTAAAGCTACTGGTTACACTTAGTTGGCTTAACCGAATTTGTTCTGAAGTCCCCCTATATCCTAAGTTGAGGTTCCTAAAATCTTCTATCAGCTCATTTTCTTTCACCATGAGCCAAGCGGCATGCAAGAACTTACGACTCAAAGCGTCTGCTACCACATTTGCCTTTCCTGGGTGGTAGTTCAACCCAAAGTCATAGTCCTTGAGAAACTCCATCCAACGCCTTTGTCTCATATTGAGTTCCTTTTGGTTGAAGAGGTATTTCAGACTTTTGTGGTCAGAAAAGACTTCAAACCTTACACCATAAAGATGATGTCTCCAGATTTTTAAGGCAAAGACAATAGCCGCTAGCTCTAAGTCATGGGTTGGGTAATTAACTTCATGAGGTTTGAGCTGTCTAGAGGCATAGGCTACTACATTCCTATTTTGCATCAAAACACATCCTAGTCCTCTTCTCGAGGCATCACAATACACCTCAAATTTTTCTTTTGGGTCAGGTAGGATTAGGACAGGGGTAGTGGTCAACTTCTTCTTTAGTTCTTGGAAACTTTCTTCACATTCTGGGCTCCATATAAAAGCTGAATTCTTCCTTGTTAGCTTGGTGAAGGGTAAGGTAATTTGGGAAAAACCTCTAATGAACCTTCGGTAGTAACCGGCTAGCCCTAGAAAACTCCTAATCTCCTTCACAGTGGTAGGGGTTTCCCATTGTTGCACCGCTTCTATCTTACTTGGGTCTACTGCTATTCCCCCATGTGACACTACATGACCTAAGAACTTAACTTCCTTCATCCAAAATTCACACTTGGACAACTTTGCATAAAGTTTCTTGTTCCTCAACACCTCCAACACCACTCGTAAGTATTCTTCGTGCTCTTCTTCAGTTCTAGAGTAAACTAGAATGTCATTGATGAACACTATTACAAACTTGTCCAAGTATGGTCTAAATATCCTATTCATGTAGTCCATAAACACTGCCGGTGCATTGGTTAACCCAAACGATATCACATTAAACTCATAATGTCCATATCTAGTCCTAAAGGCTGTCTTTGGTATGTCCTCCTCCTTCACTAGAATCTGGTGGTATCCTGATCGCAGATCTATCTTGGAAAACACTTGGGCTCCTCTTAATTGGTCCATGAGGTCATCTATTCTAGGCAAAGGGTATTTATTCTTTATGGTCACTTGGTTTAGCTTCCTATAATCCACACATTACCGCAAGCTCCCATCCTTCTTCTTGATAAATAGCACTAGAGCTCCCTATGGTGAAGCACTAGGCCTAATGAATTTCTTCTCTAGTAGCTCCTCTAATTGCTTCTTCAATTCTGTTAACTCGGCCAGTGGCATCCTATAAGGAGCTATAGATATGGGTCCTGCTCGGTACCAAATCTATAGAAAACTCAATCTCCCTTTTTGGAGGAAATTCAGGTATGTCATCAGGAAAAACATCTGAGAATTCCTTTACTACAAGGATCTTTTCTAGAGCTTGCTCCACTTCCCTCTCACTTGTCATCAGGAAAACATATCCTTGCTCTTCATTCCTACTATCCCCTATGATAATGGAGTTTAAGTATAGTCGTACCTTTCTATCAAGTTTAGAGGGATTGGGTAAAGATGGTTTGGGAAGAAATACTAGTGACTTATTTTCACAATGTAGTAATACACGGTTAGCCGAAAGCCAATCCATGCCCAAGATTACATCAAAACTAGACAAAGGTAGACAAACTAAATCATGATGAAAAATCCTATCAGCTACCTCAAATTCACAATTTAGGCAGGCTTGATCAGTTCTAATAGTATTTATAGTGGGTGTAGAGACAACTAAGATGATTTTTAAGTCAGATATATACAACCTCAACTTATTAGCACAATCATATGAAATGAATGAATTTGTTGCGCCAGAATCAAACAATACAATTAAGGGTTTTCCATTAATTATACACTTACCTTGAATTAGATCATCGGATTCTGAGGGCATCTCAGCAGTGATAGCAAAGACACATCCCTGTGCATTAGGCTTGGGTGTAAAGGACTGATTGAACTTTGGGCACTCTCTAGAATAGTGTCCTGCCTGTCCACACCGATAACAAACATTTTTACCAAATCTGCATTTCCCTCCATGTATCTTCCCACAAGTGGCAGAAGGGGATCTAGTCATAGGTTCAGGGACAGCAGCCATCCTAGGTCGATTAACAGCTTGTGTCCTAGGTTGGCTCATTGTAGGGCGTTGGGGTTGTTTCCCTTTAAATCCACCTCCTTGGTAGGGTTTCTTGTAAGGGGGTGGGAACCCTTGGTGACCTTGTTGAGTAGACCTCTTCCTATTCTCTTCAACTCGGTGGGTAACTAGCTGGCGATTGCAACTCTCAGCCACTTGGCTTTTGCTAACTAAATATGCATAGTCAGTGACCTCCAGTGGAGCCACAGATGCCAAAATGTCTAGCCTCAAACCACTCTCATATTTCATGCATTTCCAAGCCTCGTTGGGATCCATTTGGTAGCTAGTTGAGTGTTTGATCAGTTCTTCAAACTTAGCTGTGTACTCAGCCACACTTCGATTTCCCTGTGTCGAATGTAAATTCTACTTCCTTTGCCTTCTTAACCGGATCTGGAAAATATTTCTTATGGAACGTAGCATAGAAAACCTCCCACGTAATCTGTATGTTAGCACTTTCGAGCAAGTCCTTTGCACCCTTCCACCATGCGGCAGCCTCTCCTTTCAGCATATAAGTAGAGAATGCCACGTTTTGTTCATCAGAGCATTCTACCACTGAGAAAACCTTCTCCATCTCTTGAATCCATCCGTCAGCTATTTCGGGGTTAGTTGTCCCTTTGAATTCTGGAGGTCCAGCCCTCTTGAATTCTGAGAATTTTCCATGTTCTTGGTTCCCAACTGATTCCTCTGACCTCCTATTCATCTGCTCCATCATCACTGTTGCTTGTGCTTGCATAGCCCTAGCCATCTCCTGGAGTGCATTTGCCAGTTCATCACGATTACCTCCACCGCGTGTCCCATGCATACGTCTGTTTGCTGCCATTAGTTCCTAGACACACCAAACAACAGTCATCGAGTTGATCAGGCTCAATACTATAGCTAAGCATGGTAGCAACTATGGCAGTATCACAAGCCGATCATGCATTTCTAAATCCTATATCCCATCATACAGATAAGATTAATAGCATGATATCATAGATAGAAGCATAGTCAGTCCATTCCTCGGGCTTAAATAGGATGAACTGCTCTGATACCATAATATAACACCCTAATAGAACCCCACTGTGCTTAAGTTCACATTTGGATTCTATTAGTTGTCACTTATGCCTTGTATATATTTTCTTTTGAAATTAACTTAGAAAAATAGTGGAAGTTTTTTTTTTCTTTAAATAAATTAATTTTTTGAAAACTTAAACCTGTAACGAGAAGTGAAATACATAGTGCTTTTATAGATAATAATCAAGTTACATTGCGCACTTAATTAAATAAGCGGAATAAGAGACTAAGTGTAGAACTATTATCACATAAACTGGAATATAATCACTTAATACATAAGTCACAACAGGGCATATATCATACTGATAAGTTATTACAAATAACAATATAAGTTCTACTATTACTAATTGTTTCTCACAAACTATAATGTAACTAAAGCTCGGAGTGCTCCTACTTGAAAGGTTTGAAATCTTCATGCGCTACCTCCTTCCTCGCCACACCGTTGCTTTAGGTGGACACGTCTGTCTCAGTAACGACAACGGAAAATAAACATAGGAGTGAAAAATACATGATTTCTCAGTAGGAGTTCCTACTTATACTAAAAGTGTCATCGTTGTCGTCCCAGTCACTTCGGGTTTATTGTAAAAAGGTGAATAGGTAAGGATTCAATTATCAAACTTTCACAAACGTGATTAGCCGAAGTGCAGTTACTTTTAAACTAATCTTGAACATTAGCAGAAATATCCATTCAGTATTTCATCAAGCATACATATAAGCATATCATGAAAAACCACTAATAAGCAATAATCATTTAGGAGCTGCATGCATTTCATGATTACTCATCCTCAACATTCACTTGTTTAGTGATCATCATCTTTCATTTATTTCATCAACATATTTCTTAATTACTCACGGGATGAATGCATCAATGCCTTAGACCACCCTAAACGGGTAATGAGCTCATACCGTGGCCGTCGCCACAACCTTTTAGTTTTCTTTCTGTTGCCATGATCTCAACGGTTTAGGGGGTTAAGCCGTGAGCTTAGCTCAAGTCCATTTTTCCAGACTTTCATTGCTACTTTTTCAAACTTTACTTTTATTTTCTTTCCGTTGCCGTAATCTCAACGGTTAAGCGTAAGCTTAGCTCAAGTCCACTTTTCCAAACTTTCATTGCAAATTTTCCAGGCTTTTGCTTTTATTATTTCCTTTGAAAATGAATGTATGCATATTATCATGTAATCATAATAAATCATGGGCAATCAATCATTCATCCTCATCATTTCATAACTCATCACCATACATTCACATTACTATAATTCACTTCATGAAACATGGATAATATCATGTAAATCTTATAGTAAACATTTTCATAAATGATTCATATTAAGCAACCAAAGTTATCAAGTTGAGTTCCTAGTGTTCCTAAGAGGTCATGGATGTCTTAGTATTATCTTTTTCTCTTAGTGTTCTTTGTACTCTTAGCATTTCATTAATACATTAATGCACTTCAAAATATTATTATAGGTTCTTTATATATTTTTATTATGGTTTTCATATAACTCTTGAAGATTATTATTCTACTTAATTTCTTAAAATTCTCTCTTTACAAGACTTGATTCTTTTATTTATAGTTTTGACATCTTTTAGAAGAAAGTTTATAATTCTCTGTATACTTGTTACCTCAGCTTAATAAAGGTAGTTCCAAATTCCTAACTCATCAAATTTTAACATTTACATATTTGGAATAGTATAAATCAACTGTAAACCATGCATAGGAGGGTTCCCAGGAAAGAGAGGAGGGTCACAATAGACACGCTTAAATACCAAGTCTTTCCTTAGTCAGAACCTTTCCAAACTGCACTTTCACAATACACTATCCCGAAATTTATTTCTCATTCTGTATTTACGTGGTACAAAGCTTTATACATAACATACATGGGTGTATTCCTATATGTGTTAGCTCTCCAACAAAGTTAAAATAAGTCCATTTGCATTTTTCTAGAGTGAGTTATACCTATTTTACTACTACAAGGTCAGATTTAAAGTTTCAGTCTTAGGCTCTACTTTAAAAATTTATATCTTGAGCTAGAAAACTCCATTTTGGGTGATTCTTTTTGGAGAGTGTTTTATGATGCATCTAGTTTATGGTAAAAATATTTTTATTTCAAGATACTTCATATTTTATGAGTATTAAACTTCGGAACACCTACTGCCAGAAATAGCCAAAAATCCAACACTTACCATTTTCATGTTTTATGTCACTTATTTTAACACAAGGATCACACAACATATTTCAAGCATCATTTGAGCATGAAAACAACATAATATCACTTTGGAAGCAGAATGGAACAAGGGGTTTCACAAAATATTTATACAATATCCCCTTGAAACATTTTTATCAACAAACATAAGCTTGATGACATCCTAACCATGAGCAAGGTTAGATGTCATTATGGCTTACACAACCAAAGTGAGGGCTCCTACCTCTTGTGTAGGGTCTAAAAAAGGGTCCTTCTCTTTTTCCTTAAGCTTGAACAAGAGTCCTTAGAGTGGATGACCCTCCTTGAATCTTGGCTCTAGAACTTGAGTGCTTAAGAAAATATTTCTCACTAGAGTTAAAGATTGTAACTCTTGTGAGGGCTAGTGAAAGTTTGGACTTAGGATTTAAGTGTTTGGATGAAGTTAAGAGGATCAAGAGAAGTCTTTGAAGAACATAAGAAGAATGATAGAATAAGAAAGAAAGAACACTTAGGGAGTTTCTGAATTGAAGAGAGTTTGAGGAGCATTTATAGTTGAAAGATTAGAGAAAAAAACAGAAGAAGGAAAGCACTTGGAGCATGATTTATGGAAACATGTTGGCTGAATTTTGGGATGAAAATGCTCCTTATTTTGTGCAAACATATTTCCATGTTTTATGCAAACATGTTGGATGAAAATGCTCCATGTTTTGTGCAAAGATGTTAGTGGAGATTTTCAAACCTTTAGTGCATGTATGTGATTCAGAAATGTGTATGATGTATGTGGTTAAATTATTGTGTTATCATCTTAATCCAATGGCTTAGATTCATTCTTGTCTGAAGACAAGTCTAGGGATTTATGCAAATGGCATTGTAGTAATTTCTTTAACTAAGACAAAGATATTTTTGTAATTAGACAATGATAGTGGTATTCTTGTAATTCCATTCATAGAGTAAGGGTATCTTTGTCATTTAATAAGGCAAGGGTAGTTTGGTAATTTCCTTTACATAGCAAGGGCATTTTCGAAATTTCCACTAAGTGATGGCATTTTCGTAATTCTTTGCATTTTTCTCTAGACATACTTAAGTAGTCTATTTGTTGTGTTTTATAACATTTGTCCAGATTCTCTTGGTTTTTGCTATCGCTAGTTAATATTTATCTTAGTTATAAATTTGGGGATGTTACAGATGTCTCCCATTACCTGGACCCCTTCTAACTAGACCTCTTTGGCCTATACCTTTGCTAACTGAAATGACTAAACTGCCCTAAGTTGTTGACTAAAAGGATTGAGTTGGTGTGTTGGGTTGAACTAACCCCCAACTTGAGGCTCCATATGATAATGGAAAATCCCTCTTCATGTGACTTGACTACCACAATTATAACATTCAAATGTTCCTTTCCTACGATATCCTTGGTGGCATTTCATACAAGTATAACAAACTAACCACAAGTAACTGGTCTATTATGAGCTTTACCCTAACTAATTGTCATTTTTACATTGAGAATGAAAGGTAGTGGGATGCATCAGAGTGAGCTATAAGCAAGTAGCTTAGTCTAATTGTGCCTGTTGCTAACTAGGCTAATCTTGACACATGCCTAAGCTAAAACTACCTAAGAAAGAGCCGTGTAACTTAGACTTCTTTGCGATTCAGACTTCTTTGTGATTCTACCAATGTTGGTTTGAGTTCTTCAATCCTGTCCTCAAGGCAGAGTGGCACATCTACTATCTATGCATAGGACATGATGCCCATATGTGGAGAATAAGGCATCCCTGAATTCTCTCTGAGAAATCCCTTAACAAATCACTCAACCTTTATCACCATAGTGGGAATAAAGTGAGAGGGAGTCTATAACAAGTACATGAACCACTCATCATACTTTGTCACTGTCATCCCAAAGTCGAATTAAGGAGAATTCTTCCCACTTAGGTAGTGTAACACCTTAAATAAATTACCTAATACGCTTAAATGGCATTATGACTTTTTTATTAGGTGTTACTCTTTTGTTTTAGTCTTAACTTGTTTTCTCAAAAGATAATGTAACGAATATATATATATATATATTTGAAAACCGTATAATGGAAAACATAGGCCTTACACATAAAGCATAATGGCAAAATTACATATATCTGAGTGGTGAAAGATAAGAACCAAAATACAAATAATCACATTCAATCTCATATCCACCAACACAACCTACACATAAACATCATATTATATCATTCATATATATATGTATGTATGTGTATATTAAAAAAATCTAATATTTTAAATTTTATTATTTTTCAAAAAATTAAATTACCAATCAAAATTTTCATATTTATTTTTTAAAATTTAAAATCCAAAGATTAAATTTTTTGAATAAACCCACACAAATCAATTGTAAGCATATACAATCGATTGAAATTATTGGAAATAGAGACAATCAATTGATAGAATTATCAACCGATTGACACATGTTAATATGCAACTCAGTGGGATAATAAAATAATATAAGCAATGGGACGTCTCTCTCATAAACCAATTGTCGTGACAGATACGTAAGGAAACAATTCCTTACAGAAGCATCTTATTAAATATGTTACTATAGTACATAATAAACTCTTAAATTTCCTAGTCAAAAGATCCATAAAATAAATAATAATTGAAATTTTCATAATTATAAATCCATAATTATTCATAGTCAAAATTATATGTAAAATAAATACACAAAATAAGTCTGTAATGAAAATAATACAAGTGTCCATGGACCGTACTTGAATAGAAGTGGAGCACTCCAATTTCGAACGTAAATCCTAAAATGATAATTGCTTTCATTGTAAAGAAAAGCTCCCCACTTAGAGCCTGAAAGCAAGCTATTGAGGTAGGGTAGGAGTAGCATCTATATTAACAACCATATCTGAAAAGGGGAGAAAAAGGAGGGGTGAGTCATCAAACTCAGTGAGTAAATCATTACCCAAAACCCACATGGGACAAGAAGAAATTTCATACAAACTATGCAACCTACAAATGCTCAAATATTTACATCTGAAATGAATAAATACATGCATCATAACTTTAAATTGTTAAATAATCATGTTCACATGTAATTAGGAGTAAACAAAGTTCATACAAAAATCATGAAGTTCTTGTATCTTGGATCCTTGTATCATATCATATCATAATATGGAAACACCCTCCAAGGCCATTCTATCGAATCATAAATGACATGTAAGAATCATACCTAGTTAGGCCCACAGTCAACATAAGTGTCAGGACGTCGTCATGACATATAATCGTAAAAGGGAGTATCTTTATAGATTTCATAATTGGTTTGTTAAGGACATCATCGGGACATGATGCCATATGAGTCAGAGCGGACAAGGTTAACCAAATTTTCTCATTTCTTACCCATCATGGCAAGTTATTCTTTGGATAAGTTAGCTTATCTGACATTCAGGAGATAGTGCGACTACATGGTGTTCCTTCTATGATAATTTATGATAGAGATCCAAGGTTCGCTTCAAGATTTTGGGGAGCTTTTCAAAAGGATTTTGGAACCAAACTCTAGTTGAGTACTGCTTACCATCCCTAAACTGATAGACAAACATAACGAATCATACAAATCTTGGAAGATATGTTGAGAGCATGCATGATTGAATAGAAAGGAAGTTTGGACAAGTTGCTACCATTGGTCAAATTTTCCAATAATAATAGTCATCACATTAGCATTGGCATGACCGCTATGAAGCTTTGTATGGAAGAAAATGTCAATCTCGCTTATGCTGGTATGACCTAGGATAAGTAAGTGTTAATCAAACTACCGAACAAATTTAGAAGATTCGAAGTAAGATTTTCATCAAACATAGTCGTCAAAAGAGTTATGCTAATAATCAAAGAAAATCTTTAGAATTCCAAGAAGGAGAACATGTATCTCTGAAAGTCACCCCCACCACAGGTGTAGGTAGAACCCTGGGAATTAAGAAGTTGTCACCTTGATTCATAGGTCCTTTTCAAATTTTTCGACGAATTGGATCAGTTGCCTTCCAGATAGCATTCCCCTCGTGCTTGTCAAACCTTCATAACAAATTTCATGTATCCCGACTCAAAAAATATCATTCGGATCCAAGTCATATACTAGAACCTGAATCTATACAACTAAAGGATGACTTAACATTCCAAACACCTCCAATCCAAATTGTTGATAAAGAAGTCAAGCAGCAAAGGAATAAATCAGGCAATTAGTGAAAGTGGATTGGGGTAGGCCAGGAAGTAAGGAATACACTTCAGAATCAGAGTCAGCCACAAAGAAAAATCACCAGAGCTATTTCCAGGTGTGAAATTTTGAGGGCAATTTTTTTTTTTTTATAGTAGATAGTAATATAACACCCAAAGTTATTTAAAAAAAAAGTTAAGCTTTATTGATATGAATTTTAGTATTCTAACAAACTCAGTGATAATGAGGACAATTAAACAAATGAGTGGAAAAAAAAATTCTCGGTTGGGTGTGAATAGTAATTTTACGGGCCCGTAGGAGCAACCATAACTCTAGAACCAGGACTAGGAGATACCTAGAGCCAAGGGAAGATAGGATAAAGGTTAGGATAGAGTATTAGACCTGAGATTAACTTTGAATAATATTTTGATATCCCAGGTATGGTATTTTACCCATTTGGTAAAATTTCAGTGTATGATTTTTAACACAGAAAGATAGTTTATTCTCTAAGTGTAGATGATGTTTATTCTCTTAAGCCAAGTGGATGGCTAAGATTCAGTCTTGACTAACAAGACCAAATCCTAGCCATCCACTTTATTTCCTTTTTAAAAAATGAAAGAAAGAAAACAAAACGAAAAACAAGATAAATATCAACTTCTTAATTAAGATAAGAACCACATAATCATCTTCCTCCTGCTTCATCATTTCAGCCAGTAGCAGAAAACATAACCTTCCATGTTTGTTTTCTTTTTAGACCCTATTCTTAGCTTCTAAACTCCAAAACCCTAGCTCTAAATCTCTAAAACTACAAGCCTCCTTCACTAAACTCCATCCACTCTTCCTAATCTATCAAACTAACTTATTAGAATTTGGTCCATCACCATTTTCCACCTTGAGCCATCATATATCACTACTGAAAATAAGGATTGAAGGCTAGTTGGAAGTATTCGGAGTGAAAAAAAATCATTTTGGAGATATCATCTTAGGCAAAATCCTTTAAAGTTTCAAGAGTAAGGTTTTGATAACACTTTCTTTTCCAAATCTATCTTTGAAATATATTGAATAGTTAAGCTTGATATTTGTGGTTTTGTTGCATGTTTATACATAGATCTTGATTTTTTGCATAGGTGGAGTAGTTTGATGTTGTTAGAAAATTACTTTTATCAAAATGAGTTTTAGCTTGTGTTGTCGGAAACTCAGATTTTTCACTAGCAACAAGTGTTTCATGATTTTTCTTGAGTAGTAGAAGTTATCTTTTTGACTTGAAATTTTTTTATGGTGAAGATGACATGTAAAGTAATTCCATGGATTTTTTTTAAGTCCATTGGAGATCTTTTGTTAAGCTAACATGTTAAGCTAATTTTTGTTATGGTTCCTATATGAACAGCCAGTTTCAAAGTTTTAAATTTTCTAATAATTTTACTATATCAAATTATCAAATTTAGCTTTAGAATTTGTATAGGTTGTTGTAGACACCTTGAGGTACAACCTTGAATTTTTCTCAGGAATCATTAAGTTCATTTGCTATGGTAATAAAATTAGAAATTCTGACTATTGACTGAATATAGGTGGTTACTGACAATGAAATTTGCACAATTTTATGAATATAGCTAGAGACCCTATTTTGACTTGAAGTTTTTACAAGGCCTTGTGGAAACATTAAAGTGACTTGGCTTTGTTTTGCATTGTTTGATTTGCAAACCGATTGTACTATTCAGATGTGAAATCTGCCCATTGTGCTGAAAGTATACAAATGCCTTAAATTGATTAGATATTGGTATTCGGTACTAGTGTGATGTTAATATATGAATATGTGACTTATAATATATAAATGTGTGCTAGAGGAATAAAGATTGGTTTATGAGGCATGATTGTCTTTGTTTACGGATGAATAGCTATATGTGACCAATGCATGCATTTAAAAAGAAAGAGAACATGTGAACTTTAATTGTGCATATTCTGACATATAGAAAAAAAAAAAAAAAAGAGAAAAGACTTATGTCAAATGAAGACGAAGGCAAAAAGAGAAACTTCCCTTGAGATATTGTGAGTCGATAGATGTATTGCCTAAGAATATATTTGTGTAAGATTTGAAAGTGAAAAAAAAAATCTAATTATCACATATAGGAATGAGTTTAGTCTTATAAGCAATCTGTTGCCCATATGTGGTGTTATCCACTTATACCAATTGGTATAAAATAAGTTTTCTCTATGTTGATGAAAAAAGATAAAACACATAATTGAGTTCTTTGGTTACAGGAAGATTATATGCTAATTCATTGACCTTTGCATTTGTTTTACACAAACTTTTATGATTGAAATTATATTTCTAATGTTATGATTTTGTAATGGGCCGGGGTGCCTTACAAAGAATTATATAATATTTTCACCCCTATATTTATATGTACCAAGTTGTATTCAAATTCTGCATATGCCGTCATTGGTGATCTTCATTGACTCACCACAGTGGGAGTGGCATTATGATCTGGTTTTAGACTTGCTATTTCTCATGACCCCCTCCTATATCCAAGTGTACATATTCTTTAGTTGCTCTTTTACTTAGTCTTGATGTATTTTGGGGTTGGTTCCTGAGTAGTTTTACTGGTAGTTTGACTTAGCATCCTGGAATATTGTATATGTCTATGATTTGTTAGATTACTATTACTAATGATCATCATGATGTGTGTGTGTGTATCAATAGGCAACTGATGACCTACTTTAATGCTTTATACAATCGAAACAATGTTTATTTTACTTTATTTTATACCTTGTGACTAGTGTAAGTTAGGTAATGTAAGTGATACTCTTCTAATTATTGTGTTAATACTGGAGCAAACACATGGTAGTTAGAAGGGCGTTACACTTTTCTTGCTAGTTTCCACTGTGTATTCTAACATGGTAGCTTGCCTGGCCAAATATAAAATTTTGCCATCGAAGGCCTTGGCCTGCTTGTATAAACTGGTCTTCTTATTGTACTCGGTTTGTAAAGCAACTTCCAGGCTGGTTGATTGAGGTTCCAACTGATCCAAGTCAATCTGCAGCTGGGCCATTTCCTCATGAATATGGGCAATAGGCTGTTGACCTATTGTTTCTCTTGGACCAAATTTTCATGCGTAACCTGGGTTGCAGCAAACTCATTTAGAAACCCAACCTTCTTAACTTTCAATATATTAAGCTCCTCAAGCTACTGTTCACTTGCCACCTTACGCTCTCATCGATTTTGATAAGCTGAAAGGAATCATCTAGCTCCAAGGCCAGCTTCGTGCAAAAATAATGTATAATAGCTAGAACTTCTGAGTTGGCAGAAGCAGCGACTTGAAGAATGGAGTCTTTGATAGCCCCCTAAATCAACCCGGGTTCAGGAGCAGCAGCCATAGTAGCAAAATGTTGAATGGCTGGCACTGGATCCTTCTCTGCTGATAGAGGCATAGTAGTGTCGAAGTAAGAAAGTAATTCATCCTCATTAGGAGAAGAAGCATCACCCTGAGGAGTAAGAGTAGTGGGAACAACCGCGATAGCCAGAGGGTTTGAAGATTGTTGGATAGGAGAAGAAGGGTAATGCACAGTCTCGGTTGTTGGGGTAATAGTCTCCTCAGTAGCCGGTTTTATAGCTATATCAGATTGTGCGTCACTAGGCACAGGACTAGAAACCACTTGAGACCTTTTATGGTTGAGAGGTACATTATCCTCCAAATCCTCTTATATCTCTAGCACTGTTTCCATCTCAGCAGTCACTGAGGAGGAGAGTCTCCTTCTTTGACTTCTTGTTTTAGCTGTGAAAGGTGAGGCCATATCATATTTTTTTTTATTGCAGCATTCCACCTTTGACAAAAAGGAGATATATACCAAGAAGGTCAAGCAATAAGAAAGGGGAACTATAAACTCAAAAATACCTGAGGAGAAGGATCTGGAATTGATACAAAGAAAGCTAGGCCAGCTATACTAATGGGAACATCATCAGAGGCTTGCTGATTACTCCTTTTTGCAGAAGTAGGCCTTTGGGCAAAAGGAGCATGAGCTTCTACATCCACTGTGGTTGGACCTGAGTTAGCAGTAACAAAAGAAGCCGAGTGAGGGAAAATAAAGAACATAAGTGGCTAGCAAAATAAAGACAAGGACAGATTGTACCTGACGAGACTTAAGGAGGTCGTGGCCTATTAGCCTTTGGTCTAGAGGATGAGATGACCAACTCTGTGGAAAGCTAATTCAAAAAAGGGAAAAGGGTCAAAAGGATACATGGCTAGAAAGATCATTCCCCACCACAAGGCAAATTTGGTAGTAGGCCGAGGGCAAACTAGAAATGGCTTGAACTCGAATTGGTCTAGCCAGTGATGATTAAGGCCCTTAACTTCATCAATAGCTTTCTGAAGGAGGAGTGGCTAAGGCTCATCCCAATCTACCTTGGAGTGAAACAACATAGGAACCCCTTGAACAAAACCCAACAAATGGTAGAAAGGTTGGCATGGTAGGGCTCCATAGAGATCTTACTGTATCTAGATGTAGAATCAACCCCCATTACAAAGATCTCTAGCCATAACGACACTGGCCCAATAGGGGTTGCTGCAGCTAGCTCATCTGTAAAAGCTTACAACAAGTCCGTGAGAACAACTAGCCTAACTTCATGATACATAAATGGACAAGCATCTATAAAAGTTCTCTGGTCCATTCTGAATAGTTGTTCCACAATTTGGTAGGTTATTTAGGTAGGGACAAGTGCACCCCTGAATTTGTTAACTGCAATAGAAGTGTGCATGATAGGATTTGTGGCTTCCCCACCATCACAGAAGAAGGTGGGAAAGCACTCATTCACCTAGAGGTAAAGAAACCAGAGCGGTCTAATGAAAGCTTTAACAGTAGAAGAGGTCTTGAGGTGGCTAATCCATTGGTTCATACATTTGTAAAATAAAGATAAAAACAAGGCGGCCAAATTTATTGATCTCCCAGAGATAATGTTGAAGGTAGGAAGTAGCGCGAGAAGGGGGGTTGATTCGTGATTCACACTATTTATACTTTCTGAAATGTTAAACAAAGTCCAACAAGTTTTTCACATGAAGGCAGCAAAATAGTTGTTTGAGATCTTCATAAAGTAAATTCCTGAATTGATTTGAAAAACTCAAAGCTTCAGAAACACTTTTGAAATTGTTTTTAAAGCAACACACAATATAAATAAACACAAATGGTGAATAATAAAGAGATTAAGAGAGAGAGAGAGAGAGATATGTTCAGATTTTTATACTGATTCGGCCAAACACTACGTACATCCAGTGCTCAACAACCTGTTGAGTTCCAGTAAAGTCTCTTTCTCAATCTAGAGAAAATGAGATAGTCTTTGTATAGCCTTCTCAAGCTATTTCCAGTGAGTAGTAGTTCTAATTTACTCTTATTCAAACTAGTCTTTTTACTAGCCCCTCTAAACTAACCTCACAATAATCACTACTGGATCATGGTACAAAGTTTTGGTTTTTGGTTGGTTCTCTCCGAAAAATAACACTCAAGTTTTTCTGTAAATAAAACAGTGTTTGCACTCAAACTTGAGAGACTTCTTTCTAAGTTCTTCCTAGAAGAAAATTTTACTAATAAATATTAGAAAGAATATTTCTAATACAAACATATTACAATAAGTGATAAACTTTCAGAAATGAATATTGAGATGCTTCAATGTTCTTATGTGCAAAAGGTCTTCTTCGTGTATGAAGGTCTCTTCTTTTTATACTTGGATCTCAAATATAATTGTTTCCTCTTGATTTTGCTTCCTCTTAACACATATTGATCTTCTTTTTCTGTCCTAGGAACTGTCCTCTAGAAATGTAACTGAGCTATCAGCACTGTTTTTTGCAGGTGCAAAACTGTTGTCAAATGTGGTTTCTTAATAGAGCTTCATAAACAACTTTTACTTTCTGAATGTGGTTTCTAAATTTTTTTCTTCTAGAAGGTGAGGACATTGACCAAATACAAAAGCAATGTGTCACTATTAATACTTTTTGAGAGTTGTCTTTATTTGAATTTGAATTTTCCATCCTTTTTTATAATCCTAGCACGATTCTGAATAGAGCATGCTTTCTGAAGTAGCTTTGCAGCTTCTGATCTTCCTATTGATCTTCTTTTATTGACTCTGAACTTGATAAGGATGTTTTCATCATTTAGAAAGTCTTTAGATTTGATTCCTATTGAGATGGAAGGTTGTAATCATGATATGCTCAAGAAAATTTGCCTTTTTTCTTTAATGATATCACATTTTCTAAACTTACGAGATATTTTTTTATGCTTAATAGTGCTTTCTTGAGTCTTTAACATATATTTGTTCATTTTTTGAACTATTTTTCATAACATTTAAGCTTTGAAGCTCTTTGAATTAGATTATAATCATGTTAAAGCATGACATTGTGAAAAATATATCATCAATTGAACTTTTATGAAGTGAGAATTGTCTTGTTTAGTGATATAGAAACTCAATTTAAACATTAGTGCTTTCTACAAAATATTTTTTAAAAATTCGCTTTATTGTCGTTCAAAACACAAGCTATAGAGCTTTCTGAAGGGTTCTAGAGCTAAAAAATAGTCAAGACGTAATAGTTGTATGAGTCACCTAATTGGAAGGAGCTGGTGCAAAGAAAGAATTTGCACATCCAGAAAATAAGGAAAGCATGATGCTCAGCTTTAGAAACAAGGCTAGACATTTGGTTGTGTTGGCCAAGAAACAAATGGTAAGGGGCATTATTTCCATTAACTAGACAACCTCAAGTGGGAAAAGAGACGTTGTATGAGGTCGGAAGCTCATCCCCTATTACAGGGAGGCCCAAGATAGCCACTACATCATATAAGATAGTATAAATACCAAAGGGAAAAACAAAAGCATTAATGGAAACATTCGAAAAATCCAAAAAGGCTAACAAGAGATCCCCATTTAGGGAAAACTCTTGTTGGAAAAACAATCATCTCATAGATGCCATCTCCAAATATGGCCTTTTTGCTCCTCAACCCAATCAAGCCAATTAGTGTAAGGCTCGTTAGGACAAGGCCAGCCCTGGATTTCAGAAGCGCATTTTAAGATAGAAAACCAATTGGAACAAATGGGGAGTTCAAAGCCATTTGAATGATATAGGTTTCTATTAGGGTTTTAAAAGGGAGGTTTCAGAATAGATGGGCCTCATGATATATTTGGTACCTTTGTTGCCATAAGGAATCAACACATACCATTTCATCCTTCTCAGAGGAAGAGGAACCCTCAGCTGCCATTGTTGATCTTCGTAGATATTCAAGAGTAGCAATGATTGTGTCTAAGTCCTCAGCTTGGCCATGAAATGAGCTGAAAGAGGAAGATGGGTTTCCCTGAAGTAGAGAAGAATTGAGGTTTTTAGAATCAAGGCCTTGGGAGGAAGATATGACAAAAACGAATGAAGTAAAACGAGCAAGAACAGGGAAATATTTGAAAAGGAAGAAGATCAAAATACAAATTTAAAGAACAAGTTCCAAGAATTGCATAAGTAGGTTAAAGAAGAAAGAAAATAGTAATGGCTAGAAAACCCTTAGCTTAAGCATTTATTAACACCTCATGGCTCATAATGGCTACTGAGCTAAGAGGAACAGGGGACATATGTTGGACACCCAAAAAATATTGGGCTAGCAATGCATGCTCAAGACCAAATAGCTAAAGGTGGCCACGAGTGGAGAAGAGCGATTAGGCCCAATAGAAGACATAGGCCCAAATTAGAAATGGCAGTGGCTAAAATAAAAAAATTGGGCTCATGTGGTCTGAAAGGGGTATTGGCCCAAAAGAGGAACAATGGTTCCGTAGTTGGCAGAGAGAACGTGTGTGAACCATGAAGGAACTTGAGCAGTGGTTGCTACAAAAGAGTAGCTATGATCATGTATGTGGGCTAGTAAAGGGATTATAAATAAGGATAACTTGTGTAAATGGGACACACTTCAAGTCTCCAAAGAATTAGTTATTTCTTCATTTTCATTTTATCATTTTCCATTATACTGCTACTTTTGTATTAATGTAAGTTATTTTCATTCCCATTTTACTTCTTGTAATTTGATTTTGTCCAAAGCCTTATTATAGTGGTTTCAAGAACCCATAGACTAAATTTCAATCTTTGGTTTTAGCACAAATTTCCTCATTACAAGAGATTTCTCGTATGTGATTCAGTTAATCACATTGGGTTCATCCTTTGCCGATTCAACTTGGATCAAATAGTTTTGAAGATACAATTTCAAAAGGTCAAAAATTAAGTGAGAAATCTACATTAGGATGAATACTAACATTGCTCTAATAGTTTCGCCATAATTGGAGGCTACGGAATTCATATTGACCTTATTCCGATAACATGGGAAAACTACAACAAAAATCAATAGTTTTTGTAAAGACACAGAAACCCAATTAAACGTTTGAGGGTTAAAAATTTGCGCCGAAGTCAAGAGGAGAAAAGCTGTTATAATTTCAACTAGTTAATGGCATTGCCTCTTGTAAAACTGCATCCGAAACGGCGCCGGTTCGAGTTATGGAATACGAGAATCCATACTCCCCATGAGTTCACCCCCCGGCCCCTATGAGGCGATGACCAAATAACAAACATAAAAGCAACTTTGTTTAGCGAGACAAAATGCCAACGCTGCGACACCGAAATCCAGTGCTACAACGCCGCACAGTATCCTATGTCAACTTATCTCAAGTAATTCACATGCTTTATTCTTGTATTTTTAGGTGTGCAATTAAAAAAGATTCTTAAGGTTTGCAGTTTGAGCATTGACTAATTCATAAAGTGATTACATCACGTTGCGCTAGATAGATTATATAATTAATTAGATTGCAAATTAAACTTCTCCCTAAACTAAGATTTGTATCCTAAATTAGATTATTCTATAAAACTAGTAAACTCCCAAATATATCTAATATTTCACTATTATGAGATTAATAATGGATTCAAAGCCCTAGGCTTATATTCTTTTATTTCAACATCAATTTAAATATTTCATTAAAGTTAAGATCTAGCCAAATAACTAAAGTTATGTGAAAATTAGAAACATTAAAATTAAACTTTTGTGAAAAATTTTGCTTGATCAAATTGATTTTAAATTGAAAATATTTGGATAAAAAATGTTGTTTACTCATAGTTAAAACCCATGACAAAAGGCTGGTAGAACTTTACCCAGCCCTCTTCCGGGACATGTTGCAGAAGCTGGATGACATGGAATTCCAGCAGAAGATCAATCTTACAGCACAGGCAAACGAATCCTAGCTCAAGACATTTTTCAACCATAATTACCTTATCAGTGTCAAAACTCACACGGGGATATTATCACCAACATATGGAGCTTGAAATATAATAGAGCATCTCAAAGAAAGCAGTTGCCTATAACAATGAATAATTAATACAGCCAAACTATTCGAGAACAAGACAGCAGTGATTTATGGCCCAGAAAATACCCACACACAAAAATATTAGTAAGATCTACATTGCTAACAGAATGTCATCATCAACAAAGTCTTTTCCAACTAAGTGGAGACATCGCTAATAGAATGTGTGACTAGAAAATGCTATGCATATTACAAACTTTTAATCAATCTAACAAACCTTGACAAAAGAGAGGATCCTTATGTCCTGCATCTCTTATGCAAAACTTTATGCTGCTAAGCATGGCATGCTACACCTTCGGCTGGTTTAGGTGACCCCTGCAGTCTTCAGCCAAAAAAAGGGGGGTTTTTTTCTTGGACACTAATTAAGAAATTAAAAGTGGCAGGTTTTTGATTTTTTTTTTTTTAATGTACCCATGCCTTGAAAATTGGGTCTGTTTGATTTTAGTTTTGGTTTTCTGTTCATTTACTGTGTTTCCTATTTTCAAGATAGTAAAAATATGAAAATAGAAAAAATGAAAAATCTAGTTTCCTGTTTATACTACTTCACAAAATTCTAAAAACAAAAAGCATAGGAAATGAAAATAGGAAGTAAAGTCTGAAATCAAATAGAGCCTAAAAATCTTACCAAAAAATAACTTAGTACTTCTAATTCTTTAAAGGTAATGAATAGAAAAAGCCATAAAAAATAATTACCTAAGAATAAGTCATATTACACCTTAAACTGTTAAGTCGGAAAACTCGATCATTAAGTGTCCAAGAAATAAGTAGTCATCCAGACTAAACCCGGGCAGCACTCACCTAGCACCCACCACAAATATTTACTACAAACGGCAATCCTAGAACACCTAAAAAAGAGAAGCAACCTAAGAATCTTCCCTGCACATAAAAGTATTTTCAATAATTCCATTTGTTCACAATATTATGTAGAGAACCATCCAAGGAAACACTCTGAATTAAAACAATAGGGTAAATCCTTGGACGCCCACACCATCAAAGATTCTCTCTACAACGGTGATTTTATTTCCATCCACTGCCAATGCTCGATAAAAAAATAATAAAAAACACGGAGACCGCCCCAAGGATACTCATATTAACTGCGACTTGTTACTATAAGGAACCAAATAAATAAATTCTTTGCTATCAGTCATTCCACGAATATCATAAAATCACCCATTAATATCATCATTCCAAATAGAGGTCAACTTTTCACTGTCAGTCAAATCTTCCAACAAATTCAACGAATAAAACCTCTTCCATATAAAGGCCAATTCCGATTCCATATGGACATCATTAAATATTTAAACAGAACCCACTCAACCAAAAGAACTCCAAAATTATGGTTAGGCTAGATCAAAATATGGCTCCTAATCATGAAACTGAGTACAGAAATTAAACTCTCCGGAACCTTCATAAGAATTGCAAGATCCTCCATATGCATATTTAAATATCAAGCCTTCCCTATCAATTTGTAAAATGATAAATCCATCACCTGAAAGATTTTGCTTCCAGTAGTCCTATGAACTTTCCAATCATCATAAATATACTTGATGAGTCAAGAAATATTGTACATTCAATGAGGCCTCCCCAAAGACAAGTCCTCAATCTGATCATCCCTAAGTAAATGAAGCAAATCTAGCCCACTCCACACAATCTTATTAATACCCTACTCCAGGATCTGAGAGACAACCTACCCTCAGCACATTAAATCACTAAGTCTATACCACCTAATAGACAATTAGATATATATAAACGTAAAAGGTGGAATAGGAATGAAAAAGAAGGGTACTAAATAAATATGCAACTTCAAAATGTTATGATCAAGGTGCCTGCTCAAAGTTGAAGATGTCCATCCCACAATCCAGATCCACCTAAATACGATTAAAGGCCCACACAACGTTAGAAAAGAGAATTCACTGCTTCAAATTATAATATTAAATTCTAAAAAAATCATCTTTACCAAAAGGTTCTTCGTACTAATAGTAGTACCCACGCCCCTGTGATGAGCTATCACCACCATAAAAAGAAGAATACGGACCTCCGCCATACTGCAAAATGGATAGCATAGTACATCACTAATCATTAATATTATACAATTAAATTATATGAACAATAATATAGGTTGAACAATGTTCCCTTACATCAGAACCATAATAGTCAGGTGGGTACTGTCTGCTGCCAGCCCCAAAAGAATCTGTACATAAAAAAGAGTAATCAAGACAACAAACATGATATTGAGAAATTAGGGGGTAAGAGAAAGCAAATACAGACCATGGTAATGATTTTCATGAAATAAAGATGGATCTGCATAATCCAATCGAGGGCGCAGTCTGTTAGGTCCCATATAATCAGGTTCAGGCTCCTAAACAACAGGAAGTAAAATTTCAAATTAATTAGTGAAGTCAAGTTGGATAGAGTTAAAATAAACTTTGTATGGAAATAGAACACAAGGAAGAATAGTAAAAGAATCTTACAGTCATATAAAATGGGCGTTTCATCCCATGCACATTGTTGTCATAAAAATACGGATCATCAAAATGCTCTCCCATAAATGGCCTGTTGAACTGTCCACCTGGGGAATAGGGCCTTCTTGAAGGAAAAGGCTCACTAGGGCCTTCCGCAGGGATGCCATACCATTCTCTATCACGATAAGGTCCAGCAAATGCAGCAGCACCTCTGCTACTAGGATAATGTCCACCCCTTACTGCTCCAGCTTTACAATATAGTGAAAAATTTAAGAATTAAGATCATTCAAAAGATCTTCACATTAAAACATTGACATGCCAAAGTGACTTGAGCAAGAATTTAGGTAGACGCTCAACATATTTACCTTGTGGACTAAATTGCCTGTGATGGAAATCTGGATACATATTGAAGTCAAGGTCATGCCGGAAACCCATTCTTCCAATTTGCCTGTGTCCACCACGATATACATTCCTGTCCCTGTTCATATTTCCCCAGTTGTTGAAGGGCTGTCTTCCCCGCCCAAAACCCCTTCCTGTAAGAAATATGATTAGATAAGCAAAATTATCCCAAAAGGTAATTAAAGATCCAATTTAATGCAATAAAAAAACAATTCTTTTACCAGATCTTGCAAAGGCTCCAGTCCTGGTATGACCAATTCGGAACCCACCACACATGCCACCCTTAACAGCCTGTGTTTTAGGCAATGGATTTGATAGCCTAGCTCTTACTTTTATCTGAATATTGAAAAATTTACAACAAGTTATGAGCACCATTCACCAAATGGAATTGTGAAGCAAAACAAGTCAAAGATTTAAAAGTACAAAGAAAATAAAATAGCATGATACGCAGATGCCAGTAGGAAAAATATTAAGGTGAAGAAAATGAAGATTCCAAGAGCAAGTGAGAGAAGACTGAAAATGAGAGAGAGAGAGAGAGAGAGAGAGGGAAGGAGATCAATCACAAAGCATTTTCTCCCCAATTCTCTCAATTTAAAAATAATGCAACTGAAGTAGGATTCCACTCAGTAGGGAATAATTCTGTAAATGTTCAAAAGAATGGTCAAGTAACAAACTGCATAATTATATACCTTTGATCCCCCATCAGACAAATCAGATTTATTTACAGCTTCAACACAAGCCACAGCAGCTTCATGTGTTGAGAACTCAACAAATCCATAATCCTTCCTCTTAGCTGTAGGCATATTCCGTGCTAGTACAATTCTTACAATTTCACCATAGGATTTAAACAGCTCCTTAACGTGATCTTCATCCCATTGAGGGGGAAGACCATTAATAAACACAGACTTCACCTGCGCCATTATCTCTGGGTCTGGTTCACGATTGGGTTCAGCAAAGGCTACCTTAGCACTTCGCTCAGGATGGCCAAAGATGGCATCAGGCTTTTGAAGCCTCTTGTATGCAAGCATAGCATCAGCATGACATGAGAACTCAAGGAATGCAAAGCCACGGCTCAATCCTTCCTGTTGAACATCTGGCACAAGTGTAATGTTTTCAACCTCTTCAATACCATAATCCTTCAACTTCTGTTTTATCTGCCACCCAGGAATTAAGAGAATGAGTAAACAAGGCAAGGAGGTAAATATATTCTATGTGCTAAAGGGCAAACTACAATAAACTTACAGCTTCTTTTGTCCATGTATTGCAAATATTTCCCAAGAATAATGTGTCATTATCCTCACTGGGTGCAGTGCCACATCTTTTACCACGTATCTGTAAACACTGAGAGTTAAAACACAGTACAAAAGAAAGAAAAGGAAGCACAAAATGAATATTCAGAAGAAACATACAACAGGGTTCTTCATTTCCGACAAAGCTTTCTTTGCATGTTCCATACTAGCAAACTTCACAAATGCATAGCCCTTATTTTTATTTGTTGATGAATTTTTATGCAACCTGACTTCAACTACCTCCCCAATCCTCTGAAAGACTTTTCTCAGATCTTCCTCCGTAGCATCTCGATCAAGCCCTCCAACAAATATCTCATGTTCTTTCTTAATCTTTCGCTGTTTTGCAATGGCCTCCAATTCCGTATGCTCCTCTTCCAGTGCCTCAGTTTCTTCAGGAGGTTCCTCTGGATCTTCCTCCGGATCTTCCTCCGGATCTTCCTCAATATGCTCCTCCCCTCCTTGTTCACCAAGATCTAGCTTTTCGCTGCTCTTTGTTCCTTCATCACCGTCTTTCCTAGGATTAACATGTTTTTGCAAATGGTCTTTGACTTCTGCATTAAAACAGTCAGTCTTAGAATGTTTTCCGTGTCCAATAATGTTGGTTTCATCCTCTTTGGATTCTTCCTTTGCTTTCTCTGCCTCCTGTTGTTTGAATTCTTCCTCTGTTTTATCTCCCTCCAGTTGATTCAATGCTTCCTCTCCTTTGTCATTGTCCTGCTCTTTCAATTCTTCCTTTTTGTTCTCTCCCTCTTGTTCCTTCAACTCTTCCTCTCCTTTCGCCCCCTCCTGTTCCTTCAACTCTTCCCCTCCTTTTTCTACATCCTGTTCCTTCAACTCCTCCTCTCTTTTCTCTCCCTCCAATCCCTTCATATCTTCATCTCCTTTCTCTCCCTTCTGTTCCTTCAACCCTTCATCTCCTTTCTCTCCCTGACATGGACCAATAGCATCTTCATCATCCACTGATATATTAAGGTCCACAAGCGTGCGCTCTGGCCGTTTGAAAGAACTCGAGGCATCCTGAGAAGCAGTCACTTCAACATCCACGGCATTATTTCCCTTCTCTGCCAATTCACAAACTTTCTCAACAACAGGTTCATCCACTTCCATAGGCTTTTGTTCCTTCTCTCCAGCTTGCCCAACACACCCAACAGCATGTTCCCCCGCTTTCTCACCGTCAATATTACTTGCATTGACTACTACTACTTCAACATCTTGAGGCTCTTCCAATTTCTCTGCTGCCCCAGAGTTATCCACAACTGGAGTTTCGCCCGGTACTGCCTCCAATTGCTCTACCAGTTTCAGAGTGGCAACTGCTTTTCTTGGTCTCCCTGGTGCCTTCCTCTTTGAAGAGTTTGTGGCTGTACCAGCCTCACACAATTTCAGCTCATCTGTGACATTTTCAACAAACAGTATAATAACGTAAAAGAATTAATAGTTACAAACATGAACAGCCCCAAAAGAGATATGTAAATTACAAGTACAATCATGAAACAAAGAACGAATCCCCAAATTACAGCATCAAAGTAGATTATGAAAATTATTACAAGGATAACTAAGAAAAAAAAAACCGCATCGGAATGAAAAAAATGGATCAATAACCATCAGTCATAATAAGAAAAATAGAAAGAAAATCCCAGGCTAAATGGGTTTCGGCGTAAAAATTGCTTTACTTCGTTTTCTGTTCCAATCGATAAAAGTTCTGTCTAAGGGTGTGTTTGATTTGGGTGGAAAGATTAAAGAAACTCCTTTACATCCTATAAAATTATACAAAAAGCTCATCCATGAAAATTTTTCGCTGTTTTTTATAACATAACTCTCACAAAATAAAATTAGGAAAAGGGAAAATTACGAAGAAGATAGAAAGAAAAAATTCACCTGGCGTTTGTTCCGGATGGGAATCGGGGATCGGATTGGATGCAGGCGAGGCGTCCTTCTTCTTGATCTGCCTCGTTTTGGCGGCGGGAGTGCGCTTCGCCGCAGGGGATTCTCCGGCGGTTTTGGCGGCGGCTTTTCTCGCCGGCGGTGTCTTCTTAGGGGTTGCGGATTTGGAAGAGGAATCGGCATTACGAGTTCTCATTATGAACAATCAATTCGTCGCTATTCTATTGTCTTGTTGAATGGGACCAAACCAATATGTTCTGAGTGAAGTGCTGCGAGAATTCGTTTGCAATATACTATGTTGAAAGGGTTGGATCAATTCTGACTTACAAAGATCTGTAAGGTGGTGGTTAAATCCAACATGAACACATGGGTCGGGTAGGACTAAACTCATGCTCGGCCCGATTAGATAATAAAGTGCTCAAATTTTACTAATAACAAATAAAATTTAAGAGATATTTTATAAAATATATTTTAAAATAAATCACATATACTATTATAATATTTGAGAGTCATTTTATAGAAAATTTTACACGTGTCTTTATACAGAGTTTTAGGATACACATGTCATTCATATAGTAATTTAGGGCCCACTTTTCATAACATTTATGCCTATAGATTTTTTAACTTAATTTACAATTTAATTATTAATTATTAATATAATCAAACATTACAATCATTAAATATTACATGAATCAATAAAATTAGAATATTTAAGATATATTCTTGGGATTAAAAATCATTAAATTTAGGATCTACAATTAAAATTAAGAATCATTAAGAATGAACAAAAAAATATAGAATCTATAATATATAATACTAATATTCCTAACTCTTGAAGGAAAGTTTTCTAGACGTCGCAACTAAAGTGATTTAGGACTCAGTTTTTAAGAAATTGATCATTAATTATTTTTTAAAAATTAAAACTATAATTATTACATATTATTAGAATATTATTGACAATTATCAGTATTTAATGATAGGATTGTTCATTATTCACGTTTCAAAAATCACTTTTAAAGCTATCTCAAGTATTTTAACGTAATATATATGTAATATCTCTCATGAGTCATGAGAGGCTTTTGACATATCTGTTTACTCTATCGGTATGTTTCATCTTACTGAATTCTTCATTCTTACTTCTTATCTTTGTTTACAACCTTAGTGATTGTTTGACTATTTTTTTTATGTTTATATTGTTTATGTCCTATTACATTTTTATTTCCTTTGTTATTTATCTCGTGTTCTCCACTTCTTCTATGATATAACATAGTGATATACAAATATGTAAATTCTAACTATAAAATGTGAAATCTTTTACGTGTGATAAATTTATATTATTCACTAATTTTTAGTTTTTTGACTTTTTAACATGTTCTTAACTTTATCATGTTCTTTTTTATTATTTTCATTCTATTTTTCTTGGTCATTTTTTTTGTGTTAAATTCTGATTGTTTTTATTTTAATTTTCTTTCTAATTGCTTCAATTTTATTTTTTCTTTGTCATCAATTTTTCCTTTGTTATGCATTTTTTATTTTTTATATAGAGCCTTTTTATCATTGATTTTTTGTTTTTCCAAATTGGCATCTAGGTTTGAAGTAGATTATAGTATTATTTACTTAAAGGTTGTGTGTTGTTGATTTATCATTCTTATTTATCTCTTTTAGTTTCCTACTTTTATTTGTTTAATTAATCTTTTCATTTGATCTCTATATTTGTTTTGTTTAGGACTTTTTCACCGTGGTAGCTCATTAATTGCTCCTATTTATATGATCTTTTAATTGAAAAATTGATACTTTGTTGTACTTTTTTATTCTATCTATAATTTATTTGTATACATAAATGATTTATTTTATATATTGAGTCATTATTATTAATTTTTAAGCTTAAGAAAGTATAGGTGAATCAAAGTATTTTTTAACTCATCCTGGTGTTATTTTTATGTAATCTCTACAAGATCCTAAAATTTCCTAAGTATGCATTTGGATGGAACAATTATATGGGGAATGTAATTTTTTTGAAGGATTTACAATTCATCATGATAAAATATCCTGTTAAGGTATTCACTTAGAAAAAATTGCAAAATTTTAGAGATTTTAAAGAGGAATTTTATCTACATAGAATAGAGGATTTTAATTTTCACCTATAAAGAGGAAAGTTTGAAAATCCCTATATATACAAGTATAAGCTTTTCTTATTTTAGGAAGTCTCACTTTTTTTTAATTCTATTACAATTTCTTTATATTTATGATATTTTTGTTTAATGCTATTTTTAATTCATTTTGTTGTATTTTAAATTTTTTAAATATTCAGTTTATATTATATGATGTTATATTTATGTATCATTCCATTGTATTTATATAACAATTAAATTTTATAATCCAAATTTAAAATATTTTGTGAATGAAATTTAAGATAATTTATGAAATATGAACTCATCATAATTGATTTTAGATCGGTTGAATTTTGATTATTAATAAAAAAAAACTTATTTTTTTAAAAACATATTTTATTTTTTTCAAATAAAATATGTTAAAATCAAGATAATGTAATTACCTCACCCAAATACAGCATTTTACAAACAAAGTAATTATTTTGGGCCCGGGAGGCTTTGTATGGTAGAAAGTGTCAATCACCACTTTGTTGGTGTGACCCGGGAGAGCAAAGTATTTTGGGCCCTGATTTGGTAGAAGAGACAACCAAACAAATAAGGAGAATTAAGGAAAAAATCCTCACTGCTCAGAGTAGGCAGAAGAGCTATGCTGACAAGAGAAGGAAACCTCTTGAATTTCAAGAAGGAGAACACATATTCTTGCGAATTACTCCTACCACAGGTATAGGTCGTGCAATGAAAGTCAAAAAGCTAAGCCCTAGATTCTTAGGACCCTTCCAAGTCCTCAAAAAGGTAGGTCCCTCTGCCTACGAAATTGCATTACCCCCAAATTTGTCTAACCTACACAATGTTTTTCATGTGTCCCAATTGAGAAAGTATCAGTCAGACCCCAGTCATGTGTTTGAGCCAGAAACGATACAATTAAAAGATGACTTAACTTTTGAATTACCACCGATGAGGATCGTGGATCATGGCATCAAGCAGCTGAGAAACAAATCTGTATCTCTGGTCCAAGTAGCCTGGGGACAAGATGGAATGGAAGAGCACACATGGGAGCTCGAGGAAGATGTGCGAAAAGAATTTCCGAACCTATTCACAGGTATCAAATTTTGAGGGCAAAATTTTTAATAAGAAGGGGAGAAATGTAACATCCCCAAATTTATAACTAAGATAAATATTAATTAGCGATAGCAAAACCAAGAGAATCTGGACAAATGTTATGAAACACAACAAATAGACTACTTAAGTATGTCTAGAGAAAAATGCAAAGAATTACGAAAATGCCATCACTTAGTGGAAATTACGACAATGCCCTTGCTATGTAAAGGAAATTACCAAACTACCCTTGCCTTATTAAATGACAAAGATACCCTTACTCTATGAATGGAATTACAAGAATACCACTATCATTGTCTAATTACAAAAATATCCTTGTCTTAGTTAAAGAAATTACTACAACGCCATTTACACAAATCCCTAGACTTGTCTTTAGACAAGAATGAATCTAAGCCATTGGATTAAGATGATAACACAATAATTTAACCACATATATCATACACATTTCTGAATCATATACATGCACTAAAGGTTAGAAAATCTCCACTAACATCTTTGCACAAAACATGGAAACATGTTTGCATAAAACATGGAGCATTTTCATCCAACATATTTGCATAAAACATGGAAACGTGTTTGCATAAAACATGGAAACATGTTTGCATAAAACAAGGAGCATTTTCATCCCAAAATTCGGCCAACATGTTTCCATAAATCATGCTCCAAGTGCTTTTCTTCTTCTGTTTTTTCTCTAATCTTTCCACTATAAATACTCCTCAAACTCTCTTCAATTCAGAAACTCCCTAAGTGTTCTTTCTTGCTTATTCTATCATTCTTCTTATGTTCTTCAAAGACTTCTCTTGATCCTCTTAACTTCATCCAAACACTTAAATCCTAAGTCCAAACTTTCACTAGCCCTTACAAGAGTTACAATCTTTAACTCTAGTGAGAAATATTTTCTTAAGCACTCAAGTTCTAGAGCTAAGATTCAAGGAGGGTCATCCACTCCAAGGACTCTTGTTCAAGCTTAAGGAAGAAGAGAATGACCCTTTTTTAGACCCTACACAAGAGGTAGGAGCCCTCACTTTGGTTGTGTAAGCCATGATGACATCTAACCTTGCTCATGGTTAGAATGTCATCAAGCTTATGTTTGTTGATAAAAATGTTTCAAGGGGATATTGTATAAATATTTTGTGAAAGCCCTTGTTCCATTCTACTTCCAAAGTGATATTATGTTACTTTCATGCTCAAATGATGCTTGAAATATGTTGTGTGATCCTTGTGTTAAAATAAGTGACATAAAACATGAAAATGATAAGTGCTGGATTTTTGGCTATTTCTTGCAATAGGTGTTCCGAAATTTAATACTCATAAAATATGAAGCATCTTGAAATAAAAATATTTTTACTATAAACTAGACGCATCATAAAACACTCTCCAAAAAGAATCACCCAAAACGGAGTTTTCTAGCTCAAGATATAAATTTTTAAAGTAGAGCCTAAGATTGAAACTTTAAATCCGACCTTGTAGTAGTAAAATAGGTGTAACTCACTCTAGAAAAATGCAAATGGACTGATTTCAACTTTGTTGGAGAGCTAACACATATAGGAATACACCCATGTATGTTATGTATAAATCTTTGCACCACGTAAATACAGAATGAGAAATAAATTTTGGAATAGTGTACTGTGAAAGTGCAGTTTGGAAAGGTTCTGGCTAAGGAAAGACTTGGTATTTAAGCGTGTCCATTATGACCAACCTCTCTTTCCTGGGAACCCTCCTATACATGGTTTACAGTTGATTTACACTATTCCAAATATGTAAATGCTAAAATTTGATGAGTTAGGAATTTGGAACTACCTTTACTAAGCTGAGATAATAAGTATACAGATAATTATAAACTTTCTTCTAAAAGATGTCAAAACTATAAATAAAAGAATCAAGTCTTGTAAAGAGAGAATTTTAAGAATTTAAGTAGAATAATAATCTTCAAGAGTTATATGAAAGTCATAATAAAAATATATAAAGAACCTATAATAATATTTTGAAGTGCATTAATATATTAATGGAATGCTAAGAGTACAAAGAACACTAAGAGAAAAAGATAATACTAAGACATCCATTACCTCTTACGAACACTAGGAACTCAACTTGATAACTTTGGTTGGTTAATATGAATCATCTATGGAAGTGTTTACTATGAGATTTACATGATATTGTCCATGTTTTATGAAGTGATTTATAGTAATGTGAATGTATGGTGATGAATTATGAAATGATGAGGATGAATGATTGATTGCCCAGGATTTATTGTGATTACATGATAATATGCATACATTCATTTTCAAAAGAAATAATAAAAGTAAAGTTTGAAAAAGTAGCAATGAAAGTCTGGAAAAGTGGACTTGAGCTAAATTCACGGCTTAACCCCCTAAACCGTTGAGATCACGGCAACGGAATGAAAACCAAAAAGGTTATGGCGACGACCATTGTATGAGCTCATTACCCTTTAGGGTGGTCTAAGGCATTGATGCATTCATCCCGTGAGTAATTAAGAAATATGTTGATGAAATAAATGAAACATGATGATCACTAAATCAGTAAATGTTGAGGATGAGTAATCATGAAATGCATGCAGCTCCTAAATGATTATTGCTTATTAGTGGTTTTACATGATATGCTTATATGTATGCTTGATGAAATACTAATTGGATATTTCTGCTAATGTTCAAGATTAGTTTAAAAGTAAGCGCACTTGACTAATCACGTTTGTGAAAGTTTGATAATTGAATCCTTACCTGTTCACCTTTTTATAATAAACCCGAAGTGACTGGGACGACAACGATGACACTTTTAGTACAAGTAGGAACTCCTACTGAGAAATCATGTATTTCTCACTCCCATGTTTATTTTCTGTTGTCGTTACCAGAGACAGACGTGTCCACCTAAAGCAACGAAGCTGTAGCTAAGGAAGGAGGTAGCGCGTGAAGATTTCAAACCTTTCAAGTAGGAGCATTCCGAGCTTTAGTTACATTATAGTTTGTGAGAAACAATTAGTAATAGTAGAACTTATATTGTTATTTGTAATAACTTATCAGTATGATATATGCCCTGTTGTGACTTATGTATTAAGTGATTATATTCCAGTTTATGTGATAATAGTTCTACACTTAGTCTCTTATTCCGCTTATTTAATTAATTGCACAATGTAACTTGATTATTATCTATAAAAGCGCTATGTATTTCACTTCTCGTTACAGGCTTAAGTTTTCAAACAATTAATTTATTTAAAAAAAACTTCCACTATTTTTCTAAGTTAATTTCAAAAGAAAATAAATGCAAGGCATAAGTGACAACTAATAGAATCCAAATGTAAACTTAAGCATAGTGGGGTTCTATTAGGGTGTTACATTATGGTATCAGAGCAGTTCATCCTATTTAAGCCTGAGGAATGGACTGACTATGCTTCTGTCTATGATATCATGCTATTAATCTTATTTTTATGATGGGATATAGGATTTAGAAATGCATGATCGTCTTGTGATACTGCCATAGTTGCCACCATGCTTAGCTATAGTATTGAGCCTGATCAACTCGATGACTGTTGTTTGGTGTGTCTAGGAACTAATGGCAGCAAACAGACGTACGCATGGGGCATGCGGTGGAGGTAATCGTGATGAACTGGCAAATGCACTCCAGGAGATGGCTAGGGCTATGCAAGCACAAGCAACAGTGATGATGGAGCAGATGAATATGATGTCAGAGGAATCAGTTGGGAACCAAGAACATGGAAAATTCTTAGAATTCAAGAGGGCTGGACCTCCAGAATTCAAAGGGACAACTAACCCCGAAATAGCTGACGGATGGATTCAAGAGATGGAGAAGGTTTTCTCAGTGGTAGAATGCTCTGATGAACAAAAGGTGACATTCTCTACTTATATGCTGAAAGGAGAGGCTGCCGCGTGGTGGAAGGGTGCAAAGAGCTTGCTTGAAAGTGCTGACATACAGATTACGTGGGAGGTTTTCTATGCTACGTTCCATAAGAAATATTTTCCAGATCCGGTTAAAAAGGAAAAGGAAGTAGAATTTACATTCTTGACACGAAATCGAAGTGTGGCTGAGTACACAGCTAAGTTTAAAGAACTGATCAAACACTCAACTAGCTACCAAAGGGATCCCAACGAGGCTTGGAAATGCATGAAATATGAGAGTGGTTTGAGGCCAGACATTTTGGCATCTGTGGCTCCACTGGAGGTCATTGACTATGCATCTTTATTCAGCAAAAGCCAAGTGGCTGAGAGTTGCAATCACCAGCTAGTTGCCCACCGAGTTGAAGAGAATAGGAAGAGGTCTGCTCAACAAGGTCACCGAGGGTTCCCACCCCCTTACAAGAAACCCTACCAAGGAGGTGGATTTAAAGGGAAACAGCCCCAACGCCCTACAATGAGCCAACCTAGGACACAAGCTGTTAATCGACCTAGGATGGCTACTGTCCCTGAACCTATGACTAGACCCCCTTGTGCCACTTGTGGGAAGATACATGGAGGGGAATGCAGATTTGGTAAAAATGTTTGTTATCGGTGTGGACAGGCAGGACACTATTCTAGAGAGTGCCCACAGTTCAATCAGTCCTTTACACCTAAGCCTAAGGCACAGGGACGTGTGTTTGCTATCACTGCTGAGATGCCCTCAGAATCTAATGATCTGATTCAAGGTAAGTGTATAATTAATGGAAAACCCTTAATTGTATTGTTTGATTCTGGCGCAACACATTCATTCATTTCATATGATTGTGCTAATAAGTTGAGGTTGTATATATCTGACTTAAAAATCATCTTAGTTGTCTCTACACCCACTATAAATACTGTTAGAACTGATCAAGCCTGCCTAAATTGTGAATTTGAGGTAGCTGATAGGATTTTTCATCATGATTTAGTTTGTCTACCCTTGTCTAGTTTTGATGTAATCTTGGGCATGGATTGGCTTTCGGCTAACCGTGTGTTACTACATTGTGCAAATAAGTCACTAGTATTTCTTCCCAAACCATCTTTACCCAATCCCTCTAAACTTGATAGAAAGGTACGACTATACCTAAACTCCATTATCATTGGGGATAGTAGGAATGAAGAGCGAGGATATGTTTTCCTGATGACAAGTGAGAGGGAAGTGGAGCAAACTCTAGAAAAGATCCTTGTAGTAAAGGAATTCTCATATGTTTTTCCTGATGACATACCTGAATTTCTTCCAAAAAGGGAGATTGAGTTTTCTATAGATTTGGTACCGGGAATGAGACCCATATCTATAGCTCCTTATAGGATGCCACTGGCCGAGTTAACAGAATTGAAGAAGCAATTAGAGGAGCTACCAGAGAAGAAATTCATTAGGCTTAGTGCTTCACCATGGGGAGCTCCAGTGCTATTTGTCAAGAAGAAGGATGGGAGCTTGAGGTTATGTGTGGATTATAGGCAGCTAAACCAAGTGACCATAAAGAATAAATACCCTTTGCCTAGAATAGATGACCTCATGGACCAATTAAGAGGAGCCCAAGTGTTTTCCAAGATAGATCTGCGATCAGGATACCACCAGATTCGAGTGAAGGAGGAGGACATACCAAAGACATCCTTTAGGACTAGATATGGACATTATGAGTTTAATGTGATGTCGTTTGGGTTAACCAATGCATCGGCAGTGTTTATGGACTACATGAATAGGATATTTAGACCATACTTGGACAAGTTTGTAATAGTGTTCATCGATGACATTCTAGTTTACTCTAGAACTGAAGAAGAGCACGAAGAACACTTACGAGTGGTGTTGGAGGTGTTAAGGAACAAGAAACTTTATGCAAAGTTGTCCAAGTGTGAATTTTGGATGAAGGAAGTTAAGTTCTTAGGTCATGTAGTGTCACATGGGGGAATAACAGTAAACCCAAGTAAGATAGAAGCGGTGCAACAATGGGAAACCCCTACCACTGTGAAGGAGATTAGGAGTTTTCTAGAGCTAGCCGGTTACTACCGAAGGTTCATTAGAGGTTTTTCCCAAATTATCTTACCCCTCACCAAGCTAACAAGGAAGAATTCAGCTTTTATATGGAGCCCAGAATGTGAAGAAAGTTTCCAAGAACTAAAGAAGAAGTTGACCACTACCCCTGTCCTAATCCTACCTGACCCAAAAGAAAAATTTGAGGTGTATTGTGATGCCTCGGGAAGAGTTATATTTCTAAATTTTAAAGACAAATATTGTATTTTTTAGAATAACTTAAGAGTTTCATATTGTCATAAAAAAATGTTTTTTCTTTTGTATATCTTGCTATCCTAGGTTCATAGCTAAAGAATTTATCTTTAATTGAAATTGAAAAACTACTTAATTCAAATGGAATATATTTGAAAAAGTTTCAGTCCACATCATACTGAAATGATTCTCCACTCAATTAATTTCAAAGTCATCTCTTAATTGAAGAGCTAGCATATGACAGAGAGCAACAATCTAATTATCTTAAATGGTACTTATCTTCAATGAACAAGTTTAGAGGATAATTTATAATAACATAATGGACTCAACGTAACAACTACTGAGAAATGAGATTTTTTTATTTTGTATATGGTTATGGAGGAACCAAAAAAATATTCATTTAGAGAATATTTATTAAAATGATGTAAAAGGAAATAATGTGTAATTAAAATAATGTAAATTAAACATTTTAATTTACTATGAATATGTAAATGACTAAAGATGATTAAAAATGTCAAAGTGGTACGCGCTGGAATTACCTTAAAAAAAAAAAGGACGAGAATGGAAACTCATTTAATCTTCACCGGATGGGGTGGAGTCATTGTTTTCTAAACGAGGTAGGGACAAGGAATGAGGTTCCTATCCCATGGAGACTTACAATTCTCTATTTATATAAATTATTTAAATATTTATCTATATACACACACACACACACACACACACACACATACACACAACACACAACACACAAAAAAGAGAATTTTAGTATATTCATTTTTTTAATTATCTTTACTGAATTTGTAATATGTATGTATTTTCATTTTTAATTTGGATTATGTTATATTAGTAGTATTATGTATATTTATGTTTCGAATATTGAAATAGTTTTCAAGTTTTTCTCTTTTTGGAATTATTTTAATAAATTCATGAATACCCAATAGGGATTCAAATCCTGAAATAGGCAATAAGGACCGGCAATGGAAATGAGGATGGGGATAGGAAGCAAAATTCTAAACGGGAAAAGGATATGAGAGGCATGCCTACTCTTTTATGGATACTCATTGTCATTCCTAATAATGGTATATGATATTGTAAATATATTTACTTATTCTATTTCATTATTCATCAATTTCAATTATCGAAACATGCAAAATTTTGATAAAATCAGCTTTGTATAGTTAGTTAAAGGTTGTCTACTGAGATTTTCCCAATATTATAAATATCATATTTAAAATAAGATGACTTATTTCATATACATAATCGCTTATATTTTATTCATTTGTTTAATTATTTAACTGTTAACTTATTTTTAAAATAAGTTTATAAACTCAATTTTCTATAAGATGTGTTTAAATAAATTATTATTTATTTTTTAAATGGTCAATAAATTATTTTTTATTATTAGCTCATACATCGCACGGGTCAAACCACTAGTTAATATAAAAATAGTATCTAATTATCTAAGATATATTAAGTGAAATATAAAATTTTATAATTTGTTAGTAGTTATTATAAAAAATGGCTCAAAATAAAAATTATTTAACTTAAAGTCAACTTAAAATATAACTTGAACCTAGTCTGAAAAATGTATTAGGTCAAATATGAGGACCCACACCCCAACCTAATAAACTTTGGGTTAGACCGGATTAGCGCTTGCCTGGACACCCCTTGCATAGCTATGGTTGAGAAGTAAAAATAATAGTAACTTTTTCATGAATGAGTTTTATATGTAATTTTATATATAAAGCTCATTCATGAAAACTTAACCCCATTTTATAACCCAGCTAAACATAGCCTAAGCACCTATTTTAGTCCATTAGAAATATATTGGAGGATAAATTAGTCTTTTAGAATTTGAAAGTTTTATATTAGTCAATCATAATTCAAAACAAGGAGCAAATTGGTCCCCTTGTATACATCCACACAATTAAAAACACATTATACGTAGTTATACGGAGTCACCAATTTATCTATTTTTTAAATTGTGAAAAACTAATATAAGACTTTAAAATCCTAAGAAACTAATATGTTCTCCAATATATTTCTGATGGACTATTTTGGGTACTTAGTTTAATTTTAAATGTTTTGTCAATTGAATTTCACCAAAATAATAATGATAGTAGTTGGTTGTCATAGTTGGTAGTTACTTTTTATAATTTTTTCACTTTGCTGAAAGTATAATGGTGTAGAAGGTAAAAATATTTTATACACAAATGCATATAAATTAAATCCTTTTTGAAAGGAAAACAAAATTCTTCATTTACTAATATTGCGGACACAAACTAATCCTTTAAGATCTAAAAGTCTCATTGTGGTGCCTCATTTTTCATAAAAGATGACACATTAAACTATTTGGTAGCTCGTTATTCCAATACTTAAAAAAGAAGTATGTGTCGTGTGTTAAATTGATCATGTGGCTTCATTAAACTATATTCTAGTGCTAAAAGACATCGCTTTGTCTCGAGACGTGTGAAAATGAAGAGAGAATTAGAGAATGATCGATGTTAAAGTTTGATGGTGCGTAAGCATAGTTAATGGAAAAATATCAATACATGGACGTTTTAATGAGAAAGATTAGTAATATGCCACTATCGACCTTAACAAAGTTAGATCAATAATTAAATGGCACATATATGCTTCTCTAGTAAGCTTTGAATTGATGGATTGACAAAGGGATTAACGTTTCCACTTTTATGAAAGATGTTGGACTATTGGAGGATTTTTAGGTCTTGAGAGAGAAATTTATCTTTCACAATATTCGTTAAGGATGAATTTTGTAACATCCCCTGCTGCTTTATGGATTGACGACTGTCCCCACAAACCAACACGGGTCCTTTCAGCATGTTTTGTCCTCACTCACACGCTTCCTAGGAAAACTTCCCAGGAGGTCACCCATCCTAAAATTACTTCAGGTCAAGCACGCTTAACTGTGGAGTTCTTTCAGTTTAGGCTACCGAAAAGAAGATGCATCTTGTTAGTATAGGTAGTGCAAATCAATTCATATATGCCCTCCTCAACTGTATAGTCCCATACCTATACAGTCTTAGGATCCCTCTCATTCGGGTGTGTAATCGGTTCATTCATGTACCCCTCCGCTTAGAGGACCTTGCGAGGAGCCGCTCCTTGTCCGTGCCCTCTTTGCACCGGCGATCACTCCTCGTCCTCGTCCCCGGGCGTTACAAATTTCAAATTTTAATAATAAAAGAGAGAGTATCTATTCTTAATGTGAGTATGCATCTCAAGTTATCAATTTGATTCACTTAGTCTCACAGTTAAATGAATCTGGCCAATTTAATTTACAGTAAGGCCGTCACAAACCAACTTGGGAATGTGACTGGCACATGAGGAATATCGTTCCCACGTAAACCTTCTGGATGATGTGACTCTCTAAATGTATAATATATCATAATATAATACTTAAATATGATCTTTTTGAATTCTCTAGCATTTTCTCTAATTAAAATATCATTTAATTTCATAAAATGAAAGTATTTAATGCTCAAACTCTGAAAATCCACTTAACATTGGAAAACTGAATCACAAATCCATCTCTAGCTTATTATATAAACTCTAATCAAACTTTGCAAATTTTAAATCTATACTTATAAATTGAAAACATATATGTAACTGTTTCTGATACTGAAACTAAATACATAAATATTTATCCATAATTTTATGTTTCAATTTGCATACTTGAACTTTGAGAACATATACATAAATATTTCAATATCTGAAATTAAATACATAGTCCAAAAATAAATGCATGGTTGGATCCTGCCTGCACATTTACTGAAGCACTCTACTATAACAAGACTCTAAACTAAGCCTTACTCCAAAGTAAAACTATGAAAGGAAGGGAGAGGGGTGAGTCAACGAACTCAGTGAGTGAGTTCTCACCTATCACCCACATGGGACAACCAAGGAATATACAATATATGATATACATGCAACAATCATAAATCATTTGATATTCATATGCATAACTATATAGAAAAGATTATCTCTGTATTTATAAACTCATGGAAAAACATCTCTAAATTCTTGATAAATCATTTTCCATACATGTATATAATAGCTCTTAAATCAAATGTTCTTTGAAAAGCATAAAAATCTCTAAAAATATAAATAACAGTATTCTAATAGAGAAATATGGATATCTAGTTATGCATTGCATAACTACATATTCTCTTGCTATGCATGTCAACCAAGGCATAGTGAATTTTCTGGTCTCTAGGATCCCTCAAGATTCGAAATCAAACACCTAACTAGATTCCATCTTTGCTATGTGAGATTTCCCCTAAGGACAACTTGGTACCAAGATTAACGATCATTTTTCTCAGTCATTAACTCGTTGTTTGTTTCTTATAGTTATCATATAGTCTCTATATAACAAAAACTAATCATTTCTCTAAAACTCTGTTCTGGCTCTTCTCTGGGTTTAAAACTCTATATAATTATCCTATTCTTGAAAAATCATAAAATCCTTGGATACATATAAAATCATTTAAATTTGAAGGGTGGGTACTCCGTCCCTCGCAAAAGCGAGCCCTTAAATCTTATTACTCTAAGAGTTCTAGACTCATATAACTCTAACAATCTGATTTTAGTATAACCGTGGCTGTGAAAATCGAGCTCAAGGGTTCACCACTTGTAGGCATTTTGATTTCAAGCCCACAAAATATGTATCTGGAAGTTGCTAAGAATCATACTAAATTCTGTACCTCTTGGTACCATAAATTGAAGTTCTAAATCCATTTCTTAAGCTAACATATTTTCCATATACTTGATAATTCTAAAATCATAGTTCAAAACATTGGGGGTTCTAAATCATGTAACTCTAAAACCAAATAACATATTTATTCAAAAGCTCAACTTCAACTGAATACTCTAAAATCATATTTTGAAATCTCAAGCCTTGAATCATAAACATATCATAAACTCTTAAAACATGTTTGACAAAATAAAACTTATTAAATCATATATTCTTGCAACAAATCTCTTTAGAGTTGCATTAAAACATTTCCATACACATACAATCTATCAATCATGGTCTCATGGTTTTCAAAATTTCATTTCATGCTATATATTCAAAAGCATAGCTTTGCAAAATCATTTATATTCATATTTTCATCTCTAATATTATATTTAACAATTATCATGCATAAAACATAGTTATAATCATGAAGTTAAGGTCATGAGTTTGAACCCACTCATCTGAAGGGGAGGAAATGATGGTGTCAACACCAACGGGGACTCCGAGAAAGAGGGTTGACACCAATGTCTACCATAACAACCATAAAACTCAACATCAAACTCTAATAATATCTAGATAGCTCTAAAACAACCCTAACAATATTGTGGGAGCACCCCCACTTGACAATAATGGAGAACAATAACAATCCAAACCTAAGAGCATGGAATGGAGAGGAAAGGGATGATAAAAACCCACAAAATCTTACGTTTGATCTCTTGGAGGGAAAAGGATTGGGGTTGGATTTAGTGGAACAGAGTAGGAAGGGTTTAGAGAAAAAGGGGTTATCAGAAATGGGATGAAAATCCCGAGTTTGGGGTGTTTAAAAAGGGGTGGGGGTTCATTTACATGAAACGGTGGCGTTTCGCACCGTTTCATCATCAGGGGGACCGTTATAGCCATCTATGACTGCTATAGTGATCAAGGAGTCGTCATGTGTGCTCGACCGTGCCACTTACGACTGCTATAGCGGTCCTGGACCACTATAGCGGTTATCAGACCGTCCAAACTCTCGAATTCATACACTGTGACTATTATAGCAGTTTGAACCGCTATAATGGTGACGGTTTTCCAGCTTTTACAATTCTTTGTCATTATAGCATATGGGTTCATCCTCATTTATTTTACTCTCCATTAACTTTAAAACATAAATGTAAACAAGGAAATACCCCCATTTGGATTCAAACAAAATATCAGAAAAATCAAAACTCCAACCAATCAAAATCCAATTTTTGAGTTCTAGTTCAAATTCGAAAATTCTCACAATTTTTTAAACTTGTGGGATAAAAATGAAACATCTAGAACTTTCCTAAAATTCATTAAAAATCATTTTTCAATTTATTTTTCTTTAGAGAGAAATTATCGGGACTTTTGATCCCAAGAATGTGGCTCTATCATATAGCCCTCCAAAGAGGTGTATGCTCTAGACTTAGTGAAATCTCGTACCCGACAACATGGGTGGGTCCTGAGGGATCTTAAAGCAGTACAGAATTTGTGTACTGACACGTGTACACTAGATATTACAATCTTTCCCCTTAAAAGATTTAGTCCCCAAATCTAAATTGAGGTAACTAAAAGTTCAAGGAGTTGGAATATTTAACCCACGTGGGGTTTTGAGAATGAGCCTGAATGCCCAAAACACTTTGACATGATGCTTTGCCTATATTAGTTGATACTCTAGGAGACATTGCCATCTTAAAAGCCACTTATCCATTACTCTAGCTGAGGATGCCAATTGTCATATTTGGGCGGCTTCGCCACCAAGGGCAGCCCTTTCCCATTGAGGCAACAATGACTCTAATCATGACAGGCGACTCTACCTCTAAGGTTAGCCCTTTCCACAATGCGAGTCCTAGGGGAAAAACTACACTCCACTGCCTCGTGTATGCGAGAGCTATAAAAGATAAGGGCTAAACGTCACTTATTCCCTTGATCTGGTTCTTTTTCTATTATGTCTGATATATACTGATACTAGGGGGACTCTCGATCCATGGTTCTTGAACTTTCTCATTCTCTACATGTGTTTCATGCATGGAAATTGAATTGCTCTTTCTGTTCACGTAGAAGAGCAAGAACAAACATGGCATTATTAGTTCCCGTGAACCATTATTCTTATCTCAAGACTTTCTGATCCTTAACCAAACTTCTTCAAGTATAGAAGCATGCAATCAAGACATTCAATCATGTTCACACATCATACAAGTTCATGCAATAGAGGCAAACAACATGCTTCTTGCCTATTAACTCCTTATTATTGGGTTACCAAGCTATAACTTAAACTTGGCAATTTCATTTCAATTCCTTTCATCTAGCTTACATGCATAGGTCTGGGGAAAAGAACATGCACCCTACATATATGAGTTCCTCAAATTACTCTAATCATGTCTCCGCAATGCCAACTCAAGTAAAACTTTCATACATGCACATAGTACTCTAATTCATGTCACATAACCCTAAAGTAATATCATTTTTGCACACATAACATAAAAGAAAACATTCCCCAAACAAGCATAACTTGTAAAAACATTCAACCTTGAATCAAGTCTTTTTCTATGAGCATGAAACAAATCTTTGTAGGATGCTTGCATATGAATATCTTAAATCTTACACAAGTAAAACATGTTTCTAAATTCCTCCATTCCATTTTAAGAACTAGTCATGGTGGGGCAATATTATTGAAACTTCTTTGAGAAAAACTTTCCAATCAAAATGTTGCAAAACATTTACCAGAAGAAAAACTTAAGCATTCATAAAACCATTTTTTTATTTTTGTGCAAATGCACAACACCATCACCCAATCACATGTCAAGCTTACAAACGTGGCAACATAATAGCCTTTTAGGGAAACTTGACACTAGGCAACATGAGCTTTTAAAGCTAAAGATGCATCAAGGGAAGCTATTATACTTTTTGTGCTATAAAGCATGATAAAATGAGCACGCACATGCATGAACCCATAGGCTTAACTAACATAGATATACCATTCATGCACTTTAGTTCATGCATATGATTAAAAGAGAAATCACAAGCAGCAGCCAAAGCAATCGATGCAACTAATAAGCATAATGATTCAAATAAATGCCCAAAACTATACTAGCATTCCATACCATGTTGTTCACATAATAGGCATGCATACCATACTCATATCATGCAACATCACGATGGACATTCAAAACATGTATCTCATATCAAGCTAAAATCACAATCCTAAACATAATTCATGAAGTCTTGTATCTTTGAAATGGGATATGTATGTGGATCATGATATTAAAATGAATTAAGACAATTTAACACATCAATGTTAACTACTAACCCTTATGGATGCCTACATGCATGATTCGCACTCATTGGGATTATATCCACTAACCTTTGGCCACTCTTATGCTAACTCTTTTCCTCTCAGGGACTTGTAACTTTGTGCGATAACAGGTAATCATTCCTGTTGTGCCTTCTCTGATAGCATTCGTAGCTAGTAGGTGTGCCTCGTAGGCACTGACCTCTATGGCATTTTATGCTTGTTTGACAAACGAGGTGTGACCAACTAGTCTGTCCTAAACTCTGCCATTGTAGATGGCTACTGCCTTGACATCTTCGTCATACAATAATGGGACACATCGGGGAGGGTACTGAGAGGGGTGGCCCTGGCCAACGGTACCCGCATCTAACCTCTATCTAAGCTAGTTATTCCTACTTGTGCTCCTTTTTAATGCACTTCGGTATTAGACATGCTCACTGACTATCTCTGACCAGTTTGAAATGACTCGCTCAAGGTGCCATACACAACTGATACAAAAATTGACATGATGCTACTACTGTGGCGATAGCAATGTCGATTAACGAATGACATAACCGAGAGTATAGGGAAGAGCATAAGATCGGATCAAGAGCTCCAAGAAATGATAGAGACTCTAATTGAACCTAGACATGATTGACTTTTCCTATCAACTTCAAATAACATCATGTTATTGCAAATAGTCGCGATTCCTTTCACATAAACGTCACGCTATTTGTGAACACTTGCTCCAGTACTATGCAGGGAAATCTAATGCTCTGAGACCACTTTGTCACAACCCGACTTGGGAATGTGACCAGCACGTGAGCAATCCCATCCCTATGTAAGCCTTATGCGTGACGTGGCTCTCTAAATATATAATATATCATAATATAATATTTAAAATATGATCTCTTTGAATTCTCTAGCATTTTCTCTAATTAAGATATCATTTAATTTCATAAATTGAAAGTATTTAATGTTCAACTCTGAAAATCCACTTAACACTAGAAAACTGAATCACGAATCCATCTATAGCTTATTATATAAACTCTAATCAAACTCTACAAATTTTAAATCCATGCTTATAAACTGAAAACATATACATAACTGTTTCTAATACTAAAACAAAATACATAAATCTTTATCAATAATTTACATTTCAATTTGCATACTTGAACTTTGAGAACATATACAAAAATATTTCAATATTTGAAATTAAATACATAGTTCGAAAATAAATGCATGGTTGGATCTTGCCTGTATATCTACTAGAGCACTCTACTCTAACAAGACTCTAAACTAAGCCTTACTCCAAAGTAAGACTTACCACTAAGAATAGCTACATCTACGGAACAAGAGTCTGAATCATCTCTGGACCTGCAACTATGAGAGGAACGGAGATGGGTGAGTCAATGAACTCAGTAACACTACTATAGCTCCCATTCCACAACCATTCATATTGGCAGACCTATCAAAGTACATCTTCCACATATTCTCCTTTTCCATCTTTTCTCTTTCTACTTCTAGCACTTCATCATTAGGGAATTCTGATGTGGCTGGTTGACCACCCTCCAGAGGGCTTTCAGTTAAATGATCAGCAATTGCAATTCCTTTAATGGACTTTTGAGTAACATACTTGATATTAAATTCAAGCAATATTACTTGCCACTTTGACATTCTCAATGACACATATAGACTATCAAATACGTATTTTAATGGATCCATTCAAGAAATCAACCAATTGCTATAGTACAACATATATTGCCTTAGCCTTTTAGAAGTCCACACCAATACACAACAGGTTTTTTTTCAATCGCCATATAGCGAGATTCACATTAAATTTCTTGCTCAAATAATAAATTCTATGCTCTTTCTTTCTAGACTTACCATGTTGTCCTAACATTGCTCCAATTGATGTAGGTAACAATGTGACGTACAATATTAAAGAACGGCCTGGCGCGGGTGGCATCAAAATGGGAGGCTTCATTAAATAAACCTTTATTTTTTCAAAGGCTTCTTGGCATTCCTCATTCTTCTCCTCGAGTTTCCTATTTCATAGTAACTTAAATATAGGCTCACAAATACTAGTCAAATTGCAATGAATCAAGCGATGTAGTTGAGCCTCCATAGAAAACTTCTAACCTCTCGTTCAGTTTGGGGAGCAAGTATATCTTGTATCACTTTCACCTTATCTGGGTCTCCATTTATTCATTTTCTGCTGACAACTGTAACACCCTTCCCACTATAGTGCTATGCTCGAGTCATAACATTATAGTAAGTAGTCGTTACCCATAACTTATCTTATTGATTTTCTTATTTTTCAACCATATGAATCATATATGTATGTGATGTAATAAATAAGAGCCTTGCACTAAAAGCTATACTATTTTTTTTTCCCGCATGTTGCAATCCTTTCAATATAATAAATAATGTATAGAAATAGAAAAGATATAATGCGCATCCTAAAAAGTCGTTCACAAAATAATTTACATTTTATATCACATCCATAATAAGTTAAGTCATACAGTTATAGCATATACAATTCACACCTAATTACATATGTATTATAAACAACCCTACCGTAGTCCTCACAGTGACCATCTAATCCGAGTTAAGGCCTAACAAAACACAATTAACCATAGACAGATAAACCTAACTCCCTCGGTCAGTGGCTTATCCAAAAAGTCAGACGTAGGAGCCCATGGTAGTTAGATAATATGAGGGATTCTAAGTCACATCGCGTCTATAAACAAGCTGAATACATCATAGTCAGTCAAGCAAGTGAAGAGTAGTGCCCAATAGGCACATCAGCTAGGTAAACCTGCCAATCCCCACTACCTTCGGAAGGAGTACAGGAACCAAAAGATGTCTCCTCTGAAGGATCAGAGTCAGCATCGACAGCAGGTTGTGGTGGATGAGTCATATACAACAAGAAAGCAGGAAAAGGGGACTCTAGATCAAAAGTAGGACTCATAACAGTAATAGCGAATAGGTGAGCAAACAGTAAATAAATGCGAATACGAGACTCAGCAACCAAGTACAGTGACCCTAACTCTGGGTCATAATGCCACTACAAGTCAGGCATCTCGAGAAAGAGCACAATCGAGGCCATATATAGAAAATACATCATATAGTAGGAATGAGAATCAATGATTCCCAGTAGGAAAAATACCAGTCTACTACTCAATGATATTCAACTTAATGCAAAATAAGCAATGTATCTTCAGTTGTTTATATAATGGTCTCATTAGTTAGTGTCATTATCTCTTTTGACTTAATTTTATTAGAAAATTTTAAAACTTAATGATAAAGCTCATAGGACTCTTCTGATATACTTTTCTTTGTATCATACTGTCAACTATGTAACGTCGTCACATTACACTTTGATATAGTTCACTAGATGGAGTACGTCTACTACATCTTATCTTGATAGCCTGACTATCCTTAGTACATCCCTTTCCTCATAATGATGTAATGCCGTCGCGATTACAATTTGATATAGTTCTCACGTCTACTACTACCTGTGAATCCATGAGCTTACCACTAAGCAATTGATTATTACATGAAGCTTATTTTCTTGAGTTCCTTCTCAGTGTGTGAGATTTATTTTCTTACATTCCCTCTTTTCTTAAAGTTCTATTCCAAAGTCTCCCTTTAATTTTTATGAGATGTTCCCTGTAAAATTTGGTGTACTATTATGAGGTTTTTCTGCAAAGTCTACTAAACTTTTAATAAATTTTATATCATCAGAAATTCTGTGACATTCCTTGGATAGTAATTCTTGTAAATTTCCGGCAATTACACCAATTTGTCATCGATGAATTTCAAGCTTTTCTGTTATGAATTAGATTATATTCCTTTACTTAATACATCTATTGTATTAATTAAATCAATTCACCTACTCGTGGGTAATGCACATATGATATTACAACACAATCCAATTTTTACATTACGTTACATTGTTTAATACATACTTTAAATATAATTTTACTACATAAAGAAACAACCCCAAAATTTAATTTTTTTTCTCTTTTAAGCTTCATAATTATACATGAGAATAATCATCTAAGGTTCAAAGTACGTCAGTGAAATTCCAAATCATTGTATCTAGCCAAAACCATCATTTAACACTAAGAACTAGTGCTGTAAAATTCCAGCACATAAAACCCTTTGACATAGTTTCACAACTCAACTTTTTAAACCCACTTAGCATCTCTTATACAAATATGTAAAGCTAAACTCACTCCTTGTAAGACATCCAAAATCATGATTCACAAAATGAGAATGGATCCCAATGAAATTTTTTCTAGCAATATGATCATTTCTTCCTAAAGATCCAAAAATCTCTTTAATTACTTCCTAAATCTCTTAAATCTATTCAATCAATTCATGAGGCTTTTATCTATTGCATCATTTTACATATATCCAACTCATATACATGTACATCTTGAAATAATTTCAGAATTCACCAATATAATTTCAAACATATCTCAAGATTTTTATCTGACAATTATAGCCAAACAATCACAAAGCAATAGATTAGAATTTTCTTACCTTTCTTCCAAGCTTTTGCTACACTTTTCTCTAGTTTTTTTTCTCTAATCCAAGCTTGAACCCACTTTCTAGTCTTTGTTTATGCTACTGGTTGGATATGTTTGAAGATAACAAAAATAAGGTTTTGGCCTTGGCTTGAGTTTGATGTCGATAAAGTGTTCTTGAAGTGGTTTATGGGTTAATCTAGGAATATCCTTCAAGAACTTGGTGATTTGATGGAATTCTAAGCAAAAAAAGTGAAAATGGTGGAGGAAGAAAGAAAAGAAACGTGAAATGATGAAGGTAATGAAAAACGCGAGGTCTGGACAAAACCGAGAAGAAATGTCAATTTTCTCTATTTTTTCCTTTTTATAATAATAATTACTTGGAGACAAAGTAATAGGTACTTTTATTTTCGGATCAATTTGGTTTGTATCTATATTAGAAATGCCTATGTTTATTTGATTATCCTAAGTAATAATTATCTAAGATATGATAATATCCATTATTTTTACCAGTTTTGGTGCTTTGGTGTACCGATTTTACTACTTCGGTGTACCAATTATTATTATTTTGGAACCTGAACAATACCTACAAAATTTTGTTAGGTTAAAAATATTTATTTATCTGATCCTTATTTTTTCCCATGCCTTTTTATGAATTATAGGGCCTCATTCTATATCTTCGATTAAAATATTATTATAATGAATTTTTAATAATATAAAATAAATTTTTGTTTTTTTTAAACAGAATCCTTATATTGTTTCGATCCTAACTGTGTCTATCAAAATTTTTAAAATCCCTATTGATTACTCACAATTAATTATTTTATCAGAAAAACACAAATAGACGAGTCGTTACAACAACAAAGCCAAGTAATTTCCCCATGGAAGCTCCAAAGATACATTTATTTGGGTTCAGCCGCAACTTATATTTTTTAAGCCTCTCAAATAGCATTCGCAAGATTGCCACGTGACTTTTTCTCTCTTTAAACTTAGCAACCATGTCATCTACGTACACTTCAATCTCCTTATGCATCATATCATGGAATAGTGCAACCATAGCATGCTGGTATGTAGCACCGGCATTCTTCAATACAAATGGCATGTGTAACATCCTAATTTTTAACCTAATATTCCTAGAACATATTTAGGTTAATCATTAGTTTATTACTTCTTAGTTTCATTCTTTAAAATCTTTCTTTAAAATACTTAGCGGAAAGTATAGATAATTTTTTTTTGAGATATAAAAGCAAAGTGAGAGCCGCGTATGACTTGAACAAGCGTAAATTATAAAGCATAACCTAAATATAAAAGAAAGCGCAAACATGAACATCAAGTAACTTCACAGCAGTAGTCAATCATATACACATCAAAGGGAATACTTCATTAATATCATAACATGTCCACCTAAAGGTGGGACTTAGTTTCGTACAACGGAAGACAAATACATAAGGAAAGCATATACAACTGAAAGCTCTAAATAAAAACACCCCTACCCTAGTACACCTAAAGTAGATACCCTCATAACAAAAGAAGGTTTATCCTAAACTATACGTGGTGTGTGTGCACTAGACTTCCCCAAAGACCTCTACTGCTGTGACCCGGGATAAGGACGGATGATCCCAACCTACTCATGAAGCATTTCGGGAGTGGACACGCACTGTGGTTGAACATGTGTTCCATGGTGGGGGCGTATCTCGGCTCTCCTCACCAGCCTCGGCTCTCCTCACCAGCCTCGGCTGCATAACCGTCTCCTCACTCCCCTCTTTGACGAATCGAGGGGTGGGGGTAGAGCTCTCACTATACATGTGAGTCGGCAGATCCTCCGAGGGGTAGTCCTCTAAATGCTGAGAGCGGGGCACATAGTCTGGGTGGTCGCGGATGACCGAACTTGTTGTGTATGCTAGAAGAATCCTCTCGTTGTGCGTCCGGGCTCACTCGAGAACCATATCATCGCCGTAAGGAGACGTCGGGCAGAAGCGGTAGTTATGTACATGGTGCGTAAAGGGACGTCCTACATACATGAAGACTCGACCAGCACATTATCCCTCGAAATGATATGATCCGTGCTCCGGATCAAAATGCACCTCCCATGTGGGATTGTTGATGAACACCACGAACGTCACCATCACGATTTGAAGATATGACGGGAGAGAGAGAGAGAGAGAGAGAGAGAGAGAGAGAGAGAGAGAGAGAGAGAGAGAGAGAGAGAATGAGTGAGAATCTTACTAAAGAATCTCAATAGGGTATCTCCTATCTAAGGTGACATCGTCAACATCCTCAGGAACCTTGGGTTTATTATAAAAAGGTGAACATGCATATAAAGTTCATTATTAGGTTTATAAACATACTTATCCAAGGTTCGTTCCTTTTAGAATGAATCTTGATACATGAATGCAACATAGCAAGACATGAATGCATGATAATACATTATGCAGCAATTCCATAAAACATAACATCGAGAATACATATAAATGGCATAAAGTGGATATAAACTTTCAAGTGAAACTTTTTCTCTTTTCTTAACTTTTTGACCTAAGAATCTCATATTCTAGCATCATGGGGCCACCCTAAAACATCATCTAGGTTATGAGCTCATACCTTAACTAGTAATCACTAGCTATTACTTACCCTATGATAAGCGTAAATATAAAATCCCGACTTCTAGAGTACAAGTTAGGGGGCTTAAGGATCACCTATCATAACCTTTAATTCGGGGAGTCCCTAGGAATATTTCCTTTTTTGAAATGCTTTACTAGAATCTAGTGCACAGCGATTGTCTACTTTGGTAGACTGCATCTACTCATACCCTCACGGATTTGCCTCCTCCCCACCGGAGCGGGAGAAGTATGTCTCAGTATTATGTCACATTTAAAACTCATCTCTTGGGGGTGCTAAGCCGAACCGGTATCACCCAGTGTTTTATCTCATATGGCTTTTCAAAAACATTCTCAAGTCCTTTTAAATTTGACGAAAATTCGGCACCATAACAGCTGTATACTGAATTTCTTTCAAATTTACTTTATGCCACAAGAACTTATGATGCATATACTACCATATTCAATTTCTATAATCATGATAAACTTAGATTCACATAAGCATACTCTTCATAGCACATGCATCATCACAACATACTTGAATTAATAAACTCATAGCATCAAAGAACCTATAATGTCTTATACTTTGACCCTTAAGGCCTTAAACTTGCAATTCTAAGTTCTCTAGTCATGCGATCTTAATCTCTTATGCAACTATGGGTTCATAACTAATTTTTCTCACTAATCTTCATGATCATAACCTACTATAAACCTCATTAGTTCAGAATCTATATTTTTACAAATTACGGGTACCTAGGAGTCACAACTTTGACCCTTTCTAAATTTGGTTTTCTCCTAAAGTACCAAGATCAATTCCTAAACCAATTATGAAAGGTTCCTACTCATTTATACTATTATAAACCATTATTACTAATTATTAACCATGCTGAAACAGAATCTATAAGTTTCATTTCTAAGGGTTCTAGAAATCTCATTTTAATTTTTTTCTAGTTACTAACTTGTCTTAGCTTTCTCAAATTAATTCTAACATCAATTATACATGAATGCACACATTCTAACATCATAAAATCATCATCATACAGTGAGCAAATAACAAGGGAGAAACCGTGAATATCATCATCATATCATACAAAGAAACTTCATTTCTAACACACATAGATTGCTTGTTTCTCTTGGAACCTTTTTGGAACTTCCAAAACTCATTTGAAAACAATTTATTTCATTAAAATCATCATGAAACCAATAAGGGCAGTAGCTATTTTAAAATAATTTCAAGAGGGATTTAAATCATAAGATCATGCTTAAAATATTCCTTAAGTTCTACTATGATTAGGAAATCATAAAACATAGATTTTGGCACTTATGACTAGATGAAACTTACACCAAGCTCATCATCATCACATGGCTGAATTTCATGCTCATCAAAACTCTTCCATTTCCATTCCTTACTTGACATAACAAGGGACAAGTCTTTGAGCTCTAATACTTTTAGATGATAGCAAGAATATAAACATGCTATGCACTTCTTTTTATCTTTATTAGAAAGTAAAGTGAGGGCTTAAAATAAATATGAGATGCAACTCATTTTTATCTTTAAGATTAGGTGATGACTTGAAAAGTAAACATGGAATGCAAAGCTTGAAATTAAACATGATAATGCAAGTTCATTTCTTTATTCTTGAGAGCTTAGTGATGATATAGAAAAGTAAATATGTAATGCAAGACATAAATTTAAATATGAATGCTAGTCCATTTTTATATATCGTTAGAGCTCATACAAGACTTTAAAGAATCAACAGCTTAATCCCAAACTCAATATCACCAAGATGAAGTAAGCTCTAGAGTTCTTAAGAACCAAGATTTCAAAGAAACCTCATGATCCTTTGAACACTTCATCAAGCTCAAGGAAATGGATTCAAGAAAACAAAACTTTTTAAAGGAAAGGAAATGAAGAAACTGAAACCATAAAGCAAAGGAAATTACACCATATTCTTTATTATGTACCCAAAACCCCTATCTAGAGTAAACTCTAGAACGTGCCGACCAACTTTAAGGTTGACAAGGGTAGGCCTTGGGCTTTTTGAAATCCTTATAATTATTTTCGTAAGTTGAAATCATTAGTGAGCTAAGTAAAATATAAAGAACTTGAAGAAAGAAAAACTCAAGCTTTAGAGGTCTCATTGAGATGAACACAAGGTCATCATCTAGAGGCACTCATCATCAAGCTATCATGAGAAGTAAGCAAGGCCTTGAAGGCCAAAAAGGAAAAGGAAATAATAAAGCAAAACCGAAAAGGAAAACCAAGAGAAGCTCATAGAAACAATAATTTTCATCAAGAACAAAACATATTTTGAGTAAAAGAAATATTTAGAACAACTCCCTTCCAAGTATTGAAGGTAAAAGCTTGTTCTTGAGGTGAGGATGAAAGCAAAATCTTCTCCTAAAGCTAGGAGGTGGTTTCAGCCAAGAGAGAAAGAAAAGGAAAGGATGGGTTGTTGTGTGAGCTTGTGTTTGTGGGTGAGAGCTTAGGTGTTTAGATGATGATCCAAGGTGGTGGGGTGGTGTTTTGAGGTGATGATATGGTGGCTCAAAGAAAAGATGAAGAAGATGAAGAAGAAAGCTCTTGGAACTTTGAGAGAAAATAGCAAGAATGCTCTTGGAACTAAAACTTGGCAATTGATAGGTTCTTTCAAGTTCTTTAGCCTATGTATTTATAGAAAACAAAAACAATGAAGGCTCATGGAGGGGGAGGGCTGGTCGTGAGCTTGCCTCATGTTCCATGAGGTGAGAGGTTTAATTTTTTAAGCATGGTGAGGCATGGTTGAAAGTACAGTGAGCATGGTTCAAGGTAAGGCTTCAAGCATGGTCTTTTTGGGTGTTTTTCTTTTAAAATTTTGATGAAATAATTTTTGTGCAAGGAGGTGGAGGGCTGGTGGTTTTGGATAGCAAAGGAGGAGGAAAATATCTCATTTAATTGGCCATTCAAAGGTATGGTGTGAAGTATGGTGAGTATGGTGAAAGGTAAGGTGCAAAGCATGGTATTAAGCATGGTTTAAGGTATGGTCCTTGAGTGCAAGAAAATTCATCATGTGGGAAATATGGGGAAGGAGTTTCGGCCATGAGGTAGCCAAGGGGAAGGAATTTTGTCATTCTAGTTGAGGTTTAATGATAGGTTTAGGTGTAGTTTAGGTTAAGCTTAAGATTAGAAATAGCTAAGCAAGTGTTTTGGTAACTAAGAAACTAATTAAGAATCTCAAGACATGATTAGGGAGTGCTCATACATATTTGTAGGAATCTAAACTCATTTTATGCATAAACAATTGTAGACAGAATTTCTTAATTTAAGGAATTGGAAAGAGAAAATACTATTCAAGATTCCATGACTAGGAATCTTGAATTCAAAAAGAGGTTTAGGTTTAATCTAAGTAATTTTAGGTTCTAATTAACTTTAATAAATTATTTTGACTCTGGTTTAATTATGGAAATTAATTAATCTTTGATTAGAGCCTAATATTGCTTAGGTTTGCTTAATCGCACGATTAAGCTTAAAAACACTGTGCTTAGGGGCAAAATCGTAATTTTACACAAAAACTGCCTGGGACTTAAACAGATGTTACGAAATACATAAAAACATCATTTAAAACCATCTTGAGAAGTTTCAGGCTCAAACGGCACTCGTACCCAAGTAGAAACGCTATAGGGACATTTTGGTCATTTTGACCCGAAACCTTAGAAAACTAGGGTTTTGTTCCCGAAACCATTCAAAAGCCATCTAGTCCCCTTCAAACATTGAGTTGGCCCTTCAAGGACTGTCAAGTCGGCTATCCTCGAATTCTGGGCAGAAAACGACCTTCGGGGCATTTTGGTAATTTTCGCTTAGATAGAAAAAATCGGGGCGCTACATTACTCCCCTCTTTAAAAAGAATTTCGTCCTCAAAATTCATTACCTTAGAATAGCTCGAGTTACTTCATCCTCATCTCTGACTCTAACTCCCAGGTAAATTCCTCGGTCTTGTCTTGTCCCCATGCCACTTTCACCAAAGGAATAGACTTGTTTCTCAACTGCTTGACATCGCGGTCCACGATCCTCGTAGGCAACAGATTGAAAGTTAGGTCCTCCTTTAACTGTACCTACTCTGACTCTAAGACATGGCTAGGGTCGGACTCATATCTTCTTAACTGAGAGACGTGAAAGATATTGTGTAGATTGGAAAGATTAAGGGGCAAAGCTATTTTGTAAGCTACTGACCCGACTCTCTGAAGAATTTCAAAGAGATCGAGAAATCGGGACTCAACTTTTGACTCTCATAGCTCTCCCTATGCCTATAATGGGGGTGATTCTAAGAAATACATGCTCACCTTCTTGGAACTCCAAGGGCTTTTGTCTTTTATCCACATAGCTTTTCTGTTAACTTTGAGTAGTTAAGATCCTATTCTTGATCCTCTTGATTTGCTCTATAGTCTCTTTCACTACTTCGGGTCCTAACAAGCTCTACTCTCCAGGTTCATATCAACATAGAGAGGATTGACATTTTTGTCCATACAGGGCTTCATAGGATGCCATGCCGATACTCGCATGATAACTGTTGTTATACGCAAAACTCAATCAACGACAGATACCTATCCCAGCTTCCCCTTCGGTCCAAGACACAGGCCTTTAACATGTCCTCTAGGGTTTGGATCGTCGTTTCCAATTGGTGGTATGCTGTGCTTAGGCACAACTTTGAACCAAATGCCTTTTGAAAGGCTCCCCAAAAACGTGACGTAAACCGCGGATCTCTATTCGAGATTATCATCGACGACACTCCATGTAACCTCACGATCTCTTGGATGTACAACTGGGCCAATTTGTCCAAAGAGTATGTCACTCTAATGGGCAAAAAGTGAGCCGACTTGGTCAATCGATCCATGATCACCCATACAACATCATGGCCAGCTTGGGTCCTAGGCAATCTTATCACGAAATCCATCGATATACTCTCCCACTTCCACTCAGGGATTGACAGGGGTTGCAACATACCTGAAGGTTTTTGGTGCTTGATCTTCACCTTTTGGCAGACCAAGCACTTACTCACCTAGATGACCACATCCTTTTTCAATCCGGGCCACTAGAACATCTTCTTCAAGTCCTGATACATCTTGGTAGTACCAGGATGAATAGTGAAGTGGTCCTCCAAGATCTTCTCTCGGAGGTCATCGTCCCGTGGCACGTAGATTCACCCCTGGAACTTCTACAAACCATCGGGGCCTTACTTGAAACCCTTCAATTTACTAGCCTTGACCGCCTCTAGGGTCTCCCTAAACTTCTCATTCTCCCTTTGAGCTAGAGTGACCCTCTGCTTAAAACCACTCGTCACACTGAGGTGACATATCTTTATGCCTCTATCGGTCATTGACATCTCCAGATTCATGTCCCTAAACTTCTCTATTAACCCAACTTCTTTAACCATCATATGAGACAGGCGTAATGACTTTCGACTCAAGGCATCGGCGACTACATTAGCCTTGCTGGAGTGGTAACTTAAGCCAAAATCATAGTCCTTTAAGAACTCCATCCACCTTCTTTGCCTCATATTTAACTCCTTTTGATTGAAGATATGCTTGAGACTTTTATGATCGGAGAAAACTTTAAACTTTACTCCATATAGATGGTGCCTCCATATCTTCAAGGCAAACACTATGGCTGCTAGCTCTAGGTCATGGGTGGGATAGTTCACCTCGTGGAGCTTGAGTTGTCTAGACATATAGGCTACCATTTGCCGATTTTGCATCAATAAACAACCTAAATCTTTACCCGAAGCATCACAATATGCCTCAAAAGGTACATTAGGGTCAGGTAAAACCAAAACCGGGGTTGAGGTTAGCTTATCGTTTAGCTCTTGGAAACTCTTCTCATAATCAGAGTTCCACACAAAGGGGGTGTTCTTCCTAGTGAGCTTGGTTAAGGGTAGGACGATCTGGGAAAATCCTTTGATAAACCTATGGTAATAGTCTGCTAATCCCGAAAAGCTTCGTATTTTCCTTACGGTGGTCGGTCTCTCCCAATTCATTACGGCCTCTATTTTACTAGGGTCAACAGCTGTACCTCATTTTGACACTACATGCCCTATAAATTTCACCTCATCCAACCAGAATTCATACATAGAAAGCTTAGCATACAACTTCTTCACCCTTAAAATCTCTAAAACCATCCTCAAATGACACTCGTGCTCCTTGTGGGTCTTCGAATATATGAGTATATCATCTATGAAAACAACCACGAACTGATCTAAATAGGGTCTAAAGATCCTACTCATATAATCTATAAAAACTGCAAGAGCATTCGTCAAACCAAACGACATCATATTGAACTCAGTGTCTGTACTGAGTTCTAAAGGCAGTTTTAGGAATGTCTTGATCTCTAACCCTAATCTGGTGGTATCCCGACCTCAAATCAATCTTGGAAAATACCACTTCTCCCTTCAACTGGTCCATCAGATCATCAATCCTAGGTAAAGGGTACTTATTTTTCACAGTTACTCAATTCAACTGCCTATAATCTATGCACAACCTCATGCTTCCATGCTTCTTCTTGACAAATAAAATCGGGGCTCCTCAAGGTGAAGCACTAGGTCTTATAAAACTCTTCTGTAAAAGCTCCTCTAACTAGGTTTTCAACTCGGCCAATTCTAGAGGTGACATCCGATAAGGGGCTATAGAGATAGGTCTCATTCCAGGAACCAACTCTATAGAGAACTCTACTTCTCTCTCAGGAAGGAACTCGTGTATCTCATTCGAAAATACCTCAGGATAGTCTCTTACTACTGGTACATCATCTAGGTTTTGCTCCAAGTCTACCTCACAAGCAGCTAGAAGAGCATATCCCTTAGTTTTCTCCCTAGTACAGTAGACCTTTACAGAGTTTAGGTAAAGTCTCAAAGGTTGACTAGTTTTGCTAGGAGGAGAAGGAAAAATGACAGTCTGGGTACCATAGTCTAACAATACATGGTTGGTGAAGCCAATCCATGCCTAGGATTATATCTATGCCTTTTAGGGGTAAACAAATCAAATCTATGATAAAAGACCTATTTTCTATAGTAAGGTGGCAATTTAAACAACAGTTACAAGTATTTACAGGATGATTTGTGAGGGTAGAAACAATAAGATCAAAAGGAAGCTTGGAAACTTTCAAATTTAGAGACCTGACACTAGCATGTAAAATAAAAGATTGGGTTGCGCTAGAGTCATAAAGTACAGTTAAGATTTTACTATTTAATTCGTACTTACCTTCAATGAGGTCGTTGGGCTGTTTAACATCGTCCGCACTAAGGGCAAAGACCCGTCTTTGGTGTTATGGCCTAGGGTTCTGTTTCATTAGCCTTCCACTGGTGCAATCCTTGGCGTAGTGGCCGTGCTTGCCATATCTGAAGCAAACTCCCTACCCAACCATGCAGGGGCAATTCCCATGGCTTTTCCCACATTGGGGGCACACTTCAGCTGATGCGAGTTCGGGGAAGGTAGCGGGGTTCCTTAAGGTGCCTTATTCTTGGCCCTGCTAGGCCCTCCTTAGTTGTTTTGAGCTTTGCTCGTCCCTCTTTGTTGGTTGTTGAAGTTCCTTGGGCTGTTGTGCTGGAAAGGCAGCCTCTAGTGTGGTTTGGATTGTTGATATGCAGGTGCTCTTTGTTTTTGTTGTTGTTGTGGCCTTGGTTGTTGCTGCTGTTACCTGAACTGGTTGTTATGGTACGGGTTGTAGTGATTCCTTGATTGGTGTTGTGGCTTGAACCTTGGGGCTTGCGGTCCTAGCCTATTAGCATATTCCGTCCTTGTGGCGTCGAGCTTCCTCTGTCCTTCCTCTAAGATCCAGCATTTGTTGACCAGGGTCGGGAAGTCCCTGATCTCCATATGCGCAACCGCGAAGTTCAACTTCACCTTCAGTCCTGCTTCATACTTGACACACTTTCGTACTTCGTCGGGGGTTCCCTTAGAACACCCATGAGAACTTGATCAGCTCTTCAAACTTCACCGTGTATTGGGCGAAAGTAGACCCACCCTAGGTTAGCTGCATAAACTTGATGTCCTTTGCATTCCTCACAGACTTTGGGAAGTACTTCTCATAAAAGTAGGTTTTGAACAGTTCCTAGGTGATGGGGGTACCAGAAGCTTCCAACAATCTCTGAGTGCCGGTCCACCAGAATTTGGCATTGGACTTCATCATAAAAGCGGTGAAAGTAACCTTCTGCTCCTCCGAGTAGGCAACCATGGAGTAGATCTTCTCCATATCCTTGATCCACTCATAAGCTTTGTCAGGATATATAGCCCTTCTAAACACAGGCAGGTTCGCCTTGTGAAACTCACAGAAGCGAGTCTGCTCCAAAACTTTATCAACAGGGGGACCATGAGCAGCTTCTCCTTGATTCATCCATTCAAACATAAGTTCCATGGTTCATGCCATGTCACAAACAGCGACAGTAGTCGCATTGTCTTGGTTTCTGTCAGTCGGGGTCCTAGGCTATCTTCGTGGTGCCATTGGTTCCTAAACACATAAAACAGTAAACACTGAGTTGATCAGGCTCAATATTCCATGCGAAATGAGCTAGTTACCATGGCACACACAACAAATAAAGGTCATGCATCCCTAACTTATAGCTTATCTCTACAAGCACTACACATGACATGACTATCGTATAGTCATGGTCAGTCCAATCCTCAGGCTCCGTGACAATCGAACTACTCTGATACCAAAATATAACATCCTAATTTTTAATCTAATACTCCTAGAACGTATTTAGGTTAATTATTAGTTTATTACTTCTTTGTTTCATTCTTTAAAATATTTCTTGAAAATACTTAGCAAAAAGTACGAATAATTTTTTTTTGAAATATAAAAGCAAAGTGAGAGCCGCGTATGACTTGAACAAGCGTAAATGATAAAGCATGACCCAAATATAAAAGAAAGTGCAAACATGAACATCGAGTAACTTCACAATAGTAGTCAATCATATACACATCAAAGGGAATACTTCATTAATATCATAACATGCCCACCTAAAGGTGGGACTTAGTTTTGTACAACGGGAGACAAATACATAAGGAAAGCAAATACAACTGAAAGCACTAAATAAAAACACCCCTATCCTAATGCACCTAAAGTGTAAAACCTCATAGCAAAAGAAGGTTTATCCTAAACTATACGTGGTGTGTGTACACTAGACCTCCCCAAAGACCTCTACTGCTGTGAACTGGGATAAAGAGGGATGAATCTAACCCACTCACGAAGCACAGCAGGAGTGGGCACGCGTTGCGGTTGAACATGTGCTCTACAGTGGGGCGTATCTCGGCTCCCCTCGCCAGCCTCGGCTATGTAGCCATCTCCTCACTCCCCTATCTTACGAACCGGGGGGTTGGGGCATAGCTCTCGCTATACATGTGAGTCAGCGGATCCTCCGAGGGGTCACCTCCGAATGTTGGGAGCGGGGCGCATAGTTCAGGTGGTCGCGGACGGCCGAACCTGCCGTGTATGTCCAAAGAATCCTCTCATTGCTCGTATGGGTGCACTCAAAAACCATATCATCGCTGTAGGGAGATGTCGAGGAGAAGCGGTAGCTATGTATAGGTTGCGTAAAGGGACGCCCTACGTACATGAAGACTCAAATAGCACATTGTCCCTCAAAATGATATGATTCGTGCTCCGGATCAAAATGCACCTCCTATGTGGCAATGTTGATGAACACCATGAACATTGCCATCGAGATCTGAAGATGTGATGGGAGAGAGAGAGAGAGAGAGAGAGAGAGAGAGAGAGAGAGAGAGAGAGAGAGAATGAGTGAGAATCTTACTAAAGAATCTCAGTAGGGTATCTCCTATATAAGGTGACATCGTCAACATCCTCAAGAACCTTGAGTTTATTATAAAAAGGTGAACATGCATATAAAGTTCATTATTAGGTTTATAAACATACTTATCCAAGGTTCGTTCCTTTTAGAATGAATCTTAATGCATGAATGCAACATAGTAAGGCATGAATGCATGATAATACATTATGCAGCAATTCCATAAAACATAACATCGAGAATACATATAAGTGGCATAAAGTGGCATATAAACTTTCAATTGGAACTGCATCTTTTTTCTCAACTTTGTGACTTAAGAATCTCATATTCTAGCATCATGGGGCCACCCTAAAACATCATCTGGGTTATTAGCTCATATCTTAACTAGTTGTCACTAGCTCTTACTTATCCTATGATAAGCATAAACATAAAATCCCGACTTCTAGAGTACAGGTTAGGGGGCTTAAGGATCACCTGTCATAACCTTTAATTTGGGGAGTCCATAGGAATATTTTCTTCTTTGAAACACTCTATTGGCATCTAGTGCACAACAAATTGTCCACTTTCGTAGGCTGCATCTACTTATACCCTCACGGATTTGCCTCCTCCCCACTAGAGCGGGAGAAGTATGTCTCAGTGCTACGTCACATTTAAAACTCATCTCCTAGGGGTGCTCAGCTGAACCGGTGTCACCTAGGATTTTATCTCATATGGATTTTCAAAAACATTCTAAGTCCTTTTAAATTTGATGAAAATTCGGCAGCATAATAGCTGTATACCGAATTTCTTTCAAATTTACTTTATGCCACAAGAACTTATGATGCATATACTACCATATTCAATTTCTATAATCATGATAAACTTAGATTCACATAAGCATACTCTTCATAGCACATGCATTATCACAACATACTTGAATTAATAAACTCATAGCATCAAAGAACCTATAATATCTTATGCTTTCCCTTAAGGTCTTAAACTTGAAATTCTATGTTCTCTAGTCATGTGATCTTAATCTCTTATGCAACTATGGGTTCATAACTAATTGTTCTCACTAATTTTCATGATCATAACCTACTCTAAACCTCATTAGTGCAGAATCTATATTTTTACAAATTACGGGTACCTAGGAGTCACAACTTCGACCCTTTCTAAGTTCAGTTTTCTCCTAAAGTACCAAGATCAATTCCTAAACCAATTATGAGAGGTTCCTACTCACTTAGTCTAATTATAAACCATTATTACTAATTATTAACCATGCTGAAACAGAATCTATAAGTTTCATTTTTAAGGGTTCTAGAAATCTCATTTTAATTCTTTTCTAGTTACTAACTTATCTTAGCTTTCTCAAATTAATTCTAGCATCTATTATACATGAATGCACACATTCTAACATCATAAAATCATCATCATACAGTGAGCAAATAACAAGGCAGAAACCGTGAATACCATCATCATATCATACAAAGAATCTTCATTTCTAACACACATAGATTGCTAGTTTCTCTTGGAATCTTTTTAGAACTTCCAAAACTCATTTGAAAACAATTTATTTCATTAAAATCATCATGAAACCAATAAGGGCAGTAGCTATTTTAAAATAATTTCAAGAGGGATTTAAATCATAAGATCATGCTTAAAATATTCCTTAAGTTCTCCTATGCTTAGGAAATCATAAAACATAGGTTTTGGCACTTATGACTAGATGAAACTTACACCAAGCTCATCATCATCACTTGGCCGAATTTCATGCTCATCAAAACTCTTCCATTTCCATTCTTTACTTGAGATAACAGTCTTTGAGCTCTAATATTTTTAGATGATAACAAGAATATAAACATGCTATGTACTTCTTTTTATCTTTATTAGAAAGTAAAGTGAGGACTTAAAATAAATATGAGATGCAACTCATTTTTATCTTTAAGATTAGGTGATGACTTAAAAAGTAAACATGGAATGCAAAGCTTGAAATTAAACATAAGAATGCAAGTTCATTTCTTTATTCTTGAGAGCTTAGTGATGACATAGAAAAGTAAATATGCTATGCAAGGCATAAATTTAAATATAAATACTAGTCCATTTTTATATATCATTAGAGCTCATACAAGACTTTAAAGAATCAAAATCTCAATCCCAAGCTCAATATCACCAAGATAAAGTAAGCTCTAGAGTTTTTAAGAACCAAGGTTTCAAAGAAACCTCATAATCCTTTGAACACCATCATCAACCTCAAGGAAATGGATTCAAGAAAACAAAACTTTTTAAAGGAAAGGAAATGAAGAAACCAAAACCATAAAGCAAAGGAAATTACGCCATATTCTTTATTATGTTCCCAAAACCCCTATCTAGAGTAAACTCTAGAACGTGCCGGCCAAATTTAAGGTATACATGGGTAGGCCTTGGGCTTTTTCAAATCTTTATAATTATTTTCTTAAGTTGAAATCATTAGTGAGCTAAGTAATATATAAAGAACTTGAAGAAAGAAAAACTCAAGCTTTAGAGATCTCATTGAGATGAACACAAGGTCATCATTTAGAGGCACTCATCATCAAGCTATCATGAGAAATAAACAAGGCCTTGAAGGCTGAAAAGAAAATGGAAATAATAAAGCAACCGAAAAGGAAAACCAAGAGAAGCTTATAGAAACAACAATTTTCTTCAAGAATAAAACATATTTTGAGTAAAAGAAATATTTAGAACATCTCTTTACCAGGTATTGAAGGTAAAAGCTTGGTCTTGAGGTGAGGATGAAAGAAAAATCTTCTCCTAAAGCTAGGAGGTGGTTTTGGCCAAGAGAGAAAGAAAAGGAAAGGACGGGTTTTTGTGTGAGCTTGTGTTTGTGGGTGAGAGCTTGGGTGTTTAGATGATGATCCAAAGTGGTGGGGTGGTGTTTTAAGGTGGTGATATGGTGGCTCAAAGAAAAGATGAAGAAGATGAAGAAGAAAGCTCTTGGAACTTCGAGAGAAAATGAGAGAAAATAGCAAGAATGCTTTTGGAACTAAAACTTGGCGATTGATCTAAAGGTTCTTTCAAGTTCTTTAGCCTATGTATTTATAGAAAACCAAAACAATGAAGGCTCATGGAAGGGGAGGGCTGGCCGTGAGCTTGCCTCATGTTCCATGAGGTGAGAGGTTTAATTTTTGAAGTATGGTGATGCATGGTTAAAAATATGGTGAGCATGGTTCAAGGTAAAGCTTTAAGCATGGTCTTTTTGAGTGTTTTTCTTTTTAAATTTTGATGAAATAATTTTTGTGCAAGGAGGTGGAGGGCTGGCGGTTTTGGACAGCAAAGGGGGAGGAAAATATCTCATTTAATTGGTCATTCAAAGGTATTGTGTGAAGTATGGTGAGTATGGTGCAAGGTAAGGTGCAAAGCGTGGTGTTAAGCATGGTTTAAGGTATGGTCCTTAAGTGCAAGCAAATTCATCATGTGGGAAATATGGGGAAGGAGTTTCAGCCATGAGGCAGCCAAGGGGAAGGAATTTTGTCATTATAATTGAGCTTTAATGATGGGTTTAGGTGTAGTTTAGGTTAAGCTTAAGATTATAAATAGCTAAGCAAGTGTTTAGGTAACTAAGAAAGTAATTAAGAATCTTAAGACATGATTAGAGAGTCCTCATACATATTTAGAGGAATCTAAACTCATTTTCTACATAAACAATTGTAGACACAATTCCTTAATTTAAGGAATTGGAGAGAGAAAACACTATTCATGATTCTATGACTAGGAATCTTGAATTTAAAAAGAGGTTTAGATTTAATCTAAGCAATTTTAGGTTCTAATTAACTTTAATAAATTCCTTGACTCTATATTAATTATGGAAATTAATTAATCTTTGATTAGAGCCTAATATTGCTTAGGTTTGCTTAATCACACGATTAAGCTTAAAAACACTATACTTAGAGGTAAAATCATAATTTTGCACAAAAACTCCCCGGGACCACCGGGACTTAAACAAATGTTGCAAAATACATAAAAACATCATTTAAAACCATCTGAAGAAGTTTTAGGCTCAAACGGCACTCGTACCCAAGTAGAAACGCTATAGGGGTATTTTAGTCATTTTGACCCGAAACCTTAGAAAACTAAGGTTTTGTTCCCGAAACCATTCAAAAGCCATCTAGTCCCCTTCAAACATTGAGTTGGCCCTTTGATGACTGCCGAGTCGGCTATCCTTAAATTCCTGACAGAAAATGACCTTAGGGGCATTTTGGTCATTTTCGCTCAAACAGAAAAAATCGAGGCATTACAACATGACTATATAGCAAAATGTTCCCTATGGAGTTATGAAAGTAGTTTTTCCTTTGTCATAAGCATCCATGGGAATCTGGTTATACCCTGAGTATCCATCCATTAATGAAAATAGGTGATTTTTTTTTTGCAATATTATCAATAAGAACATCAATATGGGGGAGAGGAAAATCATCCTTGGGGCTAGCTTTATTTAAATCCTGATAATCCATGCACATTCTAACTTTTCCATTCTTTTTAGGTACAAGTACAATGTTAGCTACCCAGTCAGAGTGTCCTGATACCCCTAAAAATTCAACTTCTAGCTATTTAGCTACCTCTTCTTTTATATTTAATAACATGTCAGGCTTATTCTTCTCAATTTTTGCTTTTTTTGGTTCAATTTCTAGATACAGAGGGATCTTATGTGAAGTGATCTATAGGTCCAACCCCGACATATCATAATATGACCATGCAAACACATTAAGGAATTCTTCAAACAATGCAATCATTTATGTGTGTTTCAGATTTGCCACTATTTTTAGCTCATTTTTCTCTTCAATGCCCATGTTAACCAACTCAATTACCTTATTTTCTAGACCAATTTCTTTTTTTGAATATGCCAATAGGTTTGAAAATTGCCTAACAATTTCTTTATTCTCATCAAACTCATGGTTTCCACAATCAAATGTAACAAGAGAATCAATTGATAAGCTTCTAAGATCTCTTTCATGTAGCAAACCTTTTAAATCCCTCAAAAGTAATTATGTTAGGTTGGAAAATCAAAACAACTAGTGGATGCAAATAGCATGGAGGAAACACAACTTAACGAGAGAAAATAGTAGCAAAAAGAAAAGAAAAGAAAAACAAAATAGAAGAAAACGAAAACAAACAAAATGGAAGATATAAGAATTGTGGATGACTAAAAGAGGAATGAAACAATAAAGAAATATTGATCATGCAAGTTCATTTAAATTATGTCTTCAAGTAGCATAAACATAAGCATAAAAAAACTTTATTAATACAACCCGAACAATTACTTTGAAGAGACAACATCAATTACTGGTTCAAATGTCCAATTCATCAGTATCTTATCATTGTTGGCAGCATGAGTATTATTGCATTCTCTGGACTATAATAGTTCCCTAGAGTGTCTAATTTAAAGGTACTAAGTTATGGATATTGATATGAGACTAAGACAATACAAAGAAATAACCTTCCTTGCATTCATCATGTGTTACAATTATCTTTTTTCTTACAACTATTCCCCAAAAGAATTACATCATAAAGGCATAGACCATTCCCTAAACAACATTGCTAACCAGAAGTTAATACCCCTTATGTTCCTTCAATGTCTTCTGGCAATTATTTGTTTCATCCTCCCGATCAAATCTTTGCAGTAGTCGACAAAGTTGTGACTCTTAGTCATGGTCTCAAAAGGGATGATTTCCTGCTCAACCATTTTTAGGTATCTTGGAACATCTTCTATTGCTGCATTAGCCAATCCTGCTAAGTTCGAAAAGTGAATCTTCACCTCATGAATGACATGATTTTGGCGTTCCACCTCAAATCCAAATCTATAACTTTTCTCTTTTCTTTTCTTAGGGCATCTTGATAGTTCATGGTCTCATCTTTCTTATGTTGTTTAATTCCTCAATCTTCCTCTAGTATTCCTTGTTCACCTCTTCCATTTCTTGCTTCATTTGTTCCTTACTTGCTAGCATAGTTTCTTAAGTAGTTTTGGCATTTTGGAGCAACTACTTCAATTGTTGATTTTGAGCTAATGCCCTATCATACTCTTGCCTTCGAAGCCCTAGCTCTTTACTGGCAACTTTGAAACATTCTTTAGTCTTCATCATGTGTGCATGCCTTGTCTTTAACTTTTTACCGGTTCCTTCTAGAATTTGATCTTTTTCAGTGCTTTCTTACTTTAAAACCGCATAATTATGGTGGGCGTTTTTCAACTCGGCATCCATTTGCATCTTTTCTTGCTTATCCTTGTCCAAACTTTCTTTCATTCCTTTGATTTCTTTATTTTCATCAAAATACGAGGTTGATGCCTTGTTAGGAGTAGTTGTTGTTAAGACTCTAAATGGAAACTTAATCTGTTAAGCCTAACCCTTCACCCATTCACGATAGCTTTTTTTATCATTCCAAGCATCTTGAACTTTCTATAGTAGGCCAATGTCATTAAAGTCCAAGTAATACAAGACAAATGGAGTGATCGTAACTTTGGAAGGTGGCTCCATTATGGGGTAACCAAGCTGGTACAATACCAATACTAGATTGTAATTTATACACCATCGGGTACCCATGAGGGTTCATTTGGAAAGTTTCCGCACTGATAAATTAATGTCTGCCTATCTTCCCACGAAGGATACCATCAAATCACTTTTTCATTTAATTTAGCCAGTTCAATTTCTTTGGAATATTGTAACATCTGTCATAACTGGGCGAGCTACGTATTGCCATCCCCAATGTGAGTTCTGTAACACCTGTCATGCAGATATTGTCCGCTTTGGGGCCTAACTAGGCGTCCTTTACAAATTTGCTCTTCCCTTATCTCAAGGGAAAAGTTATTTGCATGGGGGAGGTATCCACACCTTTATAGGGCATGCTTCGTTCCCCTCCTCAACTTATGTGGGACTAGTTCCACCCCTCCTAGTAGAGGCCTAGCGTCTTCGCTGGCTGGCACACCAATCCTGGGACTAGCTCTGATACCATCTATAACATCTGTCATATTTAAGTGCGCTATGTATCACTGTCCCGAGTGCCAGTTCTATAACACCCAGCATGCAAATATTGTCCGCTTGAGGCCTAACTAGGCGTCTCTCATGGATTTTCTCTTCCTTTCTCAAGGGAAAAACGCATCTGCATAGGGAAGGTATCCACAGCCTTATAAAGCATACTTTATTTTCCTTTACAATCGAGTGGGACTAGCGTCCCTGCTGGTATACTGTTCATGGGACTGGCTCTGATATGATTTGTAACATATATCACATCTGGGTGTGCTACGTTTTGCTTTCCCTAATGTGAGTTTTGTAACACCCGGCATGCATATATTAACCTTTTTGGGACCTAACTAGGCTCTCCTCACATATTTGCTTTTCCCTTCTCAAGGGAAAAACACGTCTACATGAGGGAGATGCCCAGTTAGGCCCTAAAGCAGACAATATATGCATGCCGAGTGTTATAGAACACACACTGAGGACGGTGTTACGTAGCACGCCCAGATGTGACAAATGTTACAACGGTATTAGACTCGGTCTCGGGATCGACGTGCTAGCGAGGACGTTCGGTCCCCATGGGGGGATGGAGCTAGTCCCATATCGATTATGGAGGAGAATGAAGTATGCCTGATAAGGGTGTGGATACCTCCCCTTGCAGACGCGTTTTTCCCTTGAGAGGGGGAAGAGCAAATCTGTGAAGGGCACCCAATTAGGCCCCAAAGCAGACAATATCTACATGCCGGCTATTATAGAACTCACCACTAGGGATAACAATACATAGCATACCCAGATATGACAGGTGTTACAAATATATATGCAGTGACCCACATTGGTAAACAATATAAAATTCTTTTGCCATTCCTCTCATAGCAAAAGTTCAAGGAATAGTAGACATCTTCTAGGAGGTCCGAAACAGGATTATGACCATGAAATTTGCGAGCAATGAATACATCAATTGCTATGGAATCTATGAAACCTTCAATATTTGGAAACAAGACAATGCCATAAATAGTGAGGGTTAGTACATATGAGAAAGTGTCTTAATCTTCAACTTGAGCTAAGCGGTGCATACGCCTTTCTAAGTAATCCTTTGGTCCCATTGTTACACTTTTGCGCTTCATGCAAATCCCTTACATTTACCTTTAAGACAATTGATATGGTATGTAAAGAAGCATAATGTCCTTGGTAATTGTAAGGTTTCTCTCCTTTTAGTGGTAACCCCTAGATTCGCTCAAATTCTTCAAGGGTTTATGCCAATTGGAAATCTTGAAAGGTAAAGCATCGAAGCAGAGGATCATAATATTGTGCTAGTGCTGTGATTGCCTTTACCTGTTCTTCCACCTCTAATAGGCTCTAAACTTTTCCATACTTTCTAGTAAGAGAAAGACATTGTGGTACCCTCAACAGCTGACCCAAGGATTCCAGGCTTTCTGTGTCAAGTTTCTTGGCTTTAAGATGCAAAGTGCTTTTCAATTTTTCTCCATCATGATTGTTTGGTCTCATGTTTGCTTCCATTTTCTAAATATACTCACACCAAGGCTAGGATATCATTCTCTAACAAACTTGCTAAAGCTACAAAAATGAAAAGGTGATTTTTTTTGTTTAAAAGGAAAAAGGAACACTAAACACTTTGGGCCTGTTAAAGAGTATATGTACAAAGAAATGAGTTAAAGAAAAGGTATGCACTCTTTGTGTCCTATTTAAGGTAAACTATGGAGGGCTATACTATAGTTTCATAGGTTTTTTACTTTGTGAAGATTCTCACTAGGTGAATTTATGATTTTAGGATTCTACAGCCTCCAGAGCTAGGGCCTCATTTCAGAATGTTATCCACAACAGCAGGTGAACCGCTAGATGTAGGACCTTCACAAAAAAGTCACACGTTAGACGAGATTTTCTCAATAACTAAACAGGACGTACATCCAAAATGGCTACAACTACACAACCTTTTGCCTATCTCAAGTTACACTCAGACCCAAGTATAGGGCCATACTCAAGTGTGTGATTACTGTGTGAGTATTGTGTGTGCAGAGAGCATACAAACCAGAGACCTAAATCTACCCATGACAACACCTGGAAAAATAGACAATACAGAACAAAAGTCATCTATGCTAAGGTTGTCACAAAGAAACAAAGAAAAGAAAAACTATACAAACACAATGGCGACAAAACTCTGACACAAAAAAAGAACAATAAACAACTAAAAAATTAAAATAAAATAAAATAAAAAAGAAAAATTAGGGTTATAATTAAAAGCACAATAAATTATTTTAGACTTGACTCTCACACAGTCCACAGTGGAGTCACCATCTGTCACAACCGGGATCATGGGGGGACAGCGAAAAAGAGTGATTTAAAATGGATTTGGCACCAAGTTTTATTTAAATTGGTAAAAGCATGGAAAAACCATTTATTTTCTAAGAAATGATCTTTGAAACTAGATTTGAGTTTGGGAAAAGTTTATTTTTGCAGTGCTCTTGATATATTTGTATTGCTACGGTTATCTTAATTGATTGTGCTAATTATTAATATCCTTTTGAAATATTTATTTTATCATTTTTTATAAAAGAGAAAACAGTTACAAAAAGAAAACAAACATTTTCTTAAAAAAAAATGTTTGGAACATTAAGCTGTCACAACTCAAGTGCCCAAAATATCAAGTTAACAAGCCATTGCGACTAAGTTAACATCTTTATTTGAAATAAAATATTCATCAATTCAATGGCTAGCTCAAATATAATAAAATTTCTCCTAGAAATGATAAGTATTTACAGTAAGACAAAAAGTTATGAAAAATTGAATTTTGACTTGACAGGAAGGCTTGCTCCTACCTATCCCCTAATGCAATGGGAAACTCAAAGTCATGTAGTTTTGTAGAAATTAATTGTGGATTGATTGATTTTATTATTGAAAAGAAATTTTAGAATATCAACCCATTACAGTTAAGATATCCAAAAATACATAATTAACAAACGTCACAACTAAATTAACTTTAAAAAAAAAATCTGAGTTTCAATCATTCATTTATTTATCTTTAAAAAAACTAAAATACAATTTTTAGCCAAAATATTCTCTCTCTCTATATATATATATATATACACACACACACAAATAAAATAACTTAAGAATGTTACCCAGTATTGGCTCTTTAATTTAAACAAATATCCCTTCTTCTTTTTTTGGTTAGTTTTGAAAAAATCAATGTTGGGCTTTGAATGTGTACAAACTAAAACAAACTAACAAGACTAACCCAAACTCTTGTTAACACTAACTAAATGGCAAATGAAAAAAAAAATTAGCAAGTTACAAAAACAAAAGAACATTCTTGTGACTTAAAAAAAGGGATTTGGTTTTAACATAGTCTTGTAAAATAGATACACAAGGATTATGATGCATATAGAGAAAGAGTGTGCTGTAACTATGATGGAAGAAGGAAACCATGCAAGGGATGAAGTAGGCCGCGGTGATGGTGATGGCAGGTGAAGCACGCGGTGATACCAAACGCTCATGGAGGAGTTGCAATGGTGGAGAAAGATCGGGATGGTAGGGGCACGCCTTGGCCACTAGTGGATGTGCATAGCAGTGCAAATGGGCAGAGAAGGATGGTGGCAGTTCAACTGAGGAAGGAGGGCCGCAGTAGGTGAAGGAAGCCACGAAAGAGCCGGTACGATGGTGCAATTGAGGCAGGGAGTATGCACGATGCAAGGTAAAGGGAAGGCAACTCCGCCTCGGGTTGCGCATGGTGGTGGGGCAGTGCGACATAGTGGCGCCGTTAGGTAGAGGAAGAGAGAGAGTGTGAAGGCAGATCTGAAGGGTACTGGTGTAACACCCTAAACATTATTTAAAAAAATTAATTTGATTTTTATTAGTCATAATTTTAAAAATCTGATAGACATAGCAACGATGAGGACAATCCAAGGAATCTAAAAAAAAAAATGAACAATAACCTAGTGGGTCCCACGAGCCTCCCGGGACAGCCGAAACCTTAGAATTGGGACCCGGAGATGCCCAAAACTAAGAAATTATAGGATTAAGCTTAGAAATAGGTAGGAATAAAGGTTTTACACCGAAAATTATTTTTCGAGCAATGGTTGATTACCCAGGTACACTGCTTTACCCATTCGATAAAATTTCGATGTGCGATTTTTACACCGAAAGAAAACTTAATTCATAAGATTTGGATAATGTCTATCTATTTGAACCTAGTGGATGGCTAAGATTCAATCTTGATTTCCAAGATCAAATCCTAGCCACCCATCTTATTTTCTTTTTTGAAAGAATTAGATTTTATATTATATAATTCTTATAACTTAACTAAAATCATTAAAAAAGCTACTAACCTTATCACTTGGAGAACCATTCTGGGCCAGCCAAGGAAGGTAATGAAAACTCCATTTTGTTTCTCCAAAAACCATGAAAACTTGGTCCAAATCCTTTCCTAGACTTAATAAAATTACAAACTACCTTCATAAAACTTGTTCTACTTGTTACAACCTACAAATCTAACCGATTAGAATTTTAATTCATCACCTTTCTCACTTTGATGTTTTCATTCTTCACTGTTAAGGGAGGGTATTAGGTGCTGTTTGGAAGGTTTGAAGTGAAAAAAATCATTATTGGAGTATCCTTTGGTGCCAAGATCTCTAAAGCTCCAAAGAGTAGGGTTTTCGAACCTCTTTTACATCAGTTTCATTTTTCCTATTTTAACTACTGATTTAGTTTGATTTTTTTGTTTTAATAGTTGATAATATGTTGATATTGATGTATTAATTTTGGTGGAGTATTTGGATGATGTTAGAAAACCCATTTTGGCAAGACAATTTTTGAATCATGTGCTGGAATTCTCATATTTGTACTGATAGGTTATGATTTACAAATTTTCTGATGTATTTTTAGACATTTTTGTGAGCTAGAAAAATTAAATTTTAAAGCTAATATCCTAAGGCTACTTCATGATTTTTATTGGGTTTTAAAAATGACTTTTACTATTTTCTAAAAATATAAAACTGAGACTGATGGTTGAGTTGTCTGGATAGCCAATTTTGGAACACTTAATTTTGCTAATTTTTTAACCATAGTAATTGAGGTTCAACCATAAAATCTAAATTGATTCAATCATTTGCTAGGGTTAAAAATTATGGAATTTGGTTGTTGGCTGTAAATAGGAGGTTTCTGACCTCCGAATTTGTCTAATTTTGTTAACATAGTTAGAAAACTCTTGTTGGTCTGAAATTTTTATGGAACCTTCTGAACACATTGAAGTGTCATAGATAATTTTTATAGCCCCTAAATTGGTTGTTTGATGTGCAAATTAAATTGTGCTACCAAGGTATGAAATCTGTCAATATGCTGGAAATGAGCTAAATTCTTGATTTGGAAGTAAAATGTCCTTTAATGCAACTAGGATGAATGTAAATGCATGCTATGTACTTTAAAGTTTGGTTTATGAGAAATGAATGAGAATCACATGTGATTGATTATTTATATGAGTAAAGCATGCATTGATGAAAATTTATATGTTTGAATGAATGATATGATTATGTGTTTGAAGCATTATGAAATTCAAAAATTTATGCTAATACATGCCTGTATATGTGAGCTTAAGGATGATGTGTGTGCTAAATAAAGAATGAAAAGTCGCCTTTAGTATGTATAGGGCACGGGAAAGTCCCCTTTAGTATGTAAAGGCAAGGAGAAGTCCTCTTTATTATGAATAGGCACGAAAAGTCCCCTTTAATATGTAAAAGGCATGAAGAAGTGCTTTTTATTATGAAAAGGACAAGGAGAAGTCCTCTTTATTATATAAAGGGCACGTACAGTTGTAAATAAATGCCTATAATGTTAAGTAGTATGACATGTGTATATCAAGTGATTGAATAATAAAAGAGACCCACTTTGGAAAAATGGTTTTTGAACTTTAAAATGAACCCATATGTTGCATGCTCACATTTTTCTTATAAACCGAAGTGGCCGGGATAGTGACGATGACATTATAACTGTGTATTTTGGGAATGCCCTACTTAGAATTGTATAATTCTCACCCCCTATGTGTTTGTGTTCCTGCGTCGTCTCCAAGTTGATCTAGAAGACTAAGGGGCTACTATACAAGAGAAACTGGAATTGCAGTGGTTTAGTGTCTGAAACTATAGTGGTTGAACTTAGTAGTAGTAATATATATATGATAGTGAACAGATATGTATTAAAGCTCATAGAAGAGATTTCCTTTTTATACTTCACATTATATTCAATAAAATGTTTTATTTCTTTATTGTATATTTTAAACGAATTACGAATTAGTTGTTACATAAATTTCTCGAACTTATTATAGATATGTAAGAAAAGTCTGCTAGTTAAGAAGTAACAACCCTCGAATATGAGGTCATGACTTAAGGATCATGTTATACTTGGGAGGATGTTACAAATGGCAGCTTTATGGTTTGGTTGCAAGGCTAAAGATAGTGGCGGAGCACGACAGGGCTTATAGCGGCATGGCTGTCGTAAAAGGAATTGCTATCCCTTCCCTCTACTTTGCACTTTTTCTTTTTCTTTTTACTTGCTTTATGGATGTGAATATGGATTGTTTGGGACTCTTTTCTTTTGTGTTTGGTTTTGAATGACATGATTTCTTATGGTCAAATGTGCTTCCTCCTTTATTTTTATTTTTGGAATGATATGTTTAGTCCTTTAGCTGTGGTTTGATTTTTAGTTGTTGAAAGAGAGTAGAATGTGTTGGGGCTCACTCAAAGAGTTACAGTGTGTGTTTTTTGGTCTCAAAATGGAAGAAGTGTGTAGCTTATGTGTGTGATTTGTGATCTAAGAATGTAAGAAGATTAAAACTAGATAACAACAGCAAGGAAAAAATACCCCACAGTGTTTTTTCCTTTTATGCTTTTCCAAAAAAAAAAACTCTAATCTCTTGTGATTTTTCTCCAACTCTCCTCAAAATCGAGAACCCAAAAATATGGTTCTTTTTTTTCTTAGAAAATGAAGATGATAATCAGGGAATAGAAACTAACTGATGTTGTCCTCTCCCCCCTTATGTGAATTTTGATCCTATTTATACAAAATTGTAGTTTGATTTTTCCTGATATGATAGAGGAAAATTGTGATCTGATTAAGAGACTTTTATCCCAAAATTATTGCTGATTTTAGGGGATTTGATACAGATTGCATTTGACTCTCCACTCTTTCTAATTTTTTTTATATGTTTGGCGGTCCTCTTTTCTAAATTCACTACTAGAAAAACAAGGGATATCGACGAAAAATACCGACGGGTTTGAACTCGTCGGTAGTTACCAGCTCCACCTCTATCGGGTTGTCGTGTTATGGAAAATAATTATGGTTGTTATTGGTGTGTACGACAAACCGGTTAGTAACACAATCGGTAAATGTTGGTGCCAGTATGCGCCACATGGTGCGCATAATATACGATGGGTTTACTGACAGGTATATTTAACAATATTTTTTTTATTAAATAAGCTGACGGATTAACCAACGAGTATATTTAACATTTTGATTTTTTTGTATTTTATTAAATATGCCGACGGTTAGTTATTTTTAAAAATTATTAATTATTATCTATTATCAATGGGTTTACCAACGGGTATTTGAAAGTTCACAAGTTTCTGCATAAATTTTGGATCCTCTGTCGGTAATTACTAGTTATTAAAATGTACCGTTTCACTAAACCCGTACCCGCCATTGGTAAGTCATGGATTTATCACCATTGTGACCTTCTTCCTCCTCACTTTACAAACTCCCTCGCTCTCTCTCTCTCTTGTTAAGCTCGCCGCCACTGCCACTTTTTGCCTCTGTTCACCGCCACCGGAGCTCCGTTCGATAAACGGAGGCCACCATTACGATCTAGGGACTTTGGTGAGCATTTTAATAGGTTTAGTTTTTTTTATTTGGTTTACTTTTTCCATTCGTTTGTGGGTGCCCATAGTGTTGTGTTTTGTTGCATTGGGGAGTAACATTGCTGTTAATTTGTTAATATAGAAGTTTTATTTGAGGGTGATAGTGATTATCGATTTGATACCAATTTGCCATTCTTATTTTTTATGTTACTTTATATTTTATGTGTATATAAGTGTGTTGATTTAAATTTGTCATATTGTATTTTCAGGATTCGAGTTAGTTAGATGCATTTAGGTTTCCTATATTTTGCATTTAGTTAGATGCCATTCTTATTCTTTATTAGTTATATCGCTTAATGGTTTATTATATATGTAGGATATATAAAGACTTATGTTTTCTAGGATAGGGTTGTAGGAAATGGGGATTACATGACTAGAGGGAAGGGCATAGAGGTCCTTCCCCAATTTGTTTGATTTGTTTGCTATGAGATTCTTTGTGTTTGCGGAGATTGTGGGATGCATGTTGTGGAGTTATAAGGGGATGTGCAATAGAATGATTTTTAGGATTATGTGAATTGATGTAATTATTAACATATAACTATTTCACTATATCTATTCTATTGTTAATTTTTATAATAATATCTATAATTGTTGAATTGACTGAAATATCTAATTATGAAAGCTCCTAATTTAAGGCGAGATGCTGTCGAAATTTTGTTAAAATTTTTTGTAGGAATAATAGATTAAAAAAGTAACTATATTTAAAAAAACTTAAAAGCTAGTTGAATTTGTTTAAAAATAATAATTTAAATAAAACTTAAAGCCCAATTGAACGTGTTTTAAAGCCCAAGTAAAATAAATATCTAATGATAGAAATGCCTAATTTAAGGGGAGATGTTGTTGAAATTTTATTTTCAATATTGCAATTGCAAAGCAACTTTATAATGTGTATTCTATCTCCAATATTTAATATTCAAATTATTCAAAAGTATGATTTATTAATTTGACAATATTACTGGCTTTTCAATTGTTATTAGCTAGCAATAAAAATATAGATTATATGCAATTTATAACACCAAGTCAATTTTACAAGTTAAAATCATATATAGTCATAGCTATGAGTATGTCCAAAATCTTGTGATAACTCATTGAAATCGATCCAATGTGGAAATATGCAGGGTTAAAAGACTAATAGTATGTATATGTAATGGGGAAATCAGGGAATCAATTCACCTGTTTTTAAATATGCTCATAAGAACGAAAAAAACTAATTAAAAGGCAATTATATATTTTCCTTCTTCCCCCCTCTCTAATTCTCTTTTTGGCTATGTCACTCAAAATGCGGTACATAAAATTAAAAGAAAAAAAATGAGCCAAAATATATATATAGCTAGATAGTCTCTTGACAATATAAATATTTTGTTGTGTTCCTTTATATATAATATTGAGATATTTACATTCATCTCTTCTAAAATTTAATGTAATTATACTTGAACACTATTTTATTTTATAAAATTATACAGACATCTCCTATGTTTATTCATTATTAATTTAAGTGATAAAAAGGATAACATGTAATTAATGTAATGACTCGTATTTTTAGTATTGTTGTGATAAAATAATTAAATGTGAATAATCTATAGAGATTTTAAAAATTCTGACAGACACAGATATGATCACAACAATATGAGGATTTTGTAAAAAAAAAAGGAAATTAATTTAATATTATTAAAAAATTAATATAATAATATTTTAATCGGGGATATAGAATAAGACCATATAGTTGGTATAAGGACATATATAAAAATAAAGATAAGGTTAAATAAATATTTTTAGCCTGGTAAAATTATTTAGATATCGATCGGGTACTGCAATAGTATAATTGGTACACTGAAATGGTAATAATCGGTACATTAAAACGCTGAAACTGGTATAAATAATGGATATTAATAGATCTCAAATAAGTTTTACTTAGGACAATTAAATAAACATAGACATTTTCAATACATATACAAAGACAAATTGATCCAAAAATAGTTATACTATTTACTTTCTCTCCAAGTTAAGCTTTTCTATATAAAGAAAAAATTGGAAAAGAACACATTTCCTTGACTTCTCTGCCCTGCTTTCATGTTGCTTTTCCTTCCTTTCACCATCTTCCATTTTCGCTTCTTGAAACTCCATGAAAGCTCCAAATTCTTGAAGGATACACCTAGATAAACACTTAAGCTACTTCAAGAACCTTTCGTCCACATCAAATTCAAGCCAAAATTGTCTTTTTCCTCTTCGAATATGTCCAACTAATAGCATATATAAGGGCTGAAAGATGGGTTTGAGGCCTAGATTAGAGAAGAAAAACTAGAGAAAAGTTTGTCAAAAAGCTTAGAGAAAGGTAGGAAAAATATATGTCTATTGCTTCGTGATTGTTTGGCTATTTTTGCTAGATAAACTCTTGAGATATGTTTGAAATTATGTTTATGAAATCTGAAATTTATTTTCAAGATTCATATATATATGAGTTGGATGAATATAAAGGATGCAATAAATATGAGTCTTGTGGGCTGATTGAATTAATACAAGAGATTTATTAAGTAAATGAAGAGATTTTTCATTCTTTAAAAAGATTGAGGTATCTGGAAAATTTTATCAAAATATTATTAGGAATAGTTTTGTAAAATCTAAAGGATTGGTATTTTGTAGTATGATGCTAGAGGTTTATGAAAAGGATAAGATTTTGACTTATAGAAGAAAAGCTCTAAAATCTAAGTAAGACACTTGGTTTAATTTCCTAAAGGTTATAAAAATTATCAACGAATGAGTCTTATAAGTTTCTGCTATGAAGAAATCTAATAAAAAGCTTAGCTGTTTTCTTTCAAAAATTTTCATAAAAAGTTTAGCAAATTTCACTAATAAATCCCATAAAAATTAAAAAGAATTTTTGTGGAGAAGTTTCATAAGAAGTTAGAAGATTTTAAATAGAAAATCTCATAAGAATTTAGAAAATTCTGAAGAGAATATATTATTTGAAATTCAAGAGATTTTAAAGAGAAGAGTCTCACAGAAATTTAGGAGACTTAACAGAGAAAATCTCATAAGAGTTTAGGAGATTTTCAAAAGAAAAGTCTCACACTAATTTAGGAGACTTGATAGAGAAAATCTCAAAAGAATTAAGGAAATTTAAAGGAAATCTCAAAGTAGAAGTATGAGAAATAGAATTATTAAGAAGAGATTTTACTTAATAATCATAATATTTTCTAAATAAATATTAAGAAATGGTAATATCAAATGCTTTATGTAATATCAAATGCTTGATTGTAAGCTCATGGATTCAAAGAGTTAGTAGTAGACGTACTACACTGATTGAACTATATAACATTGTAACATGACGGTGCTACATCATTGTGATGAAAGGGATGTACTGTTAATAACATGCTATTGTAATATGATCTATATAAGGTTGTAACACGACAATTTTACATCATTGACAGTACATCAGATGAGAAGTATATCAAGAATCCTATGAGTGCTATTATCAAGCCTAAATTTTACTAATAAGATTATGTTAAATAAGAAATGAAACAACCAAACTAAGTATTATATAAACAACTAGAAAATTGATTAATTATTTAACGAATCCTATGATTTTATTATGAAAAATAAGTGTACTCATAATATTATGTTAGATAAGAAAAAGAATAAGCAAGACTAATTGTTTTAAAGGATATTGAAGATACTTTAATTACTTTAATACTAGGCCAAATGTCACTGTGTAGTAGACTAGTGTTTTTCCTACTGGGAATCTTTTATTCTCATTCCTACTATTACCATTTTTTTTTCATAGATATTGATGATGGTGATTATTTTGTAGAGATCCTTAGCTGGTATTGGCATCACGGTCTAGACTTTTCGATAAATCGATGATAGAAACTTTAAGTAGTTCTTTTTATTTTCTTTTAATGAAATTTTAGTAGTACCCTACCTAGACTAAGAGGGTTCCTACGTGAACCAGGGTAAAGGTTTGAAATAGTCATGGATACTATTGACTTGTCATCAGGTAATACAATTATATATTTTGATATATTAATTATGTTCAAATTTAATGACTCAAAGAGAAAGCATTTTATGTTTGTGACAAAAGCAGACTCATATTTAAATATTACATATATACACCTCTAAGGTTAAGCAAAGCTAACAAGTAACAACTACTCATTATAAGGTTATGGCTTAAGTATAGCTTTATGGTAGGAAGGGTGTTACATTAATGGTATCAGAGCAGTTCATCCTATTAGAGCCGGGGATGGTTTGACTTGCTTCTAAAGCATACTCTAAAATTTTAGTGTCATGCAGTAGGATTTTATCTGCTGAGATAAGAAATAGAACTTTATATGCATGTCTGCTTACTTTTGAAGTAGTTAGTAGCTATCATGCTATGCATTATATTTGAGCCTGATCAACTCAGTGCCTTTCACTTTGCGTGATAGGAAACTAATGACTTTGGGTAAGCATAGTAGGACTAACAAAAACCACGATGATAGGGTGCCTGAGGGGGAAAGCTGCAAACGTTATGCGTGATTTTCGGAATATAACCTAGGTAATCAGGGAGCAAGCTATGGCTACAAAATAGATGATGAGCATTATTGGGAAGTAAGCTCATGAAAGATATTAGAAAATGCTAACCATTTGTGGTAGTCCAGGGAGCAAAAACTACCCAAAATCTGAGGAACCTAAACCCAAATAAGAATGAAAAATGGATTAAGTAATGGAGAATAATCTTTGAAGTATCAAAGTGATTCGACTCATAGAAAGTGGGTTCTACTACCTAAGTATTAGACACGGACTTTGATTACTGATGGATAAGTGTTAGAATGCTAGTTGCGGAGGCGAATATTGAAATGACTTGGGACTTTGGTCAAGGATGTTTTCTATGAGAAGTATTTTCCTTATTCCATCCGAAATGCTAAGGAATTGGAATTCCTAAACTACAACAAGGGCACATGACGGTGTCAGAATACATAGCAAAGTTTGATAAGTCCTCCACAACTTAGCAATGTAATCCAAATAAAGAGTTGGAAATGTGTTAAGTATGCAAAAAGCCTTAGGGATTACCTTTTGACAATGGTAGGACTAATGGAAATTAGAGACTTCACCGCATCGGTGAATAAGAGTGGTCTAGAAGAGTAGTACAATAGGAAGCTATCAATGGCTTGAGAAAGACTACCACTACACGATGTAAAGTTCAAGCCTATTTTACCACCACAAAAAGGGATTTTCCTTGCGGGAAGGAAAAAAGAAAGTAGCTAGCAAAGTCATTTGATAACAAGAAATGCCTAAAATGCTTAAGATGCTGCACTATCAGAGGACTTATTCAAGACTTAGGATGTGGAAAGCCTAGTAGTCAAGGATACCTATTTCAGTTGGTTAGTGTGATGGAAAGTGAGCAAAAATTAGAATAGATACCGTAGTCCAAGATTACTTCGATGTATTTGCAAGAGATATACTAGAATTTCCTATAAGGAAGGTAAAATTCTCCAGTGAATTAGTATAGGAACGGCCCCAATCTCCATAGCTCCTTACCAAATGCCTCCTTAGGAATTAGCATAATTGAAAGAATAGGTTGAAAGCTGCTAATTAAACATTTTATCCAGTCAAGTGCCTCATTATGGGGAGCTCCTGTGCTCTTGGTAAAAGAGAAAGATAAAGGTATGAAGCTTGGTGTTGATTACAAATAACTTATTAAGGTGACGATCAAGAAAAAGTATCCCTCTTCCAAGGATTGATGATCTCATAATCAATTGAGGGGAGCAATAGTATTCTGTAGGATTGATTTGAGATCGAGATACAACCAGATGGAGGTTCGTGAAGAGGATATTGCAAAGCATGGTATGGACATTATGAATATATAGTGATATCTTTTGAGATAACTAATGCCCTAATAATATTTATGGATTGTATGAATCGAATCTTCCGACATTTTCTCAACAAGTTTGTAATTGTTTTATAGATAATATTCTCATCTATTCAAGAGATGAGGAAGAACACGAGTAGCATCTTAGAACATTGCTACAGATTCTTCATGCGAAGAAATCCTAATGTGAGTTCTGGCTATAGGAAATAAGATTTCTAAGCCATATAGTATCATAGGAAGGAGTCACAGTTGACCCATCAAAGATTGAAATAGTATTAAAGTAGGAAAGACCAACTACCACCATGGATATATGAAGTATTTGGAATTAGCTGATTTCTACAAAAGGTTTATCAAGGTTTTCACTTAAATAGCCTTACCCTTAACCAAGCTGAACCGAGAAAATGTACCTTTTACATGGATAGTAGAATATGATAGAAGTTTTCAGGACCTCAAGTAGAAGTTGACCATTATATCTATATTAGTCTTGTCAGACCCACAAGGTTCATTAGGTTTATTGAGATGAGTCAGAAAAATGCTTGAGGCGCATTTTGATGCAGAACATAAAGACGGTGGCTTAGACTTCAAGACAGCTAAAGCCGCATGAGATGAACAACCCTACACATAGTTTAAAGTTAGCAGTAGTAATGTTCATTTTGAAAATCTATAGATGTCATCTATATGGAGTAAAACTTGAGGTGTTTTCTAATCATAAGAATCTCAAGTATCTATTAGATTAGAAAAATGAAAACATGAGGCAATGGAGATGGATAGAGTTCATTAAAGACTATGAGCTTGATTTGACCTACAACCTAGGAAAAGCAAATGTGGTAGCAAATACCTTTAGCAGAAAAACGTTGGGTATTTCTTAGACAATGATTAAGGAGACAGAACTAGAAGAGATTTTCTAAAGTGTTAAGTTAGGGGTAGAAGAGAGGTCTAGAAGTGTATATTTGGGTCAAGTTAGGGTTACAAGTGACATTGAGAGGAAGATTTCACAAGTTTCAACAAGAAGATCTAGAAAATCTTAGAAGAGACTCACGAAGGAAATTTCCATGTACACCTAGAGTTACAAAATCAATTTCCTTTTAAAATCAAAATCGATCATGTGATCTGATTGTTTTTTTATTTCAAAATCTTAAATGCACTTTAACACTAGTCCGCTGAAATTGTCTTGCCTTTCCAATCATTAATTACTAACGATGCAAAAAAATGATTAATATATATATGGTCATTGCGATCAAATTTTGTGGATTTAGTTGAACTAAACATATAGGTCCAATATACTACAAAAACAATTATTGTCAATATATAATTGAGTACTTGTATATCTTCTAACAAAAACATTAAGTACAATAACTCTCAACTAAACTTAAAAGAGCATAAGTTATATAAGTCTAATGAAATATTGGATGAATAAAACATGGTGTTGTTTTGACCCTAAAAAAAAAAACAAAAAGATGCTGGTTACTTATTTCTCATTGTCTCATTCGAAATTTTGGGAAATTTTTTTTTATGAATAATTGATTAAATAAAAGTAACTATATTAAGAAAAACTTAGAAGCCAATCAAATTTGTTTAAAAAAAAGTAATTTAAATAAAACACCTTGTTATCATAACTATGAAAACAGTATCACCTCCAAGCCAACTCCTCCAAGCAATTCACACATTATATAAGAAACTAATATATATAACTGATTTATGATCAAACTAACAAAACATATATGTATGGAGTTCAAGATATCTAGAGCATAGATGATAAAACCATCGCAATCACCAAGCCCATGACACATACTAATCATAGAAACCTTCGTTGCATTAACCTTTATTTTGATAATGATAAAGCTCAAACCACTCATTATGAGAGGAGTAAGCTCAAAACATATAAAGTCACAATTCACACATCATTACAAAGATATAAATTCACAATTCACATCATAAGTTCAATAGAATTCATATTATATAGAATTCAAGTTTCTTTTTAATTATTTCAGTATAGCTGGTAAAGGCAAAGGTCAACCTCGGAAGGTCGGTTTAACCACCACCAACTTACCCACCACCCTTCCCACCATATCTGCCACCATCCCTTCCATCACCGCCCTATCCACTACCTCCACCTCAATCCCTACCATCAGCACCCCAGGCTTCAAGATGATGCCCACTTCTAGGTATGTCGGGCCCCCATGGATTGACATCCTTGTTGATGTCAAGGAGTCGTGGTGGAAGAAATGGAAGATAATTCTATGATTTATTCACTTTTGTTAAAATATATGTTTATATGTCATAATTATATGCTTATATATAATAAATTATGTACTGTTAATTTATATATGCAAAGATCCTTCTACATACAACCCGAGCATGAGCCCGCAGTGAAAAGGGCTTAGAGGATTAGGCCTTCCAAGTGACTGCAGAATATGTTTCATTATGTCCGTAAAGAACACATGAATAGCTCGTGGCTGAATGATGCCACCCTAAGCGAGCTCTAGCACCACTGGGGCAGCAACTCGACCTTCAAGGATAGGTCAGATCAGGGAAAGACAAACCAAGCCTCACAGAAAGGTGGGTCGCTGCACACGGGTAGGTCAAGCACCCAAAAAGGGACCTGTAAGCGTTTGGTAATTCTTTAACCTTTTCCATATTATAATAACATTTACTATATTTGAATTGTGGCCAATAAAATATTTTTATGACTTTATTGTGGTTGCTTGTGTAGGTAAGGAAATTGAGCCGCCTCCGACACAAAGCGAGCTATTTCGAGAGACCCACACCCAAAAGGGTGAGTAGAGAGGGGAGTCTGCAGAGTTTTTGGTAGACTCTTGCTCCGAGGTGACCTATGTAAGTTTGAATTTACACATATCTTTACTTAATTTTTATTATTATTTTCGTTTATGTCATAATTATTACTTACAATGTGTTTTATCTTTTTCCCTTTGCATCAGAGTTTATAGACCTCTGGGAGCAGGCACAGACCTAGTACCAGACCCAGGTGGTTGAGGCTGGGCTAGATGTTGACATTCCTCCTCCTATTTTAGGAGGAAGATGTCTGGGCCCAGGTGATTAGCGGCCCTTATAAGGGTGATATATGTAGGATGGGGTACTATCCTAAGAGTATATCCCCATCCTCCACCACTAGGTCAACTACTGGGGATGATGCCCTAAGGAAGCATGTGCATGCCCTCAACTAGGAGTTGCAACAGTAGGCATAGTTGATTCAGCAACAATAGGAGCAGTATACACAACCCATTTAGCAGTTGCACGAGCAATAGGTAAGCCGAGCAGCTGTAGAGCAAGAGCTGAGAGAAATCCAAGAGCTTAAGCTCTCCTTGGAGTGGAAGCAATAGGAGAAAGCTAAGAAGGAGAAGGCTCAGTTCCTGAAGATGCTATAAAAAATCACTATAGATGTGGTGACCTTCTTCTAGGACATGCAGGCTTCTGGATCCTCCACCTCCGGTAAGACGTCCCCTAGACCATATTCCCCCATATCCCACTCCCTTCCATCTCTGAGGACCACTCATAGTCAGACGGCGAGGATGACAATGATGGTCCAGATGATGATGATGACGATGCCGCCGACGATGACGATGATGACGACAATGCCGATGCCCAAGAGTTTAGGTAGTTTTTATCTAGCTTCATTTTTTTTCCATTCTAGATTTTTTTACATTTATTGTAATTTCTATATACTTTATTGTCATAATTTGATATTTTATTTAATCATTTTAATTTATTCATTTTATTATTTTCTTATTCAATATCAATTTAATTGATAATTAGGTTATTATATATCAATTAAATAAACAAATAAATAATAATTTAATAATGACTTAAAAAATTATTTTCTTACCGATGGGTATAACCGTCAGTAATAATTAATATTTTTAAATAATTTTTTCATAAATAAATAAGCCTGTAGGTAAAGCCATCGATAAATTATTTAAAAAAATTATTTTATTTACTTAAATATTTGTTGGTAAAATTAAATAAACTCGTCGGTATAAATATGTCTCTAACAGCCTTAGTGATGCCTTTTATTTAATTGTACCGACGACTATATTGTTTAATCCTCGTCGGTATAATCGTCGAAAAAAAGCAATAGGTTTTTTGTTACTGTCGGTAATATTCATCGATAGCCTGGGAACCAATGCTCCCATAACCGTTAGTACACCGGTTGCAATAAATCATTCCTGTCAAAAAATCCATTGGTAAACGTGTCGGTATCCCACGCATTTCTTGTAGTGATTTTCTTTCTAATTTGAAACTAATTGCATTTGACTCTCCCTTCTCTCTGAATTTTTTCCTTTCTGTTTGGCGCTCCTCTTCCCTTTTTCTTCTATTTTTTTTTGTTTAATGGTTAACAGATCAACAAGAGCTAGTTTCATGAAACTTTATTTGTTTATTGATTTTTTATTTTTTAAATTATTTATGCAAAAAATAAATTTAAAAAAATGGATGAGATCACCCCCATCATCCTATTTTGTGCAACTTGCCAGCTGGCAAGGAGCCTATTCTTTGTCTGCATCGTTATAGAGAGTAAGGAGTAAAGAGGAGCCCCATGATATAATGTCCACCACTCCTGCTGTCCTCTTTTTTAAAAAAATGTAAAAATTATGGGCTAAAAGAGACAATGGACATTCTTTTTAAACTATGAAAATATGCTCATTTTTTGGATTTTTTTTATGGGCCGGACAAAATTGGGTGTTCACATATCTATAATACTAATATTCCAGAGTCGTTTGAGGAAAAGTTTTACATGTGTCACAATGAGATTGTTTTATGATCCACGTCTTTTAAGAATTTATTTATTAATTTTTTTGAAAAAAAATAAAACTACAATTATTATATATTATCAGCATATCATTGATAATATAATGCAATTCTATATATGGTAGATTTTTACATATTATTGCATATTTCATTATTTAGTTATTATTTATCTGATTCTACAATGCAATTCTATATATGGTAAATTTTTTATATTCAATTTAATTTAGATATAGATAACAACTTAAATGAGATAATTTGAATTGGTTACATGAAATAAAACAGACAAAAATGATTGGAAATAAATCAATTTCATTCATGACCGTGCATTAATTATAACAAATAAATTAGAAATTCTACTTTGAATTACTCAAGAGATGAAAATGCTCATTATATAATAGAGTCATCTACTACAATATTTCATTATTCAGTTATTAGTTATCTGATTGTATAATGCAATTGTATATACGGTAGATTTTTTATATTTAATTTAATTCAAATATAGATGACAAATTAAATGAGAGAATTTGAATTGATTACATGAAATAAAATAGACATAAATAATAGGAAATAAATCAATATCATTCATGATCATGCATTAATTATAACAAATAAATTAGAAATTCAATTTTAAATTACTAAATGGATGAAAATGCTCATGATATAATAGAGGCTTTTAAGTTGCTACTTATTTATCTCAAAACTGATTTTTTTTTATTCATTATACCTATATGTATTTTTTAACATGCATATCCTCTAACCCTTGTCATTGCCTTCATTTCAGAGGCTATTACTTTTTGCGCGAATTCAGTGGTGATAGTAGAGAAATTGGTCGAGGTTGAGGCGGGTGATGCCAAGTTACATGTATAATTTTTTTTTCTCGATAAAAGTACACTGGAGCAAACTATCAATAGATGCGAGCCAGCAGAAATAGATACAATAGTTCATAGCACTCAGCTGCTGAGAGAGGTCACAGAATAGTCTACAACACATACACAGAAATCCAAAATCCACAAGCAAGGCACAAAAACAGAAGGGAAACAATGGCATACACAGGTTGGGGGTGGCAACCTATGATATCTAACAAAAGTCAAAAGGAGAGTGATTACTCTCTCTAGGTTGATATTGGTCAATTAATGTATAATGTGTTCTTATTTACTGTATTTGCCAACCCTTATTGCTTAGACAAATGATGCTAAGGACGCAAGTATTGGGGTGAACTTTTAGTCCATTTTTGTTTGTAGTTACGTTATATCATCATTGTTAGCAGTGTTCTCTATTAGGTATCAGTGATTAGCACAGGAGTTTTGGAAAGGTTTAGAAGCTGCTATCTCTTTTTCAATTTTACTTCATGGGCATGCAAAATTTTGTGTGAAATGTGTAGGATTTTTTAACTAGCAATTTGCATTATTTATTCAATTATATATTGAATTTAATATATTTGAAAAAATCATACTAATAATTCTTCAAGGTATCTAGTGAGCTTTTTTGATAAGCTGTAGCTTTTGATTTCGTTTATGATTTTACTCCAATAAGATGAAAGTTAGTTACCTATAAGGTTGTTTTGTATGTGATCTTGAAGTTGAAGGGTATAAAGTTCTAGGATATCCAGCTTACACACTATAGCTAGGATAGCTCCATAGAAGAGTATGATGAACTCTTCACACTATGATTTTCTAATGACTACTACTAGCTACTAATTAATATGCTAAATTAAGTTTATAATACTTGGAAGTGGGTATCTCTCTTTTTTTTTCTTTTTTCTTTTTAATTTGGTGGATTTGCTATGTTTGAACTCAGCTTTTAAAATTGATATGTTGCTATTTGTTAAATTTGTAACTGTTTAATATGAAAATTTTATTTTTATTAAGTTTAGGAGAATTGTTGTGGGTGAAGAACCATTTTGTTTTTATGATTGTTGTCCGCTAATTAAGTTTTCTGGCATTAATTTTCCCATTAATTTGTGTTAAGATCGATAATTTATTGCCAAAGCAAACATGTCCATTACTCAAAAAATGTAGAGTCAATATCATCAAGAGTACATATTTGAACTATATATTTAGTGATTTAATTCCCTTAAAGGAGCTTTTGGAATGGAATAAACTGGAACATTAATTAAATTTGATTAGATTCAATTCAATTGAATTAAGTTATAAATCAATGTTTTGTTTTTTATTTTACTTATCTAGCCTTATTATATCATATCTTTTCCCTTAGAATATTTAAAAGTTAAAAAGTAAAATAGCGTCTTTAAATATCAAAATTAATCCTAACAAAAATTAAGGGATTTTAAGACTGAAAGAATGAAATTCCATAAGAGTTGATTATTTAATTTATTTCTTATTCTTTTTTATTCTTTTTGGTAAATTTATTATTTCAATTCTAAATATATGATTTGATTTGCAAATCAAATCAAATCATTTTTACTTTTGTTTCTAGTCTAACACACTTCATGATATAGTCACTGCCTTAAATTGACACATATTCTTTTACAATCTATGATTATGTTAATAAATTACTATTGTCATAATTTATATTTTCTATAATCACTTAATCCATACCTATCTTTCTTTGGCTCATTATTAATCCGAACCCAAATAATAACTCATTTATATTTTTGCAACAAATGAAACGATCCTTTATTTCTCATTTATAATATCTATTTATATTATAGATATCTATTTATAATACTAATATTCAAGACTTACTTCAAGAAAAGTCTTTCCACATGTCATTTTCAGAGTAATTTAGGACCTACAATTTTTATAACATTAGTTATTAAAAAATTTTAAAAAATATTTTCATAATTTAATCATGATATATCAATAAAAAATTATAGACATAATTGAATTCGATTATAATTACATGTTGATTATAATTTTCTCTTATTTAATTTTATGGTAATTTAATTTGTATCATTAAATTATTCCACATGTAATTTTTCTAGAATTTCTAATTTAAAAATATATTTATGAGTCTTAAACAGTTACATTTCATAAAATTGATAATAAATTACATTTAAAACATGAATTATATTTACATGATGCAATATTACCTTTATGTTATTTTATAAAAAAAATTACCTTTACATTATTTTATATAAAAAAATTGCCTTTACATTAATAATCGATTAAAACAATATAATCAATGCAAAATCATATAATATCAAACTAATCTATATTCTTAAAAGATTATATTATTAAAATTGAATAATAGTTATTTGCATAAAAATATAATTTTATTTTATTCAAAACATATTTTTGCAATGTATACAAACATATATTCTTCATTTTACTTTTTCAATTCATTTTATGTAATGTACTTAATAAAAAAATTATATCACTCCAACAGTTTTTACAAAATATAAGTAAAACATAAAATTATGAATTAACAATAAATAAATTCAATAATGAACAATAGATATTTCATAGAAAAATATCAAACTTCCAATAAAATAAAAAATCTGATTGATTAATATACAAAATTTGTAGCTGATATCAAATACTCAATCATTATTATTTTTTGCTAAAGTTCTATCAATCTTATTTGATATCAATCCTTCAATGTTATCATTAATTGATATCAAATTAAATGATATCTATTATCATTCTATATCTTAAAGATTTAGTTTGTTATTATTGTCATATATATATATATATATATATATATATACGTGTGCACAGTATTAATTAATTTATATTGTGCTATTGATGTTTATTTGAATAATCTATCTATTATATTAATATTTCAGAGTCATTTCATGGAAACTATTACACATGTCATTCGTATAGTGATTTAGATTTCACATGTCATTTATATAGTGATTTAGGCCTTATCTTTTTCAATTTTTATGTCTAAAGATTTTTTTAAGCTTAATTTACAATTTACTTATTAATTATTTTTATATAAAATAAAATCAAATATTGCAATCATTAAAGAATCGAATCTTACAATAATTAAATATTATAATTTGCACTAAGAAAAAACTCATGTCAATATAATTATGATCGATAATTAAATTAAGAACTATTAATAGCCTCACATTATAAAGATAATATAAAAAATTATAAATGAAATATTTCCAAAATAAATAAGCTTTAAAATCAGCATTTTTTCTAATAAAAGAAAACAAGTAGGTCAGATTATCAATGAATTGCTAATTGATTGATTTTGATATGATAATAATTCAAAATTAAATTTCTACCAAATTTATTCTTAATCAAATATTTAAGACTCATTATAATACTAATATATTAATTTATTCTTAATTAAATATGATAATAATTGATATAATCCTAATATTTAACACTAATTACATAAAAAGTCTTCCACGTGGAATGAGAAATGGGGACTTGTGATGGGAATATAGATGAAAATGGACGAAAAATTCTAAATGAGGATGAGATCATGGAAAAAATTTTAAATTCAAATCTAGAACTTTTGAAAACAATAATAAAAAAATTATCTATCTACCTATATCACTATATCCTATTTAATTTTTTGCAATTTGAACATTCCAATCTATCAATTCCATACTCTTTCATCCTATTTTTTTTTTAAAAGATACCTTCAAATTTTCAACACTAAAATATTAAAAAAAAATTAATTCCATAATTTACACTCCTTTGATATTAATGTATTTTCAAAATTTCTCCTTTTTAAATTTTTTTAATGAACTCATAAATGTCGATATGGATTAAAATCTCCACATGGGAAGAGAAATAGGTGCCTGTGACGAGGATGTGGATGAAAATGGAGACAAATTTCTAAATGAAGACGGGATTAAGGGAAAATTTTTCTAACTTCAAATCTAGAACTTTTGAAAATCATAATAAAAAAAATTATCTATCTACCTATATCATTATATCCTATTTTATTTTTTATAACTTGAACAGTCCATAATTCTTTCATACCAATTTTTTTGAAAATAAATACCTTCAATTTTTCAGCATTAAAATATTTTTAAAAAATTAATTCCACAATTTACACTTCTTTGATAATGATACTAAATATTTATTAATTTTAATAAAATTAAATAATTATATTGTTTTTTTATTGAAAATAATATTATAATTAATATACTACGCTAATAATTGAGATTATATAAATTAGAATTATATATGATTTTTTTACTAATTATTACACATTAATTATAACATATATTTTGAAACTAATATTTTAATTTATTAAAAGGATGTACAAGGAAAGGACGTGTAATTGAACTCATATGAATTAAATTTATTCATTATTTTTTTAATTAGAAAATATATTTTTATATTTTTATAAATTCAATATTTAAATTTACGAAAAAGATTTAAATGGCTACAAATGATAAAAAAATAAATTAAAAGTGGGTACATGCAAGAATTACCTACAATGGGAAAGAAAATTGGGACATATTTTGTCTTCACAGGGACAAGGATAATACACCTTCATTTTTAAATTATTTTTATTGTATTTGCATTACATATGCATTTTTTATTTTAATTTGAATTATGTTGCATTAATAGTATTTGTTATTATAGATATTTATGCTTCAAGTTGTAAAATATTTTTTAAATTTTTCTCTATTTGAAATTTGTTAATAAACCACTGAATATCATATGGAATCAAAGCCTCTATGGGAGATGAGAAATGAGGACCCATAAAGGGTTGAGGATAGGGATGAGAGGTAAAATTCTATACTGTAACGGGAGGCATGGGACATGTCCCATTTCTTATGGATATTTATTGTCATCTCTATAAATGACTCATAATATATCAAAAATATTCATTTATTCTCTTTCTTTATTCAATAATTTCATCTTTCAAAATGTGCAAAATTTCATAAAATAGGCTCTTTATTGTTAGTTATAGATAATTTGTTGAGACTTTTTCAACATTATAAACATGATATTCAGAATAAAATATAAATTTGTTTTCATATTTATATTTTATCCTCTTAATTAATTATTTAACTATTAATCTACTTTTAAGATAAACTTATATACTCAATTTTCTATAATAATCAACAAACTTCGATTACCTCCCCGTGTATCGCACCGGTCAAACGACTAGTGTTGTATAAGTTTATAAAATATCAAAGATGGCATTTGAACTCTCGGCGTGCATAATGATTAGAAATAATGTCAAGTATTTTGTTTTTCGCATTGAACATTTGTTTTTAGTACAATCACCATGCTATTAATTTTGATTTGATATAAACAACTTTTTTGGATATGGTTTTAATTTATAGAAAATAGTAGTTGTAATTATTATAATAATAAATATAATTATATAATTAATTAGTATAATTTATTTCAATTCACTTCATTTTGATTATTAATTTTCATTTTGCTTATTTATTTACATTACATATAAAATCTTTTTAGGTTAAGATATTTATTAAGGGAATAATAATTATAACAATAAACATAATATATTATAGATTATGTTTTCATTATCAATCATGATTCTTAATTTTTAATAAAATCAGATATACCAATTTTTTTAAGCTAGATATTAGCTTTAAAGACTAATATTTGAAATAGGGTTTGAAAAAAAATTACATATATATTTTAAATTAAATGTGAACACTTTTTTGGTTAAGGTTCTTTATTCCGAAAACATATCAATCATAGAAATTATCATAACTTAATTGCAATTTATTACTAATCATTATTTATGTTTTCTATTAAATCAGACAACTAATTGAGAAATATGTTATTGTTTTTTATTAGAGGTTCTAAATGTAACGCCAGGGGACGAGGATGAAGAGTAATCGCCGGTGCAAAGAGGGCACGAACAAGGAGCGGCTCCTCGCAAGGTCCTCTAAGCGGAGGGGTACATGAATGAACCGATTACACACCCGAATGAGAGGGATCCTAAGACTGTATAGGTATGGGATTATACAGTTGAGGAGGGCTTATATGAATTGATTTGCATTGCCTATACCAACAAGATGCATCTTCTTTTCGGTAGCCTAAACTGAAAGAACTCTACAGTTAAGCGTGCTTGACCTGGGGTAATTTTGGGATGGGTGACCTCCTGGGAAGTTTTCCTAGGAAGCGTGCGAGTGAGGACAAAGCATGCTGAAAAGACCCGTGTTGGTTTGTGGGGACAGTCGTCAATCCATAAAGCAGTAGGGGACGTTACACTAAATGACTCGAATAGGATGAACATGAAAAATGATGAATTTAATTGGACAAAAAATTATTTGTGCACTTGACCAAGAAAGATTAAAAAAAAAAAAAAAAAGAGAAAATCACACAAAACAAAGTATTGGATGTTAATATAAAAATCACGAAAAGAGTAGTAACAATAATCTTTTTTCCTTTTTTTAAACATATTTCAACATTTTAAAATTTTTAAAGTTAAAATTGAGATTACATCATTAGTAATTTTCGGTCATGCTATTTGTTTTTTAGGAACACTTTTTTGTTAGATTTTTAATTTATAAAAAATATGTTATAATAATTAATATAATTGATTATAATTTATTTCAATTGACTTTATTCTGATCAATAATTTTTGCTTAAGTTATTTATTTAGATGTAAAATTAAAGCTTTTTTGTTCAAGTTATTTATTTATGGAATATACTATTTATAATATTAAATCTAATTGATTATACATGGTTCCAATTTTTAGTTAATTAATTATAATGCCTATTTATAGCAAACTATTTCTATACAGGTTGACTACTCTCTTTTATAGAAACGTTAATTGATCTACTAAAGCATAAGATATTTACTATAGTACTCAACTTTCATAAGAATATGAATTAATAAGAATTAACATATTTACTTAAAGAATGTAATAATTTATTTTACTACATAAATATATGAAGTATAATTATTTAAAAGTAGATAATTGAATTTTGTAGGTTGAAAGTAGCATGAGAAAAAGGGATTTAATTGTGCTTCTTAAACCTTTTTTGTTTATGAAAACTAAACAAAGTCTATGAAGTGATTTTCACTTGAAGGCATTGGAAAACAAGTGTTAGAAGCTTTAGAAAGTTACTTTTTGAAGTAGCTTAAAAATTGAGAAAGCTTAAAAACTATTTTTATATTAGTTTGGCCAAACACTACCTACGTCTAATTCTCAATAACTTGTTGAGTTTCACTAATCAACCACTTTCTTAACCTGAGAAAGTTAGAAATTCTTTAAATAGCCTTCTCATGCTATCTCCATTTAGCAGTAGTTCCAATTTATTCTCACTTACAAGCAATCTTTGTCCCAGTCTCTTCAAGATAAACTCCCTTGATCACTACTGGATCAAGGTACAAAGGTAAGATTTGGGTTGGTACACTTCAACAAAGAATACTCAAGTCTTTCTAAGAATAGAGTAGTGTTTGAGTAAATGATTTGAGGGACTTCTTTCTAAATTCTTCCTAAGAAGAAAATGTTAGCTAATGATTACAAGAAAGAACATTTTCTATACAGAAAATGATGAACTTTAGAAAGTGTTAGAAGATTTCAATGCTTATTCTTCAAAAGTTTTTTTTTCACATTTGAAGGTTTCATCCTTTTATACGTGAATTTTGAATTAGATCGTTGCCCCTTGATTTCATCTCTTATTGACACATGTTAATATTTTTTTTGTGTCCCAGGAACTGTTCTTGTTGGTACAAAAACATTGACATATAGTTTCTGAATAAACCTTCATAAACAATTTTTACTTTCTGAACATGGTTTCTGAACATTTTCTTCTAGAATGCGAGGAATTGTCCAAGTACAAAGATGATATGTCACTATCAATACGTTTCTGAATGTTAACTAAATTTGAATTTCAAATTTTCCTCAGTTTCTGTTGACTCAGTGCAGTTTCTAAAGTAATCGTGCTCTCTGAAGTAGTTCCACACTTTTTGAACTTTGCGTTGATTTTCTGAGCTTTAGTCTAAGCTTGATAATGATTTCTCAACATGTAGATGGTCTTCAGAGATGATAGCCAAAGTGATTGAAGATGATGATTATGATATATTCATGAGAAGTTACTTTCTCAACTAGATACCTCACTTTCTAGTGTCTCTCACATGTCTCAATTCACTTTTTGAACTATTTTTCACATTATTATCTCTTTGAATGAGATTTTTATCATGTTAAAATATGAATTATGAAAAATATGTCATAATTGAACATATATGTTACGAGAATAGTCATGTTAATCACTATTGAAACTCAATCAAAACATTAGTCTTTTCTTCAAAACATTTTAACAAAATTTGCTTTGTTGTCACTCAAAATATAAGCTACAATTAGCTTTCTGAAGAGTTTTGAACCTAACAAATTTAATATTCAATAATATCTTTTACAATAAATCATCACGTGCATCGCATGGGTAATAAACTACTTTTTTATTATACTCTGGTCAAACCTAGGTTGGACATCTGAACTTTGAATTGGCTAGTTCAATGTTCGATATGATTTTCTCTTCCTTATTGAAAACAAACAAACCAACACAAGTTTTCAATTTTATCAGTTTTTGGAAACAAAAAAGCTCATAATAAAAACAAACATGTTTTCTAAAGGTTGACAAAGTGAAAATGAAATTTTTTTTTAAAAAAAATAAAAATAGAAAATAAAAACTGAAAAAAAATAGAAGCCAAACACCCCTTAGCCTCTTACATTATGGATCATGGTGTAAACATATACTTTTTGTAATAGTATTTAAGATTAGATCCATTCCATTTTGAATTGTTAAAAAACGCACTTATTCTTAGCATACATATCATCTTATTCATGAATTGTTTTTTGTAATATGCAATATTTGTTTTGTGTTGTTGTTGGATTACTAATCAATATGCACTCTACTTGGTCGTAATTATGTAGAATTATTTTTTATGTTGCTATTAAGTGTTGCGTGTATTTGTAATAATGATATGTTATTTGCAATGAAAAGAAAACTAGATGGACTGCCAGTCGGACCAATTCAACCAGGAATCAGACATCAAGCTAGTCTGATCATGCCTCTTAAGCCGCTGATTTGAAAAACTAGCTGAGAACCAGCGAAAACCGACAAACTGGTGCGGTTTGTGCAGCTGCACAATTTTTTGTGGAAAAAAAAAATAAAGAGAAGAGAGGAAGAGCAAAGAAACAGGGAAAAAGATGCTCAAAGCCACTGAAGAAGAAGAAGAAGCATTATCACCAACAGGGAAACAACCATCACAGTTCATCACTGTGACAACGCCAATCACAGCCAGCAGTTGTTTAACCAATAAATCGATCAAATAGTGATAAAAAAGAAGAAGAATGAGATTAGATCTTCTGAAGCACGAGTACGTGCAAAATGAAAAGTACCCATATCGGGCACGCGTTGGGTATGTACCCATTATCCTTTTTTTATATATAAAAAAAAAGGGTACGACGGGGTATATACAAGGTACGTGTACCCAGTAGCAGGTATGCCATTTTTCCAATACACAGCCCTTTTTTTTTTCCTCTCTCTTAAATGTTGGTCCTCGTTTAAATACACTGCAACCCCTTTAACACTACATGACTGCCGGCCCTAGTATTTTTCATCACATCACTTCTCCTTTCTCCACTTCTTCATCGCTGGCGACACCACCCCACGGTGGTGACACTACGGATGGCGGAACGGAGGCACCACCAATCTCGCACGGCACCACCTTGCAGCAGCGTGACGACGTATGAAACGCAGCAGGGGCGCGGAGCTATGGAATGCGAATTGGTGCTACGAGCTACGGTGTCTGACCGATGGCTCTTTCCAGCGCGACTCTCGACCTCGGTCCAATGAGGTAGCAATGACAGCTCTCTCTCTTCAGTGAGGTAAGGGTGTCTTTGTGTCTGTTTTGATAATTTTTTGTTGCAGCAACCATTTGTGGTTTCCATTTTATATACCTATCTTCTTTTAATGTATTGTTGCTGCCATTGTTGTGTGTTTTGGACAATAACCACTTCATTTGTGACTTTGATTGTTAATTATTTTTAAATGATTGTTATGTGCTTATGTTGAACATTGTTTTGAGGATTGTATTGTTTCATTTCATAATGTAATGTTGATTGTTGAATAATTTAGAGTTATTTTATGATGAAATTGTTGGTTTTATCATATGAAATTTATGATTTTTTTTTAATATTGGCGTACCCCGTACCTGTATCTATACCAGGTATGGGTACCATATCCGTATCCGGGCAACATAGATTAGATCCAAATAGGCATAGCATGTTGATTTCAAAACTACTCACCTACAGTAGCAATAATAAGGGACTATCTTCCTATGTGGGTAGCCATACCTTTTTTCCATTTAGGACTAAGGTTTACAGAATAAACACTAATATGTGCAAGTTTTGTGCCCCACATATGGGCCCAATTTGACATGGGCCGTTATGTTTGTTGTAAATTTGCGGTTGATTGAAAGGAAGCCATTGTAATGCCACCAAATTAAGGAAAAATAATTTGTATATCGTGTTTTGGTAGGTGATTTATGCTATTTTCATTTTATAGACAGATTGTGAATCTGCCTTTGATGAATTATGTATTAACTTTCATTTACATTGAATCCGACTTATAATATCTTTGAATCCACCGCCTTTGACGGATTCTATACTAAAAAAAATCATATTTCGTGATTTTTTCCCCAAAACACTATATTGATATAAATACACCACCCAAATCCCATATAAAAAAAAGACCCCCAAATTAATTTACATAATTGAAAAATATAATCAAATCAATATTAGTTAATGTAGTACAAACCTAGTAGACCAACCCACTAAGATTGATCTAGTAGTGAGAAATTTGGATAGAAATTATGAGGTCTTAGATTCAAATCTCAATACAAACAATATAATTTTCAAAGTAACCAAAAAAAAAAAAAATTGATACACCAACCTTCTTGCTTTTATCTTGTAACTCATTAATTTGGTTTTTTCTTTCTCGCAATTTTGTTCATTACTTAATTTAAACTCATTTGTTTGCCAAAAAAGTTTGCTTTTATGATCAATATATATTGTTGATTTTTATGACCAATATATTATAACAGTGATAATAAAAAGAAATTTTTATTTATTTTATCTAATAAAATTATATATATTATTACACTCCAATTGAATCCCCAATTCAATTCATTGGACCAATAGATCTTTAAACTAGCATCTTATCTAATTCAATGCTCGGTTTTGTTTTCAAAACCCTGCCTTGAATCAACATGTTCACTTTGATAAATTTATAAACAATGCTATTTTGCATTGGTTATATTAATGTTAATGAATTAATATATTTTTTAGCATTATAATTAATCACTGATATATATTTATATATAAATAAATTTTTTTATTATACTCCGATCAAATCTTAGCTAAGCTAATTGAATCTCTAAACTTTTGAACCAATGTGTTGATCAGTTCAATATTCGGTTCCATTTTCTCTCCCTTGCTTATTTGCATTGTGTTAAACTTTATTAGTCTTTTGGTTGCTCCTCGTTATTAGAATATATGAATGGACTTACTCATTGAAAACGAGAATAACATATTTACTTTTTGCTTGATATTATAGCCAATTTTACATTGCTTGACATTGCAGTAACTTAATATTGTGAACAGTGGTATTTTTTTTTTCCTACCTTGTGACATTACTTTACTCATGATTCCGATTTTACATTCATGTAGCGGTTCATGTAATTTTTTATTTAACTACACTAAAATACTTTAAGTATAATTTAGTGAGAAGCTTTATCGTACACTGATCTATTTATGAATAAAATTTTAACATATATAAATAAAAAAAAGTTAAAGCTCATTTGACTTGTATAAAAATAATAAATAATTTGCAAATAATTCCGTGCATGACACGGTACTGATCTAGTTATTTAGAGAAAAAAAAGCACTTTCTATTAAAATGAACATAAACCAATAGAACTGTTAATTTGTCTTCAAAACACTTTCTTATAGACTATTTCAGAAACCATAATATAATTAAAACACCATCCCATGATTTTTTTTTTTTTTAATTTTTTTGTGGGTAAAACCATCCAATGAACTTTATTATGAAGAAACGAGACACCATGCTTAGGGGTTTTAAGAAGAGAGTACAGCACACGCACCAACGTAATTAGTTCTACACATCGTCAAATATCAAGCAGCAATTACTAGTATCTATGTTTCCTATTTCAAAGGGGAAAATGTCGGGGACTACAAGAAAAAATGGTTTCTTTTGGAGGGTGAGGGAGACTTAAAAGTAGCATTTGAGGGACGATAATTACAATTACAAGAGTATAAACCTGTCAGCACCATATCCTTGCTTCTCCTTCTGATATCGTCATTTCGAGCACTGCAACTGGTATAAGTGACTGCACCAAATCTATACATGCACTGAAGCGAAGCACGTGAGCTGTAAGAATGAAAATCTGAGCAACTTTCCCGATGGCCAACTACAATTCCCTCAAAATTGGCCAACCCTTTTTTATGATCTCATTGATCTTTGCATCGATATGCCTTTGGATATTTGGAGGGCAAAGCTCAGCTACATATCCATTCAATTTTGTTGCCAGGTTTGACCTCTCAAGCTCCTCTTGAGGCATGTTCCCAATTAGCTGAAGAAGGAAGTGGTTTTGCTTGAGTTCAAATTTCTGTAAATTTAGAACAGAACAGGGAATTTCAGTCATTAAATGCAATGGAACATTTCCGGGCAATTTCTTTTTACCTACTATAAAAAAATTGAACTCACTAAAATGGGTAATTAGACTAACTTCTTTTGAGATTAGGCAATATTAACGCAAGCCCCGTGATTTTGCAAAATTATATAGAAGGGCCCCCTAATCCCCAAGGTGTAGGTGATATTACATCTGATAACTTTATTATATTTTGTGGAATTTAACACTGAGCAGTCCTGTAAACATAACACTAAGTACTACTATGGATAAACATTATCTTGAATACAAAACCTGGTGCTCTGGCTCAGCAGGATAAAATGTTCCAAGTTGTAGAATTTGAGTAGTCACAATACTGCTTCTTGACCTGGTCTGTTCCTGTTCTTTGCTGAGTGCAGCCATTCTTGACTCTTCAGTTCCATTACAAAAAATAATTGATCTGCAAGAGTGTAAGTATAGTTCAATAGCTGGCATTTAGCATGAGGGTGAATATGGAGGAAGATCACATGTAACTACAACCAGTATCAATACTCCACCTACCTGTATTGATTGCCCACATCAGGACCTTGGCCATACACTTGCCTGGGATCATGGCTTGACCAAAAGACATTCAGGAGTTCCCTAAAACTAATCAGACGTGGATCATACTCAACCTGCATTGTATTAGCAAACCATAGTTGCAAGTTCAATAAAAGCATCCAAATTTCAATGCATCATATTAAATAAAACAATGGAGCTATATTTGGATTTTATGATAATGTATGATTTCATGTATTCAGTGTGTTAAAACTGGTATCAAACAAAGAGAAAATAGAGAACAGCAGGTATGTATCCAGAACTAAGGTTCAGTGTGAATCCTCGATCCAAAATCTGTATATATGTATGACATAATATGAACAAGGTAGGTATGAAAGTGTAGGAAATACAACAAAGAAGAAAATATAGAGCAGGGGCATAAGGAGCCATTCAACCTCAAAATTCTAGTCTCCAGTTTGGAACAACCAATTGACCAACTCCTATTTCCCTCCATACTCTATAACAACTTCACTACCAGCAAGCCATGTGGGACCAGCTTCTTCTCTCTCCTACTCAGCCTAACCAACAGTTTTAGTCTGCTCACACTTTCGGGCCTGTTTTGGGCCCATTACCTCTAATTCTCTATACTTTTTTTCAAACTTGGGCTCTCTAATAGTTAGTTCATGGTATTAAAGCAGATTATACTATCTGTTCATTGTTATGAAAATTGTCAACATGCAGTAGTCTACGTGAATTCCAGAATCAAGATAACCACAATTTGGTAAAGACTATATATTGTTGTCTTTAATGCACATATAGTTAATAAAACCAGGTCTTCTCGTGGACATTCACTTTAACCATGATTCAAAATTCTTCGACAAATATCACAGTCCATGTCATTCGCCACTTGAAGTCTTGAACTGCCAACTGTTCATTAATTCTGCCAAAAACTAGGCTACTCTGTGTTTCCAAAAAGCATAGAGATCGAAATATGTCAAACTAAGTGACAGAAGAAACCGTAAGCAGCCTTTAGAAATGTATATGAAGTATGAAAAAAATTCTCTCAAGCACTGGTTTGACACATGCCTAACAATAGGCACACTACACTCTTAGGACTCGGGATTCTCTAGAAAATAGACCATGGACAATTGGGCTTGGCATAGTTTGATATTAATTGTTTTATACCTAGTTACACTGCCCAAATACAACCCAAGAACAGGAAATACTAAATCACAGCTAGGAATGAATATATAGATGTAAGAACCATAACATAAATAACAGTGAGTCCCAAACACTGGGTGCTCCACAAACCGACACTTCCCAAATACACTCAACTATTGCCCAACCCCCATATACCCTCTTTCTTTCTTTCTTTCTTTTATTTTTTTTTTTTTTGATAAAAGAAGAAGAGGGCAAGAGATCCTAACCACCTCTAGATCCTTTCTGATGTAGGTGCCCTAAACAGATACTCTGTTTCCAGAAAAAACTGGTAATTTGTCTGGGTAAAAATAGACAAGGGAAAGTAAGTAAACTTAGGCCCCATTTGATACATAGTATAAGGCGTGATAGTGTTAACTAATAAAACGAAGCCAATTTTTATCATATGTTTGGTGCCATATATGATAGTATGATGTTATACAGTCAAACTATTTTTATCCTATGACTACAAATTATGTTATTTATACTCACTATACATGGGATATTATGCCGACTAATATCTCATCTACCATTGAATAAGGTATGGGCCCCATTCAAGTGGAATCCACATCTAATCCAATGGTGGATGGGATGTGAGTTGGCATGGTGTCCCATACGTGGTAAGTACAAATAACATCTAATCCAATTGATTTACTCTTCTACGTCAACGCCCCACCCCCAACCACTACTGGTCGCAGCCTGCTACCCGTCAATCGCTGCCGTCATCCCCTGGTTGCTCCTTGCCCCTTGTCGATCACCCCTTGCCCCCTGCTGGTTGCCCCCTACCCCCTGCTGGTTGCCCCCTACCCACTCGTCCCTTATCGATCATGTAGCACACCAAACAATAGATAGTATAAAAACTTATACAATGGATTCCTTATGCTGTACTATCATACCTTGTGCACCAAACAGGGTCTTAATGCTTGAACTGTGATGGTCAATTTAGCGCGGAGTGCTTGAGAACATTTTAGCAATCAGAAAACACAATTCACAACCAGGTACAGCTAATCTCATATATTAACCAATAATTTGCAGAAATGTAATAAATTATAACCATATAAAGAAAGGTGAATAGGACCAAGTTCTTTCAAGATACTAGATCAATGTAAGCGCATCAGCATCTGTAACATTCCTCATTATACTTCAGAACAAACATCATGCTGTTGCCACCAGAAATATCCAATGTTGTTCAGTCACAAGAGGTGGATTAAGGTGGCACCGCAGGCCCTCTACGACCGGCACACAAATTCAAATACAAAAAGAAGCACTCTTGTGTGAACAGCACATAATCCTAATGCCCAAGGGATCAAACGTGAATTAGTCACCTATGAAGTTCATTAGCCTTGGTAGTAGGATAACTCTTGGCCTTAAAAAGAGAAAAAAAATGCAATGTTCAGGAATGTAACTTAGTCACAAATGGCATCTTAGAGTCTCCTGGGAATAGCAAGTGCAATGACCTGGAAACTTGGCATTGTTGAATATGGAAATGGACAGAGTGTTGTGATCCAATACTGAATTGGAAGAATTTGTTACAATTGTGATGAAGGCATGAAGCCAACTGGAACAGATGGTGAGGTGGATGACATGTTAGCTAGCACAAGTGCCACTAGTGAGGAAAACGGTTAGTTACACAAGAAGGACACTTGGAAGGCTAAACCACACAATCATGAACAAGAAGGACACTTGGAAGGCTGAACCACACAATCATGAACAAGAAGGACACTTGGAAGGCTGAACCACACTAGGTGAGAACTTGAGCACTTAAATACCAAACGGCAGCTTGGGTGTCACATCTATCTCTCGGAAACTTTCTTTCTTCTTCTACCAACATTGTATTTGTACTAGTGACACCTACATCTTCTCTTTTTCATTCACTGTCCCAGATTAATATCAATTTGTATTTCACTGTCACTTGATCAATATAACAGTATCATCATACTTGTCTTTCTGTAATTCAATTACTACTGCTTGAGGGTTGTTACACACAGCCAAAGACCATTGCATCAAATAGCAACCACTCGACCTTCGGGAAGCATCTTTGCAGTAAAATTAAGAATACATGGAAATTCAGTATGCTGAAGCACTGGAGATCATAAGTGTCCATATATCTTGCCAGAAGCCCAATTATATGCATTGATAGTCAAAGTAACACAAAAGAAATAAAATGCAGAGTAAAAGCCCAAATTCGTCACTGACAATTAGGTGGCTATGTGAAGGTCTACAATAGCAGTAAACATGCTCGTTTTGGGTTGAGATGTGTCAAAATAAAAAAGAAATTAGAGAATGAAAGATGTTAGGATTTGAAAATGCGTAACGGTGCTAATAAAGAAAAATATCAAAAATGGGTTCCTTTTGATGCCAGAGATTAGTAACAAGCCACTATTGAGCTTAACAGGTGAACATGTGCGTTCTTACCACCTTAACATAATCCAGTCAGGATACTAGCAATTTAACTGCGAGCATTTTTTTTTTCTTTTCCCACAGTTAACATGAGAACTAAAGCGTATTGAGGTTTTAATCTTACAGGTAAAAACAAAATAAAGGTACGTTTGGCTGGAAGGATATAAAATAAATAAATAAATAAATTTTCCATGATCATGTTAGTCTCCAATATGGAAGAAAGTGTAACTTAAAATTTTAGAATTTTAAACTATTAATTTTTTTTTCCTCCAAAATCAAAAGTCATACATATATATATATATATATATATATATATATAAATTTAGATTTTAAGGAAAAACGAAAGAGACAAGAGAACTTTTAATGCTAAAATTATATTATCAGTTTTTTCTTTTTCTCCTTCTCTTTTCAAAATCCAAACTCAAATCCATTTCTAAGAAGTTTTCGCAAGAAAGTAAAGAGAATTATGAAAAAAATTGAGAACCTGAACTGACTCGGCGTGGTCACCCAAGCTTCTATATTCGGGGTTGGGCTTGGATCCGCCGGCGTAGCCCGCGGTGGTCCGAACAACGCCGGGCAGGCACCCGAAGACCGCTTCGGATCTCCAGAAGCTACCGAGAGCGAAGACGGCAGCCTGCAAGGGTCGTTGGTCAGGCGGGTCCCCCTCGGGCTTGCGGGCCCGATCCGGGAACCTGATGCACAGGGCATTGTCGAATACGAACACAGTGAGGATGATGAGCAATGAGAGAAGGTGATAATGGTTCCTCTCCGAAACTTGCATCTTGCAAACAAAAGGGGTTTTTTATTTTGGGGCTCTCGTCGAGGCGTTGCGTTTTATGTTGTTTACAAGTGAAAACCAAGACAGAGGAAGGAATAATAACTGTCAGTTGTCGTTTTCGGGAGGGGGATGTGCGAATGGCCGAACGCGCCCGAGGCACACTCCACCAACCTGTCGTTTTCGCTTCTCGCGACTCGGACTCAAGAAGGGAGAGAAAGATGGAATTTCACCCAAAAAGGTATAAATTATTGGAATCGGGTTCATCTAATATGAGGAGCTTACGAGGAGGTTGATCAAGTGATTAACTCTTCACTTTCACACTTTATTAACATTTTCTTCCTAGTGGAATCAAATCCAAAATAGCGTGAAAGACAAAACTAAACAGATATTGGACCCATTTTCACATTGGTTCAAAGGTTTAAATAGTTCTGAAAACCCAGATTGAATGTTGAATTGGATGATGTATTGTCAGAGATTTAATGAATATAACACAATATATATTCATATAAATATACAAAATAAAATATATCTCATAAAATAATTAAAAATTACATTAGACATTAACACAACCCATAAAACATAACACAATTCATACTTTAATCCAAGAAAACATGATCCATATATATAAAATTATATATATTCATATATAAAAAAAGGTTAGGATTAAGTTATATATATATATAGCTATGACAATATAACCGATACAAAGTGCAGACCAAAATAACAAATAGTAGTAATAATATCATTCCACCACCTGATGAGCAAGTTGCAATCATTTGCACATTCAATCTCAATCCAAAGTCATACATCTTTCAAAGGGAACCAAAACACAGATCATCATTGTAAGCACCAAGAGTTCATATTATTTTCCTAAAGAGAAACTTTCTAGTTAAACAGTCCCAAATCAATCACAGCTGAAAAGAACTTTAAAGATCAAGTGAGATGACTTCTAAACACAACCAAAGATCTTTCTATTGTATTTTAAAAATATAAATATATTTCAAAAGATTTAATTAATTAATAAACTAATATTGGAACCGTTTAGAAACATGTTTTAAATTAAGAATGAATCAAAATATTTAATACCATTAAAATAAAAAATGGCCTTTATCTTTCCTAGTCTGAAATCTCTTAAATATGGCAATGTATTAGATTTTACAGCAATTGATTCCTTTTAAAATCAAAACAGATCATGTGATTTGATCGTTTTCTAATTTCAATATCTTAAATATTCTTTAACACTAGACCATTGATATAGCCTTGCCCTTCCCATTATTAGTTACCAACGTTGCAGAAACAATAGTCGTTGGTTTCAACTTTTTCACGTTGGAAAAGTATTGATCGGACTATATATATAGATAAACATGGTTTTATGATGAAAAAGAGAAAAAGTCATAGTTTCTAATTACACTATTACAATATTTCACTATTATTCTTTTCCTGGACAATATATCAAAACATATCTCTATTGTATTGTAGTTCTTGAATTCTTGAAAAATACTAGAAGAGCCTGCTGTACTTTAGGGATTTCTGCACTGTGATAGAATAATCCTTAAAAGATAGTGCACTGCATGTCTTAAGCTTAACAAAGCTCATTTTCTATTTTCATATTTGTGCAGGATCAAAGATCACTTTTCTAACACTTTCAAGTTCAATAGAAAAAATAAATAAATAAAAATATAAACAATGGCGATAAACTAGCCATCAAACAAGCGATAATCAACATTCACTTGTCAAGTTAAAGGGTTACTACAAACCGTTACTTTGTTAAAGAGAATCAAGCTCTTTAGCCATAATGTCAACCTTTATTCTTTTGAAAACTTATATAAAAGTGGATGTCTACTAGAGTTATGTAACACCCTCCTAATTACCATGTTTTTACTCGAGTGTTCACATAGTAATTAGAAAAGTATTACTCACTCGCATACTCTATACTAGTCGGAAATAACTTAAATAAAATACTATAGATGTATAAGTTATCAAACTAATATGTACATATATAGATACATTGTTGTTAAGTTCACATTAGGTACATCATACTAAAAAAACAAACTAGTTATCTCCTAACTAGTCAGGAACTCAGTGTACAAAAGAACACTTCTACTAAGTAGTCTGACCTGCTCAAAGTTAAGATCCAGCAAAAGTTCATACATACAGAAATGGACTCTAAAGTATCTCACAAAATCAGTCTACAGGCTGGAGGGTTCCTAATGCTAAACTACAACTACGTACATAACATGAGTCCCTGAATGTCACATGCTCCCCTAAAGAAAACCGTTCGCCATTGGTGGAATGGCGTTGTTCTCGAGAGGGGCACCAGGACCAGCTGGTGGATCGGAGTCTGAGGAGGAGGACGAGGACGGATCATCTCCAGGAGGGGCATAGGTGGTGCTGGTGGAGCTACAAACTCAACAGGGTGTGCCATGTGTAGGGGCACACCGTCATAAGGAAAAGCAAGGTCAAACTCAGCAGTAAAAACAAAGGTACTAAAAGAACGGCTAAAGAATACATAAGCTCGTATATGAGAATATGCTACTACATATAGTGAATCCAAGTCAGGATCGTAGTGCCATTGCCATTGGGGTGAGTCAAGGAAGAAGATCACTGACGGCATCTGTAGCGTCTGAGCACCATACAAAATATACACAAATAGGGATGAGAATATTATAAAATTCTCAGTAGGGTAATCCCTCACCAGTAATCAAAATTAATAAACAAAACATAAGTAGGAATTTCATTCTTATAAGCAATATTAAGTAAACTTATATGCAAAAATAACAATTAAACTATGCATAGTCATAGGAATAATTATTAATGTATATAATTTAAGTAAAGTCAAAATGTAACATGGTGGTAACCATAAATCTTTCTCTTGTAATCCACGAAATTCAATTAGTTCAGTTATTTCTTTTCATTAGCATATGGAAGGCTTAGTTTCACATCAGGTAACATATGTAGTGGATAACTCCTCAGAGGACCATAGACTGCTAGGACATGAGCTCATTCCTATTCGTGATCATCTGATTTCATATTTCTTTTCCATTTTCGAATCACACACAGTTGTATCTCCTAGCCGATACGTCTACCGACTCATACAATTTCCTAGGAAGTTCTTATTTTTGCCTTCCCTTTTATCCCATATAAGCCTTGTTTCTATTTTCCCCATATGTTAAAATATGCACCATCACATTTCTCATATTCTCTTTTGTCATATAACAGCCGCATGTACTTTTCTTTTTGACAAATCATGTTTACATCACACGTAGGCAATTTAGTTACATCTAGAGTCTCATTATGCTTTATAAGTAACTCTCTAAAACCATTAGTATGCATTCATATATCATATATGTGGACTAAATGCCATTCCATTATCAATTTAAGACATTTCCACCATTTCAGCAACTTGGCAGATTTATCATTCCAGTAGCAACATTTTCTTTCCATATCAAATGGCTAATTTAAGAGCCAAAAAAATTCCCTATAACACTTCAATGTGTTTAATAGTCCCTGTAAAAATTTCAAGGGAAAAATAAGTCTCTAACCTGGTTAAATAAATTATACAAATTTGGTGGTCAGAGACCATTTATTCACAGCTCAGACTAGAATTCTCATAATTTTTAATCCTAGCAATTGATTAAATCAACCCAAAATAAAAATCAAAGTTACACTTCAAGAAGTTTTCAACACCCTGTAAAAGTTTCAGATGATAATTCAATCATTTGGTATGGTAATAAAATCATACAAAATCGGAGCTTCAGTCCCCACAATCGAGACAACAAGGTTACCATTTCGGTTTCTGATTTTTTTGAGACAGTAAAACATAAAATTAGTGCTCAAGAATTTTCATGTAAGTAGTTCAAGATGTTAGGTCCAACATATATTTTTTCCAGGCCATGATCATAACTACAAATATGTCTAAAAATTCATGATATTTTACTGTTTTCAGCAAAACCGAAATTCCAGCACACTATCTAAAACTTCACTTGATAAAATGATTACACTAACCTCATCCAAACCCTCCAACAAAATTTATACTTCAACAACCTACATCATTAACCAAAATAACCAAAAATTTTGAGCAGAAAAAAGTCAGAGATGAGAAATATAAATTTGGAAAAAAAGTCTCAATAAAATCCTACTCTTGGAAACTAAAGGTGTCTTGGTCTCTAGATGCTCCCAAATGGTGCTCTTCACTCCACAGCTCTCAAGATACACCCAAATCCTTCTTAAAACAGTGAGGTATCAGGTATCAAGGTTGGAATTTGGTGATGGATTGAAATTCTAATCGGTTATATCTGTCGGTATTGAGCTGTAGAACAACTTTAGTGAAGGGAGAACTTGATTTCGGTAACTCTAGGCTATGGTGTATGGAATTTGAAAGCAAGATGAAGCTCTTGGCTATGGAGGAAGTGCAGCTACTCTTTCTTCTCTTTGCTGGTCGAAATTGTGGCTTCCTAAAGAAGCTAGGTTTGTATTTATCTCATATATATATAAAATGAATATAATGTGATGAAATTTAATGATCTTTGACTTTAAAAGAAAAATGGATGGCTAAGATTAATCTTGTAATTCAAGATTGAATCTCATCCATTCCTTTAATATAAAGTGATAAGGTTGTTTAGTTTGTAAATATTAAAATAGCTTTCGGTGTTAAAAATCACACACCGAAATTTCATCGAACGGGTAAAACAGTGTACCTGGGTAATCAAGCATCGCTTGAAAATTAATTCTAAGTATAAAACCTTTATTCCTAACCATTTCTTATCTCAATCCTATAAGTTTTCACTTTTGGGCCTCTCCGGGTCCCAAATGTAGGGTTTCGGCTGTCCCCACGGGCCTACGAGGCCCGTAAAACACTATTCACATTTTTTTTTTACGTTCATTACATTGTTCTCATCACTTCTATGTATATCGAAAGTTTGATATTCTTATTACTAAAGCCTCAATTATTTTCTGAATAAAATTAGGGTGTTACTTATATACAAATATATAAAAGAAGAACTCTAGTAGCCATTCACAGAATCAGAGGAGACATCAAAATTATGTCCGCAGACCTGCTGAGCTCACAGATTGATTTCATGGAGAATTCGAAACCAGCATGAGATCAATTAATTTCAATTTATCACAAATCTTACTAACAATGGCAACTATAAATTTAAGCCTCAACAACATCCAATAATTAAATGAATTTTGTTCTCACTCACTATTCAAAATTGTAGATTTGTGAGTTAAATCCTTAACATTTTCATTTACTTCACGAATTTAGAATTCTCTTTCTCTCTACTGTACCCACATCGACAACATCAATAACAACACTAATAAACACACACAGCCACAACAACAATCACAAAGTAAAGAGCTCACTAGTGAGAAAGTAGAAAGAAGAAAGAAAGACAAAACGATGATGATGATGATGCAAATTTAGGGCAACAACAAAGAGGAAATAGAGGGCAGGGGAACAAGACCAAGCCCATAGTGGTAGGCTCATGATTAGAGGCGGCTAGCAATGTCAAAGGTTATGGTTCAGAGGTTTAGCTGCGTGCTTGTATCACAACGGGTGTTGCGCTATGGAGGCCACAAGGCAATGACCCCACGGGAGCTAAGGTGGAGCTCATAGGGATGGCCAGAAATGATGGCTGTAGAGGTTAATATGGTCGTGGTGCTAGACTTGGTGCTTGACATGCGGTTATATGTGCAGTGGAAAGGTGATTGTCCATGGTGGCTTGTGTTGCAAAAGAGAATAGAAAATTAAAGACGCAGTAACAAGAAAGAAAGAAAGATGATAGAAAGTTAGTAAATTATTTTTTTAAAAAAGAGAAGAAAAAATGAAGGATGGAGAGCACAAGTTGGAAAAAGAAAGAGGTGTCAATCCTCTTCATAGGGTTTACCTCTAATCCCTCACCTTCTTCTTCTTTTTAAATTTTAATAATTTCTGCAACAATTTAGTTTCTCCATCACATACTTCAATGTGATATTTCCAAATTTTCCCATATACTATCATTTATTTATTATATGTTTTCAATCCTTTTATTTTTTGAACCGGATATTGCAATATAGAAGAGATTCTTACAGAATTTTTTAATTTCCTATATGAACCCTCTATTCTATGCACCATAAGTGCCCATTAATATGAAGTAGTTTGAATTCTTTTATGTCTCGTACAAACTTATATTCTTTTATGTTGAGTGAAAAATAAATCTTTTCTATAACAACAAACCATGAGAATTTTTATATATATGAGGATTTTAATGTGCATGTTTGAATTTTATTCATTCGAATTTTTTCCCCTGTTTTTCCCGTCAAGAATAAATACACATAGCTTAGTACATTACACCAAAAGAGAAAAATTATACCTGCATGTGCTCATATAAATATTTAAATTAATTAGATATTGTTTGAACATAAATTTGGGCTATCCAACTTGTGAGCTGAGAAAGGTATGCCTTTTCCAGGATGCATTTGACAAAATCGACTTACATGCAACACTATCATTTCTCACGCTCAATCAATGATTTTGGGAGAGGAATTTTCTATGTCAATGGGTTCCCAACTCATGTTTGTGAGTGTTAGTTTAGAAAGAATGAGAGACAGTCAAAGGCGTTTGAAGAGTAAAATTTTGATTTGAAGAAAATTTTACTCATCATTAATCCCCTCCCTTCCCCTCCTTCCCACCAAAAGATAATCACGAACACGACTTTTTGATGAAAATAAAACAAAAAGAATATTTACGCAAATAAACAGAAAAAAGATTTGGTATCGAAATGGAAGCGCGAATACACAGGGACCCCTTATGTATTCATTCATGTACTGCTTAAGCAGGGACTCCTTGCGTATTATTTGTTTTTCCTATATGCCTTAGATCCTTACATATTCAGTTGTCGTTTATATATAAAAACCATCGCTCAGTCCATTTGGTGTGTGAAGTTTTTTTTGTGAGAAAATGGTGGAGTGTTTCATACTTGTTCACTATGATGGAAAAATGGAAGGCACAACAAATGAATGATGAGATTTTATAGTCAGAAATCAATTGGTGTCATTGTTAATCCATCTATAAGTTTTTTAGAGTTGCAAAGCAAAATACTAGAGCAGATAGGTCTTCACAAATGGATTAATCAGATGTTTTACAGAGTACCTATAGCATTTGGGGGTGGTGTGGTCAGGTATAACTATTTTCCCATTTATAGCGACAATGAAATGAGCCTCATGTTTAAATTTTGAGCTTGATTTTCAGAGGTTTGAGTAATGGAAATTTTCGTCATTCTAGAAGATTGTGATTTGAGCTCTATTGGTTTTGCTCCACATACATCATTGAATGAAACACTAGAGCAACATGGGTCTACACGCCCTGAGGTGGCTTAGGATCCACTAGTTCGTAAGCCTAGCTTTGTAGATTTGGCGTTGCAAGATGCAAGGCCATCAACTAGACATTGGACTGTTGCTAGTTTTGACTTTTAAGTAGATCATAGGTATGAAGTAGAAGATGCAGAAAAAAGAGGAAGAAGAGCTGGGGTTGTATCGACAGGAAGGTAATAAGGATAGTGATGAGGAAACATGTGATACATAGTCTCAATTTATGAGATCACAGACCCAATCTCAGTCCATATCACAAGAATATTATAGTCATTATTCTTCAATAAACTTGGATGTGTTGCTTGAAAATAGCTTTGCAGGGCCTACTACGAGAGTGGTTGGAGGTGAAGGTGAGTTTGAGGTCGAACAATAATTTTAAGACAAGGAAGCTGTGTTGTTTGCAATAAAGAATTACAATATCAGAAGAAAAGTCTAATTCAAGATTTACGAGTCTGGTTAAACAAAATACTAATGCAAGTGTGTGAAGTTTGGCAATGGATGTAATTGGAGCATACATGTTACATTTCAGCAGAAAAGGCAAGTATGGGAAGTCCAAAAGTATAATGGAAGACACACATGTGAGTATGATTCTGTTCTTGAACAACACCAGCAGTTGGATAGTAATATTATTTGTATTAGTATCCTTCCTATGGTTGAGGTGAATCCAACAGTCTCCTACGTGCTGGGAGTTCCCACTTCGAACAACAATGTCGGGGCTAAACCCAGTGTGCATGTCTCCGCCTTGAAGCAATCTATTGCTGCTGCTCCTCCTCCTCATCCACCTCTTCTTGCTACTGGATGGGGACATAGGGTGTGGTCGGTACCAATGTCTAGCCAGGCCGCTGCTGCTAATGGATGAGGTCAAGAGGTGTGAATCCTAATAAGGGCTCATTTCTGAACAGATTGTAGTTGGGCACGTTCAAATCCATGTTCGGTCAATGGCTAGAAGACGCACCAGTTACTGTAATCAGATAAGGGGGCGTGGGAGCATCAAGGAAAAACTACATATCATCAAACTCCTACTAGCTAATGCCACCCCCGAACAAGTTATCCATAGTAGAGGCATAACAATAGGAGCTTCCCTCATCTCCATTAGGGACATACACTCCTCCCTTTCCACCCACTCCATCCCCAGCATCCCCTTCACCACCGCCCTTATCACCCCTATCATAACCCCTTCCCTCTCCACCACCTCCACTATCAGCATCATCTAACCATCAGCTTATCTACCTGCATCACCGTCTCTGCCATCCACTACAAGAAAAAATGTTGATACCGATGGATTTTACATGTTACCGACGAAATTTGTTTTATCGATGGATTTTTTGACAGATTTTGACCACCGGTAATAACGCAGTCGAAAATAGTTATCGACAAAAAAAATCCGTCAAAATATTTTACCGACAGATTTATCGACGGATTAATCAAAGAAAAATCCATCGGTGAGGAGACTAGCATTACGTCAACAAAAATCGTCAGTTTATAAACTTATCGACTGATGTTTTACTTTACCAATGGATTTTTCCGTCAGTAATTTCTAACTTATTAAAAAATAAAAAATCAAATTAATACTTACCGACGAAAAAATTTGTCGGTAATTATAATACATTTTTTTTAATATTATAAATTTACCGACGGAAAAATTCGTCAGTAAATTTATAATTTAATTTAAATTTTTGTATTCAAAATTTAGCGGCAGAAAAATCTGTTGGTAATTTACTAATGTAATTATTAAATAATCGGCTGTTACCGATGGATTTTCCATCGGTAATGTTTGAGTTTTTTATTTTCTTTTTTTTTTTAGTATTACCGATGGAAAAAATCTTGATAAATGAAAAATAATAAAAAATTTCTGATAAATATAAATGCAAGGAATTTAAGTTCAAAATATAAAATAGATAAAATTGTCAAGAAGTATATGGATACAAATATAAAAAGTTCAACATAGAAGAAAGTAAGAAATAACAAGATCTCAAATCAAGAGAAGTCAGCAGCATCATCACCATCGCCATCGTCGTCACCCTCATCATCATCATCATCACCGTCTGGCTATGCAGAGGAGCCTGCCTGCATCTTCTTCCACAAAGACATCATCTCCTTCTTCATCTTCTTCATCTTCATGTCCATGGCCTTTTCCTTGTCCTCAATCTTCTTTTGCATCTCCTGCCACTGGCGCTGTCTCTCTGAGTCTTGTTCTTGTATACAATGAAGTTTCGCATTGAGCAGGTGAACTCGCTCGCGGATGGCATCATCCTCGGCAGTGGACCCAGTGCTTGTAGATGCACCAGTGACAGAGGCAGAGGATAAGCTACTCGCATAAAATGACCTCATGCCATAGATGCGGTTCTTGTAAGGACTGCCGACTACCTCTTGCCATAACGCATCCTCATCAATCGGTGGGTAGTCCTTACCAGCTTCAATTCTCTACTCTCGCTGTGTTGTAGCCTCCTGATAACACCACTCATAGGAATGCTATAATAAAATAAAATTAATTAAACCTCTATCAAATATATGAAATAATAAATTAAATATGTACACAAATAATAAGTGTTCGGAACATATATACCCAAGCTGTCTCTGAGCGAGGATCAACCTATGTCTTCTCTTTCTTGCGTGTGTGAGTCTTTCTGAATAACTCACTCTGTGTGGGTGGCCTCTTCAACTCAGCAGCCTACAATTTGAGTGAAACACGTAAAACATTAGTAAATGAAAATATAAATTTTAAAAAAGGAATTTTAAAAATGGTTAAAATGATAAATAAACCATCCAATGACACGTAGTCTCTATAGTAGCAGAACCACCACAATGAACGGATCCACCCTTTTGAGATGCTCTGCTCGCCTTAGCCTTCAAAGACTTATCCTTAAATTTCTGACTTCTCCAATATTGCCACAAATAGTCTAGGTTAGCCTAAGTCATCCACCTGGGGGTCTCATCCTGTCATTCCCTGATGTCGATGTACATGTCTTGCAGCCTGTGAGCTCTCTTGGATTTGAAGAGCTTGAACATGAATTCTTCATCTTTAGGCTCGATGATGAAGTGGGACTACATATGGAAGTAAGAAAAAGAAAAGGTAATTGAAAGTAGTTTCTAAAGTAAATTACACATTTTCGTAACAGTAGTTTTATCAGCGCAGCTTCTCATCCTTTGTTAGCTTGCCGAAGGACTCAATCGGCCTATCATACAATTTCTGGATGGTGTGTGTCACCTCATGCATGGCTCATGCATTTGGATGCCAACTGCATAGGAAATGATACAAAATAATGTGTATTATGGGTGAAAAAATGTGTTCAAATTATTACAACAAGATTCATGAATTTAACAATTAAATTACTTACCTTTTCTTACTGAGACGTACAAGCGATACCCGTTGCTCGCCTGTGGACCCATGTCCTGATTGCCCTGCCGATAAGCCACCAACTGCCCCACTTTCATCACCCCCGTTGCTCTCCAGGAGCAGGCATCATAGTAAACTCCTGATGGGCACGAGGTGGTGGCATGGAAGGGGTAGAAGTGGATATGTGAGCAGCTGTGGTAGATGCCTGACTAGGAGGGTTGAATGTTTGATTATTTGGTACACCCTTGCCCTTGCCTTTGCCTTTGTTTTTCACTTTAGGTGTCATGTCTGAAAAAGAAATGATAATGTATGAAAAAACAAATAATATGAAAATTTAAAATAAATAGATGTAATAAGTATGGGACTATACACATCACATTTAATCTGAAAGTTGAGGACTATCTTCATCATTCTCAGTCTCAACATCATCCTCAAACTCATCTTCCTCATCATCACTATCATCGTTTTCGTTGTGTTCACTCACTAATTGATCACTGGAAGAGTGAATTATCTCAACCTCACTCAAATCGGAACGTAAACTTGGCAATATTCCTGTATCAACAACTACTTGAGAGGGGACTGGATCATTAACTTGAAAAGCATCATCAGGTAGTTCTTCAACCTCAACTCGACCCCTAGGTTTAGTTTTCATGACCATCTTCCAATCTTTTCTGCACTTTCCAGGGTATGATGCATAATATACCTATCTTGCATTCTGAGCAATAATGAAAGGATCATATGCACCGTACCTCTTAGTATGATTCACCTCAGTAATTTTATATTGGTTATGTATGCGTGTTCCATCAAGACGTCTTGGGTCATACCAATCACAGTTGAACAATACTACCAAGTGTACAGGAAAGTTTTCCATAGAATCAAAGAAACCAGGAGGAAATATTCTCTCTAATTTGCAAAGAATTATGGGGATATTTCTCTCCATAATTAGGAGATCTTCAACCCTCAAAGTGGATGAGCATAGGTCTCTAAAATATTGACTCAACTCAGTCAATGGCTTCCAAACAGGGAGAGGTAATTCTCTAAATGCAATAGGAAGTAAACACTCCAAAAATACATGATAGTCATGACTCTTCATGCCAACAAATTGTCCTTGTGCAACATTGACGCATCTACCCAAGTTTGAGGCATAACCATCAGGCATTCTCAACTCTTGGATCCACCTACACACAGATTCTTTCTGCATCGAATTTAATGTGTAACTGGCCTTCGACTTACACACACGGCCATCTGGCAACATCTGCAAACTTAACTCAAGTCGTTTACAATATTCTGCTAAATCTTTCCTTGCTTTCACATTATCCTTAGTCTTGTCGGTGTCCATCACAGTGTTTATGATGTTATCACACACATTTTTTTCTACATGCATTACATCAACACAATGACGAACTAGATTATCCCTTCAATAAGGCAGCTCCCAAAATATACTTTGTTTAGTCCAATTATGATCTACCCCATATCCTGGAAATCGTATGGATTTACCTAGTTCAGTTATCTTTGGAAAGCCTCTAACTCTGTGCCAAACCTGATTACCACTTAGTCTCTCAGGAGGCTCATTACGTTCAATCGTCTTCTTTTTAAACGCATCTTTCTTACCTCTAAATTCATGATCATGGTCCAAAAACCTCCGATGACAATCAAACCATGAGTTTTTTCTACCATGTTTCAATGTGAACGCCTTTGTATCCTCCATACAAATTGGGCATGCCAATTTTCCCTGTGTCATCCAACCTGACAACATTCCATAGGCTGGAAAATCATTGATAGTCCACATTAATGATGCCCTCAACAAAAAATTTTGTTTCATGGAAATATCATAAGTTTGTACTCCTGAATACCATAACTCTTTAAGCTCATCAATCAATGGTTAGAGATAAACATCAATCTTAGCTTTGGAATTATTGGGCCCAGGGATTTTACAAGTTAGAAACATATATGGATCTTTCATGCACATTTCAGGAGGGAGATTGTAAGTTGTAACAACCACAGGCCAGCAGGAATAGGGTTTGCTAAACTGATTATTCGGAGTAAATCCGTCTACACAAAGCCCCAACCTAACATTCCTAGGATCCATAGCAAAATCAAGATAAATTTGGTCAAAGTGTTTCCAGGCTTCACCATGGGAGGGGTGAGTCATGACACCATCGTTTCTCTTATTCTCAAAGTGCCATCTCATGTGAGGTACTGAACTCATTGAAGTATACAACCTCTTTAACCTTGGAATTAGGGGCAAATAGTGCATTCTTTTATAGGGAACATCCTTATATCTTCGATTTCCAGATCTTTTTGGTTTGAACCTAGGACTTTCACAAAATTTGCATTGGGTTAGGTATGCATCATCTTTGTAGTATAACATACATCCCTTCAAACAACAATCTATTTTTTCTGATTTCAGCCTGAGTTTTGAAACTAATTTCTTAGCCTGATAGAAATCCTTTGGAGCAGAGCTAGGTTGTGGACTAATCTCACTCATCAATGTTTCCCACTGGTCAAACGAAATTTGACTTTGGTTAGCTTCTGATTTTATAGCTAACATCCTAACCGCTAGAGACAACTCCAAGTGTACACACCCTTCCCATAGTGGGGCCTTTACAGCCTCCAATATAGAGAAAAATTTCTCAACCTCAGCATTAGGAGCCTCGACAAAAGGTTCATAATCTGCATGATTTTGAGGACCAACTGCGTCATAAATCATTTCCTCATATCGTCTAGAGTTATCCTCCCAATTAATATTTCCCGTGACATGCTCACCAATATTAACTCTACTTGAACTACCTCTAACATATGTATTTTCAACACTAGCATATTCAAAATTTTGTGTGGCAACTTCCCCATGTAATGTCCAAACCCAATAATCTGCCATAAAACCATCCTTATATAGGTGATACCTAATGGTGTTCATATCAAAATATTTCCTACATTTGCACTTAGCACAGGGACACCTAACTTTTTGTTCATTCATAAATTGTACTGTTTGACAAGCCTCCCTTACAAACTATTCAACTCCCACATAAAATTCGGGTTTGATTCCCCCTAGACTAGGGTGCATCTTGTCATACATCCATTGTTTGTTTGTGGAACTCATGGTTCTTAAATGTGTAATTTAACCTAACTAACTCATTAAAATTTTCCCAAATTAAAATTTGATTCAATTATATCTTTCAACAAACAATCTTCTAAGAGTAAAAATTTTTTAAGTAAATAGTATGTGCTCTTTAACTTAATAAAATTTCGACAACACCCCCCTTAAATTAAGATTTCACTCTTTAAATTAAAAAAAAATTCAACAGAGTCTCCTCTGAAACAAAGACATCCCAAAAAAATTTTAAAAAATTTGATAGAATCTCCCTTGAAACTAAGACATCCCAGAAAATTTTAAATAAATTCGACAGAATCTCCCCTGCAACTAAGACATCCCAAAAAATTTAAAAAAATTTTGATAGAATCTGCCCTGAAACTATGACATCCCAAAAAATATATACAAATATCAATCCATTCAAATATATAAAATTCACAATCCAATCAAATTAACATTCACAATACCATCAAACAAACACTTAAAGATCCTAAAACCATTCTAGAGCACACCCCCTTATACCATCACAACATGCATTATCTGCAATCTCCACATACACAACAAATCTCCACAGCAAACAATGCAAACAAGTCGGGGAAGGACCTCTACGCCCTTCCCCCCAGTTATGCAATCCCAATTTCCTACAACTCTATCTTAGAAATCATAAGTCTCTATCCTAACAAAAATGTAATTAGATAAGATGAGGAAATGATTACTTACCTTGAAAGAACAAAACAATATTATGTCACACCAAAGAAATACTCCAACCAAATTCTACATTCTGTAACAAAATCAATTACTTAGATTAATAACTTCAAAACAAATACTAACAACTTCAAAAATTTCTATATAGAGAGCAACATTATTGTCAACTACATGTGAATTGCCTACCTTAACTTCAACAACATTTCCTAGGCACATATAGTCAAGTTCTTACCTCATTGTAGAGGTCTCACCTACTCTTATAATTTTATCATTGACTCAACAAAAACAGAAATACCATTAGCTTCTTTTTGTTTTTATTTTTTGTCCAAAAGACACCCTCAACTTGGTCATGATATCCCTGGACATACATCAATCTCTACCTTAGACAAATTCAAATAAATTGTTCTATGAAATTTGGTCCTAATTACTTGAAAAAAAGGGGAAAAATAAGAGATTTATTACAAAAGGAATAAAAAAAATGGAACTTACCGGTGGGCATGGACGGGGCAGCGCAAGGAGGGGCGGGGGGCGAGCCTGATGGAGTGCGACGGGGCGGACTACAGGTGACAGACTTCACTAGGAGGGGCGGCGAGATGTGAATTGGGCATGCCGGCGTTGACGTCGATGACGGGGCAGACTTCGCGGGGCCGGGTTTCACGCGAATCTACTGCGCGAAGGGACTGGGCAAAAGGAGCTGACGATGCGGATCTGGACAGATAACGGACCGGCGCCGGTGCGCGATGAGAATGGTGGAAGAGCGGACGTTCCCCGCGATGCGGATTCGACCATGCGGTAACGGGCTGGGCAAATTTATCCTAGATAGATCTGGGTCGGGAGGCTAGTATCGACAGCAGGGGGGCGAGGGGGTACGAACAGTCAAAAGCTAGAGGTCGAAGGCCGCGAGTCAGGCAGCCAAGCGACGGGAGCGCTGGAGGGGGCGAAGGCCGAGGTTAGGGGCCGAGCGCAGTGCACAGCACCGGTTAGGGGGGAGCGATGGGAGCGAGAGGACTAAGGCCGCGGGTTGGGGGCGGGATGACGAAGGCCGCAGGTCGAGTGGCGGGAGGAAGCTTCCGGTCGGTCAAGGAGAGAGAAAGAGTTGATGAGAGAGAGAGAGAGAGAGAGAGAGAGAGAGAATATATTGAGAGTGTGTGTGTGTGTGTGTGTGTGTGTGTGTGTGTGTGTGTGTCTTCTGAGAGAGTAAAGAGAAATATAAAGAAAATAATTACCGACGGATTTTTGAATTACCGATGGAAAAATCCGTCGATAACAAAAAAAATAATTTTAGAAATTACCGACGGAAAAATCCATCGGTAATATTAAATTAAAAAATATAATATAATTTATCGACGGAAAAATCCGTCGGTAATATAATTTGCAATATAATTAAAAAAAACATAATAATTACCGATGGATTTTTCCGTCGGTAATACGCGTGCCTTATTTATATCGCATGGCGCGAACTTTACCGACGGATTTACCGATGGAAAAATCTGTCGGTAATGACTGAAACCCAAAAACAATTGTATTTCGAGTTTTTCATCGATGAATCTGTCGGTAATACTGACAAATTTTTTCCATCAGTAAAATCCATCGGTTACTCGGTGGTTTCTAGTAGTGATCCTTATCACTTCCATCACCTCCGCTGCAACCTCCAACATCTTCATGGCCATGGGGTCTCTATCCTAGGAAAAACAGGTACCGACACAGGCACGACACTACCATTGTCGGCGATTTGGAGCATCTGTGGCACGAGGCACAAAAGGTGGTGGGCCGGCATCGAGTAGTAGCTCCTGTGGCAGTTGGGATAGACAAGGGTCGTACATGTGCAAGTCAATGGATAAAAACCTCTGTGCAATCCTTGAATACCACCTAAGATACTCTGCAGATGGAAGACTATCTCTAGTGTGACTCCTAGCCACAATGTATTGCTCATGTGCAATCCAATGCCCGTGGTACTCCACATGCTTATCTAACCACCATACCTTAGCATTGTCGCAGCCATCCATAGCATGCAGTCTATCAATATTTAACGGGGCATGTGGAATAGATTGCATGCACTGGTACTGTTGCAGGACATGATCCGGTTAGTGCCACTCCATAATCTCAAAGCATATGAGTGCGGTAACCAAAGCCCACATGCCAGCATCTCCATACACATAGGTCGGTGCGACAGCAACGACACTTACGTCCTCATATGGTGACCACTGAAACTGCAATTATTGACAATTTAAGTTAAACTTTTTGTGTACCCATATAATATGGAATTTAAATAATTAAATTACATAATGTCACTTACCCTATCAATGGGAATGGCATTAAGTTGTGCCCTAAAGTCCACCAACCAACCGGCAACCTCGTCTAATGGAATCCTCAATCTGCCCCACCTGAAATAAAAAAAACCATTTAGTGATTAATGAAATTCAAACATACAGACATCAAAGCAAATAAACAAATAACTGATTGGCATAATAAAATGTATACCTCGAGGCTAGTGGAAATGTAAGCCCTTGATTGTAGCCAGGGTGTAGTGAGGGGATCCGATAATAAGCCCATGATAGCAATAAGGCTGGGCACCTTGCAATGTCGACAACTCTAGCATTCGTAGCCCAACAAAGGCTGTGATATAAACAAGCCAAGACTGCAAATCCCCAACTGTAGAACCCTGTCACTCCGAAATCGCGCAACAGGGGCAACCACTTAAGATGAACACGTGAGGTTGACTTGCCTGGACGCAAAAGCCCTCTAATCAACAACAAAAAGTATGCCTTCGTCCCTCGCTGCACTACTACCTCAAAAGCATCAATAGGAAATGCTTCAGCTCTGAATGTTTCCTTGAGCCAAGTCAGCTTCACATAAGACCCATGTCGATCTCTCTACTCAGCGACCACACCTAATAAATCCCAACAGATATCCCACATGCTCTACCAGTGCCATCTCTCCCATGCCCCCATGCTGCCACTGACAGCATCCCCATCAACCATCAACCCTAACTGTATCACCACAGCCTAGAGAGTGATAGCACACTCTCCATATGGAAGATGGAATGTGTGCGTCTCTGGATGCCATCTCTCTACCAGTGCACTGATCATTGCCAAGTCGTAGTGGAAGTTGCCAAAGTGGGCAACCTCCCAAAACCCTGCCTACCATAGGTATTACTCCATGCATGAAGTGGGTGTCGGTGTGCCACAGCGCCTCGGCTGCAATACTCTTTATGGTTGCATAAATGAAATTCAAATGTTACTAAATATCAATCCATAATAAAAAAAATTAGTCATCTCAATTAATTAAATATATAGATTCTCAAACTATCTTAAACTAATTAAATATGTAGATTCTCAAGGTTTAAATTTTACCATCCTAAACCCTAAACTAAATAATTTTTAATTAAAATTCACTAATGGTTTGATGTTAAACTTATAAATTTAATTTAAAAAAAAGAAAAAAAACTATCTTTGTCAACAAATCATCCACCTAAAAGTAATTGAACTATTAAAGTTATACAAATTTAATTGATATTACCCTAGTCGACATTAAACTAAACTAATTGCTAGATAACTTTGGATTAAACTAAATTATATTATATGCACTCTGATCAATAAAGTGAAAATCCCAGTAAAGTGCTTGATAAACTAATTTTAAAGTTAAAAACGTCTTAACTTCAATGGTAAAATTATTCACTTTTCTATTTAACTAAACTAATTTTAAATTAACTAAATTAATAAAGACAATATTTGGTAATCAAGTTAACAAATTAAACTAAACATATTCCCTTAAATTAAACTAACATAAAAGTGACTAAACTAATAAATAGAATACCTAACAATCAATTAAATAAATTAAACTAAACATATTTTACTAAACTAAACTAACATTAAGTTAACTAAACTAATTCAAGTAAACAAACTAAACAAAACGTATTCCCTTAAACTAACCTAATTTAAAATAAACTAAACTAATTCCCAGAATTCCTGACAACTAAATTCGTAAAGTAAACTAAACTAAACATATAACTAAACTAGCTTCAAATTAAAAGAAGGAAACAATAAAGGTTTACTAAAGAGACCAAATACCTGACTATCAAGCTTAGCAAAAATATGAACATCGTATGAGCGATAAAGATTATTTGCCGTGATGAATAAAGACTCTTTGAAAGTGAAAGTGAAAATGGAAGGAAAGGATTGAGGAACAGTGAAAAGTGAATGCGGTTTAGGCCATGGCATATTCAAGGTCATATATAGTGAACATGAATACGTATGAGGTCCCTACAAATTGGAAACCAACATAAATATACAAGGGACCCCCTTGCATATTCATGTTGGTTTTCAATTCGCAGGGACCACATGTGTGTTCATATATATTAAATATGACTCATTTCGATAAATTAATATTTTTTTTTCATTTATTCATGTGAATAATGTTTTTAAAATTTTAAATCGGTAAAAAATCCTCACTGGTAAAAAATCCTCACGAACACACCGTAAACGAAAGAATGCTGAAAACATTACCTAAGCTAAGCTGTCCTACAATAGTAATCGCTATAGTTCATGCCTTCATGATATGTCCCACTTTATAAAGAATAGTTCCCACTCTTTTGCAGCAACATGCCAGAATGAACTTTACTCGATTTTTCAAGTTCATCCGTACCTTTTATCTCTTTTTTTTTTAACTCAATTTTGTTCTTATGTATCAAATCATTTTGAATTTGGCCTTATTAACTCTTTATTTCGTCACATAACTTACGGAAAATGCTAACATGATACGATGCACATCAGATTCAGATGTGTTCCACGTTAACGTTGTTTGTGCCACATTAGCATTTTCATTAGTTATATGGCGGATCAAGTTAACAAATTAGTATAGATGACAAAATATACCTATTTTTTCCTAGAAAATTTTATTTGAATAGTTTAATTTACATAAATTTAAGAAATATAATTTTTTTAAAGAAAAGCACGAATAAACTTTACCAAAAACATTTCAAATGAAGTTGCAAAGACAAAGATTTAATAGGTGCAATTTTGAGAAGAAATTTATAAATGCAAAACTACTAGTCAATCCCAATTCTCAAACCACAGAAGTTTAAGTTTGATTATCAAACGGAGCCCAAACATCAAAATCAAATTGAAGCAAACTTTAGTTTTTGTTGGCTTCTTCTATATATGATAAAAACCACATAAAGCCGATAACATATGGTGCAACAAGCAACCTATTTAAGTTTGATAAATACTACAAATCCAAATATAAAATAAATAAATCGAAGCTAAATTGATTGTTTTTGTTAGCTTCTATATTAAAAGTTTGTAGGGCTTCATGACCCGCCCATATCAATTGTCTCTTGGTTCTGTCTTCACAATGCTCCAATAATTAAGAGTTGACCTTTGTCCAATACCCTAATTGGCCATCTACACTTGGCTCTGATCTTGTTGTGCCTGATTAGCCATCAACACTTGGTTTTGATTATGTGGTTGTTGGCCTATACCAAGTTGCATTCTTAATGTTGCTCCTTCATTCTGGATTTGTTGGCCAATACCAAGTTGCATTCTTGATGTTCCTGGTTCATTTTGGGTTTGTGGGCTTATACCAAGTTGCATGCTTGGTGTTCCTACTCCACTTTGGGTTTGTTGTCCAATACCAAATTGCATTCTTGATGTTCCTACTCCATTTTGGCCTACTTGAAACCAAATATATATAGTTAAGGACTATCATGTTTTGTATATATATATATATATATATATTGTACATATTTCATTTTGAGTGTACAAGTTTTCAGATTACGAACCACACTACATTATTCATTTACAATATCTCAGTTGTGGTAGATGATATGTCAACATTACCTTACTTATAGCATTAATCAAAACAACAAATCATGATTGTGGAGAATATTAAATTGTACAAATCCTTTGAATCTACAATGGGTGTAAACTAATTGTAGCACAGCTACAATTGCAATTTAAAATCTTATTTTATATAATATTTTGCACAAAAAAATATAGTAAGGATTTATTTAATGTATTTTATCAAAAAGAATTAATGTAATATATGTCTTCTTATTTATATCATTAACCATTTTTCATTCAATTTTAAACTATTATAAATTAAATGCGAATATGTAAAATATAATAATGCAAGAGAAATTATTGTATGTTCATATTTAATACATGCTATATATAAATTTATTATTAATTTTTTATACTCCTCTTTCCCAAAAAAATAACGAACTACCTAAAAATTGTAACCATATTTTAATTATTTCTTTCATAAAATTATAAAGACTGGAAACATACTGAAAATGTAGTTAAAATTAAAAAAGATAAAAATGTAGACCAAATATTTAATTTTTCCTACAACCATTTTTTTCTTGAAAAAGTAATTCATAACATTGTGGGAGCTAAAATAAAATCAGTAAAATCAATTATAGCCTTTTTAAAAAAGATTTTGGAAAAATAGGAGCACCCAAGCGGTCATAGCCACCAATAAAACACATGAAAACTAGACACACAGCACTTGACATCCTGCACACTGACAAAATACATGAGAGAAAACCACCTCAAAAATCAAATATGGTTTATAAATTACTGGTCTTCAGCTTTTCTTGTTTCTACCTTTCCTTTTTTTTTTCCTACTACCTCTAAATCGATTATCAATTATAAATTACTTTCTCATACTAAAAATTGATTAAAATCAAAATATTTTTCCTTTATCAAATCAAATTTATTTTCAACATTTTTATCATAATGCTTTAATTATATTCAAAATACAATACCCTTTAATTTACTAAGATTTTACTTTCATAAAAGTAATTTTTAAGCAATCTAAAAAATATATATTACCGTCAAACAATTTTTAATTAACTAATTCATACATAAAATTAATCTTGTCTTATTATAATCAGTTATATAAAAATTGATTATATACATAACTGATTATTAAAACAACTTTCATTGAGGGTAACCCAAACACAGCTTGAAGTTTGATCTTTCTAACCTTGGTTTGAGTTGGAAAAGTTAAGTTGCAATCTGGGCCTAATTTGAATAGAAGCACCTATACTCATCTTCCTTGCATGTTCTTGAACCTGTTGGTCTGCTTGGCGTTCATTGGATCTATACAAATACAATCTGCTCCTCTCTCTCCCCACTGAAATTCAAACTCTATGCTTTTATTAATAGTTTAACACATGGTTTCAAATTGCAGTTCATAACCACAATTGTGGCCACATCAATAGCACTTTTTCATAATTTATCATATCACTAGTTAGCATCGGTCAATCGCAATTTAAACCATCAACTCGATAAACAGAGAGCAAGGAAGAAAAATGGGGAAAGAGATAAGACATATCACCTTCTTTTAGTAGTTCATTTCTTTCACTAATAACTTCACGTAGCTTGTATTTCTGGTTCTCAAACATCATTGAGTTGTGGTGATCATTGGGAAGTTCAATTTGTTGACAAAGTGTGCTTACCTCATTCTGCACACCAAAATCTCAAAATTACCTTAGATGTGTCTGGTTATAGGAACACAACAGTACAAAACACACACATAATTATGTCCATAATAATAATAATAATAATAATAACAATATTGTTAACAGTAATAAATACCAAATTGATCCCTCAACAATGTATCAAGGGAAAAATTAGTCTCTTAGAATTTAAAATTCCCAATTTGGCCTTTCACATTCCAAAAACATGAACAAATTGGCCTTTCCACATAGGATGGGACAAATAAAAAATAAACATGGTATGGATGTAACTACCTAGTACTCATTTCTACATGCTCGAGTCATATAAGAATTAATACTAAGGAATCACGTCCTATTTACTGAGCTTTTCAACATTTGACATAAAATATTGTTAAGCATTCTAATGAAAGTTCGGTATGACAGAAAATCATAAACAGGATAACTAATCATTCATAGCTCAACATACTTTTCAAAATACAATACTTCAACATATCATATATCATCCTTATAAGGCACACAGTGCCATTCAATCTATAACATAACATAGTAATGTAATATCAAATATAAATAGCCACATGGGTCAAACCAGCTGAGAATGTACTAAGTCATGACCTCAAGTCACAAGATACAAAACATAAAAGGAGAAAGATCTCATGATCCAAATACAAAGTTAAGATCCAGTAATATAGCACAGTCTCCAAGTAACGAAAAAGCAACAATACTTCAGCAAAAACAACAATACTTCAATAACTAAGTCTTTGCATCAGGATCTACCTGCTCATCTAGAGATGATATGGAAAAAAGAAAAGGGGTGAGAAACCAATTGAAATCTCAGTAGGAACATATGCAATTAACATGATATCATTATCATCTCTAGTCTACCTTGGTTTCTTCTGAAATCATTTACATACAATTATGAAGTTCGATTTTAGGATTTCGCAAACAATCTTAATCAAGGTAGAGGTGTCTTTTAGCATGGTCTTGGCATGATAAGTATATGCATGTATGAAGGAACTTTATTAATATAATTAAAGAGACATGCTTACATGGAAATATACTAGGTTCATTCATTAAATGTCACAACATACATAAATGGCTATCCTGATGTAAGACATCAAATACATCATAGTTAAGATCTTTTTATTTAGTCTTATCTACCTCATAACTTTCGCATTTCTATCTGTTCTTAATCATCTCACTATTCTTTCCTCTCAATTAATTCTGGTTAGATATTTTAAAAGCTATAAGCTTATACTTAACTGGTAGACACCAGTTCCTTATCTGAGCGACAACACTGAAACCCTCATGTGCACTATAAAGAAAGTCAATGCCCAGTCATCACTAGTCCTTAGAACGATTCAGTGTCGGAACCCTCTTTGTCGACATAAATCGACGCTTAATCTTCATGTCTTAATTCTAATCTTCCTCTTTTTCCTATTTCCTCAAAGTCATTCTTTTTCTCACAAGAATGCAAGCATAATTTTCAATAATGAATTCTAAAATCCTTTTCTTTAAGATGAGATAAACCACAACAACTCAATGAGTAATCATAAATATTAATAAGCAATCATTCATTATGTCAAGACTAAAATGCTACTATATGATAAATCAAAACTCATATAAATTCCACTCTTTCACTTTCAACAAATATGTAAAAACTCAATCCCAAACAACCTTTACTCTCATTTAGAAATTTTATCAAACACATGGCATATATATTTACTCAATTTTCATGCATATTTCAAACATTGTAACACAAATTTATTTGCATGTTAAATAATAAATTCAGAGGATATAAAATTTATCTAAGACACGTCAATGTGTCCACAAGATCCTGTAAAAATGTTAAAGCAAGAATCATTCTCTAAATATGTTAACAAAATTAGACAAATTCGGTGGTCAAAAACCCCCTATTTACAGCCAACAACCATAGTTCCCAATTTTATTACCCTGTCAAATGATCATGTTAAATCTTACAAAAATTCATGATTTAACTTCAAGATGTCCACAACATCTTGTAAACATTTCAAGTCAAAATTTGATCATTTGATATGGTAAATAAATTATACAAATTTAGTGCTTCAGAAATTACTGTTCATACCGAAACTGAAATCTTCTCGGTTTCTGAATTTTAAAAAATAGAAAAAGTCATACAAATTGAGCTGTCTGCATAAATCCGAGAATTTCAGCAACAACATACAATTTCTTTTGATTTTTCATGCATAATCATTCATCAAAACTCAAGATTTCTTAACAAAATCATAAATAAACAAGTTTAAACATAAACCCTACCAAAAGATGATTTTTACTGAAGATCCAAACAACCACAAGCTCCTTGAAGTTTGATCTCCTAAGTAAGGAAGCAAAAACTCATTCTTTCCTTTCTACCCGAATTTTGTTTGCTCTAGAACAGGTAGGAGGAGGACTTTTCTTGAAAAATTAATGGTGGTTTGTGTTTATTGGGTGGAAGAGCTATGGAAAAGTGTATTTATTTGTTGGATTTGATGAATAATTGAAGGATTTATGAGGTTGAGATAGTGGAGGAAAATGGAGAGAAAGAAGGAAGAAGATGAGAAAATGGAAGAAGAAATGGAAAGAAGTGTGTGTGTGTGTGTGTACCGTGAAGAGGAGGGGAAAAATGGGGTTTGGGTTTCATTTTCTTTTTTTTTTTTTAAAGTGTGGGTGTATATGAGAACTATAGTTTGATCGTTAGGTGTATATATAAATGAGGATAGCCTAGGGATTTCATATATAAAATTACTAAAAAAAAATATTTATATTATGAATGACTAATTATCCATCAGCTAACCAAAGTAATTAGTACATAAAAATTGGGGCATTACATTTCTTCCCTCCTTAAAAGAATTTCGCCCTTAAAATTCAAAGTACCTGAAAATAACTCTGGATAGCGATGCCTCATCTCTGACTCTAGCTCCCAAGTGAACTCCTCGGTGCTACCAGTTCCCTAAGCCACCTTAACCAAAGGCACAGACTTATTTCGTAACTGTTTGATGTCGCGGTCCGCTATGTGAGTGGGCGGTAGGGTGAAGGTTAGGTTATCCTTTAATTGTATAGACTCAGGTACTAACACATGACTCGGATCAGGATTGTATTTGCGAAGCTGTGAAATATGAAATACATTGTGTAGTTTAGACAAGTGGGGTGGAAGGGCCACTCGATAAGCAACTGGTCCGACTCTTTGGAGAATCTGGAAGGGACCAATGAACCTAGGACTTAACTTCTTAACCTTCATTGCACGCCCTATTCCTGTTGTGGGGGTAACCCTAAAAAATACATGATCTCCCTCTGCAAACTCAAGTGGTTTCCTCCTCTTATCTGCATAGCTCTTTGTCTCGCCTGCGGCAAATGTAATCTTTTCCTTAATCTGCTGGATTCTCTCAGAGGTTTGGTTTATAATGTCTGGTCCTAATACACTCTTCTCACTGGTGTCAAACCAACACAAAGGGGATAGACATTTTCTTCCATATAATGCCTCAAATGGAGCCATGCCAATGCTAGCATGATAGCTATTATTGTAGGCAAACTCCACTAAAGGCAAACACTTGTCCCAACTCCCTCTCTCATCCAAGACACATGCCCTCAACATATCTTCTAATGTTTGTATGCTTCTCTCTGACTGTCCATCTGTTTGGGGGTGATAAGCTGTGCTAAGGCATAACTGTGAACCAAAACCCTCTTATAAAGCACCCCAGAAACGCGATGTAAATCGCAGGTCTCTATCCGATATTATCGTCTTTGGCACCCCATGCAATCTCACAATCTCCTCCACATACATCTTAGCTAATCGCTCCAAGGAATAGCTAATCCTAATGGGTAAAAAATGAGCTGACTTAGTTAGTCGGTCAACTATAACCAAAATAGCATCGTGACCTGCTTGGGTCCTTGGCAAACCACTCACGAAATCCATAGAGATGCTCTCCCATTTCCACTCTGGAATAGACAAGGGTTGCAGCAAACTCGAAGGTCGCTGATGTTCTATCTTCACCTTCTGACATACCAAACACCTACTAACCCAATCCGCCACGTCTTTCTTCAAACCAGGCCACCAAAACATCTCCTTCAAGTCACGATACATCTTTGTAGTGCCAGGATGCACAGTGAAATGACTTTTATGAGCCTCCTTTAGAATATTCTTTCAAAGGTCACCGAATGCTGGCACACAAATCCTCCCTTCAAACTTCCACAATCTATCTGTTCCTAAAGCAAAACTCTTTTGCTTTCCTGTTCCACACTCTTCACCAAATTCTTAAACTCCTCATCCTCACCTTGGGCCCTAGCGATTTGCACCTTGAAATCGTTCGTTACTCTAATTTGGCAAAGTCTTATACTAGTGGGGGTAAAGGCAACTCCAAGGTTGAGGTCCCTAAACTTCTCTATGAGCTCATTGTCCTTTAAAATCATATGGGATACTTGCAAGTTTCTCCTGCTAAGGGCATCAGCCACCACATTAGCTTTACCCGGGTGATAATTCAATTCAAAATCATAATCATTAAGGAGCTCCATCCATCTCTTCTGTCTCATATTCAACTCCTTCTGGTCAAAGAGATATTTTAAACTCTTATGATCAGAAAACACCTCAAATCTTACACCATACAAATAATGTCTCCAAGTCTTAAGTGCAAAAACAATCACGCTAACTCCAAGTCATGGGTAGGGTAGTTAACTTCATGAGGCTTTAACTGCCTTGAGGCATAAGCCACCACCTTTTGATTTTGCATCAATACACACCCTAAACCCTTGCCAGAGGCATCACAATAAACCTCAAAATGTTTACTAGGGTCAGGAAGTACCAGTACAGGGGTAGAAGTCAACTTTCTCTTTAGTTCCATAAAGCTTTCCTCACACTCATCCGTCCACTCAAAATGGGCATTCTTCCTTGTTAACTTTGTCAAAGGCAATGCTATCCGAGAAAAACTCTTGATAAACCTACGATAGTAACCACCCAAGCCTAAGAAGCTACGGATCTCTGTCACCGTAGTAGGTCTCTCCCAATTTACCACTGTCTCTACCTTATTAGGATCAACTGCAATGCCACCCTTTGACACTACGTGACCTAAAAATTTCACTTCCTCCATCCAAAACTCACACTTAGAAAGCTTCGCATATAACTTTTTCTCTCTCAAGATATCTAAAACAGTTCTCAAGTGACTCTCATGATCCTCTAGTGTCTTGGAGTAGATGAGAATATCATCTATAAAGACTACCACAAACTGATCCAGATAAGGTTTGAAGATTCGGTTCATATAGTCCATGAACATTGCAGGGGCATTAGTCAGCCCAAAAGACATTACAGTGAACTCATAATGCCCATACCGCGTCCTAAATGCAGTCTTGGGAACATCTTCTTCATTCACCCTAATCTGATGGTACCCCGACCTCAGATCAATCTTGGAAAACACCACAGCTCCTCTTAACTGATCCATCAAATCATCAATTCTTGGAAGGGGGTATTTGTTCTTCACGGTCACCTTGTTCAATTGGCGGTAATCCACACGCAACCATATACTGCCATCTTTCTTCTTTACAAACAAGACCGGGGCTCCCTAGGGAGAAACACTCGATCTCACAAACTTCTTCTCCAATAAATCCTCCAACTGGACTTTCAACTCTGCCAACTCAGCTAGGGACATTCTATAAGGTGCCATAGAGATCGGTCCTGTCCCAGGGACTAAGTTGATGGAAAATTCAACCTCTCTCTTAGGGGGAAACTTTGGGATCTCTTCTGGGAAAACATCGAGAAACTCACTAACCACGGGTATACTATCCAAGGGTTGTTCATTTTCAACTTCATTCGCACCTAGGAGAACATATCCTTTCTCTATACTACCATAACAGTCAAGGGCTATAGCATTAAGGAAAAGATGCATTGACTTGACAGGCACAACAGGTTCAGGAAGGAAAATGACAGACTTGGTGCGACAATGTAACAAAACATTATGTGTATCTAGCCAATCTATACCTAGAATAACTCCTAAACCGTTCATAGGTAAACAAATGAGGTCTGACATAAAGGATCTACCATTAATGCTAAATTTACAGTTGAGACATACCAGACAAGTTTTTATAGGTTTAGCTGTAGGGGTAGACACATGCAAGTCATATGGTAACTCAGAGACGGGTATATGCAATAATTTCACATGATCAAGAGAAATGAATGAATCTGTAGAACCAGTGTCATAAAGTACAATTAAATCACAACCGTTCACCTCACACCTACCCTGAATAAGGTGATTGGACTGAGCAACATTCTCTGCAGTAACGGTGAAGACTCGGCCATGGCGTTGGGGGCGGTTAGGGGTAGCCTGTGAAGCTTTCTGCAGTCTCTTGGGGCACTCACGAGCCATGTGCCCTGGCTGCTGACAATAGTAGCACAATCCTTGGCCTGCTAAGCATGGGCGAGAACCGTGCTGCTTCCCACATCTCTGGCATGGAGTGGTAGTAGACGGAGCAGTTGCTAGAATGGGCTTAGGCCTCTGGGGTTGGCCACCCCTAGAGCCCTGTGACCCACCAAAACCTCCAAATGGATATGGCCTTTTCTTGCCTTGCTGTCTCTGCTGTTGTCCATGTATGAGTGGTCTGTGCCTATTGACCTCATATCGATAATCAGCGGTCCTCTTTTGGTTGCCTTCCACTATGCGACATGTAGAGGACAACCCAGCAAAGTCATCAATCCCCAAGTGCTCCACTGCCTCTCTGATTGGGGGGTTTAGGCCCCCTAAATACCTGGAACATTTGTAGTGGGGTTTCGGGTTCTCCTGGTATATGCCATGGAATTTAAGCAGCTCCTCAAACTTAGCCGTATATTGCGACACTGTCATACTCCTTTGCTTGAGTGCAAGGAACTCTGCCTCTTTCTCATCCCTCTCGGCGAGTGGAAAGTACTTGGCATAAAACTCATCCTTAAATATAGTCCATGTGATAGGAGTGCCTTCCACTTCTACCATCCTCCTAGCCTCAAATTTCACCAATAGTGAGCTTCCTTCCAAAGATAAAAATGGCCCAATTAGCCTTCTGCTCCTCAGAACACTGCAGCATATCAAATATCTTCTCCAAGGACTTAATCCAAGCATCAGCCTCGCCTGGATCAGTGGCACTTGCAAAAGGTCTAGGGTGAGCCTTCTTGAAGTCAGCAAAGCGTGCACCTTCAACCTCAGTAGCACCAGGGGCCTGACTGCCTGAACCCTCATCATGTCGGTTTAACCTCTCCGTCACAGCCTGTAAAGCACGAGTGACACCTCGGAAGGTCTCCAACAGCTCAAGGTCCTCCGTCCTACTCTGGCGCCTAGGTTGCCTACTTGATGCCATCAGTCCCTACACACACCAAACAGAAAAATTGAGGTGATCAGTCTCAATAAATCATGTCTAGTGAGCTTGTTACAGTGACATACAAGTAAAGCAAATCATGCATCTCCAAACCTCATAGTCTACCATGCAGATAAACTAAAAAAATGACATATCTATATCTATTTTTCTGTGGAACCAAAGCATAGTCCAATCGGGTCAAACCATGCTCTGATACCAAAAATGTAACTACCTAGTACTCATTTCTACATGCTCGAGTCATATAAGAATTAATACTAAGGAATCACGTCCTATTTACTAAGCTTTTCAACATTTGACATAAAATATTGCTAAGCATTCTAATGAAAGTTCGGCATGATAACGATGTAAATACCATGCTCCTATAAGACAGAAAATCAAAAACAGGATAACCAATCATTCATAGCTCAACATACTTTTCAAAATACAATACTTCAACATATCATATATCATCCTTATAAGGCACACAGTGCCATTCAATCTATAACATAACATAGTAATGTAATATCAAATATAAATAGCCACATGGGTCAAACCAGCTGAGAATATACTAAGTCATGACCTTAAGTCACAAGATAGAAAACATAAAAGGAGAAAGATCTCATGATCCAAATACAAAGTTAAGATCCAGTAATATAGCACAGTCTCCAAGTAACGAAAAAGCAACTATACTTCAGCAAAAACAACAATACTTCAATAACTAAGTCTTTGCATCAGGATCTACCTGCTCATCTAGAGATGATATGGGAAAAAGAAAAGGAGTGAGAGATCAATTGAAATCTCAGTAGGAACATATGCAATTAACATGACATCATTATCATCTCTAGTCTACCTTGGTTTCTTCTGAAATCATTTACATACAATTATGAGGTTCGATTTTAGGATTTCGCAAATAATCTTAATCAAGGTGGAGGTGTCTTTTAGCATGGTCTTGGCATGATAAGTATATGCATGTATGAAGAAACTTTATTAATATAATTAAAAAGACATGCTTACATGGAAATATACTAGGTTCATTCATTAAATGTCACAATATACATAAATGGCTATCCTGATGTAAGACATCAAATACATCATAGTTAAGATCTTTTTATTTAGTCTTATCTACCTCATAACTTTCGCATTTCTATCTGTTCTTTTTCTTCTCACTGTTCTTTCCTCTCAATTAATTCTGGTTAGATATTTTAAAAGCTATAAGCTTATACTTAACTGGTAGACACCAGTTCCTTAATACGAATCGACACTGAAACCCTCATGTGCACTATAGAGAAAGTCAATGCCCAGTCATCACTAGTCCTTAGAACGATTCAGTGTCGGAACCCTCTTTGTTGACATAAATCGACCCTTAATCTTCATGTCTTAATTCTGATTTCCTTATCTTTAGTTCTTCCTCTTTTTCCTATTTCCTCAAAGTCATTCTTTTTCTCACAAGAATGTAAGCATAATTTTCAATAATGAATTCTAAAATCCTTTTCTTTAAGATGAGATAAACCACAATAACAACTCAATGAGTAATCATAAACATTAATAAGCAATCATTCATTATGTCAAGACTAAAATGCTACTATATGATAAACCAAAACTCATATAAATTTCACTCTTTCACTTTCAACAAATATGTAAAAACTCAATCCCAAACAACCTTTACTCTCATTTAGAAATTTTATCAAACACATGGCATATATATTTACTCAATTTTCATGCATATTTCAAACATTGTAACACAAATTTATTTGCATGTTAAATAATAAATTCAGAGGATATAAAATTTATCTAAGACACGTCAATGTGTCCACAAGATCCTGTAAAACTGTTAAAGCAAGAATCATTCTCTAAATATGTTAACAAAATTAGACAAATTCGGTGGTCAAAAACCCCTATTTACAGCCAACAACCATAGTTCCCAATTTTATTACCCTGTCAAATGATCATGTTAAATCTTACAAAAATTCATGATTTAACGTCAATATGTCCACAACATCTTGTAAAAATTTCAAGTTAAAATTTGATCATTTGGTATGGTAAATAAATTATACAAATTCAGTGCTTCAGAAATTACTGTTCATACCGAAACTGAAATATTCTCGATTTCTGAATTTTAAAAAATAGAAAAAGTCATCTAAACACTTCAAGAAAAATAATGAAGATACTTCCATATGTTAGCTTCATCATATAAAAATTTTAGTTCAAAATATTGCCTCTATCTATGTGAATAAATTCATACAAATTGAGTTGTCTGCATAAATTCGAGAATTTCAGCAACAACATACAATTTCTTTTTTATTTTTCATGCATAATCATTCATCAAAACTCAAGATTTCTTAACAAAATAGTAAATAAACAAGTTTAAACATAAACCCTACCAAAAGATGATTTTTACTGAAGATCCAAATAACCACAAACTCCTTGAAGTTTGATCTCCTAAGTAAGGAAGCAAAAACTCATTCTTTCCTTTCTACCCAAATTTTGTTTGCTCCAGAACAGGTAGGAGGAGGACTTTTCTTGAAAAATTAATGGTGGATTTGTGTCTATTGGGTGGAAGAGCTATAGGAAAGTGTATTTATTTGTTGGATTTGGTGAAGAATTGAAGGATTTATGAGGTTGAGATGGTGGAGGAAAATGGAGAGAAAGAAGGAAGAAGATGATAAAATGGAAGAAGAAATGGAAAGAAGTGTATGTGTGTGTGTGTACCGTGAAGGGGAGGGGAAAAATGGGGTTTGGGTTTTCGTTTTTTTTTTTTTTTTTTAAAGTGTGGGTGTATATGAGAACTATAGTTTGACCGTTAGGTGTATATATAAATGAGGATAGCCTAGGGATTTCATATATAAAATTACTAAAAAAAAATATTTATATTATGAATGACTAATTATCCATCAGCTAACCAAAGTAATTAGTACATAAAAATTAGGGCATTACAATGGAACTGTACAAAGAGATTAATTTGTCCTTTTTTTTTAAATGTAAAGGATTAATTTGTTCTTCGATATATTTATGAGGGACCACTTTAGGTATTTCATCTAATAATAATAATAATAGTAACAACATGTTTCACCTCCAAAGATTTTAATCGTCTTTCCAATCTGTCAACTTCTGCTTTCTTCCTCATTTTGCTTCTCCGTGCGTCATTTCGACTTAGCAACAATCTGCTAACAAAAGAAGATAAAAATTTAAAAGAAAATAAGAAAAGGAAAAAACTCAAATTGGTCCAATGTACAGGATGTTTGGTAGTATATTCACTTTTTTAAAAATAATATTTCTTTGAATGGTTTAATTAAGCAAAACATGGTTTTAATTAAATTTCGAACGCATCACATTACATGATATGGGACGGGTGCAATATTTCAGTTGCAATTGTAATATTGCAATTGCAACCACCGCCGTGACCATATCACAGCGCAGTGCAATTTTATTCACATTAATTTGCTATAACATAGTTGCAGCAGGTCGCAGTGGATTGCCATGGGCTCTATTTGGAGTGCAAGCGTACAAAAACTTTACGCCGCAATAGCCACCACGCCCATCGCAGGTGCAATAATACTGCAATTACAACAATCATAGCCGTAACCGCAATCACAATTTAAAAGACCTAAGGAGGCTTAAAAATTATAAAATTCTATGAACCCCAAAACAAAAGAAAATCCACAAGTAGCTAGCATATTACTGGTTGAGCCTCCAAGAATCCATTTCTTCCTTAGTTTGGTCATTGATGATGGGTTGCACCCCAGGAACTTCATTATCACTTACACCACCACCGGGCTTCCTCATAGCAATAACTTGAGTTCTATTTACATCATTATTGACCATGTGGCTGTTGTGGTCTTCCACAGGAGGGAAATTCAAGTCGAGAAGCTGGCGATTTGGCTTCTTGTTTGCATTATTAATGTTGCTACTGGACCCTGCAAAAGCAAAACTAAAACCAAGGCTATTTTCCCAAGAGGGATGCCAAGGTGTAAATGATAAAGAACCCCTTGGAAAGGGCCTAATTGCAATTGGTCTCATCACAGGCCTTGTTGGTGGCCTCTTTGATGATGATGGCAAGTCTCCACCAAATCTAGTCATTCTCCGTGATCCCATTTTTCTCTAATAAACAAGAAGATTGTGAGCGTGTGATAGAGAAGCACATTAACATGAGATTAATTAGAGGCATGGATTTTCATAATTCACACAATTTCTAACATGACAGAAGAAATGGGGCTAACCTTCTTACAAAACAGGCATTAAGGATTCTAGCTTACATTATATTGTCTCCCACACTCTGTGTACTCATATATAGGGACACAAATAGTTGGAGACGTGCATGAACCTGTCCGTTCCTTACGAAAAATGAAGGTGTATATGGTAATTTTACTTTATATATATATATATATATAGGTATTTCTTTTATTAATTTTGGTGACTAATTTTTAATCTTGAGCATTTTTTTTTTCAACCCAGGTATTAATTTGCAATTATAGTTGTGTTGCAACTATTGTGATTGTGAAAAATTACAAGAAAATATAACTAATGCGATTATTGATATACTGTTCCTCTATATTTCTTTTTAAATGCAATATTTTTAAGGAGTTGTGTCAACTAATGTTTGCTTACTTAGTTAATCTTTTGCTTATCCTGTGTCATCACAATCTTGGAGCTTTGGATTCTTTCAATGGTGAGTGATCTATAAATATCATTATAAGAGCTCGATAAATTTAAAGATATGCTTTGACCTACATTATGATGAACCTTTCCCTAAAACGCTTGATGTGGTAAATTCATTAAACGAACCGTCAACGATCCATAAAAATAAAATAAATGCTTTCTTTAATTGAAAAATGGGTGTATTTATATATTCACGTTTATTAAAAAAATAAATGATTTCTTTAATTAAAAGATGTGTGTATTTGTTTATGTTTATTTTGTAGGAAAAGAGTTTTTAAATAAAAAATTACTTGTTAAATGTTTGTATATTATTATTTTTATACTTCAGAAATTATATTATTTACAATGACGTTTGAACTTAGAATATTATATATACTATCCAATTAAATCCCTTACCATGACCAATTCTAATGGGTTAATGTTTTTTATATTATTTGGATAAGATTTTAAGAAATAAGAGAATGACAAATAATTATTTTTTTTCGTAAGTGGATACGAAATGTTTGAACATAAAATTCTAATTAGCTAAACTCACTCTATTTGTCTAGATTAAATAGATAAAATCGACTGTTTTTAATAAAAACTTATGAGTGTTTTACATAAGTTGAAAAAATTAACTTCTATTTTTTCTTAAAAAAAATAGTACATCTATAAATCAATTTTTTTTGAAAAATTAAAACAAAAGCAGCCAATACCATAACCTAAATACAGAACAATCCCTGAGTTCAAATATGATGTGTTTGGTTGTTGGAGTGGGCAATTCTAGTCAATTCTATTAATTAATATACAATATTAACTTGCATTTCATAACTGCAATATTGTCATTGCAGCGATCTTTACAGTAGCATTGTGACAATTTGGAGTTGTATTAACCTATAATTTTCTACAATTTTCCATGCTCGCAAAATCACAAAGTCCAATGAACGAGTAAGATGCTACATACCACACCATATTTAACTTTTTCACATTTATTAATAAAAATTATTGTTAATTAAAACTTTTTAATTACTAACATTCTAAAAGTGCTGCTAAAATTAAAAAAAGTGTTGTTCAAACTTTTTAATAACATTTTTACAAGTGTAATATATTTTCTGCATTGTTAAATAGTTTTACTAGCATTATTATATGATTTGGGAGGTGCTTGGATGGGATTTTGGGAGGTGAAAATCATTTTTTTTTAAACAAAAAAATCATTTTTAATGCATCTGGATAACTTTTAAAAAAGTCAGAATCTAAAAAACAATCGCTTTTCAGTTTCTTTTTTTGTAAAAGCTAGACAAAGTAGATCATGAAAACATTAATTTTCAGTTTGTTGAGTTATATATGAAAGTTTTATAATTTTTTAAAATATAAAACAAAAACACCCTTAATAACATTTTTCAGATATTAATAAAATCAATTATATTGTAGTGTGGATTGAAAAAAATGGATGAATTTCGAGAAAAACAAACCTCTGCTAAATGCTAGATTGACATATGGCTAAAAAAACAAAGAAATAAAAAATCACATAATGCAATAGTCATGATTATTGATAGTAGTTGTGTAAATATATTTATTGTTTATTATATGAAATAAAAAATTTTCAATGATATATTTATCATGAGATAGTCTTTAAGAAAACTTGATTTATTAATTCTTTTTAACTACAATATATTTTTTTTATTTTTATCAACTTTCTCATTCTTTTTTTTCTTCACTAAATTGTCAAGTGGCATTTTTTAAAAATTTTATATTTTTTAATATATTACTCTAATTCATATTTTCCCTCGTATTTTAATCTTTTATAATCTTTTAAGTTTCTATTTATACTTTAAATTAATGGCAATTAAACCGTTTTCATTTTTAATAAATAAATAGAAAAAAAATACTTTCTTGCACATATTTATGTTAAACGGAAAAGAATAAAAATATGAATTAGTCGAAAACATGCTCTTTAGATATTATTCTTTTACATCTAGTTCAACAAAAAAATATATATTATTCTTCTACATGTTTATAAACTATATTACTTTTAATGCTAAAGTCACAAGTTCAACTGTTACTATTTAATTTCAATTGTAGGAATTATTCATAGAATTTTATATGAAAATTATTGATTAAATAATGGTATTCTTAATTATAATGATGACTATAAGATTCCTCTAACTTTTCATTTGCAATTTATTTAAGTTTTAATATATTTATATATTATTCATATATTTGGTTTCTCAATATATCCACCATGACAAGTTACAGCAGCTGCTAATCTTTTTGAGGTGAGAGCATTTATAAGAGAGTAAATCTCTAGCCATAAAATATTTTTCATAAATACCGTAAAAAATCAAACCCCTAATTAGATGCTTATATTGATAATATTATCATAAGATGTGTATAAAGAATACACATATACAAAATATCGTAACAAATATAACTCTTATATAATCGTTATTCGTTAATATATAATAATTTAAATAAATTTTATTGAGAAATTGATAAACTTGTTGAAAAAATATCTTTAGAAAATATAAACAAAAATAGAAAATTATAGAATTTTTTCACTCATTAAAAATTCTAACTTTGGGCTGGTTTGAATGTGTTTTTAGAAAAAGATCTTTTTAATTGAACTTTTGATGAGAATTTTTGAAAAAGTAAAATTTATTTTACGAATGTAATATTAAAATTTCTTTATTTAATTTCAAGCTTTTTTATGTTATTAAGAAAAAAAAATTTCAGAGGATTTATAGCTTATGGAAAAAGATCTTTTTATACCGTTTCTAGTAATTTTATTTTTATGAAAAAAAATTACACAAACATATCAAAACAACATAAAAGTTCTCCTTTTTTATATTAAAGAAATTAGAGTAAGTTGTTGTTTAGCTATTTTTGTGATTATTTCTACAAAAAAAAAAAGGTATCCAATTACAATTTTTCCCCTGGCCAAATTTCTTTTTAAGAACAGTTGGACTTATATATTGACTTTTATGTAAATAAATAGTCATATCACTTTTTCTTTTAACAAAATCATTAAAGTTAAGAATTCTTTCTACGAAAAGGTTAGGAAGAACGAAAAGCTGGAGATCAAATATCAAGCCTTTCATTCAAAGAGTATAAGAGACAATCACAGTCACTACACTATATATTCAACCATAAATAGTCATATCACTTTATTACATAAAAAAAATTCTCACTTTTTAAAAAAATTTATATTTTTTCCATTTTAATTGGCTTGAGTAAAAATAATAATGATAATTAATTAACTCATCCAAACCAAACCAAATCGATTTTAATCACTTTGATTTTATTCCAGTTCGATCACAAAAACATTTTCTCCCAACACCCGAATTACACCCCTTACAAGTTACAAATGATACGGCTAAACGCTCTCACCTCATCACTTGCAATTAATATTGCACTTCACAGTACTTCACGCACTCACTGTGGACACACACACACACACACTTCTATCACCTCCTCTCTCTTTTTCACAGACATTAGATTCACTAGTGCAGCTCACTTGCGTTGCACACTAAGGAACTCACTTCCCCACTCACATTCACAATGCACCTTCCGTTCTCGTATTTATAAGCCACGGCGTTGGTAATTTGCTAAAAAATTCTAGCATTCCATTACTTCTAGATCCTTCTCTTTTTGGTCATTTTGGTCATTTCCAACCAACCTTAATCGTTTTCAATGACATCCATTTTCCTTTCCTTTCACTCTGTTTCTCTCCAAGGCTTGTCACTATGGTACCCTCACTCTCGTAGCCATGTTTTTCAGATTTTATCGTCATGGTTTATTTGGTGAGCTTCATTAATGTTATTCCTCTCAAAATTCAATCTCCTTCCGAAGTTTTGTAGTAGTAACATGTAAATTAAAGAAGGGGGCTGTTCTTTTGATAAGTTGTAACATTTAAGATTTTCAAAGAGTATACATTATTTTTGTTAAAAATGGTTATCTAAATGAGTAACAAGGTGCTTTGTGTGTTCAGATTCAAACCTAGACTAACCTGTGTAGAAATTAATTCTTTTAAATGTATGACACTTATATGGAGGGTTTTAGGTTGATTAAAATCAGTAGGAGATACATTTAATTAGACTTGATCTGAAAATTTAGTTTATGATACTCTTTGCCTTACAATAATAATTGGTTGCCCGTAAAAGGTTTGAGTAAATGAGAGAGATGAAGAATTAGTAGATACTGAGAATGTTACATAAGTTAAATCTTACAAGACTTACATGAGTGCTTGTAAAAGGTTTTTGTAGTGTTTTCTGATGTCTTTGGGAGTTAAATTTAGACTATTATGTTGCAGGGTCGTTTTCTATTACTGTTCCACTGATGAAGACTTAGTGTTCTCCTCTACTTATTTTCTTGAGAATTAAACACTTTGAATTATCGACAAAAAAATTTAATTATAAAAGTAAAGTGGCTAGTTAATTTATTTTTCTAACGCTAATGTTATTTAAACATTTAAAAGTGGATTTCTAAGTGATGGATGTATTGAGGTAAGTGAGGACTACAATCTCATTCAATGAAAATAAAATTAATTAGTATTTAAGTAGGACACCCATTTTTAAATATTCAAATAACATTATTTTATATTTATGGTATACAAGATTTGATATATAACATAATGATTATATATAAATATTATAATCGAAAATAGTGATGACATATATAGATCATGCCTACAAATAAAAACAATCAAGCGGCTTAAAAGAGGAAACAAAAAAAAAAAAAAAAACTGCATAACCACATCAAGCTAATTAGTTTGAAATTTAGGGGCTTTTATTTAATTGACTGAAGGTGCGTAACACTGATAAAAATAAGCCAAGCATACAATTCATAGACCACATATATGTAAACCCTAGTTGGCTGTAGCAATTCCTCTTTTCCAATGTAAGTTGGTCTTTATTCAATAACAGCCCCACGTACATTTGCTCCATCCGACTCCATTTTAACTTGCTTCAAACCAAAACAGTAAAAACCAATAATTAGAAAGAAAGTTTGTAAAATGTTGAAAATTGAGTTATTTATAGCATGCAGAATTCATGTTTTGTCTGTATGCATATGGTATGTTCTAACCTTGATGACCATGCTTGTCATCAGCTCTTTCCTCCCACATGTGAAGGTGGAGTCAAATTAGTACCATCGCCATTCTCCTTCCCTTCCCTTCTTGAATTTCTTTTATAAAGTTCTCTTAGGGTTTTCAGCTCTTCTTTTGATTGTATAATTTCAGCTATAAAAAGAACAAAAAGAGAACAAGTCGATGAATTCCTTTGAATATGCGTGAGAATGAAACAAATATATGGAGATAACCAATTTGATACTATAAACACATTTTATACTATTAAATAAAATTTTACGCAAAGTTCATATCTTATGAATCATCATGTTTGCAAAATAATGAGATTTGATATAAGCATGTGTCTCCTAGCCATTTCACAAATCCTAGATCTTTATACAAAAGTGAACAAAGAAAGAAAAAACTTGAGACTGCAAACCTTCTAATACATTTCTTTTCCTTTCAACATCAATCACTTCTTCGATTAGTTTTTGTAGCTCAATTCTCAGTGATTGATATTTCTTTTGAAAGGCTTTAAGCGTTCGGGATTTAAGGGCTATCTTAGCCTGCATAAGATCGAAAATTCCCAAACCAACTTATTAGACAAGGCATATGTTATAAACTTTATTGCATACTCACACATCCATATATGCGTTGAATATTTTGATAATTTTTATTTTATAAACACCAAATATGCATTGATAAACAAAACCATTAAATCGACGATCTCAAAGCAATGGGTAATCACCTTATGGATTTTATATTTCTTTATTAAACGAGAGAGATAACCCCTTTGTCTCAATCTGCAAAATTGTTGGTATAAATTAGATTTTCCATCGTGACACACAAAAGACGATAAAAGACTTTACCCACCAAAATTTTCATGTAATTAATAATTAAACATATACCTCTTCATCTTGGAACCACCACTTTCTTCTGCCCTACCAAGCACCTTGTTGGAGGAGTTTTCCATTGCTTCAGCCATTTGATAGTTCAAACACCTGGATACAGGAGAACTAGTAAAAGACAAGAGTTATATTTGAAACAATTCATAAAAAACCTAAGATTGAGTCGAATTATTGTGTCTTCTTACCGGAGAGAAAGCATTCTTGTTGGCATATTAGCCACAGCCAGTAGTAGCCTATTTATAGGGGATCAGAGTGAGACAAACTTATCAAATTGAGTACTTTCAGATAATTTTTTTTTTGAGTTAATGTTCACTTTAGTCCCTGACATTTTATGCATGAGTCATTTTACTCCCTCACTTTTAAAATGAATCAATTTGGTCCCTCACATTTATAACTGTAAATCAATTTAGTCTCTCACATTTTAAAAGTGAATTAATTTAGTCTCTCATATTTATAATTGTGAATCAATTTGGTCCCTCACAGTTATAAATGTGAGGGACCAAATTGATTCATTTTAAAAGTGAGGGATTAAAATGACTCACGCATAAAATGTCAGGGACTAAAATGACTTACGCATGAAATGTCAGGGACTAAAATGAGCATTAACTCTTTTTTTTTCTACGAAAGATAATTATCTTCTTTAAAAATAATATTAACTTTTTGTTATCTAATTAAATTACCAGAATTAATATGAATAATCTAGCTGCTAAACAAATTGTTTTACGTGCTTATAATTAATAATTATTCCTTTTCTCAAATAATATTTTATATTTAAAAAAGTGTGTCATACTAGTTCTTTTATTCATGCGTTTGCACATGTTACTATATCATTTATTTTGAAAAATGTATTATTTTTGAATAATTATTTCAAATAATAATGTTTCAAAAAATAATTTCTCGAACATCTTTAAATATATCGATATTAAACTGATTTTTTAATATCATTTCTATTTTCTTATCTACATATAATATGCTACTATTTTATATTAATAATTAGGAAAGAGATATAATTCACGGCAAAAAGGAAAGAGATATAATTTAAAATTATGTATTTAATAGTTTCCAATTTTAATTCTTTGTTTTTTAGTAAATTAATTATTGGTTTGAATGTATATAATATTTTGAAATAGTTGGTTCTAATTTTAAATGAAGCAAGAAAATAATAGTTACCATATTAATGAAGAAATAAATATAGTATTTTTCACTAAATTTAGAAAAAATAATTAAATAATTATGCAATGAATAAGTATAATTCATTCTAAATTCGCAATTAATAACTTCCATATGTGTTATTAATGAAGAAAGAGATGCGTGTAACTTTAAATTATTTATTCAATATAGCTTCTATTTTTATTCGTCTGAAAGCATTTAGTGCCGTGAAATTGTGGGAAAATATATTTAAATGAAGAAAGAGAATAACACACCAGTACATCAATGAAGGAAAAATAATATAATTTTTCATTAAATATGAAATAAAAAATTAAGGGCCTAACCAAAAAAAAAAAAAAAGAGTCGTAAAATTAAGAATATCTCATTCATACTCGCTCATTAATAACCTCCATAAATGATGGTAGTCAACTAAAAAATAGATCACCACTAAAACAAAATTGGAAAGAGATATAATTTAAAATTATTTATATAACAACTTCCCATTTTTCTTGGTCTGAATGCATTTAATTCTTTGAAATAATGCGTTCTAATTTAAATGAAAAATAGAAAAATAATAACTACAACATTACTAGTGAAGAGATAAATATAATATTTTTCGATAAATATATAGCAAAAAGTAAAGAATGGTTCAATGAATAAATACAATTCATTCAAAATTAATCTGCACCAAAAAAAAATAATTCATTCAAAATTACTCACTTAGTAATTTCCATATATGTTATTTAATGAAGAAAGAGATATAATTTAAAATTATTCGCTTACTAGTTTTCATTTTTACTTTTCCGAAAGCATTTAACACCTTGAAATAATGGGATATAATTTAAACGAAGAAAGAGAATATATAATATATTACAATATTAATGAATAAATAATTTATATTTTTCATTAAATATCAAATAAAAATTAAGGAATTATTCAATTAAGAAAGAAATCTTCCACCAGAAAAAAAAAGAAAGAAATTATCACCAAAAAGTAAAAAATAAAATAAAGATATTATATTTTAAAATTATTTATTCTTCCATTTTGATTATATTCTTCTGAAAGCATTTAATACCTTGAAACAATGGGACAATGATATAATTTAAATAAAACAGGGAATAATATAGTACGGTATCAATGAAGAAATAAAATATAATTTCTCATTAAATATCAAATAAAAATTAAAGAATTATTCAATAAAGAATAACTCATTTATACTTGCTCTCCAAATAACCTATATATATATATATATATATATATATATATATATATATATATATATATATATATATATATATATATATATATATATATGTTAGTATTTAACTAAGAAAGAAATCATCACCAAAAAATGAAAAAGAGATATAATTAAAAATTATTTTTTATTAGATTCCATTTTTTAAATCAACACAAAAAAAAAAAAAATGGGATATTACACTGTCAGAAAAACGTGGACTACCAACGTAAAATACTAACGGGTTCGAACTTGTCGATACTTACTGACGGTATTTTCAATGGATTGACGCAAAATGGGAAACAATTAATTTTGTTACGTGTACCCATTGGTAAATCCGTCAGTAAATGCTGGCACCAAAAGCCGCTACTTGGCGTGCATAATATTCGATAGGTAAACCGATGAGTATATTCAATAATTTTTTTATACATGGAATTACCGACGGAATTACCGACAGTTATGTAAACTATAACTAATAATTATATTTACTAATTGCATTACCGACGGGTGTACCAACAGTTTTATTTATCATTATATTATTTTATAATAATTATCCCAACTGATGGCTATTCCGATAGGTGTTTTTTTTTATTTTTTGTTAATTACCAACGATTTTACCAATGGGTATTTGAAAATTCACACGTTACCGCACAAATGATAAATGATAAGAACTTCCGTCGGTAAATCCATCGGTAATTAATTTTTATGAAACACGTTGTTTCACTAACTCTTACTCGTTGGAACACCCGTCGATAATCCGTAGATTTATTGTCGCCCTTCTTCCTCTTCATTGTTTGAAGGATGTCTCTCTCTCTCTCTCTCTAAAACCTCCCCCCCTCTCTCTCTAAAACCTCCCCCCCCCTCTCTCTCTCTCTAAGTCATCACGTTGCATCGTTTTTGCCACTTTCGCCGCCACCGGAGCTCCGTTCAAGAAACAAAGGCTCTCATTACAATTTTGGGGCATTGGTGAGCGTTTTAATCGGTTTAGTTTTTTGATTTTATGTACTTTTTCCGTTCATTTATGAGTGTTCATAGTATTGTGTCTTGCTGCATTCGGGAGTAATTATTGTTGTTAATTTGTTAATGTAGGAGTTATTCGTGAGGGTGACAACGATTATCAACTATTGGATCGGTTTGTCATTCTTTTTGTTTATGTTTTTTTTTTATGTATATAATTGCATTAATTTAAATTTATCATATACTCTTTTTCAGGATTAGATTTGGTTGGACATCAAGCGCTTTACAACATTTTGTATTTTATTTACTGTTATAGAGGTTAGTAATTCAATATTTGTTATTTATATCGTTTAATATATAGGTAGGATATATAGAGACTTATGTTTTTTAGGATAGATTTATAGGAAATGAGGATTGCATGACTGGGGGGAAGGGCGTAAAAGTCCTTCCCCAACTTGTTTGATTTGTTTGCTGTGGGATTCTTTGTGTTTGCGAAGATTGTAAGATGCATGTTGTGGAGTTATAAGGGGATGTGCAATAGAACGGTCTTTAGGATTATGTGATTTGTATGTAATTATTGACTGTTGATCATTATAATAATATCTATAATTGCTTAATTGACTGATATATCTAATGATGGAAGCATCTAATGTAAGGGGAGATGCTATCAAAATTTTGTTAACTTTTGTATTTGAAATAGCAATTGAATTTGTATTTGAAAGTAATAACTTACCATCTTTACAAAATTGTAGCAGGGTCTCCGGTTAAACCCAAACACAATGTTACCTTCAAATCGATTATGGATGTACAATAGATTGCATCCTAATAGAGGGGGGATTAAACCAAAATTTTATAGTGGCGTTTAAGAATTTATGAGTGTGGCATGTAAAACACAACAGTTCATTAATGAAGCAAACATTAGGTGTCCATACAATAGGTGCAAATGTAGGAAGTATTTGCATGATACAATAAGGGTTTATTTGTATAAGTAGGGATTCATGCCTAACTATTGGGTTTGGACCGAGCAGGGGAGGTAGTTAATACATCGAATCAACTGGGTATATTTCAAACTAGAAGTAGTTTTGGTGGGATCTGTGTACCTCAACATGACGTGGGTAATGTGCTATGGGAGGATAACTTGGTTAGGCATCAAGATATGGTGTTTGATGCTGCTAATCCTGAATTTGCTGCTCATTATTCACGGCTTTTAGTTGAGGAGCCAAATCAAGATGCCGCTCGGTTTTATAGTCTCCTAGAAGCTGCCAATCAATCCTTATGGGAGGATTGTGTGCACTCTGAATTGTCATTAGTAGTTCGAATGTTGAGCATTAAGTCAGAAGGGAATTAAAGTCAAAGTTCTTTTGATTAGTGGGCTGCATTGAAAAGTGAGTTGAGTCTGAATCTTGATGTAATTCCAAAATATTTTTATCAAGCTAAAAAATTTAGTTTCTAAACTTAGGTTGAAGGAAATAAAGATTGATTGCTACTTGAAAGGTTGCATGCTTTATTATAAAGCTTGAAGGAAATAAGTGCTAGTAGTGTTGATGATTCACATAGTGATCAAAAATAGAGTGGTGATGAAAACAGCCATGCACTTTCAAATTAACTGAGGTGTTTAATACTATATGCAATATTATTATGAAATTATTTAGAATTTTCTGATTTATTAATTTTTTTTATGGACTACATTTTAATTGTTTTAGTATGGTTAATAGAGACAGAACCTCAGAATGTCGGTTTACCCACCCCAACCTACCTCAGATGATGATGATGGTGATGCCGCCGACAATGCCGACACTTGGGAGTTCAGCTAGTTTTTATCTAGCTTCTAGAATTTTTTTTTCATTCTAGATATTTTTTACATTTATTATAGTTTGTATATACTTTATTGTCATAATTTTCTATTTCATTTAATTACTTTAATTTATTCATTCTAATATTTTCTTATTTAATATCAACTTAATTTATGATTAGGTTATTATATAAATAAACAACTAATAGATAATATATTATCAATCACATAAAGTTCTAAAGGGAATAATTAAAAAAATTATTTATTACCAACGGGTAACGTCATCGGTAATTTGTAATTTTTATTTTAAATTTAATTTTCGCACGATAAAAAAATCATCAGTAAACCTATTGGTAAATTATTTGAACACCATCGGTAAATATAAATAAAACTGTCATTATAACTTTGCCCCTAACGACAAAGCTAACGCCTTTTATTTAATTATATCGACGAATAATTATCATTAAACTCGTTGGTAATAGCGTCGAAATTAACCGATTGTTTTTTTTTTGCTATCGGTAATATTCATTGATGGCCTTGTCACCGATGCCCCCGTAACCGTCGGTAATGCCATCGGTAAAAAATGGGACTGTTGGTAAATCCATCGGTAAATACGTCGGTTTCCTGCCCCTTTCTTGTAGTGTTATAATTTATAATTGTTTATTTACTATATTCCATTTTTATTCTTCTGGAAGCATTTAATACCTTGAAATAATGGGATATAATATAAATGAAAAAAACAATAATATAGTATCGTATTAATGAAGAAATAAAATATAATTTTTTCATTGAGTATCAAGTAAAAATTAAAGAATTATTCGATAAAGATTGGCCTAGTGACAAGGGATTTTTATAGTATGTGTGAGATCTTAAATTCAAACTTTATTTTGGCCAATATAATTTCTAAACTATAAAATAAAAAAAAAACTTGCTTTCTTGTTACCTAAATAAAAAAAAAAAAACCCTCATCCATACTTGCTTAATTAGTAACCTCAATATATATTAGTATTTACTTAAGAAAGAAATCATCATCACCGAAAGAAAAAAAGAAAGAGATATAATAAAAAATTAAATTATTTATTTACTAGCTTCCATTTAATTGCTTGAAATAATGAGATACAATTTAAATGAAGAGAGAGAATAATATACTAATGAAGAAATAAAATATAAATTTTTTAATTAAATATCAAATAAAAATTAAAGAGTTATTCAGTAAAGAATAGCACATACACTATTGCTCACTTAATAACCTCATTATATGTTACTCCCTCTCAATTTGAAAAATAAACGTCTCTTTCATTTTTTGGGTACATTTATAAATTAATGTATCTGGCACAAATATATCCAGATACATTTACTTAGAGAAAATTATAGGGACCTCCCCTGAAATCTTTTGTAATTATACTTATTTCTTCTAGATTCTAAACAATTATTCATTTCCCTTAATTAATTTAAAATTGTCATTGTACTTTTTTTCCTTTTGACTAATTAATTATAATTAATGATGTGATTAAATATTTTGAATTATTAAGAGGATAAAACTAATCAAAGACAATAATTATTTTTAATTAACCTTAGTTAGACTTAATGTGCTAATTTGAAGCTAATTAACCTTGTTAAGCCTAACTACGATCATAGATCATCCTATTATCATACAATCACACAAAATTAACTTTACTCAAGTTAATTAATTATGATTAAGGTCTGTTATCACCTTACACAAATCTAACCATCTCACGGTTATTGAGGTATTAAGGTAATTCATAACAAAATTGAAAATGAATTAAAGAGTATCTTTTCTCAAGAGTAAAATACAACCCTCTCTATTGAGAGATAGCAATACTACACTCCTTTTCTCTACAAACTTCAAATAAGTTAACTTTAATCTATTTTCAGATTTTTCATTAAATCTCTATTTTCTCAAACTTAGTAGCTTTTTTTTTTTTTAATCAAACTACCCTTAATTAATAGTTATACATATTAAGTTTTATGATAAAATAAATATATGTGACTTATAATAATATAAAATATTGATATATATATTATTTAATTTTTAAAATTTTTACTATACTAAGAGAACGAATAATTAATTGTAATAAAAATTTTAATAATTAAAAAAAAATTTATGTTTTTTAGCTATTAATTTTAGAATATTAATTTACATAAAAATAAAATTATTTTTAAATATTGTATATAAAGATGAATTTTGAAAAAGATAATGAGAAGAATATTATGATTTCACTATAAAAAAAATACATTAACATTAAAAAAATAATATTCTAGAACATTGTGATGTCTCAAATCCACGTGTTCCTAGATAAGTCTAATAGAGCCTTACAGTTCCCTGAGATCCACTTATGTCGTCGAGAAGGCCCTACACGAATGAAAACATAAAAGTGCATAATCAGGCTTCCCTGACACCACTATAGCAGTTATAGACTGCTATATCGGTGAGGGCCACATGGAGACCACTATAGTAGTTATAGATCGCTATAGTAGTCAGGTAGTATTGGTTCAAGGTCCATATCTTTGGAAATCGCTATAGTAGTGAACCCGGTGTTAGTCTATGTCAAAATGATGAAATTTCATTAAAATGGCCCCCCAACATTATATAAACTCATCCCCAGACTCGGGTTAGACACCCTAGCTGCCCCAAACACTCTTTGTGCCTCTCCTTCGCGTTTCTTTTCTATTCTTCCTCCTCCCCAATCTTCCAATAAGTGATTTTCATGGAATTTATCCAATCTCTTCCCCTTTTTATTTAGTTTATGTGTTAGGGCGTTATCAAGCATATTTTCTCACAGCATTCTTCCTCCTATCATCCCAAATTCTATTTTTGGCAATAATGTTAATTATTTATGTTTTCATTATATTGTTTGGCAATTGTAGGTGTCAATTCTACTCCTTAAAGTCAAGTTGTTAGTGGATGCACACTCTTGGCTACCAATAATGAGTGAGTTTAAACTCGTGGTTATACTTTTGATCATTATTACTATTTTTCCAGTATTATATGAATTATTTATGAAATTTTAGGAGAAAACATGCTTTCATGGATTATAGAAATTTTAGAAAAATTATTGTTTCTCAGTTATCATGAAAATTGATTATTTTAAAAAGCTCATGGCACCATATTCACTGCTTGTATGTTTTAGAATTATTTTATCTATTAGAAAAATTACACGAACCCCTTTTTAATATGAACAGCAGGAACAATGAAATATTTTGAATATTAGTTTTTAGCCAATGATTAGTTAGAAATAGAACAAGGAGTTAATGACTACATAATTGATCATTATGGTATCAAGTAGTCCACCAAAGGACTAGCTCAACCCCAGTTATAGTACGGATGTCAACACCCGATTTGTGAATATGAATGACACGTGAGAAATCCTATTCCCACGTAAGCCTCGTAACCCTTGTACTTCTCTATATGCATATTTAAAACATAAAATCCAGTGAAAACATAAATTCATTTTCTACAGACAAATCACCTGTTCTTTAAAGTTAATATAATCAGAACTAAAATTCCATAATCAAACTCTAAAGTGTGTAATTATAATACAAAACATAAATAGGTAGAGTTACTTAATACATACAAGTTAACCATATATGATATGATCATGTAGGTACGAATCAAATACAATCATGCTATGCAAAAAACAAAACTATCTCTATATAGTTTGGGACTCCTGCCTGTAATGACACTAGAGCACTTTAAGCTAAAACAAGATGCTTCAGCTAAGTAAAGCTCACCAGCTAGAACTCTACTGTTGCTGGGAATAAGGTGGTTGGGAAGAACCGTGTATCTATAAATGGGAAAAAGAAGAGGGGTGAGTTTTATTCAAAACCCAGTGAGTGAATCATCACCTGAAACCCGCATCATGGGGCACCAGGGAAGCAATGAACAAAATTATAATAATGATAATAATAAAGCTCTAAAACATACATATATACATACATACATACATACATATATATATATATATATATATGAAATTAAAATCATTGTCGTCCATATATGAAAATAACAATACTCTAATAAGAAAACATGAATCTCTGGCTATGCATGTCAACCATAGCATAATAAATTTTCTGCTCTATGGTTCTTAAAGAACCGAAATTTGGACACCTAACTAGCTTCCATTCTCTACTTCATGAGAATGTCTCTAAGGACAACTTGGTACCAAGGTTAACAATCATTTTTCAACTGTTAACTCACTGTATGTTTCTCTATAGCCATTGTTTACTCCAAAATCAGAAATCTAGTTATCTTCTCTGACAGAATGTGTTTGGGCATTACTCTAGGTTCCAAAGCTCTTTCATATAACACTTACTATTCTAGAATTCACTTGATAATCATGGCATCTCTAACCAATCACATTCATATTCAAACTTCGCATAAAATCATTTTTAGCAACAACGGTCCCATGGTTTTACATAAAAACATATAGTTCATGCCATTTCTAAAACCACATTTTCATAACTTGATAAATCAACAAAGATCTCAAATCTCTTTGTAGTAATCTCTAAAACCATACACTAAGCCATATTTTTATGAGAATATCTCTAATGACCAATATAGACATCATAGGTTTGAACTTATCACCTAGAGGGATGGAATATGTAGGATCAACACCAACAGAACTCTAGGAGGTAGGAATGGCAACAATATTTGTCATAAAAGCCATAATACTCTAGATTAATCTCTAGATAACTCTAATATAATCCTATCAATGGTAGAGAACACCTTAGCATAAAGCAATGAAAAACATAAGATCTAACCCCAAGAACACGAAAGATTGGAGAAAAAAAGAAGCAAAATCAACAACCAAGCTTACCTTTGAGCTTTGGAGGAGGAAGATTGGCGTTAGATTAAGAAAAATAGAAGAGAAATGGAGTTTAGGGGGGGTGAAAAAATCATGTTTTCTAGGTGAAGGCTAGTGAGGCTTTGTATTTCTAGCTTGGAAACCTAAAATGGGGGCTTTTATAAAACCTATTTGAGCACTGCAACACTCATAGAGAACATGCCCTAAGTGCACCGCCTTTTGCGTACGACTGCTGCAGTGCTCTCCAAGGTGTCTTCTTCTATAATTTTAGGTTTTCGTGTATGTGGGGTCTTCCAAACAACACGAGTAGGTCTCGGGAAACCTCCAAGGCCATATTAGACTTTTCTAGGGACACGTGTACTTAAAGTATTACAAAGAAACCCAGTGTGGTGTCCGTTGTGGGACCTAGTTAGGTGCCTATCAGTTTCAGTTATCAGTTTAGTAATATATATTCAGTTCAACTCTTGTTTCTCTACTGGTTATTGTTATGAAATCAGTTGAATCATTATTTCCAGTGCAATTAAACGTATTTAAATATAAAAATATTTTTATACCCGCTGCACATATATTTAGGTATTATCTCTGTTGTCCTATGTAGGCTGTGAGTAAAGACTCACTCACTGAGTTTTGATGAACTCACCCCTCTTTTTTTCTCCTCTACAGATATAGCTATAGGTTTAGCTTCAGTAAGAGCCTGCCTTTTTTCTTAGCATTCATGATCTTGTTATATGTCCTCCCTTTTCACAAGAACGACCCCACCTGTACACCATTCACGCCATCGCCATCGCTATAGGAGCAACTCTTCCAATGATAGTGCTCATTTAAGAGCCTTTGAACAGATGGTAGCAAATTTGACAGATGTGATGACTGGATAGCTTGAGGTGACTAGACAGCCGCTGCCAGTTCGAGACATAAATGACTTAGCCTTGGAATGCTTTAAGAGGATGGACCCACCTACCTTCAATAGGCATATGTCGATTGAGGGCCCTTAGGAATTCCTCAGGTAGGTGAAGAAGATAGTTGGTGTCATCCACTGTTCTTTAGAGAGAGCAGTGGAGTTAGTTATTTCCAACTGGGAGGCCAACCAGAGTTGTTGTATCAGGAGTTTCGATAGAGATATAGGACCTCCAGCTCTCCCTCTTGGAAACAGTTCAAGGAAGCGTTAATACGAATATTCCTATCAAAGAGTTTGCAGGCACAGATGATTGTAGAGTTCTTGAAGCTCTGGTTAACTCCAGGCATGATTGTTACAGAGTGTAACGAGTACTTCACTTACCTGACCCAAGCAGCCTCCAGCATGTTACTGACAGAGATAGCTAGGGTGAAACGTTTTTCTCAAGGTCTGCCCAAGGACATGTTCCTCAATTTGTAGCCTTACGTTAAGACCGTAGACTATGCTCAAGTTGTAAACACAATGATTGGTCTTAAGAGTGGATTGGCGAAGCGCAAGACAATGACAGAAGCCAATAAGAAGGCCAAGTGTCATGGCTCTTTCTTGAGTGTAATAAGTTTGAGCAAGGGTTACCATCAGAAAGGACAATAATGGTGTTAATCGGGTAAGGCGACCCTCTTAGAGCCCATCCCAACGCACCCGGCTATATCACAGACTCAGAGTAGAAGGGGTAGTCAGTACAGTGGACAGGGTTCATGGAGACATATCCAGTATGTCAGGCTTGCAAAAGAAGACATCTGGGTCAGTGCTTGTTAGGTTCTTCAGTATAATTTGGGTGTGGCTAGTCGGCCCACAAGCACAGAAAGTGTCTGATGCTTTAGGGAGCTTTCAATCAAGGGCCAACTTATCCCTCTGTGTCAATTCAATCTCTCTAGTCAATAGCCCAGGAGATGGCATGATGTTTGAATTGAGGATGTGTAGGCTTATAGAAATTCTCAAATAAATGTTATAAAATTGACTCCCTTTAGGTTGACCTATGGTCAAGATGTTGTTTTGCCTTTAGAGATAGGAGTGAAGTCTCTTCGAATAGCCAACCAACATGAGCTAAAGCTTGTGGAGTATTCCCAAGTTATGTTCCATGAGTTAGAATTTGTAACACCCTTCCTAGCATAAGCTATGTTTAAGCCATAACCTTATAGTAAGTAATTGTTACTTGTTAACTTTGCTTAACTTTAAAGATGTATATACAATTTAAATATTAGCATGCTCTTATCACAAACGTAAACCTCTTTCTAATGCATCGCTAAATTCGAAAATAAATAATATAACAAAAATACATAATTATAATTTCTGATAACAAGTCAGCAATATCTATACTATGTTAAACCTTTACCCTGGGTCACACAGGAATCCTCTAGTCCAGGTAGGGTATTACTCAAAATTCACTAAAAGAAATTAAAAATATTGACTAAATTCCCTATCATCAGCTCATCAAAAGGTCTGGCCGTGATTACCAACACCAGCTAGGGATCTCCACAAAATAATCACCATCATCGTAATCCATAAAAAAAGAAAGGATAAAAGCAGGAATGAGAATCAAAGATTCCCAGTTGGAATCAATCTAATACTCAATGACATTCAACTTAATGAAAAATAAGTAATGTATTCTTCAGTTGTTTATATAGGGGTCTCATTAGTTGTGTAATCTCATAATTGATAATTAGAGTCTCTTCTTAATAGTTATATTTCCTCAAATCTTATGAGATATTCTTTTCTGAGTCTCCTGAATTTCTGTGAGACTCTTCTCTTGAAAATCTCCTGAAACTCTTTTGAGATTTTCTCTGTTAAGTCTCTTGAATTTCTCATGAGATGTTCTCTTCAGAATTTTCTTAATTCTTATGATACATTCTGTTTAAAATCTCTTAACTTTGTATGAAATTTCTCTGTTGAATTTCTCTTTGATTTTATGAGATTTAATAGAAAGTTTAGGCTTAGTGGTAAAACTCATAGGATTCTTCTGATATACTTCTCTCTGGATCATACTGTCAACTATGTAAAAACGTCGCGATTACATTCTGATATAGTTCACTAGATGAACTACATCTACTACATCTCATCTAGATAGCCTCTCTATCCTTAGTACATCCTTTTTCTCATAAACGATGTAACGCCGTTGTGTTCACACCCTAATATAGTTCTAAAGGCGTAGCACGACTACTACTACCCGTGAATGCATGAGCTTACCACTAAGAATTGATTATTACATAAAGCTTATTCTCTTGAATTCTGTCTCTTCTTAAAGTTTGATTTTCTTATACTCTTCTTTGATATCTCCTTGAAGTTTTCTTCAACTCTTATGCGATATTCTATTCAACATTTCTTGAAAATCTTCTGAAATCTCGTGAAGTTTTATGAGATATTCTCTTTAAAATCTCTTAACTTCTTATGAAACATTTCGTTCAAAATCTCTTAAATTTCTTATAAAACTTCTCTTTAATTCTTTTATAGTAATTGTTGCGAGCGGACCTCGGATTTCTATACTTGGACCTCGAATTTCTGGTCTTAGATCGCGAATCTTGCATCCAAAACTATTCCTTAACTTTGGTTCTGATCTCGGATCTTGGATCTCGGAGCTCGCATCCTAAACTACCTCGGAACTCGCTCCTTAAACCACTCCATAACCTTGTTTCTGATCTTAGATCTCATATCCTAAACTACTGACCCCGAAACTCGCTCTCTAAACCACTCCATAACCTTGTTTCTGATCTCGGATCTCGCAACTCTCATCCTAAACTACTGACCTCAGAACTCGCTCCCTAAACCACTCCATAACCTTGGTTTTGATCTCGGATCTCAGAGCTCACATCCTAAACTACTGACCTCAGAACTCACTCCCTATCTCACTCCATAACCTTGGTTCTAATCTCGGATCTCGAAGCTCACATCCTAAACTAATGACCTCGAAACTTGCACATCGCATCTCTACCATGAGTAACACCCAGATTTCGAAAATAACACAAGTCTTGCTAATCATTTTATTTTAGCTCTAATCATTACATATGGCAGAACCATTTTCAGCCCACAACAGTAACCCTTGTATCAAGTTAACAACTCCAGCAACCATAAATCATAAAATTGGAATCATAAATCATAAAATTTAGGTTTTAGATTTCAGAAACAACAACTCAATAAAATCAAGTACTTATCTTAGCAAAATAGCTAAATATCATAAAGTAAAAGACTATAATGGTTTTCCTACATTGCTCTAAGCTTTTTGCTAAATCTTTCTCTAGTTTTTCTTCTCCCATTCAAAGCTTTCAATCCTATTTTCCAGCCACCATATTTGCTACTGTTTGGACCGATCTAAGGATGAGCAACAAGGTTGTGGCTTGAGTTTGATGTAGAGGAAGTGATCTTGAAGTAGTTTTGGTGTTTATCTAAGAGAATCCTTTAGAATTTTGTGTTTTAACGGAGTTTCAAAGAGAAAGAATGAAGAACTTGAAGGAGGATAAAGAAAAGAGCAAGGAACGTGAAGTCTGGAGCTAAACTAAGAAGAAATGTCATTTCTTTTCATCTTTCCTTTATATAGAAAAAGCAAACTTGGAGAGAAAATAATATGTGTTACTATTCTCAGATCAATTTGTCTTGTATTTATACTGAAAATATCTACGTTTATTTAATTGTTCTAACTGAAAAATATCTGAGATTTAATAATAGTCATTATTTATATCAATTTTGACGTTTCTGTGTACCGATTGTTACCACTTCGGTGCACCAATTATTATGCTTTTAGTACTCAATTGCTACCTAAATAATTTTACCAGGTTAAAACTATTTATTCAATCTTATCATTATTTTTTTATGTCCTTATACTAATTATAATGTTTCATTCTATATCCCTATAGTTTGCTCATGATTAATTATTTTATCACAATAATGTTAAAAATATGGGTCGCTACAATCTACCACCCTTAACATAAACTTTGCCTTCAAAATTTAGTCATATCGTATACTCAACTCTAACTCCTATGCCAATTCCTTGGATCCTTCTCTGTCTCATGTAACCTTTACACAAAAGATGGATCTTCCTCAAGGTGGCTTCACATTTCTATCTACTATTTGCACTAGTGACAACCCCAAACATCAAGTTATCCCGTAGTCGCACGAATTTAGATTCCAGTATATGACTAGAATCAGAGTTGATACATACATATATATATATATATATATATATATATATATATATATATATATATATATATATATATATATTTATATTTGAAGTTGACACATGGAATACATCGTGAATATTTGAACCTACATGCACTAGGATCTGAAAAGGACCTATAAAATGAGAATATAGCTTCTAGGCTTTAACAGCTTTACCTATCTAGGGCATAGAAATAACCTTAAAACGTGCACACTCTCCTTCTAGGAATTCTAATGATCTTCTCCTCTTATTGACATAGCTTTTCTGACGATCTTGAGCAGTCAAAATCTTACCTCCAATCTTCTTTATTTATTCGATAGTTTGCTGAACAACTTCTAGTCCCAAAAGAATACTCTCACCTGAATCATATTAATATAGAGGCGATAGTTGAGTGATAGCTATTGGTGTAGGAGAACTTGATTAATGGCAATTAACTATTCCAACTTCCACAATGTTCTAGTATACATGCTCTCAGGATATCTTCCCAAAATCTTGAGGTGAAATGCAATTCTCAGTTCGAGATTGTAATAGAAGGACCATCATGCAATCTCTTTGATCATTCTATAAAGCTTCACCTATTCTTAAAAGAAGTAATTTGGAGCTGTAGAAGATGTAGGGGCTAGGTTAGGCTATTCACTATAACATCATATCCTAATGGTGTATTTGGCAATCCTTTCACAATATCCATTCAAATATTTTTCCTTTCTCATTTGGAATCTCTAAGGGTTGCAATGTACCTAGTGGCTTCTAATGTTCTATCTTTATCTTTTGGAAGTCAAATACTTTGTAACTGCTCCCGCTACTGGCACCTTTATCTTTGGTTGCTAGAAGATCTTCTCAAGATCACTATTAATTTTTTTGTAACTCCTCGGTATATAAAGAAATTTCCTTCATGGATATCTTCTAGAATATTATGATGACGATTCCCTATTCTTGGCACATATATTTGATCTTAATACTTCCATATCCTATTTTGTGTCCCGTGCCAATCTGTTCTACTCCCTAACTTAAGCTAAGGCTATGGTTTTTCTGAAATTTTGGATCTTCTACCCCTAACTTACGGTTTCAGAAAAGTCTCTTCTATCACTATTTCCTTAATCACCATCCAATAAATACCCAAGGTTTTTCTGCGGAGGGCATCTACTATATAATTTGCTTTTCCTGAACGGTAGTTCAAATCAAGCTCATAGTCTTTGATGAACTCTATCCCTCTCTATTGCCTCATGTTTTCATCTTTCTAATCTTAAAGACACATGGGATTCTTATGAATAGAAAACACCTCAAACTTTACTCCATATAGATGACATCTCTAGATTCCAAAATGAACACTACTGCTACTAACTTGAGACTATGTGCAGGTCAGTTCATTCCATGTGGCTTTAGCTGTATTCAATTCCAAGCCATCATCTTTATGTTCTACATCACAATGCACCCCAAAGCTTTTCCTAAATCATCTCAATAAATCTCAAACAAATCATATTGGTCTAGCAAAATTACTACAGGTACAATGGTCATCAACTTCCATTTGAGGTCTTAAAAACTTCTATCATATTCTACTGTCCATGTAAAAGGTACATTCTTTTGGTTCATCTTGGTTAAAGGGTAAAGTTATCTTGTAATCCCTAGATAAATCTTCTATTGAAATCAGCTAGTTCCAAAAACATCAAATTTCCCACTTTAGTACTATTTCAATCCTTACTAGATCAATTACGATTTCTTCCTATGATACCACATGACCCAAAAATCTTATTTTCCTATAGCTAAAACTCACACTAGGATTTCTTGGCATGAAGAATCAATAGCAAAAATCTAAGATGCTACTCGTGTTTTTCCTTTCTCCTTGAATAAATGAGAATATCATCTAAATTATGAACTTGTTGAGAAAATGTCTAAGGATTTGATTCGTACAGTCCATGAATGTTATTAGGATATTAGTTATCTAAAAGATATCACTTATGTATATTCAAAATTTCCATCACATGATTTGAATTATCTCCTTTCCGAACCTAAATCTAGTGGTATCCTGATCTCAACTCAATCCTAGAGAATACTATCGCCCCTCTCAATTATCTCTGAGATCATCACTCCTTGGAAGAGGATACTTGTTCTTGATATTTACCTTATTCAATTATCCATAACTAACATCTAGTCTCATAACTTTGTCTTTCTCTTACAGGAGCTCCCCATGGTGAGGCACTCAACTGGATAAAATGTTTACTTAACAGCTCTCAACCTATTCCTTCAATTCTTCTAACTCCTAAGGAAATACTCGGTAAGGAAACATTGAAATTGGACCCATTTCTATACTAACTTAATGGAGAATTTTATCTTCATTTGTGTGGGAAATTTTGGCATATCTCTAAAAATACTTCAAAGTATTCTTGGACTACCAGTATCTTTTCTAATTCTTGCTCACTTATCATCACACTAATCAACTAAAATAGGTATCCTTAACTATTAGGCTTTTCACATCCTAAGTCTTGAATGAATCCTTCGATAATGCAGCGTCTTCTTCATTCATACCAAAACACATCCCTATTGTTGTGGCCTAGATAAATATTGTATATCTTTAGTTGGACAATTCCTAACCTTGTGACGTGGCTTCCTGCATTGACAACAAACATATTGGCTAGCTAAACTTGGTTTATCACCATGGTTCTTTCCATATTCTAGATATTTCTTATTATCAATTGGTTCCTCTGTGGTTGGTTCCCACTTTCCATTCCCATAAGGAAAATTCTATTTATGGTGGTAAAATAGGCTTGATCCTTATGCCATATAGTGTTAGTCTTCCTCAAGCCATTAATAGCTTCCAATTGTACTCTTCCACTAGAGCACTCTTATTCACCAATGCAGTGAAGTCCCAATTTTTCCAACTCTTTATTAGGATTACTCTAATAAGTTGTGGAAAACTCATCAAATTTTGTGATGTATTCTGAAATCGTCATGTGCCCCGATTGTTGTTTTAGGAATTTCCAATTCCTTAAAATTTCTTATGGAAGGAAGAACATGCTTCTGATAGAAAACATCCTTAACTAGAATCCCAAGTTATTTCTATATTTACCTCTCCAACTAGTATTCTAGTACCTATGCACTAGAAATCAGCATCTGCATCCAACACCTAGGCAACATAACCCACTTTCTATGAGTCTGATCACTTTGTTACTTCAAAGATTCTTATACATACTTTATCCACTTTTCAGCCCTATTTGGGTTTAGATTCTATAGAATTAGGGTGGTTTTGCTCCTTGGAGTACCATAAATAGTTAACCTTTTCTGATATCTTTCATGAGCTTACCTCTCAATATTTCTTATCATCTACTTTGCAGCTATAGCTTGCTCCCTAATTACCTAGGTCATAATTCGAAAATCATGCATAACGTTTGCAGCTTTCCCCCTCAGGCACCCTATCATCGTTGTTATTGTTAGTCCTACTACACTTACACGAATTCATTAGTTTCTTACCATACAAAGCAAAAGGCATTCAGTTGATCAGGCTCAATACAATGCTCAGCATAATAGCTACTAACTACTTGAAAAGTAAACAGTCATGCAGTAAAGTTCTACTTCTTATCTCAACAGATAAAATCCTACTGCATGACACTAAAATTTCAGAGTATGCTTTAGAAGCAAGTCAAACCATCCCCAGGCTCTAACATGATGAACTGCTCTGATACCATTAATGTAACACCCTTTCTACCATAAGCAATGCTTAAGCCATAACCTTATAGTAAGTGGTTGTTACTTGTTGACTTTGCTTAACTTTAAAGGTGTATATACAATATTTAAATATGAACCTGCTCTTATGACAAACATAAACTTCTTTCTAATGCATCGCTAAATTTGAAAATAAATAATATAACAAAAATACATAATTGTAATTCCTGATGACAAGTCAGCAATATCTATACTATGTCAAACCCTTACCTTGGGTCACGTAGGAACCCTTTAGTCCAGGTAGTGTATTACTCAAAATTCACTAAAAGAAAAAAAAAATACTGACTAAATTCCCTATCATCGGGTCATCAAAAGGTCTAGTCATTACTACCAATGCCAGCTAGGGATCTCCACAAAATAATCACCATCATCGTAATCTATAAAAAAAAATGATAACAGAAGGAATGAGAATCAAAGATTCCCAGTAGGAAAAACACCAGTTTCATACTTAATGACATTCAATTTAATGCAAAATAAGGAATGTATTCTTCAATTGTTTATATAGGGGTCTCATTAGTTGTTTAATCTCATAATTGATAATTAGAGTATCTTCTTAATAGTTCTATTTTCTCAAATCTTAAGAGATATTCTTTTCTGAGTCTCCTGAATTTCTGTGAGACTCTTCTCTTGAAAATCTCCTAAAACTCTTTTCAGATTTTCTCTATTAAGTCTCCTGAATTTCTCATGAGATTTTCTCTTCAGAATCTTCTTAATTCTTATGAAACATTCTATTTAAATTCTCTTAACTTTGTATGAAATTTCTCTGCTGAATTTCTCTTTGATTTTATGAGATTTATTAGAAAGTTTAGACTTAATGGTAAAACTCATAGGATTCTTCTGATATACTTCTCTTGGGATCATACTGTCAACAATGTAATGCCGTCGCGATTACATTTTGATATAGTTCACTAGATGGAGTACGTCTAGTACATCTCATCTAAATAGCCTTGCTATCCCCAGTACATTCCTTTTCTCGTAAGCAATGTAATGTCGTCACGTTCACACTCTAATATAGTTTTAAAGGTGTAGCACGACTACTACTACCCATGAATCCATGAGCTTACCACTAAGCAATTGATTATTACGTAAAGCTTATTTTCTTGAATTCCCACTCTTTGTGTGAGACTTGTTTTCTTATGTTCCTTCTCTTCTTAAAGTTCAATTTTCTTATACTCTTCTTTGAGATTTCCTTGAAATCTTCTTAAACTCTTATGGGATATTCTATTCAACATCTCTTGAAAATCTTATGAAGTCTCATGAAGTTTTATGAGACATTCTCTTTAAAATCTCTTAATTTCTTATGAAATATAACGTTCAAAATCTCTTAAATTTCTTATAAAACTTCTCTTAAATTCTTTTATAATAATTGTTATAAGCGGACCTTGGATTTCTATACTCGGACCTCAGATTTCTGGTCTAGGACCTTGGATCTCGCATCCTAAACTATTCTTTAACTTGGTTTTGATCTCGGATCTCGGAACTCATATCCGCAACTACTGACCTCGGAACTTGCTTCCTAAACCGCTACATAACCTTGTTTCTGATCTTGAATCTCGGAGCTCACATCGTAAACTATTGACCTCGAAACTCGCTCCCTAAACCACTCAATAACCTTGGTTCTGATCTCGGATCTCGGAGCTCATATCCTAAACTACTGACCTCGGAACTCGCTCCCTAAACCACTCTATAACCTTGGTTCTAATCTCGGATCTCATATCCTAAACTACTGACCTCAAAACTCGCTCCCTAAACCACTCCATAACCTTGGTTCTGATTTCGGATCTCGGAGCTCACATCCTAAACTATTGACCTCGGAATTCACTCCTTATCCCACTCCATAACCTTTGTTTTGATCTCGAATCTCGCAGCTCACATCCTAAACTAATGACCTCGGAACTCGCTCCCGAAACCACTCCATAACCTTGGTTCTGATCTCGGATCTCAAAGCTCACATCCTAAACTAATGACCTCAAAACTCCCACCTCGCATCTCTACCATGAATGACACCCAGATTTAGAAAATAACACAAGTCTTGCTAACCATTTTGTTTTAGCTCTAATCATTACATACGGCAGAACCATTTTTAGCCCACAGCAGTAACCCGTGTATCAAGTTCACAACTCCAGCAACCATAAATCATAAAATTGGAATTATAAATCATAAAATTTGGGCTTCATATTTCAGAAACAACAACTCAACAAAATCAAGTACTTATCTTAGCAAAATAGCTAAATATCATGAAGTAAAAAACTAGAATGATCTTCCTACCTTTCTCTAAGTTTTTTGCTAAATCTTTCTCTAGCTTTTCTTCTCCCATTCAAAGCTTCAAACCCATTTTCCAGCCACTATATTTGCTATTGTTTGGACTGATTTGAGGATGAACAACAAGGTTGTGGCTTGAGTTTGATGCAGAGGAAGTGATCTTGAAGTAGTTTTGGTGTTTATCTAAGAGAATCCTTTAGAATTCTGGTGTTTTAATGGAGTTTCAAAGAGAAAGAATGAAGAACATGAAGGAGGATAAAGGAAGAACAACGAACGTGAAGTCTGAAGCTAAACCGAGAAGAAATGTCATTTCTTTTCATTTTTCCTTTATATAGAAAAAGCAAACTTGGAGAGAAAGTAATATGTGTTACTATTCTCGGATCAATTTGTCTTGTATTTATACTGAAAATATCTACGTTTATTTAATTGTTCTAACCGAAAATATTTGAGATTTAATAATAGCCATTATATATATCAGTTTCGATGTTTCTGTGTACCGATTATTATCACTTCGGTGTATCAATTATTACCCTTTTCGTACCTGATTGCTACCTAAATAATTTTACCAAGTTAAAAATATTTATTCAATCTTATCATTTTTTTTCTATGTCCTTATACTAATTATAATGTTTCATTCTATATTCCTGATTAAATTATTATTATATTGAATATTTTAATTATAGAAAATTAATTTTCATTTTGTTTTTTACAGAATCCTTATGTTTATGTGATTATATTTGTGTCTGTTGGATTTTTTTTAAAATCCTTATAGATTGTTCACAGTTAATTATTTTATCACAATAATATTAAAAATACATGTCGTTACAGAATTAGCCAATGATGATCGGTTAATAGCCTTGGAAACTATTCAAGCCAGTAAACTGAAGGTTGCTAAGGCTTAGAATCGGAGAGTTAGACCGAAGTCATTTGTGAAGGGAGATTTGGGTTGAAAAGCCATATTGCCTATACGTTCAAAAAATCCCAAGTTAGGGAATTGTGGTCTCCAACATAGGAAGGACCATTTGCTGTTAATAAAGTCATACATGGTGGTACGTATTGTTTAACAACTTCTGAGGGAGAGGAATTTGACAGAGGTGTTAACGGAAAATACTTAAAAGAAATTTAAACCAAGTTGTACTGAAAACATCATTGTTCACTATGTAAAATAGAAGCTAATCACAGGCCAATTGGGTAGCTGATTAAACATCATAAATGTGTCACTCAGTCAACAGTGATTCGGAAGAAACTTCAGTGGCTACTAGTGTTTTAGCCAATGGCTTAGTAGGAGGAACCATTAGAGAAAGAACGGTAGGTGTGTCAGTTGAAAAGGTTTCTAGATACGAAGGTTTGCAAATCAAAGAGCATGGAGTTTGCCGTGAAGATGACGATGATCAAGTCCCAAAAGATGTAGTCTTCTAGGACTTGGAATTTCAATGTGAAAAGTTTTCAACTTGATAAGTTCATGGCCGCCAACTTACTGTACATAAAACATTATTCTTTTGGTAATTATGCCTTCCAAAATGATTTTACTTCATTCTTTCCAAACAAAATAGTTCTTTTGAATTTATTTTGAAATATCCAAACCAAACACAAATCAATTCTTTCAACTTCAATTCTTCTAAAAATAATTTTTTTAACTTAATTCTTTCAAAAAATAATTCTACTAAAAGTTAAATCAAATTGGCCTAATCTGCCCATCTTTCCATTAACGTGCTTCCTTTGCTCAATAGAAATTACATCTACAAATTTTCAGATTATGCTTTGATCTAAGTTAAACACTGCACCAAAACCAAACACAATATTTTACTATGTTATAAGTATTGTAATGCAAGAATGTTGTATTTGAAAAAACACTCATCCCAGAGTCAGTCTATACAACAGTCAACAGAAATTAACCATTACTTAATTAGCATGAAGCTTGAAGCCATAAGCTAAACTAAATGTACCTACGCAGAGTGGCGATAATGGTTTAAATTCACATTTATAAAAAAGAAATTACAGTATAATAGAACAGCGTTCATTTGAAAATGCCTACAATCAAGTTTGATCTAACAATGGCATACCACAGTTCTAGTTGTAAAGAGCCAATATAACAATTTGAACCAGCCAAAACAGCAATTAGGACTGCAGGATTGATTGATTGAACATATAACTTAAACAAATATTTAAAAAAGAAAAATTCGTCTATTGAAAGCTCCATATCTTTGCGGGAAAATGGTTCTCAAAACATTACCCAAACAATTTAACAACCTATCAAACAAACCAAACTGGCAAACATGAAATCAAATATAACCTAACAGTTTTTTCAAGCACCCTTATCAGCCTTAGCTGCAGTTGCAGCTGCTTGTCCCCTAAGGCGACCAGTCCTCCTGGCAGCAATGAGACCAACCTTCTGGCCAGGAGGAGCATCACGCCTGACTGTACTTGCATGACCAATGTGCTGGTGGTTACCTCCTCCGTGAGGATGCTCAACAGGATTCATAGCCACACCACGAACCTTAGGCCAGCAATTTCTCTTCACTCTAAACTTGTGGTAAGCATTACCAGCTTTGAGCATAGGCTTCTCAGTTCTCCCACCACCTGCAACTTGTCCAATCATGGCCCTGCAGTCGCTTGGGACAATCTTCTTCGAACCAGAGGGAAGCTTGATCCTGAAATAAAGGGCACAGAGATAATTAAACTCCACCATATACTTAAATAGCACCATAGACAAAGGTCGCAAACCAAAAAAGTCCTTGGAGGCAATTCACTCATCTCTCCTAAAATTCTTGGAATTTGTTGATAATTAGAATACATCCATAGACCAGGTGTAATTATCCATTTTAAATTCAAACTCATTTTATATGATCTTTTTCTATTTCTTCCATACCTTTAGAAAACAACAAACATCCTAGAGTCAGTATGCACAATAGTCAATAGCCATAGCGTAATCATCATGAAGCCTTAGGCCAAGCTAAATGTACTGGTGCATTGTGGCAATAAATAACACAATAATGCACTTCAAACAAAATTGCAATTGTTCAAATTAACACGACAAAATCCATTTCCGAGTTCCAATTTCACATGATTCGTCAGGCAACATGATTCAAGGTCATTTAAAATTTCACCATGAAATAACAAAAAATCAATCAAGCAGAGAAAAAAATGCAATGAAAATAAAAACGTCAGATAACACCAATTCAACATTATACCAAATTTCCAATCATGGCACACATAAGACATGAACTGGCCATATCTGCTAACATTTCCAGGTCAGATGACAGTACAATGTCCGAGTTATATTATTTATACTCGTTGTGTATAGGACACTATACCAACTCATACCTCATCCACCATTCGAAGGGTTGTGGACCCCTTTCAAGTTGGGTTCACAACCCATTCCAATGGTGGATAGAGCATGAGTCGGTACACTGTTGCATATGCTATGAATACAAATAACATTAAAAAATGAGTCAGGCCTCACAGGTTCAGTTTTCAAAACACCATCATGAGACAAAGCGTTGATATATATTCCTATCAGTCAACCAAAAAATGGTCCTAACTCAACATTTCACTCACAACATTTCTAGCCACAATACATTTTCCAAATGAGAAACAGAAACATAGTTACTTAGACAACATGCCTTGTGGTATCGTTATCAAGATTGTGACTGATAACAATGGCATAGTCCCCAGAGGCCCTGGCGAAGACGCCGCGGTCGCCGACATGGTGCTCGACGTTGCAGATGACGGCACCTTCGGGAATAGATCTGAGGGGCAGGACGTTACCAACAACAAGTGTTGCCTTCTTGCCACAATACACAAACTGGCCAGTGTACATGCCTTCGGCGGCGACGAAGAGCTCGTTCTGCTTCTTGTACCTGAAGGGGTGGCGGAAAGTGACCTTGGCGAGTGGGGCACCGCGACCTGGATCGTGGATCACGTCGGTGACAACGCCCTTGAGGTAACCGTTTCGCTCGCCGAAGTCGAGGCTGCGGAGCCTGGCTGCGCCTTTACGGCGGTGGGTGTGGGACTTGAAGACAGAGCCAGCACCCTTACGCTGAGCACGGATCACGCGTCCCATGGCGGCTTACAAGAGTGAAGGAACAAGTCCTGTTACCTCTCTGCGTGTGCAGAAATAGGGGAGGGATTAGGGTTTACTCTGCGTTGTGGTTTGGGACGCGCTGTTTTTGGGCTTTGTAAAGGGTTGGTTTATGTGAGTATCAATGGGCCAAGGATTACGAACGTCATCATTGTCTGACCGCAGCTCGGGAAACGGGTGATTTGGATTTGGGCCAGACGACAATTACTCAGCTGAACCATTTTTCGTGACCCCGAAACGCATAGAATACAATGCCATGACGGAATACGTAGAATGCCCGAAAAAAATGGAAAAACAAAAATTTAGGGCCCGTTTGAAAAATGTTTCAACTCAATTTTCAAAAAAAAATAAAATTGTAGAACCTATTTGACAACTATATTTCTAAAACTGTTTTTTAAATGTGAAAAGCAAAATTCTGTTTGAATAGTTTTGCTTGGAGGAGAATGCCTTAAGGCTGCGTTTGGAAAGGCGGGCAGGACACAAATATGGAGATAGGAAGGACAAAATAATGTTTGGAAATGGAGACACGCAAAAATGTTGGAAACCTATCTCTGTCCCTCTATCAGTTTTGAGCCATTTTTCTATCCACCTGAGAAATGGGGACATGGGAAAATTGGATGGAGAAAGAGATGTTTAATGACTTTTCTTCCCACAATACCCTCAAAATATTTTCATATTTACACAATTTACCCTTCTTATATATTCACACATACCGATCCAATTCTTCTTCGTCTCCTTGTTCGTGAAAGAGCCGCCTCCACTTGCACGAGCAGCGCTGCCGAATCAATTGGGACATTCGCGTTCAAGTTGGTTTCACAACCCTTTCCACTTTTGCTTCCATGTCTGCTGCCAACTAGATCTAGTTTTAGATCTATATTTTTCAAATCTGGTTCCATCTTCGTGCCTTCACTCATTGATTTTTCTCTATGTTTATGTACTTAGTCAAAGTGGTGGTTCTTTGGTTTATTCTTTGTCAAAGGCTATTTCTCTTGTGCAAAGGCATTCCCTAGCTAGCAAAAGTTACAGGTACATTTCCTTTCCTTTTCGGTTCTTGTTGTGTTAAGGCTAGCTTTACAATTTTTTTTCTTTTCGGTTGTTGTTGTGAATTTAAATCATATTTGCTCTTCTTTAACAAATGTCTTGAGAGCAAATCAATTTTAGAAGTTGGTTTAATTTGTAGGATAAGAATTTATTAAAGACATTTGTATTATTGGGAGCTCATGGGTACATCACAGTACCGTATTCATGTTCCATTGAAGACATTTATTAAAGACATTTTTATTAAAACAGAGCACATTTATTAAAGACATTTATTAAAGGAATTTTTATTAAAATAGATCACTATTGAAGTGAATGAAAACAATGCTTGTATGCTGTCCCATTGTTAGAATAGAAACAAAACAACTTTGTGTTAATGAACGAAAATGTGGCTAATTTGTGTTCAGAAAATAGCCTAACTTGCTGTCTTAATTTTTGTCTTTTTCAGTATTGTGTTATGGAAAAATGAAACTGTTTCAGAGGAAGATACTTAGTAGAATATTAGAGTTTTTTTAGAAGCTTTAGTAAGATTATCCACTGACTTAATAGATAAGAATGTGTGAGGAATCTATTTGTGTAAAGAATGTTTGATCTTCTTTTATCATCTCTTCTTTTGCAACGGTTTATTCATTTTTTCTATTTGTGTAAAAAGTATTGTTTTATTGGGAATTTTTTTGTCATAGCTTATCTTTGCTGTTGGTGTATTATCAAATTATTACATCCTATCTTAATATGATATGTTTATTTATTTTGTTGTTCCATAGGAAGGAATAGACCGTTCTGAGCGAATTAGACAATGTGTTGCTAGCTATTTAATGATGAGGTTTCAGTTTGACACATTGATAATAGTTGTCGTAGTTACTTTGTTTATGTACACTAGGAATAGAATAATAGGAAATAATTCTTTGACAAGAAATCAAAGAATTAATAGTGTTCCATTAAGACGAGATGCATTAGAGCGCATTATTGGAGTTGGTGAGAGGAATTGCATTTGGGAGCTAAGGATGAGTTTAAATGCATTTGTAATATTATGTGAGCTGCTTCAAGTTCAAGGTGGGTTAACTGAAGATGGTCAAGTAAGCATAACTGAGCAAATTGTCACATTTTTACTCATATTGGTTCCATTGCCTTCCATCCCCTTCCATTCAAATAATTTGTATCCAAACAATGACACTTTAAAAATGATTCCATTCCCTTCCACCCCATTCCATCCGCCTTAGGGGAAGGCTTTTTTGAACTAACAAGTTTTTATGACCTAAAATATAACTATGGTCTCAAATTGCAATATGTTTATCATGGGATCTTTTATGTTGATGCCATTGATGAAATGCAATATCACTTGGATTTTCGTGTTGACCCTACTAAGCATATAAGATACATACTTCCAAGAAGTTTGTATACTTTGGTGGTAAGTAATTACAAGTAAGTTATGAATCAACTTGAAGACCCCATAGATTCTGATTATGAACTATATTTGCAACTTGGTACTCCTAATTTTATTGATACTTCATCTGATAAGTAAATTGCATGTTTACATCTTAATCATCTACATTTTAATTAACATTATACTTACCATCGATTTATTTACAACACAACTTTTAATAAACTATCACTTAATAGGCCTGACAGTCCACAAACTCCACCACCTAATAGACCATCAAGTCCAACATCTAGGTTATCAATTACAAAATCTCTTATAATTTTATTACTCTTAATTGATATCATACTCAATTGCTTCAATTTTTATCCAGCAACATCAAATTGAAAAAATGTTTGACTAATTATGAAGCTACCAGGAGCCAATTGGTATATTCTATCTCCCTATTAATCACCCATATTTGATTACTACTTATTTTAAAAGTTAAATGAAATGATACATTACAATCTCTTTACATGGTATGTGTTAATAATAAATATTATATGTTTTTTTTTTAATGTATAGACATTCCCTGCACACTTTTTAGCAAAACTGTTAAAATATGGATCAGAGGGTTGGTGGAATATTACTGTTCACAATGGTCAACATATCCAAGAATTCTCTTGCAAGCTACTAAACTCAAAAGAGTAACAAGCCAAATGCGGACAAGGATGGAAAGATTTATGCAGTGCCAACTCCCTCAAAACAAACGATGGGTGCACATTCAAGATTATTTATGGTCCAAATTGCTTGATGGATATGTTCATAAGCCTAACGTCATGATTTCATAATTATTTGGTAATTATTTTATATTATTTATTACAACCAGGTTGTTACTTAAAAATTATTATAATTTCTAATTATGTAGTGGACAATGATGAATATATGTTTACACAATTATATATACTTTTTATATTTGCCTTGGATACATTATATACAACAAATCTATTATAAGAATTCAACTTTCAATTTGTATTTCTGAAGTTTCTTTAGGACTGATGTGTGTAACACCCTAAATTTTATTCAGAAATTAATTGAGACTTTATTAATGGGAATCTCGAAATTCTGATGTACATAGAAATGATGAGAACAATGCAACGGATCTTTTTAAAAAAAAAAAAGTGAATAGTAACTTGCAGGTCCCGCAGGTCTACCAGGACAGCCGAAACCCTAAATTCAGGACCCGGAGGTGTCAGAAACTAGGAAAACATGGGATTGAGATTAGAAATGGTTAGAAATAAAGGTTTTATACTTGGAATTAAGTTTTGAGCGATGCTTGATTACTCGGGTACACTGTTTTACCCATTCGGTGAAATTTCGGTGTGCGATTTCTAACATCAAAAGCTATTTTAATCTTTACAAAGTAAAGAACCTTATCACTTTATATTAAAGGAATGACTAAGATTCAATCTTGAATTACAAGATTAATCTTAGCCATCCATTTTTCTTTTAAAGTCAAAGATAATTACATTTCATCATATTATATTCATTCTTTATATATATGAGATAAATACAAACCAAGCTTCTTTAGGAAGCCACAATTCTGACCAACAAAGAGAAGCAAGGGCAGATGCACTTCCTCTATAGCCAAGAGCTTAATCTTGCTTTCAAATTTCATATACAATAGCCTAGAGTTATCAAAATCAAATTTTCCTTTCACTAAAATTGTTCTACACCTTAACACCTACAAATATAACCGATTAGAATCTCAATCCATCACCAAATACCAACCTTGACACTTTATACCTTACTATTTTGAAAGGGTTTTGGGTGTGTCTTGAGAGCTTTGGAGTGAAGAGCATCATTTTGGAGCATCCTAGAGACAAGGACACCATTAGCCTCTAAGAGTAAGGTTTTCTTAGGCCTATTCTTTCAAAATTTATGATGAGTACTTCTGATGGGTTTTGTCCAAAATTTTTCTTTGATTTGGTTGATGATATATGATTATTGATGTATAAATTTTTATGATGTGTTTGGATAATAATAAAAATCTTTTTTGTCAAAAGAGATTTAGGGTTGTGCTGCTGGAATTTCAGTTTGGCTGCAGACAGTGAAATCTCATGAATTTTTAAACATAATTGTGATCACTTTTAGGAGCTGAGAAAAATATATGTTGGAGCTAACATCTTGGACTACATAATGAAAATTTTTTAGCACTATTTTTAAGTTTTAATGCCTTAAAAAAAATCAGAGACCGAAATGGTAACCTTGCTGTCTGGATTGTGGGACCTGAAGCTCTGATTTTGTATGATTTTATTACTATATCAAATGATCTATTTTTCCTTTGAAATTTTTATAGGGTGCTGATAACTTCTATGATTTTTCTTTTGAGTTGATTTGATCATTTGCTAGGGTTACAAATTATGAGAATTCTGGTCTGAGCTGTGAATAAGTGGTCTCTGACCACCGAATTTGTATAATTTATTTAGCAAGGTTAGAGAATTCTTCTTCCCCTGAAATTTTTTACAAGGACTATTAGACACATTGAAGTGTCATAGGGAATTTTTGTGGCCCTTAAATTAGCCATTTGATATGGAAAGTAAATGTTGCTACTGGAGTGATAAATCTGCCAAGTTGCTGAAATGGTGGAAATGTCTTAAATTGATAATGGAATGGCATTTAGTCCACATATATGATATATGAATGCATGCTAATGGTTTTAAAGAGTTACTTATAAAGCATAAATGAGACTTTAGATGTAACTGAATTGCCTACGTGTGATGTAAGCATGATTTGGAAAAAGAAAAATACATGCGGCTGTTATATAACAAAAGAGAATATGTGAAATGCGATGGTGCATATTTTAACATACGGGAAAAATATAAACAAGGCTTATGTAGGATAAAGAGGGAAGGTAAAAATAAGAACTTCCAAGGAAATGTTATAAGTCGGTAGATGTAAAGGCTAGGAGATAGAACTGTGTGTGATTCGGAAATGGAAAAAATGAAGACCGATGATCACGAATAGGAATGAGCTCATGTCCTAGCAGTCTATGGTCCTCTGTGGACTTATCCACTACATATGTTACCTGATCTGAAACTAAGCATTCCCTATGTTAATGAAAAGAAACAACTGTACTGAATTAAATTCTAGGGATTATAAGAGAAAAATAGTTGATTATTACCATTATGTCTTTATATTTACTTGAATTATGTACATTAATATTTATACATATGATTTAGCATGATGATTTCTATATGAATGAATTACTTGTTATATTCTGTTCACATTTGAGGGGATACCCTATTGAGAATTTTATAATATTCTCACCCTACGGCTATATTTATTTTGTGTTATTCAGATCCAACAGATGTTCCTGTTTCATCCTCGTCTTCAGACTCAGACCGACCTAAGAGTCCTGATGGCCCTGGCAGAGGTGAGGCCATCATCCCGATGGCCAATGGTTTCATTTAGTAGGACGTGGGACCTTCAAGGACTCTTGATGTGTATATAGTTGTAGTTTAGTATTAGATATCCACCCCACCTGCAGATTGACTTTGTTAGATATTTTTGGGGTCCATTTCGTGAATATGAGATTTTGTTGGGCCCTGATACTTGAGTAGGTTAGACTAGACATAGAAGATGTCTTTTTTTGTACTGAGTTCCTGAATAGTTCAATGGTTGACAGTTTATGTTCTAATGTATTGTACATAGTGCTGACTCTTTTTATGATGTATATCTATATAAATCTCTAAGTTGTTGTGATCCATGAGCTCATTTTATTATTATCTTTTAATTTCTCCCGACTAATGTAAAGTATAAAATAAGAGTAACACTATTCTAATTACTATATAAACACTCGAGTAATATATGGTAGTTAGGAGGGTGTTACACTGTGGGCTACATGAATTGCACAAAAATTGATTTCAAGTTCGATTTAGTCTCAAATTTTGTGAATCTCATACTGGCTAGGATATCGATAAAAAAAAATTTATTGCTTATCCTAGAACTTAGCCATGATGCTTATTTTGCTTCTTCTAGGCCACATCATAATTGTGTTGGTTGTTCCTCATATTTGCTTGAACTGATCAATTTATACTAAATGATTATTGTAGTTTTTTATTTTCTTCCGTTGTTGTTAAGGTTTGACTAATTGGTTGTTACTTTCAGTACTTATTCTCAAAAGATGTTCTCTTCCATTTTTTTACTGAATTCTATTTTTGTATGTTGGGCAAATTCTTATAGTGATAATGCAATTTTTTTTGTTGACAAAGAGCATGTTAGTTTATATGATGTCTTCGTTAGACAATTCCATATCATTCACGATGTAGCTTCCTCCTCATATAGTAGTTTTATATCTTCTTTTTGTTGTGTTTTGATTTTGATGATAGTAAAGTTTATACTACTACACGAGTTTTTTTTTTTCTTTGTTCTCATGTTTCTTATTTACATTTTGGAGCCCATATAAAAAACACCCAGATGATATCTATTAATAATGGTATTATGGATAGTAAGCCATTGTTCACCTGTTACTAAGAAATAAATCAAAGAATGTTTCAACTATTGATATGAAATTATTTATTTAAGGCAATTTTTTATTTTTGAATTTGATATCCAACGCAACGTCTTTTAACACATTAACGAAGGCCATTATATCAGTACAAACATCTGGTCTTATATCATTACCAAAGGCAACCTATATATATATATTTTGATAAGGAAATCTTATAAGGAAACCATGTCCAGCCCACGAAGCATAAGTGAAATAATTACAAGGATTAACCCAATCTCCTTTCAAAGCAAAATAGCACCAGTTTCCTTTTTTTTTTTTTTGTGCTCTTCCCTTGCTACATTGCTTACCAAAAAAGGACCAATCAAAGATATGTGATATGGGAGGCACACTTCATGCTTCATCCCATATGAAATCCACCAACTGATAGAGTAATCTCATCTACCGATAGTATCCATTCTCTCTCATGCACTCTTATCCTATCTTCAACAAAAGTTAGAAGTTGGCATTCTGTTATCTTTGCAACAAATTTCCACTACTTCAAACCTTTGTGTTCAACTCAATAGCACAAGCATCAAATAATTCCTAAAATAGAAAATTACCATAAACGATCTGTTTTCCACATTTATGCACGTGTGAAATTATTTCCATACCATACACTCCAATAAGATTATTACAAGCTTTTTGGTTACAAATCATTCCTCCAATAATCATCATATACATTACTTTTCACTGACCCACAACCATCAGAAGATGTTTTCTTGAAAAGTACAGACAAAAAAAATCCTTATCTAAACACACAATTTACTTCTTCTATATAAAGCATTGTTATTGGTAGTCTTGGACTCATTCAATGTTCGCTTTTTTTTATTAACTAACCATACTTCCTTTTGTAACTGATTGACCATTGCTCATCACACTTCCATATTGCTCATCTTCTTCACTCTTTTTGCACTTCTTAATGTCTTATTTGTAAGCTCTAGAACCCCTCAAAAAGCATTAGGGCTACATATTTTGAATGATAACAAAACCAATTTAAAGAAAATACTTTGAAGAACGACTAATATTTGCCTTGAGTTTCTTGACATAGCACATAGGAATTTCAAATCGCATAACATAAACTTGAAGCGAGAATAATTTCACTTTACATGTACAAGCATGCTTTATCTAGAGTTAAAAGATTGAACCAAATAGAAGTGAACATTATATCATGAAAAGTATGTATACACGCCTTATGAACTGAGGAAAATCAAAATGAGAACAAGGAACCAAGGCACGAGTCATCAAAAAGTAGCACTGGATATCAGAAAGTATACTCAAAATAAAGATATCATACAAACTCTGAGAACGTGTTAACTAATCTTCAATCATCATAATTGCAATGCTTTCATCATCATTAAAGCTTTTATTAAAGACTAGAAGACTGAAGATTTATCAAGGAATTGATAGTGCATATTGTAACACCCTAATAAACTCTAATTCTTTCATCCTAATTTTTTAATATTGCAATGGTTAGCTACTAATTTGTAACTTGAAATTTGAGAATTTTTTTTTTGTTATGATTATTTCTTATTCATAGTTATATACCAGAATAATGTGTATTAACTGTAAATCATGTATCTGGTAGACTCCCAGGAAAGAGAGGTGAGTTACAGTGGACACGCTTAAATATCAAATCTTTCCTTAGCCAGAACCTTTCCAAATTACATTCCACAGTAATACACTTTCTTCTAGTAACCTAAAGGTAAATTATTATTATTATTATTATTTTTTAACAAAGAATGCTTTTTCTCTAACAAAATATTAATGTTTGTTAATTAATAATTCCCATAGTTTAGACAACCATCATCTATAGAAAACATACTTTACTACCAATATCGATTCATAGGGTACAATAGTACATATTACACATTCAAGATACATGAAGAAAAACTTTAATATCACAATACAACATAACCAAAGTCTGATAACATATAGTAAAGATTCTATTTAGTACACATAATAGAATCTGATTATTTAGAAATTAAGTCCATAGCTACATCCATTTCATTGTTGAAGATGATCCATGCTATCTGGAAACATCAAAGAAAAGGGGTGAGAGAAGTCTCCCAGTAGGGTGATGTTTCCAGGGGAGTCCCATTTCATCCCAAAAATACTAAGAATAACACGAGAGTGCAGCAAAATGCACAAATTATATTTTGCTAGTGTCAAGCAAGATGGAAGTGTATAATATCAATCATAATAAAAGTGCAGTAAAAGAAATATAGTAAATAATCATGAATGTACTATAACTCTTTTTTATAATATCTCGTTCCCTTCTAATAGCTTTAATCTGCAAGATTTGTTTATATTGGATCTGTGAGAGCTCTCATTGCTAAGGCATCCCCTAGTCAGATCAGTGAATGCCATGTCCTTGTCCGCTAGTATGGCGGGGCCCAAGGCATCACTTAAATATCCACCAAGTCTTTTTCCGCTACAAGGCAGGGCCCGAGGTGTCACTTATCTATTTGTCCATTTTACATTGTGTACATAGTATGCATAAAGTATGAAAATTATAGAAAGTTTCCACAATTTCTTTCATATTCACATGTAGACCACAAGATTTTCCATATTTGCACATAAAGCCCAAACAATATAAGATTCCTAAACAAAAACCATATTTCTTTATAATTATCATTGAAGCACCAAAACATACTATTGTAATAAACTCATTTTCTTTATAATGAAATACGCTTAACTTAGTTTTTATATAATAATTCAATTTCAAGTATTCATATAATACTTTCTTTACTAATCCCATTAGTCTAAATATACCCAAAATCATTTCAAATCTATCTTTAGAAAATACTTAGGTAAATTATCTTACATAGGTAAAAAAAATATTTTTATGCATATAAGGATATAATCATAGAGCAAAGAAAACATCATGAAATATTTCAAGAAATATAAAACGAAATAGCAAAAAATATACACAAGCTTTAGAAAATCATTTCAAGCAATAAACTAGCTAGTTTACGTGTCATGTTTCTAATGGGACCTTAAATTTAAATATTTGTAAATAATATTCCTTATTATTAATAAATGTATAATCAAGTCAAATATTTATAGTTCAATGTTCATAGTCCAAGTTCTGTAGTTCAAGGTCCATAGTTCAAGGTTCATAATCCAAGGTCCATAGTTCAAGGTTTATAGTCCAAGGTCCATAATAAAGGTTATGATTAATATAAATATATTTTAGTGTCTTTTATATCATATTAAGTTTTAATGGTCCTAAGAGAAATACAACACACAAACCAAACTAAATATTGCATGCTCAAAGATTTAGAATCCATTCATTACAGTAAATTAAATAAAGCACTTTTCATGAATAGAAATGTTTCACAATTATAATGAGATCAAAACTATATTACCTTAAAACTCCATAACTTGTAGACAAAGCTTTTATCAAAGAAAAATACATATGGTTTAACATATTAAAACAACTTCATACAATATTTAAATATTTGAAGAAAGCATAATAAAAATTTGAAATAATCTTAAATCACAAATTTTCAACCATATAAGTAGACAAATAAATATGCATCATATACACATGGATTAAGTGTTTTATGACACCATCATTAAATCATTCAAAGGTATTAAAAACAATAAAACATAAGCTTTGAATATCACATAGCATAACATCATACAAGAAAATTATATATGAAGCTTAGAAGTGAAAGAAAACCCCTACTTGTTCTTGGAGCTTTAGAAACTTTATTATACCAAGGCTAGACCAGCAACTTCTTCAACTTTTCTAAACCTTTTCTAAGGGCTAAGATTCATGTATAAGGGCTGGAAAGTGTTGATGGTAGATGGTGATAAGAAAAGATGATAATTTGGGAGTGTTTTGGTAAAATTTTGTAAGTGTTTTTGGTATGAAAATGAAATAAATGAAGAGAAATAATGGCTACACGTTTTTGATAGTTTTTGGGCAGAATAATGAAGTGTGGAATTGTGTTTAGAGGTATGCTATTTATAGAAAAAGTCTAGGATTAAAATATTGTTAATTTTATAATTTATTTGTCATATTTAGTTAGTTTCATTAGTAAAATATTAAAACTAATACTAAATAATTTAATAAATTCTTAATTATCACTTAAAGACATACTAAAATGTTAATGACATGATTTAAAGACATTTAGTAAATTTTAATATTTTTACATATAATTTAATAATGAATTATTTAAAAAAAGGCAAAATTACTTAAACTAGTTAATCTTAATTAAGCTAATTAATTGGTAAATGACTTAATTTATTTTTAAATATCTTCATTCTATTGTTGGAGATATAATACAAGGATTCACAAAATTTATATAATTTTTTTTATAATTATTTACATTTTATTTGGTATTTTACATTATTATTAGTGTTATTAGTAATTAATTAATTAATAACCTATTTAACTATTTTTAAATTATTATTATCTTTTCTTTTGCAGCCACTAGGTCTGAATCTTATCTCTAATAAAGTTATAGTGGGTTGCATGTTGTCTTGAATGATTAATATATGAAAATGACAAATTTTGTATATTAAAATTTTATGTTAAAGTTACATATACTTTGGTGATTAATAAAATATTCATCTAAAAAAATTATATTTCATTGATATATTATCAATAACATATTTTTACCTTATTTACATGCTATCTATAATTGTTTTACGAATTTTCTATAATTTTTATTATTTTTAATATATCTTTACCTTAATTAGGCCTATTTTAAGTTAATTAAAATAATTTGTCATCTAAAAATAAAATATATATTTTTTACAGCAGGCCATGTCAATTTTTGAGTTGTCTCTCATGATAAGGGGACAAGCTCACCATGGTTGAAATTTTTAGTCAAAAATGGTTAGTTTTGGATAATATGTCATATGAAATATCCTTTACTTTTAGAATATATATTATTATTTTTTATGAGTCTGAATTTTACATCATTCTAGGTGTCATTTAATTGATTTAAGAGTACTAGTGAGTTTAATCAAGATTTTGGAAAATTATCTTAAAGCTTAGGTAATTAATTAGGTGTTTTAAGCTTTATTTAAGTCAAAATTAATTAATTAAAGGTCAATGTGATTTTTAACACTATCCATGGTTTAATAAAGAGTCCTATTTTGTGGTCCTCTTTGTCTAATATTATAATTTAGTAAAAAAAAATTTAATGTGACCTAGAGTTGTTTTCTAGGATTTTTCGGTATTTATTTCATATCCTAGGTTAGGTTATTTTTTTGTATAATTATACTAATATTATACAAATTTACTTGATATTGATATTCATCATCAAAATTATGTTTAAATTGTATTTATAATTTTTTTTTTCATCATAATTTTTTAAACTCCTCAAGTTTTTTTTTTCTAAGATTTATGTAGACTTTTTCTAATATTAATTATGTTATATGCTTTTCTTCTATTATTTAGTGGTATTTTCTAATTTTAATAAAATCCAAGGAAATAATTAAATATTTTACATTTTGATGCTAAGTCTTGTATATTTTAATTTAGACATTTTTTTTTTACTATATCTAAATATTTCTTGCCTAAACAAAATCCTCATACTTTCTAAAAAACTATAATAAAGCAATACTATATTAAGAAAAATTGAGGATGATACACATATCAGAAAGCTCTCTTCACTGTGGAGCGCTGAACCTGACTGGAAAAGGAAGAAAATTTGAATTTTTGAAATTCAAATTTCAAGTCAAACCCAGTTTCAAACTAGAATGTCATCTTTTCTGCCTATTTGATCAACCACTCCAACTTCTAAAAGGAAAAGTTCAGAAACCATGTTCAAAAAGTAAAAAAGTAGTTTCTGAGAGGACGTCAAAAACATTAACTTCACAATGACTTCTGCAACATATCTGACAAGCTGTCAATCTACTCTTCTAGACTGCTTTCCAAGACACAAGCAAATAATCAACATGGGTCACTTGAAGAATTGATCAAGAGCAATGGTTATAAAGAAGACCTCTATTAAAAGAGATGTTGTGCTCAAAAGAAAAAAAAAAAAAAAGGATTGACGACATAAGATTGGAAACTTAGTGAAAATCTCTCCTTACATCTTGTAAGGTGCATTACTTCATGTAATCAGTTTCCTTGAGAGTAAAAAACTTCTTTCTATGTTCCTAAACAATTTATATACTCTTCCCTAGAAGAGATCTTGGAAAAAAGTCATTCAAGTTATCCCAAGTTATTCATTGTATATTTGTAAGGAAATTTGAGTGTAGGTTAGTTTGAATAGCAACCCAAACACTTAACCTTTGTATCGTCGGTCCAGCAGTGATCGGTGTAAGGTAGCTTGAAGAGGCTCAGGAAATACTACTTGCAACATGATAGTAAGGTTTGTCTACTTATCACAGTTCAACTTGGAGAGGCTAGTGAATAACTACTTGCAACATGATAGTAGGGGTTGTCTAGTTATCATGGTTCAGCTTGGAGAGGTTGGCCAATGACTACTCGGTTCAGCTTGGAAAGGCTGGTGAATAACTACTTGCAACATGATAGTAGGTGTTATCTACTTATCACGGTTCGGCTTGGAGAGGCTGGCCAAAGATTACTTGGTTCATCTTGGAGAGGCTGGTGAATAACTACTTAGTTTGTGACAATAGGGGTTGTTTACTGGTCACAAGTTAAAGCTTAGAAAGGCTACTGTAAAGACTATCCAGTTTTTCTTTCTCGGGTTGAGAAAAGTTTTAATGAATCTCAATGAAAATTGAGCATTGGATGTAGGCAGGTTTAACCGAATCATTGTAATCATCTGTGCATATCTTCTTCTCCTTCATCTTTTTTATTTTCACTGCTCTGCATTATCTTTCAATATCTATTAAATGTATGTTTTTTTATCTAATCTATTTCTAATGTTCAGCTTCAGAAAGTTACTTTTTGAAATATCTAACTTGTTTCCACTGTACTTCAAGCTTAATGTTTGACAATGTATTGTCAAATGTTTCAGTTTCTGAAAAGATAAAAAAGAAGCAAAGTATGATTCAACCTCTGCTTCTCGTGCACTTCTCAACCTACATTATTTTGCCTTCATATATTTACTTTGGTTGTATGATTGTAACTCCCTTTTATGTTGTGCATTTATATAGTTTGCTATTAGATGTTCTTCCAGCTTGCAAAACTATGAATATTGATGGAGACAGAAAGTACTTTGTGCTTCTATACTTTGATGAGGTTTAAATTTGTACTCTTGCTACATTATTCTATCCACTATATCATCTAATTTTTCCATTTAAATCGGAAAAAAAATAGTACCAATGTTTTGTTCTATTCAATACTTGGAATATAATGAAGCATATCAATAATACACCCAATGCAGTAATTGATTTTATTTTGTCAAATTCAAAAATTGTATTATTCACAACTATTTCACCAATGATAACTAATTTTTGTTTATACTCCTTTAAAATGTTGTAGACCTCGTCATGAATTTGATGACATTATCTGCACAATTGATGGTAAAGACGACTGCTTTGAATTGAAAATCAGTCCAGGATAAACAAAAGCAAATCTAAGTAAGGGCTTAGCTAAATTGAAAAAAATTTACAATCTCCATCATCAATATTCTCTAAAATTATATTATGTGCACCACAGTATGTTTTATTTGAATATCATTGATCACATGCAGTATCCTTTACATTTTAGAGTCGATCCTTCTAGACATATAAAAAAAGGTTAAATGCAAAATACACCATGTATTTTATGCTCTGTGCAATTTATACCCTAACTTGTCAAACTGTGCAAAATAGCCCTTTTGTTAAATAGACATCCATTTGGTCTGTTAAGTGAACATGCGCCATTCATGTGACCTCATTTCCAGATAAAATTGCCCTAGCCATATCCCCTCACCCTAATCCACATTCAGATCCCCAAACCTATATCTGGCTCCCATTCCCCTGATCGAATCAAAATCCTAAGCCACACCTTGGCTCTAAATCTTGAACCATACTCCCAGACTAAACAGTGTGTCACCTCTCCACCTCCATCTCAACCTTCGAGCCCTACTCTCAACCTCAATCATGAAACGCCAACCATGAATCCTAATTGTGAACCGCATAAATCGACCAAATCATGAACTCCCAGCCCCATCTGTAAACTTTGTTTTGAAGCAATTGAAGACATCAGCTCCACCTTTGAATGGACTGAAGAAAGGGTTGACTGAGGAGAGGAAGGACCAAGGAAAAAAGATATCACCAAGACATGCTTGAGTTTTGAGTTGTCAAGCTTTTAGGATACAATGTTATTTTGGGATACAACTCTATCTCAGTTTTCTCTCTCTCTGCTATGCAACTACTCATTGCTTAAAACCTGTAAACCAAGTGTAAAAAACTTGTAAGCCAAGGGAAAAACTTGTAGTCATGCTAAAAACTTGTAAATTAAGTGTTAAAAACTTGTAAACCAAGAATAGAAAACTTTAAGTGCTTAAAACTTATAAACCAAATGAAAAAAACTTATAAACTATAGCTAAAAGTTTATTGTAAACTCGTGTTTAAAACGTGTAAACATAATGCAAAAAAAAAAACTAAACGCATAAAACTTAATAACCAATAGCAAAAATCAATGGAAAATTTTTTTCTGTAATATCTTGCAAACCATTTTCACAATATTTAGAATCAGATTTCAAATATTTACAACCACTTCAGAACTTTGTAGCACCACTTTGTGCAAAAAAAAAAAATCGATTTACAAAACTTGTTGCACTTGGTTTGTAAATGTTAAGAATAGGTTTACAAGTTTTTTGCCGTTTGTTTATAAGTTATTTGCACTTAGTTTATAAGTTTTAAGCAATACTTAGTTTTACAAGTTTTTGCACTTAGTTTACAAGACTTGTAAACTTGTGCTTAAAACTTGTAAACATAGTGCAAAAAACTTGTAAACTAAGGGCAAAAAACTTGTAAACCAATGGCAAAACCCTCTCCCAATTATATTGTATTGTTTATCGTGTTTATATCATTTAGCCTCAGATTCCAATTATTTACAACCACTTTAGAACTTTGAGGAACCACTTTGTGTAAGAAGCTTGGTTTACAAGTTTACAAGTTTATGCAAGAACCACTTTGTAAGTTTTAAATAATTCTCAGTTTACAAGCTTTTTACACTTAGTTTACAAGTTTTAAATAATTCTCAGTTTTACAAATTATTTTCACTTCATTTACAAGACTTATAAACTCACCCTTAAAACTTGTAAACATAGTGTAAAAAACTTGTAAATCATTTTTGAAAACTTTTAAACCAATTACAACAAGCTTGTAAACCATTTTTAATCTCTCCAATTCAATCCTTTATGTTTACTTTTTTAGGTTCAACACCAATAACTCTATTTTTTGTGCCTCTATCACTTCAGTTAGCTCTTTCTTCTTCCTTAATAACCCATTGATGACTTTTACTAGTTCAATGAATGAGCAGTGAAGGTTCGCTAGTTTGAAGGTTAAGGAAAGACAGAGACAAAGATATAGTGATGTGGTTAGGATTAGGGTTTAAAGGTTGAGGTGAAAGGTGCTTTAATTAGAGCTTGACGGTGGAGGGTGCTTCGATTACAGTGCATCTTCTTTGATTAAAAGGGAATCGTTTTGGATGGTGAAGGTGGAGTGCTCGATTCGGGAACAGAGGTGATAGTGGATGTTGAAGGGGATAGAGAGAGATGGATGTTGAAAGGAACAAGAGTGCTGGTTAGGGAACATGAAGTGATGTTGGTGTTAGGGAGTTTAATTGAAGATTAAGGGAATTTCATTGCGCAGTTTGACAAGTATAAAGGGTCGCATTGCACAATTAAAAAAATCAGGGCCTAAATTGCACAAAGGATAAAAGACAAGGGAATATTTTGCATTTAACCCTAAAAAAATAACTCCCAAAAAAACTATATTATATCATAAAAAAAGATTATACGAATATTGTCGGAGATGAACTTCCCACTTTTGATTCATTATCTTCAGATGAGGATATTAATCCTCATTACAATCAAAATGACATCCATGCTGAAAAGTATATACTATTTTTCATATATGATTTTTATTATGGAACTAAATGCAAATAATAATGCCTTATCTTTTCTAAAGATCGTTTTCTCCCAAATCCACCTAATTTTTACCATGGTGAAAGCTCTAATAGGTCAGGTCATATTTTGCAAGTTTATACATGATTTAACTAAAACAATATATTCATCAATAACTCTTTTTTAATTTCATATACCATTATTCGTCAAACTCACAATAATTATTCTCAAACTGACAATAATGATTATCCACAAAAGTCATATAACACTTCAACTAAGTACCATTCATTTTATAAAGCATGGAAAACATGAGTTTTCCCTTTTATTTATTCTTCAGGCCTGCAACTCCTCAAACCCAAAGTGTCAACCAACGAACTACATCAACCGTAAGGTAACTCCATTATATGATTATGTTTTATCATTTTATTTAACAATTTTTGTCAACTTCAACAAATCCATAACATCATCTATCTGAACAGAGAATGTACCAAACATTTGACACATCATGAAGTTACTGAAAATCAAGTGGTAATAATAATCGATAACAATCATTTAATATTGCTCTGCCTAGAAGATCTATTCATTCATAACATCATTTCATTATTTCATATAGTAACTTTTTTACCTAAATTTTTTACCTTCCAAACTTCAGGTGTAGATTTGTTGAGAGAGTTATTCAAATTTGGCACTCGGGGAAACTGGACCCTTGCATTTCAGAATGACCAGCATAGTCAACAATTTGTTTGTAAATTATTGTACTTAAGAAACAATCAAGCCACATTTGGGAGAGAATGGAAGGAACTATACAGAGCAAACAATCTAAAAAGTGATGACGAAATAACTATTAAGATTGTTGACGGTCAAAATTGATTGGCTCAAATTTATTTTAAAAACATATGAACTCATAGTCATTTTTATCGTATGTTCTCGAGACTCCTAATTCAACAATAAATATGTTTGTTATTGACTATTTTATTTGACATAGGTAGTGGTGTATTCATGTTTAGCATTTAACCTTCACTGCTTTTACTATTTCCATATTAGTGTTATTCTGCCTACTCATCATATTGGTTGTCTTGAACACACCGATCCATATTCTGTTCTTGCGTGGGATTTTAATTTTTTCTATATACTTTTTCATTTGTTTTGGTATAAACATATTTCATCAAATTTAAATCAAATACATGTGAATGTTGTGATAAGTATATGGACCTGTCAGAACATTATCGCTATTACGATTCTGCATGATGCAAATTGAATGTTTGATTACCCCCCAACCACCACCATCAATTATTTTCCAAAGCAGTTTAAATAAAAAAAATATTTAAATTACTTTATACATATTAAATACTTTAATTTCCAAACAAAATTTTCTTCACACCGCCGTGCATAGCACGGGTATAGTACTAGTTTTCTTTTAATATATTACTTATTTTCTAACAATCTTAATCTTGCTTTTGACTTGATCACTCATTGATTGTTTTATGGTTTCACATTGTTGAAAGGGATTTCACTTTATAAAATAATCCAAATAAAAATTTGACATAAATTAAAGAAGCTAGGGATAGAAATGCATATGTGTATGATCTTTGCAAATTCTCATCCTTAAGTTAAACTTAAAGTAGTACAAAAGATTGACTATCTTGTTTATCTTAAGAGGGCTGTAGCATGAGGGATCATGCTACAACTATTAGTAATGAGAAATTCGATCGAGAATAATATTATTAGGAAAGGAAAATAATACGTAGGTAATGCAAAGTTAGGGAACTTTGATGAAATCGATCCTTAATATCTTTTTCCGACAACTCGTTTCACGTTTCATTTAAAATTTATTAGTTTACATTTTTAATTCAAATCACTCATTTATTCTAATTTCACTTTTTCTTCCAGAATAGTAAAGTGTCCAATCGAATTGGTACTTGAATTTTAATCCTTGTGGGATGATAATCCTTTGCTCACTCTTATTACTTGAGATTCATTGTACTTGCCGGATGCGATTTTCACAAGTTGGATATTACATTCTCATCATTCTTCTTGTGGGGGTCTCATGAGAAACTCTTTGGGCCATTATTGAGGTGCTTTTCCTGCTAATCTTGGCTACTGTCCCATTACTATAGCAAGACTTTAAAGGGCCTGCTTGAGCCTCATCATCCATATGCGTTAATGATTCATTATATTAGAGATTTCCTCTTGAAGTCTTGGATATTATCGTAAAGCAAACAATGCTGCTATTTTCATGGCAGTTAATGGGTATGATCACCAGTTGGGCATTGTTTCTACCCGTCTCCTCCTCTTAGACTATGCTCATTTCTTCATGAAAAAGGATGCTTTTAAGAAGCTATAAGGACGTTTTTAGCATAAAAATGATCTTTTCTAGAGAAAGGATATTTTTGACAAGCTACAATAATATTTTTAACATATAAAAGATCTTTTCCAGAAAAATGATATTTTTTGTAACAAAAAAAAATGTTTGACAATAAATAAAAATCTTTCATTATTTCTTCCAAATATATATATTAAGGTAACATCAAAATGTTAAACATATTTTATTTTTATAAAACAACATTTTAAGAAAGATTCTTTAAAAGAATATACTTTTTGGGAAGTGAATCCAAACAAAGCCTTAGGATGATTATTTAGTTGGTTTCTTTGTTCTTGGGCTTAGGCCGCGTTGCTCAACACAAAATAAATAAATAATTCCCTCGTGGATTTGTACCACTTACCAAAGTACATGTGGATTATTTTTTCTTCTAGTAAAACTCCAAAATAGTCCGTAACAATTTCAGCGTTATACAAATTGGTCCCTAATAATTGAAAAGTGTTAACTTGATTTCTGACAATGTCAAAAGTCGGACACTCAATGGTCTCTAAATAGAAAATGTTAATGGTATTAGTGATATTTTGATTGTAGGACAAATTGGTCCTTGATGTCATTTATGAAACCCTTGTGTGTCTCAACGAGTGAATGACACATAGCGGTGTAGGTCCATATAGAGAAGGGCTTAATTTATCATTAAAACATAATTTTAACTTTAATCACAACCATCACAACCTTCTTCCAACTCCCTATTATTGCCCCCGCCCTTATCAAAATTGTCATTACGTCGGTGACTCCAACCACCACTGTTGGCAGCCCTAGGGCCTGTTTGGTTTGCTATTTCCAAGTTTCAGTTTTAAGTTTCCAGTTGGAAATAGCAAACCAAATAGACCCTTAATGTTGTAATCTCCATCATTGACCGCCTGTCCTTGTTAGCTACGTCTTTTAGATGGAGTGCCTCGTAGAATGGCCCGCTTCTTCTTTCTCCGCCTCTACTATCAGCCCTTGTGCCTTCTCCATCCTTTGCCTCTCACTCTTCAAATTATAAACCTCAAACATTAATGAAATCCCAAGTCAAAATACAAGAACCAAACAAAATATAAAACCAAAAATAGAGCACACTACAATAATCAATCAACAAAATAAAATAAAATAACCACCATTGCTCATGAATCTTGAGACCCATTGTAAGACCATAACCAGTACCAAGGACCAGGGTTCATTACTTTATTTGTTGTTTTTTCATTCAATTAAAGTCTCTATGTGCAATAATTGTCCTTTTCAACACATAATGGCCATGAGTTATGCGATTGTGCATCCTTTTTCATGAGAAGGTAATGTGGGAGCATGGGTGTTTTACTACTTCTAATACCTTGTGTACACGCGTCTGTAGACAATTCCGCATGGCTTTAGGGTCCTTTGGGACCCACCCGAGTAGCTAGATCGGCCCCGGATGCCTTCCTATGCCGGTTTAGTGGCACATGCTCACTGCAGCAAGTATCCTGTGTCAGCACAATATCAGAAAACCTATTTCACTTATGAGGCTTACCCCTTTTTAAACCCCTCCTCTTCAGGTTCCTTGGTAGAAATCAAAATCCCTGCTCCCCCACCACCATATTCTCTGCTTTTTCTCAATCTCACTCTAATCTAGCTCCCTTAAAGCTTCAAGGTAAGTATATATTGTTAGATTATGTCTCCATTCTCTCAATTCTTTCATATTCTTGGTTTGGGCATTGTTATTTCCTCAATTGTTATCAAGTGGGGGTACTCCCTCAATGTTGTTAGTGTTGATCTAGAGCAATCTAGGGATACCCATAGATTTCTTATGAGTTTTATGGTTATAATGGAAGACATTGGTGTCATCCCTTTTCCCTGTAACTCTCACAGAGTTGTTCCCTCACGTTCCACCCCTCTAGGTGAGTGAGTTGATCTCATGACCTTATTTTAGTCATTATATTACTATTTTATAGCATTACAGAATATTTAGAAGTTTGATGAATGGATTCTTACATGATATAGTTTTGTATAAAAATATGTTTTAGTCAGAAATGCTCCATTTGAAATTTTACATGAAAATTTATGGTTTTAGAGATGCATGGGACCATAATTGCTCTATAATTGTTTTATATGATTTAACCCCTGATTTTGATTGGTTTATGAAAATTGGACTTTATTGATGATTTATGAAATGAAACTTAGGGCTTATGTTTATTATGAAAACTGGAATATGTTGAACTTATAATTGATAGAACTCCCTTTCTTGGACTAAGTATGGATTTAGAATAGGGAATTACTAACAGGAACAAAGCTGTGAGTTAACGATAATTAATCCGTTAACCTTGGTATGCCAAGACCCGTGAGGGGCATTTATCCACATATTGGATCAGTTCATGAAGGATGCAATTCGCGAGGGACTGTTAAGATCTCAGTTAAGGGCTCTTGTTCGCGAGGGACTAAGCACCCATCTTTTTAGTTTATGGATAGTATGCTCTTTTAGTAATTCTGGAGAAAATAAAAATGATTTTTATGTTTACTAGAAAGCTATGATTTAATAACTATTATACAATTTATATGGAAATGATTTATGAGTTTTGCATTATTATTTATGTATCTTTCCTTCTTGTCCTATATACGGTTGTGGGTAAGGATCCACTCACTGAGTTTTGTGATAAAACTCACCCCTCATTCACTTTTTCCTCATAGATACAGGTGTTGCCTTGGATCCTCCACCCCCTCAGCTGTAGATATCTTCATAGTGGTTGACCTTCACATTGCATGGGGCCACATTGTTTTGGATTCTTTTGTAGAGTGCTCCAGTGATATGACAAGCTGGTCCCAGACCACATGCATTTATCTATATTTATATTTTTCATTTTGCACACCATGATTCTTTTGTATTAAAATGATTTAACATTTATGATTTATTTTGTAAATGAGCAACTCAATATGATTTATATTACAATTGCAGTTTCATAGTTTATTTATGGAAAAATGGTTATTTAGAATTATTATAAGTTGAATGTAAAATTTAAATTATGATTTAATTTGGATTTTATGAATAAAGTATGCATATAGTATGACACAGTGATCATGAGACTTACATGGAGATGGAAATTCTCATATGCCGGTCACGATCCAAATTGGGTCGTGACACTACTATTAGGGATGGTGGTGTATTGGGATGACATGGGATCAGGGGACAGTTAGTAGGTTTTTTTTTTAACTTTTATTTTTGTTCTCTTGGAATTTAAATTAAATCTTATAGCAAATAATGTAAGTAATCTCTTCATTAATTTCAGTTCACAATGACCCACACTTTCACATGTCATTCATTTATTGGGAGACATAGGGACCAATTTGTTGTGTAAATGATGTTAGAGACCAGTTTATCTAACAATGAAATTATCACTAACACCATTAATATTTTTTTATCTAGGGACCAATAAATATCCAACGTTTGTCATTATTACAAGACATTTGTTCGGGGTATATTTAATTATTCCCAATAATAAGTAATTAGGAATTATGTGTTCCTACATTTGTTATAAATTTTATAAAATTTTTCCAGGTTATTAATTATTCCATGAAAAAATATTTTCCTATGATTTAGTGAAATCTTATTTCCAAATTGAAGGGCGGGAAAAATTTCCATGACTTCAGAATCACAATTATTAAGTACAATTACTAAATCATCCCTTAATTATTTGACTTTTTCTCTCTTTATGATTGTTTTTTCTCTTCTTTTATTGGAAGTGTACTTTTTGTTTGACATAATTGTTAATTTTTTTTAGCATTTTATTTAACTATTTGATCTGAATAAATTTGATAAAATTAATTGTAATTTTGTATCAATCAGGTAACATTTCTGAATATATATTAGAAATTAATGTGTTACTGATATTTTAAAAATTATAACATATATTTTCAGAAATATAGATTATAAAATAATTAAATTTAAAATTTATTATCAATAATCTAAATAAATAATTCTAGTAATATTTAATATTAAATAAATAATTTATTAAAAATAATTTAAAATAATATTCTAAAAATTATCATTTTCAAAAAATACAATTACTGTAAATATAATTTCAAACTCTGAAACAAACTGCACCTTACCAATTAAGTTGCCACTTTCCTACTGTTTGGACAATTTCTTCCCCGTAAATTCTAATTTTCCCCGATCTTCCTCCTCCCTCTAATTTCTGTCAATATACCTATCTCGAAAACCGAGAGCAAAAGCCCCTCTCCTCTCTTGTCTTGTCTTCATTCCCAGAGGCCCAGTCACAGACCCAGTTAACTCTCAATTCTCAACCCTCTTCTCCGTTACTATATATACAAACATACATATTTATATTTTGTTACATTAGCGTGTAGACCCACTTGAGCGAAAAAGAGAAAGAGGAAAAAATGGGGGAAGGGAGAGAAGGGGACTGGGAGTGCAGTAGCTGCAACAACAGAAACTACGCCTTCAGATCATTCTGCAACCGATGCAAGCAGCCCCGCCTCTTCGTCGATACCAAAACTCCTGCTGATTCCAAGTGGCTCCCTCGAATCGGCGATTGGATCTGCACCGGTTAGCCACCTCTTACCCCCACCTCTCTCATCAGTTCTCTGTTTTTGTTTTATTCCTTTTCGACAAATAATTTGTTTTAGTAACCGTTTTGAATGTGGAGGATTTTCGATTCGTTAGATATTGGGCATTAGAGTGATAGTGGGTATTCAAAGATTCTGTGGTGCATTTCGGGGAATGGGATACAGAGTTTGCTAGACAGATTTCTCGGATTGTGTTATATTTCTTGTTTGTGTAATTAGTGGTTTACACTCTGTTTGGTTTATGTTTAGGCAAATTATGAGGTTGGGTGAAATTCACCTGACTTCCCTGTATTTGTAAAATTTGCTTAGTAGGTATTTAAGTTTGTGAAATCATTACATTGACCTTCTTTGAATTTGTAAAATCTTTACATAGCCCTCTCTTTGTTTCGCACAATGAACATTGCATTCAGGGAGCCCAATGTTACTTAGACAAACAGAGAGGATTCGGGTGAATTTCACCGGGGAGTTCATTATAATTTGCCATTTATGTTTTTGTTTCCTTTCTCACATTTCTTGTTTTCAACTTGTTTCTTGTTTTTCAGAAATTTATGAAGAAAGCATGGAAAACGAGAAATAAGATTTTCTTGTTTTCAATATTTCTTTCACAAAATCTTTAAAGTACAGCAAACAAACTAAACAGGAAATGAAAAGCAAAACCAAATAGACCTAAAATTCTTGTGGTTTTTTTATTTTATTTTTTGCTATGTTGCTTCGTGGGGCTTGATTGATGAGTGGTTGTAGTGCTGAACCTAAGATGTTATTGGAAAGAATACAGAAATGAAATGAAAATATGAAATTAGTATTTATTCTTCAGTTCCTGCTGATCAAGTGTGGCTCTTTTGATCTGGTTCATATCCTATGTGGAAAACACTTTGAGGTTTTAATTTGAGCATTGTTTTGCAAAGTGGTTGGAGACAGCCACTAACATACTAACATGTTTCTGAAACAACGATAGTTTTACATGCTCTGTATGGTCCAGGGTAGTTAACAACAGCATAGTGAAAGTTTGTTTGTTGTAATTTCATTAATAGGCTAGCTTTATGTTGTTTGTTTAGAACATTATTACTATCAACTCTCAAGGACAGAGTTTTGCCACCATGCAGTGAGCTGTATATATTTCATACATTTATAGGTTTTTCCTATTAGTTGAAGACAAAACAATGCTTAATTTTAGCCAGATGTTTGCTTGTTGGTTTATGTCTTTATGATCTTTTGTTGCACATTGAGATGAAGAACTTGCTATCAACTAGGTTGAGATGTTTGTGCTTTTGTATGTGTATTTTGTGTGGCGGGTTGGTGTGCGTGCGACGTGTTGGTGTGCGTGGGACGTGTTGATGTGCATATGCTTGGCTTCCTTTCCCTCTGGCTGCTTTGTTGGGATGGGTTTGTATGCAATGGAACAATAGGTTGCACTAACAACAATTATGCATCAAGAGAGAAGTGCAAGAAGTGTGGACAACCAAAGGAGCTAGCAGCCATGCCAGCAATTGCAATGTCCGGAGCATCTTTTCCAGCTTATTCACCTTATTTTTCCAGGGCACCTGGAGGACCAGAACAAAAGATGAATATTGGATTGATTGGCAGTGGTGCTCCACCGCAGTCACTTCATTTAAACTCCAATTGGCCTATTACAGGATCAGATAAGTATGGTGTCCAGCCAGTTCCCATATGGCTACTGGGTGGAAATTATAGCTCTGGACTTCCTTATGAAAATTCCACCAGTCAAAACCTATCTATTCTAAAGGGCTGGCGAAATGGGGACTGGATCTGTAACTGTGGCTTCCATAACTACTCGTCACGATCACAGGTTTGGTCTTGAATTTATTTATAAATGATACTGAGTTACACAAGCAGTGAAGTATTCATTATTTTTAATTCAATGTTGAAATTATTTGCAGTGTAAAAAATGTGATGCTTTTCCACCTGGTATGTCTTTCTTTCCCTTTTGAGTTAGTATAGATTGTAGGTGCAAAATGCATAAGCTGCTCCTTCTTCCAACAGATATTATGTGCAAGTGCACTAGTCTCAGAATATGCTTTCTCTTTGTCCTGTAGTCCAACAGATAATCTTCAATCCCACTGGGACTCACTGCACCCATTAGAATATTTTTGGTATAATATATTCAGAATGAAATTTTGTAGTGATTGATGTTTCCACTTATTTGGTGTAAAGCACTTGGGACAAAACGGTTAGCTTCTGAAGAATTGGTTGATGAATGGGACAAAAAGAGATTGAATGTAGGACCTGTAAGGATTTCTTTGTTTTTCGTTGTAATTAATTTCTGATTCTGCTGTAATTATCTGTTTTGACAGCAAAGCTATGCTCATTCTTTGTGAAGTTTTTATGCTAACAGTTTTACTTATTGTACAGACTAATGACCAAGTGGTAGGGACCAGTGCAGATCCAAAATCTGGAGTCTTCCCATCTTATCCCATCATAAACTCAAGCACAGCTCCAAGTTTGCCGATGCCAACACTGTTTCCACCTCCAGTTTCTTCATCTGCACTCCTTGGAAAAGGGTAACTGTTTCCTCTTATCTGAGCTGCATATATCTTTTATCTTTGGTGTGCTTCTCAACTCCAATGATGCTGTTATATGTTCCTGGGGTCATAATTTAAATATTTTTACCTATTTGACTTACCAGGGCAAAGCAATGGCGTAATGGAGATTGGATGTGCACAAATTGCAACAACCATAATTATGCTTCCAGACTACAGTGTAACAGGTCAATTTCTCTTTCAAATGCAATAACGATAGTTATGCTTTCATATGCAACTACTGTTCCTATTGAAGATAAAATTATGAGTGTCATTGTGAAGCCATTGAACCCATTACAGTTGTGAGAGGGAAAAGAGTGTGAAACCTGTAATTGTTTACAAAAGGAGAAAACACATGGGTAGTCTAGGGAATGGGGTGACTAACTAATTCTGTTAGTGGGAAAAAATACTGTGGGGCCCTTGATGAAATTGAGGCATAATGGTTTTAGGCAAGGGGCTAGGAGTAGAGGACACGTGGGCTGTAGGGAAAAGGAAGTATAATTCTCTTAGTAGGGAGGCAAGGGGCGGTAAGAAATCTGTTAGGCTGAGTATTGGAGAGTGAGCTGCTTAGTGCTCAAGGCCTTACTCTTTGTAGTTGTTTGCTATTTCCTTCTTTCTGCATTTCCCAGTTTAATATACAACATCCATATATTTCTGCTTGTGTTTATCTTTGTTAGCCTCTATTAATTGGTATCAGTCCTTTCTTCACTGGGAGTGGGTGTTCTCATTTTGCTGCAGCTGCTAGATGGAGGAACAAGTTGCGGAACTTGGTAGGCAGATCGATAGAGTGGTACAATTGCTGGAGAGGAAGGAGGGCCACCGACACCATTTGCGTGGTCAATCACCACCACCACAACGGCAGTCGTTCCGAGTTGGCTCGGATGACCGCTGGAATCGGGGTTCTTGAGGGTATCAAGGGGGACGTCACTCCCCTTCTTCCCCTCAAAACGAGCAGCGTGAATCGCGATCTAGAGATCGCGACAGTCGAAGCTCCCCCCACTCAATAGATTGTCATCGCCACTGGGAGTGACCCCCATGGCCGAATTGATCGCGATATCGTTATGTAGATAGCCCTCGTCACCACCGTGAGCAAGACCGGAAAATGGAGCTTCCAATATTTTCCGGTGACAATGTTTTGGGCTGGCTAATAAAGATTGAACACTATTTTTGAATTAATGGGATTAAAGGAGATGAGAAATTTGAAGTAGTGATGTTGGCGTTGGAGGGGCGCGCGCTGTCATGGTACCAGGTTTGGGAGAAGCAGGCTCAGCTCCCTTTGTGGAGATCATTCTGGGACAGTATTACTAGAAGATTCCAACCGGGTTGGGTCAAGGACCCGTATGGACCCCTCTTGCGCCTGAAACAAGTGGGCTCCGTCTTGGACTATATTGATGAGTTTGAGCGCATCTCAGGCCCAATGCGCAATCTGGATCGTGAGGTATTGAAGGGAATTTTTCTCAATGGGCTACGAGGTAATTTGAGGGCCGAATTGAAGAGCCTTGATTTGGGCTCCTTAGCAAAAGTGAAGGATCGAGCCCTGCTACTAGAAGAGCGTAATAAGGAATGGAGGAATGGGAATTTTGGGCCTTCTAAAAGGGCAAGGGGCCAGATTATTCATAAGCTCCCTCCAATTACACCCAAAAGTGGCATGCTGTGAGAGGAGGGAACAAGTGGTGGGACGTGTGGCCCTGAGCGGACAGGTGGTGGAGCTGGACAACGCTTATCCCAAGAAGAGCTACAAGATAGAAGCCACAAGGGCCTCTATTTTAAATGCGGCGAACGGTGGGACAGAGAGCATGTTTGTAAGTTGAGGCACTACAAAATGGTGCTCATGGAGGACTCTGAGGCAGAGGAAGCTTGCGAGGAAGATCAAGACCAACCTGAGGAGGATGAAGCCGGATTGGTCATGAAATCGCTGCATTTAACATTTAATAGTCTCTGGGGATTCATCACAATCAACAAATCGTTTAAGGTGAAGGGAAAAGTGGGAGAAACAGAGGTGGTTATTTTGATAAATACAGGGGCGGACGCTAACTTTGTGGCATCACCTCTGGCTGAGCGTCTTCAATTGCCACGGAGGAGCGTTTCTTTAACAGTGGAAGTAGGCACGGGGGATGTAAACCGAGGCGAGGGTGGGGGCTACGCAAGCAGTTAGGCGTGGAATTCAAGGTAATCACATTTCTCAATCATTCTTTGTCCTTGAATTGGGCAGTGCGGACATGGTGTTGGGCTATGGTTGGATAGCTAGTTTGGGGGACATTAGAGCTAATTTTCAGAAGCAATATATACAATGGAGAGTAGGGGATGAATGGAAGCACATCCATTGCGAACCCTCATTGAGCACAGCACAAGTTTCTTGGAATACCACACTAAAGGCATTGAGAGTTGTTGGGGAAGAGTATATGGTGAGCACGTGTATCCCGATTGAGAGCAAGGAGCAAGGGACCCCCACTGAACCTGCAATAGAGGAGGTACCTGATACACTTCAGAATTTGTTATCCAGTATGAAGATATATGTGAGCTTCCTGAGGGATTACCTCCCCTAAGGCTGCAAGATCATTCCATCACGTTGAAACTTGAACGAGGGAGTTAGCATACCAAACATACGGCCATACAGGTATCCTTTTTTCCATAAATGAAATTGAGAGAATAGTTGGTGAAATGCTATCTTCTGGGATTATCAGGCCCAATACTAGCCCTTATTCAAGCCCAGTAATTCTAGTAAGGAAGAAGGATGGGGGGTGGCGTTTTTGCGCCGATTATAGAGCTTTAAACAAAGTGACCGTCCCAAATAAATTCCCGATCCCAATCATAGATGAACTGCTGGATGAGCTGGGAGGAGCTCAGATTTTCTCAAAATTGGACTTGAAATTAGGGTACCACCAAATTAGAATGAAGGAGGTAGACGCGAAAAGACAACATTTAGAACGCGCGAAGGACATTATGAATTTATGGTGATGCCATTCAGGTCACTAATGCTCCTTCAACATTCCAGGCGCTTATGAACTCTATTTTGAAGCCCTTCCTAAGACAATTAACCCTGGTCTTCTTCGATGACATCCTCATGTATAGCAAGTCCGAAGATGAACACTGGGAACATTTACATAAAGTGCTGGAATTGCTGCACAACAATAAGCTCTTTATCAACAAAAAGAAATGGTCGTTTGGTCAAAAGGAAATTGAATACTTGGGCCATTTGATTTCCGGAGGTGTGAAGGCGGACCCAAAGAAGGTTGAGTCAATGATAACATGGCCAGTACCCTCTAATTTGAAGGGGTTGTGAGGGTTTTTAGGCATTACGGGCTATTACCGTAGATTCGTGAAGGGTTATGGGAGGATTGCTTGGCTGTTAACATAATTACTCAAGAAGGATTGTTTTCAGTGGGGAGTGGAAGCCCAATTCAATTAGCCTTTGAAAAATTGAAGCTATGACTACTCTTCTGGTCTTAGTTGTCCCCAATTTTGAAAAGGATTTTGTGATAGAAGCCGACGCATATGGGAAGGGGATTGGAGCTGTGTTAATGTAGGAAGGGAAACCAGTTGCGTACATGAACCAGAAATTATTAGATCGAGCATAGCAGAAATCAGTCTATGAGAGAGAGCTCATGGCTATCGTGATGGCAGTTCAAAAATGGAGACATTATCTGCTGGGTAGAAAATTCATAATCCACTCAGATCAAAGGAGTTTAAGGCGCTTGGTGGATCAGCAATTGATGGGGGAAGGCCAACAAAAATGGATAATTAAGTTGCTGGGATTTGATTTTGAGATAAGGTACAAAGAAGGAAAAGAAAATAGTGCAGCTGCCCAACTTTGAAGCCATATCATCAGTAACCTTCTAGGAGTGGGAAGGACTGGAAGAAGTACAAACCAATGAGAACTTGAGGAAAATCATCCAAGAGTTAATTGGAGGAAATGAGGGTCCAGCTGGTTATGAGCTGAAGCAAGGGAGACTATATTACAAAGGAAGGCTTGTGGTCCCCAAGAACTCTCCCAGAGTGCAGGTAATTTTGCATGAATTTCATGATTCGGTGTTAGGGGGATATTCAGGTTTTTTTAGGACGTATACGAGAATTTCTGGATTGGTTTGGTGGGAGGGGATGAAACAAACAATCCAAAGATATATCCAAAGCTGTGAGATTTGCAGCAGAAATAAATACCTCACATTATCCCCAGCAGGCATCCTGCAACCTTTACCGATTCCTTCCTTCACGTGTGTGGGAGGATATTTCAGTGGATTTTATTGGGGGACTATCAAGGGGGCTCAAGGGATGGATACAATTCTGGTGGTAGTGGACAGACTCTCCAAATATGTCCATTGTTTAGGTCTTAATCATCTTTATACAGCCAAGATGGTGGCTGAGTTATTTATCAAGGAAGTGGTACGTTTGCATGGGTTTCCCTCATCCATTGTTACCGATCGTGACCGTATTTGCATGAGCAACTTCTAGTCTGAGCTCTTTAAGCAGGCAGGGACGAAATTGAAGTTTAGTTCAGCATACCATCCACAAACGGATGGACAAACGGAGGTAGTGAACAGGTGTTTAGAAACCTATTTAAGATGTTTTGCTGGAGCCAAACCAAAACAGTGGAATAAATGGCTGCATTGGGCTGAGCTGTGGTTTAGTACTACTTATCACTCTGCTGCACACACGTCTCCATTTCAGGTTCTGTATGGGATAGAACCCCCTGCAATCATTAGGGGAGATGTTATGCCTTCATCAGTGGAAGATGTAAATCAATTAATGGCAGAAAGAAATGCCATGATTGAAGAATTGAAGTGGTATCTGAACAAAGCCCAAGAGAGAATGAAGATTCAAGCTGACCAGAAGAGAAGAGAGGTGGAATTCGAACTAGGAGAAAAGGTGTTTATAAAGATCCAACCATATAGGTTGAAGACTTTAGCCAAATGCATCAACTAGAAATTAAGTCCCAGATACTATGGGCCTTTTGAGATCACTGAATGGATAGGGAAGGTTGCTTACAGGTTGCTGCTTCCTTCTGGTTCACTGGTACATCCAGTTTTTCATGTGTCATTGGTAAAGAGGTGTCCGACCCCTGAGGCAAAATGCCAGCCCCTGCCTAGAGGGCTGACTGATGAATGGGAACTGAAGGTGGAACCAGAAGCTGTACTGGCGACCAGAGAAAATGAGCAAGGGAAAAAGGAGGTGTTGATTAGTTGGAAAGATCTTCCCGAATTTGAAAGTAGCTGGGAGTTAGCAATAGACATCCAATTAAGCTTTCCGGAATTCCACCTTGAGGACAAGGTGGTAGTTCAAGATGGGGGAATTGATAGGGAAAAGAGTGTGAAACCTGTTTTTTTTTACAAAAGGAGAAAGCACAGGGGTAGTCTAGGCAATGGGGTGACTAACTAATTCTGTTAGTGGGAAAAAAATACTGTGGGGCCCTTGATGAAATTGAGGCATAATGGTTTCAGACAAGGGGCTAGGAGTAGAGGACAGGTGGGCTATAGGGAAAAAGAAGTATAATTCTCTCAGTAGGGAGGCAAGGGGGGGTAAGAAATCTGTTAGGCTGAGTATTGGAGAGTGAGCTGCTTAGTGCTCAAGGCTTTACTCTTTGTAGTTGTTTGCTATTTCCTTCTTTCTGCATTTCCCAGTTTAATATACAGTATTCATATATTTCTGCTTCTGTTTATCTTTGTTAGCCTCTATTACATTGGCCATCACACACTTCACTGAATAATCAATGCTATTGCTCATCATTTGCAGGTGTAAAACTCACAGAATCCCACCCTCGCAGCCCACCAATGGCATGTAATATTGAACTCATTTGTTGATTGCTGTCGCTTAGTTTTGCTGAGTTTTGGTATGATTTTCTAGCGTGTATTTTACAAGGAAAAAAAAAAAGTTGATATTCTCGACAGACTTATTATATTTGCACAAGACATGAATGGTTGCCTCAGTGGCATTGTATCTTTAGACTTTTTGAAAGGTATTTTTCTTATTAAAAAAATTTTCTATTCAATAAATAGAGGATTTTGGGTGAAGTTTGATTATTCCATTGGCCCATCTCTGATCTGTCATTTTTTCTTTTCCTTGAATTTCAGTTATTATTTCCATTTGGTTCACTATTAGACTCTTCCTTTTATTTTGATGGTTCTCTTGACTCTATTCCTCTCAATTCATCACGTATGCTAATTTATTAATTGGCGTTCTGTGAGTTCCATTGCCGTGCGTTAATAACATGAGCTGGAGAATTGGAGTTGGATACCCAAGATAAAATTTAGAAGATTTTCCAACTACCATGTAATTTTTACCAGGGTTTTATTTGGGTACTCATAATTTATTTCTCAGTTACCTATAACTTGTTAGTGTCAAACATATATTGATGGCTAGTTTATACTTAGCAGGCTCCTCAACATTCTAAGTACCTGTATTCAATATTTTGCTCTTTTATAATTATATATAACAATACTTTTCCAAATCATAATAATTGTAAGCATCCTGGTAAAAGACGAACAGTTGAAGCAGAGTAACGTAATCCAGAGAAAATTTTGCATAGTCACGAGCACCAAAATCACTTTATTATTGGATAAAGTACAAAATACCTGATGCTCTATGATGATGTAAGAATTTCTCTGTAACTCGAGGGAATCTTAGTAAGGATGACAATTACTACTTTACTCGTGTGTACCAGTCCCTACCCAACTTAGTCGGGAAGGCACGGGGAGGGTTGTAAGCATAGGGTAGGATGGGCTTTAAGTGCGGGTGAGTAACTGCCCACACCCCACATATATTAAGAAATGTATATCTATTGATAAATATAATTATATATCAATATATTTTGTCTATATTTTTTAATATATATAGAGCTAGTGTGCAGGTTTTATTTTTAAAAAAACCTACGAGTAGTATAGGGACAGGTATAGACTAGTTTAATAAAAGTATGGGATAGGAGCAGGCTGAGTTAGAACTCACTGCATTGCAATCTGAGCTCCAAAGTTAAAGGATAAAACTTGCATCAAGTTCTCTATATCCATTTTAACCAATTCTCAAATCAAATTGTAACGTGTACATTTTTTTTAAATGAATAATTTAAAGATTAAACTTGGACTCTTCTCAAGAAAAAATGTCATTGGAAAGGTGTACTCCTAACTTACGAGACTGATTTTGTGAATGTCGTGTAAGGAAAACCCCCCACAACACTGAATATATATACAAATAATTAAATCTTTATAGAATAATTACAATCTTTAATAAGGGGAAACAACTAATACTAATCGATACTTTACGCATATTCACAAATTTTAGTTGATATTTACACCACAAATATAAATGATAAATATCTAAATAAATCTTTAACACTTACCCTCGAGTTAGAGTATACAAATCGTATGCACTTAGCTTGGGACAAATATAATGGTTTCGAGGACCTCCAAAGGATTTCGTAAAGGTATTGTGTGCTAGAATACTCTGCCACCTCAAGATCACGGTTATCTTCCTGTGGAAATGTGAGCAACGATTCTTGAGGTGGAGTTGGAGTGATAGGCTCAACTAAAGGTATTATATGGTATGCCTCTATGCTCTGCCTAGTATAGTTAGGTGTACCACACAACGAAACATCTAAGAGTCAAGACCTGTTGGTGGCATCGATATTATTCTTGGCTTCAGCATAGAAAAAAGGTCATGGCACCATTTGCAACCTCTCTACTGAGACTGCCTCCTCCTTTTCCCTCGCCTTACACCAACCTAGCTATTTCTTCCCAGACTGAACCTCACACCTATAAACAAGCAGTGACTAATGGAAACTAGTGTAAAGCCATTAAGGAAGAGTTACATGCTCTGGAAGAGAATAATACTTGGTTTTTGACTGATTTACCTGAAAGGAAAAAGCTATTGGGTGCAAATGAGTTTATAAAATCAAGCATAAAGTTGATGGTTCCATAGAGAGATACAAGGCATGACTAGTGGCAATAGGGCTCGCACCAACGGTTTGGACTACTTTGAAACATTCAGTCCTGTAGCTAAGATGACTACCACTCAGCTGATCCTAGCTTTAGCAGCAGCCAAAAAATGATTTCTTAAGCAACTGGATGTGAATACAGCTTTCCTCCATGGAGACCTACATGAAGAGGTCTACATGGTCCCTACTCTAGGCCTTCAATCTGTCCAACCAAACCAAGTCTGCAAGCTGCAACGGTCCCTATATGGACTCAAGCAAGCCAGCAAACAATGGAACTATAAGCTAACTAAAGCTCTTCTTCAATGTAGATATACAAAATCCAATGCTGATTATTCCATGTTTGTCAAATCAGCCAATCATAAACTCACTGTCATACTGGTATATGTTGATGATATGTTATTGATAGATGATGATCTCACTGAAATCATTCTTGTAAAGAAGACTTTGGATGATAAATTTAAGATAAAAGATCTGGGGGATTTGAAATTCTTTCTTGGAATGGAAGTGGCGAGATCTAACAAGGGCATAACTCTATTTCAAAGGAAATATGCACTTGAGTTGATTTAAGATGCTGATTTATTGGCATGCAAACCAGTCTCAACTCCACTTGACCCATCCATGAAGTTACAAAAGAATGGCACCCAATCTGTTGCTAATCCAACTACATATATGAGGTTAATTGGCAGACATATGTATCTCATAAACACAAGACCTGACATTTCCTTCTCTGTTAGCTAATTGAGTCAATATCTAGCAGCACCAATGGTGGAGCATGAGCAAGCTACCTACAGAGTACTTAAGTACCTCAAATCTGCGCCAAGACAAGGACTATTCTTCCCATTCGATTATGATCTTAGGGTTTATGGCTTCAGTGATTTGGATTGGTGATCTTGCTTAGATACACGAAAATCAGTGTTTGGCTTCTTTTTTTTTTTTGTTTCTTAGGCCAATTCTTCATTTCATGGAAACGCAAGAAGCAACAAGTAGTAGCAAGGAGCTCAACTAAGGTTGAATATAGAGCACTGGCATTAGCTACTTGTAAGGCCCAATGGTTGGAGTTTCTTATGACTGACCTGCACATGTGCACAACAGCTCCAATTTCCTTGTTCTGTGACAACATAGCAACCAATCTTGTGTTTCATGAATGCAAGAAACACATTGAAATGGATTGCCACAGTGTGTGAGAGAAGCTGCAATTGGGCCTTATCCACCTTTTGTCCATCTCAACCGAAAGCCAACTTGCTGACATTTTCGCTTCTACTATGGTTTCCAAGCTAGGCCACATTGATCTATATAGGCCTGCTTGCAGGGGATGTCACCATCCACAGAAGAAAATACCTAAGGCTAGACCAGTTTCAGTTAGTTACTAGTCAGTTAGTGTAGTTGAGCTGTAACTATTCTGTTAGCAAATTTAGTTAGGAAAGTTTTCAGTTAGTTAGCAATTTTCCATTCAATGTATTGTATAAAAGCAGAAGTCTGAGTCCAATGGAAGTAAGTCATTTTCTCAGAATTACAGTTTCAATACAATGCAATACACCTTTCTCTCCTTCAATCTAAAATTCTCCTCTCCATTTTTTCCGAGAAAGTGAAACTTAACACCATGTATGGCCTTTATGTTAATTGCTTTTCTTTTCTTTTTTTTTTTTTCTTGCTCAAAAAGCATGGAAATAAGAAAAATGTTGGTTATTGCTACTGGTGGTGTTGTTATTGGAGGGATTGCACTATTTTAGTTCCGGGGAAAAGGGAATTGATTCTGAATTACCATCAACATCCCAACCGATCACATTCTTCACTATACCATCACTGCAAGACACTACTGCAGCATCACGGGCACCACATCGGAGTCCACTGGTACATATGTGATAGAAAAAATAAAAGAACACAAGGAGTACGTTAAGGTCATGCTGGTGTCAACCGAAGAAGTTGCTAAGACGAAGAGGTTACCCTTCAGGCCAGTTACTGCTTTTAGCTATATGATCCTAAGGGGAGTTCTTGACAAACTGTAGGTTCTAAGTAGTGTGCTTTTTTTGGGTGGGACTTTTGGTTCCCAAAATTATTTTGGCCAATTGTAGGTATTTTTTCTTTACTTTTTGTTTTAGCCTTAAGACATTACAATTATATCATGTGCATAGCTCAAATTTTCTACACAGACATTCAAACTTCCCAAATAACACAAATAAGTAGCTCACTAATGCCACAAATGAACATAATTAACCCTATCATTACTAATTGAACCAAAACCACACTAAGTTCATCATTCATTTGCCATAACCAAATAATCAAGCCTAGTGAAGTTAATGCTATAACCAAGAAAAAGAGTGCATTATATCTTATCTTGGCAAAGAAGCACGCCCTTTCAATTTGAAGATCAATTTATATGTGAAGATCAATAAAATATTGTGAGAATTATTCTATTTATTGAATTAAAATTTTTTTATTGAGGGAGATTAATGACCACTCTATTGTGTCCATAAATTTATAGAGGAATATCATGTTTATTATAGAATTCAACGGCTAGTCTTGCATTTTGGAGTTTGTTTGGATATTCACGTCTTCATAACTTTGGAATGATCTTGACATGATTTTCCTACCTATCTTGACTTTCTTCTTACATGAAGATATCATGGGCTTTTCACAGGCAATGTGTGCTGCATTCATATCAATGCGGAATGCATTCATATCAATATAATTATTTAAATTTCTTGAATTGATAATAATTAAATCAATATTTTGTAATATACAAACTTACTAGCACCATTAATTGCGTATGTTTGGTTTTACCAATTTGAGATATCAGTATTAATAATAAAATTGTTCTAATTGTTCATTATACATATCAAAAACTATAAAATATAGATATAATATATTATAAATTTATGACTTATTATCACTTGTTATATTGATATTAAATCAATTTAAGAATTACAAATTTTAATTAAAAGATAAAAGATTCACCATATTTTTATATTTTAACATAACTTACTTGATTCTAAATTTTTTTTCAAGCACTTCTCGATAACAATTATAAAAACTCTCAAATTCTTGACAATAAAATATATAATTGTCTACGGCAAAATACATGTATTGACAAATATCATTGTCATAATTTAATGATAGTATTGTCTTATGTTTATTATTATTATTATTATTATTGTATAACAGACCATTATCAAAAATTATTTTCTTCTTTTTTTTTAAAGAAAAAGCCTTTTTGAGTCCTTTATTACCAAAATTATTTGTTGAATAAGAACTATTGTGCAAATATTACTTCACATAATTATTTTTCTTTTAATTATATGATTTTCTTGGTGCCTGAAAAAGTAACTTTATTCAATTTGCACATTTCTAATATGAAATTTACGCTGTCAAGGTGCATAATAATTAGCATTTCTTCCCTTTTGTATGGGATGAGCTAAACTATTCATAGAATATTAACTTTTAAATCAACAGTGATCCATGTAATTATTTTTATTGTTATTATTTATTATATATTACCCTAGGCATAAAAATAGTCATATTCCATTGCATATTTTTAATGGCAAATTTATTCTCTTAAAAGAAGAGTATAATTGACATTTTTTTCTATTGCAAGCAATGACCAAGGAATTCAATCAAATTTATTAAAGTATTGCAAATTGTAGTACATAAGCTTTTGTTCACTATATCACCAATTGTTTTGTCAATTCCATCCTAAGATTCTACATTGTTTTGCTAGACCTTCAACTGTATAGAATATATGATAATTAATTCAATCAATAATATAATCTTAATTAGTACATAATGTTATTTCTAAACTTTATATATAAGTATTTTAAAACTCTTGAAATTTTTTAATATTAAAAAAATGTCTTTTCAAATTTTTCATTTTTTTGGAAGCAAATATGTTGTTAAAATTTGAGAATTGAAATTACTTTAAAAATAAAAAAGAAATTAAACTTTTAAACAAAAATTTTCAAATTTTTTTATTGACAATTAGTGATGACAAATATGTTACTATTTTTTATTCAAAATAATAATAATCCATTTAATTTTTGAGATTTCATTTATTTTTTAGTAATTATATTAATATGTAATAATATGGAATTTTTTTTACTGTATTTTTGTATAACTAAGCAAGTTTGAAGAAAAGTTTGTTGACTAGCACAATCATTATTAATTAAATTAAGAAACTATGAAGTTTTATGAAAAAGCATAATAACAAAAGTAAATTTAATCTAAGTGGAAAAATATTAGAGATAAATTTTAAATATTTATGATCATATTAAGCAATAAATAGTAAAATAAAATACTAACTAATAAACAAAACAATATACTACATGTAATTTACAAAATATACAGTAAAAACATTTTATTTGTTTGATCTAAAAATAATTTTAATTTTTCAGTTTTTTAATAATTCTAAGATGATTAATGTATTTATGATATACCACATTAAAGTGTTAATTTATAATTTAACTTTTAAAATTAATAATAACTGATAAAAGATTGATATCTTATATGAAACTAAATAAAATATATTGCATGGATTTTTTTCAAAGATGTTATAGTCAATTATTTTAAACTTGACCATGCATTAAATATTTTAAAGTTAAAAAAGTTTGATTTAAAAATAAAATCAAATTAATTTTTAAAATGATAAAAAGATTAATTCTCAAAATTATTTACAAAAATTATGTTGTCATGAGTTAAAGTTCAATGTAATTATTGAAGTTTTAAAATCTAACCATTTCAAAAATAAAGATTAATGTGTACTCATATAGTTGCAAATTATTAGAAATTACAATAAGCTTTAACTACAAATTATATTATTATTTAAGATAGTTATAAATTAAAATAAATTTTTATTATAAAATATAGCAATTCATATTATAATTGCAAGTTAGTGTGAGCAATGAAAGCAAATGTAGTGAATTTTACTATTTATACTTTAACTTTAAAAATTAATATATGAAACTAAATAAAATATTGCATGAAATTTACTTTTTTATTTTAAGATGTTATGGTCATTTCCTTTAAACTTGGCCGTTGAAAAAAATTGATTCAAAAATTAAATTAAATTAAATTTTAAAAATTTAAACAGATTAATTCTCAAAAATAAAATTATAAAAATTATGTTGCCATGAGTTAAAATTCAATGCAATTATTGAAGTTTTTACCTAACTATTTCAAAAATAAATATTAACGAATACTAATATAATTTTAAATTATTAGAAATTAGAATAAATTTTCACTACAAATTATATTATTGTTTATGATTGTTATAAATTAAAATAAATTTTAATTATAAAATATAATAAATCATATAATAATTGGAAGTTATGTAGTGAATTTTACTATATATATATATACACTTTAATTGTTAAAATTAATATATGAATCTAAATAAAATATTGTCTGAAATTTATTTTTTTTAGGAGGTAATAGTCACTTCCTTTAAACCTGGCCATTTAAAAATATGATTTGGAATAAAATCAAATTAATTTTTAAATAGATTAATTCTCAAAATTAAAATTACAAAATTGTGTTTCCATGAGTTAAAATTCAATGTAATTATTGAAGTTTTTGTCTAATTGTTTCAAAAATAAATATTAATGAATACTCATATAGTTGTAAATAATAGAAATTAGAAGAAATTTTCACTACAAATTATATTAGTGTTAATGATAGTTATGAATTAAAATGAATTTTAATTGTAAAATATAATAAATCATATAATAATTAGAAGTTAGTGTGAGCAATGAACGGAAATGCAGTGAATTTTACTTTATATAGCAGTTTTGGACTGCTATAGTAGTCATTTACCACTACAAATGTATATAAACGATTAAGATAATTTAAGTGGCTTCTTTTTACTTATTCTTCCTAAGAAGAATGTATGGACAATCTAGGAACTTAGAAAGAAGATTTTTATAAACAAAAGAACTGATTTCAAGAAATAATAGACTTTACAGAAAAGTTAAGGAAAAGATTTTTTGGCGTTTGAGCTCTTATAGTCGTTCATATTTTCTTGAAAGTTCAACATCTTTATTCATAGATGGTCTCTCCTTGTGACAATTACCCTTGATTTGCTTTCCAAGTGACACGCTTTGATTATCAGCTTGTGTCTTGGAAACATAATCTAAAAGAGTAGCTCATCTAATGTCAGAGCCTTTTTACAGAAGCCGTTAATGAGTTGAAGTTTCTGAAGTCCATCAGAAACTACTTTTCTATTTTCTGAGCATGGTTTCTAAGCTTCTTCTTCTAGAAGTTTTGATGGTTGCCCGAAAGGGCTAAAGAGATGACATGTCAGTCTGAAAACTAGTTTTGACTTTTAATTTTGAAATTCAAAATTCAAAATTTTCCCTCCTTTTTAGTGAAGTGAATTTTCTAAAGAGCACTATCAGTTCCTTGTTGGTTCTTCGGTCTCTGATCTTCAATCTTGACTTTAAGATGATGAATGATTTTCGATTGTGATGATTGAAGATTGAGTAACACGTTGGTATCAGATTTTGTATATATCATATCTTCATTCTCAACGTCCTTTCTAATGTCTTGTACCACTTTCTAAAGATTCTTTCCTTGGTTTCTTATTATTGCTTTGATTTTCTTCATTCCTTAATGCATGTAAGTGTACTTTACACGAAATAATATTCATTTCATTTAAGCTCAGCTCTTACCACGAGATAAAATATGCTTACACATGCATAGTGAAATTATTTTCCCTCAAGTCCGTGTTATGAACTTTGGAAATACCTGTTTTGTTTAGTCAAGAAACTCAAAGTAAACATTAGTCATTCTTCAAAATATTTTCTTCAAATTGACTTTATTATTATTCAAAACATTAAAGCTCATACTTTTTGAAGGGCTCTGGAGCTTACAATCTCCCCATTTTTTATAATGACAAATCAATTTGAATAAAATCTTTTGAAGAGATGTTGAAAGAAATATAATGAAATGTATCTTGATAAGCAAATGTTCTTTCAAACATCACAGACTCTAAATTTTAGTAAGTCCTTTTCTTAAGGCATGATTGGATGTCTTCAACAAAATTTTGAAGCCTTAAGTTAACTTAAATCAAAGCTGTTTGGTTTATGATAATATTTTTTGAATTAAATCAGAGTGCTTCTTAAGGTTATATCATAAAGATACCAAAATAGATGTCATCGTTTAAGTCTTTTTGTACCAACAACTAAATTTTTTGTTATAAAAAGACTTTCTAAAGTTTAGATGTGCTTGAATAAAAAACAAGTAAAACTTCTGATATTCTTTCTTGATTAAAATCCTTATTCAGCACATTCTTTTCCTAGGCCCTTTTTTTTTAAAAAAAAAAAGATTGATGCTCAAAGATGTATATATGATAGACCTTTAGGGTTTAGTGATACTTGTGTAGTTTTTTATGCTCAAATAGGAATCAATTTAGAGTGAATTAAAGCAGCAAGCACAATATGTTCTAACATGCATCAGTAACAATAACTATATTGATGTATATAAAAAAAAATGCGATATGCAGATGCTTTAAAAAAATTTAAAGAATTTAAATTTCTTTTGAGTAGCTCCTTATTAGTTTACTCTCCCTGTCTTTCTCAGCACAAGATTTTCGTCTCTTTTCTTCTCCCCTTTTGACTTCAGCAAAAAAGAAGTGTTCTGGAAGTTGGGAATGACATCACTAGCCACGTTATTTCCAAACAATCATCATTAGAAATTCCTATTGTCTTCATAACTGAATTTCGAGTTTGTTGAGGCAGATGTTGATACAACATTACTTTCAGCAATAATATGAGTTTCAATGAGCTTTAGCTACAAAGCAAATGATGGGTGACTGGATAAAGTAGCATTGACGTGAGCAGAAGTTGGTTCTGAGATAAGTAGCTTTATCTTCTATTCTGCTCCTTGAAAGAGTGAAAGGTCATTTCCCGTATTAGAAGTTACTTTACATTTCTCATTGTTTGCATAACCATTTTCAGCATCTACTGCAATCACTTTCAAGAATTGCGTCTTTTTCTGATTATGTTAGTTTATGAGCTTACAAGTTGATTTCTTTTGGCTTCAACTTGGAGTTATGAGAGTAGAGTACCCAGAGAAGTGAATGCTTTATGCAGATTTTAAAACAATTTTAAGTTCAAAAGATTTTTCAGAACACAAAAACGATAGTCAGCTAATGGTTTAGTAAATATGTCTGACACTTAGTCTTCAGTATCTTCAAATATTAATTTGACATTTCCTTTTTTAACATGATCTCTAATAAAATGATGTTTTATAGCAATATGCTTGGATCTGAAGTGCTGAATGGGATTCTTAGCAAGATTTATAGCACTGATGTTATAACAGAAGATGAGGATTTTGGAATACCTCAGGTGATAATCTTCTAGCTAATTTTTTATCCACAACATTTGAGTACAACAGTTTGCAACTACTACATATTCTACTTCTACAGTAGAGATGGCAATGGTATTTTGCATTTTATATGACCAAGTGATCAGGCTATTTCCAAAAAAGCAACAACATCCACTGATGCTTTTTCTCTCTACTCTATCTCCTGTGAAGTCAGCATTAAAGTAACCTACAATCTCGCAAGATATACCTTTCTCATACCATAAGCCGAGATTTGTAGTACCTAATAAATATATGAAAATTCTCTTCACAGCGTTTAAGTGTGATTGCTTTGGGTTTGATTGAAATATAGTACAAATCCTCACACTTAATTGAATATCTAGTCTACTAGCTGTAAGATATAGCAGTGACCCAATCATTCCTCTATAATTACTTTCTAAGACCTTTTCACCATTCTCATCAGCATTAATGATTTCAAATGGATGCATGGGAGTACTAATTGGTTTTTCTTGATCCATGTTAAAATTTTTCAAATGTTCTTTTGTATATTTTTCTTGATGGATCAAAGTTCCATCCTTTTGTTGTTTTATTTGCAAACCAAGGAAAAATTTTAGTTCACCCATCATGCTCATTTCAAATTCACTCTGCATTAGTTTTAAAAATTTTTCACAGAGAGAATGATTAGAGGCGCCAAATATAATGTGATCAACATATATTTGAACTATTAGAAAGTGATTATTAAATTCAAGAGTAAATAGAGTAGTATCGATATTATCTTTTTTGAACCCATTTTTAAACAGAAAGCTGCTCAGTCTTTCATACCAGGCTCGGGGAGCTTGTTTCAGGCTGTAGAAAGCCTTAGTTAGCTTGAAGACATGATTGGGAAGGTTTTCACTCTCAAAACGCAGAAACTGCTTTATATATACTTTCTCAGAGAGAAAACCATTTAGAAAGGCAGACTTAATATCCATCTAGTAAAGAGTGAATCCCTTGAAGGCAGCAAAAGCAAGTAGCATTCTTATGGCTTCCAACCTCACTACTAGTGCAAAGGTCTCATCATAATCAATTCCATCTTATTGATTATAATTTTGTGCAACTAATCTTGGTTTATTCCGGACAACTTTGCCTGCTTCATCCAATTTGTTCCTAAACACCCATTTTGTCCCGATGATGGTTTTTCCTTTGGGTTGCTCCACACGAGTCCATATTTTGCTTTTCTTAAATTGATCCAGTTCTTCTTCCATGGCCTCCACCCAACTTTGATTCTTAAAGCTTCTTCAATTTATGCAGGTTCAATAATGGAGATGAAAGCACAGTTTAACGTATTTCTTAGGGATGATATGGTTTTCACTCCCTTATAAATGTCCCCAATGACGCTATTATGAGAAACTTCCTTAAAATCAGAAACTCATTCATAGTTTCTGTACTTATGATATCCTTAAGCTTCTCTTTCATCTTCAGGTTGCTCATCTTCATGTTCAGAGTTATTACTTTCTAAAAGGCTTTGGTGTTCTTAGCATACTTTCTGAAGTGTTTGAGTTTTGGAGTCTATTTTCTGATGATGAAGCTTTCATCTGCTTACTTTCTAAGTCTTCTTTGAGACTCAATTTTTTAAGAACTTCTTCCAAATCATCCAGGTCATCATCAAAGTCTTTCTTGAGCTCCTTGAACCTGATATAAATTGTCTCTTCAACCCATAGCATTCTTTTATTGTATACTTGGTAAGTTTTAGAGACAGAAGAATATCCTAGGAAAATACCATTATCAGATTTTGGATCAAACTTTACAAGTTTGTCTCTGGTGTTAAGTATGAAGCATGATGAGCCAAAGATATGAAAATATAAAATGTTAATTTTCTACCCTTCCATAGCTCATGGGGAGTCTTTTTGAGGATTGGTCTTAGAAATATTCGATTTTGTATGTAACAAGAGGTGTTCATAACTTCTGCCCAAAAAACTTCTGATAAGCCACTTTCTAAAATCATTGTTCTGGTCATCTCTTGCAAGCTTCTATTTTTCCTTTCAACAACCCCATTTTAGTTAGGAGTTCTAAGTGGAGAAAACTTGTGAAGAATGCCATGTTTTTCACAAACTCTTTAATAATATGATTTTTCAAATTCTCCCCCATGATCAGATCTAATGGAGACAATTTGTGAATTCTTTTCAATACAAATACATTTTGCAAAAATTTTAAATCTTTCAATTACCTTATCCTTGGAAGCTAAGAAAATAACCCATGTAAATCTAGTGAAGTCATCTACAATGACAAGACAATATCTCTTTCTAGCAAGATTAGCAGTCTAGGATGGACCAAAGAGATCTATATGTAAAAGTTCTAGTGGTTTAGTGGTTGATACCACATGTTTACTATGGAAAGAAGCTTTGGTTTGCTTACCTTTCTCACAAAAAAATCCTTGTTAATCTGATTTTCGATAGTCCTTTAACAAGCTCTTTCTGAGATAGCTCAGAGATAAGCTTCATACGAGTATGCTCAAGCTTCTTATACCATAACCACTTTTCATCAATAAAGGATGTCAAACATATTACATCTTGGTCTTGAAGATCATCCAAAAATAACACATACGTGTTATCATGCCTTTTACGAGATAATATAACTTGTCCTAAGATGGGACTAACTGTTTTACAAGCATGACCATTAAAAATAACATTAGAACCTTGATTACAAAATTGGCTTATACTTAAAAGGTTGTGAGCCAGACTACCAACAAACAATACATCAGAGATTCGGTAAAAATCATCCTTACCGACATTTCCAATACCTCTGACTTTGGCTTTTCCTCCATCAGTAAATTTTACTAATCCTGAATTCGTTGGTCTCAAATTCTTAACCATTTTCTAGATTCGGACATGTGTCTGGAGCAACCACTGTCCATGTACAACTTGATGTCAGGTTCCATATGTATTCTCAGGCACAATAGCAACAAGCACATCTTTTAATTTAGCTACCCATACTTTCTTAGGTCCTTTTGGGTTAGTGGCGTAAGAAAAAGTTTTTTCAACCTGTTTGACTGATTTCCTTTTCATGAAGCACTTGTCAAGTGGATGTCCTTTTTTATAATAGAGAGTGCAAGGGATTTTGTCTTTCACTTTTTTTAGCCGAGTTGTTTTTCCTTTCTCATCCTCCATTGCTTCATATCCTAACCTAGTTTTTTGAAAATAAGGCCACTGAACACCAAGCATTAGATCAAGATTTTGTTGGCCATTTATCATTTTTTTCTAGGTCAAATTTCAAAAGCTTTGTTGTTTTCTCCTTTTCAAAATTAATTTTCTGATTTTTATCATTCTCTTTGGAGACTTTGATTTTTAAGGTTTTGAGTTTAGTATTTGAATCTTCATTTTCCTTTCTCAATTCCTCTTTCTCAATCCTTAGTTTTTCAACTTTTGAATTTTCCAATTTAAGTTCTAAAACAATTTTTTAATGTTCTCTTTTTAAGTTGAGACAATGAGAAGAAATCATTTGAGAATTTTCAAGCAATTCTTCATACAATGCCAGTAATTCATCATAAGAGGGACTGGAGTTAGAATTATTTGCCTCAGGTTCATCTTCTGAATCATAGCCGGCCATAAAGCAAAGATTCGCTATGTCTTCTTGTTCATCTAGGCTTTCTAATCCTTCCTTTTCTTCATCAGAGTCACTCAATGTCGCCAACATTCCTTTTGTCTTGTTGGAGAACTTCTTTTGTAGACCTTTCAGTTTGGGACATTCAGGTCTGAAGTGACCTTTTTCTCCATAATTAAAATAAGTGATGCTCTTTAGCTTCACTTTGCCTTTCTTGTTTCTTTTCACATTGATGTCTCTTCTTCTTTTTAGCTTGCATTTCCAAGCTCTTAACATCTTCCTTACCAGCATGGAGATCTCATCTCCATCATCATCTTCAAAGTCATTATCAGATTCGTCCTCATCATCAAAGGTTTTAGCAATTTTCATTGCTTTCCCTTTACTTGACTTCTAATGGGATGACTTCAAGGCTATGGAATTGTTTTTTCTTATGGATTCACCATGCATTTCTACCAGCACTACTTCATGGGTTTTGAGAGACCCAATAAGTATGTCCAAGCCCAGAGTTTGAACTTTTTTAGCTTCAATAATGGCTGTTACTTGAGGCAGTCATTTAGCAGGGAGACTTCTTAATATTTTTCTAACTAGCTTAGAGTTAGAATATCTTTCGTCGAGACCTTGTGGTCATGTCATCAATACTCTCTTGATATATCATTTTAAACATTTCATATTGATGGACCAACATGTTGATCTTTGTCTCCTTGACTTGGTCAATTCCTTCGTCCAGCATGAGCAGTCTATCCCATATTTCCTTTGCCGTGTCATAAGCAATAATTTTGTCGTATTCAACTTTCCTTAGTGCACAGGTGAGTAGATACTTAGCTTTGGCATTCAGTTGAACCTTGGCCTTATGTTGCTCTGTCCATCTGGTTCAAAGAACTTCTCTTGATGTGAAGGATGCACCATCTATTTCGGAATCACTTCGGTTGGAATATATTCCCCTTCTTGAATTATTTCCCATAAATCAAGACTTGTATATTTCATGAACAGCTCCATACGATCTTTCCAATAGGCATAGTGTCCACCACCAAAGAATGTTGGTTTGTTGATAGAGTGTCCTTCTACTATATGAATGTTTTGTGCCATTTTTCTTCGAATCTTTGTCTTCTGTAGTTGTTAGAATGCTCAACCCCTTAGAGGCCAAGCTCTTATGCCATTTGTAGGTATGAAAGTGCACAAAAATGGGGGGTTGAATCATGTTTCTCTTTTCGAAACCTTTTGAAATTGGAACTTGAAACAAAACTATCAAGTGTGAAGCTTGAATTGTAGTGGAAACACTATTAAATTATTCATAAAGTAACTTTCTGAATTAAATGATAAGAGTAAATAAACTGAAATGATAAATATTAACAGAGATGTATTATGTAATGTTAAACACTGAAAATAAGGAGATGAAAGATAAGAAGATACTGTACAAGAATTGTATACAGGTTTAGCTAGCACTTGTCTACATCCAGTTCTCAGCAATCACTGAGTTCATTAATCTTTCTCAACCTAAGAAAGCAAAAAATTGTATAGTTTTTACAATAGTCTTCCTAAGCTCTCTAGTGACAAATAGAAAACACCTACTGTCACACACCAAGTAGTTCTTCACCAACCTCTTCAAGCTGAATCGATTAGTTTTCTACCAGGTTCTCCATGCTAAACTGTGAACAGCAAAAGATGTTCTTACTGTCATGTTGCAAGCAGTTTTGTTATAACCTCTTCAAGCTATTCTTACCAATCACTACTGGATCGAGGATACAGAGGTTTAGTGTTTGGTTTACAGCTCAAACTAACCTGGACTCAAGTTTCTTTACAAATGTATATAAATGATAATCCTAAGATAACTTGAGTGACTTCTTTCTACTGATTCTTCATAAGAAGAACATATGAACAATCTAGGAACTTAGAAAAAAGAATTTTATGAACAAAGGAATTGATTTCAAGAAATAATAGACTTCACAAAAAAGCTGAGGAAAATATTTTTCAGCGTTTCTGCTCTTATGGCCATTTGTCTTTTCTTGAAAGCTCAATATCTCTATTTATAGATGGTCTCCCTTTGTGACCATTGCCCTTGATCTGCTATCCAAGTGACATGTGTTGATCATCAACTTGTGTCTTGAAAACATAATCTAGAAGTATAGCTTGTCTGGTGTCAAAACCATTTTATAGAAGCTGTTAATGAGTTGAAATTTTTGAAGTCTATTAGAAACTACTTTTCTACTTTCTAAGCACGATTTCTGAGCTTCTTCTTCTGGAAGCTTTGATGATTGACCGAAGGGGCTAAAGAGATGATGTGCCAATCTGAAAACTAGTTTTGACTTTTAATTTTGAAATTCAAAATTCAAAATTTTCCTTCTTATTCAGTGAAGTGAATTTTCTGAAGAGCGTTATTAGTTCATTGTTAGTTATTTGGTGTTTTGATCTTCAATCTTGGCTTTAAGATGATGAATGATTTTTGATTGTGATGATTGAAGATTGAGTAACACGTTGGCATTAGATTTTGTATGATATCTTCATTCTCAACATACTTTCTGATGTCCTGTGCTACTTTCTGAAGACCATTTCCTTGGTTTCTTGTTCTTGTTTTGATTTTCTTCATTCCTTTATGCTTGTAAGTGTATTTTACATGATATAATATTCACTTCATTTAAGTTCAATCTCTTACCACAAGATAAAACATGTTTGCACATATGTAGTGAAATTATTCCCACTCAAGTCAGTGTTATACACTTTGAAAATACCTGTTTTGCTTGGTCAAGAGACTCAAGGCAGAGATTGTCGCTCTTCAAAATATTTTCTTCAAATTGGCTTTGTTGGCATTCAAAACATTAAAGCTCATACTTTTTGAAAGGTTCTGGAGCTTACAGCATTGAGTATGAATATTTAGAGATAACATGCTTCCTGAAGGTTTTCAAGAATTATATGTATTTAAGAGATATTGTTACAAGCTCAGAGACAAAGTTTAGTTATGAAATCTATATAAATTACTTAGGTTTCTTGATTTTAAGACAAGACGGTAGTTATAGATAAATAGACAATGACTTAATGGTTGTAAGAAATCGTTAACTTTGATACCAAATAGTCCATTAGAGGACAATCTCCCTTTATCAAAGAAATCAATTATGACACCTAGTTATGTGTCCAATACGAGATCTTATGAGGTACCTATAGAAATCAGAGAAATTCCTGAGATTTTTATTGTTTATGCTATATATATATGTGTGTGTGTGTGTGTGTGTGTGTGTGTGTGTGTACTTACATAACCAAAGATTATTGTTTCTCTATTAGATTATTGTTATTTATGATTTGTACAATACTGATTTTTAGATTATTATGTATGTACATTTGAAAAATGATTTCAAAGTCAATGCATTAAATATTATGATTATATGTATCTTTGTTGGTTGTCCCATGTAAGGGTTATAGGTGATAGTCTATTCACTGACTTTCAGATGAAACTAACCCCTATCATTTCCTCCACTTACAGATACAATAGGTGCTCAAGGTCGCTCTTAGACTTTTCGCTAGCAACATTAGAGTTTTCAATTCGATGAGCATTATTTCGAAGTGAAGTATCTTTTGAGTTTTGTTAGTGTGCTCCGGGTATTGTGCAAACAAGGCCCTAGAACATGTTTTTGCTTTTATACCATGATTTGAATTACAAAATTGTAATTATGATTTATAGTTTTCATGGTTCTTTTGTACTCAGCAACTCAATATATTTTGTATTATAATTATAAATTCAAACCTAATTTATGATATGGATTAATCATGCTTGTTATATTTCCAAATTGCTATTTAATTTAGGTTTTGAAAGGATTTTATGATTCAAATTATTCATATAGTACGACTCAATGATCATGAAGCTTACATGGAGGTGAGATTTCTCACGTGCCGGTCACATTCACAAATTGGATCGTGACATAATGCATCCAAGAAAGAACAAGGTTGTGTTTTGATGCAAGAAGGAAGAGTGGTGGCTTATGCCTCTAGGTTGCTTAGGTCTCATGAACGGAACTATCTAACCTATGAGCTATAGTTACACGCTATAGTATTTTCCATCAAAATTTGGAGACATTATTTGTATGGGGGTAAAGTTTGAGGTTTATAGTGATCATAAAAGTTTGAAATATCTTTTTGATTAGAGGGAATTAACATGAGACAAAGGAGGTGGATGGAATTTTTAAAGGACTATGATTTTGAATTAAAATATCATGCTATCAAAGCTAATATAGTGGTTGATGCGTTAATCAAAAAGTCCTTGCACATGTCTCTAATGTTGATAGAAAAGCACCTAGTGAACTTAAAATAGAATACGATTTGAAGCACCAAGTAAGAAATGCCCATGAAAGTGATGAGTTTATAAAGTCTCATGAGAGTAAGATACAAGTAGAATAACTTGAGCATTTCCAACTTGATGAAAAGGGAGCTATGATGCATGAAGGAAGGTTATCTGTGCATGATAAAGAAGAATTGAAGAATCAGATTTTGGCTGAGGCACATTGTAATAAATTCCCCATGCATTTAGGAATAACAAAAGATGTACCAGGACCACAAGTTGTTTTGGTGGAATGACATGAAAAATAACATTGCTAATTTTGTAGCTAAGTGTCTTATTTATCAAAAGGTTAAGATAAATCACCAAAAACTTGCAAGGTTATTACAATCTCTATATATCCTTGAGTGGAAATGGGATAGCATATCAATTTGATTTTGTTATAAGATTACCAAGAACTCCTTCAAGCTACGATGTTGCATGGGTAATTATTCATAGATTAACCAAGTCTACCCATATCCTACCAATAAAGATTGGTTAGCCATTATATTGGTTGGCTCAGAGATACATTCAGGAAATCGTAAGGTTAGATGGGGTATCAATTAGCATAGTCTCATATAAGGATCCTAAATTTAGTTCAAAGTTTTGGGTAGTCTTACAAGATGCCATAGGTACTAAACTTCATTTTAGTACAGTTTACCACCCTCAAACATATGGTCAGACAGAGAAAACTATCCAAACGTTGGAGGATATGCTTAGAGATTGTGTGCTAGAGCTGGAAGGAAGTTATGATACTCATATACTATTAATAGAGTTTTCCTACAATAATAGTTACCATTTAAGTATAGACATGGCACCGTTTGAGGCTCTATATGGTAGAAAATATAGGTCACCCTTATGTTGGTTTGAAGTGGGAGAAAAAAGTTTACTAGGACCAAATTGTTAGCTCCAAAACCTTTCAAAAGCATTTGCTTGGAGTTTTGAGTAACAACAAACTAATTTTGTTAAAATATTTTGTAAAAAGACTAATATTTTTCTTGAGCTTTCGTGAGCACTCAACATAGCTATTCTCGTTAATATACAAGCCCCTTAAACAAGTTTTGTTTTCATGATATCGCGTGTAAATATATTTAATCTCATTCAAAGATATTCAAAACTTAAATGAAGAGATAAATAATCCTTGAAATGGATGTCAATATGTTTGACACATGAAGGAGAGCTTTCAACAACAAGAGATAACTCTAAGATCTTCAAAAAGTAGCCTTCGTCTTCAGGAATTGATATACAATGAAGAATTCCATCATCCTATGAAGCAAGTTATGGTTACATATTCAATTGTGATGATATAATGTGCAACAAGCTCTGATTGAGGCTTTGAAGATAAAAGGAATGTTTAGAAATTGATACGGCGCTTTAAAAAGCATGTTTAGTCTTAAATGGTGCACCTTTACAGAATAAGATAGAAATTCAAATTTCAAATTAAAGTCAGACCCAAAAAGGGAATGACATTGACATCTCACTTTTAAATTTGGTCAATTGTCCCAGGTTCTAGAAGAAAAAAAAAAGTTCAAAAAGCAAAAAGTAGTTTCTATAGATGCACTTAGAAACCTCTATTTGACAATAGTCTCTGCAACTGAAAAAGTGGCTCTGACACAGTCGAGCTACTCTTCTAGACTGCCTTTCTAAGACACAAAAAAAGATTAACACATGCCATTCGGAAAAGAGATCAAGGGCAACATTCATAAATAAGAAATCAAGTATAAAAGGAGATCATGTGCTTACAATGAAATGACTTTTTTTGGTCAATACTTTATGCTGAATTGCTAAAGAACACAAGAACTCTCCTTCATCTTCTGTAAAGCTACTATTGCTTATAATTGGTTTCTACTTCTATAAAAATCTTCTTTCTAAGTTATTATTAGATAACATTTTCTTCCTAGGAAAAATCATTAGAAAGAAATCATTCAAGTTTTCAGTTCATACATTGTATTAATCTAAGAAAACTTGAGTGTTTGATAGTTAAAGTGAACCAACCCACAAATATCTTTGTATCCTGATTCAGTAGTGATCATCGTGAGTTTAGTTTAGAGAGGCTAGTGAAAAACTACTTAGAAGTGACAATAGAGTGTACTAATAGTCACGTGAGATAGCTTGAAAAGGCTATTAAAAGACTATCTGACTTTCTCAGGGAAGAGAAAGAGTTGATTAATGGAACTCAACAGGTTGTTGAGAGCTATATATATGCAAGTTGGCTGAACCAATATAAAGCTCCATGTGTAGTATCTTTCCTTTCTCTTAGTCTCTTTTATATTCTATTATGTGTTTATCATCAAGGCTTTTCTGGGAAAACTATTTTTAATCAGTTTCTTATTTATACTTTAGTTCAGAGAGTTACTTTTTGATACTCATTGACTATATTTCCACTGCACTTCACGTTCACACTTGGTAGTATTTGTTTCAAAGTTTGCAGAAAGTGAGAAGGAAAGAAAAGTGAAAGCATGATTCAATCCCCCTTCTCGTGTACATTTCAATCTACACAAACATGGTGTAACAAACCAAGAGAAGATCAGGTTAGTTAGGGAAAACTACTCACTACACAAAGAGGACAAAAAAGTTATGTTGATAAAAAAGAAGGAGGCCTTTGGAATTTAAAAAAAGGGATCATATCTTCTTTAAAGTCAGTCTGCTTACTAGAGTTGATAGCGCTCTTAAATCCAAAAAGTTGAGCCCAAAATTCATTGGTTTATTCCAAATTCTTAGAAGAGTAGGACCAGTTGCATATCAAATCACATTTCCACCTAATCTTTCAAATGTTGATAATGTATTCTATGTATCTCAGCTCAAAAAAGTATTGTTTTGATCTTATTCATCATAGATATGAGACAATGCAAATAAGAGATGATTTGACATATGAAACTAAATCAATACAAATCATAGATTGATTTGTCAAGAACCTAAGAGGAAAAGAAATTCCTTTGGTCAAAGTGGTTTGGAAATGGTTGTAACATGAGGAAGTAACATGGAAACTAGAATATGAGATTAATTAAGAAGACTTACTCAGAGTTATATCAAACAGGTTAACGAATTCTTGGGCCAAAATTCCTAAAAAGCGAAGAGAATTTTAACATCCCTTTTTTCATAAATAATTTGTCTAATTATTGTAGTAATTTTTGAGTCAAACTTAAATATTTTATTTGTCTTACTTGATAATTTTATATTAATATTTATTTTAAAGAATATATCAAAAAGTTAAAATACATGTACTAACTGTTTAAAGTAAGACTGTAAATTAATTGGAATAAGTTCAAAATATATTATGCTAAGTTAGGAATAACATTTACTAGAAAAAAAAAATAAGAAATATTATATTGAGCATTAACATTTAGGCCTACAATTTTACATTAAATGATAAAAAGAGCAAAAAAAACAAAAAACTACCCAGGCGACACATTTACGCACTTACGCACTGCCAATCCCTAACCACCCAATACTATCTATAAAAAAGGGAAAAGGTAAAAGTTTTTGTGTGTGTCATGAATGAGTGTTTGAGAGTAAGTGAGAGAGTGACATGAGAAGAAGGAAGGAAATAAAAAAAGACAGGAGAGAGAAGAAAAAGAAAGAAAGAAAGAGAAAGAAGGAAAAAAAGAAAGGTCATAGTATTTTACACGAAAAGAAGTTCAACATGTACACATCACTTTTATCTATCTATGAAATTAGAGATAGAAAATCAATTTAGTCCTATGCAAAATTAAATCATGGCTACATCTATTAAGTACTAATAATTAATAGTACTTTTTGTACATCTTTTTATATTTACAATGCATACTCTTACTTATTATTGTCATTTTATTTTATCATTTCTTTATATCTATGAATGATGATGGACCTAAACATTGATTAATATAATATTGATCACGTAATCAAAAAGAATATCTTTTTCCATCACCAGTCCCATCAATTTACCACACTCTATTTTCTTCTATTTATTTTAGGGTTTAATTATAAAAATTCCCTTCTCTCCTCACTAGTCTCGTCAGTTTACCGCACTCCAGTTTCTTCTTTCTATTATTTTTATTCCTTTATACTTATGCTGTCCAATATTCAATTCAAGTTACTTTAATATTCCCTTTTCATTCATGCTATTATCTATCACAATCTATTTTATTATTATTTCATTTTTAGAATTTCTTATACTGTCTATATGATCTTTTGACTGTCAATATTTATAATAATTTCGTTAAGGGACCTATACTAAGAGCAAAATATTAAATATAACCCTAAAATTAAGTAAATGTTATCTTACATGGATTTGAAATATTAAATTAATTATGACTTTATGATGACAAAGACCAACTCATGGACCATGATAAAATGTCAAAAAAAATTAATAAAAATTATCTTATTTTTTGTCCCTTTAGAAATTAATGTTTAGATTGACAACTCTATGGTTTGAGAAATTTTATTGAGATATTATTTTGTTTTTTCAAGCTTATATTCTTGCATGTGCACTTATTTCAATTTATTGCCTACTTTATGTTTTACTATTTAATTTGTTTTATTATTATTATTTTATTAAATTTATTTAAGTTTTATTTATGGATTAATTTTATGCATTTCTTATTATGAATTTATGCACAATATGAATTAATCAATTTAAAAAGATGTCTTATCAAAATTTTCTACTAACCATCAAGAAAACAGAGAAATAAATATAAAATCCTTTTATATTACTTGCTTTGGTTAGTGTCGTGTAAAAGTCTAATTTTGTTGTCACAATGTTAAAGAATGACACCAAAGACTAGGAATTCCCTAAGAAAAGGTCTTCAACTATGTGTAAGACAAACAGACAAATGAAAGTAAAAAACAAAAATAAAGAATTCATAATTCTTGCAAGATTTGCAAGACATATTTTGCATTATTGCTATTATTTATGCTATGACAATTTATCCTATGATAAAATTGTGGCCCTGCGTATTTTCCATATAAGCATGACTGAAACCAATCATAGTTCAAACAATTTAAAACCATTCATTTTCTACTGAGAATTTTTCAATTCTCATTTTTTTTTATTCTTATTTCTAGTGGATTCAAATTAGCTGAGTAACGCCGAATGGAGGGCGGCTCCTAGGAACTTAAGGAATATTATGTTTAATTAATGTGTAATTTTCTATTGCGAACTTTAGAAATGTTCAATTTGTAATTAATGACATTAAGTATTCATGCTAGAACACTATTCTTGAAATCTTTTTACTTAATGTTAACCATTACGCTTCATGTGTAAATTCTTGTTATTAGCTTTTGTATGAATAGGTGTTACAATAGTTTGTTATCTAGCATAATTTGATACTGTTTTGAATTTTTATTAATTAACAAAGCAAAATCAATTTTACAATGTCAACTAATAAAAATTCAAGAAATTGTCACATGGTGAGTAGTTATCATAGTGGGTAGCATGATTTGACATTTTTTTCAAATTTCTATTGATTGATTTATTTTACAATTATTATTTGATGAAATTAATTTTTGATGTAGTAATAGTATAAATGATATCTATAAGGTATTCAAACATATATTGTCACGTAGTCAAAAGTGATTACTCCTATATCCACTACTTGAAAATATGGATGTTTACAACTTGGCCCAACCTGACAACGCGGCCTTGACCGAAGCTTATTGTGACGGGCTCAGGTTTTAAAATTTGACTTGGTGCACTTTTCAAGCTTGGTTCGAGTCATACTTTGGGTTAGCTTGACATTGTCTGAAGTCAAATAAACCTTGTAGATTTTTTTTTATAATAATTAGTGATAAATTGTAAGATTTTATAGTTCAATTAATATATTTTCTATTAGTTGATGTTATTTTTATATTGATATGGTTTGTTTTGAAATATATATGACAAAATATCTCTTAAATTTTATTTTTTACTTGTAAAATTTCATAACTTTAATATGTATAATATTTAAATCCTTATATGTTTTTTGAAGATCGGGGTAACCCGGTTGACCTTATACTAGTCAAGTCATTATCGGGTCAGGTTCGAGTTCCAAAAATTGACCCGATCTAACAATCGAGTTGAGCTTGGGTTTGATCCAACTTGGCCCATGTATACCCCTACTTGAAAAAATATTTAAATGAAACAATTAATTGGATAACAATGTAAAAATATTTTACACTGTCAATATATTAATAGTAAATTCTTTTTTTTGAAATTTTATTTTGGTTATATTTTATTTTCTTATAATATTTCCAACTTCTATATTTTTATCATAATACGTGTAACGAACATGGTAAACCTATCAAAGTAATTTTTTTACAAATCATTTATGGATAAATTTTAAAAGAGTAATAATTAAGACATCAATTTATAAAAATTATTTAAAAATTTTATTTTTATTATTATAATTATATTTTATATGAAATGTTATATTATTTATCATGTATTATAAATTTATATATTAATTTTTATTTATTTATGTATTTTAAGTTATATATTAATTTATGATACAAATTTTCATTAATTATTTATTTAAAATTTTATTATAAAATTTTATGTAAAATAAATATTTGATTCTAAAATTTTAAAATTATCTATCATTTTAATATATAAAAAGAAATTATGATAGATAAGTTTATTTAATATGTTATAGGAATAAAATAACATAAAATTAGTGCATAGATATTAAATTCAATAGTTATTTTGTAATTATTTTATTATTTACTATATAATTTCTAAAAATCAAATCATAAGAGAGAATACACTAAACACACCCTTAATGAAATGGGTGAAATGTAGATATTCCAAAAAAATGGGGTGTAATGTAATTTCATGATATCTTAACGAAGAGGATAAGTATATTTTACCCAATTATAAAATATATGCATATAAAATAAAATTTAGTTTTATTCTTTACAAAGTAAATGGTCTCTCAGGCTTTGGATATTAGTAGGCTTATTCTCTCTGAGCCATTGCTAATTTTGTTCGCGTTTCGCCCAAAATTAAAACTAAAAGACTCCATTTCAAAATCCCAACCTTCCCTTTGTGCTGCAGAGCTTCCTCCATTCTGATACTTTTTCTTCCTCTCAACAGACCCCTTCCTCTCTCTCTCTCTCTCTCTCTCTCTCTCTCTCTCTCTCTCACGCACGCACATACACACACAAACTTGCTCCTCCCTCATTCACCAAAAGGCGTGGCACGACGAGGAGGTGCCACAGCAATGGCCCAACACAGACGGGCGACCCTTTCTCTTTTTGTTTTTTTTTTTTTTGGCTTCAGGTTGCTGAAATATGAGAACCAGTAGTTCATGGGACACTTTTTGGTGGAAAAACCTCCAACCAAACCGGCTTATGTCTAGTTATATGCATGTTCACGGGTCACTTCTTTTTTTTCCTTCAAAAACTCTATGTGCTTAAATTCCAATGAGTCCGTTTTTCTATTCAATTGTGTTTTTATTACTGTTCTTGACGCCTTTATAATTTAATCACCAATAGATTGATGCAGTAAATTGTGTAAAGAATAAAAATTTTATCCATGACTTGTACCACGTTAAACACCATACTCGCCAGTTGTCTAGAGACACAAATTAATGCGTGACAAATAACAAGGGATACATTAAATCAATGACTTTGCATATCACCATCATGACTTTGCATATCACCATCATCTTGAAGCCGCGTGACCCTATCAAATGAGCCAAAAAAGTTATAATGCCATTTGATTGAATCTCTTTCCCGTCTCTCGGTAATTTAAGATGCAAGTCTCGGTAATCAAACCGCATAACCAAATAAACAAAATACTCGACTTCCCTATACTTAATGAAAAAAATTGAATGGCACTGCCTTCGGGCAACCAAAATTCCTGAGTGCCTATGAAATGTTTACAGATTGTCAAGACACAACAGTTTCACGAAGTCGCATCTTCTTACAACTCTAGCAATCCTCTGCTAACACTTGCCTTCCAAGAAGATTGAGTTGGGAAAGCCAGACCATAATACCAGACACTAGATCTCTATCCCATTGAATCAATTCTGTTTCAACTCCAAAATAGTGAGCAGAAAGTGGAAACTTACTTTCTAGCCACTAAAAAATGCGGGTATTCTGAGTATGCTCCTCCATTCTGGATTATACTGCACAAAAAACAATCACTTGAGCTGTTTAATATGGAGGGTAGGGCGTTTCAACTCGACATCCAGAGAAATTATATGCAAGTGACAGGAAAGCAAAGTCGAATTTATCTCCTCCTCTTCCTCCCTTTTCCTAGTTGTCCAGATTTGAAAGCATGCTCTTGTTCTTGAAGGAATGCCTTAGCTTTTCCATACTTCTCGGCTCGTTCCTCTTCCTGTAAAGACCTTTCTTTTTCCTTCACCTCAAGCAAGAAGTAGTTGTCTTTACGCAATTCACGAGCAGCCCCCTTTGCTTCGCGCTTCAACTGTCTCTTCAATTTTCTCATTTCAGCTCGTTCACGGTCTGGATCATAATCTCTACCCTTGACATAGCTGCAGAATAAATATAAATATGTCAATTACATCCTTAATTTGAGTTTTCTCATCTACAAGACGTTTAACATGGGAAAAAGTGGCCAACTTACTTCTCCTCAAACTTAGGATTCAGTAACTTGATTGGTACTGGCTTTTGTTTCCGCATTTGAAGCGGTCTCCTCAAAGTGTGATGTTTATCCACTTTCAGCTTAATTAGCTCAGCCACATCTTTGATTTTATCTCTTAATGTATTTGGAATGTTTTTCTGTTCTGTTATGCCAAGTAATATCCTTAAAATTGGTAAAAATATTTCAGGAAATGAGCTTAAGCCTTCATAGACTTCGATATATCCTTGTAGAGATTCAACAACAGCAACTAATACACTAGCCCTGTTATCAAAGAACGTAGATTAGCCAAGATAAATGAAAACACACACCTGGATTGTATCCAATAAAAATTTTCAAGATTATAGCTAGACAACCAGCTCTTGATAAGCATAAACATGGGAATATAAATAAACCATTCAAAACGAAGGTAGGACCCAAAATAAAAAAGACACGGTGATATAAATAAACAGTGGCAATAAATTACTGGTTACCTAAAATTATCAGAATTGAAGAAAGAAGAGTCTTCCGGCATGTCTATTATCTTAACAAAATTCAGAGGGCTATTCTCTTCCACGGTCTCACGTATGCAAAGGACAGGCTTGGGAGTTTTCAGTTCCCTAAGTTGATATAACTGGCATAAAACAAATAATGTGGTCATTGTCCAACCAAGAAATTGTAACATCATCATGAAGTATAGCTGATATTGTACACAAAAAGCAGGATCTAGTGAGGTTATGGATTTATTTCAGTGCTAACCTTTGGCATTGCATAAAAGGTTTCTTGCATGCTAAGCAATATATTTGATTAATCGGAACAACAAATGCATTAAAAGTATCTTTTAGAAACTTAAGGTTGGGACTGGAAGAATAGAAATTGTTGAAATTAAGGCTTTTAGATGGTGGAGGAAGAAGAGAAAAAGCAAAGACTTAATGATATGAAAGTATATTTGATATAGTGTTGTTGTAATACACTGAGATAATCCTATTTATAAAGCAAAGATAAAATCTAAACATAATGATAGAATCAACCTAAATAAATCTAAATCATTCTAAGATATGATATGAAATATTCTAAGATATAATAAAGATATTGATAGAAATTTCCTTATTTCTAACACTCCCTCTCAAGCTAAAGCTTACTAAGCTTTAACCTTGTTATAATTAAAACCTTAAATTATAAAAGAACCTCCAACAAAGACTAGCAAGGCAACTAAGGGATGTTGGATACGCCTGAAAAGATAACACAAGAAGACAGCTGGAATGACCATCAACTTGAACAACATGCTGGAGAATTGCATGACTAGGAAAAGAGGAGATACACACAGCTATTAGCGCTAGAAGAGACACAATGAAGGCAGTGGAAATTTCCTATACGTGCAACAATAGATCACAAGAACAACATATGGAAGCCTTGAATAGTTGAAAGATTGGAGATCCAAAGCCAAAAGAGCATATCACCGTCATGACTGAGTGAAGCCAAATATCACCATTGGTATGATTCACAATAGAAGGATGGTAGGAAGCACAACAAAATATTCATTACTCACAGCCATGGGTCACAAAAGCACAAAGGCAGAAGAGGTATTTTCAAAATATGACATTTTCAAAGTGCACGGATGGCGAAAAAGGCAAGCAAATCCAGAAAGGGTAGGGCGTCGCGAGTACCACAGCGATGGAAGCGATCGAAAAGATCATCAGACGCATTTAGGCGAGGGTGAACAGTGCCGCGAAGACCAACGGAGGCATGTGATGACGTGCCAATAGTCATATTGGGATCAGACCACCGCGGTTGGGCTGCACAGGGAGCGGTAATGCCAAGGGTGGGATCGGATGGCAGAGTCGTCGCCGAAAAAACTCGCCGGCTGTGAAGAAGAGTGGCGGAAGGTGTTGGAGGCTGCTGGAAGTGTTGACACAGCAGGGAAAAAAGGAGTGATACACTACCGAAGGCGTTGACACGGCAGGAAGGAAACTGGAAAGGTTGCCGGAAAACTGGCTAGATGTTGAAACAGCAATGGTTTGAAGTTTGAAATTTTTTGGAAAGGAAGAACACTGTCAAACCTAAAAAAGAATTGAAAGGCTTGACAGGCAGAGCAATGATAGACAAAAAGAAAAGTAAAGATAGTAGAGGACACAGTACAAGTGAGTTCCAAATTACTGGAATCTCTATAGCAAAACAATGGACAGGTCATGGTGGATGGTACTACTCTGATACCATGTTGAAATTAAGGATTTTAGAAGGTGGAGGAAGAAAAAAGAAACAGTAGAGACTCAATAATATGAAAGTATATTTGCTATATTGTTTTGTTATACTACACTGAGATAATCCTATTTATAAAGCAAAGATAAAATCTAAACATAATGATAGAATCAACCTAAATAAATCTAAATCATTCTAAAATATGATATGAAATATTCTAATATATAATGGAGATATTGATAGATATTTCCTTATTTCTAACAGAAATAACACACCTAAACTTTGAAGCAAAATGCATCAACTTTCTTCTCTTGAAAGCAACATTAAAAGAATAAGGTGGAAAAACATAAAGGTTCAAAGCTTTTAATCCGATGCTGCAAAACATTCATCACTTCATCTTATAAAAAGCAATTCATTGGTGTAAGAATAATTTAGATTTAGTGTTTGGTTTATAGCTAATTTAACTTCTGGAAAAGGCCATACAAAAGTATTCAAGAGCAAGATTCTGGCAGAGAAACTTGTTTTAGGTGTAAAACAAATCTTAATCAAACATGCAGCTCAATTGGCAGCACGTATGTTGAAACTTGAAATACATGTTGAGAGAGAAAAGAGGAGAGAAGTGAAAGTGAAGCAAATGTGTGGCAGAAAATGCTTGGGTTCTAGGTGCTTAGTATTGGCACTCAAAAGCAATAAAAATATTCATTAGGAAATAAAAACATGACATGCTTGTAAAAAGAGTAGTTGATGACTAGCTATGGCAGCTCGTAATGGTGGACCGAAAATCCCCCATTTACGACCGTCATGGATCTGCCATGGCCGCCATAATGAACAGATCTATCCATGGCAGGAGGGCTGAAATCCGCCACACCATGGCTGTCATTTGACAACTGTTTCCTAGGAGCCATACTAATCACACGGCAGCAACACAGTTCCATGCCACACATTAATAACATGATATCTAAACATTCCAATGGCACACATGTTAATAACACGCATCATTTCAGCAAATCCCCCTCAGGCTTTAAGGCTGTTACAAAATTAATCCCTTAACAATAATAAAATAAAAAGAAGAAACCATAAAAATTGGCGGGCAAGGAAACAGATATTGAAATGATCTTCAGCATGGACTTCCTCTGAGTTCAGCAACATTTGAAAGCTGTTGGATGGGGCCAAGTGTCTGTCAGTGCTGATGATGGGGCTAGAGGCCTACAGCCCCTCAGAATGCTGCACAATAGGGCCAGATTGCTGGCAATGTCAAGCAACAAGGCCAAAATGTAGGGAGTGTTGGGTAACAAGGCAAGATTGCCATGAATGCCATGTAATTGGGTCAGATCACTGGCCATGACATAGATAGGGGCCAAATTGTGGAATGTAATGTAGCAGGGCTAGATTGCCTGGGAATGCCATGTAACGGCTAGATTGCCTGGGAATGCCAAAATTAACAAATGACAACAAACAGAGGCTGAAGATATGAAAAACACACTTGCCAGGGAAAACAGAAGAGTTAAAGGTGGCGGAGGATATCATCTCTAATGACTGAGGAACAATCAAAAAACTCTTCTCAGAGGACTGAAAACCAAATAGAGTATGGGAACGATACATCACTGAGAAAGGCAAGCCTTAAAGCCAAATGGTAGAAAACAAGCAACGGGTATGACAGACCCAGTGTTCAGACAGCAATAAAATGAGCTTCTAACCCTGAAACAGAATTGCAAGACATCAACGAGCAAGGCAGGCATGTGAAGCTTGTACTGCCAGCATAGTTGCAGCAAAAAACACACGCAGGCAAGTGATACAACAGATGGTGGCATTCGGTGTGTTGGCCAGCAGGTGAATGCAGACTAGTGAGCTTCTCTAATGATGGATCTGAATCAGGGTGAAAGCTTGACCCATGGTCTGGAAAGAGATATAATGGAGGCTCTATTTTGAACCAAGAATATAGGACTCTGTTCTTTATTTTATTTATTTATTTTTTGAAGAGGATAAATACAGAGCTTGGTGATGCTGGCCTTGAATAGAAATTAAGACATGTTACCAAATACAAAACTGACAAACTCAAGGTAGAGCAGACGCATGGTCAACAGAAAGAAAAAGAAAATTATAGTAGGTGAAACAGCATGAATAACAAATGAGAACCATAATATAGGCAACAGAACATTGGGCACTCTTGTCCTCATGTTGAGAAAGAAGTGAAGTGAAGCATTGTGTAGCAGGAAATGCTGGAGTTCTTAGGTGCTTATTATTGACACCCAACATCACTATAACTACCCCCTATGAAATAAATACATAGCATATTTTCAAGACACATTAATTAATGACTAGCCCTTCCTATCATCCCATTGTTTCCAGTGCCATATTAATCATATGACAGCAACACATACCCACGCCACACAGATTAATAATATGATATATACAGTTATACACATTCAAGTGGCATACATGTTAATAACATAGCATCATTTCTAAGAGTTTGTAAAAGTTAAAATAAAAATTAAATTGCACCGTAGTCAACATTTTTTTAGTGTAAAGCTTTTACTTAATGCTCCCTAAGTTCATATGATGTAGAATATGCTGGATAAAACATAATGTTGATTTGCAATAAGATTACATATGTACAGTTTCCACATGATCACGGTATACTCTGAAATTTCAAAAATAAAAAGTATAAGAAATTAAAGGATTTTTCTTTAACAACAATTATTTTATATTCAGCATTACTAGATAACAAAATTACAAAAAAGCTAATACAATTTTATATTGTTGCCAGATATTTCCCAAATCTCTTTCTTTCCCTACCCCCTCCTTTCTACAAATGGTTTCTGCTTACCAAAATTTCCATTTGAGATGTAGTCTGAACAGACTTCACAAGTCCATACCAATAAAAGAAAACATGAATGTAAAATCACAAGCAAAATGCAGAGAAAATCCTTCTTCAAGATCATAAAATTGACCTTCTCTCATTTAGATGCTTTTATAAAGATTCAAAGATGACACACACACACACACACACACACATATATATATATATATATGTTTGGGGTTGGGGTGGGGGGGGGGGGGGGGTGAGAACCCATAATGTGATTCAAGCTACAAATGATCAATAACAAGTCATACCTGGGAATCTGCATTTGAACTATATTTACTTTCAGAAGCTGCCATCAGAGAAGTTTGAAGAAACATTATTGCTTCAGGACAGAACTTTCGCGACTGCCTAAATACCTGTAATTCATGTTAAGCATATAAGCAAGCTGCAAATGCAATGATAGAGAGACAAGAAAGCTTGAAATACAATGGTTCAGTAAATATCATGCTAGCAAAATAAATGTCTATAAGCAAAGGTCATTAGACAAAACAGATGCTAAACATGGACTTTCACATTAAGACTTGATTGTCACCAGAACAACTCATTGATGATACCATATGAATAGTTAACTAGTTAAAAACATAAGAACAACTACTGTTTACTAGCCCATGTCCTATTAGGTATGGTTGGCTATATGGATCGGATGATGTCATAATGTCCTGCCGTAAATCTTGTCTATGTTCAGAGCATTAAATCCTAAATCTCTTAATAGTTTCACCTATCGGTTTTCTAGGTCTCTGATTAAACAGGATCAAAGACAGGAAAAAAAGAACCCTAGAAGTATGTGTTTAAACCCAGGAATTTTGGGAGCTTCTCTATCTACCCAACACTCACCAAACACCTGAACAACCCCTTCACTTCCCCTTTTATTCCCTAACACACTTCCTAATTACCTACTAGCCTACTACCCTTTCAACAAATTTTCCCACAACTCCAGCTTTCACAATGCACTATTGTCTACAGTTGGGCCCCAGTCACATGATCTGGCCCAACCCCCTTTCCTCCTCCTCCTTACATATACTATTTCAGTAATTGGTATCCTAATACTATCCCCACCAAGGATATGCACCTTGTCCTTGAGTGCACCTTGTATTAATACTACTAACACCCAGGACATGCACCTTGTCCTCGAGTGTGCATTAGGAAACTGGTGCAGTAAGTCAGCCAGTAACTCCCAAAAACTCATGAGGAGGAAGGTTCTTCCATTGCACCAGAACCTTATTAGCTTGTCTCATTATACTGCAGATCCAACACATCATGTGGGTGAACCTGCACCTCCAAATCCTCCAAGGGGCTGTCAGGAATATCCTGGGAATCAGCTACAACCAGAACAGCCTTCTTTATCAAACTGACATGAACAATGGAATGCACCAACTCAAATGAGGGAGAGCTAACTTGTATGTGCTATCAGACCAACCATCTCCAAAATCCAATAAGGGCGGTAATATATCGTGCTGAGTGTCCCATTTCATTTCTTAGCAAAAGATTTCACCTGATAAGGCTGAATTTTTAAGAAACATCCAATTCCTGACCTTGTAAACCTCCTCCCACCTATGTTTATTCGTGAAGTGTTTCATCCTCTGCATTCCAAAATTCAAGTTTTCCATCAGTTCAGCCAGCTCTTGATCTGGATCAGCAACCTTAGAGGGAAAGGTTTCCCCACTTAAAAACTACAGCTGCCATATAAGGCCTGGAAAGGGGAGATTTTCATGAAGCATTGAATGTGTTGAGCCACTACTCTGCCAAACACAACCAAGAGGGCCACTGCTTCGGCTTGGACCCCACAAATCAGCAAAGGTATGTCACAAGGCATCAATTTACCACTTTGGCTTGCCCATCAATTTACCACTAAGCTTAAGTGCCATACTTAAGCTTAGTCCCAGCTTTATGAAAAAATCTCGGAACAAAATTGCTTTCTAAACAACCTGATGCAATCAGAAATAATCACTTGGAGGAACCCATGCAAGCAAACAACCTGATGAATAAAATTTAAAGCAACTTCTTTTCCATTGAAGTGTTGGGACAACAATATTAAAATGGGCATACTTAGTACAGCAATCAGCTACCATGATGATAGTATCCTTTCCCTTACCTTTTGGCAACCCCGCAACAAAATCAATGGTAACTTCAAACTAAACCTGTTAAGGAATAGGTAATGGTTGATGAAAACCAAAAGGGATAAAGCCTCACACTAATTCTTTCGGAACACAGGACACACGACAACATATTCTTTGATTTCCTTCACTCCCCTCCAAAACACAACCCCTAAATTTTCTTTTAAGTCCACAAGTATCCAGAATGACCCCATGCAAGGGCGAAAACAGAAGAAATCATTGTATTACACATGGAGTTCTTGAACAATGTGCTCTAAGAACCCAAGAAGCATGTGCTCACACTTAAATGAAATTTGAGAACTACTCTATCTCTCCAAGACCAACCACATGTCTGTACTCTGAACAACCCCTTCACTTCCCTCCAATTCCCATTTTATTTGTTAGCACTTTCTACATACCTATTGCCCCTTCAACATACATTCACCATTCTAACAACTACCTCGCCACTCCTCCATCTTTCCCAATGCACTATTGTCTCTACTTAATTTGGACCAGTCACATGATCTAAGCTAACCCCCTTCCTCCTCCTCCTCCTCCTCCTCCTTACATGTACTAGTTTACTAATTGGTATCCTAGCAGACTCCCTTTACATTTAGCTATTGGACTACCCTCCACCTTATCTACTCTACTTATTGGTGCTTTTGCAGGCCTTCTCGAGTCCTAATGTCCAGGCCTTCTCCTCGCATATGCTTGTTTGATAATTAGTGTCCTATCAGTCTCCCTCTACCATAAGCGATAGGGCTACCCTATGTAATCTACTCCCCTTTTTGGTGCCTTTACAGGCATTCTCAAGTCTTAACACATGTCCAGACCACCTAATGCTATACCAACTGCAAAAAAGAAGGGAAAAAAAAAACCGTGGCATCGACTCTAAAATATGTTCAAAAAGCAAATGCAAGACCAAGGCAAAAAGATGCTGACCCGGCCTCAATGCAATCCTATGGTGATAGGAAAATCTACTACTTGACAATGTATTCTTACACTAGTTGTGATCCAGTCTTAAATATCTTTGATCGCTCAAATATGGGTAATCAGAACTCCTTTCTTCTCTAGAACATTTCTGTTAAGAATAATGGACAGTTGGTGGTGTTTTAGCTTGTGCTTCATGTGGCATTGGAAATATAGTCATGGGACACTAGCGTTAATTATCTATGCTTAAAACTATGCATGTATTTACTCCATAATGACTACGTATAATGTTGGGTATCTATACCTAAGTAAGTACTAGTAACCAAGCAAGCACATATTAAATCTAAGATACTCAGCCATATATTGTCCCACACTTTTTCTTCCTTTATATTTTTCTATTAATTCAACAACTTCATAAAACTTTTTGCCACTCTAGCATATGCCTTTCTATAAATAAATAAAAACTATGCATAAAATCTATTTGATCCCTACAATATCTTCCCACCCATCTTCCTAACATGGGAAAAATAGAATAAACTCAATGGAGTATCATGCCTCAGGATGTGCTTACATAGAGAAGCATTGAGCATAAGAAAGAGCCAATGGCAATATCCCGACCAGTTACTATTGGACAACGCATCAGATATTCACACACCAACAGTATCACAGGGGTCATAACTGGATGCCTGAAGTCAGAGCATGGAAATATCATGGACCACAAACGCAGGAGAAACAATGTCTTTGAAGAAGGCCAACTGTTGCTTTCTGTGACAATAGAAAGATTTCAGACCATGAGTTACAAAGACATCCAACAATACATAGTTCTTGATACTAACATTGCAGAGAATGCAGCTAATCAACTACATTTCGTCCTGACCTGGATTTTTAATACTCTCAACAAATTGCTTTCTAATACTTTCTATCCTACGGCGAGCACATATTGCAGCAAAGTATGGGATCTCCATACTCATCTCTATCAATGGTTTCCCCAGAAGATTCAGTAACCCAACTCTCAAAGGTTTCTTGCTTGCCAAAACAGCAAAATACTGCAATAACACTCCGTAGAATACCTGAAACGAGAAGACCAATTATAAATGCATGCTATAGTTTGACATATATTAATCACCAACCATAATTTCCTGATAACACGTTTAAGATCAGAATGACAGGGAGGGTCTATTATTGTCCAAGTATTAAAAACTATAAGACATGTTACATCAATCAGATGTTGCAACCTACCTAGATAGATGACAGTATGGCACCACCAAAAGAACAAGAACAATCAAGCATCCTTTTACAAAATCTTTTACATCCCGCACTTATACAACTGTACTTTGCCATACAATAAATGACTATAAACTAACTTGATCAACCATCGTTAATGCAAAAGCAGTTAAAGGAGGGGGAAAATAAGTTACTGTTCATGCCACAGTACTACACTTTCCATTTATTGTGCCTTACTACTAGAACTCTTCCAGCTTTCTTACTACCATCACTCCATCTTTAGTAACAAAATTACTGTGGCATTCTAATCCAGCTTCTCATATTCAAGTCACATTAGACAACTAGGACTGGTTCAATTCGAAGGGTAGTATTTCATTAAAATTAGGTTGCAATTTTATACAAAGGGAACTGTTCAGATTTCCATAATAACAGAAGTTTTCTTTAATTTGGCACTCAATGGCTGTGTTGCATATATGTGCCTATTCTTCTCTCGAAACTTCTCAAGTGCTACATGTGTAATCGTGGGGCCTTTATCCTAAATAAATTTAAAATTCATAAGGGGCTACATGTAACCTTGATCCATTTCATCCCAATGCAGTTTGAAACTGGACCTCCATGTTTACATACCCAATGCAAAACCATGGGGTGTGCCCTTGGGAAACAAGACATAAGAGTATATCAATAAAGCAATCAGTTCATAACTTGGCCTTTTCTCAAACTTGATTAACAGCTTTCCAGAGCAAAACGTGTTGTTGAATAAATTATTAAAAGTTATAACAGATGTATGCGAGGCATGTGATACATACTTAGAATTTATATCAAAATCCATTAGCTGGCTAGTTTTATCAAAGAATTAGTTTGACCCAAACTGATGATACAGAATTTCTTCAATAAAGTACTATTACAATGTGTCTCAAATTTGTCTTATTACCAAAAAACAGAAAATAAAATCAGTTCAGGAAATATTTTCAAACAGTATACCATAAGCAGCATCAGTAGTCAGTCCACTATATGCAGCGAGTACCAGCAAAAAGCATAAAAGATAATATAGTTTAATGCATCAGCTACATTTACTCAGAATGAAGTATGAAACCAGTATACACCTATGTTAAAACAATAATAGCATATAGCTTTTTAATTAATTGTCACTACCAGATAAAAATTCACAACAATATATAAATTAACTCCAGTTGAAGAAGTCCAAGAAATTGCATCTAGCTGATTATATTTCAGATATAACATGAACAGTGGACTCAAATAAGTGCCAAGATATGATCTGAATATAAACGAAAAGTTAGGGCCTGTTTGGTTTACTGTTTTCAGTTTTCAGTTTTTGTAAAGGAAAAACTGAGGGCCTGTTTGGTTTAGGTTTTCCAATTTTCAGTTTTCAGTTCTTCTGAAAACTAAAAATCAGTTTTTTCAGTTTTCTCAGGGCCTGTTTGGTTTGCAGTTTTCAGTTTTCTCAGTTTTTCCTTCACAAAAACTGAAAAACCTAAACCAAACAAGCCCTAACAGAAACAAAAGAGTTTCATACTTGCATTTTCTTCCGATTTTCTGCCGCAAGTGTGATTGGATTGCTTTTCCGAATCCGGTTGATAATTAAGATAGCGTCAGAATTAGCGCGGTTATCCAGCAGTAAACATAATTCTTCAATTGTCTTGGGAGCTTCAATTATAAAAGGTATGTCCAACTCTGTTGACCGTTTTCCTCCAACATCTGTTTTCTTGGCATCCAAAGAATCCTTGCCTCTTTTCATACTTTGAACAGAATCATTTATCTTTATACGAGTCCCATTATCAAAACCAGTTTTCCCATCAAGTTCTTCTAAAGCTCTTTCTTTGCTTTCTTCATCACTGTCTTCATCTTCCGAATCTATTCCAATATCATCATCATCACTTTGTTCCCAATCTTTTAAGGAAAGATCCTTCCCATGATCACCAAGATCATCAGATCCTTCATCATTTTCAGAACTTTCTTCATCATCAGAATCTTCACCATCACCATCCTCACTGGCAGAATCTTCCTCATCTCTTCTTTCAAGAATTTCATCAATCCAACCCTTCTTAGTCATAGTTTCTTCATTGAGAGAGAAGGAATCACCAAGATCATCACCAGATAGAGATCTTGGATTCTGTTTAGATGGCTTCTCTGAATCTTCATTGTCTTCATCACTTGAATCTTCAGAAGCAAGCATCCTCTTCTTCCGCTCTTCCTGAATGATGGATAAAATGACTAATTAGTTGACTGTAAAATGAAGATGGACCCAACTTTAAGCTTTAACCACTAGGTTACAAGGCAGCAAAGTCCATTCACCCTCTACAATAAGATGCTATATTATATTTGAATATGAACCCCCAATCATGAATTTAGTTCGGTAATCTCGGGTTCATTGCCAATCTTCCACTTGGCCCGTACCTAATCCATCTTTGAACACAACTCCGCTATACAACCAAGAAGTAAGCTAAACTAATGCTTAAACAATTGGATCAATGCTCATTCATATCATATGAGTAATTTATTCATAGGATAATAACTAACAGTTAAAAGTAAAGTAATCCTACCTCCAATTTCTCTAAGCGTTCTCTTTCTTCCTGAGCAATCTCTTCTGGTGTCTTTGTCCTGTCTGAAGGACGAGCACGAATTTCCAATCCCATTTGTTTGACAAGTTTGTCATAATCATCTGGTTTTTCCTGCCATAAAAGAAAAAGTTGGGCCTTGTAATAAGAGAGAATTATCTGGGCCTACAAGAACCCTCTCATGGGTAAAACAAACCTGCTCAGAATTATCTATTGCCCAGTTAGCAGACAATTGATTATTATCACTTTGTTCATTTGAGATACCCTTGTTCACCAGAGCCTTCAAAGCATTCATCTTGTTGGGTTTAGTCAGAGATAATAACGCCTCAGACTGAACCAAAGAAGCGAAGTTCCTATCCAATTCTTCTACCAACTGTTCATTTTCTTCCTTATCTTTGGCTTTTTGAGCCTGGGAAATATTAGAGTCAAGAGAAAAAGAATAAGTGAACAAATATTGAAGAAATATAAACACCACAGACTGATTCAAGAAAAGTCCCACACCTTGTAAAATTTGCTTTTGGAGATAATTTCCTCCATCACCTCCTTCTTGCTTTTATGCTTCTGCAGGAGACATCATCATTAAGAAACAGCTCCAGAGCACGGGGACAATTGTGAAGTTTAGCAAGGACAGAATATCAAGATTGCGTATAGTGACTAAGAGAAGCAACTGGCAACAATACGTTCTCCATGGTACACATTATTTGATCAAAAGAGAAAAAATTGTAATAATATTGTTACCACAAGAGATCTTACATTTGCTTCGCCCTCAGCCACCCTGATTTCTCCTGGGATCTGTGTACTATAAGCATGATGCTGAACCAAACCTGATGTTTCTGCAAAATCAATAGTCAACATAACCCGAAGATGGAACAATAACCTGACAGGAAGCTTAAGGAGTTATTATACTAGAATTAAATTGCTAAAAGATCTCAAAATAGCAGTTCAGCCATCAATTCAGCAGTCACACACTAATGTACATAACCTTGTTTAATTATCATGCATTAAAATGCAAACAAGGCTGTGCTAAAACACCACACAAATACCCAAGATCAAATAGAGCACATACTCCATTGCTTTGTCATTATCAATTTCCAAATAACCAAAAATATGTGGTCAACAACTCCTTGCTAAAACTATGTAAATGCTACATACTCTCATTTTCACCAGCCTTGTCACCATCATCATCTTCAGGAAGCATCTCATCCTCAAAATCATCTCTTCCCAAACCCAAAGCACTAGGCTCTTCAAAGTCATCTTCTCCATCCGACAAATGATACTTGCTTTTCTTGCTCAGTTTCATATTCAACTATGACGATCCAAATAAACAGTAACATCAGAGAAGGAACTCCAAGGAATAGCATTTCCAAAGCTATAAGTTATAAGAAGATAAATTTATGATATTTTAACTTGGAGCAAAGCTATATAGTACGAATCACATTCACACAAAAATTTGACAAATGCAATGCAACATTCAATAATTGCTTTTCTTACACGAATCTGTCTTCACAATATGATCATTTTCCTTTAACTTATTCACAATATGTATATGCACACTGCAATTTGAAAGAAATTTAAGTGCTATTGAGATTTGAGCTTTTCTCCAGCCAAACTACAATTGGGGCAAAAAAAAAGCAGACACCCATTTTTCAATGCCAAAACCATGATTGGAAAAAAATAAAAGGAAAAAAAAAAACCTACTACTCCCTCTGTTCTTGAATAATTGTCCAGTTTTAAATGCTCAATGGAATTAAAAAAATCATTGGTAAAACATCAAAACTTAGGAATAGTTTACTAAGTTGCCCTTGTTTCTTTTTAATACTCCAACTTCATCTCTCCTCCTTCACTAATAAGTCAATAGTATTTAATAGTGGTATTATTGATAAAATATAATTAATACTATGTAAACTTTTGAAATAGACAATTATTTCTAGACAAAGCAAAATTTTAAAATAGACAATTATTCAATGACAGATGAAGTTAAATGATATAAAAGAATTACAACATTGATTTTTATTTTTTCTTTTTCTTTGGCAAAAATGATATAGGTAGACCTTTCGATTGTATCGGTTTATCGTCCTACACTTGCATCTAATAAAACAAATGTCAAAATTACCAACTGCACAATCCCAGAAACAAGATATTGGGAATTGAAAAAAAAATAAAAAAAAGCACCTGGCGTTCTCGTTGGGATCTCAAAATAGCTTTCCCAAACTCATCAAGTGCTTCATCGCTCTCCCCAATTCGCTTATCCACGAAAACCGATGATTTGGTGCTTTGCTCGTATTCCTTCAGCAGCGTCTTCTTCCTCTGCAAAACCAACACCGACAACAAACAACATAATCAAAACTCAATATAACAAAGAATGAGAAGAAAAAAAATGTTATTTGCACATTAGTTGTTTGTGACACCGTACCGACCCACATCCCATTATTCAAGGATAGACAACTGTAAGTGAGCACGGTGTCTCACACACCTTATATACAAATAACATAATTCTAAAATTATTCATCTCTCATGGGGATTTCAAAGGCGACGGAGTGCCTTCTCGACGGCGAGGGAACGGGCGAGGCCGATGCGGCGGGAGTCTCCCTTGCGCTTCTGCCCGAGGACGTCGAATTTCCTTCGGGACCAAATGGACTCGAAAGGGTTGGAGGCACTGGGGGCCTTCGATTTCATGGCTACGGCATCAGGACCAGACTTTTTGTTCTTCTTCTTCTTGTTGTTCTTGCTCATGCTCTGGCTAATGGTGTTATCGGCGCTGCTGCGCTTCGCCATGGGTTTTGCAAAACACGGGGTTTTTAGGGTTTAAGGAGTGGTGGCAGTTACAGCGTTTGGCCTTGCAGCTATTTTAACTTCAATAATATTCTTGTTATTCGATCGTATCCACTATTTTGATCCTCTAAAAGGATCTCACCTTAAAAACGAAAGTAATGAATTTATATTTAGATTGGTAGAGTGAAAAAAGAGGTTTTTTATTTTTGATATGGTGTGTTAATTTAATAATTCTTTATGAATGTGATTTTGCAGAAATTTACATAAATATGGTGTCCAAATCTTGCCATTAGTGAGATTTGATTTAAAAAATAATATTTTTTGTTTTCCAAATCTTGCCATTGGTGAGATTTGGTTTAAAAAAATATTATTTTTATTATCCAAATTTTGTCGTCGGTAAGTTTTGAATTAAAAAATAATATTTTATTAGTGAAATCCTGTTATTGGTGAGATTTCATACACCATAACTATGTAATTAGCCAAACTAACTCATATCATAACAAATTTTACCTCCCCACCGTATTGAAAAAAATGACTCGAAAAAAGCATAGATAATTTTTTCCCCGTTCACTGAGAAAGACTAATATTAACGTGAATAGTCTCATTATATATAAGATTATAATAATGAATAATATTTTCATTAAAAATGGGAATATATTGAAATAATTTCTTTCATAAAAAATTACAGCAAGAATTTTAAAATATAAAAAATATCTTACATAATAAAATATACTACCTAATGTATTAAACGTATTAAAGTTTATACTTTTTAATTGTCATTAATTTTGTATAATTAATATTATAACATTTAAGCTTTATATTTTTCTAATTATTTTTTATTTTGTATTGTTATTTTTTATAATTATTAAATGGTATTTAATATCCTTCACTTAAAACTAAATTTTAATGAACTGAGTTTTAATTTAATATTCCACGGATTTGATGAGTGTTAAAATTTTAAACAAAGCTTTAATTCTAATGAAACTATCTTTACAACCATAATAAATTCATTTGCAATTCTCAAAACGTTTATTGGATAGTCTATTGGAGTCTGTAGGCTTCTCATTTTAGTGAAGAAATATTGAGATTGAAGAGTCATGAAAGCGTAGAGTTTCATCATGTTTTTGGTAGATATCTTTATTTTTTCATTATTTATTTTATAAAAAAGTTTAAAAAGTTAACATATGTCGCTCGACATTAGAGCTCCAGTGGGAAGTAAAACTTTCTTTTGCAATGTGTGATAACATCTATAAGTTTTTTATTTGTACTCACAGTGTATATCAGAGATAAAGTCATTAATATGTCATAACTTAACAGTTTAAACTTTTGGCACCAATAATTTTATGATATGATATCAAAGTCTTTATGACTAATTAGTCTAGAATTTAATCCTTACTACCCCTATTTCTAAATAAAAATTAATTAAATTTCAACACAATATAAGATGAGCATATGCACTATCAATACTTCAAACCTAAAAGGAGACATTCACGTGACGGGTGTATTATGGTTTCACCCACCATTAGATGCGTTATGAGTTAGCATAACAATCTATGTATTGTGAGTACTAATAATATAATTCTTAAGAAAATTAGCAGGCATAAGGACCTATTTGGTTTCAATTTTTATTTTCAATTTTCAAGATTTTGTAGAGAGAATATTGAAAAGTAGAAATAAAAACTGAAAACTTGAATTTGTAGTTTTCAAAAATTTTAATATTTCCTTAACAAAATCTGGAAAACTAAAAAATAAAAACTAAAAACTCAAACCAAACAGGTCCTAAGTCTCCTTCGCTGACATATGCTACAATGATTTGTTAGCTAGTTCCAATAGCATCTCCTCTCCTTCAAAATCACGTCATTTCATCTCTTTACCTTTTTATTGAAAAAAATTATAGCAACATGAAAGCCTCAAATTGTTCAATATGAAGAGAAGTATTATTGAACATTAGGCTCACAAAAGTAACTCATGCAATTACATTTGCATAAATCATGTATATCTGGGGCCAACCCACTATGTAGGTCCTAGTTGTTTGCTTCAGAACCCTTGAGAAAGCTATAACAACTTGTTACCGACATGGTCCCAATCAAGCAGGGCCAAGATCGGAATGATGACGGAATGAGATAGAATCAGCGGACGCCGGGAACTCTGGAGCCCATCAAGCAGGGAGTACAGATCGCCAAGCGGAATGAAGTACAGACAGGTCGGACCCCTCTACACCTCGGATACATAACGAGGGAAACCTAGACTACATTCGTCCGTGTCAGGGGTTCCGAGTTCCGATGGGAATCCTCCGAACTTCTAACGTCCGCAAATGCACGGCCGCGATTGGCCTTCCGCCGCGTCTGATGCTGACTCATCAAGACGATTGGAATGCCCTCCGTACGGTACACCCCAGCCCTAAAAACGGGTATAAGAACATGCAAGAGGGACGAAACCAGGTATGTGATTCTTCCACCTTCTACAGTATCCCACACATCCTGACTTGGGCGTTGGAGTGCTTTTTGCAGGCACCCCACCGCCGGATCTCCGGAGCGATCCACCGTGAATAGCCCCGGAACCTGGAGTTATCTCATCTGAGGTAACATTGGCGCCGTTGCCGGGGATCGAACCCGGGTCGTCCGCGTGACAGGCGGGAATACTCACCACTATACTACATCACTGTACACCACACAAGCTCAATCACCAGCCTCCCCAATATTCAACTCTATACCTATCACGAAGCAATAACTCCCCCCCTCAACCATATCAAAACCCACCCCAACCGCCGCTATCACAACCATACCCCATCAAACTTCCTCAGATCAACGATGGCCAGGACCAAAACAACTGGCCAGATCGTCAGAGAAGGCGGCGGACCTCCCATCTCGGGGGCAGGCCCCTCAGCCCCACCTTTGTCCCAGCCTCAGGATGGCCTCACCGCATCGGCTTCCTGCCCGCCACCGGGAATCGTAACAAAGGTCGTGAAAAGCCCTCCAGAACCGTAAGGGGAGCACAACAAGACCCGCTTGTCGCCCACCATTCAGATCCCCAAGGACAAAGAACCTCCCTTATCAGGAAATATTAAGCCTGCTTCGCGATCAAGAAGCAAGGATGATGAGCCTCGAGCAAGAACTAGAACGAACAAAAAGGCATGAAGAGAGGCGGCGGAGGGACTATGTGCCGGTCGACGAAATGGACAGGAGGTTAAGAAGGCGAGACGAAAAAATCTGGGAGCTTGAAGAAAGGTTGCGTGCAAAGACAAGAAGACCAATCTCGGAGGGAGACGAACCCCGCTTATTGCCGGAGAGAAGACTCCTACGACCCCGAGGGCCGAAATGTCACGTCGGAAAATGAAGATCGAAGAATCCCAACCTCACTCCCCACGACCTCCAATCTGAATCACGAGAATAAAGTCAAAGCGGCCCGGTCCCCGGCGTCGATGGTTCGAAACGCCTCAGATGACATGATCATGAGGTACCCAGTCCCGGCTACTTTCCGACTACCCACAGACATCAAGCAGTATGACGGGACCACTGACCCCCAAGAGCATCTTGATGCATTCCGGACAAGGATGCTTTTGGATGGAACAGCGGATCCCATCCGGTGTAAAGCCTTTCCATTGACGCTGCAGAAGTCCGCCCTCACATGGTTCACCCAGCTCCCACCAAGGTCGATCCACCAATTCTCCGACCTTAGTTCTCGTTTCTTGGCCCAGTTCACCACAAGTCGGACGAAAGTCAAATCCGTAACCAGCCTCCTCGGCTCATAACTTTCAGGAGAAACCCTTGCGCGGTTACTTGGAGCGCTTCAACCAAGAAGCTATCCAGATCAGGGACCTCACACCCCAGACGGCCCTCATAACCCTGGTCGGAGGACTTAATCCCGGAGACTTTCAGCGTTCGTTAGCAAAAAAAGAGCCCAGGACCCTGGAGGAGCTGCAAACCAGAGCCGAAAAATACATCAACCTAGAAGAGGCGCTGAGGCTGACAAGCAGACGCGATCATTCAAGGGTAAGCCCGAAGAGAGATGAAAAGCCGCGCAAAGACCATAGGGCTCCGAAAGGAGGTCGCTACTGAATACACTCCGCTCGGGGTTTCCTTGGCCCGCATCTTCCGAGAAGTAAACGCCACGGAAGCTTTGGCGCCCCGCACCCTCAAGGAAACACATGGTACGCATGTAACCACCTACTGTGAGTACCATCGCAGTCACGGACACCGCACGGAGGACTGTCGAGATCTGAGGGACGCAATTGAAGAACTTATCAGAGCAGGGAGGCTAGCAAAATACGTGGCTACCCAAAGAAGCCCCAGAAAACGGCGGCCATCCCCGGGACTCCGAGAATCAGATCGGAAGGCCAAAGGACCAGCCAGGCGACCACATAATCCCAAGCCCCCAAGAGAATCAAGGACTGAGCCAAGAACGCCGCACTATTCACACCATCGCAGGAGGTTTCGCCGGAGGTGGCCTCTCCAAGACTTCCCGCAAAAGAGCCTTAAAAGAGGTCATGAGAGTTGACGGGCCGAGCCAGAACAAGACCCCACGCTTCAAGCCAATCTCCTTCTCAGAAGAAGACCACCCCGACATAATACGGGGCCACGATGACCCAATGGTCATCTCCATCATGGCGCTCAATGCTGAAATCAGAAGGGTATTGGTTGACCAAGGTAGCTCACGACATCCTTTTCCTGCAGCATTCGACGAGTTAGGTTTAACCGACGCCGACTTGAAGGCCTATCCCAAGACCTTGTCGACTCATGGGAACGGGCGCGGCCGGATGGTTATGTAACTCTGCATGTAACAGCTATGTGTCTCCACGGCCAAGACTGTCCCGGTAGACTTCCTGGTCCTCAGGAAACCATCAGCATACAACGTCATAATGGGTCGGCCATCAATTAACAAGCTCGGAGCCATTGTCTCCACAGTTCATTTAGTGATGAAGTTCCACAACAAAGACAGGACAAATTGTAACCATCATAGGCAGCCAGAAACTAGAAGATGCTACAACGCGAGCCTAGACGCTGGGCGTAAACACGGAGAACATCGCAAGGTCTCACATCGACCTCGATGTCCGAACCATGGTGACTAAGAAGACTGTAACCCGAGGGGGACCTCGTAGAGATACAAATTGGAGGAGAAGGGCAGGTCACCAAGATAAGCGGAGATCTCCCACCGGTAGTCAAGTCCGAACTAACTGCTTTCCTCCGAAAAAATTCTGATGTCTTCGCATGGACAGCCTCTGAGATTCCCGGGGTGAATCAGAACCGGTTGCCATCAACTTTCGGTATATCCTGGTTCGAAGCCCGTCGCACAGAAAAAGAGAAGGATGGCTCCCGATAAGGAAAAAGAAGAGATCAGACAAACCGACGAGCTATTGGTCTTTGGTTTCATCCGAGAAGTACAATACCCCACCTGGCTCTCCAACGTCGTCATGGTTCCGAAAGCGAATGGGACGCTTCGGATGTGTGTCGACTACACCAACCTCAACAAAGCATGCCCCAAGGACCCATATCCGCTACCAAGCATAGATGGACTAGTTGACTCAGCCTCCGGATTCCAACTACTGTCTTTCATGGACGCTTACTCCGGATACAATCGGATCCCCATGCACCCAGAGGATGAAGAGAAGATCAGCATTCATCACGCCCGGGCGAACTATCGCTACAAAGTGATGCCCTTCGGCCTCAAAAACGCCGGCTCTACATACCAGCGCCTCATGAATAAAGTCTTCAATGACCACATCGGAAGAACCTTGGAAGTCTATATTGATGACATGCTCGTCAAAACGCTTCACACAGGGCGGCTGCTTCCAGATCTCTGGCCATCTTCCAATGCCTCAGGAAGCACGGAATGCGCCTTAATCCGGCTAAGTGCGCTTTCGCCGTAGGCGCAGGTAAATTCCTTGGCTTCATGCTGACTCACCGAGGAATCGAAGCCAACCCCGACAAATGCCAAGCTATCATTGACATGAGAAGACCCACTAGCAAGAAAGAAGTTCAAAAGCTGACTGGCCGCCTCGCCGCCTTATCCCGTTTCCTCTCCCAATTAGCCCTCAGGTCTTTACCACTATTTGAGTTGTTGAAAAAGGATTCCGAGTTCGTTTGGACCAAGCAATGTGAAGATGCTTTTCAGCACTTCAAAGAATATCTAGCCACCCCGCTCGCCCTCTCTAAACCCGCAAAGCGGAGAAGAGCTTATCTTGTACCTATCCGTCTGAGACCACGCTGCGGGAGCAGCTACTACGGAAGACAACGGAACCTGCACCCTATCTATTTCACCAAAGAAGGCACTACGGGACTCGTGAGTCGTGTTACCAGAAGTTGGAAAAAGTCGCCTTCGCACTTGTCCTAGCAGCAAGAAGGCTCCGACAGTACTTCCAAGCCCACCCCATCCGAGTGAGAACCACCGCGCCAATCCGACAAATCTTGCAAAAGCCCGACCTTGCAGGAAGAATGATCTCTTGGTCGGTGGAATTGTCCGAGTTTGACCTCCAAGACGTAACCCCGAACAGCTATCAAGGGACACGCGCTGCCTGACTTCGTCCAGGAATGGACCACCTGCGAGGACGATACGGGCAACGAACAATGGAAGCTCTACGTAGACGGATCGTCCAATCAAAAAGGGAGTGGAGCGGGAGTTATGTTGGAAAAGGAAGGAGGTACAATGGTAGAAATGTCCATCACCTTCGAGTTCCCTACCTCTAACAACCAAGCCGAATATGAAGCCCTCCTCACGGGCTATGTCTGGCCCAAGAAATGAACATACAAAAGCTCCAAGTTTTCACCGACTCACAGATCGTAGCCTCTCACGTTTTGGGAGACTATGTCGCCAAAGAACCACGCCTTAAGAAGTACCTGGAGCTCGTCAAGGAACGAATCGCAGACATAGGGAAGGTCGAGGTACTGCACATTCCCCGAGAACTAAATTCCTGGGCCGACGTCCTGTCCAAGCTGGCCAGCACAAAGCCTGGAGGAAATAACCGCAGCCTCATCATAACAAACCTCGCAGTTCCGACCATCGCGAAGGGACGGGTGCAAACAATCGACGATGGGGCAGATTGGACCTCGGACATAAAATGTTTTCTCGAACACGGAACATTGCCGGACAATACACAGAAATCAGCCAAAATCCGGCATGAAGCTCCTTACTACACCTTGATGAACGGGGTCCTCTACAGAAGAAGCCATTCCCAACCAATGCTCAAATGTTTGGGCCCAACCCCGCACGTATGTTCTTCGGGAAATCCATGAGGGCATCTAAGTCAAGATCTTGGAGGACAATCGCTCGCGCTCAAGACTCTCCGAAAGGTGGTATTATTGGCCAACAATAAAGAAGGACGCCAAGGAATTCGTCAAGAAATGTGACAAGTGCCAGAAGAATGCAAAGTTCCATATTGCCCCAGCCGAAAGAATGTCTGCAATCACCGCCCCATGGCCCTTTGACAATAGGGACTTGACATCCTCGGCCCTTTCCGACAAACCGGCACTCAAATTCCTTATAGTCGGTATCGACTATTTCACGAAGTGGATAGAAGCAGAACCACTCGCTTCCATCACTTCAGCACAATGCCGAAAGTTCGTATGGAGAAACATCTTCACCCGATTTGGGGTCCCTCGGAAAGTTATTACGGACAACGGCACTCAATTTACCGACAAGAAGTTCGCATAGCTTGTTAGAAAACTTCGGGGTCTCTCATCACTTCACCTCCGTTGAACACCCCCAAACAAATGGACAAGCCGAGGCAAAGAAACAAGGTCATACTCCAGGGCCTAAGGAGAAGACTGGACCAAGCCAAGGGACTGTGGGCTGACGAGCTGGGGAGCATTCTATGGGCATCACGAACAACGCCACACTCTTCTACGGGGGAAACCCCATTCGACCGGCCATATGGGTCAAGCCGTCATCCCAAAGAGAAATAGGTGAACCGACACTCCGGACCATCCTCTACTCAAAAGATGACAATCCCCAGCGGAGAAGGGAAGAACTCGACCTTCTTCCCGAAATCCGAGAAAGCGCCCACATCCACGAGATGGAACTAAAAAGACGAATTGCCCGGAGATATGACTCGAGCGCTCGACAAATGAAGATTTGATCAGGAGACCTAGTACTCGGGAGAGCCAATATCGGACCTCCAAAGCCGGACAAGGGAAGCTCGCTCCAAATTGGGAAGGACCATACAAAGTAGTTCAGTCCTCTAAAAGGGGCATACAAGCTATGCACTTTAGAACAAAAAGCAGTCCCTCGGACATGGAATGCTATCAACCTTCGCAAATACTTTGTATAATCATGTAACCAAAATCCACGTCAAGGTACTCTTTTTCCTTACCCGGGTTTTTCCCAATGGGTTTTTCCGGGAAGGTTTTAACGAGGCCCGGCCACGTGGACCGGCTGGACAAATAGCCACCGGACTCTATCAATACAAATGCTCTCAATTTTCAAAATCCCTAATACTTCATTATTTGCAATGGGCTCCTCGCCCGATAACCGAGGAAAGCCGCACCCGAGCTCCTTCCGGTTTTAAAATGCTTCATAGGCTTCATAGGCCAACGCGTAAGCGCAGCATTTCATTATAACCGAGGAAAGCCGCACCCGAGCTCCCTCCGGTTTTAAAATGCTTCATAGGCTTCATAGGCCAACGCGTAAGCGCAGCATTTCATTATAACCGAGGAAAGCCGCACCCGAGATCCCTCCGGTTTTAAAATGCTTCATAAGCTTCATAGGCCTACGCCAGAGCGCCATTGCCCCTACAATAACATCCTGCATAACCGGACTTACTCAAACGCCTCGCATAATGCTCCCGTTATCCAACCCGTTTTGGGGGCAACAACACATGGCGGAATGAAAAGAAACACGAATTCATGGTTAGTGTATCCGAATCCGTAATCTTAAATCTACCCGAACTTGAAAACTGACTCTCACACGAAAAACAACCAAAGAAGCAAGAAAGCAAAATTTCACCAAAGCAAAATAAAATACACCATTAAAGAAAAGTACAAGAGGGGCCCCGAGGGGACTTACAAAAAGATAAGAGAAAAATACTAAAAAAGTCTAATCCGAATCCTCCTGGGATATCTTCTATGCGCCCATCAACCACATGGCGGAAGATTCCGACCTGGGAAAGGTCAACGTCTGGTCCGATCAACACCCGGACTTGGGCCAGCACGTTCGAGAAGATATCGGAAGAGCTAGCAGTCCAGGCCTTAACCACAAGAGTCTGGCCGGCCTCGCACTCCTTTAACATCTTCTCGAACTTAGCCTTACCAAAGCCAAGGTAGTCTTCTCCTCTTCTAGGGCCTTCACTTTCCCTTCCAGCTCCTGCACCTTCCCTTTAAGAACAGAAACCTCGTTCCCGAGCTCCTTCTCCTTGGTCCTCAAGGTCTCCTCCAAACCTTTCTTCTGACTCTGTATGCCGACCGCTTCAAGGGCCGGAGCTTCTGCTATGTTTTCCTGATAGCAATGGAGGAAGCCGGCAGCCTTCACCAAGTCTTCCTCAAGGCGGGAAAGGTACTCGGAAGGATCCCTCTGACGGACATGTCGCCGGAAGGACATATTGCAGATGCCCGCCATGAACTCCTTGAATCGAAAGTTGGGAGCAAGGAGGGAAAGGGAAGGAAAACCTCCCCAGGATCTAACCCCTAAGAACTTCACCCTAACCTCTACGACATCATGGGGAGGGTCTGGCGACACGAGTTCCAGATCTTCGGATGCCTTGCGTTTCTTCCCCTTAGCACCCGAGGAACCAGGCTCCACGAGGTTGGGCTCGGGCTCCTCCACGGTGGGCTCCGTGATAGTCGATGCCGCCTTTGTTAAGGAGCGAAGAAGCGCCAGGTTCTTTTTGGAAGACATCTCTGCAAAAGCATAGCACACATTAGTAAGAAAAACAAGAGCAATCAAAGAAAACAGCAAAAAGTACGAAAGCCCTGAAAAGACCTATATAGGATTTGGCATCCTTCAGAGGAACGTCAATAATAAATCGCAAGTTCAGGAAGTTAGATTTCTGGCCCCAAGTATCAACAAAGAACTTCACGATCGAGGCTTCTACCGGGGTCAGATTCCTGGAACGATAGGTCGGGGAAGAATAGGAGCACTGCCAATACAAAGGAAACCGCGGAGCACCATCGGAAGACAGAAAGAAGGGGGAAGATCCCGGCTTGGCCCTCACTTTGAAATATTGAGTCTTAAAATTATGATAAGACTCCTCATATGTGCCAAAACACTTCCTATTAACTACTGCTCGGAGGGACACCATTGCCGGTTTCTTGTCTTTCCCTTGATAAGTCATCAACATAAAGAGAGAAAAGAATACCCGCTGAGACAGGGGGATTCCCAAAAAATCGCAAACCAACTCGAAGCCCCGGAGCGAAGCCCACGAGTTCGGATGCAAATGCTGGCGCCACGTTCATCCTATTGAAAATAGCAACCTCAAACTCCGAGAAAGGGAGAGGAACCCTCAACCGTGATAACACTGCGGTCGTACATCCACAGGAAGTCCCTTTCCCCCTCTTGGGGTCTCCCACAAATCCTCTCTTCCCTCCCCGGGAGTACGATCTCGTGGCGATTGGCTAGCTCAGCGACAGGAAACATAGGAGACTCCCCGTACCGCTCCAGCATCCTCTCATTCATAACGCTCCGAACTCCTACCACCTCGGAAGAGAAGTGAGCCACGAGATCACTGTCTAAAGAGTCCGGGATCACAAACCTAGTCTCCATTAAAGATCCTACAAGGGAACCACCACGGAAAAATCCTAAGAACTTAAGCGCGAAAAATTCAAAATAGAGAGGGAAGAACAAAATTCAGGGTGGTCCCCTACTATAGGGATATGGGGCGGCGCCGCCCCTAGGGCAGCATGAAGGGCGCCTAAAAACGCCCCTCACCGCTCCTGCAAGCATGGCCAAAAGAAAATCATGGCACGAAAAAAGGGAGAGCATAAGGCTTACCTGTTGAAGAAACAAGGGAAGCGGCGGAACAGGAGAGAGCACAAAGAAACTCTCGCAAAGAAATAAGGAAGAGCAGGAGGCAGAGTCGGCGAAGGAAAAGTGTGAGAAGAAAGACGAAGAAGTGGGGAGAAGGCTCCAGAAAAAGCCTTTTAAAGCCTAGAGTAACCGACAGGACCCACGTTGCCTCGGTAACCGTCTAAAAGGCTACGTGGCGCGCCCCAAGCCACGGGATGCCAAGCGACCCGACGCTTGGATGCCCGAACTAAAAAGAAAAAAGAGAGTAAAAGTGCTAAGGTCCCTTCACATCGAAACAATCTCGGAGGAGCTTAAGAAGACGGAAACCCCTAGGCGGTAAAATGACATCGCCCCATGGTGAGGGCACCATCAACAAACCCCGGGATAAGGAGAAAAAGCTGAGAGCAAGGTCGGTCGGAACTCGGACGATGACATCAACGCCATCCCCCAAGTTGGGGGAAACTGTTACCGACATGGTCCCAATCAAGCAGGGCCAAGATCGGAATGATGACGGAATGAGATAGAATCAGCGGACGCCGGGAACTCTGGAGCCCATCAAGCAGGGAGTACAGATCGCCAAGCGGAATGAAGTACAGACAGGTCGGACCCCTCTACACCTCGGATACATAACGAGGGAAACCTAGACTACATTCGTCCGTGTCAGGGGTTCCGAGTTCCGATGGGAATCCTCCGAACTTCTAACGTCCGTACCGTACGGCTGCTTGGACGATTGGCCTTCCGCCGTACAGTACAGCTCATCAAGACGATTGGAATGCCCTCCGTATGGTACACCCCAGCCCTAAAAACGGGTATAAGAACATGCAAGAGGGACGAAACCAGGTATGTGATTCTTCCACCTTCTACAGTATCCCACACATCCTGACTTGGGCGTTGGAGTGCTTTTTGCAGGCACCCCACCGCCGGATCCTGGAGCCAGTCACCGTGAATAGCCCCGGAACCTGGAGTTATCTCATCTGAGGTAACACAACTTAAGTTTTAAATGACAACAAAAACAAATTTTGTTAAAATATTTTGTAAAAAGGACTACGGATTTGCTTGAGTTTCTTAAGTGTTAAATAGGAACTTTCTTATGTGTATATAACTTATTTCTTGATATATTTTTCATATTGTCATGAATCAATATGGTAAAAACCTCATTGATAGAGATTACAATTTTTATTAATATGAAAAATAGCTTATAAAGTAAATTAATGTATATAAGAAGTACGGGTATTCAAAATCGATTCAAACCGAATTTAAACCAAAACTCGATCCAAAAGAATTGAAAACCGATCAAAACTGAAATTAATTAGTTTGAATTGGCTCTTAATTTGTGAAAACCGAACCAAACTAATTGATTTTCGGTTCTTATTTCAAAAACCAAACCAAGCCAAACCAAAACATTAATAATTTTATTTATTAATTAGATGTATTACTTATAAAAATTTCCTATCCATATCTAAATTTGCCTCATATTTTAACTTAACATTTAGGATTTTCAATTATACATTAATTTTTTTAATTTAATCAATATGACAAAGACATAGGTGGGGGCCTATAGATATTGGTCCCATTCCTGACACCAAGTTGATAAAGAACTCATTCTCCTTTCTGAGGGAAACTCGGTTGGCCTTCAAGTAATCCATACCTAAGACAACATCAAGGTCTACTAAAAGGAGGCATATCAGGTTCACTATATAAGATAGCAGTGAGATTTGTAGGGAACAACACCTATCGACACGGTCGATCCTAACTAACTCATCAATGAGGCAAGCATGGTAAGGTCATAGGCAAGTTATGAAATAGGGAGTCTTAATCTACAATTACATGCACAAGAAATGAAGGAATATGTGGCACCGGAATCATACTGTTTTTGTCTTAGCTACAGGTAAAGGTCAGGGTAGGTCTATGTATAGGTTTGGAATCAGCTGCCTTTTCCTTTTCCGACCTAGCCTTTATGCATTGGCGGAGAGCCATTTTGTTTCCATCAATAAGCCGATCATTTCATATTCTTTGGTCGATCCCCTTCCAAGGGGTATCCAGCCATGTGTTAATGTTGTCTAAAGAATTCGATGCTTATTGGGCCATTTTCTAATGGTCTCGAGAAAGGCCCCAATAAGCCTAATGAGTAGGTCAATTTATAGAGACCTGATGCCATGAGCACAAGCCATTTTGAAAGGTCTAATGGACTTTGGGCAGGTAAATGAATAGGTCGGCTAAAAGCCAACTAATCCACAAAGCCCCTAATCTTGAAGATCTGAGGGCTGAAAAGACTAAAGTTTAGTGTTGGTGACTTGGGCTTAGAGAAGATCCAAAGGGTCAATTAAAGTTTGACCAATCCATAAGCCTTTCGATTTGAAAGCTCGCACGATTAAAGAACACCTCGATCGCTTGCTAGGCTTGACACCCGGCACGGTTATGCAGTTTTCGAGTGAGTGGCCACGTGGAAGTCATGTTCATTAAATGCAATCCTGGTTCCCCCTCCTAATGTTGTACACGTGTCATGACGCGAATGGTGGTGATGGGAGAAGTAAAAAAGATGAGAAAATAAAACCCCCACCCAAGCAAGTTAGTGGGTTTTTATTTCATTTTCTCATACCCTTATTGTTTCCACAATTTTATTCTTTCCCCTTTACTAGTTCTCTTTGCCTCTTTCCTTTGCTGCTTTGCAATTTCCTGATGGAAACATCTCCATTGAGAAGAGATTTGTCACACTGTTCACCTTCCTAAACTAGTGGTCATGTGCACAGCAATCACGTCCCCCTTCCACTATTTGAAGAGGTAAAGGACACACTATTTCCTTTCTGTTTGAATTGCTACCAAGATATGTGTAAAAAGAGTAAACCCCTTTTTAAAACCTCTCTATTCTGTTTTGCGTGTGCATGCATGATTGTATTACCGTTGCTTATTTTCACATTTGGTGTTGATATAGAATTTACCCATGCTACTTAGTGTAGGATAGGATATTCTTCATTTTTTTTTTCTTTTTTTGGATGGTTTCTTCTTTAATGGGGGATTAAGCATGAGCACCTTTGGGTTGTGCAGGTTCCTTATAGTGGCGGAGGATGTCTAGGTAGCCAATAGAGGTCTCGACCCCCTCTCCACGGGCACCTGGTGAGTTACCAGAGTCGCTTGGGGATATAATATCTACTTTCACTTCAACCAAGGATTTAGAGAGAGTTAGACACACTATGGCCAAAGGTCTAGAACTGGTTCCGTGTAGTTCGAGCAATCCGGTGACTAGGAACCCTGGGCCAAGTGTTTTTTCCATGTATGAGACGATTTTTAGTTGGGTGAAGATTGAATTTCCCTTTCCCAATGTATATTCCGACATATTAGCCTTGCTTTAGATGGCCCCCGTGCAATTATATCCCAATTCCTGGGCATTTTTCCTGGGATTTTGACTATTTTGTGCTTTGTTAGGCCTCAAGGCCACCCCTGACTATTATTTACTTCTTTTGGGTGAGCAATCTGAAGGTCACTGGAGAATCCCTGTGTCTTTTACTGGGGCACAAAATAAGCAACTTCTTGAGGTGTTTGAGTCGTCATACAAGAAACAGGCTTATATTGATCAGTTTTGTAAAGTGAAGCCTGGTGTCGAGGTAAATAATGGGGTTCCTAAATTCCCTTTCCAGTGGAATCCCCATCCCTTACCGAGTCCTCAAGTGGCGTCGAAGGACTTCTCTCCCAAGGAAAAGGATCATGCATCGGAGCTGGAACGACTCTTTGGATAGATCGTTAGGTAGAATCTTACCGATGTTAAATGCACGTAACTTATTCAAGACAAGGATAATCCACCCATATTAGAGAAGTAATTTAGTAAGAATTTTGCAATGTTGCTATGGGCTTGTGTATAATGTGAGACTAACTCCTTTTTTTCATGTTTTGCAGAACGATTCCTTGATCAATTAGAGAAAGAAGGAGAAATGGCTGACAAGGCTCCACAGTTTGACATAGATGCCCTCCAAGTAGCTAAAAGGAGGAAGAAAGGGGTGGCCTCCGAAGCCTTAGAGGGTCCTCCAGTGGTGAAAAATTTACCAGTCAACTGAGCTGGGATGCCAATGTAACCTCCATCCCAGCTTGGGAAGAAGGATCAACGAGGGAGAGGTTGTCTATTCAATCTGATCCAACGAGGTTAACTGATGAAGCTCTCCAATTGCTGATCAATCCCCATGGCCCTTCAAGTTTGATCACTTCTTCCCATCTTGATCTCTTATTAGAAGAAGTTGCGCCCTTTCTTAAGGAATGTGCTGGGGTGCAGGGTTTCCTATCTGTTTCATCTAGGATCGGCATTTTTCCAATGAACGTCACATTGACAAACATCTTCTATCAACCATTGATGTCACCAAGTTCAAGAAAGTTGGCCTTCTGTCTTTGTTCCCAGCGCAAGAGGCAACATCATTGTGGAATGCAACCATGGCTCGGTATGTTAAAAAGAAGGTTAGGAAGATGGCGACTTAAGCAAACCAACAACAGGCCCAGCTATTCGAGGCTGAAGAAAAAAAATAAGCAAGCTTGAGGAGACTCATGTGGCGGAAATGGTCAAGGGTAAAGCATGGGAAAAGGAGATGTAAGAGCGAATTTGAAACCATATGACCGAACTAAACTCTGCTCGTGAAAAGGAGAAGGAGTTGAGTAAAGAACTAAACAAGTATAAAGCCCAGCAAGAAAAAAAACCAAACGAGCCGTTCTTGACCACCTTCCTCACCAGTTTGCCCCCAATTATGAGCGTGCCTAAGGCCATTTTAAGCATTTGTCTTGGGAGTTAGACTTGGACTTTGAACAGGTCGGGCCATGGCATAAGTTAACAGATGGGGTTCTATGCCTTCCCTCTCATGATAAGGAAGGCTCTAACGAAGATTAGCCAGTAAGAGAAGCCGCATGAAAACTAGGGTATGCCCTAGGTTTAATTGTAGTTATTTTACTTTTCATTTTGTTACTTGCTGGTTTCAGTGCTTGAACTTTTTATTGATATTCGCATACTTAAATTCTATTTAATCTACAAGTATCTGCAATATGAGTGAAATTCAAGTATTGTTGGGGGATATCCCCTTTATTTTCTGACTATTAGTCGTGTGAGGATATTCCAAATATAATTGGTGAGTTTCAACCATTAGATGCTCGTTAGGTGTTCATGGATACTCTTACCCGATGAATACCGGTCTTCATGTGCTCTTGAAGACGAGGCTTTTATGGATACTCGAGGTTTTTCTTATGAATATCGGTCTTCAAGTGCTCATGAAGATGAGGCTTCTATGAATACTTGTGAATATGAGGTTTTGCTCAGTGAATACAAGGTTTTGCCTAGTGAATACGGATCTTCAGGAGCTCATGAATACAAGGTTTTCTTTGATGAATAGCAGTTTTCATGATTATAGTGTTTCGTTATTTTTGGATGGAACAAGATAGGAAAACTTAAAAATGCTTAGATTGGATTTTATAACCAAGACAGTGTACTAAAAATGACATACATCATGTTATAATCGAGACAGTGTAACCAAAAAGATATACATCATATTTTAACTGTAATACCTCCTATGTTTTTACTGTATTCCATGTCCAGGGTTTGATCTTTCTGCTCATCATGCTGAGCCTATAAGTGTCATTTCCTAGGCTTTCCACTACTCAAAATGGTCCATCCCAGTTTGGGCCCAATTTGCCTTCAATTGGATGTTTATATGCTCGACGAAGAACCAACTCTCCTTTGGAGAATTGCTTCTTTACCACCTTCTGATTATAACACCATGCTACCTTCCTTTTGGCGGCCGTAATCTTTATAAGGGTCATTTCCTTTTCTTCTTCCAATAGGTCTAGGTGGGCGTGCCTGTCAAAGTCGTTATGAATTTCATCAACCTTTTTTCTCTTGAAGGATGGGATGCCAGCTTCAACTAGAATCATAGCTTCCCTCCCCCCATAAGTCAGACGAAAAGGCACCTCCTTCGTGGATGATTGAGGTGTGGTATGATAGACATACAAAACACTATGAAGATTTTCATTCCACCTGGCTTTTGCTTAATCTAGGCGTTTCTTGATGCCTTGAAGGATAACTTTACTCGTGGCCTTCACTTGACCGTTGCTCTAAGGATGTTCTACGGATGTGAAAATCCTTAATTCCCAACCCTTCGCAAAATCCTTTAAAACCGTTGTCTGAGAAATGGATTCTATTTTCAGTAACTATGGCACAAGTAAGACCGTATCAGCAAATAATCTATTTCCAGGTGAAATCTTCTACTTTCCGGATGGTTATGGATGATAGCGGTTCTACTTCAATCCTTTTTGTAAATTAGTCAATGGCTACGATGAGAAACTTACGTTGGCCAATAGCCTGGGGGAATGTGCCTAAGAGGTCTATGCCCTACCTACAGAATGGTCACTATGATTCCAAGCTGTGAAGTTCCTCCGGGGGTGCAAGGTGCATTGAGGCAAATCGTTGGCATTTGTCGCATTCCCAGACATATTAGAGCAGTCAACCTTGAGGGTTAGCCAATAGTAGCCTGCTCAATGGATCTTACCATCCAAAGAGCTATCACCCAAATGATGGTGCACACACCTTCATGTACTTCGGCCATAACATACTGGGACTAGTCAGAGGTCAGGCATTTCAACAGCGGAACAGAGAAACCTCGCTTGTATAGCTTCTCATCGAGTAAGCAGTAATAAGCTACTGGTTTTCTAATCTTCCAATCTTCATTGTCATTGCTTGTGAGTTATCCCGTGCTAAGATAATTCTTAATGGGAGTTATCCATGGTGTTGGAATATCCAAGTCAATTTGTTGGATAGGGCAAAAGTGGAAGACTACTGAATGGAGAGAATGGCCAAAGGAGTAATGGTCGATTGATCTATTATTTTTTGGATAACCGACTGATTATTCCCTAGTCATCTTGTGCTAGCCAGCTTAGATAGAAGATCGGCCCTGGAGTTCTACTCACAAAGGATATGTTCAATTGTGAACTTGGAGAAGGTACTCACGAGATCCTTTAATTGGTCCAAATATTGTGCTAGGAGCCCGTCCTTGGCTAAATATTCACCCTTAACTTACAGTATTATTTATCAATGGAAAAATGCCAAGTAGAAGCACATGTACAGAGAGAGTAGTCACAAAATGAGAAAGAACAATGAGAACTATTGATTGGAAATATCTCTGACTGAAAAGGTAATACAAATATCTTAAATTTAGATTCATAAAAAAGGAATTTCTAAAACTAATACTTTTGATGGTACCTGATTGGTGACGAATTGTGAGTCACTCCTTTCGGTGATCGTTGCTGCTCCTACCACCTTGGCTAGTTGAAGGCTTGCCAGTAGCGCCTCATATTATGCTTGGTTATTGCTGGCCTTGAAGCCAAACTTTAGGGATTCTTCTATGGTAATCGAGTGGGCCCTTTCTATAATGATTCCCGCCCCATTCCCTTGGAGATTGGAGGCTCCGTTGACATATAGAATCCATGCTTTACCCTCATCCTCGTTCTGAGACCACTCGCAACAAAGACTGCTAGAAATTGGGATTTGATTGGCCCTTAAGCTTCGTAAATGATCCCATGCTTGGACAATTCAACAAACTCGGTAATTATTTGGCCGGCTAGGTCAGGTTTGGATAAGACCTGTCTAATTGGTTGATCAATCTTCATGACAATTTGATGGCTCTGAAAGTAAGGTCGTAGCCTTCTGGACAATACGATTAGAGCCAAAACCGGTCCATTATTCATGAAAGTCGTCTTCTCCTTATCTTCTAGATGCATTCGAACCTAGTTGTACCCTGAATATACACCCATGAAACTTAAGAGCTCGTATCCAGCCGCAAAATCCATGAGTTTATCAATACTCGGTAGAGGATATGAGTCCGTAGGGCAAGCTTTGTTCAAATCAGTGAAGTCCACACACATCCTCCAAGATCCATTGTTCTTCTTTTCAATCAGAACAACATTGGATGACCAGGTTGTATACTGGAGGTCTTTTAAGAAATCAGCCTTAAGGAATTTCTCTATTTCAGCTTTCACTATCCTTTTCTTTTCTTTGGTCAACTTCCTCTTATGATGGGCGACTGGCTTGAAGCCCAGGGCAATTTCAAACTTATAAGAATTTAATATAAAGTCTATTCCCGGCATATCTAGCAGGACCCATGGAAATAGGTCAACATACTGCCTGCGTAGATCAACCAGCTTTTCCTTCATACCTTCTGGGAGATTAGATCCGATTATCACACATCCATCCCCTCTCACAAATCTTTACTTTTCCTAACTCTCTATTCGATCGTGGCCAGGTTTCTTATAAATCTTCTCAGGGATCCAGATCTATGAGATAGACATCCGAACAAATTGGAATATCTTTCCTTTTTTTTTTTTCCGAAGGAGGATGGTACCAGCCCTTCATGTGCCACTACTAGCTTTTTCTGGATACATAAATAGTCAACATAGCACAGCCTTGCTTCTTTTTTATCAGCACAGACCACACCAACGCCGGTTGAGAGAGGAAACTTTATGGTCAAGTGTGGGGAAAAACTATAGCTCCCAACCTATTAATGGATGGCCTTCCAATTATGATGTTGTACGGGCTGTCTTTGTCAATGATGAAGAATTTCACTAGTATAGATTTAACCCTTCCAAAGGTCGTAAGAAGTTTAACACAACCCCTAGACATTACTTGTTCCCTTGTGAACCCAACAAGACTGCTCTACGAAGTTGAAATACAGTCCACTGGCAAGCCTATTTTTAAGAAAGCATCTAGAAGATGATCTCTGTTGAGCTCCCTTGGTTAATCAGAACCCTTCTTACCTCAAATTGGCCACAACGACCCTTATCACCATTGGATCATCATCGTTTGGCTCCACGCCTTGGAAATCATCTACCGAGAAAATGATGGAATGTCAGGAGCTTGTTGCCGAGGCAGAGATCGCCCAATGCTCATTACAGCTTGGAGAAACCTGAGATGCCTTGGCCTGACCGACTCTGAGGCACCACCCCTAGCAAATATGCCCATTATTAGATTGATTACCCCCTAACTGCTGGCCTTGGAGGTGCTCTGGTGTCTTTTGTTAGGATGGTCCTGATTGGTCAGTCTTATGCTTAAGGTGGCACTTGTCACTTCCTGGATAATGCGGGAAATATCTTGCCAATCTTTCATTTCTAGCTAGGGTCTCCAAAAGGTCTCTCAATGAATTACATTCTTCAATTGTATGACCATAAGCACGGTGAAAATCACACCTCTTTCTACAATCGACATAATGCAACTGGTATCTCAGAGGCAGGGGGAGGGATACCAGCCCAGCGCCACACACGTCTCATAATATCATATCCTTCAAGACGTTAAAGTGAGCATAGTTGGTATAGGCTGGTCAGAAGGCCCAATCATCATAAAACCACTTCCTATTTGGGTGTCTAGGAGTTGGGTTTCAATGACGCCCTTCATGGGGCTAGCGTTGGACTCGCTCTCTTACCACTGGTGGGGGTACCTGAAAATCTTGTTTAGGCTCATCTCTATTCCTTTTACGGTTCTCGGCTCTTTCTTTTACTCGGATATACCCGGCCGCTCTACTTCTTAACTCTTCCAGTCTTTGAACCGAGTTGATGTCCAAGGATTCGACAAATGGACCGGACCTCAATGCATCTACAAACGCATACATCTCAATCTTCTAATCAAGGTCTTTAATCTGGGTCGTTTCTTTGTTAAATCGACCCATGAAATCCTTCAAAGATTCTGTATCTCTTTGAACCAAGCCACAAAAGCTTTCGACTAGTTTTTGGTTAACCCTGCTTGCCATGAAGTGATTTAAAAAATGATCAGTCAATTCATTGAATGTGGTGAAGACCACGAAGGGAGAGGGATGTGAACCACTACTAAGCCGAATCTTGCAAGGTTAATGAGAATGCTTTATAGCATAGAGCGTTTTAGTCATTACACAGTAGCATTGCGTTCTTAAAAGCATCCCCATGGCTCTGTGGATTTGTCAGCTTGTCATAGGATCAAAGATGGGTTGGGGGCGATAAGAGGATAGGACAGACTCTATCACGATGAACTCAGTGAATGGGTTTCCAGGATGATTAGAGTTTGGTCTCCCATGATTAGGTGTTTGATGGCTTTGGCAGCTATGGGTTGGTGTTTCAACGTGGGACGTGTAACGGTTGACTGAATGCGGGTGGTTAGCATACGATGGCTGGGATTCTGAATAAGTAGGTGACAGTTGGGGTTCTTCTGGTTCGGTGATCGAGTGTTAGTTCATGTTATTGATCTATTGCTGCATATCGTGGAGGGTTTTCACAATTTGCTTGAAGGTAAGTCATTGTTGGGATTAGTGTTATGGCTAGATTCTTGGTCAGTTGGGTTAGCTCGGGGTTAACGATCGTGATTAGGTACGGTGTTATGGGTGTTCCCCTTATTGCGCATGCTTACCATCTTTGGAAGCAAAAGCATGCAATTTGGGGAGTTCACAAGAAAGTGGGAGAAGTTTTACCTTTCCCTACAAACGGTGCCAAAATGTTGCTATATTAGCTCTAGGTAGAGGTTAGGGTAGGCCTGTGCAAAGGTTTGGAATCAGCTGCCCTTTCTTTCTCCGGCCTAGCCTTTATGCATTGCCGGAGAGCCATTTCATTTCCATCAATAAGCTAGCCGTTTTGTATTCTTTGGTCGATCCCCTTCTGAAGGGTATCCGACCATGTGTTAATGTTGTCTGGAGAATCCGATGCTTATTAGGCCATCTTCTAGTAGTCTCGAGGAAGGGCCTAATAAGCCTAATGAGTTGGTCGGTTTATTATGGAGGCTTGAAGCCACGAGTGCAGGCCATTTCAAATGGTCTAGTGGACTTTGGGCAGGTTAGTGAATAGGTCGGTCAGAAGCCGACCAGTCCACATACAATGCAGTTAAATTTACACTATTCACTTAGCACTCACCTTGGATCAAATCTTTATACTTTTTAGCCACTTGGCTACTTAGGGTGAAGACTCGGCCACGGTGTCGAGGCTCGGGTGTAGAGGTTTGACCTGGGGCCCTGCCACCATAGGAGAAATGCTTTGATTGGTGGCACATATAGCAGACATTCCACCCCACTAGACACACCATCTTGTGGGGTTTCTTACATGCAGCATGTGGTAGGGCTTGCTTGGGAAGGTTGTTGGACTTGTTGTGGTGCCAGTTCAATTTATTCTTAAGGGCTTTAGCTCTCTTTGCCTCTTGACTCCTCGGCAGTCCTCTACCATGCAATCCATGTTTAGTATGGTCACATAACTTTGGATTTCCAAACGTACAATAGCCGTTCACACTTTTAATCTTAGGCCCCATTGGCATTTGATGCACTTCCAGCTCTCACTTGGGTTGCCGTGATAGATTGGGGAATGGGGGATATATTTAGAGCCCATCAAACTTGGCAGTGTACTCTACAATGCTCTTGGTCCCTTACTTTAACTGCAAGAACTTTAGCTCCTCCTCTTGGACCAAAACTAAAAAGCACTTCTTATAAAATGTGTTCTTCAAGGCTTACCAGATAACAAGGGTCTCAACCCCTACTTGTAGGGCTTTAGTGCCACTCCACCAAAACTCATTGCAGCCATTGCGCATGATGGAGGCAAACATCACTTTTTCTCCTTAATGCATGCCAAAATGGTTACTGTTTTTCCATCTCCTTAAGACAAGCACCGACAACATCAGAGTTAAGAGTGCCATTGAAATTTAGGGGATTGGCTCTTTGGAAATACATGGACCTGGAGAAAAAGGAATCTCAAGTTCTCGTGCTCCAAGAATCCACCCCCGTTGTGATTACTTCAGGTAACCCCTTTTCACCTTTTGTAATTACTACATTACAATTATTAATTATAATTTTAGTTAACATGTTATTATTATTAATTTAATCAATAATTATTTTAAAACTTGAAAATATTTATTGTTCATAATATTTATTCACTAAATATTATAAGTATTTATAATTAACTTATTTCATATAATTATTTATATTTATGTATCAAACTATTCTTTAAAAGTTTTTTAATACAATAATACATAAACAATATAACAGAAAATTTTTAAAAATAATAATAAGTAAAAGGAAATAACTATAAAGTTAATTACTGTAACAAAAATACAACAAACATACAAGAAAAGAAGTAATAGAAATTAATTTAATGTAAACTAATTCAATGTATCAAAAATAAATAACAAAAAAATAGTAAAAATAAATTAGTCAATAAAACAAATTTAGGATTATTTAGTTAATTTTGTAGACACTATAACTTTAAAAGATCTCAAATAATTTAATTGTTTTTTATCAAACTAATAACAATAATAAATTAAGATTAATAATGAACAATTCTTGTTAAGCTATTATTTCAATTAAAATATATTAAAATACAAGAAAGGCTTTCAAGGTTAATTAATAAAAAACCATTATGGAAGTGAGATTAGATATTTGGTAGTGACAATAGCCACTATCTTACTTGTAAAGTACTTACTCCATTTCACTTCATCTATCAACTTTTTGAGACTTTTTTATTTTAAATATCAACCTATTTGTTATATTAAGAAACCATTATTTTTTTTTTGCCAATATATACTGCTCTTAGTGGAATTAATTGTTTTCTCTTAGTTAATTGTCTTTACTTACTTTGGTTTTTTAGTAGGGCAATCTTATCTACTTATATAAATTTATACTATTATCAAGATTCATTTATTATTTTCTAATATATATGGTTCTTTAGTAGGGCAATCTTATCTACTTTGGTCTTTATTTCATTCATTCGTTGTCCCTGTCATGTTTAACAAATGGTGACTTCACTCCCGTCCTCGTGAAGATTAAATGTGTTCTCATTCTCGTCTTTTTTTCAAGTAATTGCTGTGGGTACCCGCTTTGATATTTTTTTAATCATCATAGCCATTTATATATTTTTAGTAAATTAAAATATTTAATTTATAAAAACATAAAAACATAATTTCTAATTAATAAAAAATAATGAATAATTTAATTTACATGATTTCAATTATACCTCATTTCCTTCTATATCATTTTAGTAAATATTCTCCAAATGAATATTTTTCAGGTTCCTCCATAACTATATATAAAATAAAACCCTCATTTCTTAGTAGTTATTGAGTTCATTATGTTATCATAAATTATCCTTTGAGTTTTATTCATTGAAGATAAATACCCTTTAAGATCATTAGATAATTACTCTCTATCATATTTTAGATCTTCAACCAAGACATGATTTTGAAATTAATTGAATGGAGAATTATTTGGGTAAGACATGGACTCAATCTCTTTCAAAGATCTTCCATTTGAATTAAATAACTTTTCAATTCAATTAAAGATAAATTCTTTAGCTATGAACTTAGGATAGAAAGATATACAAAAAACAAAAGTTTTTTTTATGATAATATAAAACTCTCAACTTATTATAAAAATGTAATATTTGTCTTTAAAATTTTGACATATAATATTAAAATTATTGATAAAAAATTTAAATTATAATTTAAGACCTACATTAATTTCGCAATATACTTCTCCAGTCATATAAGATTTCATCTTCTTAAAGTCTGCAAACATGCTCCCACACAAATTGCAGTATGCTCATTATGTTTGTCACTAATAATGCAACAAAGAGTTCTCTTAACTTATTTTCAAGTGCTAACTCAACAATTTCCTTTATACATTTATAGTCTCATGGTTAGTTTACCACTTTTACATAATGACATTTATAAAAATCAAAAGAGAATTTTTAAAATATTTATTAAGATAAAAACTAAATTTTTAATATTCATAAAATTCAAATAACGCTTTAATATATTTATATAGGGCTTAAATTCAAAATGATGAAGACCAAGCAATTTATGAAATTATAATTTCCTTTTTTAATATAAATTTGAGCCTTATTTATCAAGCGAATGCAATTTTAAGTTTTTTTTTCAAATTATCCTTAAAAAAATGATAAATTCATGTGCTAAGGTTATAAAAATAATGTACAAAATTTTTTGTCATGTATGTAGATTTCATTATAAATTGCCTAACTATTAAAAATTATTATTATGAATATTGAAATTATATAAATTAATGATAGTAAACTAATGATACATAATAATTATGATTATAATTTTTTTTAAAAATTAATTATTAAAGTTATGAAATTTGTTGACTTTGAAAGCTATACATAGAAAACCAAAAGGAGTGTTTAATATAATATTCAATATTTGTAGTGCAATCATGCTATTAAATATAATATTGATGATTGTTAATAATATTATAATAATATGTCATAATTGCAGTTTTATTTTTTCAAAAAAAATTAATGATTAACTTCTTAAAAACTGTAGGATCTAAATCATTCTCGTTGTGACATCTAAAAACTTTTCCTCATAGGAGTCTAAAATATTAGTATTATAGATAGATTATAGATTACTCAGGGAGCACTCTATTTTGCCTATTGTCACTCCCACATAGCTAGTATTTTATTGGATTGTCCTAAACTACCTCTTCTTATTCATAATTAAACTAACAATCTATTGCTCCTTTAATATTAATTAACGAAAATGAGGTGATCCAGGTCTTGAAATATTTCTTTAACAGCGATTGATTTGAACACAACTTCACAATCTTTGCATACCCTTGGCATTGCCAAACCTTCATCTTTATCATCAACAGTGAAAAAAAAAGGAATAATTGTGGTTGAAGTCAACCAAGTGTATGCACAAATTTTATGTTGAGGAATTTCAGTCATGCAGGAAAATTTGATGTTTGATAGGAAGGGTTAGAAACAAGAAGAGGGAGAAGTTTACTGTGTTTGGTTGAAGAGGAAAGAAAGACAAAATTAATATTTTTGAAACATTTTATTAATATTATATTAGTTTATTTACTTAATTCAGTTTTAAATATTTAATGTTGATTATTATATATACATATATATATATATATATATAGATATAAATATTACATTACATTTTCATTTTTTACAGTATAATAATTATTTATTAATATAATTATAAGTATGTTAGATTACTGAATGATAGCATGACTATTTTGCATCAAGAAGGAATATCAACGAAACTTTAAAACGTTTATTAATAATTATTTTTAAATTCAAAATTTATTATGTCAAGAATAATTTACATATCTTATTTTTATTTCATATCATATTCATAGAATGGTAAAATGGAAAAGTATACTATTGTCCTCAAAAGTATGCCAAATTTAATTTGATTTACAAACTAATTTTAAGATTAAGAGAATCATTTTATAACACCGTTGTGTGTGTGTGTGTAAAAGTAGTTAAAAGGTAAGATTTCTTCAAAAATTAAATATCACAACAAGATCATCACACTGTGCTTGTTGAAATTCTTATATGTCACAAATTAAGTCGACTAGCCAATTGGAAGTAAGAAGAAATATTTCAAGACCTGATATCACCCCATTTTCATTAATTAATATTAAAGCAAAAATAGATTGTTAATTTAATTATGAATGAGGAAGGGTATTTTAGGACAATCCAATAAAATTTCAATTGAATGTGAGTGGTAATAGCCAAAATGGTGTGGCAATGGCCATTCCCTATTACACATAATTAAGAAGGAAACTGACTTTGATATAAATACTCTCAACTACCAACTAAGTTAATGGGCCCCACCCCATTCATCCCTTTATCTCTTCTCCTCTATATAAAGGGTTATTCTGTTCTAATCTTTATATCTTTCATCAATAATTCCATATTTCTTTGATTTTAGCTTTAGTTTTTTCTCTCTCCTGAAAATGGCTTCCAAGAGAGCTCTACTCATTCTAATCCTCTTGGCCATGGTTGTTCTCATTTCTGCAAGAGAATTTTTGAGACTTCCTCTAACTATAAAATAAGTAAGTTTGGGTTTTTACTTTGTATCTTCACAAATATTGAATGATAAAATGGTTAAAAGTGGCTTCCTTTTCAATGGTTGACTTTCCCATTTGAATTATGCTCTTGCTCAATCAGGTTAAGGTTCTTTTGCAAATGGTAGTAGTAACAAAAAAAAAATTACATTTATTATTGACACATTATTGTTTTTGACATAAATGCTATGGCACACATCTTTTGACTTTTCATGATTTAAATATTTGTAGATTATCAGAAGGCAAATGGAGGACATCCAAGAGTGTCAATCACTTTGGCGGTTGGGGAGGGGAAATGCCAAGCAAAAGTATAGGAGCAGGTGTGCCAGGAGGTCACTATGGTGGTGGAGAGCCAGGTGGTGAAACTCCAGGCGGTGGTTCAATTCTAAAATTAATGTGGATTATGTCACCATGTGACATATTTAAATAAAAGTGGTGGATAAATATCTACCTTTTGAAATTGCTAGTTGCCATCAAATATATTCTAACGATTTCCTTTAGTTACTGTTTTGTTACTATTGAACTAAATATTATTTCCTCATGTTTATTGATTTTCTCCATTTTTCATATTCATTGTATACATAACGCAAAAAGCCACACTGAAAATAAAAGTTTAATATCCATGACTAGGTTAATGTCCGATTTCATGATTTGTATTTATCTCGCCATGAACTAAATTATTAAGTGTTAGTTAACTCATTTGTCAATTTTTCATATTTGATCCAACCTAGACAAGATGAATTGTAGTAAAGGAAAGAGAGCCTTTTTAATAATTGATCTTGAATCATGGGGGTCTAACACAAGCGTCAGTTCCTTTATCAAGCATAATTTTTCTCAGAAAAAAAACTAAATTATACTTTCACAACATCTTTGATTTCACACATGGTCTACAGATAATACATATAAAAAAATGTGATAATAATAAAAATTAGATAAAGTTAGAATTTATTGGTTATTTTTTTAATTTTTCTATGCTATAAATCCGGTCTGTAACTTCTGAATAAAATGATCAAAATACCCCTCAAGTAATTATTGCATGATAGTGAAGGAGGGTTGGCTGCAGCTATCCTCAAATAGTTAGTTTAATGTTTTGGATAGTAATTAATATGAAAATCGCAATTCTTGATTTTTCTATGCATAAAATTACCAACATACCTCTGAGGTAATTTAAAGCTAGATTAAATGACAATCAGGTCCAGTCATCACCTAAGAGTTGGATTGTTAATTTATGGGGATATACGGTAATTAGACAAATTTTGTTGAAATTTGATGTGAAATTACCATTTTACCCCTAATGTTAATTAAGTTTAATTAAGATAATTAAGAGCGTATACATAATATTAGAATCAAATTAAAGATTAATTATTTTTATTTATCTATTTTGGGTCTAGCTGATTATTTTGAGTTGATTAGAGCCTTAGAATGATTATACAAGCTTAACTACACTTTTAATCCTCTAACGTGTGTGAGATGGTGATGTCACCACCCCAAAAGACAATGGGACAAAGTTGGTTTAATTTATTTCCTTTTCTTCCCTTAAGATTAGAGATAATGTCACATTTGAAATTTGAATTAACTATGGTTAGTCCATTAAAGCTATGAACTAACCCCCTTAACTAGAGTTTAAAGTGTCTTAAACATTTTATTTTTATTTTCTAATATTATTTTTAATTAAACATATACACAAACCTAATTTCTACACACAAAAACATAAAAATATCCTCCTATTCCCCAACACCGCAACCATACACCCCCTTATTTTTGTTTATGTAGGAGGCATGCCCACACACACATGCTCATACATACACACTTATTCTCCTTTGTTTCATTTTTTGACACAACTTGCTCACTAAGTTTGTGCAAAAAAATCCTCTCTTCTCTCTCAACTTTAAACTATTCTCTTCTTCCCCATAGAGACTATTTGTGTTCATAAAAAAAAGCTTGAAACCCTTAAACAAACCAAACACACATAACAAATCACCTCCTAAACACATAATCTCCATCCTCCATCAACCAAACCACCATAGAAACTACTCTTTCCTCTTCTTCCCTTGTTTTCCAAAACTCCCTCCTTGCCTAAGAAAATATTGTATTCTCTTTTTCCTTGCAAGAACAAGCCTTTTTACATCACTGAGCCAAGACCATCACTTTGGTAGGGATTTTAACTATGTTTCTTTTCTTTTCTTCCTCATTTTGCTTTGTTTTTTTGTTGAGGATCATAAAGTTATAGCTTGATGACGATGGCACTTTGATGATGGTTAACCATTATATTGAGGCCTTTAAAGCTAGAAACTTGATCCTTTTTGGTTTCAAAAGAAAATGAGGAAAGAGAGCACCTTTCATGAATTTATTTACATTTTTAATGCAAGCATGAGCTTGATGATGAGTCCACACAGCCAAGGTTCTTTGAATCGATAGGTCATATTTATACACTCATTTTCCTTTCTAACTTTGAACAATTTGTGTAACATCCTAATTTTTAACTCAATACTCTAGAACACATTTAGATTAATTGTTAGGTTATTACTTAGTCTCATTCTTTGTTAAAATACTTAGTGAAAAATATGGATAATTTTTTTTTTGAAATATAAAAACAAAGTGAGAGCCGCGTTTGTCATAATCGTGAACTAAACATGCCTTGCAATTCATAAAGAATAAACACAAGTAAATGAACATATAGCAAACAAGAAATCAATGACATATCAAAGGAAAATACTTCATTAATATTACCATATGCCCACCAAATAGTGGGACTTAGTTTAGTACAAGAGAAAGTAATACACGAGGAAAGTAAAGACAACGGAAATAGAAAGTACAAGGAAAACATACTAAATGACACCCATACCCTAGTGCACCTAATGTGGAAAACCTTAGATAAAAGAAGGTTTATCCTGTTCTACAGGTGAGTGTGTGCACTAGACCTCCCCTAAAACACATACTACTGGAACCCAGGGTATGGCGGAATGAAACAGATCCACGGACATAGAGTGGCAGGAGTAGGCACCCGTAATGGCTGGTCATGTGCTCCTTGGCGAGGGCGCATCTCAGCCCTCCTCACTAACCTCGGTTGCAGCACTGTCTCCTCACTCCTCTCTTGCATGAACGGGGGAGTGGGGGCAGAACTCTTCGAGTAGATGTGTGTCGGCGAGTCCTTAGGTGGATCCATCTCTGATCTTCTCGATTGAGGTACATACTCTGGATAGTCATGTACAGCTGAGGCGGAAGGGCAAACGCGTCGAATCTGCTCGTCACGGGGGTGTGTGCCCTCGAAGATCAGGTCATCATCACGGAACGGGGCAGTAGGAGTCGAAAGGTAGCTGGACACAGGGTAAGCAAAATGTCGTCCCATATACACAAAAACACGTACAGCACATCGGCCCTTGAAATGATAGGAGTGGTGCTACGAGTCATAATGCACCTCCCAGACCGTACGTGTCAACGAACAGGACAAAGGTCGCCATCAAGCTCTGAAGATATGATGGGAAGGAAGAGAGAAAGAAAAGGGAGTGAGAATCTTGCTAAAGAAACTCAGTAGGGACCTCCTATCTAGGGTTATATCATTCACATCCTCAGGAACCTTGAGTTTATTATAAAAAGGTGAGCATGCATATAGATTCCTTCTTTAGGTTTATAAAACTATGTTATCCAAGGTTCATTCCTTTTAGAATACATCTTAATGTCATGAATACAATATATAAAAGCATGAATGCATGATAATACCTTAAACAAATAACTCATCAAATCATAACATCAAGAAGCATACAAGTGGCATAAAGTGGCACATAGCTTTCAAGTGGAACTTTCCTTAACATTGTGACTTAGAACATCATGCTTTAGCATTAAGGGCCACCCTAAAACATCATCTAGGTTATGAGCTCATACCTTAACAAGTCGTCACTAGTTCTTACTTATCATCTGGATAAGCGAAAAACATAATAAAATCTCGACTCCTCGAGTACGGGTTAGGGGGCTAAGGATCACCTCTCTTAGGATATACCTTCTTTGAAACGCTTTACTTGCATCTGGTGCATAGCAATTTGTCCGCTTTGGTAGGCTGCATCTACTCATACCCTCACGGATTTGTCTTTCTTGGGGGTGCTCGGCAGAACCGGTGTCACCTAGGAAAGCGCGTCTCAGTGCTTTGTCACATAAAAGTCTCCTGGGGTGCTCGGCTGAACCGGTGTCACCCAAGGTTTTCTTTTCTCATATGATTCTCGAAAACATTCTCAAGTATTGATTTGATGGAAATTCGGTAGCATAACAACTGTAAACCGAATTTCCTTCCAATTTACTTTATGCCACAATAACTCATGATGCATAAACTATCATATTCAATCTGTATCATCATAGAAAACTTGCATTCACATAATCATACTCACCAAAGCACATGCATTATCATATCATACTAGCATCATCAAACTCAAGCATTAAAATTGTCTTAATGTCCTATGCTTTGACCCTTAGGGTCCTTTAACTTGAAATCTAAGTTGTCTACCATCACAACTTAACCTCTCAGGTACCTATGGGTTCATATCTAAGTAGTCCTCACTCATATCAATGATCATAAACAATTTTAAAACCTTAAGAGTTCAGAATCCATATTTCACTAGTTAGGTACCTAGGAGTCACAACTTTGACCCTTTCTAAATTCGATTTTCTCCTATAGTACCCAGATCAATTCCTAAACCACTTATGAGTAGTTCCTACACATTTAAACTAATTATAAACCACTAATTCTAATTTTTATCCTCGCTAGACAGAATCCAGAAAATTCCATTTCCAAGGGATCTAAAAGTCTCATTTTAATTCCTTTCTAGTTACTAACTTGTCTTAATTTTCTCAAATTAATTCTAACATCAAATATACATGAATCTACTCATTTTATCATCATCAAAACAGTATCATATAGAGAGCAAAACACTCAAACAGACCATGGACATCATCATCATATAGTGCATAAAATTTCATTTTTATCACACATAAATTGCTAGTTTCTCTTAGAACCTTTTTAGAACTTATGAAACTCATTAGGAAACATTTTATTTCATTAAAACCATCATAAAACACATAAGGGTAGTAGCTATTTCAAATTAATCTCAAGAGGGATTTAAATCATAAAACTTTGCTCAAAACATTTCTTGAGATCATCAAAGCTTAGGAAATTATGAGACAAAAGTTTTAGCACTTGTGACTAAATGAATCTTACGCTAAGTTCATCACCATCACATGGCCGAATTCATGTGAATAAAACATACACATTTCCAAACTTTATTTGAGATAATAATGGGCAAGTCCATGAGCTCTAAATCTCTTAAGTAATGACATAAACATGCAATGAACTTTATTTTACTCTTTATTAGGAGGTGAGAGCATAAAAATAAATATGCTATGCAAGTCCATTATTATCTTAGAGATTTAGTGAGGACATAAACATAAACATGGAGATGCAAGATCATTCTTTTATCTGGAGAGTTTAGTGATGACATAAAGATAAATATGGATGCAAGTTTCTTTTATCTCAACTTAGAGCTCATGCATGACTTTTAAAGAAACATAGTCTCAACCCAAAGTTTATCTCCAAAAAATAAAGTAAGCTTTAGAGTTCTTGAACCAAGGTTTCAAGGAAACCACATGGCCTTTGAACATCATCATCAAGCTTCAAGGAAAAAAGCTTAAAAGAAAACATAACCATAAAGGAAAGGAAACAATGAACCGAAATCATAAAAAGAAGGAATATACACCATGTTCTTTATTATGTACTCAAAATCCCTATCTAGAGAGAACTCTAGAACGTGCCGGGCAACTTTAAGGTTGACAAGGGAAGGCTTGAGCTTTTGGAAATCATTGATTATTTTTCTTTAAGTTGAAAACCATGTGAGCTAAGTAGCATAGATAAAGTTCAAGAAAGGAAAAACTCAAGCTCTAGAGGTCTCTTTGAGATGAACACAAAGTCATTCTCTAGGGACACTCATCATCAAGCTATTATGATCAAAATGAGGCCTTGAGGCCAAAATGACAAGAAAAGGAAAAGTAAGGAAAAACTTAAAAAGAATCCAAGAGAAACTTCAAGAAAAAAAATAACACTTTTGAGTAAAACCAAACTTGAGAGCAACTCCCTACCAAGTTTGAAGATGAAAGCTTGGTCTTGAAGATGAAAATGAGAAAAACAACTCCTCCTAGAGTGATGATGAGGTTTTGGCCACTTAGAGGAAAAAGGAAAGGAAGGTGTTTTTGAGTGAGCTTGTGTTTGAGGATGAGTGTTTGGGTGCTTAGAGGATGATTCAAGGTGGTGGTTTGAGGTTGTGAGGTGATGATGCAAAGAGGAGATGAAGAAGATGAAGATGAAAAAGAAGAAGAAAAGCTCTTAGAACTTCTTGAGAGAAAAAGGAAAGAACTCAAAAGAAAGCTTGAAACTAAAACTTAGCAAATAATCTAAAGGTTCATTCAAGTTCCTAAGCTTATGTATTTATAGAAAACAAAAACAATGGAGACTCACAAAGGGGGAGGGGCTGGCCATGTGGTTTCATGAAGGGAGGGAGAGAAAATATCTCTTACACATTGTCATTCAAAGCATGGTTGAAGGTATGACAAATATGGTGCAAAGTATGGTCTACGCATGGCTTGGTGTGGACTTGAAAATGCATTTGAATTTCAAATATTTGAGGCATGGAGGGGGAATGGCTTCGGCCAGCTGATGGCAGCCCAAGGGAGAAAAAAATATCTCATCTAAATGTGTGTTAATGACGTGTTTAGGTGTGTATTAACTTAGGTGCAAGATTAGGAATTGCTAAGCATGTGTTTAGGTAACTAAGGATGTAATTAGGAATTTTATGACATGGTTAAGGAGTGCTCATACACAATCAGAGGAATTAAAACTCATTTTATGAATAAACAATTGTGAACACAATTCCATGATTTAAGGAATTGGAGAGAGAAAACACTATTTAAGATTCCATGACTAGACATCTTGAATTTAAAATAAGATTTGAGTTTAAATTAAGCAATCTTAGGTTCTAATTAACTCTAATAAATTATTTTGACTCCAGATTAATTAAATAAATTAATTAATCTTCGATTAGAGCCTAATATTACTTAGGTTTGCTTAATTACGCAATTAAGCTCAAAAGCACAATGCTTAGAGGCAAAATCGTAATTTTGCATAAAAACTGCCTGGGACTATCGGGACTAAAACTGAGGTCACAGAATACGTAAAAACACCTTTTAAAACCATCTAGAGAAGTTTCGGGCTCATCCGGCACTTGTACCCGTGTCAAACACAACAGGGGTATTTTGGTCATTTTGACCTGAAACCTCAGAAAACGATATTTTCAATCCCGAAAAGATTCACAAGTCAACTAATCCCCTTCAAACATTGAGTTAGCCCCTCAAGGACTACCGGGTCAGCTATCCTTGAGTTCCAGGCAGAAAACATCCTCAGGGGCATTTTGGTCATTTTCACTCAGACAGAAAATCGGGGCGTTACAATTTGCATCCTATCTTTGCTTAGTTGATTGGCATAAGGTAAACTTGTGTTTAGTCCTCGTCACGCATCATTGGATAAATTCATTGTTATCGGCACCGTTTTTTATGAATAATTGTATCTTGAAGTCGCCTATGCATTTAATCTCTTTGTGTGAGTCTTGTTTAGTAATAATAACTTCCAAGGTTAGTGCATTGGATCAAGATGGACTTAATGGTCATGCTTCAATGATAGTGGGATCACTATAGGAGTCCAGGATCACTATAGCAGTTGAAAAGGGAGGCACTTCCAACACAAAAAGGGTCGGACCGCTATAGTAGTCCAAGACCGCTATAGCAATCGACAGCCTGGATGACTTGGGCGAAAAATAGGGGGACTGCTATAGTGGTCTAGGAACACTAGACCAATATAACGGTCATGTGTGTTACACAAATTTAGCGAGAAAACTTTTTAAGTGTATCCAGTGGACCTTATTTCTTATGCATTTTTTGTTCTAGTATAAATAGCAATGGGTTAAACATTAGAGACACCTTTTGATAATCAATTTTAGAATTGCCATCAAGCTCTCTTTATCTTGCAACTTTATCTCTCTATTCTCTCTCTTTAGGTTTTATAAGCTTCCAATCCATGTTTTGACTCTCATTTTGGATTACAATCATACTCTTCACTACTTTCATTGCTATCCTCCACCTATGGAGAAGTAATTTTCTTTATCCTGAGCAAGAATAAATGAAGATTGAGAATTGTACTTGAGGTTCTAATTTTTTATGCAATTTACGGTTGATTTTTCTTTCCCTCTTGTTTAGCTTTCTTTAATATTGATTGTGAGTTATTACAATTAAGTTTTTGATAGCTACCTGATTGTATGTTCATTTACGTTATGAGTTGCATGCATAATTAGGATTCTATTGAGATATTTGGTCAATTGATTAAATTATATTCATTTGGTAAGGGATTAAAATTAACTCTACTAGGAGACTAGGTTGTTGTAACTGGTAATTGAACTAACAAAGGCTCATAGAACTATGATTATAAATTAATAGTACATGTGTTATTCAAACCCTAGTGGGAGTGCATTTGTGTGACCACTTAATAGAGTTACATCAATATTGTGTGAGAATATAATTAATGGAAGTAACCACCATCGTAAATAAATCCTTTAAACCAATTAGTTAACAATTCTTAATCTGAAGGACTCCTTGTGAAGGTAATTCTTCTCATATAATTTTCTCTACTAGTTTTTCCTATAGCAACAATTACAAAAACCCCAAATTTCTTGAATGAACTTGAAATATTTCCATGTGAAATGACTTAAGTTTCATCTTAACTACAATTTGGTGCAATTTAGCATTCAATGTATTTTTAATTTATTGCGGATAATGACAATCCACATTAAATTTTGGTGTTCTTGCCGGGAAAATGGTGCAAGTTAATTTTAGTTTCATCTTTTTTATTTTGTTGTTTATTTTTATTTTGTTTAATAGCTTAATCCCTTTTTGTATTTGATTGTTGTTCTTATTTAAGTTTATGACTTGCTCCCTTCGTAATTTTCCCATACTTTGGCTTAATCCGAATATTGATTAAACTGCAAAAACAACTCAGGAAGGCAGCGAAGGAACGAATTAAATCACCTGACAACCCTTTTTCTTCTTATACATCTTAGGTATTAACTAATTGGAAGGTCAATAGAGTGTCGCGGCTCTAGCTCTACTAAATTAGAATTTATGAAATTAATTGAATTGCAAAGAAAAAAAGTGGCACAATAATGCTACTCGGGTTGTTTCACATGGATGTTCAGTCACTACTTAATCGAGAATGTACACGAAACAAGGTTTTAATTTTAAGGATTGAACTCAAGAAAATTAAAATGGAAATAAAACAACTACACTAACAATCAAAAAGCTATAGCTTGAGATCCCTACGAACATGCAATAGCTTTATAACTGACATCAACATGGCATAAATTACATAGCTATGAGATTAAACTTCTCTAAGTTAGGACCCTTAACACTCAAAGATAAACAACCTATGACCCAACCGAAATCCTAATTTCTCATATTCCCAAACTCATAATCATACTCATAGAACTACAAACATAAATGCAAACACTTAACTTGTATGTAATATGAGTCATTACCACATACCCACACCACAAACATAGCAAAAAAGGGAAATGAGAAAATCATAGCATACAATTAAATACAAATCATATGAGGTTAGGCCTAAACCCTATTTTTACCTCATTCCCATGAAGATCAAACACATGCCTATATACCAATCAATATATGTTTTACCCAACCCAATCACAAATGCGCATGTCAATACTATTGTAATGCATAATCACAATAAGGAAGAGAAAAAAAAGCAAGAAACATAAATTGTATTAACAAGTTGGAGAAAAAAAATTCAAGAGCAACCACAAAATCCAAGGTTCCTCAAGCTAGATTAAAAACACACTTCTCCATTAATAGAGGTTACAAGAGAGGAAAAAAAAACCTAAGAGAGAAGAAGGCATGAGAAAAGGAGAAGAGAAGGTGAGGGTGATGGAGGAGAAGATGTGATGAAGAAAAGGAGAGGAAAAGAGGAAACATCCTAAAATTAAACATAACCTAATCTAAAAATTGAGCTAAGGGTTATGTTGCACAACAAATGTTAGCCCTACTCTGTCAGGAAAATATGTGCTCGCCATGGCGAGTATTTATGTGTACAGGAAAATTGGCTTATGCAGCAAGGCTCCTCTCACTATGGACAATGGACACTTGATTTGCCTCATTTTTATTTAGGATGAGACAGATATGCCCTGATTATTAAAGCATGCCCAATCTTGAAACTCGACACCTCGATTTTGATTTCCAGGCTTATTATGACTAGCTAGACTCCTGAACTGGCTTTCATGATCTTCATGAAGTTGTAGATAATCCTCTTAGCTTTTCTACAAGGTAAAGAAAATAATTTTTAGCAGTCTACAACTCCAGTTATGCTCAAAATACAGAATAATGCTAGAAGTGCAATTATGCAAAAAATTCTCATTAATGCTCAAATTGATGCCAAAACCCAAATATGATACAAATGCACCCCAATTAAGCTTAAAGTAGAGTTAAGGCACTAATAATTGGAGGTAAATATGTCTACAAATGCATACTCACCACTCCCCCACACTTAGCTTCTAGCATGTCCTCATGTAAGATTGAAAATCAAACAAAAGTCAATGTATGAAAACACATCAAGCCATCCTAAAACCAACTATCAAAAACCTACAAATCCTAATCTTGACACAAAACAAGAAAACAACTAAAGTGACACTTCAAATGAAGTATGAGGAAACAATCACACGTGGAAAAGCACTCCCAACAAGCAACACTCAAAATTTGGCACTTAGCTTATCTCAAATGAAAATGCACTACCATAGGCTTGCTAATCATCTCTCTCTCCACTGGTCTCATACATGCATGCACAAATCAAAAGGGTTTATTCAAGGTTATGATGGGGTTTAGGTGAATGGTAGGAAATTAATAAAGGCTAGCAAAGCTCAACCAAGGATAAAGAGAGTAAATGCATATGCACAAGAGCAAAACTATAAAGAGTACAATTGCAAACAAAACATGCTCATACAAGCCTCATTTCCAATACTTTAACCAAATCCCCAAAACTTTTATTTATGAACACATATTTTTTTTTCTTAGTCTTTTTGTTACATTTTTTTGTGTATTTATGCACCTTTATTTCCATGTCTCCTTTTTTTTTGGGTATTTTGACAACTTTCCCTGACACTTAAAACAATGCATGTCCTCATGCATACCTCTACACTTATGCTCAAGCACATATAAATTATGTATAATAGCTTTTTCTGTATAATAGCTTTTTCTAAGCCTAGATGTTAGGTAATTTCATTATTTTTCACTTAGGCTTGTAATATGATAAAACAAAAGAGGGGTCATTAAGGCTCAATAGGGCTGAAATAAGGGCAATATGGAAGGTGTAGGTTGAAAACAGCATGAGAAGAGGGGTTGAATCATACTTTAACTTTTTTTAAAATTTAAAACACTAAAACAGATCCCTTCAAGTTCTTCACTTGAAGGCAACAGAAATGTGTGTTAGTCTGGTTCAGAATGATACTTTCTTAACTAAGTGAGAACTTAGAAACAGTTTTGAAATTGTTTTCAAATATATGTATATGAGCAAATATCAAATACAGAATATAAAGGAAATAAGAAGGGATAAAAAGATACTGCACAAGGATTTTATACTGGTTCAGCCAACCTTACCTACATCCAGTTTTCAACAACTTGTTGAGTTCCACTAAATCCCTTTATTAACCCAGAAAAAGAATGATAGTCTTTGTCTAACCTTCTCAAGCGATTCATGTGACAAGTTGTTCAAATTTACTATCACTTTCAAGTAGTCTTTAACTAACATCTCTAGGCTAACCTCACGATGATCACCAATGGATTAAGGTACAATGGTTTGGTTTAAGGTTGATTCTCTCCAATAAATGAACACTCAAGTTTTACTGTAAATGAAATAGTATAAGTTTTGAAAAATTTTGTGTGACTTCTTTCTAAATAATTCTTTCTAAAAAGAACGTATTATCTAATCATAGCTAGAAAGAAGATTTTATAAATGTAGAAATTGATTATAAGATGTAATATGATTTACAGAAAAAGAAGAGGGATTCACGTTTTAGCATTCTTGTCAATTTTCTTGCAAAAGTCTTGAGTTATAAGCACTTGACATTCTTTTATACTTGATCTTCAAGTCAGATTATTGCCCCTTGATTTTGCTTCCTCTTGACACTGTAGTTCTACTTTTTGTGTCCTGGGAAAAACCATCTAGAAGAGTTGCTCGGTCATGTCAGATATGTGGTTTTTTGAGTGATGCTTTAGAAACTAATTTTTAATTTCTGGCATGGTTTCTGATCTTTTTCTTCTAGAAGTTAGGACGGTTAACCAAGTAAAAAAGTAAGATATCACTGTTAGTCTTTTTTGGGTGTTGACTTTAATTTAAATTTTGAATTTTCGCCAATTTTCTACAAAGTACACGGTTTATGATAATGTATGCTTTTTGATAAACGTTTTTAGTTTCTAACCTTCCTACTAATCTTCATTTCTTTAATCTGATCTTGATAAGAATCTTATTGAGATTGAAGACTACATTCACAACTTGCTTTAGAAAAAAATGGATTTCTTTGTTGATCAAGATTTTTTGAATGTGTGAACTATTTTATGAAGATCTAGACTTGGTTTCTGAACTTGAAAGTCCTTTCTCGTGTATCTAACATACACACATTCACTCCTAGAAGTATTTTTCACATTATTGAGGTCTTCAATATCTTTGAATGAGATTATAATCATGTTAAAACATGGCACTGTAAAAAATGACTTATTGATAGAACTAATATGTCTACGAGAATGATCCTGCAAACACCATATAAACTTAAGTGTAAAATTAGTCCTTTCTTCAAAAATTTTATCAAAATTTGTTTTGTTGTTATTAAAAACCTTAAAGCTTTGGAGCTTTCTGAAAGGTTTTGGAGCTAACAAAAGGTTGGTCATATGGTCAAGTAGCTCAAAATAAGAAAAAAATTTGCCTCTATCATCTTAGTGCATGCAACATGTTAATGACAAAGCCTCAAGCAAGACAAAAAGAAAGCTATAGAATGCATAACCAAAGAGAGAACACACACAAGAACAAACAAGAATGGCATGTAACATAATCATTTGTCAAAGGCTAAAAGCTCAACCAAGGATTGTGTCCATATACTCAATTCAAGCAATGAAAAGAGATTACCAACCTTGCATTGCAAAAGGGACAATTCATAGTCAAGCAAGTTAAGAAAAATGTTAAAAGTAATCCTCAATAGCATCAAATGAATGACTACAACACAATTAAATAACAATTAACAACCTAAAACTAGTAGCATGTGAAAACTACACTAAGCATGCTTTATTGAAAATTAAAGACAGAAACTAAAAGGAAAAAGGTGGTGAGAACTTCCTCATGGCAGCTTATAGTTGAACTAGTCTAGGAACTCATACCAAGATTTGCTTCGTTGTCCTTTACTCGGATCCCATATAATGTGGATCATGTCAAAAGATCATGACTCTTTTCAATTTTCTAGACCTATGCATTGAGGTTGCTAGTGCATTCTTTCAAGTCATGGGGCTCCTCTAGGCTGAACATCCAATATACTCAAAGTGGGGAGGAATGAGAATCCACACCAAAAGGCTACCACCAACATGTTCTACCACCATCTAGTTCCCAAGTAATATCGATAAGATCCTTTACAGGCATCCCACATATGGCCCAAAGCTAAACATTGGTCTCAAGAAGAGCATGAATGCTTATGTTGCCTAACGGAAAAAGGATTTAGTCCTAATGGAAACAACTGGATGGAAAATGGAAGGCAATAAGGTGGACATCAAAATCTCCACTTCCTAAATCTTTATATCATGAACCTCTAATATAAAAGCTTCTGTAGCAACCTTAACACTCAAAGATCCATCATACACTAGCAAAGCATCCATTTGTTTAGCCAATTCAGTTGGTAGATCCTTATATATGATCTTTATATCTGACTCCCCATCAAACTCCTTTGCTAGTGCCTTAGTCAATGTCTCTTATGGAACCTTAGCAAGTTGCTCCAAGACGTAGCCACTCTTATCACATGATGACTCAATCAATTCCTTAATCATGCTAAATTTTGCATCATCCATCCTCTCAGTTGACTCAAGTGATGGCTCCTCATAAACAACCTCTATATCAAACTCACTAGTAATTGGCTCTTCTATTTGTTGCCTAGGAATGAGAACAACACAAGTAGTCAATTGCTCCATTTGAAGCTGTATGGCTTGAATAGAAACATCAGTTGTTTGTTGATTTTTCAAGAAGATGGCAGCCATTTGCTTTACCATTTCTTCCAAGGAAGGTTATGATGATTTAAGTTCAGGAACTAGTGGCTTAAGATGTGGCTGTGCATATTAATCAGCTACATAAACAATCATTTACTTCACAATTTCTTTCTAACAAGGCTCTTGCAATGAACTTGAAGGGTTAGTAGACCAGGTTATGGCAGCATACTTGGGTCAGGGAGTACTTGTGTGTATGGTGTAAAAAGTAGTAGTGGTGATAGGTATTATTGTTGTTGATAATACGGGGGTAGCTGATGGTATGATTATGAATATGGTTGGTAGTTCATTTATTTATCAGAATTAACTACTGCTTTATACCCTACAAAATTCCAATAACCACACTATTGGAACTAGAACTGGATTAGTAGCCATGTTAATGTAAGTTGAAAATAGCACAAGAAGGGGGGTTGAATCGTGCTTTAACTTCTTTCGTCTTTATGAAAAACTTAAACAAAGTCTATCAAATTTACACTTGAAGGCAGTGGAAATATTTGTTAGTAAGGTTCAGAAAGTTACTTTTTCAACTAAGTGAAAACTCAGAAATTGTTTAAAAGCATTTTTCAGAAATATATAATAGTACATATCAAATGTAGAATATAAAAGAGATAAGAAGGAGTAGAGAGATATTGCATAATGATTTTTATATTGGTTCAGCCAAACCTATATACATCTAGTTCTCAACAACCTATTAAGTTTCACTAAATCACTTTCTTGACCCATAGAAAGAACAATAGTCTTTGTATAGCCTTCTCATTCTTGTGAGCAGTAGTTCCAATTTACTGTAATTTCTAGGTAGTCTTTTTACTAGCCTCTCCAATGATCACTAACAGATTAGATACAAGAGTTGTGGTGTGGTTGGTTTACTCCAACAAAGGTACACTCAAGTTTTTCTAAGAATGAAATAATGTATGACCTGAAAACTTGAATGATTTCTTTCTAACAATTCTTCCTAAGAAGATGATGTTATCTAATGAGAACTTAGAAAAAAGATTTTTAACAAAAGCAGAAACTGATTACAAGATGTAATGTACTTTACAGAAGAAGAAGAGGGATTCATGTTTTAGCATTCTTGGCAATTTGTCAAGAGTCTTGAGTTGTATGCACATGACATATTTTTATACTTGATCTTCAAATCAGACCATTGCCCTTTGATTTTGCTTCTATTTGACATGTGTTGATCTTCTTTTTGTGTTATGGGGAATGCCATCTAGAGGATTAGCTCGGCTGTATTAGAGTTACTTTTGCAGGCATAGAGACCGTTGTCAAATATGTTTTATGAGTGAAGCTTCATAAATAGCTTTTTACTTTTTGGTTGTGGTTTCTGAACATTTTTTTCTAAAAACTGGGACAGTTGACCAAGGGAAAAAGTAACAAAGCATAAAAAAATGGAAAAAAGACAAAAACCTAAGAAGGTAAGAAGAGATGCAGATATGATAGAATCAAGGTGATTTATCAATTGATGAAAATTATTTCAAATAAATACAATAGTTGGTCATAATTGTAAATCGGTAGATAAGAGTGTAGTGTGAAGTTATGAAAAAAAATGTTGGAAATACTAAATTTTTGTAGAATGATTTCACTTTTTCTTCTTAATTAACTATCATCCCAATACCATGCACCACCATCTCAGAGTTCCTTTCATGATCATCCATCTCAAGTTCAACCTGAAAATTTGCATCAATATTCATTGAATCCTCCATACTTTACTTGTGGAGTATAATATAAAACCTACAACAACAAAAACCCAAAAATTAAATGAAAATTATAGTTGCAATACAAAACCTACGTCAACAAAGAAGTATTGGCTGGTTATACCATTTTAGCACCAGATCACAACTTTTTAGCATGGGTTTCCAAGTATTTACAACCAATTTCCAAGTATTTAAAATCAATATATAAGTTTCTAACACAAACCTCAAATTATTTAGAACTAGTTTTAAGGAAGGATTTGCCACTAGTTTAGAAATTCGAACAACCATTTTCCAATTCTTTATAATCAATTTACTAGTATTTACAACTATTTTACAACTTATTAACGCGGGTTTACAAGTTTTTTAATAGAGATTTATAAGCTTTTCCATTAGTTTTATGCTCTTTGCTTTTGAATTAGCTATTTGGTTATGTATCTAGTACAAAACAAAGAGATACGAATGAGTTCATGTATCATTCACATAAATTAATATCAATATTTTAATGTGATAATCGATTTCAAGTAACTAAAATCAAAGTAATCTATTATTGCCAAACACATGCTAAACCAAAATACAACTTACAAACCTATGCAAAAACTTATAAACTAGTGGAAAAATACCCTGTAAACCCGTGTTGCAAACTTGTAAACCAAGTACAAAAAACTTGTAAACTGATGTTGAAAACTTGTAAATTAAGTGCAAAAAACTTGCAAACTCGTGCCAAAAACTTGTGAATTAAGTGAAGAACTTGTAATGTCAATGCTGAAAATTTGTAAATCAAGTGCAAAAAACTCAAAACCCCTACTTAAAACTTATAAACCAGGTGCAAAAACTTGTGAACCAAACCTGAAAACTTAAAAACCAATTAAAGAAACTTGTAAACACGTGTTGAAAAGCTCTAAATTGATGCTTACAACTGTATGTTAGTGAATAAAATATGAGTTCAATGACAAAGATGAGATGATAAGGAAGTTGACATCATTATCATTTTAGAATGTAAAAGGCATGATGCAAAACCAAACTACAAGAATTCATGAGCAAATAAAACAAACCCTTCCTCCCCCTGCTGAAATAGAAGATACACAAGCCTTCATCTTTGCCTTTTATAGCCACCAACTAACGTTGACCTAGCAATTAGATTAGTAAGGAGAGAAACAAAGGAATGATTCATGTACATGAATACATGTTCAAGCTTCAAGGTGCACTAAGGATCACAGGTTAAGGGTGAAGGGTGATGGTGGTTGTGAGATGAGAGAGAAACTCTGGTTTCCCATCCAAACATTTTCTCTCTCCTCTGTAACAAACCATATAGGATGTGTGTAGAGGTTGTTCTCCTTTCTTTTCTTTGTTCAAGTGTTTCTAAAATTTAACAAATTTCAATTTTGCTACAATAGCATTTATACAAATCCTACTCTTATTTTGTCCTTTTCCTTACTTCTTTTTACAGTGGAACTATAGGTCACCAAAAGCAAATATCATTACTGGAAATTTTACTCCCATTGCAACAAGTGCAATTTTTCCACTCTTCTACTCACACTACAACACCAAGAGCAAACTCCTCTACAAGCTCTTAAGATTCCCTTTGAAGGAGAAGAACCCTAATCTCCTAAGCCGAGCCTGCACTATTGGCTGTCACTGCCACTTCCTCCGCCGCTGTCCTTGTAGCCCAATCACAACCACCACCACTTTCTTCCTTTCTTAATGCTTCTCCTTCTCCTTCCTCCAATTCAAATCGAACTCTGCCACCTCCAATGACCCTTTATTGCCGTCGCTGTCTTAGCAATACCCCTCTTGAAGGCTCCCCAAAGATTGAATTGAAAGGAGAATGAATCATTCGAGAAATTTGCATCCCTCAGAACGTAGATTGTGTTGAATTAGGAACGAAACATGTCATTGAAGATGTGGTGTGGCAAAATGAGTACACGTGCCTCGCCAATAGTGAAAATTAGAGTCTAAATTCAACTTGAGTTGTGGCAGAACAACAAATCTTGAGTTTGAATACACTAAATGTCTTTCAAATTTGGCTAAATAACACCAAATACCTTGAGGTTTAGAGTTATTTCACTCTACCTTATTCTTCTTCAACTATAACACTCCGCCCATTTCTATTATTAAACTCATCCTTTATTTTTTATATTCATTAAACTCATCTTTTCTCGGCCACAATTTGTCTCATTGGTATTAAATTTCAAAATATTATAATTTTCAATTTACTTTAACTTTTTTTAAATATATATAATAAAAACTATAAAATAAATTTAAAAGTTTATTATTTGATGAAATACTACAACCTCAAATTTTTAAAAAATAATAACTTTAGAGTTTAAAAATAAAATTATGTTTTTAACTTTTTCCTTTCAAAATATACAAGGCTACTTTAGCAATAATATTGTGTATGATTTATAATTAAATGAATATTATTTCAAGCGATAAGTTAATATTTTGATGTTATAACCATAACTATTAAATTGATATAAGATAAAGTTTTGACATTAAAAATTAACTTATTGCATGAAATAATATTCATTTAATTATAAATCATACTTAATATTATTATTAAAGTAGCCTCGTATACTTTGAAAGAAAAAGTTAAAAACATGATTTTATTTTTTAAACTCTGAAATTATTATGCTTTTAAAATTTGAAGTTATAGTATTTTATCAAATATAAATTTTCAATATATTTTATAATATCTATTATATATGTTAAGAATAAATAAACTTAAAGTAAATTAAAATTATAATATTTTAAAATGCAATACTAATGAGCCAAATTATGGCTGGGAAAGACGGGTTTAGCAAATATGTAAAAAAAGAAGAAGATGATTTTAATAATAGAAATAAAGCTGAGTCACAGTTGTAGGAGAATAAACCAGAGTTTAATAACTCTAAATTACAAGAATGTTTAGTTTTATTTACCCTTAAAATTTTATCTAGAAGAAATTTTACTCTATTAATTTTTTTAATTTCTTGAAACGTTTCTGTCTCAAATTTTCGAGTAATGATAGATGAATAATAAAATTATACAATAAATACATATCTTATCACTATTATATATGATGAGTAACCTGCGTGTATTTATTGTTTAATTTTGTTATACAATAAACATTTTTCCAATTTTTTACTCTTAAATGTTAAGTCTAAACCGAAGGTAGCCTGAGAAAGAAAACACGTGTCAAGGTTATACTTGCACACATCCGAAAAGAGAACCTCTCATGGTAAACAGGTCATTCGATTCACATCAAAGCAAGCACCACCGTTCGGTCACCGACCCAGTTCACCCCCAATCAACAACTCAACCACCCACCCGCCATCCATCCTCAGCGTAGACCCAAACGTCCTCTGTAAAACCCAACCAAGAGTAACCCACTACTCTGAGAAGTCAGAAGTAGCTGATAAATTCTAGGGCCCACACACAAACTTGGGCTTTGAATGAACAAGGAGCGCAAATAAATAACTCTTCACGGCAGCAAAACTGAAAAGGTGTCGAAGCGCATATTTTACCACCACCACCACCGCCAGTAGCTCGCTGCATAAGAGGGTAGGAAGTTTCGTAACTTACGGAGATTACTCACTCGCTTCTTGTGTGCTTTTAATAAAGTAATGCGACGTATTTATTGGTCATGTGCTTCTCTTAACATGATAAAAAAAAAAAAAAAATGAAAAATTGATCATGCTTCTTGTGATTTGTGTTTGTGTGTTGAGTAGTGGTAGCGAATAAGCAGAAAGTGCTTGGTGCTTTGCCTTGATTTTGATGTTGATTTTGAGATGCTGTTTGATGAAAATCTTGAACTAAAAGATATGATTGCTCATGGTCACAACGTACTGGAGGGTGCTGCGACAATAATGACAAAAAATGGAAAAGCTTAAGTGGAGTCACCGGCAATTTTATTTATGGTAAAAATTGGAAAACTTATAGATTTAGCAAAAAATGGTTCCACTGTTGCTTCGATCTTGAAATTCCCCTGTTCAGAAAAGAATTCTAGCCATTCTTTTTTTTTTTTACCTTTTCTACTTGGCCTCCTTGTTGCTGTTCAAGTGTTAGTTGAATTTTTGGGTCTGTGATATTTGAGAAAAAAATTTTGGTGTAAGATATTTGTTTGGACAAATTTTATTCTGAGCGCCTTCTGCCTTTTTTTTGTAATGATGGTATTTGTTGGCATCCCGGTCCTCTTCCCATGTTCCTCAGGGAATGAAGACTTTTCTGCCCTTGATCACTATTCAATGAGGGTATTTTGGGTTAGGGGGTAAAAATAATAGTAAAAGTTATATGAATGAGTTTCATGTGTAATTTCAAAGAATTTATTCATGGAATTCTTCCTGTCAATTTGTCTCCTCAATCAAACTCACCATAAAAGAAATAAAGAGAAAGGAAAGGAGAGGCTCTAGTGCAAGATAACTCCTGCTCCAACTCTATAAACCATAATTTGGAATACTCAGCACCCCCTCCCATTCCCCCATTTTTCCTATTTGACTTCCTGGCCCTGCTGTCAAACCTGCAAATTGCCCTACCTTCTGGGTTTTCCCTCTAATAGATCCTTCATTCTTCTCATGCATTATGATTTCAAAATAGTTGTTTGTGAATGGTTTCTCTAATTGACCCCTCTTCCTTCTGAAATCCTTCTGAAATAATCCAACCATTGACATGGCTTTTCTTTAGTAAGTCTTGGGTTTTCATTCCTGAAATTTGGGCCCAAGAATGTCATAAAAAAAAAGACCAAGTATAGGAAAGGAGGTATAAGATAGGGTAGGCCAAATTGTGTACGTCAGCTGCAGAAATGACAGCTGGATAGGCAGTTACTTTGGGAGGGAATTTCAGTTATTAGTTAGGGCGTCTAGTCAATGGAGTGCACCGGTCTTATAAAACACAGCATGATGCTAGCCTTGTAGTTGAGCTAACTCTTATTGTTGTGTCAATGAAAATGAGGTATCCTCTGAACTTTGCACCTCCACCAGCTGTAAATCCCAAAATATTGCATAGAAACTCATTGTCTAAGCATAACCCTTGCAGAGACATAGGGCCACACCTCAGAGATGGTGTTCCCTTGCATTTACACCTGCACACCGTGCTGGGAGTGGTAGTGGGAGTACAGCATTGTCATTTATGATGAAAATTCCTGATATTTATTTTGCATGCATGATATTGTGGGTCCTTTGGGAAACCTCATTGTGTTGATGGCTTGTCAGTTAAAGAAAAATTACATATTTATTATTTATATTCGGATGTAGGTTAATCCAAAAGCTGTGGAATCATTTTCTTATCCTTAGGAATATTCTAATTGGTCTGAAGATTAGGAAGTTGCCCTTACTGTTGAATCTAAACTTGGAGAAACAAGGTTAGCGTGAAGAATGCATAATTTCTTTAATGTATCTTGCTGATTTGTGATAGTGTTCTGCGTGCAAAACTTATGAAGAATTGTTTAATAACTCTTTAGCTTTGGTAGTTTATGTGTTAGAGCTGTGATTTGTGGAGCTTTTAAGCTTCAGAGCATTCAAATTGTGATTTCTGTGCCCTTTTAGTTTGCAGAACTTTTTCTTTGGTATATTTGGTTATATGCTATTGCTTTGTACAATCTCTCTCACTCCCTCTGTTTTATTGGCGCAACAGCACATGAGTGGCGCAAGGCAGCTTGCCCTAGGTGGTGTGGGACATCATGTATTGGAATATCTGAAGCGCATGCAGGCAGAGAATCCTGCTTTCTTTTATGCAGTCCAGACTGAGAATGATCAGCCAACCGGTAATATATTTTGGGCTGATGCGACATCTAGAATGAACTACTCTTATTTTGGGGATGCAGTTATATTGGACACAAACTATAGGACTAACCGGTACCGCATTCCATTTGCCTCTTTCACCGGGTTTAATCATCATGGGCAGCCTGTGTTATTTGGTTGTGCATTGATGCTAAATGAATCTGAGTCTTCATTTATATGGCTATTCAGGACTTGGCTCCAAGCCATGTCTGGACGTCATCCCATTTCCATTACAACAGACTTTGATCCATTGATACAAGTGGCTGTTGCCCAGGTTCATCCTCCAACTCGCCATCGGGTCTGTTCATGGAGCATATTTGGAGAAACCCGAGAGAAGCTGGCTCATATATGTCAATCACATCCTACTTTTGAAACCGAATTTCAGAAATGTGTTAAGGAGAGTGAAACCATTGATGAGTTTGAATCTTCTTGGCAGTCACTATTGGAAAGATACTACATCATGGATGATGAATGGCTTCAGTCAATGTACAGTGCAAGGCAGCATTGGGTCCCTGTCTACTTGCGGGATACTTTCTTTGGGGAGATATCCGTAACTGACAGAAATGGATGTTTGAACTTTTTCTTTGATGGATTTGTGAATGCATCCACGACCATACAGGTATTGGCTAGACAATATGAGAAAGCTGTAGCAACCTGGCATGAAAGGGAATTAAAAGCAGATTATGATACAACCAATAGCAGCCCAGTTTTAAAAACGCCATCTCCTATGGAAAAACAAGCTGCAAGTCTTTACACAAGAAAGATCTTCATGAAATTCCAAGAGGAGTTGGTAGAGACCCTCGCAAATCCTGCTACAAAAATTGATGATTCAGGAACTGTCACTACTTATCGAGTTGCCAAATTTGGAGAAAAGACTAAATCTCACGTTGTCACTTTTAATTCGTTTGAGATGAAAGCTAGTTGCAGCTGTCAGATGTTCGAACATTCAGGAATTATTTGTAGGCATATATTAGCAGTCTTCAGAGCAAAAAATGTTCTCACACTTCCATCTCAGTATGTGTTGAAACGCTGGACAAGGAATGCAAAATCTGGTGCTTTTTTGGATGAACACGCGTCTGAATGCCCAAGCAGTTCTCGTGACTCTCTAACAGTTCGTTACAACAATCTACGGCAGGAAGCAATCAAATATGTAGAAGAGGGTGCAAAATCTATCCAAATATATCATGTTGCAATGAAAGCTTTGAGTGAAGCTGCTAAGAAGGTTGCTGCCACAAAAAGCCAGAGTATAGGAACCGCAAATGGAGCTACACTATCCAATGGAGGAAGGGATGAAGTGCTTGCAGTGGATGAAGATGTTCAAAGCTGTCAATCTGTGGTTAGTTTCTTTGAACTTGTGATTTTTCCCCTTAGATCTTAAAGCTAGCATTAGATAGAACCGTGGAAGTTCTCACTAGAACAATAATGTACACAAAATCTTTGCTTGATGAATTATGCAATGAGTTGCTTCAAAGGAAGTATGCTATTACTGCATTGTATTGTTTATATGTCAGAGCAAACAAAGTGTGAGAAAGCAGGGGAAGGAGGCATTTATCGTTTGCTTTGCTGATTTGTAATTTTCTGACTGATGGTCATTTAAAATTTAGATATGGAAGAGGGCAGAGGCCAGGGAGCTACTTTGTCCCTATCCCATACTTTGTGCTTTGTCTTTTAACTGGTGAACTGGGCACTTGGAGATCACACAACATTAAATGTTGTTGATTTCTAGTTGAGCCTTTTTGTACATGGGAATTCAATATTGTTGGATGTTTGATATTCAAAAAATGTATGCTTTTTATGAGAATTTTATCTGATTTTATTAAAAAAAAAAACCCTTACTCGTTAGCTTTGGTGCAATAGTAAGGTTATTGTCTTGTGACCTAGAGGTCGCGAATTCAAATCTTGGAGTCTCTCTGTAAAGTAGGGGTAAGGTTTCGTACATCTTTCTTCTTCAAACTCCATTAGGTGGGAGTCTCGTGCACTAGGCTGCTGTTTTTATAAAAGACCCTTACTCCTTATGTTTTGGTTATAGACAGCATGTTTGTTGGTTCTAAACCATTTTTTTTTTCATGGAATATTCTTGACTATGATGTTCTTCTTTCCCCTTCCCATGTTAAACAGTAAATTATTCCTTCTTTAAGGAAAGGAAATTGGATTTCCAGTGAACCTATCCATGAACTTGGGCAAATTTTGAGATCATTTTCCCATTGTTCCTAACCAGGGACATGATCTTATTGTCACCTTGTATTTTTGCTTATCAAGCTTTTGTGATTGTACTATAAATATAAACTTAATTTTTCCTGTTTTAGTAGAATTATAGCGTCAAATCTATGAATATGTTTTCATTTGCGGCTTGTATGTTTGCAAATACATTTGGTATATACTAAAATTTCCCATCATATTTATCAGGAGGAGAAGCAAAAGAAAATCCGAGAGTTGAATGCTGAGTTAGAGACTACAAATCAACGATGTGAAGTTTATAGGGCAAATCTGCTGGCTGTGCTAAGGGACATGGAAGAACAAAAGTTAAAGTTATCAGCGAAGGTCCAGAATGCAAGGCTTAGTTTGAAAGAGTGACTGAATCGTTTTTGGGGGGTAAAATGCAAGGAACACACTCGTACTGTTTGGTTGTTAGCAGAGAATCTTCCGTGGTTCGGACTTAGAAACTCTGCATGGTTTGATAACTTTCGGTAGTCTAGTTACTGAATTTTTAACAATAGGTTGCAAGGGTTGTGTGCATTAAAGGCTTTATTATTATTATTTATATGACAGACTTTAATTAATTTGGCTGGTTGCTTTTGTTAGGATGGAGGCTAAACTAGAACTTTGCTTTGCCTTCAGGTCGGTGAGGGTCTCCTTCATATGGGTAGGGTTGGTCAAATGGTTGGATATCTCGAGTAAAACAAAAGAAACTATCTTGTTGCGAATTGCGTAAGATTACTGTTCCGATGCCAATGTTTTAAGTAAGAACTTGTTTCAAACCAATCATGAAAGTGGATAAGGCGACTAGGCATGTTTGTGCTTGAAAAAAGAATAATATTTGCACATATTCATTTAGTATGTTTGTTGATTTTTGTTGATAGTGGGCGTTTTATGTTGATGAGCAGGAAATCAGTGGAATTGAGGCTGTGAGCAATAATGTGACCTAATTTCTTATTCATATATATATAATTCCTAGTTATTTATCGCTAGTTGGGTGATATTATTATTATTATGATTTACAGTCATAGTCCTCTTAATTCCCTGCTCATCAACGTGAAAGTCACGTTATTTATGTGACCCTCAAGTGTCAATGGATCTTTGTATATGCCGATTGACCGTAGCTAGCCATTTACCTAACCAATTAATTTATTACTATGATATGTTTCATTCCCACCCAGAATGAAGTCTTTCCATATTAATCACTTAGGTTTAGTTTGTGAGTTTGTCATTTTTGCCCAATAATTGTTTTGTCGTAAATTTAAAAAAGAACAGGAAACAAAACATGACAAAAAAGGAGGAGACAAAATGGTCAAGTATACTCATTTTGAATATACAATTTAAGTGGTTGTGGTAGTAGATATAAAAGAGTTATGTGTACTCATTAAATACTGAACAGAAAGTTGAGTCTATTTAAATAGGGTTTATATTTTATCAAATAATGAATAAAATGTGATTGGTATAATATCACATTTACAATAAGTACAAATAATATTTTTTATACAAAACACAAACTAAGTTTGTTTTATTATGAATTTGTTACTTTAGCTAAGGCTTTACCTAATCTTAAATTGAAGAATTCTTAAAACAAAAGAAAATATTTATGCATTTTATACTTATGGAGAATAAAAATGAAACATTAATAATATATCTCTTTATTTATATAACATACTGTTCAAAATTCTTTTGAAGAAATTTTTTTATCATATGTTGCATTCCTCTCAATCATTTTCTTCCATTTGAAAATATTCATATAATTTCCATTTTCAAAATCTTTCTTCTTAGTTAATTTAAATTTGAAAAGCATTCTTTAATATAACTATTTAATAAAAAAGAAAAATATTATGCAGTATTTATATTAGATTTCAAGGTTTTTGTTTCTAATCAGGGTAAAGAAATATAATAAATACTAAACAATAATGAAAAAGGTTAAATTTTGCTTTTCGTGAATTTAAATTAAAATTTTAATAAGATGAAGAATTTAATTTTGATGTTTCATAAATAAAACAATTTTATTACTTTGACATTTTTATTGTATTTTGAAAATTACATAATTTGCATGAAAATTTGAACGTAGAACCCCAGGCTTTCTACCAAATCTTTTACCACTAAATCAATGTAGCTTTATTACTTTGACATTTAATTGTGTATCATTAATTACTTATGTCATTAGAAATAGTTTAACTCACATTAATGATTGATTCAAAAGTCAAACATATGACCATTCATGGTAAACTTTTAGTGTAACAATTTTACACAACTAGTCGTTTTACCAGTGTAACACACGGGATGATAATGAAAAATAATTTGTTGATCATTACTTTAAAATAATAATAATTTGATTAAATATACCTTATAGTAAATTGAATATATAAATTAATTTTAAAAATAAGTTAATATTAAATAATGAACAAAATATAAATGAGTATATAGCTAAAACGAGCATTCTATTTTATATCTTTCTTTAAATGTTATATTTATAAAGTTAGAAAAATCTCGATAAATGACATTTAACTCATCGCCAAAGATATCTATTTTATGAAAATTTTACACATTTGATAGATAAAATTATTGAATTATAAAAGAAAATAAATGAGTAATTTTACTATATCATGAGCCACTTACATCCTTTTAATAAATTATAATATTTTGTTTATAGAAATATAAAAATATATTTTATAATTAATAAAAAAATAATAAATTTAAGTTATGCTATTTCAATCACACCTCTTTTACTTTTACATCTTTTTAGTAAAATAAAATATCAAATTTAAAAGATATGTTGTAATTAATAAAAAAGTGAATAATCTTAATTTATGTCATTTCAATTAGAACCCATTTCCTAGGGTGTTACAATAATTAAATGTGACTACTTTCTAAAATTTAGATTATGTTGTATAAAGTGATGTATGATTAAAAAATAATTAATAACAATTTAAATTGTTTAGATTTTATTATCTACATTTTAAAAATTATTTTAATTGGTAATACTTATTGAATTTAACAAAATATATAAATGTTATTTACTAAATTAATAAATTTAACATGAAATAAATAATAGTCGATTAAATTTGCATAGCATTTCTACTCTAGTTCTCCCTTTATACAAACTATGTAATCTTTTTGTTCCCTGCACATGCTTAACACAAACTATTTAACCTTCATATGTATAATGCCTGCTTCATACAAAATATATAACATTTTTCGCTCCTCTCTTCGTCCCATATAAATTATATAATATTTTTGCTTCCTATCTCCGCTTCTTGCAAATTAAATTGCAAAATTAAACTTCCCGCTCCGTATCTTTGTGATCCACTATTTTTTGTCCCTGTCCCCAATCTTGGTCTCGATTCTCGAGGAATATAAAAAATAAAGAAACCTAGAAAAAAAACAAAATTTTGCTATAATTATAATAAAATTAAAGTGGTATAACCTCTAGATCCATCCAACAGCCATAAATAATATTTTTTTATAAATATTAATCAAACTTTAAAATTAATTTCAAAGCACAATATACTCAATATTCTTACTCGCATAATAAACTATTAATCTCATTTGAGTCGTTTCCATATATATATATATATATATATATATTCATTTCACTTAACGTATATCAATAAATTATTATGCAACTAAAAATAATAATAAATTATGAGTTAGGTGAATCATTATCATTATACATATACAAGTTTGACAATTATATGTTTGGTATCTTGTTAGGTATTAATATTAGTGAGAAAATTGTTCTATGATAAAATACTTTTACTACGTGACTATCATTATCTTAAATAATTTTAATAGGCAGTATAAGATGTAGACTTTATAAAATTACTCATCACAAATTTTTTCAACTCATTAAATTCATGACAATTTTGTCAATCAAAATGTAAATATTGTTTTTTTACGTGAATAAAAGTTATAGCTGTTATAACTGTAAGATTTAAGCCTACAATTGAAATATTTTTAGATTAAAAATAATTGTTAATAATACATGTATGATGCTTATATTTTTTAATCACAGTTTGAAAAATCTTAGCTATATGATGATAAGTATTTAAATGTAACATATTAATTTAAATTAAGTAGAAATTTATAGCAATTATAATAAACTAACATTGAATGAGACTTATTCTTGCTAATATCAATTAATTGTATTTTAACATTAAATGAGACTTAAAATTATGATTTTACATATATTAACACTAAGTTTTATTTTTTTAAGAAAAAGAAAACATTTATGTTAAGTTAGAAACGATTTCTCGAAGTTGGTGTGCTAAAATGACTTGGCAAGGGAATTATTTTCAATTATATGATTATTTTTTAATCTTACATATTAAATATATTATTTGAAAGGCATAAGGCATAAGGCATTATGCGATGAGATTTTCTTTTAATTAAATTGAATATTTATTTAAAGATTGTAGTTTGATTCTTGAGACAATACAACAAATCAATATTTTTATTCTTCTTTTAATTAGATTTTTAATTTATTATGATACTAAGATCATATAGATTGAATACTTCCTCAAATTAAGTGTATCAAAAAAATTCATCAATATCAATTAATTAAGAGCATCCCTAATATTTGTATTTTATAATAGATTCAATATTAAATTGATGTCAATCAAAGATAATATCAGAAAATTGATATCAAATGAAAAAAAATAGTAAATCAATTAAATTTTTTATTTATTTTATTTTTATTGGAAGTTGGATTTATTTCAGGCCCATATATATCATTATTGATTATTGATATATTATTGATGATTAATTGAGAAATTATTTTATTTTAAGTTAATTTGAATAAAATATTTTTTATTTTATTTTAATTTAAAAATAATATTGAATTACCGCTTTATTAAATTAATAAAAAATTTTGAAAAATTAAATATAGTAGATAAAATATAAATAATGCATTATATTTAGCATTTTAAAATTAGGATGTTATATTAAACATTTTTTAATTAGTAAGTTAAATTAAAAAGAATATTATATTAAGATTCCTTTAACTTTGCTAATGATTAATCTAGTTTAAGTCCATGCCTTTTTTTTTTTTTTTCAGATTAGTTATCTTGTGTTATAGTGGAAACTTGACTTAATTCAATTGAATATTTTAATATAGTTAAATTGATATTCAATGCATATTCTAGTCATTTTTAGAGAGATTATGGTTCAAAATTGCAATATTGATTAGTCCTTTTTTACTTATAACAAATTTGAATATCCCGTCCTAAGTACGTATACTTAACAAATCAACTTGTTACTTTCATATGCATTATTTTTCATTTAAATATTTAAATAGTGTACTAGATTCAAAATTAATTTTAATAAAAAATCAAACATCAAATTCAATTTTTCAATATTTAGGTAGTGTATCAAATTTATAATTAGTTTCAATAAAAAATCAAACATCAAATTTAGAACAAAATCTGAATAACAAACTTGATTACCTCCCCAAATCAAGATTCAAAATATTTGAAATGCCTAAAAATTGTGAAACCAGTCAATAATATAATATTAAATATAGATTACCTATATTATACTAATATAAGAGAGATATGAAGGTATGATTAGGAAAAAAATAATTAATAATTAGAATGTGATTTAAATTCAAAAGCTTACTTTTAAGTAGAAAGACTGAGAAAATGTTGGAGCCTAAATGGCTTTATAAATGATAAAAAAAAAATTCTAAAATGAATCTTGAATATTAGTATCAAGTGAGTCTTGAATATTTTTATTATTATAGAAAATTTTAGATATAATTTTTTTTATACAGAAACCTCTAATCAAGTTTAAATCAAATTGTTTTGTATTTTTCAGCATTTGTCGATTCTACCCTAATCATCATTACCATTTCCAAGTTAGCATTCATCCATGAAGACATCAATAGTTCTACTAATAAAAAAATAAATAAAAATCAGCATGTGCCATGTGCATAATGTGCAAGGAATGTTACATAGCATAAACTAATAAAAATGTATGAATAATTCTAAAAGCATGTGCTTATAAACACATAAACATAAAATCTTAACCAATATTTTTTTAGAATTTATCTTATTTATTTATATGTTCATTAAACTTTATTGTGGAATAGACTTAAGGAGGAAGTAGAAGAAAGATAATAATTTACCTCATAAAGCAATTTATTCTTTAAACAAAGTTGCTTGACACATTGCAACCTTGATTAAAAAAAAAGGAATAACATCAAAATATAGAACAATAAACATAAAAAATATAAACAAAAGAATAAAGAAAATGCAATCAAGAATCTAAGCAAACATATGAATTGCACACTGTAAATAAAGATTGACAATGAAGATAAAAAAGAAAAAGTCAAAACAAAACAACACAAAAAGTATAGAAAGGAAGAACAAAAATGAGATGTAACCCACACCTCTGTTTAACAAAATACACCACCAAAGATACTTCAAAAAAAAAAAATAACAACAGCATGAAATTGGAAAAAAAAGAAGAAGAAGGAAATTCACAAAGTGACAAAACTAACTCACTACAAATGAGATATGAATTGATGGAAAAGGTGGAAATAGAGTCATCGATTTAGTTTAAAAGTAATATTTTATTTATATCCCAATGACTAACATGATAAATAGTTATTATTACGCACATAGAAAAATAGAAGGCTAAAATAGACACCATATTAGTTGGTGATATACCGAAAAAGTCGTGAGGCACAATCATATCTTGTTAAATAATCAAATAATTCAAATAATAATAGTAGTAATCAAATCAAATAAATAAAATAAATAGGATATATAGAAAATGGAACGAAGAAAATAAAAACATAAAAACATGTCTTACGATACAATAACAATTGAATAGAAATTAAAAAGTTAAACACATAAATACCAATCATTACATAATATCATGATTATTTAATGAATCTTAATAATTTTTTAATTGAATAAAATGCTAATTAGTCAACAATTTTTCAAATAAGATCACATATTGATTTTAAAATTGAAATTGATATTTAAATTATGATAGTGCTTTCAATGGATTTTTTTTAAAATTAAATCATATATTTTATTTAAAGATTAATCTTCAAAATATGAGATATGATAGAAAATTAAAAAAAATTATATTATATTGGAGTGATTTTTGGCACACACCAACCAAATTTAACATTTAATACTTTCTATTTAATATTTTTCAATTTAAAAGAAATCAATTTCCAATTTTCAAGTGATCATGGCCAATATCTAAAGATCAATACCAGATTTGATTCATAAATAGATTTGTAGATCAGATTAGTCAATTTTAAGTTGAAGATAAATTTAAAAATATCAATATAACAATTATTACTAAAAATAATATATAATATATTATTGCATTATTTCAAAATAATAATATATAATAAGTAAAGTAATAACAAAAAATAATTTTTAAAATTTGAAATTAATATGTAACATATTATTCAGAATTATATATAAACATCAATAGCACAAAATAAATTAATTTAGAAAATACTATACATACATACATACATACATATATATATATATATATATATATATATATATATATATATATGACAAACTAAATCTTTAAGATATAAAATGATAGTAGATATCATTTAGTTTTATATCAATTAATGATAACATTGAAGGATTGATATGAAATAAGATTGATAGAACTTTAGCAAAAAATAATAATGATATGCCATTTAACATCAGCTGCAAATTTTATGTATTAATCAATTAGATTTTTTTATTTTATTAGAAGTTTAATATTTGTTTCTATGAAATATCTATTGTTCATTATTTAGTTTATTTATTGTTAATTCAGAATTTTATGTTTTACTTATATTTTATAAAAATTGTTAGAGTAATATAATTTTTTTTTTATCAAGTACATTACATAAAATAAATTGAAAAACTAAAATGAAGAATATATGCTTGTATACATTGTGAAAATATGTTTTGAATTAAATTAAATCAAATTTTTATGCAAATAACTGTAACTCCCTAGTACTCATTTCTATGTGCTCGAGTTTGCATAAAAATGAATACCAAGGAATCACGTCCTATTTCGTGAGCTTTTCAACATTTGACATAAAATATTGCTAAGCATTCTAATAAAAATTCGGCATGATAACGGCGTAAATACCATGCTCCTACAAGACAGAAAATCATAAACAGGGTAACCAGTCATTCATAGCTCAACATACTTTTCAAAATACAATACTTCAACATATCATATATCATCATTATAAGGCACACAGTGCCATTTAATCCATAACATAACATAGTAACGTAATATCAAAGATAAACAGCCACATGGATCAAACCAGCTAAGAATATACTAAGTCATAACCTCAAGTCACAAGATACAAAACATATAAGGAGAAAGATCTCATGATCCAAATACAAAGTTAAGATCCAGTAATATAGCACAGTCTCCAAGTAATGAAAAAACAACTATACTTCAGCAAAAACAACAATACTTCAGCAACTAAGTCTTTGCATCAGGATCTACCTGCTCATCTAGAGATGATATGGAAAAAAAAGAAGAGGGGTGAGAAATCAATTGAAATCTCAGTAGGAACATATGCAATTAACATGACATCATTATCATCTCTAGTCTACCTTGGTTTCTTTTGAAATCATTTACATACAATTATGAGGTTCGATTTTAGAATTTATAAACAATCTTTATCAAGGTAGAGGTGTCTTTTAGCATGGTCTTGGCATGATAAGTATATGCATGTATGAAGGAACTTTATTAATATAATTAAAGAGACATACTTACATGGAAATATACTAGGTTCATTCATTAAATGTCAAAACATGCATAAATGGCTATCCTGATATAAGAAATCAAATACATCATAATTAAGATCTTTTTATTTAGTCTTATCTACCTCATAACTTTCGTATTTCTATCTGTTCCTATTCATCTCACTGTTCTTTCCTCTCAATTAATTATGGTTAGATACTTTAAAAGCTATAAGCTTATACTTAACTGGTAGACACCAGTTCCTTAATACGAACCGACATTAAAACCCTTATGTGCACTATAAAGAAAGTAAATACCCAGTCGTCACTGGTCCTTAGAACGATTCAGTGTCGGAACCCTCTTTGTCGACATAAATCGACCTTTAATCTTTATGTCATAATGCTAATTTCCTTTTGCTTAGTTCTTCCTCTTTTTCCTTTTTCCTCAAAGTCATTCTTTTTCTCATAAGCCATGCAAGCATAAGTTTCAATAATGAATTCTAAAGTCCTTTCCTTTAAGATGATAAAAAAAAATAACCATAACAACTCAACGGGTAAGAGTAAGCATTAATAACCAATCATTCATTATGTTAAGACTAAAATGTCACTATATGATAAACCAAAACTCATCTAAACTCCACTTTTTTTGTTTCCAACAAACATGTAGAAACTCAGTCCCAAACAACCTTTACTCTCATTTAGAAATTTTATCAAACACATGGCATATACATTTACTCAATTTTCATGCATTTTTCACACCTTGTAACACAAATTTATTAGCATATCAAGTAATGAATTCAGAGGCTATAAAAATTATCTAAGACACTTCAATGTGTTCACAAGGTCCTATAAAAATTTCAAAGCAAGAATTATTCTCTAACTATGCTAAAATAATTAGACAAATTCAGAGGTCAGAAATCCCCTATTTACAGCCAACAACCATAGTTCCCAATTTTATTGCCCTGTCAAATGATCATATTAACTCATACAAAAAATTACTGGTTTCACTTCAAGATGTCCATAACATCCTGTAAAAATTTCAAGTCTAAATTAGATCATTTGGTATAGTAAACAAATTATACAAATTCAGTGCTTCAGAAATTACTGTTCATACCGAAACTGAAATCTTCACGGTTTCTGAATTTTTAAAAATAGAAAACGTCACCTAAATACCTCAATAAAAATACTGAAGATACCTCCATATGTTATCTTCATCATATAAAAATTTTAGCTTAAAATATTATCTCTATCTATGTGAATTAAATCATACAAAACTGAGCTGTCTGCATAAATCCGAAAATTTCAACAACAACATACAATTTCTTTTGATTTTTCATGCATAATCATTCATCAAAACTCAAGATTTCTTAACAAAATCATAAATAAACAAGTTTAAACATAAACCCCTACCCAAAAGATGATCTTTATTGAAGATCTAGACAACCACAAGCTCCTTGAAGTTTGATCTCCCAAGTAAGGAAACAAAAGCTCATTCTTTCCTTTCTACCCGAATTTTGTCTGCTCTAGAACAGGTAGAAGGAAGCTTTTTCTTGAAAAACTGATGCTGGATTTGTGTTTGTTAGGTGGAAGAGCTATGGAAAAGTGTATTTATTTGTTGGATTTGGTGAAGAATTGAAGGATTTATGAGGTTGAGATGGTGGATGAAGATGGAGAGAAAGAAAGGAAGAAGATGAAGAAATGGAAGAAGGAAAAGAAAGAAGTGTGTGTGTGTATGTGTGTGTACCGTGAAGGGGAGGGGAAAAAATGGGATTTGGGTTTTTGTTTTCTTTTTTTTTTTTAAAGTGTGGGTGTATGTGAGAACAGTAGTTTGACAGTTAGATATATATATAAATAAGGATAACCTAGGAATTTTACAAACAAAATCACTAGAATAAATATAAAACACCAAAAAAAAAAATATTTTTTCACACACCTCTAATTCCAAGTAAAGATTATTTAATTAATCCGTTTTGAAGTTTAAATGTCAAAAGGAAACACAAGAAGGAAAACAAATTTTACTGAGATGCTAAATTAATTATGAATGATTAACTATCCATTAATTAACCAAAGTAATTGGAGTGTTACAATAACTATTATTCAATTTTAATAATATAATATTTTAAGAATATAGATTAGTTTAAAATTATATGATTTTGCATTGATTGTATTGTTTAATCGAATATTAGTGTAAAGGTAATTTTTTTGATAAAATAACGTAAAGGTTTTTTTTTAAATAACATAAAGGTAATATTGTATTATGTAAATATAATTTACGTTTTAAATGTAATTTATTATTGATTTTATGAAATGTAACTATTTAAGACTCATAAATATTTTTTTAAATTAGAAATTCTAGTAAAATTACATCTGAATTATTTAATGATATAAATTAGCATACAATCAAATAAGAGCAATTTACAATCAGCATGTAATTAGAATCAAATTCAATTATCTCTATAATTTTTTAATAATATATCATAATTAAATTATAAAATAGTTTTTTTTAAAAAAATTAATAATTAATATTACGAAAATTGTGGATCCTAAATTATTTTGGAAGTCACAAATAAAAAAATTTTCTTTAAAATAAATTTTGAATATCAATATTATAGATTATAGATGAACCATAGTTTGGGCACTTGGGCGCTAGAAATAAGCGAGCATCTCGGTGTCAAAACACCTGAACACCAAAGCCTCTGTCTTGCAAACACCGTGAGCAAAAGTTCCCTCTCTATCTTCCACGCGATTTTTCATGGTTTAGATGAATGAACTAGATGTTTGTGTCTTTATCAAAGTTGTAGCATCTTATTTTGGCTTTTCGATGATACCAAATTTAGCTCAATAAGATTATCACAACTCCAATCATGCTCAAATTATCGCAACAAGGTCAAAACACATTACAACTGGAATTTCTCATTGAAATTGACTTCTTGATATTATTCCTTCAAAATACGATAAATCACACACACACACAGATATATATATATATATATATATATATTTTATGAAAATAATAAATAAAAATCAAAGATAAATTAAATTCCAGCAAGAGTTAGATCAAGCAAAATTCAACCAAAACCAATTCAAATCTAAAGATTATACCTTCCTTTTAAATGTATTATGAGTTTAAATAACTCTATTTCGTACACCTATTAGGAATTAAGACTCCTTTTTTTTTAAGGATCAAGTACTTTACTTTTAATTACGGTAACTTGAAAGTATAACTTGATATGATAAAGCAACCCAAACCCAATGAACAAAAAACGGGGTAATAGAACAAAAAAAAAAAAACAACACAAACCCGAATTTAATGAGTTTAGTTTGGGTCGGGTCAAGTGAAGGAAAATTCCTATACTTGAGTCAACTCAATCCATACTAATTTGATTGGTTTGGATTTTATTCTTCCCTAATTTGATCTTACCCGACCATTATCACGTATACATAAATCCATTGTTTATATAAGTAACATATATAAGTTTATACATCTTAACCACCTTTATAATTCAAAATAATGAATAACTTAATCAAATTTAATTTATATTAGTTTTGTGTTAGACTTTATTAGCTCGTAATGGGTAAGATCCCTTTCACAATTTCTTATTTTTATGTTACTAAAATAAAAAATTAGTAAATAAAAGTTTAAAATTAATATAAAATAAAAATATATATATAAGTTAATAACAAATGATAAATAATTTTAATTAAGTAATGAATAATATATTATAATAAATTATAATTATATATAATAAAAATTATAAATATTTTAAAAAATTGAATAAATAAATAAATGTTTTAGTTATTATTTTTTTAAGTTTATATGCAAATGGTTGATAAAAGTTTGTAGCTTCATCTATTTCCACTTTTTAAATCACGAAACGAAAAGCACAGGTGACGAGAACTATTAAAATGTACAAGAAAAAGCCAATTTGTTGGTAGTTTTTCTAATATTTTTAAATAAGAAAGTAACTAAAGAATATTGAATTGACAACAATAAACAATATTCTACGTAAATTACAATTTTAAGTAATAAAAATTAATAAATATCTATAATAAAAATAATAAATATTTAAATAATATTTAATTTTCAAAATTCACAGTTAAAAAACAAATAAAATATAATTTTCTTATAATATTATTTATCATCTTGCGATTAAAGATGTCTTAAAACTGTGAGAATAATAGTATGTTATAATCATAATATCTTTTACGATATCATATCAAACATTATGTAATGTTAGATTTTAACAAGTTGTATACTATTAGTGCTTATATATAGTAACTTCTTCTTTTTTATTCCAAGTCTTATATATATAGTATTGCACGTTATCCTAAATGCATAACAAAGGTACCTATGCTCCTTTCTGCGCGTTCCTCCCTCGCCTTTGGTTGTGCTGGACCTCTAGGCATTGCAAATTTTTTTTCCGCATCCTCTTCATCTTCAAGGTTTAATTACTTAAAAAAGGGTATTGAATTGCGCAAATATGTGCCTTTCATTTCATTATTATTGTGAGTCCTTTTTTTTTTTGGTAGTTTTGGTCGAGATTATTTATTGTGAATCTGAACAGGCGGTCCTTTCCGAGTTTCTGTATTAAAGCCTCACACACTTGGTCCATCGCTCGTTCAATGTCTTTAGAGCCACAATAGCTGCATTGCCTTCATGGAAATTTTCTTGTCCAGCTCATCTCTTGATAGTCCTGAAAGAGACATGTTTAAAAGAAAAGAAACAACCTCCAAGAATATTATTATTTTCTCCATATTTAAATAATTGTTCAATTTTAAATGTGCATTGGAATTAAGGAAATGATTGGAAAAACATCAGAGTTAGAAAAGGTTAAAAGTAATTTATTGAATTATTTTTGTTTATTTTCAATAATCCAACTTACTCCACCTCTCCCAGTGTATCTCTATCCTCTTCTAATAGTTTTTAATATGGATATTATTTAAAATAAATAATTAATACTACTTAAATTTTTTAAATAAATAATTTTTTAAAATGGATAATTATCTAACCACAGAGGGAGTATATTATTAGTCGGCAAATAAAATTAATGTCTCACCCGACATTCTCTCACATGTTTACACTTGCAAAATGGTCATGCAATTTCTTGTGCTTTTAATTTACCGTGTTATGATCTGACCACTACTAAAAATTTCTAGGAAGCTCCATGCTCTGAACCCCCCAAAAAAAAAGGCAAAAAAAGAAAAGCAAGCTCCATATAAACCATCCAAATGTCTATGAGTAGCGCAAATGGTGGAACCCAAAATAATTGTATGGTAGTGATGCTATGATGAGGAATTATTTTTTTCCCTCCCGGTAGAAGAAAGAACAACTCTGACATCAACATACTATAGGCTTGTTGAGGTCATTTTGTACCTTTGGGCTTATTGAGGTCGTTTCGCACCTAATTAAAAAGGGCCACAACAATACTACATGTTTTAAATTAATCTCTTATTCAATACACTTATCATTTGAATTTCTTAAAACTTATAATCACAGTTCAATTGATTGAATTGAGATCCTGTTTAAAAAGATAAAATATTTTATTTTCTTTAGGGTATGTTTGTGTGTTTAGATTTTAAAGAGGAGAAGAAGGGCTTACAGTGACAAATTTAACACTCCCTTTAAAATTTGAACTAAAAAACATACCCTTAAAATTTTCTAAGCCTATCCTAGAGACACGAAGAACGATAATTTAAAAGACTATAAAAATGAATACCTCTAAGCTCAGCCCGATCTTCAAACCAAACCATCTTTTGAAACCGAAACCCGATCTAATGATGAGTTGATTAGTGGTCGGGTCAAACTAGCTTCACTCAAATTTAACAACCTATAAAGATTTAGACATTATACATAATAAAGTTATAAATTTTACAAATAAGAAATAAATTCAAGAGATATTTTGTCATACATATTTCAAAATAAACCATGTGACAATAAAAAATAATATCAAGTAATCTAAAATATATTAATTGAAGTATAAAATCTTATATTATCATTGATTATTAAACCAAAGTATAACTATAAAAGAATTGTTTGACTTCAGGCTAGGCCGGGTTATCAACCCAAAGCATGACCTAAACCTAGCCCACAAAGCCCATTTGGTGAAATTTGAGGATCTAAACCCGACTCAAAAAGCTTTTGACTAGGTCCAGTTAGTGGGTCGGGTCATGGCCATTCCTAGCCACAACCAATGACAACCACATTTGTGATTTGTGATACATAGTAAGGCTATCACTCCCTCTGTTTCACTCCATTTGTTAATTTTTTGAATTTTTTTATTTCAAAACATTTGTCCATTTACAATATCAACGAAGCATTAATTATTTTTTTACCAATACCTCTGTAACATAATTAATTGTATTATTATTATTATTATTATTTATTTCCTGGGGTATGTACAGCCAGTTAATTATATTAATTACATTAATGGGAATATGTTCATTTTAATCGGGATAATATAGTCCACTTAACAATTCTATATTATTATCAAGATTTATTTATTATTAATATATATATTATTTTTGGATAGATGGAGTGAAATTGGGAGAGTAGATGTTTAGGTTATTAAATAAAGTATATAATAAAAAATTTAAACGTATTAGCTCAAGACATGATTATGACAAATAGTTTATTGGTGTTGTATATATATTCACTATACAATATGTGAAAAATAGTAAAAATTTAGCAGATTCTTTTATCAAAGGGCTAACAAGCAAATTCATTCAAAAGCTATCATCAGAAATGAGATTGAAATCTTTATACTAGAATCACTGAGTAATAAAAAATCCTACCGTTTTCTTCTGGAGTACAATCTAATTAGAAGGTTCAATGAATAAAAATCAAATTTCTTATAAGTTATTGTGCACACTAGAATAATGATTAAAGATTTCATCAAAAAGGTAGTTATGGTTGTGTTATTTATACTTATAAGACGTGAAATACTTTATCAACTTACAAGTCATCTATTATTAATTAAATAAAGTATAAACCAAATTTAAATATGGTTCATATCTATCTAATGGTGAGTGAGGTGTAAGTCAATATAATATATATCACATTCTATTAGTACAAATGACTTTAATCCTCGACAACTTGACAAGGGTGGGGGCCACGATGGGTGACATGGTCCGAATGCGATGGTGGTGAATGGCGATTGGACCATCGGACAGAGGCACGATATGGTGAATGGATGACAGTGGTTGTGGTTAATTTTGTGATTTTATAGGTGGTCCGAAATAAGGCAGAACCGTCTGATAACTCAACTTGAAATGCTATTGCTTTCTTTCATTTTCAATGCTACAGTGTGTTTTCATTTCACCCGTGTGTTAATAGGTTCATTGGAAGCTCCTTTATTTAGTTTTTTTTTTCCTTTTATTTTTTTCTCTTTTCTCATATGCTGGTTTGCGTTGGTAGAAAGCTAAAACAAACAAGGCATATATTTATAATATTGTGGAATATGATGGACAAAAAAAAAAGTGGAGTAAAACAGGCTTATGTACTGGTTTTTTTCCTTTTATGAAAAAAAAAATATATAGCCAAAAGGGAAGACGAAAAAGGGGGGAAAAGCTCAACACATTCAATGCCTAATGCGAGATGCTTTAGTTATTAACCACAGCTCGAAGCAACTTTACACTTTATACAGAAGTAACATCACCCATCAATTCAACGTTGAAAATTTGAAATCAGTATATGCATTACGAAACAATTGCATATCCGGAAAAGAAAATGTTCATGTATATTAATTAGAATAATTATAAGTTCACAACCGATTAGACCCCTAACAAACTCAAATGGCGACAATATTACCTGGGTCTGTATATCGTCATTATATTAAGATTTTTAGTAAAAGTATTTGTACACGATGACATGCTCAAACTGTGAAATGATGGAGATGAGTCACCTCGAAGTAATCAGTTAGTTTGTTAGGAATATTAGTGGCAATCAATTAAATTGTTAGAGTTATTATTGGATTATTTAGGTTTATAAATAAGTAAATCATTCCGTTTTAAAATAATTTATTGAATAATTGAATAGAGAATAAATCTCATTCTTGTAGTCCCTTTCTCGAAGTGAAGGATGATTCTAAACCATTTCAATATATTTTCTTTTTTTTTTATATGAAAAGACCATTTCAATATTTACTGGATCAATGAATGGACCACAGTTCAATACTCGTGGGTCGTGGCGCCGTCAATGAAAGGATGCACGTAATGTTCTGGTCCGTACGACGTTTACACTGTTTAAACCATCAGACACTTTCATAGTGCAAACCACCACTGAGGAAAGAGAAAGAGTATCAGAAAAAATGCAAAAAAAAAAAAAAAAAAAACTCAAAAAGCTATGTAGATATCATCATAGACACTGTGTGGCTGTTAGTTAACACAGACAGCAACGTAGTATACGGACCAACCAATCACAGCTCGACAGCGCAACGTTAACAAAACCGCTCTCTTGTTTTTCGCCAAAACCAGAAACCAAAAACCACTTGTCTGCAAACCCCAGCCTGATTATTATAATAATAATAGAGTTAAAAGATATAGCGTGCTCACATACACTGTGCTTTCTCCTCACACCCCTCCATTCTTGTCCAGAAGAAGAAAGACCCATAAATTAAACATTCTCTACCCTCAGCTTTGCTATAATAGCAAGCATTTTATGCGTATTTCTGGGTCTTGTTCCCTTTTCCTTGTTTAGGTTTTTCTTGCGAAAAAAGGGATAGAAGAGAGAAGAAACAAATTGGGTAAGAAGGCTAGGTCTTAATATAACTAAAGGGGAAAAAAAAGAAACTAAAATGGGAAGGGGTAGGGTTCAGCTGAAGAGGATAGAGAACAAGATCAATCGCCAGGTAACTTTCTCCAAAAGGAGAGCTGGGTTGCTCAAGAAAGCACACGAGATCTCTGTGCTATGCGATGCTGAGGTCGCTTTGATTGTCTTCTCCCACAAAGGAAAGCTCTTTGAATATGCCACTGACTCTTGGTAATGTATCACAACATGCATATACACCATATATACATATCTTATATAATTAATTCGTAGATCTCTCTCTATATATTATATGCCACTGATTATTGGTATATGTTTCCTACTATACTACATATATTTGCAGATCGCAGCAAATTTATAGATCTCTCTATTTTACACAATATATTTAATGTGTGTGAGCGAAGTGCAGCTGATCCATATATTATATTATTTATTTTTCCGTCGAATTAGGAGTTTTTGAGCCTCTATTTTTTTTTCTCCCGCTTTTTCACTTGATAAGGGTTTTGGTTTTGGATCCAAAACTAAGCTATAAAAGAGAAAATGCTTTTGTTGTTTCTCTTTCTTTGAAATCTTATTATTGTGATTGTACATAAAACTATATCTGATGTTTAAATAAAATATACAGGGTCCTATGGAAAGGGAGTGTTTATACTACCTTAAGAATGTGTTTCTCGACAGATTTTTTAGGGCTTTTGCGTGCAAATAATTCAGTATTTCTACAATTAAGTGTGTTCTCTGCGTATTATGCGCAAAGTTTTCACTCATCGGCAACAAGGAAAACTGTCTTAAGTGTTTATTAACCAGATTAATGCTCTTTTAGTACCTTATTGGTATTAATATTGTTTTTGAGTTAGAGATTCTACATGTAGTACCTATAGTAGGTTTCATAGTGTTGATCCCGTAGAAAACCCTTGCTTGATTTTGTATATTCCTTTTTCTTTTCTTCTTTTTTTTTTTTTTAAAAAAAAAATTGGTATCAACAAAGTGTTTGATCTTCTGGAAAAAGCGCCAGGAGGAGCGACAGTGTTGGGTTACTTGTCAAGTTCATTTTGTAGCTCAAGTCCTTTCAGTGCGGAAACTTAACATTCGCTGCCTCTGCCTATAAAATTGTGTACTATATATATATATTATGAATCTCTTAAAAAAAAATTGAATGATGGGTTTCTTCCTCTTTTGCCGGAAAGCAAGGCTGATTTAAACTGGCTGATCGACACGTATTTACATAGGTGTCATGTTCATCTTGAAGCTCAAGTCCTTTCAGTGCGGAAACATAACATTCGCTGCCTCTGCCTTCAAAATTGTGTACTATATGAATTTCTTCAAAAAAAAAATTAAATGATGGGTTCTTCCTCTTTTGCCGGAAAGCAAGGCTGCTTTAAACTGGGTGATCGACACGTATTTACATAGGTGTTATGTTCATTTTGAAGCTCAAGTCCTTTCAGTTATCAGAGCGTGAATACAAGAACGTTGCATGCTTTTCTATTTAATCAGGACTAGTAGTATTCTTGTCCCGTCTAAACTGATAGTTCAATTTTCTAGATGAATCGTGTCAACATTGAATTGAAAAACTGAACTAATTTCTTACTGTATTCGATTGGATGGTGTAACGAGAGAATAAATTTATTCTAAAATTATTTTTCGTTAGGGAATATTATTTCATTACATCGATTTTTGCCGATATTATAGTTTCTAAGAAATATTCTGAAATTATTATTGATACTAAAGCGTGTTAACTGCATGTGTAGTAAACAAATACATCACTAATTTAAGAAATTATTTTTCTTTTGGGGCGTATTATAATACTTACGCTCCTCTAATTTTCATTATGTTACTTCTACTCTGATACAGAAACTCCTACTTATGCTTGTTGGGTGTTTACTGAAGGTCCAAATTTGTGAATTGAAAGGAACATTGTAATTATATAGGTAATATTAGAACATAAAGGAAGTCGCATCTAACTATAAGAAACACGGTTTCATGTTCAGATATACTAATATTGTTTTCAGATTGGTTCATTTTGCTATTCAAATTTGCTCCAGTTTCAACGCATTGGCATAATTATTTAGGGTTTTATCATGATTTTATCTAATAATTTACAAAAGGATTTTATCATGTGAATTTTCGATACATAGCATATTAGGAAAGAGGCTATATATTATATCAGTCAACAATCGACACAAGGCTAGTGAAACCAATTATAACAGGCTACATATTTTGATATTTGGGTAGTTTTATAAGAGTTATTATATATTTTTGTGGGAACTAACCGTATAATTGGTTTCATTATACATTCATGTAATGATTAAACAGCATGGAGAAGATACTGGAACGCTATGAAAGGTATGCATATGCAGAGAGACAGCTAGTTGCAAATGATTCTCAGTCACAGGTTTGTCATTTGATCCTTATATAATTCATATATAAACAGACTTCAAAACTTGGCTTGCCCGTCAACCATTCAGTAATGAGTGTTCTTCACATCCTTAGGTTTTAGATTTGAAAACCATTAAGGCAATCAAAAAGAGAAAGCAGTATCATTTCCAATTTGTAATTAACATTACTCTTTAGATATGGACCACATGGTTTCTGTTCAGATTCACACCTATGGGTCTCCTCACTCTCCTGTGTAGGAAATGAATCTCCCATGGACATGGTTAGAATAATGTAATAAAGTAACATAAATATAACTGATATGTAATTATTCAACTGCGTCCCCTTCTATAAAGTCATCCTATATGTAGTATTTTTATTAGGATTTCATTAAAATACACCAACAATGTAAAATTTTTTTATACATTTATCTCATCATAGAATAACATATCAGTAAATATGATTATTTTTCACCTTATTACTTGAAGAGTCATATAAAAGAAGAGATTTGATTAAATAACAGTATAAAGGAGTTTTACATTGTCTGTGTATTAAAATTAAACTTTTATTATTATTATATATTTAAATATAAAATAACTTAGTTATTTTTCAAATGTTATTTCTATATATAAACTTACATAAACTATTTATCCAAATGAGGATTAACTCTTTAATATTTTATGCAGGGAAATTGGACCATTGAGTACACTAGGCTGAAGGCAAAGATTGACCTTTTGCAGAGAAACCATAGGTATTAGTTTGTTGGATTCGAACACTCATCACTTGTCTCACTGATGAATGACCATAATACGGAAACCCTTTAATTTTACAGGCACTACATGGGAGAAGATTTGGGCTCCATGAGCCTCAAAGAGCTTCAGAGTCTGGAGCAGCAGTTGGATACTGCTCTGAAGCACATTCGTACACGCAGGGTACATCTAAAACACAGCTCACTATAAAGACTATTATTTTTTCACTCACATTCTTTGTTTGATTACTTTGGCACTGAGATCTTTCATATTTTCCTAACAGAACCAACTCATGTATGAGTCCATTTCTGAGCTTCAGAAAAAGGCACGTCTTTTAACTCCAAGTTCCAACCTTATCATAACTTTATATGTAGCGTTATATCCTGAACCGAAATGTTGTAACAGTCTACATTGTTAGGGAATCACTTAGAAAAAACTTATTGATTGTGCGTGCCTCTCTATATATAATTAAGCTGATATATGATATCCTTGAACTGTGACAGGAGAAAGTCATACAAGAGCAGAATAACATGCTTGCAAAGAAGGTAATGGAAATGTCTTAAATTTTTGTTTTTGGCATCAAATTGAATTGAATTTTACCAGTGTTAATGCTGCTTAATCAAGATCAACGTTTCTTGGTACTATTATATATAAAAATATAAAACTATTTTTCGTATTCTTATGAAGTATTTCTTCCTGCTTGTTGTGTTTAAACTTAGAGCATTATTATTTTAACAACACCATTTTTCTAGACACCTAACACTCTCCTCATAAAAATATGGCCCCACCACCTACTCTTTTCATCTTCTTTCTCCTTATTTTTCTCACTTCTCTATCTTGGTGTCTCCGTGCATGTACTCTTTTAAGTGTTAAAATATCTCTCTCCTTAAACTTAAGTGCTTAGTGCTGGCTCTATTTATACATAGATATCACATATGTTGGGTCTCTAGGGATAGAGATCTTCCTTCCTATTTTTTTGTGCCGCTCTATATCCCCCACTTATATTTCGATAAGTGTATAAAATTATACAATTGGTTGTGTATGCAATCACAACCGATTGATCAAACCAATAATTTTAATTAGTTTGTTTGATAAAAAATTATAAATGATATTTATTTTAGTATAGAAAAAGTGGATCAAATTGGGTATACCATGTTGAAATTGTGGATTTTTTTTATAAAGAAGAAAGAAAAAATAGAATAATAATTCTCAATAATATGAAAAATATATTGATATGATAAATTATGATGTTATGTGGTGTGATACAAAATATAAAATACAAAGCAGCAATCCCTATTTATGATGATACTATAATGCTAATCCTAATTAAATAAAGAGACAAATCATTAAATATAAGAAAATACATATGTAAATCAATCTTGAGAGATAATCCAAGATACTTTTATAGTCCAAAATATTATGTAAATATTATTTGATATTCTAAGATACACTTGAAATAGTCTTATATTCTTTTTTTATTTCTAACAAATTTTATAGACATAATCTATGTTTTATATTGGGTTATAGTTTATTTCATTCCTCGTTTCGCAAATTAAATGCGCCTTGCCACTTATAAAAGAATATTGACCGCGTTAAAGTCCATATTTGCATATGAAAAAAATCAATGAAAAAGTAGATTAATCACCTCATGCTGCTTTTAACTTAGCCATGGAAGCTAGCTGAATGTCAAACTAATAATGGTAGCTTGGTATTTGTGGACTAGCAATATTTCATATGAAAGGATGATGCATCCTCGGGGGAGGAACTAGATCATTTAATTTTACATCACAAAATATATTTTATATGATTATTTAAAAATTTAAATAAAAATATCATATATAAAAGAAATATAACAAATGTTTTCATAATCAAAGCAATAGAAAATTACAAGCATATATAATATTATTCATGATATTATTTATATATCTAATCATATAAAAGTCAATAAAAATCAACTAAATAAAAAATTTCAAAGAGGGACCAAATAATCAAAAATTATTTTTTAAAAAAAAAACTAGAAACTTAGCTAGGGAGGCCATTCCCCCCTTCACTTATATGAGGCTCCCCCTTTGCATCCTTGATTTATATAACTTCGAACATTTTTGTGAATTCAAATTAGATCAAGGAGAAAGAAAAGGCTGCAGCTCAACAGGCACAGTGGGAGCAGCCAAACCACGGTGTTAATCCATCTTTCCTACTACCACAGCAACTTCCCACTTTGAACATCGGGTAAACTTTTTATAACATTGTTTCTTGACATTGAACCTTCAATAGTTTGTTTTTCTAGCCAGCGGAAAATTCTTCTTCTTTAATAACTAGCAGTCAAATTATATTGTTTTTGCAGTGGCAATTACCGTGAGGAAGCACCGGAAGTAGGGAGGAATGACCTTGACCTCACCCTGGAACCACTATACTCCTGCCACCTTGGATGCTTTTGAATACTTGTTATGGTTGGTGGATGCATATATTTAACCACATATTTATGGTGAGGCATATATGAATATATGAACTCATATTTATGTGCTTATTCATGGATCTTATGTTATATGGTTGTTACGGGATTTGAAGACCTAACAGTGTGTTGTAATTAAGTTTATAACCTGATTATAAGGCTAAACTTTTGTTATGTGAAATTCTGCAATTTATAATTAAGTTGCTGAAAGACTAGTCCTGTAATGTATTTCAAGCTATTTAAACATTGCTATCACTATCTTGCGTCTTTGCTGGCTAGCAATAATAGCCCCTTTCAAAGTTGTATTATTTTGACATCTAAAAAGTATGTGGTCATGGGCCTCTATCCAAATCTAAAAATTATGAGTATTAAAATGAGAGTCTTACAAAATTTAAGGGTGATTAATTAGATATGTACATAAAGTAATAGGTGCTGAAAAAGTACTTCACCCTTTTTATTTTTATAAATTAAAAAAAAAAAGCATTAACTTCTATTCACCCTATTTAAATACACATTAAGATATTGTTGGGATATTATCTGCATATAACTTAGGAACGTGGTTTTATGATGTGTTTTACTATTTTCACTCTATTTATATTCTGCATATTTTTATATTCTTTCTTTGTCTTTCATTCTTTTTTTATTTTTATGGATCTTTGTGTCATTTTGAAAGCCTATAACATAATAGGTTAACTATATTTTTAATTTCATAAAGTATCATATTTTATGATTTGATCTCTCTCTTCAAAAAGTTTTTCAGTTTAATCTATCACAAATTATTTTTATTCCCTATGGTAATCTCGTTAGTTTTTTGTTATGTGTATATAGATATTGATATAGACTTAAATGTGAAAAAAGGTAAATTAAACATAACTATCATGATATTTCAAAAAAAAATTCATAATATTTTATATGAATAATTACTTAAAGAATGAAACGTTAGTTTAAAATTTAATAAAATGAAGTAACCTAAAATTATTAATGTGAAATAAAATTTTAATATTATTAATATTTTTAAAATAATTATTTCTATATAATATCTATTCTAATAACTAATATTCAATATTATTTAAAATAGAAAAAATTATACTCACCTCTCCTATTTGATAAAATGTAATCTGCCCCCTCTGTTTTCAATATTTATACGTTAAGTCCCTAAGTTTTAAAAAATTCTATACCGACCTCTCTTATTAATATTAGTCTATTAATGATTTTGATGTAATAGTACACAAGCGCACGTGCAACACATGATTTTTAATGACCTTGTTATTAATATGGAAGACTAATGTTATTCTTTTATGAAGTAGATCACATCATCTTCCCATGCTAGGTAAAGGGCAAATGAGAAGATGTTATATTTTTATCATTTAATTAAAGAATAATATGATAATTTAATAGTTATAATAATTTTTAATATTCATAACAATATCATTAAAAAACGTATGTTATATATATATATATATATATATATATACCGTTCCATTAATAAAGTCACTTATGAACTAACAATAGTAGGAGAGAGGTTGATATAGAATTTTCTGAAACTCAGGGACCGACATATGTAAAGTTTGAAAATAGAGGAGATGCGAAACATTTCACCAAACATCGGGAGAAGTGAATGTAGTTTTCCCTTTAAAATATTGTAATTTCATTCAAATTCTGTATTTTCACTCAAATGTTGTAAAATTTATTTTATAAAATATAATACAAATGTTTAAATATTGCAATTAAAACTAGATATTTAATAGAAACAATCATTTAGAAAACAATTCATATAACAATCTGATTTTACTTTATTTCATTGAATTTTTACTTTCGGCATGTAAAAATAAATAATCATATGAAGCATCAGAATTTTTTCTTTTTAATGCTTCAAAATATAGCAAATTTCCCCTGTTCTTAAAATATTATAATTTTTCAGTTTTCTCTATTGATCTCTCTTTTTTCAAAAAAATAAAAATAAAAATAAATGACTCTATGTAAATGTTTACTCAAGATCACATGCTGACATTTAACAACAAGTAATAAAATACTATGGAAAGAGCCCAATAAAAATAGAACAATAGTCTAGGAATTAATTTCAAATGAGGACCAAGAAAAGGCCTTTTAAAAAATAAATAAATAAATAAATTAAAATAATAGATTATCTTACAAAAAAATAATTCAGAGAAAAATATGAACAATGACATATTATAATTATAGAACGATAGTATATCTTTCTAACAATCAATTTAAATAAAATTCTAATTTAAAATTTGTTCGCAATGAAATGAAGTGTAATTTACATAAAATTTAAAGATTGTTCCGCGTGCGTGTGAGTAAAATTTTGAATTAGAAAAAAAAAATTATACACATCACCTAAAATAAGGATGTATCATTTCTCATAATTATACACATAATAAAATTTCTGGTGAAAAGAGAAAAATAAAAAAACAGGGAAAAAATTGAAATCACCGTGCATTTATGGAACACGAAACATTTACCATACCCACATTTATTAGTTAACTTTTGAAAGTAGACAACATCTAAATGACCTGTTGAAATTAAAAAAGAACCAGTTACAGCTACTATTTTAAAGAGTTGGTATTTTAACACCTAAAACATAACTATTTATAGATATCTATTAAAAACCTAAATATGAGAAATAAGATAAAAGATATTGAGTTAATGCTCATTTTAGTCCCTCACTTTTCACTCATGAGTCATTTTAGTCCCTGACTTTTAAAACGAGTCAAATCAGTCCCTAACATTACAAAATGTGAGTCAAATTAGTCCCTTATTCCACTTTTATTTAACATTTTATCAATTAGATGATGATATGTAACATTAAGTTATATATTATCATACTATGTGTCATTTAAAGTAGATGGAGTTTAAAATAATTTATTTTGGTATCTAAAATTGTACAAAATGAGTCAATTTAAAATGTATACTGAATATTTAAATGACTTATTTTGTATAATTTTAAACATCAAAATAAGTCATTTTAAAATACATTCTACTTTAGATGACATATGGTATGTTAAGGTATCACTTAATGTTATTAATCATCATTTAATTGATAGAAAATTAACTACAATTGAGTTAAAGGACTAAAATGACTCACATTTTGTAATATTAAGGACTAATTTGACTCATTTTAAAAATTAGGGACTAAAATAACTTAATAATAAAAAGTGAGGGACTAAAATGAACACTATAGAATAATCATCCGCAAAACTTAAGAATGAAAGATTATGTCTACACTGAATATCAGATAGTTAGAGTTGAAAAATCATGTCTCTGTCTTAAAAAATAAGAACCAATTACAGCTGCTATCGTACCTGTGTGTTGCAGCCTATTTACTTAGTAGGTAATAGCACTACCAAGTACCAACTCTACACTGGTACTGGCTGCACTGTAGCATCATAGGTTGCGTCTTTCATAAGCTTTCTCTGCGTGTCAATCTGTCGTAAAGTCAAAACTTTTGTCTGTTTTCATTATTTATTTATTGATCTATTGATGATTTGCCCTAGAGGTACTTTATGCATGTGTATTGCGTACATCTCTTATTAGCTACGCCGGTGTTATTAGGTTGTTTGCGGGTGTGTCTTGCTTTTGAAAGGGCGTTCATATTTGGTCTGGTTTGGAATTTATTGGAGTATGTTTGTTACTTGAAATTTGCTTATGATGTATACTTTTCAAGTTATATTATTAGTTCCACCTGATTGAAAATTAAATAATTCTTTTCAGAAGGATATAATTTTATAATAATAATTATTAGGGATGGGCTATTGTCACTTCCATCCACTCATTTTTTGTTTAAGTTTTCTACAATACCCTACTCTATTCTTACATAATTAATTTAATAGTTTATTGATACTTTTAATTTTATTAAAACTCAATATTATTAACCTTTTAAAATAATTTTTTCAATATTTAATTACTTCTATTTTTGCATTTTTTTGAAAAAATAAAAATTTATTCTTCCACTTGACATGACTTTCTCTTCAAGCATAATATATAGCATACACTTCTCTATTTCAATGTTCTATTACAAAAAACCATTAAAAAAGAGAAAATGTTTGATAAATTTTTTGTTAACATAATAAGTTGTTAATTAAATAAAATAAATTTGTACCTAAGTTCAAATTTTAAGTAATATTTACTATCAGTATGGTAGCATTATTTTCTTAGTGTTTCGTATAATAATTACTGTGACAATACATGTTGAAATATTAATTTAACTTTTTTGTATTTTAATAAAAGTGATTTAATATATGATTATTATTATTATGTTACCTTAATATTTAAAAATTTAATTTAAATTAAAAGATTAAAAGTTATAATAAAAATTATAAGATATTAATACCATGAATGCTAGTATATTATGTTTATTTAATAATATTAGGTTATACATCTTCTTTTTATTAGAATCTCATATTTTCTTTTTGAAAAGAAAGGTGTAGAAGTATAATACACAAAATATACGATTACTATATGATTATGCACGAACACAAAAAGATTACTCTATGCTTTATAATATAGGTATTATATGTACCAAAAAATATATTATATTAAATGCTTGTAATATTTTGTGTCTAGATCAATATTGAATGTTGTTAATTAGTTAAATCATTTTTAAATTAAATTAGCAAAAAAATTTGATATTATTATGATAATTTAATAAATAATTAATATCAACTGGCTATTTTTTTAGTTGAAATAGAAGAAGGATAATTTGATAAAAACTCAATGAAGATGAGTGTTAGTGGGAGTGGCATTAGACAAAAGAGAGTGGCAATAACCACTCCCTAATTATTAATACATTAAAATATTTTACAGTGCAATTAATTTAATATTATTTTTATATTAATATAATTTATTTTAAAATATATATTATAAAATATCTCTTAAATTTAATTTTTTACTTATAAAATTTCACAATTTTACTATAGATAGTATCTAAATCCACATATTTTTTTAAAGGTCAGGTTGACCCGATTCGACTTGATTACTAATTGGGTTATCTATTGAGTCAAGTTTGAGTTTCAAAAATTGACCTAATTTGAAAATTAAGTCAAGTTCAAGTCTAATATAACTCAACCCAAATCCATTCATTATGCACCCCTAATTTTTGAGGTATTGAGCCTGATTATATCTATAAAAAGAAACTATGTTGTTAAATAATTATATATTTCTAAATTTATTATTTATGAATAATTGTCTATTTAGAACTCTACATAATATTAATTATTATTTTTAGTTATCGCTCTATTAAATAGTGGAGTAAATGAAAAAATATTAAGAGATAATTAAGAAAGAGAGAAATAGATAAGAGGAAAAATTTTGTAAACACATCTAAATTTTTTCAAGATTGATGTTTTCTCAATCATTTTTTTATGTGCATATTTAAAAGTGGACATAGTTATATTTTAAAAACGAAGTCAATATTAACTAAAACTTTTCTAAACAATTTAAGACGCATAGTAACTTTATGCAAATACAATTTAATATTTAAGAATATTTATACTTATTTGTAATACAAATAAATTTGTCAATTTTATTTAAAACACACTCACTTATTTTAAGATTTGTTGTCGGTAATTGATGAAGCCGACAGGAAAAATGAAAAATCTGTGACTAGACTTTGGTACAGTATATATATAGCTTGGAAAGAGCCAAGATGGCAGTTACTTATGTACGACTTTCAGGAAACATCTCCTTCAGCGAGTTGTCTAATTAGTTTGTAATAGTGTATTGATATAAGTAACGAACTAACAGTCTTTATATTATTTTAATGTGCTATCAACTCTATTGGATAATGAAAACATAGAAAATAAGGGTATGTTTGCATTACTGAAAATAGTTTTCAGTTTTCAGCTTTTAGTTTTTGTGAAGGAAAAATTGAAAAAATTGAAAACCATAAATTTCAATTTTCAATTTTTTCAGTTTTTCCTTCACAAAAACTAAAAACTAAAAATTGAAAACTGAAAACTATTTTTAGCAAAAGAAAAAGCCCTAAATTGCTCTTGCTTGTGTTAATTTTAGATTATTTTATGGTTGACAGAGTCAATTTGAAAATGATAACTACAGTTTGATCTTTATGAGAAAAAAATACAGGTATTGACATTTTTTGTTATAGAAATGAGAGATGAACTCTTATTATACTCTGATATCTTCATTTGTTTACGAAATTACACAGATTAAATCTCCCTTTTAAGAATGAATGCTATATATTAATATTATAGGCTCATTTGTTTGATTTTTCATCGGCTTTTTTTTTTTGAAAAATACTTTCAATAAAATATGGATAAAAATTGAAGACAGTATTATTACTTTTTAAATTAAAAAGTATATGTTTTGAAAGAAAAAAAAAGTAAATCATTAAATTAATTATTGAAAGACAAACTTTAAACAAATACAACCCATATATGCATCTTATTTAATTAATGTCTTATATAAATCATCTCAGGATGTGGCTATTTGTTTGTCTAACTAGATTATGACCCGCGGTTTTGAGCGGACAATTGAATTGGATAGATATACAAATTTTTGTTATTAATGAGTAGATATACAATTTTAAATTATGTATGTATGATAAAGAAGTAATTAATAAAATAAATTGGCTATAAATTGTATATGGATTATTAATCAACTTATGATATAGCATTCAATGTATATTTATAAGCACTTCCTTATATGCAATATGTCCAGTTTCATTAATTTTCTTCGAATCATAATCGCATATAAAAATCTTCAATTCTCTCTAATTTTTTACTTTAGAAATTAAAACATACATGACCATTACTAAAAATAAGCCTTTCCAAAATCAAGACAATATTTTCTCTAGAATTGTGCATTTATAAGAGATGATGAAAATATATTATTAAATAGATTTTATGAGTAACAAATATTTATGAAAAGTTGATTAAAAAAATTCATCTTCTCAGCCTTTTTTACACGTTGTTCTCTCTTCTTCTTGAATAAAGAAATTACTGAGAATTTATATTAAATAAAATAAACCCATATGCATACTTATATTCATTCAAATTGAATATCTGCAATGGTTTTCATAAATTAAAAAAATCAACTATCCTTATCCTCACTTCTCCTTTTTTTTCCTTAAGGAAATGTGGCTTCAAATTCATATTAAATAAAATAAAAATTTAAAATATAACAAAATATGAATTTATGAATAAAATAGACTTTAATGAGAGATAGTTAATGATTTTAGTGAGGTTATCAGAAAAGTTTTCATCACCTCATTCTACACAGTATCATAATCTAAACAAATTATATACTTATGAATTATTTCACAAAACTAAACACTCACCTCCCAGTAGAATAAAAATGTTTATCTCTTCCTCAAACACATTATTTTTCTTAAGTTTGATTACATTTCATGCAAGGTTTTAGATATCACAAAAAGAAAAACAAAAAAAAAATTGTAAGATAATTTTGTATTTGATATAATAAAACAACTTTATAACTTTATTCATTTTAATCATATTTGAATTAATTATATTATTATTTAAATTTCTATAGTGGTATGTAAATAATTAATCTTTTATAAGATTAAAATAATTCAAATACTCTATAATATAAACATAAAAAATCTCCATAATTCACTTGAGTGGGATATTACTGAAAAGGTTTTAATTAATGAAAATTTATTTAAAAAATGAAAGGGAAAATTATCACCTTTCCTTCTTTTTTCGCATTTCGTTTTTCTTATTGGATAAACAAAACTAGTTAAAAATTTGTATTGAATAAAATAAAAAAATTCAAAGTAAAATGTATTAATATATTGAGGGTTTTTCTTTTCGACACTGTAAGGGTACTGGTTAAGGAAGTAAAGGAGAAAAATTTTTGTCTTAAAGAGATATCAAGTTTTGTATTTTCAAAACTTGGAACACTATTAAATTTGGAACCCACTAGTAAAGAGAAAACATGAAACCCGCTATTAAATTTGAATACTTACCTTCTTTGATATCTTTAACTGATTAGCAAAATCCACATATTAATCACTTGTCTAAATCAAGAGGTGACATGTATCAAATACAATAATGATACCTAAGATAGTTCAATTCTTGGAGAGAAATTGGTACTAAAGCATCGAGTCTAACAGAGTAATCCATAACTCCCATCACACCCTCTTTTGATGATGACAAAAAAGGGAGAAAGAATATGAAGAAAATCTTGTGCCTTGAAATTCAAAGGAAGTCAAGCCATGGGAGTCAGGGGGAGATAATGTTGAGGGGGAGTGCATTTTTCTTATTTTCTGAGACTTACTTATGTTTTGACATTTTCTCTTTATAATTTGACAAGTCATCTTTATATTCCGAATATTATCATTTCACAAAATGCCATGACTATCATGATTATACCTGGTTTATGTTTTTACTTTAAGCCTTTTATGTTTTGATACATAGATGGTTATCCTTAAGCTCTAATACATATCATTGCCTAACCCATCATGCTTAACTAATCATATATCATGACTTGCTTATGTATGCTTCTGATCTCTTAACGCTTGTTCTAAACTAATTAATCATTAACATACTTGAGAAATAAGCACACACTCATATTCATGATTAGCTTTAGCAAGTATTCTTAAGAAGTGCAAATTCTTTCTAGTAGTATCTGGATTCTCGAACTCTATTGATGTGCTTAGATATGTATAATAAGGATGCTTGAAATGCCTATCATTATAGAACACATTTTTATTGACGGATGTATGAGATGCTTTGTTTAATGTGATCAAACATAGTTGTAAATAGTTTATGAGGACTTTGAGAAACCTGCTTTTAAATGTCTTTACTTTAACTATGATTAGTAAGTTGATTTGAGAATCATCTCGAGTGTGTTGAGCTTAATTGACTAACAATGTGTTATATTCTGATTCAATATGTATTAGTAAGCAAAAACTATTTTAAGAGAAAAGTTTTCAAAAATCTGATACTTATGTTAAAAAGTTTCTTAGCTCATGAAAATAAGCTCACTAGCACTTAATGCTTTGATAAAGCTAGGTTGGATCCCTGATTGAGCTTCAGAAACCTCACCTTATAATATGCTGATATCATTTATATCAAGATTGAGCATCAGGAACTACATATGTATCACTTAAGTTTTTTTTTTTTTCATGACATGCTCAAAAGGTTTTATCATACATATACATATATATTTTTTGGCATCAGTTTTGAGAAAGGAGCATAGGAAAAGATTGTGTTGAATAAGATTTTAAATCAAGAAATAATATCGCAAGTATTACTTATTTATTTATTCAAGTACACTTAAATATTAGAAAATCATTTTATGACTGAAATCAAGTTGATTGGTAGAATTGGACAAAAATGATGACATCTACTTTAGTATCTTGGTCATACAAATTAAAAAAGCATTCTAATTTAAATCAGAGAATTTCATCACGAACCAAATAGCTCCAATTTGAATCAACTTAAGGCTTCAAATTTTTTCTTGAACATATCTAATCATGCCTTAAGAAAAGGACTTACTACGATTTAAGATGATATATTGAAAGAAAATGCACTTATCATATTATACTCTGTATTATTTCTTTCAACATATCTTCAAAATATTTTCTTTAAGTTGGTTTGTCATCATCAAAAAGGGGGAAATTGTAAACTCCAGAACCCTTCAGAAAGTATGAACTTTATTGTTTTGAATGACAACAAAGCCAATTTAAAGAAAATATTTTGAAGAACATGAGCTTTATTGTTTTGAATGACAACAAAGCCAATTTAAAGAAAACATTTTGAAGAAAGACTAATAGCTACCTTGAGTTTCTTAACTAAGCTTAACAGGTAGAATTCCAAAGTGTATTACACGGACTTAAGTGAAAATAATTTCACTTTGCATATACAAACATGTTTTATCTCGTAGAAGAGAATGAGCTTAAATGAAGTGAACATTATATTGTGTAAAGAATGTTCATATGCAATAAGAAATAAAGCAGATTAATACAAGAGCAAGAAGCCTAAGGAAACTATCTTTAGAAAGTAACACAGGACTTCAAAAAGTACATTAAAGAATGAGGAAATCATGACAACTCTGAAAGTAACGTGTTACTCAGTCCACAATCATTACAATCGCAAATAAATAAACATCAAAGAGCCAAGATTAAAGACTGTAAGATTGAAGAATGATCAAGAGATTGATTACGCCATCAGAAAGCTCACTTAACTGTGGAGCACAGAAAGCTATAGGAAATGGAGGGAAATTCAAATTTCAAATTTCAAATCTTGAATCAGACCGAGTTTTATAACTAGCATGTCATCTTTTCTGCCTAATTGATCAACGATCCTAGCTTTTAGAAGGAGGGGTTTAGAAACCACGGTCAGAAAGTAAAAAGAAAGTGGACATCAGAAACCTCTACAATACAATGACTTTTGCAACCGATGTGACAAGTCTATTAGTCTACCTCTCTAGAGAAATGTTCCCAGACACAATTGATGACCTACACATGTCACTTGGAGATCTAATCAAGGGTAATGGTCATGAAGAAGGACCTGTATAAATGGAGATGCTACACTTGAATGCCGATGAGAGAGTTGAAGATATAAGAGCAAAAACTCTGGAAAAATATCTCGACATTTCCTGTGTTGTTCATTATAATATGCAATCAATCTTCTTGAAGTGTAGAAAATCTTCTCTCCATGTTCTGCAATGATTTGTATACTCTTCTTAGGAAGAGATGTGAGAAAGAAGTCGTTCATGTTTCCTAGGTTTGTATTATTGAATATTTGTAAGGAAACATGGGTGTAGGTTAGTTTGAGTGGTAACCCAAATACATAACCCTTGTAACCTTGATCCGTTAGTGATCAGAGTGAGACAAAACTTGAAGAGGCTAAGGTAAAACTACTTGCAACGTGATGAGCAGATACCTTTGCCATCATGGTTCAGCTTGGAGAAGCAAGTTTAAAACTACTTACAACATGGTAGTAAAAGTTGTCTGCAAGTCATGGTTCAGCTTGGAGAAGCTGTTTTAAGACTACTCCATTCAGCTTGGAGAAGCTGGTTCAGAACTACTCAGTTTGTAACAGTTAGGGTTATCCATTATTCACTGTGAGAGCTTGGAAGGTTAATGTAAAAACTATCCATTTTACTTTCTTAGGTTAAGAAAGTTGTTATTTATGAAATCTCAACATGTGTTGAGTACTGGATGTAACCAAATTGGCTGAACCAGTATAAAAATACTTTTGTCACTTTTCTCTTCCTTGGTCTCTTATATTTATGTTATGCACTTTATGTTAATTACTGCTTAAGCATGATTAAAGTTGCATTATTATTATCATGCTTCAGAGATCTACTTTCTGAAACTACTAACCATGATTTCACTGCACTTCAAGCTTTAAGTTTGATAGTATCTCCTTGTTAAAAGTTTTAGATTTGGAAGAAGGCTTGAATGCACTATTCAAGCTTCTTTCTCGTGCACTCTTTTACCAACAATTAAATCTTTTTATAATATAAAAATGTGTAAAAATACATGAATATCTTTTAATATTACATTGAAACGTAAATTATTTAACATTCAAATGCAAAAGAATTGAAAACTTTCCTTTTGAAAAGCTTATCTAAAAAGGTCAATTAAAAAAATCATTTTTTATGAGTTATAGGTATTTTTTATATAGTTTAATTTAATTTGTTATCCAATTAAATTTCTTTTTTTGCATGACTTTTCAAGTAGTGTAGGTGGAAGTTAACCATATTTACTAATATGTTATTATATGTTTATATGATTATGTAAAAGACTATACACAGTTAATGTATTAAAATTAAATCCTATTTTTATAATATATATACAAAAAGAAGAGATGTTTAAAAATAAATAAAAATATTTTAATATTACATCCAAATATAGATTAACTTGATTGTATCAAACTTGTATAAGTGAACTTGGTTGTGCTATTGAGCTTATGCAATAATAGTCAACGCTTAACGCTTGACAAATTGGATAATTAAAATTTGGTGCAAATTTTGGACGAAATTTTTTTTACTATTGTGTGACAAATATCATCCATTGAGTTAACAATCCAACTTTTATATATAAATAGATGTCACTCCTCATTTATTATCATGTGTAGCATTCCTAAAACATCCTTAATAAAAAAATATTGTTTTATACTTATTTAGCAAACTCATATTTTCAAAACTAAATTAAATTTTATGTTGTATAATTTTCATTATCTATTATCATTTCCTATTTATTATTTTTATTGTGATGTTTTTAAGTACTTTTTATAAAAACTTATTTTATATTTATAATGTATTACTGGTGTGATTTTTTTCGATAGATAAAAACAATAACAATAGCTCACAAGATAGGCTAGAAAAAAATGCAAGTTCAGTACACTAATGTAGAGTTTGGTAGGGGGACATGCACATAAATATAAGGACAATAGAGACGGTGGAGATGAAGACCTAAATAATTAAAATATATATATATATATATATATATGAGTATTATTAGAAGAAAAAATATTAAATTTTTATCTCCGTATCCTATCCCCAATTTTTGCAAGTACATCAATTTTGTGTTTTTCTGTCCTAGAATAGAAAATTTTTTTTGTCTCTTTTTCCTGTCTCTACCACCAAACAAATTTGTATCTCTAGTGCTCTATATTTTTGTCTCTATATACCCAATAGACAATACAAAAATAATATTTTTGTTCAGCATAATAACATTTTTGTTTTTGGTTGGTAGTGCTACGAGCAGAAATTCTTAGAATACGAATTTTTTTTTCATGTTGTATTGATCACATTTGTCATGTAAACTCTATGGATCATAATTTTCTACTTTACTTATACTTTTAATGGAATGATCGATATATCAAACAGTAAATGATGTAGACCATTTTTTTAGAGCAACTAATTTTTTTTTTTTTGGAATTTTCATAGTAAAATTAGAGTGATTCATGGTTGCAAGCGTAGGTCTACTTGCGTTAGTAACATAGCATATTTTACCATCATATTTTATATTAATTATTATAATGATCAAATATAAATTTAAAATATCATAGTAACAATACATAATGAATATAAATTAGTTTTTAATTAAAGGCATTTAACAATGTCACAAATAAAATAATAAATAAGAAGTAGCAATAGACAATAGGGATTTTATCACATAAAATTTAATTTAGTTTTAAAAATATAAATTAGTTAAATAATAAGTATAATACAAAATTTTTAATAACGACATTTTAGGAATACTACACATAAGCATAATAAATAAGGAGTGTCATTAGATTAATAGAAGCGATAATAACCACTTCCACATTTCAATGATAGTAAGAGTAGTAAATCTTGACCGTTGAATCTTATATAAATAGTCAAAATTAAAATATAAATTCATATAATTTTTAAAAATAAATATATAAATATTAATTATAATTAATTAACTTTTAATTCTGATAATTCATACCAGAGTTATATATGCCAAATTCGCTCATCTATATATATAAAACACACACACTCTCTAGTATCACTCTTTCATCATTCTTGATAGTATTAATTTTATGTTGAATTCCAGTTCAATAATGATTGCAGGCTACTAACGCATTGCCACTAGCTGCCTCACCTCTCAGGTTTGTTACAGATGTGAGGTTGATGCCAGTGAAGGGGTACAACACAGGCCTACTTGTTCTCGGTCAAGCTAATTAGCTTGAACTTTTCAAAGGGGAAAAGACAAAAAAAAAAGAAGAAGTCGTTTTAACGTACGTGGATTTGTTTGTCCCCGTGAGATCAGATTCGTATAACTATAATTAAGCGCAGTGGTGTTTAACCATTTCAAAACCACGTTTCTTCCAGCTAATCATATTTGGTTGCTGTACTCTAATAAGTAACAGAAAAATGCATTTAGTTCCTGTAAAGAGGTTGGAAAAGTGAGGAAATAAACGATTAATCACCAAGAGATCATCTAGTGGATCCACATACTGACAAGCCAAATCCCAGAAAAATAGTAATAACAAAGAAACTTGAATTGTAAGGGATGTTGATAAAACTCGTTTTCTTGTCTCAATAATAAGTTTTGGATAAATCTTGATATTCTTAATAAAGAAAATGGGTTCATAATAACCAAATATTCTAGGAGAAAACTAGATAAAATATATTACTTTGGAGAAATACTTATATGATCTAGGAGCATAGATGGACTGTGCTTTGGCTAATTCTAGATAAAATTGCGGGTCCTATCATTAAATAAAATTTAAATATCACACTATTATTGATCGGAACACAATCCATTTTGGTGCTTTGAACTGTGCAAGAATTTCTCATTCAGTATGATGTGTGAAGGTTTCATTTCATGATTCGCTTTTTATTTTCCAACTATTATGTTATGGTAGAAGGAAGCATAGGAAGATATACATATATTTTTTAAAAAATATTTTATTTTTCTTTCCTAACAAATTTCAAAGCATACAGGATATTTATAAGTTATGTGGGTAAATTATATTGACCTCCTTAGTGTTTGGCAAAATTCA